>CM029516.1:17530308-18857643 GCA_017140615.1 Eucalyptus cladocalyx
CCCCTTCGCCATCCTAGTGGCATTCTATCTGTGGTGCATTCCCTTTGTTTTGTCTCATCGATGGCAGTGGAAGTGACCAATGTGGTATCATCTGCCTGCGCGGATAATCTTTAAACCGGTGGTCTTGTTGGCCACATTTAAAACAAGCTCCTGTTCTAAGATGACATGGAACTGAACCATGTCTTTTCCTAAAGAAACGTCATATGTCATTCGAGTTGAGTGCTAACTTTCCAATCCCATCCTTTTTGTTGGACAGAATGGGATACCTTCCTCTGGTCATAGGCTCCTTCCCAAACTAGTTTCCATCTCTGTTCGAGTCAAATCTTGACCCAGATGTGGCTGCTTGTTCAATCAGGTTCCTCTCTATCAACTGGGCTCGACCATATAGCTCGTTGTAATATTTTACGTTGAATGACACCAGCAGGTTCTTCAGCTCTGGTCAGAGGCCATCTTTGAACCTCCTAGCTTTATCATCAGGATCTTATATCAGTCTAGGGGCGTACTATGATAGTTCACTGAACTTCGCCTCATACTGATCCACTGACATCATTCTTTGACGGAGGCGCTGAAATTGCTCTATCTTCTGCTCTCTGGTGCAATCAAAGAAGTACTTTCCATTGAAGACTTCCACGAAAGTATTCCACACCGGAACCATGCCTTTTGGGAACATTATTCCTTTGGTGGTCCTCCACCAAGTACTTGCATTACTCTACAACTGGTAGTCCGCAAGGACCACCTAATATTCTTTTGAGCACCTCAGCAGCTCGAATGCCTTCTCTAATTCTTGGACTTGTGAACTTTGGCAGTTGCAACTTCAGAAACTGCTCAACTAACTTGTGCATTGGTCTCTCCTCGATCACAACCCCAGGTTGGACTCTAGCAGGTGCGGCTGCAGTAGCGGCAGCCGCAGCTTGATTATGAACTTGCTGCTCCCTTAGATTTCCCAAAGTCTCAAGCGCTTGTACGATCCCACCAATTCTAGGATCGCCAAGTGTTGCTACACCAGTACCAACCTGTGGCAGTACTCTCTCACTCACACTAGCTTGAGCCTGCACTCTACCTCGACCACTTCGAGTACCGACCCTAGTCGGCGTTCTACCTCGAGAGGCTGACGTAACGCTCCTCTTTTGAGGAGTCCTGGGCTCCGAATCACTCATCTTACAAGATCTCTACCGAACCTATTGTCCAATTCCACATAGAATCATGAAAACTGAGTGACCCACAAGAAACAACCTACCAATCAACTATCTGTCACATGCATTAGCATGATAAAAAGGCATTTCCTACTAACTATCCCATAAACCCATCGCACCTTATAACTCAAACTACCGACCTGCTCTGATACCACTCCGAGTGAGGATGTCACGCCTCGACCCTCGAGTGTGTGCCCATCCCTTGGTGGTTGATTAAATTGTGACGTCCTAGGATGCGCCGTCGACAAATTCATTTTAATGCGCATGCAGAAGCGAATTACAAATCCCCTGACCACAACAAACGTGGAATAGAAAAGTAAGACAACAAATTTCAAATCAATCAACACAGCTTTTATAAACAATCTGGTTTACAAATAGGGGCCAACTCTAGTGTTTAAGCACGGGAGGTCTATCTCCAAAAAGAACTTCTGAGCCACACATGCTCCTGACCATTCCACCTCAAGCTCCGGGTTCCTCACACTAGGGATCTAAAAAGTTAAGCCCACGATAGGGTGAGACAATGTCTCAACAAGTTCACATCCTAAACTCCGACTAGGAAAGAAATATGCCTAAAGGCCGTCTATGCACACACATAAGACAGAGGACTTACCTTGCCTCAGTTCCTTCCCACAAATCAGTACAATTCATATATCACATAAGTGCAGTAACAACACTCGAGGATTTGGAACGTCCATGTCCATCTTAGTCAATCAAGCATTCAATACAATTGATCCATCATTCAATCAAACAATCGCTCACAGAGGTCCCGATATTCCCTCTTAATATTCAAATTTTCAATCCAACCTCAACATCCCCACTCAATAATTCAACTTGATACTCAATACTAGGGTCAAGGTTCTAGAGGTGCCCTCTCCCAACAAATTTTTGATATCCTGTGGCACTTAGTCCCTGACCACAATCAGTCATAGTACGAGGTACTAGAGGTGGCTCCCACAAATTCACACTATCATGTAACACTTAATTCTCGACTATACTAAGCAATAGCTCAAGGTACTAGAGGTCGCTCCCACGAAGTCACGCTGTCGTGTAGCACTTAGTTCTTGGCCACGAAAAGCACTAGTACAACGTTCTAGAGGTAACTCACAAGAAGTCTCTCTATCGTGTAGCACTTAGTTTTTGATTAATGCAGGACAATACTGCAAGGCTTCTAGAGGTGGCTCCCATGTGACTCAATACACCATGTAGCACTTAGACCCTGACAACAATAAGTAGTGGTACAAAGTACTAGAGGTGGCTCACACGAGATTCCATTATCGTGTAGCACTTAGTTCTTTACCCGCTCAGAACCCATCGAGTTCCCTTACATAACGCATGCCGCCTCAACTTTCAATAGTCATCTTGCCATGACTATGAACCATCACACGATCGCTCAATCATAGCCAAGGGCATTGTGCTCTGCACTTAAATGCCCTAATTAAGATAATGAACTTGGCATGTTTTCTTCATGCTAAAAACACTCGATAAAATAATTGTGTGTGGGTACATGGTCGGCCTAAGTCAAAAGTGCAATATCTTTCATTTCAAAAATCCCACTATTTAATATAGTCCATAAATATATTTTTGGCGTTGTAGACCGACGCCCGGTATTTTCTAGTTAAATACGGAAATTACTCAATTTTGGGATAAACACCCAAAATTACAAATTCCACTCAATTTGTACAAATTAGCACTCAATTAAATAAACCAAGGATACCATTGCAATCAGCACAAAATTCTGGTCACTGACCATCCCGGTATAATTTTTGAAAAATATTAAATAATTAAATAATTAATTAATTAATTAAATGCAATTAATTACCAAAAATAAAAACTTAGGCTAGAAATGCCTAATTAAATACTAAAACGGGCCTGGAAAATTTCCGAACCTATCTAGATAAATAAAACATCCTATCTAGTCTCTAATTAAGCCAATCTAACCACCTAACATGCATAAATGAATAATTAAATCGTTAATCCATTCTAACTAACCACCTAAATCATAGTTAGCCTAAACTAAGCAACCCTTAAGTATCATAGACTCCCTAAGCAGAGTTTAGTGAGTAAACTCACTGGATTAGTGAGCCAATGCGTCCATGGCGATGGCAGCGTGAAGGCAGTCGAAACTCGAGCATACGGCGGCACCAACGGGAGCCCAGGAGGGCCTGAAAAAGGGTCGGCAAGCTGTGGGCTTAGTCTAGACTTAAGGAAGCTGCTGATCAGGTCGAGTGCGCTGACCTCGGCTTGATTTAGGGCTAAGAAGCAGGATGCACGCGGCTGAAGATGGGCTGGATGGCGAGTTGGGACTGGACTAAAACTTGCGTGAGCTACAATGGGGAAGAGCCAATGAAGGAGCAGCTTCGGTGGGTTAGGCTAACTTCGTGCGAAACGGTGGAGGCGTTGGCAATGAAAATTTGCTAGCGTTGGGGGTTGAAAACATTGGGTGACTTCGCTGGACTAGGCCGGGCCGCTAAATAGGTGTGAGACTAAATTGAAACTGTTTCGGTTGGGGACAGTGAAAGGCACTGGAGTTGGGGTGGTAGGTGGCGTCGAAGGAGCCGATGGATTCGGTGGTAGTTGTAGGGAGATGGAGCAGGCAGCAGAGGGGAGGACGTGTAGCCACGAGGTGGAGAATCGTTGGAAGGTGGACCACGATGGAGGAGTCAACTTCAAGAGGGTTGACTCGATGGGGATGAAACGGAGGGGTGCAGCTGGATTCGGTGGAGGGGGACCCAAAGAAGCTGCTAGGGAAGATGGAGGGGAAATGGACATGTAGCAGTAAGGGGTCTTTGAGGCAGTAGTAGAATTCAAGTGGAGGAGGAGAAGTCGTCAAAGGAAAGAATGAATGAAAAGCAGAGGCCAAACGGGAATAATGAAATGGAGAATCAGAAGCCGTGAATGGAGGGAAGGATTGGCAAAGCTAGTGTGCTCGAGAAGCTGGGAGAGAGGGGGCAAAAGTCAAGAAACTATCTCAAATTAATCAATGCTTCATCCCCCAAAAGTCTCCATACCTATCCCTTGGTCCCCCAATCATTTCTTGCACATAAAGTTCCACAAACAACTCATTTTGGTGCCAAATGTTGCAGTCCTTGTACCAGCCTCCGAATTTCACAAATTGGACATCCATTCAATCCAATTTGGTCCCTAAAAATCTCCTTTCTAATATACTCGATCCCGACTTACTTCCTTGCATGAAAATTCCCACAAATAACAAACCTTGGACAGCAAAAATGGCCACTCTCACTCCCATCCGAATTCTTTTCATTTTTTCCGAAATGTTCAAAATTGCTTTTTTCATAAAAATCTCGGACTCTACGGAAATTTCCCGAAAGATGAGATGAGGTCTTAAAAATAAATCGTGACACGCCATGACTTTCGATTTCCTAAACCGAGTTTAGTTTTGTGGTTAATTTCAACTAGACGCGATTTTAGCGTGACCTAACTTACCGGCTCGCTTTTAAGAATTTTAGCGCAATGGGCCCGTGGTCGATTATTTTCGAGCCACAATGTACATCTTCAACACATTGGCAACTCTCGGTTGTCGTGAAAATCTCGAGATTTCAAATGCGGACACAGAGTACCAAAACGACAGAAAAATCGATCTAGTGCCGATCGACGAGAATTTTGCAATCAGGTGGAATCGCCGACACTTTAACCACATATCTGAGTCGAATCAACCTATCTCTGATCTCTAGTCAATTTTTAACTATGTCATAATGACATTTGCAGACTAGCACGGTCGAGCAGTCGATTTCTAGTCGAATTCTCAAATCTATTGCATTAAAATCCCTTAACAGCTTTACCAGATAGATTGATTATCTCATGAGTGGCCAACTCAGAGAAAATAATTATAGGCGCATCGATGAAAAGCCCAACTTCTCCAATCGAAAACAAAACCTGAAAATTAGGATGTCACAACTCTTTCCCTTTTGTAAAAATTTCGTCATCGAAATTTAAACATTTACAAATCTTTAAACAAAAAGGTGGGGGTATTATCGTCTCATCAAATCTTCACTTTCCCGTGTTGCTCCTTCTGTACCATGGTGTTACTAGATGACTTTGACCAATGAGATCGTCTTGGTGCACAAAATCTAATCTTTCCGATCCACAATTTGAACCGGGCTTTCTACGTACGACACTCTGTCGTCCACTTCTAATTCTTCAAAATTTAGCACGTGTGTCGAGTCACACTCATACGTCCTCAATATCGACATGTGAAATTTGTCATGCACTTGCACCAACCTTGGCGGCAAAGCAAGACGATACGCTAAGATCCCGATTCTTTCAAAATTTCAAAGGGACCTACGTACCTTGAACTCAGCTTTCCCCTCTTGCCGAAGTGTGAAATACCCCTCATTGGTGACACATTCAGAAAGTTGTGACCATAAACTTAGAATTTCATTGGTTTTCGATGCTTATCAGCATAACTTTTTTAGTAGTTCTGAGTGGTCTTTAATCTATCTCTAATAATGGCAACTACATTCACTGACTACTGGACTAACGCTAGGCCTGTGATCTTTCGTTCTTTGACCTCATCCTAACACACTGGCTTTCTTCACACTCTGCCATACAACACTTCGAAAGGAGCCATCTAAATGCTCTGCTGGTAACGGTGAACCTCAGCTCTTGATCTAATGTAATCGATACTGGCACTCCATGCAGACGAACAATCTGACTCACATACAACTCTGCATGCCTATCCAAATCAAGGTCCTTTTGTATTGCAATGAAATGAGCCAACTTCGTCAATCTGTTGACCACTATCCAAATGGAATCATTATCCCTCTGACTTCTTGGTAAGCCTGTCACAAAGTACAATGTGATGTGCTCCCATTTTGACTCGGAAATCTCGAGAGGTTACAGAAGTCCTTTCGGCTTACAATGTTGTGGCTTTACTTGCTGACACGTCAGACACTTAGCGACATGCTTGGCGATGTCCGTCTTCATACTGGACCACTAATAGTGTTGACACAGATGTTGATACATCTTCGTACTGTTAGGATAAATGCTGTAACTGCTACGATGAGCTTCTAATAAGATCTCCCCTTTGAGCTCTACATCGTCAGGTACGTACAATCGTCCTTGGAACCTTAGTGTCCCGTCATCAGAAATCTAAAAATCAGCCTTCCTCTTTTCCGTATCTTCCTGCAGAATCTTCTGGATCTCTGAATTTATCAACTGCAACGTCTTAGTTCTTAGCTGTACTTCGATTCAATTTGGAGGGTGACTATAAGACTTGAAAGGCGGCTTACCTCAAATTTGAAAACCGAATCTCGAGCTCTCTTGAGTAAGATTTATCCCTGAATCACTATCTGTGCAATCGATGACTTTCAACTCAATGCATTTGTAACTTTATTAGCTTTTTCCGGGGTGATAATGAGTGACGCAATCCTAATCCTTAAGAAGTTCCATCCAACAACACTGTCTCATGTTCAACTCTTTCTTAATCTTCAACTGATGATAACCCGTCCTCAGGTCGACCCGCGAGAATATCAACGCTACCTATAACCGACCAAACAAATCGTCAATCCTTGACAATGGATACTTGTTCTTAATCGTCACCCGATTGAGTTTCCGATAGTCGATGCAAAAATGCAAAAACCCAACATTCTTCCTCATCTCAGTCGAACCGACCTATCTCTGATCTCTGATTGATTTTCAACTGGGCCGTAATGACCCTTACAAACTAACATGGTCGAGCAGTCGATTCTTGGTCAAATTCTGAAGTCGATTGCTTTTATATTCCTTAACAGCTTCACCTGATAGGCTAGTTATCTCATGAGTGGTCATCTCAGAGAAAAATACTATCGTTGCGTCGATGAAAGGCCCAACTTATTCAATCGAAATCAGAACCCGAAAATTAGGATGTCACAACTTGAGTTCATCTCATGTGTTATGTATGTTGTCTATCCTCTCATTTCAGGAGAGTCGCATGTTAGAACCAATTGCCATCGAGTTGTTGTCATGTTACCATGTTTCTCCAATTTTTTGTGTTCGTTTCGCTCTAGGGGCTTCTCGATTCAGATTTGAGCTTACTGAACCGTGGCTTGTATGGCATATTAATAGCTCTTTGAGTGTTTCAAGTTGGTTTGAGGCCATCCCACAGGTGAATAGAGGTCTAAACTAGCTGTCTATACTGCCTAAGGGGTTGGCAATGAGTTTAGAGCTTCTATTCGGCCTTGTTTATGGTCTCGACCTATCTCGGGATGTGCCCTTTTTATGCTTACATCATCTACATGTCATAATCACATATTTGCATCGGATCATAGTTCAATTCCTAGCATTGTATTTAGCTTATTATATCTTAACATGCATTTAGTATAGCTAGACTTTAAATCATGTTTATCGGGGTGAAAATGAAAAACAAAAATAAACAAATAAGGATGAAAGATCACAGAGGCATTTGGTCTAGAACTGGCATTTCCAGGGCTAAGTTTGATTTATGCTTAGTTGAATTTTATTTTGTTTAATGCGGCAACGTCATTACCTAGCCTAGAAGATTTACATTCTTTAAAATAGGTTGATTGTGTTAGGGAAATCCCTTATGATGTTTTGAAGATGACAAAATAAATCAAAGGTTACTAACGTGTTTAATGGTTGAGTAATAGACTATGCAGATGATAGAATATGTAAAGGATATTATCAAGTCTATTATGAAGATTTCCAGATTTTTGTGTCAAAATTTGAAGATTAATAGACTTTAGTGCCAAAATCTGTTCTACATTAGAAGTCTGTCAACTTTGACAAATTCCAGACTGAACGTGAATGAAGAACTAGAAAACAGACTCTATGCTGAAGATGAACTTATTCAAAATATATCTAGACCTTAAAGCTAAATCTGTTAAGAAGCAGATTATGTTCAGACTCAGATTGTAAAGTCTATTGCTCTTAGATTTACATCCAAAACGAGACAGAACATAACACAAGCCCCAAACATATAATGGCTAGTGATCTGGTTTGGATTCTACATCAAGATAGATTTGATTGACTCAATCTAATTGATTGACAATTGGATCTTGAAAGCAAGAACTTTCTATACGAACAAGCTCTACTTATGGAAACCAAAGATTCTGTTTGTATGGGCGATTGGAATCAATTTGGGATTTTACTTCTATCACTCAACGGCTACCAAATCTTCTAGATACAGATCTGTCCAATGGGTAGATTGGAAGACGATCCTCAAGATACTATCCAACGGCTAGTTTGGAAATGAAGGAGTATTTAAGGAGATGAAGGACCGATGAGCAAGTAAAAGACCGATGAGTAAGTAAGAGACAGACCTGTTCAAAGTCTATTGTTCTTCAGACTCAGTTTGCAAAAAAAAATTTCTTTACACCTTTTCACCCCTCTCTAGGTGTTCATACTAGCACTTTCAATTGGTATCAGAGCCAAGTGCTCGGTTTATAAAAGTGTTTTTACTTTTGAGCTAAAGATCTTCTATGGCTAGTATCTTGGCACCAAGACTTATGGGAGGGCAAAGCAACACCAGGCCACCATATTTTGAAGGAAAGGAATACAACATGTGGAAGAATAAAACGAAAGCATTTCTAAGATTCAGAGATCCCTTGCAATGGGATGTTGTGGAAAAAGGAATCAATCCCACTGTTGCATCTACATCAAATAAGAATGGCAAAGACAAAGAAACCAAACCCCTTACTCCTATGTCTCGGATGGAGATGTCCAAAAGAGAAGCGTTTGATGCAAAAGTCATTTATTTTTTATATTGTGCATTGGCTCCTGTTGAATATAACAGAATTTGTTCATGTGAAACATCAAAGGAAGTCTGTGATAGACTTCATGTTACATATGAAGGGATTGATCGTGTAAAATAGACAAAAGTAAACTTCCCGCTTGGCCAATATGAATCCTTCAAGATGAAGCCAAGAGAGTCGATTGGAGATATGTTCAGTCGTTTTACAGATATTTTAAATGGTTTGGCATATCAAGGTCATCCAATTTTTTCCTTAATGAAGGTAAACAAACTCTTGCGAGATCTCCCAAAAGATTGGAACCATGTAAAGACCTCAATAACAGAGACTCAGAGGATTATGCCACTTTCCATTGATGAATTGATTGGCACTCTTCAATCCTACGACGTGGAACAAATCGTTGATGAAGATCCCAAAGGTAAGAAGTCCATCATTTTAAAATCTAATGCTGATTCTGATGATATAGACTTAGAAAATGACATGAACGATGAAGAACTTACTTTTATGATCAAGAAATTCAAAAAGCTGAGTAGAAAAGGAAGGAAATTCAGAAGAAGAAAACAATGCAAGCAGAATGGGCAGAAAAGAACCATGAAAGAAGATGACCAGTAATGAAATATATGCTTGATGGCACATTCAAAATCTGAGTCTAACTCAAACACAAACTCAGAATCAGAGTCTGACTTAGGCATAGATTCAGAATATGATGAGGAAATCGAGGTAGGTCAGTCAAAAATTCCTATCAAAGTTTCAAAGTATATAAATGAGTTCTGCTTAAATATCAAATCTTCTCTTAAAAGGATCTCCGAACTTAAAAAGGAGAATTCCTGGCTTAGGCAACAGGATCTTTCTCAAAAAGAAAATTTTGAAATTTTGCAAAAAGATTTTCTACAAACAAAAGAAAGTAGAGATTTACTTGTCAAAGAAAATGATTCTTTGAAGAAAGAATTTTCAAATATTTCGATAAGATTTTCAAATGGTTCAAAAAAATAGAGCATATTTCTTTCCATACAAGTACCTTACTATAATAAGTCGGGACTTGGTTTCAATAAGAAAAGCGATTCTCTAATAGATTTTCCTAAAGTTAAGGGGAGATTCAGACAAAGTCCTCCTAAACTTGCATATAAAAAGCATTTTCAAAGGATATTTACAAAACCCGTTGGTCGAAATGCCCTCAAGTGTTTAAATTGTGGACATTTAGAACACTTTGAGAAAGAATGTCCTTAAGTTTGGAGACCTATTAAGAAAAATTAGGTAAAAACAGCATACTCTACTAACTCTCATGGACCCAAGAAAATATGGGTACCAAAGAAAGGATGAGCTGTTCTTGCAGGAAATAAAGGAAAAGAAGAAAGAGAATTTGGTAAGGAATGTATTTTTTATTTGGGCACATAATTCTCATTATGCTTGATATTTGATATATCCTTAGTTGATTGAGATGTTATAATGATCATATTTTGTCTTATTGAAGAAAGAATCGTATGTTTTGTTTTTGTGATCCGTGAGTTGCGATTTGATCTAATACGTGTGATTATTTTTGAAATCTTGCTAAGAGACAATTGAGTATATTTGGTTTAATTTTATGCTTACAGATTTTGTCATATTTTGCAAGTGAAAATCTATTTTACATTCTATTAATTTATTATGCAAGATATTCTTAGATACTCAAGGATTTTATTCCCTATGATTTTATCGTGCTTTGACTAAGTGAGAATTTCTTCTTCAAGATATTATTATGCATAATATTATTTCCTTAAATAATATGTTATGATGAGTTTAAAAAGAATATTTGATTATGGAGATTTCATATTTTGCTCTAACGTCATGGAATGATCCAAATTGATGGATACCAAAAAGGAAATGAGTGCATTGCAGGAAATTCTATAAGGGAAGAATGATTGCGAGTTTACGTAGGTGCAATCAAAAAGGTATCTCCTGAGAAGATTGGTAATGATTTTTTTTTTTTTTTTTGTATATTTCAAACATATACCATGGCTAAGAGAATATTTTTTTTATCATCCCGCCTTACAAATTTCTACGTGCATTTATCATAATTTTGGATGATTTTTTATTATATTGCAAATATCTTTTGTCATAAATATAAGGCATTTCAAGGTTTTACTTGATTTCGCACGTGATGGAAATATCTACTTTCTTTTTGCAAAATGCATCAACAATATATTTTTGAGATTTATGCTCAAGGAAATCCCTTTGATCTCGAAAGATATTATTGCATATTTATGAATATTCTTGCTATATTCTTAGAAGATATATTATATCTAGCAAGTTTGATCCACAAATCAAAGGAAGATATTACGTGACATTTTTGTAAAGATTATTATCTATTATACAAGATTTTGCAAGTGGCAATAGAATCCTTCATCTGAATTTTGGAAAGCCCAATCAGAAAATTGTGGAGATTCTATACTATTTTTTGGAGGCTAAAAAATTCCCTTCTTTATGCTAAGTTTTTGCAAATTGTTGAGGAAATCCCTTATGTGTCGTACGAAAGGTTGAGTAGTTCTGAATTTTAATTTTATATATGCTATTCAATTTATTTATTTGAAGAAAGGACATTATATATTATGTGGATATTATTACAGCTTATTTATGCAAAAAAGTTTGTTAAGTTTATGCAGGTTGAATTCGAGAGTAGCTTGATCGAAAAAAATAAATTTTTGCCTAGAATTTCAAAATACAGATGATCATTGTGGATATTGTTGTTACGAAGGAAATAATGGAGAAATATTCTGCTCAACATGCACAAGCCACAATTAGTGCTATTCGCAAATATTGTCATGATGACAGGGGGAGAAAGCGAATCCAAAAGAAAGGAAAATAATCATGATCACCTCAAAAAGGCAACAAATTGAGGGGGAGCATTGATCAATTTTGGAAAAATCTTTTTTGAATCGATCGTGATCTTGATTATTATGGAAGGAAGGAAAATGTAAATGTGTTAGAATTTACCAAGTTCTACAAAATCCGGTTAGTTCAACTTTTATTACCTTTTGTCATTAACAAAACTCTTATCGTCTTAGTATGACAAAAAGAGTATGTGAATTTTATAATTTATTCGTGATTTTTATTGAACATTCGTTGATATATATATGATCGAAGTGAGCTACATTGCATATATTTAATATTTGATTTGCTTTGTAAAAGCTAATTCTTTTGAATGTTTTTCTTGCGAGATATATTTATTATCGCTTTATATTCTCTTCGTGATACTATTTCTATTGTTATCGCTTTTTGATTATGACAAAAAGGGGGAGAGAATATAAATATACATATGTGTTGATTGGTTGATATTATTTATTGCATAATATTGAGCTGCAATTATATTTCTATATATTGATATGCTTAATCTATTTGCTGTCTTTTGATTTAAATCACATTTTTTGAAAATCTAAAATTTGATGATTGATTTATCAATATTTTAGAAAGTGTGATTACACATCTGCATATTTAGAGATTGTTTTATCATCATCAAAAATGGGGAGATTGTTAGGAAAATCTATTATGATGTTTTGAAGATGACAAAATAAATCAAAGACTACTAACGTGTTTATTGGTTGAGTACTAGACTATGCAGATGATAGAATATGTAAAGGATATTGTCCAAAGTCTATTATGAAGATGTCTAGACTTCTGTGTCAAAATTTGAAGATTACTAGACTTTAGTGCCAAAGTCTGTTCTACATCAGTAGTCTGACAACTCTGACAAATTCCAAATTGAACATTAATGAAAAACTAGAAGACAGACTCTATGCTAAAGCTAAGCTTATTCAGACTATATCTAGACCTTAAAGCTAAATCTGTTTAGAAACAGATTATGTTTAGACTCAGATTATAAAGTCTATTAATCTCAAATTTACATCCAGAACGAGACAGAACGTAACGCAAGCCCCAAATATATAACGGCTAGTGATCTGGCTTGGATTCTACATAAAGATATATTTGATTGACTCAATCTAATTGATTGACAATTGAATCTTGAAGACAAGAACTTTCTATACGAAGAAACTCTACTTATGGAAACCAAAGATTCTATTTGTATGAGCGATATGAATCAATTTAAGATTCTACTTCTATCATTCAACGGTTACCAAATATTCTAGATATAGAGCTGTCCAATGGGTAGATTGGAAGACGATCCTCAAGATACTGTCCAACAGCTAGTTTGGAAGTGGAGGAGTATTTAAGGAGATGAAAGACCGATGAGCAAGTGAGAGACGAAGTGTAGAATTTATAATTCCAAAGTCTGAGCGACCTTCAATCATACACTTGTCTCATGTGAGCTTAAACGTTTGTGATCGTGAGTGAAATATCAAAAGAGTGACTTAGTGAGATAGGGTGATCTACTACTAAGTGTTTGCACTCAAAATTGTAATCTCTTGTTGATTGCATAGTGGAATCTAGTTAGAAAGCTGTTAGTGTGGGAGAGTAGACGTAAGCTCGATCCAAGCCGAACCACTATAAATTTTGTGTTCTTATTCTCTTCCCTAAACTCCTTTATTTTATTCGTAGCTCTATTTAACTATCAAAGTCTGTTGTATTTTAGACTTAGTTTCAAAAGTCTATTGTTCTTCAAACTCAGTTTCAAAAGAAATTTATTTATATTGTTTTTTTGCGAAAAATTTTCTTCACACCTATTTAGCCCCCTTTAGGTGTTCGTACTAGCACTTTCAGATTGCATATTTAATTTTGTACATTTGTTTGCGGGAGTTCTACTCAGGGCTTAATAGCAAGGCATATTGTTGGAATTCGAGTCGGCGAAAGACGACTTACCTGATTCCGATGCGCTAAGAACAAATGTCCTCGGAACGAACGTTGAATTGCGAATAAATCACGAACAACACTTTCTCATGACAGTTTGGATGAAATCACGAGGAAAGCACCCGATTCCCATGGCGTAAATGTCAATTGTTCTTGCAAAAATGAAATGGAACGCCTTGATTTTCTTTGATGGAAATTGAGAGGAAATTTGGTGCGAATGAATGGCCAACCGTATCAATGGTTGTGTTTGGGAGGCTTTTATATGTCTCCCTTTGTACCCCTCCATTAGTGACTTTCCATCGTAACGCATCAAAACGAAACGGTGCATTTCGTTTGCACCCCATCATGAACGTACCAGCTAAAGCTAAAGTACTATATCTCCCACTTGGACATGATGGGTTTGACAGCGCTCTATCAAGAATACAAGGCATTCATCATTCATCAACTTTACAAAACAATTCATACTGGCAAATAAGCCGTGCGACCAGTGAGTACACCTGCACTTGGGAGCTCTAATTATGCACCTGTTAGGGATAACATAATAGCTACAACCCCGAAAAGATATAATCAATCGATGTCTCACAGTACCCCAGACATATTTTGTTACATCAGTTCAAGTATACCTATCCCTTAAAGGCTATACTTGACTATTCTTAAAACACCATGTATTTCAATTATATTCGCAATCACATAGGGCGATATAATTGGTCGACCAGTAACTACATATGATAGATGTAAAACAACAATAGTCTTCCTTCGCACTCATGTCTCTCTCAATTTCAGAACAACTGCTTTCCTAGACATGTCCCATAAGCCATATCTATTCATGACCGCCTGTAACATGCTAAAGTAGCAACATTGATCTTTTACTTTGAGAACATAGTCAGAAGTAACATAGGGCACAAAATTTGAGGTAAAATACAAATTTCCTCAATGGCTCACACGATGAGTAAATAGGGATAATATTAACTCATCTTCCCTTATTGGTCGTACAATGCACATGTAGTACGAATTACATGCTATGGTGGATTACTATTTCTATAAGAGCGTATGTCATTTATCAAATATATCCACCATATAGATCTTAGCCTAAATATAGTCACATGTTTCTCACGTACTCATGTTTAGCCCGAGTACTATATCAGCTCGCTTTCTATAGCGCCCAATTAAGTACTTGCATCCAACATCTTTCAGGCATACATGATTGTGGGACTATTATGTTCGTTCTTGTTATGAACCAATCACAGACCTCATCTTGACTCCAATCAAGGCGACATATTTTATGTACCAAACTTGCTCTTCAGCATTTATTTGTACATAACGTCTCATCTCAACGTGCTAACTACATCACTTGAGGTGACTGCTCGTGTGAATGAGTCAATCATTGCCTGTTGACATATTTTTCAATAATATATGTGTGTTTATGCTAGTCTCATAGTGGATTTGTACTTATAAATAAAACATCAAATCACTAATAAACAAACAAGTACAATACATCTGTCCACAAATACATAAACCAATGATCATCTTTAATAACAGATATCACATTCTGCACAATCCTAGTGACATCCTATGGGTCAAGAATATGTCTCTAGGAATAGCCTTCGTAAATGGATCAGCAACCATTCTATTGGTTGAAATGTATTGTAGGATCACTTCTTTCTGCACTATAATATCTCTGACGAAATTATTATTTATGTCAATGTACTTTGTCCTTCCATGATACTTAGGATCTTTCATATAGGCAATGGCTACTTGACTATCACAATAAACTGTCACCGATCTTGGAACTTCAGTGATAGTGGCTAAATTTTTCAAGAAACGTTTTAGCCATACTGCTTCTTGCACTGCGGCAAAACAAGCAATAAATTCTGCCTCCATCATAGACAAGGCCGTGCATGTCTGTTTCTTACTATTCCAAGAAATCGCACCTCCATTGAGCAAGAATGCATATCTAGAAGTCGATTTACACTCATCCAGGTCTTCACCCCAATCAGCATTTGAATAACCTAATAGGCGTAAATCATTCCCTTAGTAACAAAGTCGATAGTCCATGGTGCCCTTCAAATATCTCAAGATCCTCTTCACTGCCTTCCAGTGTGCTTGACCGAGATTTGATTGATATCGGCTCACCAATCCCACGGCATAACATATGTCGGGTCGAGTACACATCTTAGCATACATCAAACTTTCGACTGCACTAGCGTACGGAACAGTTTCTATCATTTTGATTTCTTCTGGAGCCTTATGACATATCTCAGTACTTAGGCCTTCACCTTGCATGACAGGGGTATTAATGGGATTATAATGCTGCATATTGAAACGCTCAAGAATCTTCATAATATAAGACTCTGGTGATAAAGTAAGGAGTTTCCTTGATCGATCTCTTTTGATCTTAACTCCTAATATATAAGCAGCTTCTCCCATGTCCTTCATCTCAAAATTAGAGGACAACCATTCTTTTATGGTGATAACCAAAACCTTGTCATTTCCAGCCAACAGAATATCGTCCACATAAAGTGATAAAATCACAAATTTATCTTTGGACCACTTGATATATACACAGTGATCTTCTTCGATCATCGTGAAACCAAAAGTTATTATTGCTCGATGAAAACGAAGATACCACTGTCTAGATGATTGCTTAAGGCCATATATTGAGCGATTAAGCTTGCAAACTTTATGCTCTCGACCTTTAGCTATGAAACTTATTGGTTATTTCATATAGATTTCCTCATCTAATTCTCCATTGAGAAATGCCGTCTTTACATCCATTTGATGTAATTCAAGGTCCAAATGTGCAACGATGGCTAGAATAAGGCGTATTGAGGCAAACCTTACAACTAGTGAAAAAGTTTCCTCATAGTCTATACCCTCTTGTTGAGTATAACCTTTTGCCACAAGGCGAGCCTTATACTTTTCAATGGATCCATCCGCCCTACGCTTAATCTTAAAGACCCATTTGTTTCCAATGGCTTTACGATTGGGTGGTAGATCAGCCAAGTCCCAGACATGGTTTGCCCTCATTGACTCCATCTCATCTTCCAAAGCTTTTCTCCATTCTTCCTTGTCAGAGGATGAGAGAGCCTCTTGAACAGTCTTAGGCTCGGCATTGTCCTTTTGAGTAATCATAAAAGCCTCCCCTTCAATCTCAAAACGACGATGGGGAATACTTTTACGATTACTTTTATACAATTGAATTTCTCTTGAATTCAATTCATTAGGCGATACAACACTCCCACTAGGTCTTGTGTGTTGAGGTAAATCTTCATTTCCCTCTATAACATCAGTGGGTGTGTTATCAGGATCTTCCATCTCGTATAATTGGAAGTCCTTATCAATCTCACCTCTATTAGGAAAATTGTCCTCCAAGAACGTGACATCTCGTGACTCCATTTCGGTCACACTTCCATCAGCTTGCTCACCTATGAACGCGTATCCTTTGGAGTGTTCAGAATATCTTATAAAGATATATTTCTTCCCTCTAGGACCTAATTTGCCATGTTTATGCGAAGAATCATGAACATAAGCTGCACATCCCCATGGACGTAGACTACTCAAGTCTGGTTTCCTACCAGTCCATAATTCATAAGGGGTGGAAGTGACCGATTTTGAGGGCACACAGTTAAGTATATAGGCAATAGTCAATAAGGCATCTTCCCAATAGGAGATAGGTAAATTTGCTTCCGGCATCATAGACCTAACCATTTCTAATAGGGTTCTATTCCTTCTCTTAGCTACCCCATTTTGTTGTGGAGTACCGGGAATAGTCAATTGTCGTACAATTCCCTTTTCATCACAAAGAGCCTTGAATTGCTCTAATAGATACTCTCGTCCCCGATCAGTTCTCAATGCCTTTATTGTTTTGTTCAACTGATTCTCTACCATTGCTATATATCGTCTAAAGCAGCCTAATGCTTCTAACTTATGGGAGATTAGAAAGACATAACTGAAACATGTGAAGTCATCTATGAAAGTGAAGAAATATGAGGCTCCATGCCTCGCCCTCACATTCAAAAGACCACAAATGTCAGAATATATGAGATGCAATGGAAATTCAGCTCTAGTCCCTTTACCGAATGGTTTTCTAGTTGTTTTTCTCGCCAGACAATGTTCACATACGGATAGACTAACATTAGTGAGTGACCCTAAAAGGCCTTCTCTAGCTAATATTTGCATTTTTTGCAATCCAATGTGACCTAATCTAGCATGCCAAGTACTTGCATCAATCTCAACATTGTTAGAAGACACAATTAAAGAAAAACAACCATTAACATTAACATTGTATTGATCATAGTCAATGTTTAACACCATAAAACCATTCGATACATGACCTGAACCATAATAAATTGTTCCATACAAAATATCAACACAATCACCATGGAAATTCAATACATAACCTAAGCTAAGAAGAACAACTACAGAGACCAAGTTTCGTCGAATATCTGGAGCATAAAGGACATCATGTAGGAACAGGTTTCGACCACCACGTAAGATTAATTTACATGTGCCGATACCCTTCACTTCAACTCTTGAGTTATTTCCAACATATATCCATCTTCTTCCAAGCGGTATCCGACGATACTCCACAAATGCTTCTCGGTCTCTAGCTACATGGTCTGTTGCTCCTGAGTCTACAGTTCATATTGGATGAGATTCAGCAAGCACTATAGTACTAGAAACAAAAGCATTACTCAAAATAATGGAGTAATAGGGTACCTTATTCGGTTTAGTGCAGTCACGAGCAAAGTGACCCAACTTGCCACAATTGTGGCACTCCATCTTGGCCTTGTCCTTCTTCCCACCATGCTTCTTGCCTCGGAAGGTCTTAGCTCTCTTGGGTCCCTGATCAGTCATCTTCCCTTTGTTGTTGAACTGAAGATTCCTCTTGCACTTGAAGCTCGAAGCTTTGCATGAACTCGATTCAGCAACATAAGTATGGGTAGAGGATCTTGCAGCCTCTAGGTGCTTATCCTCTAATTCCAAATGACGCGCAATATCATCAAAAGTGACGATGTTCTCATTATGCATCATATTGATCTTCATATGCTCCCAATTATGAGGAAGAGACCTTATAACAGCCTGAACTTGTTGTTCATCAGTAAGGGAATGACCTGCCGACTTCAGCTCACGGATCATGTTTGACATATTTCGAAAATGCTGCCTCATAGTTACATTTGGACACTTTCGGAATGTGTCAAACTTAATGGCAAGTCTCCTCAACTTAGTGGCAGATGTATCCCCAAACTTATCTTTCAAGGCAACCCACATAACTTCAGCTCTATCATAACTCTCAAACTCACACATGAGGTCATCTTGCATACAGCTCAGCAACGTGATGCGAGCAATGCTATTTTTCTTTTTCCAAGCTTGATAAGCTTCCAGATCTCTCCTGTGTTGAGTTGAAGTTCCATGCTCAGGTTCATTCATGGTATGGTTGAGAGTTTCCAAAACCTCTTGCTCCTCAAAAATGTACTAAACCTTTCGGTGCCAAATATCATAATTGTTACCGTTCAGCTTCTCACCCTTATTGAGGTCAGCCACAATGGTCTTGGATGCCGATGCCATAATCAATTGCTATAACACATTGATATAATGAACGCAGAATCAATACTAGCACACTTTACATACTAACACACATATTTGATTTGCAGTAAAAACAAACTAAATTAATGATAATTCAACAAAAGACACAAAAGCAAAATTTCACTATGTTCCCAATCAACTTCTATGTACAATTGTTCTATTATCATTAATTAGTTTAATTTGCATAAATGTTAAGTTCTAGGTGAGAATTATTTCAAATTCTACCAACCTACGAACTCCCACTAGGAAAAATAATTACATGACCTTATGTAATTTCTACATTTTTCCTTAATACAAAAAAAAAAATAGCATGATAATAACTAACGTATAAACAACAATCATGCTTCAACTATACAATTTAACATGTAATGGATTTCCTACCATTGTTCTAATTTTCTAGCAACTAGAAAATTGCAAGTATATTAAAATATATACATCATATCATTGAACCAAGCTCTACACAGCATATATAACATCATTTGTACACAAGCTAGCTAATGCATTTCCCTAATCACAAGAAAATACAAGCTACAAATGAACAATCTGCATAAAAACCCCAAAAAATACGCGTACATAGGGTTCCAAAAGCATTTTCATGCATTTATAAAATTCAAAAGTATAAAATAATTATGTCACTGTGTAGAGGACACTCATACGAACTAAATGAGACTGACCAAGCTCCAATCGGAGTTCGCACACGCCCCCACGCGCCAGCGAGCCGAACGGCTCCTGGCCGATCCAACTGGTTTGACCGTCAGACAGGTTGACCGGTCCAACCGTTGACCGGTCAATGGTCAAGTCGGGTCAACAGGTCTGGTTGGGTCTCTGCTTGGGTCGGGTCAGGTCTTTGGCCGATGACCGACCAGCCAACCGTCGCTGGCTTCGCCAGCGCTTCAGGCGCGTGACGCCCACGCGCAGCGGCTTCTGGCCGCGCGTGTGGGCGCGTCCGGCGTCTCCCAGCGGCGCTCAACCCATCTCCGAACTTGTCTTGACAAGCTCTTTCACCCCGTATATTCAAAAATTAATTTTGACCAAAAAATTGTTTCGAAAAATGGCCGAAACCTCACGGATCACGCGACCCCAAACCCGTTCTTCGCTCCGGTTCAATTTCAAGTTTTTCATGGGGCAATTCCAACTATCAGAGATCCAAAACAATGTACAATACAATTTCTTGATCTCAATATCAAATGGTAATCAAGAAAACTCGATGAAAAACAAGGCAGAGATCACGATCGGGCTCTGTTACCAATGTTGGAATTCGAGTCGGCGGAAGACGACTTACCTGATTTCGATGCGCAAATAGCAAATGGACCCGGAACGAACGTTGAATTGCGAATAAATCACGAACAACATTTCCTCACGTCAGTCTGGATGCAATCACGAGGAAAGCACCCGATTTCCACGGCGTAAATGTCGATTGTTCTTGCAAAAATGAAATGGAACGCCTTGATCTTCTTTGATGGAAATTGAGAGGAAATTTGGTGCGAATGAATGGCCAACCGTATCAATGGTTGTGTTCGGGAGGCTGTTATACGTCTCCCTTCGTATCTCTCCATTAGTGACTTTCCATCGTAACGCATCAAAATGAAACGGTGCGTTTCGTTCGCACCCCATCATGGACGTACCAGCTAAAGCTAAAGTACTACAGTTATAATTGCCCAATATGGCTCGGGTTCTACTTACCGTACTGTTTGTGATTACATTGTCAAAAATTGGTTTGATTATCGCTTTGTTTAATTTCTGTCAAAGAGTTCTCCTCGCATGATAACTTAGGTTTATGTGTTTTAGAAAAATATAAAAATGAAGAAAAAGATCACATGAAACGTTTTCCCCATTAAAAGAGAGAAGGTACCAATCTTGAGCGTTAGACATTTTCTCGTGTAACCAAGTCTTTATATTTGATCTTTGATTTGCAAAAGTAAAACAAACTTGTGCGTTTTGCTTGGCCTCTAATTAGCCTATAATAAGTCAGTGGTCGCTTATAAACAAAAACAAAATGTCATAATTAACTTAAGAAAAGCAAATTGCAATCGGAAGCCCGCATTAGGCATGAGAGCCACCTTGCAAAAGGGTTAGTAGTGCTCACTTGGCAATCTGTCAAACTCCTTCAGGTTCACCTTCGGAGGGCTGTGACACCTTCTTATCCTTCAAAAGCAGACTCATATGACTTGTTACACTATATCTTGTTCATCAATAATATCAATTGTCTTATTAGATGTGGTATCACTGAACATTTCACTGAATTACAAATTGAAGTTTAATATTTTAAAACTAAGGTAATTATAGATAGTTGTGCAACTAGAATGGAGAAAGGAATGATTCAATGACAAAACATGAACCTAACGTAAAGCAATAAGCATCATCCACACATATGATACTTTTCTTTGGCCATTAAAATACCTATAAATAACAATAAGCAATAATCTTTAACAAAAAAATTTCAATTCTATTAAATAATAAATCTACGTATGAAGAGGGGAAAAGGTGAGAAAAGAAAAAGAAAAGGAATATTTTGCCCTACGTGGACAAGACGCAAGAGAGTGATGAGAGAGAAGAAAATAATATTTTGCCCTTTATATGGACAAAGCTTATTGAGTACATGCGATCTTAATAGACAGATTTTATGTTTCTATAAATTTTAATTGTATGATAGTCAATATTATCTAATAAAAATGAAGAGAAAGTAAGGAACCACTTTAGGTCAAAGCAATCAATAATCCAGAAATAAAAAGAAAGATAAAGAGAGATTCATGATTTGTGGAAAACCTGTCGCCACTTGCTTTGTGTGGGAGATGTCTTCTTGGAGCATCCCACTTATAGTAACTCCAATTTGGCTTTGGCTTATATGAATCATGCACATGAAAGGGCAAATTTCCTTTTTTCCATTTTTTTTTTGGCTAAATTAAACTTTCTAGTGGAATTTTGTCGTTGGTTGAATCAAGGTCACAATTGAGCGGAAGGACATTGTCTTTATCTTGCCAAGTATATAATAATGGTCGAGTTTGACAATTAATAACCTGATGGTGTCTTCAATTTTCGTGGACACATGACGCAGTGACAACATTTCAATTTACCCGCTAGTGAATAAACCAATTTGAGTTAGATTTATCTTCGAGCTTCAATTTATTTACAAAATGGTTGGTTTATGATTCTTCTACTTTTTGAGTTTTTGGATAGATAGAGTCTTTTGAAAAACAAGTAAGGAGCTATCTCCATATGCAAAAACACACATTGTTGTAATCTCATTAAATCACCCAAGGTTTGCAAAACAATTGGTACAATTAATCAATTGAACTAAATGTTCGATATCATCATTTTATTAACTAGCATGATGAAATTTGCTAATATAGACACCAATATCGCGAAATTAATTGTGGATGGAGAAAATCTTACAAGTAAGTTTCATACATGTAGTTATTCATTTGAATTGCCTAAGAAAAAAAAAATTTGCCCTCCTGCCATTTCTACATGTACTACTGACTTTGGATAGACATTTCTTTTTTCCGTTCAGTTACTTTAACCAGAATTTTTATCCACGCAACCCTACCTACTAAGAGCGGTTTTACATAACTCCGTAAGAACTAAAAACATGATGAGAAGAACAAAGGAGAAAGCGATAGTGAAATCTCTGCTTTTAACGGAGAATTTACTTCGTCATTTCTTTCTTTATTTAACATTGATCTCAAATGAAGGTTTGAGGGAAAAAAATGACATTGCTTAATATTTTCGCATGTTTATTTTCTTAAGGTTCTCTCACAATTTAAGAATTCTTAATGTTAAACATCCGAAATCTATTTTTTTTATAAAAAAAAAAAAAACTTAGAATGTCCTATACAATTTTCCGGGCTTTTCCCAATCTTAAAACATCTATTTGATTCCAAATTTTGCAAGGAAATGATAAATGATTTTAAGGTACAAAAGTATAAGCTGTTAATTTAATTATTCAATAAGTTTATTTTGGAATAAAGAGCCAAGAGTTGTGCATCAACTATTATACAGCAACATGACTCACAAATTCCTGCCGAAGTTTTTTAAAAGGAAGAAACGTGACTCCTGAATCACGTAATCTCGTGTAAGTCAAGAGCATTGCGTGAAAAGGGGAAAGAAGGAACATAAATGGGTCTAAGTTAAAGGAAAAAAGCAACCAAAGAAAAAGAAAAAGACAAAGAAAAAAGAAAAAAAACGAATAAAAATGGATCTAAGTTAAAGAAAGAATATGAAGAGGGTCTGAGTTAAAGAAAAAGAGTAAGGCCAAGGATTGTAGCATCGCTTTGTTCTTTTCTCTCTCTCTCTCTCTCTCTTTTTGTCATAGTAGCATCGCTTTCTTGCATGGCCTACTTTTGCACCACCTATTAAGAAGCCTAGTTCCATAAAAAAAAAAAAAAAAAAAGCTTTAGGACTAGTCCAAATTTTACCATAACTTTTCTTCTGTATTAAAAAGTTACTCTTTCACTTCAGTCCAAATCGGCCCCCATTAACCTTTGTCCAAAAATTGCCATTGGTTTCTATATCGGGAGACTATTGTTGCTTCATATGAATATAAGAGTGTTGATGAATACGTATGTTCTCATAATGAACTTCTAATTGACTCCAATATTAATAATTTTGAAGAAATTAATTGTAATCTTTTAATGCATGGACAAATATGGGACTAGAGTGAAATTTGGTGAATTTTTGTACGCAAAAAACAGTTTAGGATAAATTTGCAAATGAACCTAAAATTGAGGTTTTTAAAGGAAATTAGGCCCTCATTAACATGATGTGGAAAACATATTATTATAAGCGTATCCCAATTGAGTTTAAACGGATTAACCTTTTCTAGACCAAAAAAAAAAAAGTTCTTTGCTAATTGACCTTTCTAATCTATCCATTACACGCTAAGACACAATTAGTTAATTGAGTTAACAGTTAACATATTACCTAGATCAATGTGACCTGGTTAGATACATTGAGGTACTCTATTACATGTTTGAACATATTTTTTTAAGGGTTTTTTATATTTCACGTATCATGTGTGACTTGTTTAGTAATTGTGTTATGTTGGGTTTTTAAAGATATAGCATGACTAATAAATGAGTCGAATATGTATGAATGATGTAGGTAAGTGCATATAGGAAAGTAGACGCATAAGATATAACTACAAAAAAGTCATAAACCTATTATACTGATGCTAATTCAGTCTAGAATTTTCAAGTTGGCCAATTTAATTTTAAACATTTTTTAAGATTGACCAATATAGCCATTCCTGCTAATTTTGGCTTGAAATCACCAATGTGGACACAACCGTCTTACATGGTACTACTAACGCCAATGAAGGCTACTTTTGCAATTTTTGAAAATAAATTTATTAACTTTTCTTATTTTTTCTTTTTTCTTTTCCACTTTGGTCGGCGAAGGTTGTCGAGGCCTTGATGTTGGCCAATGAGGGTTATTGGCTACTGTGAACGAGGCAACCCTTGCCCAACATGGAGGAGGGCCTATAAGTCCTTGTTGACCACGAGTGAGGGATATGACCCTTGCAAGGGGTTGCAACTCTCACTTAGTTACTGACGAGGGTCACCAGTCATTGTTGAGGCCCCAGCGATCCTCATTAGTCATATTTAAAAAAATAAAGAAAAAGTAAAAATTTCATACAAAATCGTAAAAATTATCTATGTCAACGCCAACAAGGTCACGTAAGGTGACTGGTGTTCATATCAGTGACTTCTAATAAAAATTGGCGGAAAGGACTAAGTTGACAAATTTTCATAAGAATTGGGACTGACTTAGCGAAATTAAAATGTTTAATATTGTGTTGGAATCCATACAACAAATTTATGACATTTTTAGTAATTTTCCTGAGTTTTGCAGGGCGAAGCATTCGAAGTAAATTCTCATGAAAAAGATATTTACATGTAGAAGAAATAAATTTGAAAACAGAGACAGTGATGGAGAAGACAACGAGGGGTCCAATGCAACCAAAGTAACTTACCCAGAATAAGGTTTTCTTGATGAACGAGAAAAGTGGCTGTTGACTATTCTACTTGTTTTCCTTTTGGAGGTGGGAAGTTTTGACTGTCATGTCCATCGGTGCCGTGGACAAAGCAATTCGAAGCTTTGTATCTTTCTTTAGGAGAAGCAATTGATGATGATACCAATGCATTCCGCTCGTTGAATTATATGGACCCGACATGGGACTCATGTAATTTGATGGTTAAGATTGACTAAGCTCATTTGCATCCCATTAATGCAGGTGTCGACCCAACGTGACTCACAAACTTTGGAAAAAATACAAAATAAAAAGAAAGTACAACTCACTAATCATGTGCAAGTTAAAAACATTTGTGGTGTCTTTACGGGAGAAAAAAAAAAGACCAAAAGAAAGGAACATTGCTTGGGTTCCAAGTTTAAAAAAAATAGGGAAGATACCAACAATATACCAAAAGTTTGTAAATATTTTCATATGGTTTAGGAATTAAATTATATATATATATATATATATATATATTAAAAGTTTAGATATCACATTGAGCAAATTAAATATTCAAAAACGACATTGCTCATTGAACTAAAGTTCATGGATCATAGCAAATTAAGAATTCAATGACTACATTACATATTGGGCTAAAGTTCAAAAACCATATAATTGACAAATTTGGAATTTTTACCAGATTTCGTGTGCGACAAATGCTCCAATCTTGTAAATAATAAACCTATTTATAAAGAGAGAAAAAGGTGAGCAAAAAAGAAGAAGAAAAAATTTGCCCTCTATAAGGACAAATCTCATTGAGCACATGCAATCTTGACATACAAATTTTATATTCTTCCTACAAATTTTAATTTGATGAGAGCTAATATTGTCTGATTAAAAAGAATAGAAAGTTAGGGAACGACTTCTGGTCGTACCAAAATCGAGAAATAAATTTTAAAAAGATCAAGAGAATTTCCTGGTTTGTAGAAAACCTGTCGCCACTTGCACTGTTGGGAGACAGGCAGACCTTTTTGGAGCTTCCTCCCACTTATAATAACTCCAATTGGGCTTTTGGCTTAGATCATCCACGTGAAAGGGAATGATTTATGTATAATCTCCATTTCTTTGGCTAGAGCACTCTTTTTGGTGAACTTCTCTTACGTGAATCACGATCATAATGGATGGGTCTAACAATTAATAACCTCGTGGGGTCTTCCACTTTTGTGGACACATGACCCATTGTAATCATATGATTTAATCCACTGGTAGTTAAATCAACTCAAGTTGGATCTATCTCGAGTTCCATCTCAGTATGCGATTCTTTTATCTTCTTTGGCTTTTTAAATAGATATTGTTTTCTGACATATAAGTGAGAAACCATTTCAACATGTACGTATACACATTTTGTTCTAAAAAAAACTATAAAGAAAGAAGGGACAAAATTCAAACTAACCAAAAACACAGTAATTAACTCCATTTCAGATTTATGGAACATTTGTGAATTCATCATACAAACCCCTTCACTTCCGGTCTCTCTAAAGCTTTTGCTCCAAGAGAATTATGATTTGACTCATGTCTTAGTTATTATTGTGGTAGTAGTAGGTTAGATGTGGAATCACAATTTAGTTATTTAGGGTAGACTTTCTCATGACAACTCTATTAGATGTTAAAATGAAATTTTTAAGTAATGATTTGAAATGTTTCATATTAAATAGTAATTGTTTTTGGTTTAGGCCAACTTTAAATGAGATTAAGTTGTCCCAAAAATTAAGCTGCTTTTATTTCTTTATAAAATGCGAAGGAACTTTACACGGCTTCAAATGTCCATTTATGGGCCAAGCTTCAGTCAACAAAAAATGATATACAAATACCTTGTTTTCATGACGATGGTAGAATGGTAAATATTATCTAATCTAAAGGAGGAAAAAGGAAACTACATTGCAAGTCCAGATATATAAATTCTTGTGATCCCTTCAGGAGTCTAAACACACCACTAACTGAAGCAGAGGCAGGGTAAGGCCAGTGCTCTGCACGTCCTTCTTCGTCCTTTTAAGTCCCAGAGCCCCGCTTTTCATTGTCACACTCTAGCCTTCACTTGTAAATTTATTCTTCAAGGCTTCCTTATAAAGTCTGCTAAGTACTGTTTTCTTGATGCAGGAAAGCTCTCCCGATCGATAGTCGAGATGATAGTTTTGTTGTAGCCAAAATTACGTTCGAGACGAGCAATAAAATTTAAACTAACCAAACATGGAATTGAGCTCCTTTTCCGGTGTGTGGATCAAGTGGAACATGCGAGGCTTCGTCATACTGAGCCTCTTGCTTCAGGTTTTTCTTGTTCTATTTGCATCCCTTAGGAAGAAAATGGCAAACCAGCCCGTCGTTTTCCTCTTGTGGTTGGCATATTTAATGGCTGATTGGATAGCTGCATACACGGTCGGGCTCATCTCTCACATCCAAGATATTTCGCAAGCTCATGCAGCTAAAGTAGACGGAGCCCTTCAGGCATTTTGGGCATCATTTCTCTTGTTACATCTTGGCGGTTCGGACACCATCACCGCCTTCTCTCTAGAGGATAGTTCGCTTTGGCGACGGCACTTACTTAGTATCGTCTTCCAAGTCAGTGCCACCATCTATGTCTTTGTGCAGATTTTTCTAAGCGATACGTCGCTAGTGATCCCAACGATGCTGGTGTTTTTTGCTGGGTTCATAAAAAATGTGGAGAGGGTATTGGCACTTTACCTCTCAAGCCTCCCGAGGCTTAGGGAAATGACGCTCTTACAAAATAACTCTTCTATTGGTGTAGATAATGAGTTGATTGAAGAACTTGATGATGTAGGGGATGGATATACCGATGAAGTTAAAGCAAAGCTTGCTGAGAGCACTGTAGTAAAGCATGCTTACTACTTCCATCAAACCTTTAAGTTCTCCCATGAAGAAATCGTCTTTGCATTAGGAGAGCGCAAAATGACCCGTAAATATTTCCACAAAGTTTCTGCAATGGATGCCTTGAGGGTGATATCAATCCAACTCCAATTCATTTACAAAGTGCTCTACACAAAAGCGTTGGCAATTCAATCGAAGTGGAGCTACATTTTCCGCTTCATAACCTTTTGTAACATTGTGATGGCTTTGGTCCTATTCAATCGCTTGAAGAAGCATCAATTCTCCAAACTTGATGTGAAAATTACTTATATCCTCCTTTCCGGAGGGATAGCTGTTGATGTGATTGCTCTGCTCATGTTCAGTTTCTCTGATTGGACCATTGCTAGAATCAAGTGGTACAAGAAAAGTTCATCTAAACTAGTTTCATTTACCCTGAAATTGGTATCTACCATGGCTGAGCTGAGGAAGCCCCGATTCACCACACGTAAACTGGAGTCTAGCGCCAATGTTACTTACACAGTCTTTGATACGCCATTGGTATTACGCAGGTGGCCAGAATCCATCTTTGCTTGCAACCTTTTATCCAAGAGCTTGAAGGAAAGTCCGAGAAAGACGTATAAGGGCAACCAATGCTTGGGCATCATCGCTTATATTTGCTGTTTTCCATTCCATATGGTTGAGAAGATCATCTCTCCTTTCCATCAAGCTGGCATGATGATCGCCATAGGCTGTGGTCTTTGTAACATAGAAGTGATAATTGAGAAAAAAAAACATGTGTCCAAGAACCCCTTTAACAAGGAGCTATGGATCTTCATCTTTAAGGAGGTGAGACGTAAATCCGAAAACGCAGATGATCTGACAGAGAAGAAAAGGATATTTGAGGCCAGAGGTGATTTGTTTCTCCAGAGTAGCCCGGGGGGGATCGATTGTGGCAAGCTTTTAGAATATGTTACGCAGGCTCCTTATGGCTTCAGTATTTTAACATGGCATTTAGCTACTGAAATTTGGTACAACAGAGAGAAACAATCTATGCCTATAGACAGAAATGATGAAAGGGAATTCAGCAAGATCCTCTCCGACTACATGTTGTATGTTTTTCTTAATAAGGTAGATTTGGTCTCCACTGGAATGGACGTTTTGCAAATCCCATCGTTGGCTACATTGTTACAGCTAAAGATGTACATCGGTGATATGACCAAGGATGTGGAGGGGCTATCCAAGACATTGTATGAGGATGAGCATAGGTTTGGAGGATTGGATCCGAGATCCCCACTCAAAGTGGGGATTCAATTGGCCCGAGAGATGGAAACGCACCGGGAAATGAAGTGGAAAGTGATGAGCGGATTGTGGGTTGAGATGCTCTCATTTGCAGCAGGTCATATTAAGGTAGAGGCACATGTGCAGATGCTGAGCGAAGGTGGAGAGCTTCTAACCTTTGTTTGGCTGTTGATGGTTCATCTTGGTTTTTTCCACTGTCAAATGCCGATGCCCATGCCAAGCCCCTAAATCACGAGACTCCATTGGCAAATTTTATGATTCGGTGTGCCACTGTCGATTCGATCAAATCATATTTTCTGGATGTTTTGTATAAAATGAGGTAATGTTCGTTGTGTTTAGTGGTGGAAACTAGTGAAGTAATGTTTGTTGTATTTTGTGGTGGCAACAAGCGAAGTAATGTTTGTTGTATTTTGTGATGGAAGTTGATGGGGTAATGTTTGTTGTATTTTGCGATGAAAGCTAATAAAGTAATGTTTGTTGTATTTCGTGATGGAAGCTAATGAAGTAATTTTTATTGTATTTTGTGATGGAAGCTATATTTCAATAGCTGTAGAATATTGCAAGGGTAAATTACACTCAAAACTCCTTTTTGACAAAGCGAATCGCAGCCTGATATGAAATAATTTCTCTAAATTCTTCGGCTTCCCAAATTGCGCAGATTGATGCTTTTTCATAATTCATGTCGTGGTTTTCCGGGTTTCTGGGGTTGCTACGTTTTTGAAAAGCACTTTGTTGTCTGAAGAATTATCCAAAGCCATGTGGATGATTTTGCATCAGCAACTCTTCCATCTATTCTGTATTTGTAAGAAGATTATCCTTCATTTATTTATTCTATATCTCCGTATATCATAATCTATCTCTTTGATGATAGCTGATGATAAATGCGCTCAGCACAAGGGCTGTCAAGACGATGACATATTGTTAAGTAGCTCAACCACGATTGAATTAATGATACGAACTCTTGAACTAGTGGAAACATTTTGGAAAACGAGCAAAATTTGGTAGATGTAAGACAACTCTAATAATTTGTTTAGTGTATAACTCGAGGCATTGGCTGCAATCAGAAAGTGGTTGATCTGAGACATTTATTAATTTTTAGAGACAAAGTTATGTTACTAAATTAATTTCTAAATCCTGAAAACAACCAACGAATACTTGGATAAATCCATAGGTACGAAAATCAATCAACTGATGTATATTTTGTTTTCTGAGAATTACCAAATATTCAGAAATCTAACTTATCGTGTCAATAAACAGTGATAATCATGGAGGCATAATCCCATCACATTAAATAAATAAGTGAACTATGTTGAAACTGAAATAGTAAATATGCTTTGGTTGATCTTGTCTATTCGATTTAAAACGTGTTTAAGATTGAACATTACCATCGTGTTAATTGTCGATCATGTTATAAGGGTAGATTAAATTTCTCATGAACGAGAATCATGAGGGATGGCTCTAGCTTCTCTTCAATTTCATTTGTGGGTCGGTCATATCAGTAATAACATTAAGGTATATTGTCACGCTCTAGACCTTTATTCCCCCACCTCGGGATCACGACATCCGGCATTGGTTAATTATGTGATGTCCTAGGAGGCGTCGCTAAGGGCGCATTTGGTAATTATTCTATTCTTGAAAACAAATTTTGATCAGAAATTGCTTTTTCTAAAATTGCTCTCGGGAACAATTTTTTAGTAAAAGAATGCGTTTAGTAACTGTACAAACTTTCTATCCCTAGAATAGAAGAAGAACAGAAATGCGTTTTGTAATTGCACAAAATTTTTATTCTAGATTTATTGCAGGCGCTTTTTTTAGAGAAGTATAAACTTTGTATTGAATTCACATTGTCATGGAGCACTTACCAATTTAATTTTGTTCGTAATGACTGAAGGAAACATGGTGAACATGGTGATATGTATATATTTGAAAGAAAAGTTTGTAAAACATAATATTATAAGTAATTTTTTTTTTGGTAAAAGTAAAAATATATATTGAGCTTTGGACAAATATACAAAAAAGATGACGCCAAAACTTACACTCTAACTACAACAACAGAAAGAGTGGAAGGGAGCCGAACTAAACACCACAAGGGCAACAACAGACGTGGAGCAAAAAAAGCCCACAACCCGGGCAAAAGAGTCAAACACCAGCAACTACCAAACCTCAACACACACTAAGAAGCAGGGCGAGCAGGAGAGCCAGGACGGCTGGGGGAAAGTCACACAACCCAAGAAGCTTGACAAGCAAGGCTACTGAATAAACACTGAGGGGTCAAAGCCCCATCCTCTGTGAAGTCTTCTATTCCTTGGAGAAGCAGGCACATTCTTGAAGGAAAGTGCTTTGTCCTTCACAACCTTAATGAGGTGGTTTTTTTAGAGCCAATAAGGCTAATGTTTCACCACGGAAGACAATGCAATTTCTCTTTTTCCAAATAAGATAACAAAGAGCTCCGAAAGAGAATCGCGCCATACTATGGAAGAAGTCCTTACCAGATAAGAACTTCACCGCTCAGGTAAGGTTTTCGCTCCAAGATCTTTTCCTCCAAGGTAAGTTACACCTGGACACCCAAAAATATGCGAGAGTAGCCGAGGTGTGACATTGAAAGAACAAGTGATCAATTGAATTCGGCTGGGCAGAGCAAAAAGCACTAACTGAATAATCAATCCTGCCATAGGAGAGGAGGAACACTTGGGTTGGTAGGCGATTCTTAGCAACAAGCCATAAGAGAAATTGGGACCGCGGAGCTAAAGCATTATCCCAAACGAGAGAAGCCCAAGGAACGTGGTCTTTTTTAGATCTAATGAAGTTCCAAGTTGATGCTACCGAGAACGAACCAGACGGGTCGCAACACCACAAGAACCGATCACGGGCATTGAACAAAATCGAGAGGGTGAAACCCCAACTCTCCAGGAGAGATTTGAGCATGGAACCAGTCAGAGTGTAACGATCTGCAACAACTGCATAGTTGGGTAGGCCAAAGTCATCCATAATAGAAGTAGGGACCATCGAGTCTAACGGATTGCAAGGAAGCCAATTGTCGTGCCAAATAGAAACCAAAAGACCGTTACCAATTTCCCATCGGAAGGACTGGCGAAAAAAACTTCTTAGTTGCAAGATCTTCTTCCACGCCCATGAACATACAGTAGGTAGGGAAGAAGTCCAAAAATTTCATTTTTTTTTAAGAAATTAGAATGAATCCAACAGCACCAAAGTGATTCTTTATCAGTAAAGAGGATCCAAATGTACTTAAGTATGGAGACTCAATTGCAATCCTTTAGGCTTTTAATAGCCAAGCCACCCTCATTTTTAGGTAAGCAAATGTCTTCCCAAGAGACTCTGGCCCATCCCCTACCAAGGGCAATACATTTCCAAAGGAATTGTCTCAAGATGCGCTCAATATTAATTAAAACAGCAGATGGTAGAGCGAACACACTGGCCCAAAAAGCTTGTATAGATGGAGAATTGACCTTATGTGTTGAAGTCTTTTTGCGAAAGATAAAAACCAATGAGCCCAAGATTGGACTCTTGCAGTAATACGGTCAATCAATTCAATGCAGTCTGTCTTCCCCAACCTAGAAGAAATATTAGGAACCCCTAGATAGTGAATAGGGAGTTTACCTTCTTGAAAACCAAAAGCCAAGAGAATATTATTCTGAAGTGAAAACGAACCACCAGAGAGAAAAATATCGCTCTTGCTCTTCTTCGGTATAAGACCACTCCATGAGGAGAAGATATCCAAGCTCCTTTTAAGCACAACCACAAAATTCCAATCCGCCCAACAAAACAAGAAAACATCGTCGACGAAAAAGAGGTGAGACAATCTCACAGCTTTGCATCTCCAAAAAGGCTTGAATTCTTTGACTGAAGTCCTCAAGTTCAATATGCCCGAAAAAACTTCCATCACAAGAGTGAAAACGTAAGGAGACATAAGGTCCCCCTGGCGGATGCCACGGCCACTAGAGAAGAAACCATGCAACTTTCCATTGATAGACACAGAGAACTTGGGAGTGCGAACGCAAACCATAATTAAACAGATTAACCACTCTGGAAAATGGAAAGCCAAGAGAGTAAGCTCCAAGAAGTCCCAGTCAACCGTATCGTAAGCCTTACGAAAATCAACTTAAATAGCACATTTCGGAAGGTATGGGTCTAGGTGAAATCCAACAAATAACTCACGTGCCAGTAATATGTTATCCCTAATCCTTCTTCCTTTAACAAAAGCATTCTAGGAAGGATTTATGAGATCATTTAAAACAATAGCAATGCAATTGGCCAATCTTTTTGTAATAACCTTATAAATGGTATTACAACACGCAATGGGTCTGAAGTCAGTGACTTCCCAGGCATTACGGACTTTAGGAATCAGGGCCAAGATTGTAGCATTTACTTCCTTTAGGAGGCGACTCGAAGAGAAAAAATCTTTGACTGCCTCCAGCACCAAAGGGCCTACAATTTTCCAGTTGTTCTTAAAAAATACAGCTATAAAATTGTCGGGACCCGAGGCTTTGCCTCTTGGAAGTGAGAAAAGAGTGTCTTTAATCTCAGAGTCCGAGACTGGCAAAGCTAAGGAGTGTACTTGGGCATCCAATAGGGGGGTCCGAATAACCAGCATCAAGTCATGCAAAGAAGGTTTCAACAGGGCCGCATGAGGGGAGAAGAGATCCGAGAAGAAAGAAACAAAAGCATGCAGCACCCGAGCAGGATCAGTAATGAGAGAACCCGTTGAATCCTTGACCAAGAGGATCCGATTGGTAAGGTGTCTTTTTTTTACAGAATTGTGGAATAATTTTGTACTACGATCCCCTTCCTTGAGCCATTTCACTCTTGATTTCTGTCTATAGAAGGATTCCTATTGACCGCACAAGTCAATAAAGGTGCGGCGTTGGCATTTTTCTAGCTTTGCAAGATAAACATTGTTAGGATCAGATTGAAGGCCAACCTGAGTATGACGAAGAGCCTCCTTAGCTTTTGAAGTTCTCACAGAGATATTTGAGAAGGCTTCCTGGTTGAGTGATTTGAGCCGAGCTTTTAAGATCTTCAATTTAGAGACAAGCCTGAACATGGGAACACCTTTCACCGGGCTGTTCCACGCTCGTTGGACAATAGCAAGAAAGTTCGGATGATCAGCCTAGAAGTCAAAACATTTAAAAGGCTTCCACTTAGGAACTGGGTTGAGAACCCTGATGAACATCGAAGTGTGATAAGAAATCCCAAGTTTCAAAAAAGCGACTTCTGAGAAGGAGAAGTCCATGTTCCACTTGGTGTTAAATAACACCCTATCAATTTTTCTCAATTTTCTAGCAAAGCCAGTGGACGTGGACCAAGTATAGCGGAGTCCGACGTATCTAAGATCCATTAATTCAATTTGAGCTAGACAATGCCCAAATTCATCAAAATAAGGAATCCAACTATTATAGCTTCCAACGCGATCAGAGGGATCTTTAATTGCGTTGAAATCTCTTGTAACAAGCCAGGCAGAATCTTGAAATACCTCATTGAAGTGGATGAGGTCCTCCCACAGGGGCCTACACTGCACGAAGGTGTGCTCCCCGTACACTGCCGAAATACAGCAAGTCACAGTAGAAGCATTAAGTTTAAGGCAACCATAGCACTAGCAGAAAGCAAATCAAAACTAGCAATATTAGGGTTCCACCCAACCCATATTCTTCCACGCGGGGAAAACTCATAGTTCGCAGTCCAATTCCATCCTCTAAGAAGAGTAGAAGAGATGGATTCAAACAAAGATTCATGAACCTTCGTCTCGATAAGGCCCACCAGGCACAACTTATTAGAATTAACAAACTTTCTGATCTTAGCACGTTTGACAGGATTGAACATGCCTCTAATGTTCCAGAAGCCAAAAAACATATTTACACAAAAGATGGGAGATTAACTCCTCTTGGAGGTCTTACAGCTAGTGTATGTCGCTTTGGGTATAGCCCTGGGTGGCAGAGCAGGAGGGTCTGGATGGAGCAGCAGCAGCTGATCTTGAATACTTACAGTGCCAGAAGGAGGGGCAGGGTCTTTTAGAGACGAGGGCCCATCTGAAGGTAACTCTACATCGCTCAAAGCAGCCATGCTACTAGAGCTACATATTTCATCTTCAGAGATATGGTGAGTTAGAGCAAGAGAAAGGAGATCCATCTTCTTAATAGTCAGGGAGCGCCTTGGATTGACTTTGGAAGGAACCTACGAGGATCCTTTGGGGGGCTTGGTAGGCAACACAGCAGGAGAGTCTGAAGGAGCAGAGGCGTTCAACTTCAAAAGTTGCCCCCTTTCACTAGGCAGGGCTAAGTCAAACGAATATGCGTCTTTAGGAGGATGCTTCTTTTTCTTGTTCTTAACTTTCTTCCAATCCGATTTAGCTAGAGTGGAATCAGCATGAATTTAAGAAGAGGGAGTAGCCGAGGCCAATTCCCTGCCTTCACCAGACCTAGAGGTTCTAACAGCAAGAGTGCTGGTAGGCTCAGAGGCTTTGGCTATAGGCATTTCCGAGGATTCCTGTGCTTAATTCTGAGGCAAGAGAGAGGAACCTGGAGCAGTAACAGGAGCAGGCAAAACAGGGTCTATCGTCAATTGTTGAGTAGGAGAAGCACCTAGGGGAGGGGCTTGTACAGTAACCATAGCATCATCAAGTTGAGCTACAGTAGAAGAAGCAGAAGGTCGAGCAGTTGAAGCATGAGTAGCATTAAGTCATGTAGCAAGAGGAGAGCAATTATGCCTGAAGATTCCACACCCATTGCAAGCAACTGGTTTCCACTCATACTCCACCCCAACTTCAATAGTCTTACCATTGAGAACTAATTCAATTGATTCACAAGAGGGTTGATTAGCTGTAATCTCCACACAGATGCGAGCAAAGGACATAATTTTCATTTGTTCAGTGCATTGATCCACATATAAAGGCTTGCCCAAAACACTTGCAACTTTGCCAATTGATTGAGCATACCAAAAAGAGTAACGTAGATTCCTCAGTTTCACCCATATCGAGACGATCAAGAGGGTGTCTTTTCTGAGTTTTAGACCAGGAGTCCATTGCTGAAGGACGAGAGGGATTCTCGTGATAGTGATAGGGTCACCTTCAAGAAGCTTTCGTCGAAAAATCTCTATATGGGATATGTAGTGGGAAGGTTCCTTGTCCATTGGACATAACTTCAAAGCCCATGCTTTTTTAAGCGCTTCCTCAGTGACTTTAAAAGGAAGACGTCGCCCAAGGAAATACCCCAACAGACACTCATGCAGCTTGGGGTCTGTAGCTTGTAAGTCCTGATCTGTCATCTCTATTACTGGCTTGTTGTTAACAAAGGTGGGTGGAGTAAATTCCAGGTCATATCCTTTAATTACAGTTTTTGCTACTGTAACCCAAGTGTGATTACTTGTATTTTTAGTATCTCCTTTATTTTGGGCTTGTTTAGAACGCGACCTGCCCCAACTTTGAACTCAAACACCAGAAGGAGCACGAGGCAGGAGCATATCATTGTTTCCTATCAAGCCAGAAGGGGCTGAAGTTCTGTGTCCCTGTTCACCCATCGATGAACCAACCAAAGATGATTTTTCTGTGTAAAAGAGGGGAGAGGCTACGAGTGCTAGTCTCTCCGTCCTCAGCATGGGCCTGATACAACTCAGACTCCCTCACAACCAGAAGAGCACGATATAGCAAAGTAGACCGAAGGAAACCCTAACCGAAATCTGCCATTATAGGCTCAAGGGAGGAACGTACCAAGCACCACTATAGGGGTTTTAAAGAGGGGGAAGAGGTGCCTCTACCCACCAAAAAGCAGCTTCAGCCAACAATCAACGGCTTCGGAATCAGTCACGCAAGATCTCGCAAGAACAGTGTTGTCGCCTGGTAAAGAGCAAGAGTGAACAGTATTCCTTCAGATGGGCCCTCATCTCAAAAGACATTGAAAGAAGATGGCAAGGATTAAGATCTACATAACCTTATTATAAGTAAAGTTCGTACAACAAGAGCTCGCAAAAAGAAGAGTATCTAATAGATCTCTACATAGACCATTCATACATGAAATCATAAAAATGAAGTAATGTTGTGACATCTTGAATTTCTAGTTCTATTTTCAATTGAATGAATCAAGCCTTTCATCAACGCCTATAGTTCTTTTTCCTGAACTGATCACTCATGGGATTACTAGTCTATTTGGTGAAGCCGTTAAGGGATTTTAACGCAATAAACTTGAGAATTCGACCAGGAATTGACCGCTTGACCGTGCTAATTTGTAAAGGTCATTACAGAACAGTTAAAAATCGATCAGAGATCGAAGATAGGTCGATTTGACAGAGGTATGTGATTAGTGTGTGGGTGATTCCACCTTATTACAAAATTTCTGTCGAATGGCACTAGACCAATTTTTTTTGTCGTTTTGGTACCCTGTGTCCGTATTTGAAACCTCAAGATTTTCATGACAATTGAGAGTCACAAATGTGTCGAAGATATACAATGTGACTCGGAAATAATCGACCATGGGTCAATTGCATTGAAAATTCCTAAAAGCTACCCGGTAAGCTAGGTCATGCTAAAATCGCGCTAGATTGAAACTAACTAGAATTTGAACCCGATTTCAAAAATTAAAAGTTTTGTCATATCACGATTCATTTTTGGAACGTCGACTCACCCTTCGAAGATTTTTTTGCAAACTGAGATTTTTTGGGGAAATTTCAAAGTAAGGGTGTTTTTGACCAAGAAATTATAGGACAATTTTTTATCACATTTTTGGCCATCAAGTTGGTTTGATTGACAAGGAAAAATGTGAATTCAATTGCGGGCACCTTGGTTGTATTTATGGGCATCAATTTAGGCTCAATTGGAGAGGATTTGGTTCAAATTGGGGAGAAAGGTCCCAAAATTCGTAGGCCAAGGGGTGTGCAACATTTGAGGCATCTAATGAAGCTTCTAGGGGAAGTCTTGTTGCATTTTGGCCATAGATGACAACCCAAGTGGTGGGGACATGCAATGAGCACCAAGGGAATAGAAGTGAAGACTTTTGAGGCAACGGGACCCCCTCTATCTTCAGCAGTCTTCTTCTCCTTCATCCAGCCCACCTTTCTCCATTGTTGTCCATTTTGAGCTTAGAAAACTAGAGGAAAACAAAGCAAGTCCCCCTAGTCGGTCGACCACTGACGAAGCCCCCTATCGTTGCCGCACGCCGCCCGCTTGTGCCTACTCGCCCTCACGCACCCATGCCATGCCTTGTCGCCATCCCCCCGAGCCCCTAGTCACCGTAGAAGCTTAACCAGAGCCTCACTGTCACCGTCTGGCCTCCGTCTGCCTCCCCTTGGCCCGCTACAATCACTTGTCCGCCCGCCTTGCTCATTCTAGCGCAAGCCGAGCCCCGGGCCAACTCTTTCGACCCAAGAGCAGAAGACGAAGCTAGCAAGGGCTTCAGGGCTTCGTGGCCCATTTTGAGGCCCGTCAGATCTCCGTTTGCTGTCGCCGCAAGGTTGTTTGTCGCTCGTCCCCATGTTACCGTCGTCGTGGACTCACCGGATCGCTAAACCGATGAGTTTACTTGCTAAACTCTTCTTAGGGAGTTAATGATGCTTAAGGGGTGATTAGTTTAGGCTAATTAGGGATTAGGTGGTTAGTTAGAACGGATTAACGATTAAGTTATTCAATTGTGCATGTTAGGTGGTTAGAACGGTTTAATTTGAGTCTAGTTAGATTGTACTATTTATCTATATTGGTATCGAAATTTTCTAGGCCCGTTTCGGTGTCGATTTAGCATTTCCGGCCTAATTTGATATTTTTGGTATTTAATTGCATTTATTTAATTATTTTTGGTATTTATTTAATTATTTATTAATTTTTCCAGCAATTATACCGGGATAGCCAATGGACTGGAATTTCATGCTGATTGCAATGGTGTGCTTAGTTTATGCAATTGAGTGTTAATTTGTGCAAATTGAGTGGTGATTAGAATTTTGGGTATTTATTCCAAAAATGAAAAGTTTTGGTATTTTAATGAGAAAATATCGGGCATCGGTTTTTAACACCAAAAATGTCTTTATGTACTATATTAAATAGTGTGATTTTTGAAAAGGAGAATATTACATTTTTGACTCAAATTGATCGTGTACCCACACAGGATTATTTTTATCGGGTGTTTTTAACACAAAGAAATTAGGCCAAGTTCATTATTTGAATTGAGGAATTTGTGTGCAAAGCACAATGTCCTCGGCCGATGTTGAGTGATCGCGTGTTTCCCGATGTAAGTTGGTGTTTAAGCTTGTGTGAGCAATTCATGTTAGCTTGTGTTAGCAATTTATGTCAGCTTGTGTGAGTAATGCATATCAGCTTGTGCGAGTAGCATTTCATATTAGCTTGTGTGAGCAATGCATATCAGCTTGCAAGAGCAGCATTTCATATCAGCTTGTGTGATCACCGCTTGGGTCAATGAGGGCCTACCTCAGAGGGTACCCCATCGATTTAGAGCGTGATTTCACTGCGGGCTTAATGGATGCAGAGTGGGTTCCCTATAGGATTTTGAGGTCCCAGCTTCAGTGATAGATGTCGCCCATGGTGTGGGTATAGCTGACCCTCCTGGTGGTGTAGTAGGGGACCCAAATCCCCGGGAGATCTCAGAGTTTTTAGTTGGGGGTTCGTGCATCTATAGGGCTTGTAGGCTTTTCTGTTTGTGCATACTCTTATCTATAGACTAGTGTTGTATATAAATCGAGGTGTTTATAAAAGCATGTTTTGGTTGTGAAATTGTTTCCTGCTTTTCTATCCCGTATTAGTTGCTGTCAGGGGTAATCGTTCACTTCTGTATCTGCATTAAAATAAATGAGTTGGCAACGCCTCCTGGGACGTCGCAAACTTTTTTGACCACCAACGGATGGGCACGCGCTCAAGGTTCGGGGTGAGAGAAATGTAGCCATTCTTCAACTTCTTTACATTGACTTTGATAGGTTAGTACTTCAAAACAATATTACAAAAGTCAGAAACACAAAGCCATCAAATCTTAGGCATATTAATATCCCTTGATATTTAATTTGCAATACTTTCCCTAAGCATGTTTATCCTAGCTACCTCCTCAAGGGATGTATCATCTGCAACCTCCACTTCTCTAGGTCCAAAACTCCGGATCTCCATATAAGAAAAAGTTGTTGTCCATCCCGTCTTGTTCACAAATGTAATTATGAAGAACACAACATGCAATTACAATAAGTGATTGCTTTTGAATTATAAATGAAGGCATGTGTGTCAAAATGGTGAAGTGATTCTTTAATGCCTTATATGACCCCTCAATGACATTTCTTAGTGAAGAGTGCTTATGGTTGAACAATTCTCTTATTGTTCTTGGCCGTCTCCCATGCTCTCTATAATCGTACACATGATACTGTTCATGTGACATCCTGGATTTGCGACCCAGTTTTGATTAAATGAAATGGGCTTTTCATCGACGCGCCTATGGTCCTTTTTTTCTGAGTTGATCACTCACAAGATAACTAATCTATCTAGTGAAGTCGTTAAGAGATATAAAACAGACTTGAGAATTCGATCATAAATCAATTGCTTAACCATGCTAATCAGCAAGGGCTAATACGGCACCGTCATAATTGATTAGAGACCGGAGATAGGTCGATTCGACAGAAGCACGTAATTAAATTGTGGATGATTCCACCTGATTGCAAAATTCGCGTCGAACGACACTAAATCGATTTTTCTGTCGATTCTGTACCTAATGTCCGTAATTGAAACATTGAGATTTTTACGACAACCGAGAGTCACCTATGGGTCAAAAATGTACATTGTGGATCAAAACTAATCGATCATGGGTCAAACACGTTAAGAATTCCTAGAAGCTATCCAGTAGGTTAAGTCACGTTAAAATCGCGTCCGATCAAAATTAACCACGAAATTGAACCCGATTTCAAGAATCTTAAGTTCTAGTGTGTCACGATTTATTTTTGGAACGTCGACTCATCATTTGAAGAATTTTTTACGAGGCCAGATTTTTGACGAAAAGTCAAAATTGGGCAATTTAAATTCAAGAAATTCGGATGGGCAAAAATTGAGTGGATTTTGGCCTTCAAAAGGGACTAGTTTGTGAAGGCAAGTGGGGAAATTGGCATGGGCTTCCTCCTCAACAATTTTGGCCATCAAATTAGAGAGACTTGTGAAGAAATTGAAGGGTGATGGGTGCAAATTCGTATGGCTATGGGGCTACTGTATTTTGGTCTTCAATTTGGCTCTAGTCAGTGAAGATGTGTGAGGAAATTGGTCTTAGGTGACCAATTGATCAAGTTGGCTCAAGTTTGCTGAAGATAAGAGTGAAAAACCACTCAAGTGCCTAGGATATTTTGGTTTGACTTCCTTGGCTTGTGTCCCCTTATCCCCCCTCTCTTCCTCTTTGTTCCCCCTCCACCCTCATACTCGATTAGCTCCTTTCTTCCCCTTGCAGATCACTTCTTCTTCTTCTTCTTCTTCTTCCTCACTTCCTCACCCTCCATTGTTGTTGAGCCACCATTTCCAGCCCTTACCGAACCAGCCAGCAGCCTGCAAGCCACTGCTAGGCCTCACACCATCGTCCGAGCTGCCTGTCACCACTTGAGTCGCTTGCCTGCTTCCGTATACCTCGCGTCCGTCGCGTCCCGCCAAGCTGTGATGCTTGGCTGCCCGTCACTACCTCAGTTGTTGCCATTCTAGTCACCTGAGCCACTGCTGTCTGCCCTTGCTCGCGTGACCGAACCATCCTGCTATTCCCTCACCGTTCCAGCCATCCGGTCGAGCTAACTAGCGACCCGTCTCATAGGCAAAACCAAAGTCACAGCTTGAGCAGTGAGCTTTGTAGGACATTTTTAGTGTCTTCTGGGCCTCCCTTGGTGTCCCCGTAGGCCCGAGTTTTGGCTGCCGTTGCGCCACCATCACCGTGAACCGGTTTATTCGCTAATCCGGTGAATTGGCCGCCTAAACTCTAATTAGAGGCTAATTACACTTAATAGAGGTTTAGTTAGGTTAATTAGGATTAGTGAGATTTAGTTAGTTTAGTTAGATTGGTTAGGATTATTTGGTTAGTTGAATTAGATGGTTAGATAGTTAGTTAGTACATTTAGTTAGATTAAATTAGTTTATGTAGTTAGTTAATTAGATTAAATTAGTAGTTTAGTATACTAATTTGATTAGTGAACTTAGGTGGTTAGATTAGCTTATGTTAATTTTATTAAGTGGTTTAATTCAATTATTTTGCAATTTATTTAATTATTTATTAATTACAGTAAATTATCTTGGGATAGTCGGTCATCAAAATTCTGTGCGGATCGTCGTGTAGTTGATTTGTGTAATTGAACGCTAATTTATGCAATTGGATGCTGAGTGATGATTTCCAATTATTATTTCAAAAATATGAATTTTTGGTCTTTAATTAGAAAAATACCGGGTGTCGGGTTTTGACACAAAAAATGTTTTTAGGTACTCTATAAAATCTTGGGATTTTTAAAAGAGAGGATATCACGTTTTATGGTTCAATCTGATCGTGTGTCCACACGCAATTATTATACCGGGTGTTTTTAATATGAAGAAAATAGGCCAAGTTCATTATTTGAAATTGAGACATTTGAGTACAAAGCACGATGTCCTCGGCTGAGAATAAATGTGTGTGTGATTGCTATTGGAAATCGTCACGATGCGTTTACGCTAGACGATGCTCCTTTGGGAATGCCCCATGTCAACAGATGTTGGTCGCAGTGGAGGCTGGGCCGATACTCTTTCGGCAATGCCGTCTAGATGTAGACATTGCCGTGCTCGACGAAGTGGGACGACGCCCGGTTATGCCAGATAACTGTTGATTGTTGAGTTGGCCCTGAACCATTGGGTCATAACTAATTGGAACACGCTTGAGTGATTGATATAACTGCGTCTGATTATCATAATGAAATTGTGTGGCACGAAATGGGATGTGTCATAATGATTTGGTCTTATAATCAGGACCTCTGTCATCGACCCCTGTACTGACATGCAAGGAGATGCTGAGGCAAGGTAAGTGTTATATGATGTGTGTTTAGGCTGCCTCTAGGCAAATTATCTTCCTAATCGAGGTTTAAGGTATAGACTTGCTGAGATATTGTCTCACCCCATTGTGGTTTACAATTTTTAGGTCCTTAGATGGAGGTGCGCCCAGTTCATTTTGGGTGGCTACGAAAGGTCGATACCGAGCGTACCATCTTCCCTGTCCCCAGGAATCCTTAGACCCGCGAGCTCGTCGTAACCACAATTTGGGTCAATGAGGGCTAACCTCAGTTGGTACCTCATCAATTCAAAGCGTGGTTTCATCACAGGCCTAACGGGGTTCGGGAGGGCCACTTGGATGGTTTCGATGGACTTGCCATCGAGGGTGAGGATGAGGTGGTACTTGACCCTATCATGGACGTCGATATTTTGGCTAATATTGCGACGAACTAGTTGCTTGAGGTCGATGAGCCCAAAGTAGAGGAGGTAGCTGATCCTCTAGATCTTGACATCCCTGACGGTGTTGTAATGGACCCGGATCCTAATTAGGAGGGTCTAGGGTAGGGTTAGCTTAGTAGCCTCTTTTGAGTATAGACCTCCTTTGTATATAAACCATAGGTTTGACTTGGCTGTATATAAACCTGAGTTGTTTATAAAGTGTGGTTTGTGTAAATTTGGTTGTCCTGCTTTTCAATCCCATGGTTGGTTGTTGTCTGGAGATTGTTTAATTAGCTTCCGCATGTGTATAAAATAAATAGATCGATGATGCGTCTTGGGAACGTCGCAATTCTATCGACCACCGAGGGATGTACGCACGCTCGAAGTTTGGGACGTGACAGTTCACCTTTAAAAGGAGTTAAAAATCTCGGAAGTGCTGCAGAACTAGAATCTACCATGTAGTATTTCTCTATAAATTTCTTATGCAAACCATAATATAATCATAAAGAACGTTTGTCTTTATAGACAAAGTAAATACCGGGTGGTGGTCGAAGAGTCTCGAGTGCTTCGAATGCCGTCGAAAGCACTCAACAATTGTTGGTAGATGCTTCCCACCTAGCATATACAAAAGTAAATTTCATATCAAATGAACAAACACATAGCATATTCTAGATGGTAATCCATTTCCTGCCTCTAAATGGGATCTGCTAAGGCATAGGGATGATATCATTTATATGTGTGCCATCCATAGCACCTACGTAGCTCCATGAATTTATTACCAATCTAATGTTATACAAGATTATCAATTGCATGTATTTAATGGTGCAAAATCGATATGAAAATCATACCTTGAAATAGCATTTATGAATAGGATCCATAAGAATTTCCTATGGGACAACATCAAAGGACAGTGGCCTGATAATCTCTTTTGAGAGTTTGGGAATTGCTTTCAATATTGTATTGAAATACTTGCCGATTGTTTCTTCCGAACATTAGAATCTCTTACATAAATATCTATTGGAGTTATTGTGACTAACTAAAGAGATGAAGATCCCAACTTATTCATCTATCCTAATATATTGACTATTTTTCAACCAACCTCTTAACCTTATTAAATTGCATTGGTTCAAAAAAACATGTCTCTTCATCCGAAAGGCTTCATATATTCTATCTGATATTCTATCTGAATGTCTATAAATAATCTCTCTTATCCATTTGGGTCCTGATAATTTACTATCCCTAATAGGTTCTTTGGTATGCATGGACATGTCAACCACAACAACGCACAATCATGATATCATTATATCAAGATCATCATCATCCAAGAATTGTCCAATTTATTCTACCTACTCATTCGACACACTATTTAATCCCAACTCCAAAGTACCTATACTATCACACAAATATAAAAACATCAATATAGAATTCGAAAAAAGTATCCAATAACAATCACTAATATAAGTCAAAGTGAAAGCAAACCAAATATAAGCATTCAAAGCATCGTACCCATGCCATCACATATGTATAAGAGTCTCAATACCAATGTCTTTAAAAACTAAATATTAACCGATAACATAAGTCATACAATCAAATGAAACCCCATGCAATCCACAATACATTTCTCAACATCTATTAAAAACATTGAAGAAGTCATTTTCTCCTTTAAGGTGGGGATTTGATGAAAGCCTCCCTCCATGTGGCACTGACACATGCTTATTCCACTACTTTGTTGTAAAGATCTTGCTTTAACTCATGCATACTAACTAGGACATCAATCATAGCGGATACGGAGAAAGTGTCTACATGTGCTGGTGTGACCCCTCAGCAACACCAAATGAGTTACTGTTTCTTCTCCTCTTAGTATTTGGAGACCTATTCAACTTGTGCTTATCATGAATTAGAGTTGCAACGTTGCTGAACGTAACTCCCTTATCAATGTGGTGTTCATTGAAGTCTTCTACATTACCACCACTGTTGTCACTATTTGCATTGCCACCACCATTGTCACCTTCCTCCGACATTGTGATATCTTGAAATTTGACCCTTCTCGAGATATATGAAATGGTTATTTCATCAATGCACTGATAGTAGAATTTATTTTGAATTGATCACTCATAAGTTAACTAATTTATTAGGAGAGGCCACAGAGGATTAAAATGGGAATGACCAGAGAATTCAATCAAAGATATACTGCTCGACTATAAGGATCGGCAAGGGACAACACTACACTTTTACAAGTCCATTAGTGAATGGATATAAATTGATTCAATAGAAGTACGTAGTCAGATTGTGGGTGATTCCACACGATTACAATACTTGCTACGAACGACAGTAAATCAATTTTCTAGTGATCTTGTATTCAGGGTGAGTAATTGATTCCTCGTGATTACATGATAATTGAGGGTTATCCATGATTTGAAGAGTGTGGCATCCCAAAATTTCAAGACAAGCTCTAAGGTGTGTTAAAGCCCATAATTAGGTAATGAAATTACCTATGGTATATGTTTTAGTCATTAGTCTCCTTTTAAGACTAAGTGATATGCGCTTGTGTTCATAAGTTTTTAAATTAGTAATATGGGATAAATTAATAAGAATGATTTATTTTTTGGCCATGTGGAATTTAGTAATTTAAATTCTTAAAAGAAAGAATAAGAAAGGGAAAAAAATTGATTTGAATTAGGTTGGGCCTTAGGCCCAAGAGTGGACCTTTAATGGGCCAAGTTGGCTGGCCCATTGGAGCCCACGAATGGGCTGTCGTCGGCCACAAGGGAGGCCGGCCCAAATGCCTCCAAGCCCAAGCCCATTGCATGTGGCATGCCAAGTGGCAAAAAGGAGGATTGCATGCATTGGCTTGTGGAGAGGCAAGTGATGATTGCAAATGATAAGGATTTGGGGAAATAAAAGGAAAAGGAGAGAGAGAGGGTGGCCGGTTGGCGTTATTCGGCCAAGTGAGAAAGAGAGAGAGAGAGAGAGAGTGAGTTGCGAGAGAGAGAGGGAATCGCCGAGAGGGAGAAGGAGTCGCCCGTCGCCGCCCGCACACCGTCCGTTCATCCGCCGTGTGCCGTCCCTTTTGCTGCTGTTCGTTCGGTCTTTAAGGCAAGTTGGGATTGAGTTCCACTCTTGCATGTGTGTCTTGCATGTGTGGTTGAGTTCTTGGATGTTTAGAGGCTAGAAATCGAAGTGCATGAGGTTTATTCATGGAGATGCATGCTGTTTTCGTATGAACCGCCTGAACCAGAATCTTGTGAGAGCTTGCATGCATGTTTCGAGTTTGATTTTGACCTTGATTCCTTCATGAAAGTTGTAGCTAACACCTTAAAATACAACATACTAAAATTTGGGACAAAATAATGGAGATTAAGGGGTCAAACCCTCATCCTACGAAGATACTAGATCTGGAACGATTTCGCTGACCTTTCGGTAGATTTGTGGTTGCATGTTGATTTTTACTAAGAATATATCTTCGACTTCTTCATAAAACTTGTAGAGAACATCCTGAAAGTTAACATACTCAAATTTTAAGTAAAATGAAAAAGTGTAGCCTAGTGAATCGATTTACTCTTGAAGACAGTAAATCTGGAGACACGGTACAGGACATCCGAGACTTCATGGACCCATATGGTAACTATACTTTGGAAATGTGACTTATATCCCTTAATGAAAGTTGTAGGGGACCTCTTTGTGTAAAACATATCCAAATTTCAGAGGAAACGAAGAAGATTAAAGGGATGAAAACTCTATATTTCGGAAACACATACGCTGGACGTTTCGGTGCTAGAACCAGAAGCTTCGGACGACTATATAAAATTTTCTAGAAAGATTCTGGCCAAGATGTCTTCATGAAAAAATATTCTTTAGGGTCTTCACTATAACCTGGTAAAATTTCATAATTTTCGGAGGTCGTTCGAATATTTTAATCGAATTATTTCGGAAACTGTGCATTCTGTTTCTATTCGAAATTGCATGCTGTTTTTTGTGTGAATTGTATCTTCTTATGTGGAACTTTATTGGGCATGTGTTTTTATGAAATTGTTATCTTATTGTCTTGTCTATCACATGCTTTGATTCCATGATTTTTGAGAAGCATATGGATATTTAATTTAAATACTTTCTAAAGATGGTACATGCTGGAATTTTGTAAACTTTGAAAAGGCATGGAATATGGACTATTTTAAATTGTATGGATTCCATGAATTGTATTGCCATGGATGATTATCTTGCTGCATGCATGATGATGAGTTGAGATGCATGTATGAACTCAATGATGAATATGATCTTGATTTGCCATCACATCACATGCCATGATAAATTGAATTATAATGATGTGAATTGAAATAAATGAGGAAGCCATCGGGGGTGAGCCAACGATGCCCCGGGAGTGTCGGGAGCCTGGCTACAAGGGTACGGCCGGTTGCCCGGTGGTCATGAATGGCCGGATATCGGAGGGTCTTTGGGAGACCGAGTGGTATCGAGATGCCCGGAGAGTGGGGGAGCCGGAAGCTCGGCGGGTCTTGTGCCGAGGGATACCTCGCAATGCCAGTTTGGGTGCGAGATGCTTGGCTAGAAGGGTACGGCCGGTTACCCGGTGGCCTTGAATGGCTGGATGCCAGAGGGTCCTCGTGATGCCAGTTGGGGTATGAGATGCTCGGAGAGTGGGGGAGCCGGATGGTCTGTATTGTATCTTGGATACATGTGGGATGCAAACATTGGTCTCGGGAAAGAGAAATATGGCGGTCCAAAGTGAAATTGAAATCAAACTATGCATGATGATATATGCATGACATGATGGTAATGATGTATGCATGATATGATGATGATGCCATATGCATGGACGCATGACATGATGATGGTACATGTGATATGATGATGATGTTACATGCATGGATGCATGGTAAGGATGATGCCATATGTGACATGATGATGGTAAGTGTATGATATGATGGTGATGTCTATATGATGATGATGGTACATGAGGTATGATGACATGTGCATGATGCCATGGTATGTTGTGCATGGATGCTTGTATGACATGTGATACTATGATTGTGATGACTGCATGGCATGATGTATTGTGTGGTTTATTGGTCCTTTACCTGCTGAGTGGTTGTACTCACCCCTTCGGGGACCAACATTTCATATTAGCAGAATGCCGCTCACTGCTGTCATGCGGGGCGTGTTTTACGGCCTACCTTCCGATGTAGAGGTTGAGTGCGAGGAGTTTGACTGTCCTTTTGTTCCTGGACTAACGTATATTCGAGTGCGATGTTTAGTTATGTACAATGTGGGCTTGGCTGGGGGCCTTGTTATCCAAGAGTTCATATCCGTCCACGTTCGTCGCAATGGAGTGATACGTGGGATGTTGCCATCACCACCGCCTGATGCACCGGGATGGGTGTGAGGGCCCGTGAGTGACAAGTAGGAGCTGAAACTTTTTGGAATGGTTAGCCGACACTAGTGATGGGGGATCTTTCACATTAGTCGTAGTGGGTCGAGAGTTTCTTTTTGGGGTTTAGGCCGAGTGTGGCTTCATGTCCTGGCCTTTCTTTTGATGTACCGACCTAAGGAAACCCATCTTGAAAATATGTAAATAAAGTGTCATGGCTTTGTCTTTCATTATGATGTTTAGTGGTGTGCAATTGTATCGTGGTTGATGGAGGGGGAGATGGCGATATTATATTTTGCTTCTGCTAAAGAGTCGTGCTGGGACCGTTTAAAAAAAAATATATGTCTATGATTTACGACGCTTCTTCTAAGAGATGTAATCAGGTGTAACATTTGGTGCCTGTGGTGACCTAAGGGGGTTTCGGGGCGCCACAAAGAAGCACAAACATGTATCGAAAATTATCGACCACGGGTCAAATGCATGAAAACCCCTGAAAGCCACCCGATAGTTTAGGTTGTATTAAAGTTGCATTTGATCAATTTCAACCATGAATTTTAATCTGATTTCGGGTATCAAACTCTCAAGGATTCCAAGATCAACCTATCGGACGTCACCTCATTTATTTACCAATTTATCAGTAAGCCTTAATCTTTGGACAAGGATTAGTAGGTCGAGAATTGGAAGCCGGAAAGGGAGCTGGGCAAGCGAAGGCCCAAAGGGCCTCACACCCAAATTACAGGCCCAAATTGGATGAGTTAAGCCCAAGTCTAAGTTTGTCAAGCCCAAACCCAAGCCCTAATGAATAGCGTGTGTGAAAAGTAACTTGCGTGAATAGTAACCTAGTCTCTAGAAAACTAATTTTAGGCCTACCTTCAAAGTCTTGATTCATTAATCCCCTCCAGAAGCCATGATTACAAGAGACCAAGACTTTGGTCTTGCAAGAAGACTTGCCACCTTTGGTTTTTTAGGGGCTGTTTGGCAACGTGCCAAATAGTACCCGATTATGATTTTTTGTTCTCGAGAGTAGTTTTGGAACATAATCATGTTTGGTAAAATTTTTGTTCCTGAGAACAAATTTCTATTTTTTTATTCCCGGGAGTAGATTGGGAGCAAATCTAAGAATCAAAACCAACTCTTCTTCCATTTTCTCTTCTTCGTCTTCTATTTTTTTCTTATTCATTAACCGCCATCCTGCATGGCCGTCTGCCAGCGACCGGCAGCCATCGTCTACCGACACCGGTCGCTGGCAACTGGTCTAGTGAGCTCACCGAAGGCAAGCCTAACCATCGGCAATGCTCAGCCACGCCAGATCTAGCGAGGCTGAGCCTCGCCTGTGGCACCCCCGTCATGACCCCAGATTCGTTAGGGCCGCCACAGTTAGCTTACCTTACACTTGTCCTAACAACATGCCACTCCGATACCATTTAATTATAGTGGGTCCATATACCCTGGGGGTTTATATTATCTCAATCGGTCCCAGCACAGTTCATATAATGGAAGCATATTCGACATCTCCCAAACGCAAACTCACACTAAATAATACAATGCAATATACACCAACTACACATTTCATATATATAAGTTAGTGCCGAACCACTTTTATTTACATACTTTGATTGGACATCAAGAGTCGGTACATCAAAAGGCCAAGGCTTTACTAAGCTCGGCTATACCCGACCCCACAGCAGTCATGTACACCGATCCATCATCCAGCGTCAGCTATCCAAAAAGTGTTGTTCGCTACCCGTCACACGCACCATCACACCCAGCCGGTCCATTGGCTAGCGGCTGCGGTAGCATCCCCATCATGATCTCGTCGCGACGAACATGGATAGACAGGAACTCTTGGACTACGAGGCCATCAAGTAGACCCACATCATACATAACTAAAACTCAAACATGGATGAATACCAATCCATGAACACCAATACAAGAGTGATCCGAACACTCAACCTCGACATCAAACAGTAAGCCATAAAAGGTACCACGTGTGACCGGTAACAGAGGCATCTCTAATCTGAAATGTTATTTCCCAAAAGGGGTAAGTACAACCACTCAGCAGTAAAAGATTCATCAAGTTATATCAAGCATTACTATTAATATCCATATTCAAGTATAGTAGACAAGAAAAGAAATAAAGAATAGGTATGCATCAGAATCATGAAATCCTTCCATGTGATGACAACATATCCGTGATAGACAAATTTCAATCATAGAGCCAAATTGAAATATCACATTCTATTCCATGCCCTACACTCAGTCTCATATCCAGAACTCACACCCTTTTTATAGTAGCATCATTCACTTTATTATTAAAAAAAAAGGGTTTCATCCCTGGAGGACCACTGTTTGCATCTCTCCAGCATTCACATCCCTCCAGGCATCACGAGAGCCTCCGGCATTCAGCCACTTAGGGCCACCGGGCATCTGGAGTGAATCACGCCTCCAGGGATCTCCTACCCCACCTGGAATCACGAGGAACCTCGAGGGACTCCCATGAAAATGGTTACCCTGGCCATTCAGAATTACGTACTGACAAGCATACTACTGGGCATCCCGAAGCTCCCGGGGAAAAACCTCCGGCATTCAGCCATTTAAGGCCACTGGGCATCCACAAGGCATCGACTCACTCGATCCTTTGGGCATCCCGACTCCCGGGGTATCATCGAACCGAGGGTTCAACAGTAACAATTTAGCATTTTAATTTACAAAACACTTTCAAATGCTAAAACAAGACGTCTCATATACCTTCTAACACATCTCATTATTGTACAATTATCCACAGCCAATACCATCATATCACATAGCCATTCGGAAAATACATTCACCTTCGGACACTTTGTGAAAATTCGAAAATAGAGCACTCGATTCTACCATGCACAGTTCCAGAAATGTTTTTGAAATAAATACTAAATGGACTCAGAAAATTATGAAATTTTTACACGTTACCAATGAGACCTAAAGGAAAAAATTTCATGCAGAAAACCAAGACAAATCCCATACATATCGAGAGTAAAAACCTCGGTATTTCTTGCTACAGTTTCTGTAAAATTTCCAGATTTAGCATTTCCATATAAAAATCATTTCATCGACCAAATCTTGTCTATTTATGCTAAATTTTTTATATGTTACTTTTACAGATGTGTTCTCCAACTTTCATTTAGAACTCAAAGTCAAATTTTGGCTATAAAATTCCAGACAAATCGAGAAATCACCGGTGGTCATGCTTTTCCTGCGAAAACAGTTCACTAGCCTGAGGAGAACTATCCCTATACTTTGAGTTTCGGTATCCAACGTCCACAGCCAAGATTTTACAAGCACATTGCACAACAACCCAGCCTCTTTACTTCTCAAAAATTCACCACAGCTAAATCCTTGAGTTCTCATTTCAATTTAAAAGCAAAATCCACCAAAACTTGCAGTTCCATTACCTCCGCCATCCTCATCTCCTTCATCACAAACAACATGCAGCTCCAAATCTCACATTTTCCCACATCTACCCACTCTTCACTAGATAAAACAGCAAGAAAAACATAAATTGAAGAACTTCTACTTGCCTCGAGTTCAAAGCAACCGCAACAAGCAAAATATGGCAACTTAGGGCTCTGGACATGGCTCAATCAACGGCAGAACTAGGCGGCGTTGACGGCGGCAGCTGGGACACGGTGGAAGACAGCCTTCCTCTTCCCCTTCGCAGCCCGCACTCGCCTCCTCTCTCTCTCGCTCGCTCGCCCGAACTCTCCCTCTCTCGGCTTCACTCTCTTTCTCTCTCTCACTCGGCGACTCCTCGTGCAATCCGCCTCCCCCTCTCTCTCTTAACTTCTTGATTAGCTAGTAATCATTGTCTTTGCATGCTAGTGACACATGGAGAAACCCTCACGCCACTTGTTAATCTCCATGCAAGGGTGATGGGCCTCAATGGGCTGGGCTTCGTCGACTGAACAAGGGGGAAAAGTGGGCTGTTTTGGGCCTAAAAGTTTTGGGCCACGTTGTCCCATGTCCAATTTAAATAGCCCATAGAAAATATCAATAATAAGCTCATAATTCCTACACCACTTTAGGGCATTTGATTCTCTCTCTCTCTCTCTCTCTTTTTTTTTTTTTTTTTTTTTTTATATAGGAATCAATATTATATTCTCATAACAAATTTCACATAGGGGATTTGGTCGAAAATATCGTGGCCGATGATATAATTGTCCCTATGGCCATTTCAAGGACAAATCTCCTTTCCTTAAAATTAATATTTCGGGTTGTCGAAATTCCCGGATGCCACAATTCTCCCCTCCTTAGAGAATTTCTTCCTCGAAATTAAACATTACTCATGTCTCTTTAAACAAGTGAGGGTACCTTTCCTTCATCTCGTTTTCACTTTCCCATGTGGCTTCCTCCACATTATGATGTCACCATAATATCTTAACCAGTGGTATTTTCTTGGTTGTAAGAATCTGCTCCTTAAGATCCAGTACTTGCATAGGCTCTTCAATGTATCTCATTTCCTCATCCACTTTGATGGCTTCATGGTCGAGTATGTGATCAGGATCCGGTTGATATCTCCTTAGCATCGACAAACGGAACACATCATGCAAACTTCCCAATTTAGAAGGCAGCGCCAAATGATAAGCTACATCTCCTATTCTTTCGAGTATCTCAAAAGGTCCAACAAATCTAGGGCTCAACTTACCTTTCATTCCAAATCGTGATATTCCTTTCACAGGAGATACTTTAAGGAATACATGATCTCCCACATTAAACTCTAAAGGTCTTCTACGCTTATTTGCGTAGTCTTTCTGCCTACTCTGGGCTGTTTTAAGTCTTTTCTTGATAATCTCAACAGCCTTAGTAGTAATTTGCACCAATTCAGGTCTTGTCAATCTCCTTTCACTTACTTCAGTCCAACAAACGGGGGTTCTACACCTTCTTCCATATAGTGCTTCATACAGAGCCATGCCTATACTTTTTTGAAAACTATTGTTATAGGCGAACTCTATCAAGTGCAATTTTTCAACCCAACTTCCTTTAAAATCAATAATACATGCTCTCAGCATATCTTCCAGAGTCTGAATCACTCTTTCTATTTGTCCATCTGTTTGAGGGTGAAAAGCAGTACTAAATTGAAGCTTTGTCCCTAAGGCGCTTTTGAGACTTCGCCAAAAATTGGAAGTAAACGTAGAGTCTTGATCAGACATGATTGTTACAAGAATACCATGTAAGCATATTACTTGGCTTACATATATCTCAGCAAGTTTATCCATCTGGTAGTCTACTCAAACCGCTAGGAAATGGGCAGATTTAGTCAAGCGATCTACTATCACCCAGATAGAGTCGTGACCACTCGATGTCCTTGGTAATCCTTGCACAAAATCCATTGTCACATGCTCCCACTTCCATTTTGGAATATCTAATGGTCTCAAAAGTCCTGCGGGTTTGCGGTGTTCTGTTTTCACTTGCTGGCATGTTAAACACTGAGAAATGTGTTTAGCTATATCCGTTTTCATACCATTCCACTAATATTGCTGGCGTAAATTCCTGTACATCTTTGTACTACCCAAATGAATACTATAATTGTTCCTATGTGCTTTTGACAAAATTTCCCTTCTCACTTCTTCATTGTCAAGAACACAGAGCCGTCCTTGACATCTTACCATTCCATCATCAGAGACTTGGAATTCTAGTCTTTTTCCTAAAGACACAGCATTTCGTATCTTCACAATCTCCATATTAGATTCTTGCAGAATCTTAACTTTTTGAATAATTTTAGGTTCAATCCTTAATGCAATAAGCATACCAATAAGGTGGTCCATTTCCAACTTGAAGTCTGAATCTACCACTGACTTTAACAGATTCCATTATGTTATCCTTAGACTAGCCATGTCCATAGCTGACTTTTGACTAAGGGCATCTGCCACCTTATTTGCTTTTCCCAAATGGTACCGTATTTCACAGTCATAATCTTTTAATAATTCCATCCACCTTCTTTGTCTCATGTTCAACTCTTTTTGTGAAAACAAGTACTTTAAGCTCTTATGATCCGTATAGATTTCAAACTTCTCTCCATACAATAATGTCTCCATGTTTTCAAAGCAAACACTATAGCTACCAATTCTAAGTCATGGGTTGGGTAATTTAACTCATTAGGTTTCAACTGCCTCAATGCATAGGCTATGACCTTGTCATGCTGCATCAGAACACATCCCAATCCTTTATGAGATGCATCACTATACATTGTAAATCCATCAGGTCCAGATGGTATCGTTAGGATTGGAGCTGTACTTAACTTCCTTTTAAGTTCCTGAAAACTTCTTTCACATTCTCCACTCCATTCAAACCTTACATTCTTTTGGGTCAATTTCATTAAAGGGCCTACCAATTGTGAGAATCCTTCAATAAACCTCCTATAGTAGCCAGCCAGTCCCAAGAAACTTTGTATTTTAGTTAGCGTTGTCGATCTTGGCCAATTCACTACCATCTCAACCTTTGTAGGGTCCATTGCAATTCCATTTCCCGACACCACGTGCCCTAAAAATATTATCTGGTCTAAAATTTGGCGTACAACTTATGATCTCTTAATGTTTGCAATGCTATCCTTAGGTGTCGTTCATGTTCTTCAGGTCCTTTAGAATATATCAGGATATCATCAATGAAGACAATTACAAATTGATCTAGATAAGGCCTAAATACTCTGTTCATTAAATCCATGAATGCGGCTAGAGTTTTTTGTTTTTTTGATGACTCAGGGAACCCCGCACAGCCGACAGCTGCGTAAGTAAACCCTGGGAAGGCACGTAGGAAACCACCACCCACGTACCCCGGGTATGTCGCCATTGTTCCGCCTGCCTCTCTGCAACTTGCGTTGCAGGGGCTTTGAACTCCAGATCTCCAGCGTGGAAGTCATAGAGCCTACCAACAGAGCCACCATGGCGGGTGGGGTATTCGTTAGTCCAAAAGACATAACTAGGAACTCATAGTGTCCATAGCGAGTCCTAAATGCAGTCTTAGGAATATCTTCTTTCTTAATCACTAATTGATGGTATCTTGACCTCAAATCAATTTTAGAAAAGACCGAACTTCCTTGCAGTTGATCAAATAAATCATCAATTCTAGGCAAGGGATACTTATTCTTCATAGTCACTTGGTTCAGCTGTCTATAGTCAATACATAAACGCATCGATCTGTCCTTCTTTTTCACAAATAGGACTGACGCACCCCAAGGTGAAGCACTTGGCCTAATAAATCCTTTATCAAGCAACTCTTGTAGTTGCACCTTCAATTCCTTCAGCTCCACCAAGGCCATTCTATACGGGGCTTTCAATATCGGTCCTGTTCTAGGAATCGGTTCAATTTCAAACTCAATCTCTCGTTCCGATGGTAATCCAGGCAACTCCTCAGGAAACACATCCTGAAATTCCCTGATTTGAATCTCACCAATTTTAGCCTCTTTCTTCGTAAGATCTCTTACTACTGCTAGGTATCCTTGACATCTTTCATCAAGTAATGCACGGGCTTCTATTATTGAAATAAGTGCTATAGAGGGGTTTGTCTGATCTTCGTAAAATTCAAAATTAGATCCATCGGGTAAAACAAATTGGATTGTTCTCCTATAACAGTCCATCTTAGCTTGATACTTATGGAGCCAGTCCATTCCTATGATAACATGTGGCATCCCAAAAGTTCATGACGACCTCTAGTTACATTAAAGTCTATGAATAGGTGATGGAAGTACCATCAAGTTATGGCCATTTAATCCATAATTTGTAATAAGATTTATGGCCAAGCTTTTAATGGATAATTATTTGATAGGAAAGAAAATCCTATCATTGGCCATGTGTTTTGTAAATTGGAATTTATGGATTTATGATTTCAAGTTTTATGGCCATATGAAATTGTAATTTAGTATTTATATAAGTGGGGATTTAAGGTAAATTATTAAAAGTAAAAAATGGACTTATTTAAGAAAATTTTGGGGCACTTAAGTTTGGACTTTAGGCCCAAGAATGTTGAGCCTAAAGTGGGCCAAAAGGCCGGCCCATGAAGCCCATTGGGCTGTCGACGCATGGAGGGGGGAGGAGGAGCCGCATGGCCTCCTCCAAGTGTCTTCAACAAGGGAGACACTTGTCTCCTTCTTGGGGACAAGTGTCCCTCCATGCAAAAAGGGAAGCATGCAAGTATTTAAACAACCAAAAAAAAAGAGAGAGAGGGAGTGGCCGGTTTTGAGAGAGTGAGAGAGAGAGAGAGAGTTGTCGAGTGAGAGAGGGAAACTGAGAGAGAGGAGGAAGAGGCCGCGCAAAGGAGGAAGCCCGCTTGTCCGTCGCCCGTCGCCGTGCGTCCATCGTCCGCCGTGTGCTCGTGCTTGCTTAGTTTGGAGGCAAGTTGGGATCCATATTCTGCTCTTGCATGTTGTCTCTTGCATGTGTGTTTGAATGGTGATAAATCTCGGACGTTTAGGGTATGAGAAACCGAAGCTAGTGTGTGTTGTTTTTGAAATAGCATTTTGTTTTCGAGTTTACCGCCTGACCCCGAACGTTGTTGAGGCTTGCATGCATGGTTTGAGTCAGATTTTGGCTTTGACTTCTTCACAAAAGTTTTATAAAATGTCTCAAAGTATAACATACTAAAATTTGAGACAAAATGGCTAAGTTTTGAGGGGTAAAACCCTCCCTCTACGAAAACACTAGATCTGAAACAGTTTTGTTGATCTCTTGGTGGTTTTGTGTGTTGCATGTCACTTTTTACCGAGAATTTTACTTTGACTTCTGCACGAAAGATGTATAGAACATCTTCAAGACTAACATACTCAAATTTGAGGTAAAACAAACAAGCCTAGTGAAACGATTTTCTTTTGAAGACGGCAGATCTGGAAGTATGGTACTGGACTCCCGCAACTCCGTGGACTATATGGTGACTATCCTTTGAGAATATAACCTAGATCCCTTAATGAACGTTGTATTGGACCTCTTGAGGCACAAAATATCAAAAATTCAGAGGAAATGGAGAAAGATAAGTAGGCGAAACCTTGATTTTTTGGAGACAGCTAAACTGGACTGTTCGGTACTAGGAACAGGGGCTTCAACCGTCTATAATTAATTATCTAGGACGAATCTGGCCTTGATGTCTTCATTAAAAAACTACCTTATGGTCTCGACTATAACCTGGTAAAATTTCATAATTTTTGAAGGTCATTCGGGTATTTAAATTGAAATGTTTCAAGAACCGCACAATCTGATGTGTCCGAATTTTGCAAGCTGTAAGGTGTGAGCTATATCTTTTTGTGTGAAGTTCTTTTGGGCATGTGTTCTTCATGGTGTTGCTACCTTTATGTCTTGTCTATCACATGTTCTGATTCTATGATTTTTGAAAATCATATGGATATTTAATTTACATGTTTTCCGAAATTGTGTAAGCTGGAATTTGGTAAATTTCAAAAAGTCATGATGTATGGATTATTCTAAGTTGTATGAACCCCATGGATTGTATTGTCATAAGTGATTGTATCTTGCTGCATGTATGATGATGATTGGAAATGCATATAAGAATCAAATGATGAAAATGATCTTGTTTGCCATCACATCATATGCCATGTTGAAATTGAGCTATAATTGAAAATGTGAACTATGATAAGTGAGAAGACCGTCGGAGGTGTGAGCCGACGATGCCCCAGGAGTGTCGGGATGCTTGGCTAGGGAGTGTAAATGTCGGATGCCCAGTAGCCTTAAATGGCTGAATGCCAGAGGGTCCTCGGGAGTTTCGAGATGCCTGGAGAGTGGGGGAGCCGGAAGCTCGGAGGTTTGTGCTGGGGGATGCCTTGTGATGCCAGTTGGGGTATGAGATGCCCAGAGGTTTGTGCCGAAGGTTCCTCGCGATGCCAAGTTGGGTGCGAGTGATAAACGAGGGATGCAAACATTGGTCCCTGGGAAGAAAAAAAAATGATGAGATCCTTATGAAAGATAAATATTGAAATTGAATCATGTGCATGGGTGTATGCATATGGCATGATGCATGATCTGCTTATGAAAGTAACTTGACGTTATTTGACATTGAGAATGTGATCATGAAGGCTTGAATGGATCTCATGGGGATGTATACACGATAGCATGGATGATATGAATCATGCACGTGGATGTGTACATATAGCATGGTGATATATGCATGGCTATTTGATGATGAGTGTATGATGGTATATGAACATATGGCATGGTGATATATGCATGGATTCTTAATGATGAGTGTACGATGGTATATGCACATATGGTATGATGACATATGAATGGCTGTAAGGTAAGTTATGCTTGAATGCATGAATTATTTGTACTTCGTTATGATGCATTGGTTGTTCTATTTGACGCAATGAGTAGTTTGGTGGACCTTTACTGCTGAGTGGTTGTTGTGGCACCCCTCGATGGCCCCCGATCTGATTAGGGTCGCCGCAGTTTACTTACCATTCACTTTTCCTAATAACATGTCACTCTGATACCATTTCAATTGTAGCGGGTCCATACAATCTGGGGGTTTGCATCTTTTAGATCGGTCCCTTGCGCAATTTATATACGGAAGCACATCCAACAACTCCCTTCCCTATATTCAGAAAACGATGCACACCTACTAAATATTTATAAGTAAAAGCCATACACTTTTATTTACTAAAACCAAATTGACGTCATTCATCGGTACATCAAAATGCCATAGTTTTCTATACTATGCTATACTTTAAAAGATGATTGATATCTCTTTCAGCAGTCGTATACTTAAAGTCCATCGATCAGTGTCGGCGTCCAAAAGTTCCTTCCTTTGCTATCCTCCTCCTCGTGGTCATATCCAACCACTCGATCCATCTATCGGTGGTAGTGGCAGCAGATGTATCTTATCTAGTATGAAATGTTGGTCCCCAAAAGGGGTGAGTAAAGCCACTCAATAGGTAAAGGATCAATAAGCCACTCAATACATCATGCTACGCAATCATCACAATCATAGCATCACATGTCATACAAGCATCCATGCATAACATACCAGGGCATCATGCGCATGTCATCAAACCTCATAAACCATCATCATCATATAGACATCACCATCATATCATATACTTACCATCATCATGTCTCGTATGGCATCATCCTTACTATGTGTCCATGCATATAACATCATCATCATATCACATGTACCATCATCATTGCCATGCATATATAATCATGCATCATGTCAGGCATATATCATCATGCATCATGTCATGCATATATCACCATGCATGATTTAATTCCAATTTCATCTTGGACCACCACATTTCTCATTCCCGGGACCAATGTTTGCGTCCCATATGTATCCAAGTTACAATACAGACCATCCGGCTCCCTTACTCTCCGGGCATCTCGTACCCCAACTGGCATCACGAGGACCCTCCGGGCATGCATCATGATACAACCGGGCGTCCAACACAAACCTCCGGGCATGTATCATGACACAACCGGGCAACCAGCCGCACCCTTCAAGCCAGGCATCTCGCACCCAAACTAGCATCGCAAGGTATCCCTCGGCACAATTACCAAGCCGAGCTTTCGGCTCCCCCACTCTCCGGGCGTCTCGACACCACTCGGTCTCCCGAGGACCCTCCGGTATCCGGCCATTCATGACCACCGGGCAATCGGCCGTACCCTTCTAGCCAGGCATCCCGACACTCCCGGGGCATCGTTGGCTCACACCTCAGACGGCCTTCTCATTCATCTCAATTCTCATTTTCAATTATAGTTCAATTTTTAACATGGCATGTGATATGATGGCAATCAATATCATATTCATCCTTGAATTCATACATGCATCTCAAATCATTATCATACATGCAGCAAGGCACCATCATCCATATCAATACAATTCATGGAGTCCATGCAATTTAAAATGGTCCATTTTTCATACCTTTTTACAAAACTCCAGCACGTACCATTTTTAGAAAATATTCAAATTAAATATCCACATGCTTCTCAAGAATCATGAAATCAAGGCGCGTGATAGACAAGACAATAAGATAGTAATTCCATGAGAAACACATGCTCAAATCGAGTTCCACACAGGAAGTTAGAATCCACACGATTTCAGCATGCAAATTCGGACAAAAACAGAATGTGCAGTTTTCGAAATAATTCGATTAAAATACCCAAACGACCTCCGAAAATTATGAAATTTTACCAGATTATAGTTAAGACACTAAAGTATATTTTTCATGCAGACTTCTAGGCCAGATTCGTTTTATATCATTTTCTATAGTCGTCCGAACCTTCTGGATCTAGCACGGAAACGTCCAGTGTATGTATCTCCGAAAAATCGAGTTTTCACCGCTTTATTCTTCTTCGTTTACTCTGAAATTTGGATATGTTTTACTTCTAGAGGTCCCCTACAACTTTCATTCAGGGATCTAAGTCAAATTTCCAGAGTATAGTCATCATATGGGTCCATGAAGTCTCGGGTGTCCTGTACCGCGTCTCCACATTTACCGTCTTCAAGAATAAGTCGATTCACTAGGTTACACTTTCTCATTTTAATTCAAATTTTAGTATGTTAATATTTAAAATGTTCTCTACATTTTTCATGAAGAAGTCAAAGAGAGATTCTTAGTAAAAATCAACATGCAACCCCAAATCTACCAAAAGGTCAGCGAAATCTCATGAACACAAGCATATATCACTTAGTCTTAAGAGAAAACTAATGACTAAAACATATACCATAGGTAATTTCATTACCTAATTATGGGCTTTAACACACGTTAGAGCTTGTCTTGAATTTTTGGGATGCCACAGTTGTACTCACTCCTTTGGGGATTAACATTTCAGACTAGATAAGATACCTCTGCTTCCACTGCCACTGGTAGATGGATCGGGTGGTTGGATATGACCGCGAGGAGGAGGATAGCAAAGGAAGGAACTTTTGGACGCCGACACTGATCGAATGACTATTGGAGGAGATGTCGGTCATCTTTTGAAGTGTAGCCAAGTATAGAAGACTACGGCATTTTGATGTACCGATGAATGATGTCCATCTGGCTTAAGTAAATAAAAGTGTTCGGCTTTTACCTATAAATGTTTAGTTGGTGCGCATCGTTTTCTGAATATAGAGAAGGGAGTTGATGGATGTGCTTCCGCTATATGAATTGTGCAAGGGATCGATAAAAAAAAAAAAAAAATGTAAACCCCCAGGTTGTATGGACCCGCTGCAATTGAAATGGTATTAGAGTGACATGTTATTAGGGAAAGTGAAAAGGTAAGCAAACTGTGGCGATCCTAACGGATCAGGGGCCGTTGAGGGGTGCCACATAACATCAAAGTCATACATAGCCATTACGACTAAGTCTATTTCCATATCCCGTTCCCCTATAGTTATCTTACATCTTTCACATATCAATGTAGACAATACCACATTCCTTAAGGGTATGGAAACACAAAGATGCATCTTAAGAGAGGTAGTTTCTATTTTACTCAACTATCTATATCTTTCAAACACAAAAGAATGCGTAGCACCCGTGTCAAACAATGCATACGCCTTTTTGCCATTTATAGAAATCGTACCAAACATAACATTTTTGGAAGCTTCTGCTTCCTCTTGGGTGATAGCATACACCCTTCCTTGTGTTGGTGGTCTCTGTGGATTCCTTGATAGATTCAACCCAACAGCACGTTGCTGCACTTGTTGTACCGTGTTGACACTCAGTTGTGATCCCTCTTGTGGAAAATTTCTCTTAAAGTGCCCCATTTGTCCACAACCAAAACATTTTGGCAGACTATTACAAAATCCTGACCCATGCTGTCCACCACACCTCTGACAAGTATTACCTTGGTAGGGTACTTTTCCTAGAACCGGGCCACTCTTGGCTTTTCCAACATTTCCTAAATTATACCTCTTCTTAGAATCCCAGGGCTGACCTTGTCCAGGATAGGGTCTCTTACCCTTTCGAATATCACTAAAGGTCATCTGCCTCTTAGATTATGATTGCTCTCTCACTAACTCTTGCTCCACCAACCGTGCCCTCTCCTAAATCTCATTATAATTCCTTATATTCAAAGGCACTAGTTGTTTCTCGATATAAGTCCTCAACCCTTTTAGAAATCTCTTAGCATTTTCCTCTCGATCCTTAATCAGCCTGGGAGCATATCTAGACAATTCGGAAAATTTTGCCTCATACTGGTCTACAGTTAGCTCCCTTTGTTCTAATTGAACACATTCTGTGATCTTCTTATCCTTGGCACAATCAGAGAAATGCTTCCTATTGAAAGCTCTAACAAACTCATCCCAGTTTATATTAGTACCTGGCGGAAAGATTGTGTCTCTCGAAGCTCTCCACCAAAAATTTGCATTTCCCTCCAATTGGTACTCTGCCAAAGTTATTTTCTCAGCATTACCACAGTCCAACAACCGGAAAATCTGTTCCATCCCTTCAATCCAATGTTCCGCCTCCTCTGGACTTCCCATTCCACTAAATTTAGGTGGCTTCAGCTTCAGAAATTGTTCCATCAGTCCTTGAGGGCGACGTTCCACTCCGGGTTGTTGCTGCGCTTGTCTTTCCATCAGATTTCCTATATTGGCTAATGCCTGTAGGATGTCTTCTATTCAAGGTTCAGCCCTTGCAGCAGAGGCTTCAGCCCTCGATGGATGAGAACTTCCAGCTCGCACCATCACTTTCCTGCAGTTTCCAAGCATTTGCCTCAGGAATAATCTGTGACTCAATGTCTCCTTTTAAAAGCAACTACATCAATATAAGTAACATAAACATGTTACTGGCACCTAAAGACAACTCATAACAATTACTAGGGCGAGTTAAAACTCATCACCCGTTGTTCAAGGTTAGTCAACTATCCCAGTTAGTATCCTATGGTGTGCATTGTCATTATATTCCTCAATTTCCAAATGAGGCTGCTTATCACTCTACATATAACCATTTGCTATGATACCACCCATTGTGGCACCCCTGTCACGGTCCTCGATCCATTAGGGTCGCCACAGTTGACTTACCTTACATTTGTCGTAACAACATGCCACTCTGATACCATTTAATTATAGTGGGTCCATATATCCTAGGGGTTTATATTAATTTCAATCGGTCCCAGCGTAGTTCATATAACAAAAGCATATTCGACATCTCCCTAACCCAAACTCACTAAATAATACAATGTATTACACACCAACCACTTTTATTTACATACTTTGATCGGACATCAAGAGTCAGTACATCAAAAGGCCAAAGCTTTACAAAGCTTAGCTATAACGAAAAGTACCCGACCCCATAGCAGTCATGTACACTGATCCATCATCTAGTGTTGGCTATCCAAAAAGTGTTGTCACCAACACACCCAGCCCCGTCCATCAGCTGGCGGCGGCGGCAACATCCCCATCACGATCCCGTAGCGATGAACATGGACAGACAGGAACTCCTGGACTATGGGGCCATCAGGTAGACCCACGTCATACATAACTAAAACTCGAACAATAATGAATACCAATCCATGAACACCAATATAGGAGTGCTCCAAACACCCAACCTCGACGTCGGACGGTAAGCCATAAAAGGTACCACGTGTGACCAGTAACAGTGGCATCTCTAATTTGAAATGTTATTCCCCAAAAGGGGTGAGTACAACTACTCAGCAGTAAAAGATTCATCAAGCTATATCAAGCATTACTATTAATATCCAGATTCAAGTATAGTAGACAAGACAAGAAATAAAGAATAGGTATGCATCAGAATCATGAAATCCTTCCACGTGATGACAACATATCCAAGATAGACAAATTTCAATCATAGGGCCAAATTGAAATATCACATTCTATTCCATGCCCTACACTCAGTCTCATATCCAGTGCTCACACCCTTTTTATAGTGGCATCATTCACTTTATTATTCAAAAAGGGTTTCATCCCCGAAGGACCAGTGTTTGCATCTCTCCAGCATTCGCATCCCTTCGGGCATCACGAAAGCCTCCGGCATTCAGCCACTTAGGGCCACCGAGCATCTGGAGCGAATCACGCCTGTAGGCATCTCCTACCCCACCTGGCATCACGAGGAACCTTGAGAGACTCCCATGAAAATGGTTACCTTGGCCATCCGGAATTACGTACCGACAAGCATACTACCGGGCATCCCTGAGCTCCCGGGGAAAAACCTCCGGCATTCAGCCATTTAAGGCCACCGAGCATCCACAAGGCGTTGACTCCCTCGATCATTTGGGCATCCCGACTCCCAGGGTATCATCGACCCGAGGGTTCAACGGTAACAATTTAGCATTTTAATTTACAAAACACTTTCAAATGCTAAAACAAGACGCCTCATAGACCTTCTAACACATCTCAATATTGTACAATTATCCACAGCCAATACCATCATATCACAAAGCCATTCAGAAAATACATTCACCTTTGGACACTTTGTGAAAATTCGAAAATAGAGCACTCGATTCTACCATGCACAATTCCGGAAAAAATTTGAAATAAATACTAAATGGACTCAGAAAATTATGAAATTTTGATACGTTATCAATGAGAATATCAAGTCAAATTCCATATATATATCAAGAATAAAAACCTCGGTATTTCTTGCTACAGTTTCTGTAAAATTTCCAGATTTAGCATTTCCATATAAAAATCACTTCATCAACCAAATCTGGTCCATTTATGCTAAAATTTTTATATGTTACTTTTACAGATGTTCTCTCCAACTTTCATTGAGAACTCTAAGTCAAATTTTGGCTATAAAATTCCAGAAAAATCGAGAAATCACCGGTGGTCATGCTGTTCTTGCGAAAACAGTTCACTAGCCTAAAGAGAACTATCCCTATACTTTGAGTCTCGGTATCCAACGTCCACAGCCAAGATTTTGCAAGCACATTGCACCACAACACAGTCTCTTTACTTCTAAAAAATTCACCACAGCTAAATCCTTGAGTTCTCATTTCAATGAAAAGCAAAATCCACCAAAACTTGCTCTATCTTTGCCCCATTACCTCGGCCATCCTCATCTCCTTCATCACAAACAACATGCATCTCCAAATCTCACATTTTCTCACATCTACCCACTCTTCACTAGATAAAACAGCAAGCAAAACATAGATTGAAGAACTTCTACTCGCCTCAAGTTCAAAGCAACCGCAAAAAGCAAAATACGGCAACTTGGGGCTCCGGACACGGCTCAATCGACGGCGGAACTAGGCGGCGTCGACAGTGGCAGCTGGGAAACGGGGGAAGACAGCCTTCCTCTTCCCTTTTGAGGCCCGCGCTCGCCTCCTCTCTCTCTCGCTCGCTCGCCCGAACTCTCCATCTCTCAGCTTCACTCTCTTTCTCTCTCTCACTCGGCGACTCCCGTGCGATCTGCCTCCCCCTCTCTCTCTCTTAACCTCTTGATTAGCTAGTAATCATTGTCTTTGCATACTAGTGACAGATGGAGAAACACTCACACCACTTGTCAATCTCCATGCAAGGGTGATGGGCCTCAATGGGCCGGGCTTGGTCGACCGAACAAGGGGGAAAATGTGGGCTGCTTTGGGCCTGAAAGTTTTGGGCCAAGTTGTCCCATGTCTAATTTAAATAGCCCATAGAAAATATCAATAATAAGCCCATAATTCCTACACCACTTTAGGGCATTTGATTCTCTTTATATATATATAGGAATGAATATTATATTCTCATGAAAAATTTCACATAGGGGATTTGGTTGAAAATATCGTGGCCGATGATATAATTGTCCCTATGGCCATTTCAAAGACAAATTTCCTTTCCTTAAAATTAATATTTCGGGTTGTCTAAATTCCTGGATGCCACATTGCCGATGACCAGGCGGGGCTCGGCCTGCCACGCCGGTGGTGAGGTGGGCCTCGCCCAGCCCCGGTGAGTCCGGCCTGGCCATCGGCGAGGCTCGGCCTTGCCCGATCTGGCGAGGCCGAGCGTTGGCCGACAAGGGCCAACGACACTTCGGTGAGGTTGCCGGCTCTCGTTTGGCCAGTCGTTGGTCCAATGACTAGCCATAAGAAGAAGAAGAAGAACAGGAGAAAAGGAAAAAAAGGAAAAGAAAACGAAAAAAAGAATTAAAAAATTCAAAGAAATTGATTTAGAACATAATCAATGAGCACAGTACCAAACGTAATTCTATTCCAGAATTAGAAATTTTGGACACTTACCAAACGGCTTAAAATGCTTGGAAATTGTTCCTGGGAACAGAATAACAAAGAATCATTTCTTATCAGAATTTGTTCCCGAGAATAAAATCGTTACAAAATGCGCCCTTAAATTCTACTTTGATTCCAGTTTTCGAAATTCCTGGACCCTCACCATTTTTCGATTTTATAGAACTTCTTGTGGTTTGAATTGGGAGAAACTTCCTTCATGAAAGTTGTTCCAAACATGTTGTTGTATAACAAAATTTAATTTCAGATTTTTATGAGGTTAAATGTTTGGTACGAGAGCCTAATCTCTTACCATGTGTAAACTGTCCGATGTAGTAAAAACAGTGACTAAGTTGTCTTCTCAAATTTTTATGAAATCTTCACTTTGGAATCTAAACATGATTTCTTCACAAAAATTGTAAATAACATCCATGTATACAATATACTAAAATTTCAAAGTTTTTTTATGAAGATTTGGATATCAAAATGAATTTTCTTTTGCAATTGTTGAATCTGTCAGACAGAAAAAACGTTGGGTTGTCTTTGGTGATTTGCTGGTCTTTATACAAAACTAATTGGGCTTGGTTTCCTGCATGAAAATTTTTATTTAAGGTCGTCTATACAACATATTAAATTTTGATAAGTGTTTGAATCCGTTTGGTAAGGTAATTAGGGGTGAGCGGTTCCAGGTTCCTTATAGGTTCCGCCTGGAACCTGGAACCTACCCTCGGGTACAGGTTCCTAATTTTTTGGAACCTGGAACCTACCCGTCGGAACCAAGAATCTGGAACCTACCCTGTCACAGGTTTCAGGGTCGGTTCTAGGTTCCAACAGGTTTTTTTTTTTTGTTCATTTTAGTTTAAAAAAACGGAAAAGAACGCAACAATAACAAATAAGCTTGTCATTCATCAAAGATAATACAAAACGATATATGCTAGTCAACTTGGGAAGAATGTAATAATATAGTTTTTCTAGAAAAAAGAGAGTTCATGAAGGCCTAACATAGCTAACATTACCAATAATTAAGCAGAAGGATCAAGGATCAAAGCTGGATTTAGGAAAAAACTCATACCTTCAAAGGAAAATGAAAATGCTTGTGAACTTGGAGGAAAAGAGAGATATATGCTCGAAAATTTCAAATTCCAATACAACACAATCTCTTCAATATTTTGAGACATGAATTTTTAAATTGGCACACCACGAACAAACAAGCGCAAAACTTCTTTTCTTTTTTCACACACTTACATTAAAAAAAAAAAAAAAAACCAAGAATTTTGCTTTAGCACTTGTGACAAATTCATATCTATACCTTCAAAAACTTTGCAAGCATCGATTGCCTAATGTTATCTAGCAAATCTCACTAGTAAATTTTACTAATTCCTTGAATCATCAGCTTGGGCAACCTTCACTTCGTCACCAAATTAATGAGCTTTCCAACTGCTACACCTGTACAAGTGAGACTTGGGACTGTCAAGAACTTCCAAGCATCAATTGGATGATACAACATTGACTGATAGGAACTTCCTATTGCCTATATAGTAGTAACTTCTAAGCATCAATTGGATGATACAACAAGTGAAATCTCACCTGTACAGGCAATAGCGCAAAATTATGCACCTATACAATCTCACTTTGCCCCGCCCTTCCAATTGAGTCAAAGAACGCTAGCAAAAAATTTAAAAAGCGATCCTCTTGAAAAAAACAACTTTTCAGCAAGCACATGAAAATTACCTGCATAGCAGTGCTACTCCAAGTCTAATGTTTATGTCCAGTATAATGCTTGGATTTCCATCCCCCTCCTCTCCTCTCTCACCCACCTCGTCTTCTACATCTCCATCGCTTGCCAGAAGCTCACCCATGGCCTCGCCGCTACAAGCAGAGGATACTAATTATGCATGTATTCGTGGTTATTAGCACAAAATTGACTGATACAACGTTCCAACTAAATATTTGGTTTTGCTTATCAGCATAAAGCTTGCCATTAATGGGAACCTAATCCACACCAGATAAGATTATTATTCAGCAACAAATGAGTCAAAGTGCATCAGCCTGCCGAACTAGAGAATCAACTTTAAGATAGATTTTACTGATCAACGCCAATTATTTTAGCCACCAGCATAAGAGAGATAAAGCAAGAAAAAATTAGAACACTCCAATCACAGGTTCAATCGCAAACAAACGATGGAGAGAGGGGGCGGTAGAGATTACCGGCACGAAAGGTGGCTGAGAGAAGCTCCTCGAGTCACTGAAACCTGAATTCTGCACTTCGCAAGAAACAAAACCAGAAAGAGAAAGAGAAACCAAAAATTTCACACACAGAAGACACAAAACCCATACCACAGAGAGAGAGGGAGCGCGTGCACTGCGACAGAGTCGAATCAAATGCTATGGAGGACACCTCGAGGGCGGCAAGTCGTGGGTGAGCGGCAAGCAGCGGGGTGTCGTCATCGAGGGCATCATCGTCGAGGGCGTCGTCGGGGGCTGAGCGGTGTACAACGGGGGGGAGGGGGCGAGTGGTGTCCAGTAGCGGGCGAGCGAGGGGCGAGCGGCATCGACTTCAAGGGTGGCAAGCGGCGGGGCGTCGTCATCAGCAGTGTCGTTCGGGGGCGAGTGGCGGCCAGCGTTGGGGCGAGCGGCATTGTCGAGGGAGGGCGTCGTCAAGGGATTCAAGGTAGGGGTATGGAGGAGTCGGGGGACAGGGATTTAGGCAGAGGTGTCACCAGCGATTTAGGGTTTGGGTGGAAGTTCAAAAATTGGGACACCGCCAGATCAAAATATTTAGGGTTTTTAGGTTTGGGAACAGAAAGCCGGTTCCGATTCCCTAAAAAATGGAACCGGGAACCAGAACCGGCCTCTCTGTAACCGGGAACCAAACCGGAACCTGCGGTTCAGTTCTCCAGTTCTCGGTTCTACCCGGGAACCGCGCTCACCCCTAAAGGTAATGACGTTGATTTCAAAAGTTTCTCAAAACTGCTCTTTATATTGGAGGGGAAGGGCCACATGCCCAAGCTTGGAGACAAGCTTAGGCAATTGCACGGTTGAGATCAACCCTTGCTCCCCAAGCTTAGACTATTGGATGGCCAAGATTGCCTCTTGCTCCCCAAGTTTAGTCAATTGTGTGCTCCCTAAGTTTAGGCAATTGTGTGGTTGAGATCTACCCTTGCTCCCCAACTTGGAATGGAGGGTCAAGATGTGTTCTTGCTCCCCAAGTTAGGACTTTAAGTCGAAGAGTATTAAATGGCCAACTTCTTCCCCAAGTTTTCCTCTTTTTCCAGCATTTCTCTCACTTTCTCTCTCTACCCCTCCTTTTGGACGAATTTCCTTCATCCCTCTCATCTCATACCCATTCCTCTCTCTTTCTCTCTTGGTTTGCTGCCCTACGTCGTCGTACCATGCCGTCTTGCCGTTCGCGGTCCCTCAAGCCACGAACTACCATCACCACCGGACCACCACCAAGCTACCAAGCTTCCTTGGCCGTGAGCTCAAGCTACTACCGCTGTCGTGGTGCTGCCATTCAAATCATGAGCTCCACGTTCTCGTCACCGTCGCGCCGCTGTCACCGTTAGCTGGCCGTCACCGTAAAACCGTGAGTTAACTTCCTAATCTTTGATTAGGGTGTTGATTGTGTATAGGGGTGGTTTAGATTAAGGCTAATGGTAGTTAGTATGGTTTACTTGATAGGTTATCATGATAGGTGATAAGTGAGCTTGATAGGTTATCATGATAGGTGATAAGTGGACTTGATAGGTTATCAAGAATAGGTGATAAGCTATCACCAAAAGGATGATAAGCTATCGAGAAATTGGTGATAAGCTATCACCATAGGGGTTATAAGCTATCGAGAAATAAGCAATAAGCTATTGCTAAATAGGTGATAAGCTATCGGTTTAAGGTTGATAGGCTATCGTAATAGGGCGATAAGTGATGATTTTTATGGGTTTTGTACTTGATTTGTTGTGTGAATTTATGCATAATTCGTATTGTTTGAGCTTATTATGCCATGAAGTTGATTTCCAAAATCATAAGTTTTAATTGCTATTTTCAAAGAAGGTTTTACTTACAGGAAAATGGCAAACTTTGAGGTGTCATGTTTGGACGCCATGTTTTATGTTCTAAATGGGGCAATGGGGTTTTAAAATGAAAGCGTGCAAAGTTTGGCGGGTTGATTTTAAGTATATGACCACATGTGATTATTTCACCGGGAATTTTAAGTGTAAAGATTTTCCGAGATTTGTTATATGAGCACAAACTCTTTAACACTTGGCTAATTGATGACAAATAAAATTGGCTTGAATGTTGGCGTGCTTGAGTGGTCACTTAATTGAACCTGTCATCCAACGGGAGTTTGGGGGCGATGCCCGATGTTTATCAGATGCCCAGTGGGGGTCCAGATGCTGAGTCGCCGTTGAGGCCAAACCAATGCTCCGTTATGGAATGCCGTCTAGGCGGGGGTTCTAGATGTTGCCATGTCCAATGAAGCGGGACGATGCCCGATCATGCCGGAAGACCGCCAACCCTTGTGGTGGCCGTGGCCCGACGGGTTGTAATAATATGGAATTATTGTCTCGAGAATAGCATGGTAGTATGGGATGCCATGATATTCTTGAGACGCCGCGTGTGCAAAATGCATGAGTGCTAATGCATAGTTTGAGAATGATGTTATGACTTGCACATATATGGCATGAAGATAGATGAGTTGCATTAGATACATGCGTAAATGAAATGTCATATTAGTGGTTTATATTGCACGTGCATGCTCGATTAACCATGCTTATGAAATTGGGAAATAAGTGGATTTATATGCTTGTGTTAGGTCTCGAGAATAGTATGGTAGTATGGGATACCATGATATTCTTAAGATGGCAACATGTGCAAAGTACATGAATGCTAAATACATAATATGAGAATGATGTAAGGCTTGCACATTTATGGCATGGATATATATATATATATATATATATATATATATGAGTTGCATGAGGCATATGTAAATTATTATAAACAGGGATGTGCCAAGGTGAGGTAAGGATGCCTACGCATTACTTGACGACTTTAATATTTATTGTTGGGGTCAATTGTTGGACCATGTTTATAGTTAAGGCAAAGCAAGGGTTGCTTTGCTATTGATCTGCCGTCAATATAATTAGCGTTCTAGTTGAGGCTTAGGTCATTAACTCGATGAGATATTTATATCTCACCCCGTCGTAGTTTAATATTTTTCAAGCCCGTAATATGGAGAACGGTCATGTTCGGTGTGGGTTACATTGGAGACGAGAGTTTGGCCTAGCATTAGTAAAGTTTAGGTTAACCCTGACCCACTGTTGGTTTTTGTTGGTTAGTTGGAAGTTGCCGGTGTAAGGGCTTAGAATCACTAAACTTCTTAGGGTTAATAGTAAATTTGTAATTCAAGTGTTTGGTTTGATGTTGTGGTGTTTTCCGTGCTATCCCTGTTATATTTGTTATGATTGACTGGGTGTTATTTATATCAAATGCTGCCGCATGTGTTTAAATATTAAATAAAAGAATGGGTTGGCGACGCGTCCTAGGACATCGCAAATTTATTGACCATTGTGGGATGTTTGTGTGCTTGGGGGTTCGAGGCGTGATAGACATCGTCAAATTTTCGGCATTTCCTGTGGCGTGATCCCCACTAGCATATGTATCACCAAATATAATACATAGCTTGGAATATTGAGGAAATCCATCATTCTTGAATTTTGCCCAATTAACATTATCCTACAATTTTCATAATAATGACATATCAACAACATAATCATACATTTAAAACTTATATCTACAATGATATCAAAATGAGCAAAAGTGAAAACATACCTTGATATGATATTCTCATATGCTTGGGTCATCAACAACAACTATTTTATTCACTTTATCCCAACCAAATCCGGATTGTGAGAGAAGCTTCTTAAAACTACCACATTGTTTGCTTAGTTTGTTCACCTTGTTCTTCAACTGTAGTATGCTACATTGGAATCTTGTCTGTTTAATGTATTTAGCTCGTATGTTCTTCCAGCCTGCTTTGTTGTAGGTAGAAAAGCTACAATTTTCCTTTTTGACTTCCTCTACCAACAAACTTACAAACAAGCTGGTTAAAGACTCGGTCCACTTTGCACTGAATGCCTGTTTCTCGGATGCCACTTAAAATTTATTGATTGAGCATTATATGAGTTATGAATCCAATCAATAACATAATAACATAAGAATCACACACAACACACATAACACGCACAACCATTCTCAAGAGATGTCAGCAAACAAGAATTTAATGGCAAAGCATTAACAATTCTTGAATTAGCTTGTATAGCACATAAAAGGTTGCATTTTGAGTTATAAGGGCTACACAATACTATAACTATCAATGATAAATGAAAAAGAATACCCAAAATAAAATGAAGAACGCTATAAGAAACCTACCGGATTTTGGAGATGTGCAAGATTTTGGAGGCACCAATGTCAATGGAACTGCGCAATCAGCAAAATGAATAGTTCAGGCGAGCAAGTAGAAACCGGTCGAGTGCGAATGAAAATGATTGCAAGGATGAGAAATAAGCAAAAACCAAACCGAGTTTAACTACACAAATAGGAAAAAATTGAATCCGTGGCACCCACAACTCGAAAAGAAAGAGTTCGTGCACTCAACACCATAATATTTCCATGTTCAAATCTTGTGAAATAAAAGGAACCCCGAGAAGTGGCAAACTAAAGAAGTAACTCTGGATGGAACCAAGCCAATAACAAGCTTGCATCTGGACCCAAAACTATCATTGTTGGTCTGAGGAATTTCAATCCTACTTGATAACAATTTAAGATTAGTACAACCTCTAGCCCTTATAGTTAAGCTTAGATGGAGATTGATCTGAAACAAGAAAAAATAGCAAAGGAGGAGTTGCCATGATGATGGATTCCGAGTCCGGCAGCGTCTACTGAATTAAGTGTGGCTATGGGGGTTATTAATGTGTTAAGCACTAGTGCTTGACAGTTCAAGTGAAGTGCAATCTTGATAACCTCTAATTTTGAAGAAGTTTTCATTGGTCTAAGGCTTATCTTGGACCTGCAGAACCTTAACCCAGCATGTCATGTTGGCGAGCCTTTCATATCATTGCAAGGTGAGATAGCCAAGAACCTTTCAACCTTTCAGCCCAGCGCTCAAGTAGGCGAGCGACCTCTCGCCCAGTCAACAAACCAACAAAAGAGAAAACTAAGTGTGAATGTCACTGATGTTAATATGTCAACACTGCTCGTGGGAACGCTTAGGTCTACTGATCTGGATAGCATAAAAATCAATTACCTAAGGTCAACTATGTGCATTTGGCAATCAATCATCAGTTAGGGGCATGTAGATTTGTTAATGCAGGAAGCTAAGAGAGAGGGGTCGAGCGAGCAACATTGGTTCAAGGCTCAAGCGTCAGGGCTTGAGAGCCGTCGCCCAGATCGACGAGTTGCTTCCAGGTTGTATGACTTCAAGCAAACAGGACATATCGAGCTACAGGAGGTGAGGATGAAATCTCATTTTTTTTTCTGCTGTTGCATGGACATCTTATGAATATGCTCGAATTGTTCCTAATTTCTTTTGTAGTGGTTTCAATTTATAGTTTAAGGAAATGGTATTGGCACTTCTTTATGAATCAGATTTGGTTCTCATGGAGGAAGTCGTGGAAATGATCCATGGATAAGGTGCGGTACTCAACTTTCATGCATAACTATCGTTGCCTGGTACTTCAATCATTCTGAAACTGGTTGTGCATTTAAGGAAGCTGATAAAAAACATGACGAAAGGATTGATCAAGAAGAGTTGCCCAGATCGATGAGGGCTCGAGCGAGCATGGCCCTAGCGGATCTAGGTGACTGCTTGCTCGAGCGAGCGAGCGAGCGCGACCATCACCCAGATCGACAAGGGCCACACTCGCAGAAGTGAGCCGTCGCCTCACCTCACCATGCTCGGTCGAGCGAGTAGTACCAGCTCGGGGCTCAAGTGCGAGGGCTCGAGAAAGCTGTCGCCCAGATTGACGAGGGCTTTGGTGAGTGCGACCCTCGTAGATCTGGGCAACGGCCGCGCGGCCCTTGTCGATCTAGTCGACGACCGCACTAGCTTGAGCAAGTCATCACCCAGATCAACAGGGCCGTGCTTGCCGAAGCAAGCTGTCGCTTCGTCAAGCTCTCTCGAGTGAGCCCTTGCCTTGCCGTGCTCGCTTGAGCAAGTAGCACTTGCTGTCACATCCTGAAAATTCGACCCGGTCTCTGTTCGAGTCAAATCTTGACCCAGATGCAGTTGCTTGTTCGATCATGTTCCTCTCAATCAACTTGGCCCAACTCTATAGCTCATTGTAATCTTTCAAGTTGATGGCACTAGTGAGTTCTTCAGCTCCGGTCGGAGGCCATTCCTGAACCTCCTAGCTCTATCCTCGGGATCTTCTATTAGTCTGGGGGCATACTATGATAGTTCGGCGAACTTTGCCTCATACTGATCTGCTGTCATCATTCTTTGATGGAGATGCTGAAATTCCTCCATCTTCTGCTCTCTGGCACAATCAAAGAAGTACTTTCCATTGAAGACTTCCACGAAGGTATTCCACACCGGAACCATGCCTTTTGGGAACACTATTCCTTTGGTGGCTCTCCACCAAGCACTTGCATTACCTTGCAACTGGTAGACCACAAAGACTACCTTATCTTCCTCTGAGCACCTCAGCAGCTCAAAGGCCTTCTCTAATTCTTGGATCCAGAGGGTTGCAGCCTCGAGATCACCTATTCCTGTGAACTTCAATGGTTGCAACTAACTCGTGCATCGGTCTCTCCCCGATCACAACCCCAAGTTGGACGCTAGCAGGTGAGGCTGCAACAGCGGCAGCGACAGCTTGATTATGAACTTGCTGCTCTATCAGATTTCCCAAAAATTCAAGCACTTGTATGATCCCATCAATTGTAGGATCGCCAGGTACTACTACACCAGTATCAGCCTGTGGCGGTACTCTCTCACTCATGCTTGCCTAAGCCTACGCTCTACCTCATCCACCTCAGGTAAGATCCCGATTCTTTCAGAATCTTAAAGGGACCTACATATCTCGGACTCAGCTTTCCCTTCTTGTCGAAACGTGAAGTACCCCTCATTGGTGACACCTTCAGAAAGCAGTGACCACAAACTTGGAATTCCAATGGTCTTCGACGCTTGTCAAAATAACTTTTCTAGTGGCTCTGAGAGATCTTTAATTTGTCTCTGATAATGAGAACTACATCCACTGACTGCTGAACTAACTCTAGGCCTTTGATCTTTCCTTCTCCGACCTCATCCCAACACACTAGCTTTCTGCATGCTCTACCATACAACGCTTCGCAAGGAGCCATTTGAATTCTTTACTGGTAGCGGTGAACCTCGGGTCTCGATCTGATGTAATCGTCACCGGCACTCCATGTAGACGAACAATCTGACGCACATACAACTCTGCATGCTTGTCCAAATCAAGGTCTTTTTGTACTACAATGAAGTGAGCCGACTTTGTCAGTTTATTGACCACTATCCAAATGGAATCATTACCCCTCTGACTCCATGGTAAGCCTGTCACAAAGTCCATTGTGATGTGCTCCCATTTCGACTCGGAAATCTTGAGAGGTTGCAAAAGTCCTCCCGACTTACAATGCTATACCTTTACTTGTTGACACGTCAGACACTTGGCAACATGCTTGGTGTTGTCCGCCATCATACCGGACGACCAATAACGTTGATGCAGATTTTGATACATCTTTGTACTGCCGGGATGAATGCTGTAACTGTTACGATGAGTTTCTGATAAGATCTCTCTTTTAAGCTTTGCATTGTCAAGTATACACAATCGTCCTCGGAACCTAAGTGTCCCGTCATCAGAAATCTGAATATCAGCCTTCCTCTTTTCCGTATCTTCTTGCAGAATCTTCTGGATCTCTAGATCAGTCAATTGCAATGTCTTAGTTCTTATATATACTTTGGTTCAATTATGAGGGAGGCCATAAGACTTGAAAGGTGGCCTACCTCAAATTTGAAAACCGAATCTCAAGTTCTCTCGAGTAAGATCCACCCCTGAATCATTATATGTGCGATCAATAACTTTCAACTCAATGCATATGTAACTTTATTAGCTTCTTTCAGGGTGATACTGAGTGTTGCAATCCTAATCCATAAGAAGTTCCATCCAACAACACTGTCTCGTGTTCAACTCTTTCTTAATCCTCAACTGATGATAACCTGTCCTCAGGTCGACCCGGGAGAATATCGACGCTACCTGTAACCGACCAAATAGAACATCAATCCTTGACAACGAATACTTGTTCTTGCTCATCACCCGGTTGAGTTTCCGATAGTTGATGCAAAAATGCAACGACCCAACATTCTTCCTCACAACCCCTTGACTAACAACCCTTGCATCTGCACCTTCAGTCTCAATTCTGACAACGCCACATGGTAGGGAGCCTTAGAGGTTGGCTCCATCCTAAGGGCCAACTCAAACACGAACTCGATGTCCCTTTCTAGGGCAAATCGAGCAATTCTCTAGGAAACATCTCATAAAACTCCCATACCACAGCTATGTTCTCCATCTTCGGTTCCTTAATCGTCGTATCCACTATAGGGTGCTTCTTAGTTTCCAACAAACTCAAAACTTCCACACACTAACGAGTTAAACTGTATTATTTCACAACAACAATCCATTACCACAAGATGCTCCTTGAGCCAAACCTTTTTATATAGGACATCAAAGTTATACACACGTCAATTATCCAAGTACAAATTTAGCCAGTGATTCTCCTTTCTACAACTTGATTATAACAAACTGAAATTCTATAAGCTTAACCAAAAATTCCGCTGTGCTACTCTCACAAAATTATTCCAAAATTACAGTCCTTCCTGCTCGGTGGATAGCTTGGTCCGTTCCTATCCCCTTTGCCATCCTAGTGGCGTTCTATTTGCGGTGCATTCCCTCTATTCTGTCTCATCGATGGTGGTGGAAGCGACTACTATGGTACCATCTGCCTGCACGGACAATCTTTAAACTAGTGGTCTTGCTGGCCACATTTAAAACAAGCTCTCATTTTGAGATGACATGGAACTGAACCATGTCTTTTCCTAAAGAAACGTCATACGTTGTTCGAGTTGTTTGCTGACTTTCCAATCCCATCCTTTTTGTTGGGCGAAATGGGATACCTTCCTCCGGTCATAGGCTCTTTCCCAAACCAGTTTCCATCTCTGTTCAAGCAGAATCTCAACCCAGATGCGGCTGCTTGTCCGATCAGGTTCCTAACTATCAACTTGGCCCGACCATATAGCTCGTTGTAATATTTCAGGATGAATGATACTAGCGGGTTCTTCAGCTCCGGTCGAAGGCCGTCCCTGAACCCCCTAGCTCTATCCTCGGGATCTTCTATCAGTCTGGGGGCATACTGTGTTAGTTTGGCAAACTTCATCTCATACTGATCCACTGTCAACATTTTTTGATGGAGGCACTAAAATTCCTTCATCTTTTGCTCTCTGGTGCAATCAAATAAGTACTTTCCATTGAAAACTTCCACGAAGGTATTCCACACTAGAACCATGCCTTCTGGGAACATTATTCCTTTGGTGGCCCTCCACCTAGTACATGCATTACCCTGTAACTGGTAGATCGCAAGGACTACCTAATATTCCTTTGAGCACCTCAACAGCTCGAAGGCCTTATATAATTCTTGGATCCAAAGGGTAGTAGCCTCAGGATCACTTGTTCTTGTGAGCTTCGGCGGTTGCAACTTCAGAAACTGCTCAACTAACTTGTGCATTGGTCTCTCCCCAATCATAACCCCAAGTTAGACTCTAACAGGTGCGGTTGTAGCAACGGTAGCGGCAGCTTCATTTTGAACTTGCTGTTCCATCAGATTTCTCAAAGTGTCAAGCACTTGTACGATCCCATCGATTCTAGGATTGCCAGGTGCTGCTACATGAGTACCAACCTGTAGCGGTACTCTTTCACTCACGCTGGCTTGAGCTTGCACTCAACCTCGACCACTTTGAGTACTGACCCTGGTCAGCATCCTACCCCGAGAGGCTGACGCAACGCTCCTCTTCTGAGGAGTCATCGGCTCCGAATCGCTCATCTTATAGGATCTCTATAGAACCTGTTGTCCAATTCCACATAGAATCAGCAAAACTGAGCGACCCACAAGAAACAACCTACCCATCAGCTATCAGTCACATGCATTAGCTTGATGAAAAGGCATTTCTTACTAACTATCCCATAAACCCATCGCATCTTATCACTCCAACTACAGGCCTACTCTGATGCCATTCCAAGCAAGGATCTCACACCTCGACCCTCGAGTGCGTGAGAATCCCTCGACCCTCGAGCGCGTGCCCATCCCTTGGTGGTCAATTAAATTACAACATCCCAGGACTTGTCGCCGACCCATTCATTTTAATGCGCATGCGGAACCGAATTATTAATCCCCTAACCACAATAAACGTGGGATAGAAAAGCAAGACAACAAATTTCAAATCAATCAACACAGCTTTTATAAACAATCTGGTTTACAAACAGGGGCCAACTCTAGTGTTTAAGTACAGGAGGTCTATCTCCAAAAAGAAATTCTGAGCCGCACATGTTCCTGACCGTTCCACCTCAAGCTCCGGATTCTTCAAACTAGGGACCTGAAAAGTTAAGCCCATGACGGGGTGAGACAATGTCTCAGCAAGTTCACCCCCTAAACTCCGATTAGAAAATACACCTAAAGGCCGTCTATGCACACATATAAGACAGAGGACTTACCTTGCCTCAGTTCCTTCCTACAAGTCTGCACAATTCATATATCACATAAGTGCAGTAACAACACTCGAGGATTTGGAGTGTCCATGTGAATCTTAGTCAATCAAGCATTCAATACAATCGATCCATCATTCAATCAAACAATCGCTCACAGGGGTCCCGATATTCCCCCTCAATTTTCAAATTTCCAATCCAACCTCAACATTCCCACTCAGTAATTCGACTCGATACTCAATACCAAGGTCAAGGTTCTAGAGGTGTCCTCTCCTCACGAAGTTCTAACATCCTGGGGCACTTAGTCCATGACCACAATCAGTCATAGTACGAGGTACTAGAGGTGGCTCCCACGAATTCACACTATTGTGTAGCACTTAGTTCTCGACTATACTAAGCAATAGCTCAAGGTACTAGAGGTGGCTCCCACGAAGTCACGCTATCGTGTAGCACTTAGTTCTTGGCCATGAAAAGCATTAGTACAAGGTTTCATAGGTAACTCACAAGAAGTCTCTCAATCGTGTAGCACTTAGTTATTGACTAATGTAGGACAATACTTCAAGGCTTCTAGAGGTGGCTCCCATATGACTCAATTCACCATGTAGCACTTAGACCTTGACTACAATAAGCAATGGTACAAGGTACTAGAGGTGACTCACACGAGGTTCCATTATCGTGTAACACTTAGTTCTTTACCGGCTCACAACCCATCGGGTTACCTCACACAACACATGCCACCTCAACTGTCAATAGTCATCTTGCCATGCCTATGAACCATCACACGATCGCTCAATCACGGCCAAGGCCATTGTGCTTTGCACTTAAATGCCCTAATTAAGATAACGAACTTGGTCTATTTTCTTCATACTAGAAACACTCGATAAAATAATCGTGTGTGGGTAAAGGCCCGAGCCAAAAATGCAATATCTTTCTTTTAGAAAATCCCACTATTTAATATAGTCCATAAACACAGTTTTTGCATTATAAACCGACACTCGGTATTTTCAAGTTAAATACGGAAATTACTCAATTTTGGGATAAATACCCAAAATTACAAATTCCACTCAGTTTGCACAAATTAGCACTCAATTAAATAAACCAAGGACTCCATTCCAATCAGCACAAAATTTCAGTCACCCACTATCCCGATATAATTTTCGAAAAATAATTAATAATTAAATAAATGCAATTAATTACCAAAAATAGAAACTTAGGATGGAAATGCCTAATTAAATACCGAAATGGGCCCGGAAAATTTCTGAACTTATCTAGATAAATAATACAACTTATCTAGTCTCTAATTAAGCCAATCTAACCACCTAACATGCATAAATGAATAATTAAATCGTTTATCAATTCTAACTAACCACTTAAACCATAGTTAGCCTAAACTAAGCAACCATTTAGTATCATAGACTCCCTAAGCAGAGTTTAGTGAGTAAACTCACTGAATTAGCGAGTCGGTGAGTCCATGGCGATGGCGGCGCGACGACGGCTGAAACTCGAGCATATGGCGGCGCCAACGGGAGCTTAGGAGGCCCGAAAAAGGGCCGGCAAGCCCACAGTGAATCTGCTGGGCTCGGTCCAGACTTGAGGAAGCTGCTAGTCAGGCCGAGTGCACTGACCTTGGCTCGATTTGGGGCTAAGAAGTGGCATGCACGTGGCTGAAGATGGGCTGGTTGGCGAGTCAGGAGTAGGCTGAAACTTGCGTGAGCTGCAACGGGGAAGAGCCAACGAAGGAGCAGCTTCGGTGGGTTGGGTTGACTTCGTGCGAAATGGTGGAGGTGCTGGCGATGAAAATCTGCTGGCATTGGGGGTTAAAAATGTTGGGTGACTTCGCTGGACTGGGCTAGGCTGTTGAATGGGCGTGAGACTAAATTGAAACTGTTTTGGTGGAGGTTGGGGGTAGTGAAAGGTACTGGAGTTGGGGTGGTAGGTGCGTCGAAGGAGTTGATGGATTCGGTGGTAGTTGTAGGGAGATGGGGCAGACGACAGAGGAGAGGACGTGTAGTCATGAGCTGGAGAATTGTTGGAAGGTGGGCCACAATGGAGGAGTCAACTTCGAGAGGGTTGTTGGGAAGGGTTGACTTGGTGTGGATGAAACGGAGGGGTGCAACTGGATTCGGTGGAGAGGGACACGAAGAAGCTACTGGGGAAGATGGAGGGGAAATAGAAGTGTGGCAGTAGGGGGTCTTCGAGGCAGCAGTAGAATTCAAGTGGAGGAGGGGAAGTCTTCGAAGGAATGAATGAATGAAAAGCAGAGGCTGAACGGGAATAATGAAATGGAGATTCAGAAGCTGCGAAGGGAGGGGAGGATCGGCAAAGCTAGTGTGCTCGAGAAGCTGGGAGAGAGGGTCGCAAAAGTCAAAGAAACTATCTCAAATTAATCAATGCTTGGTCCCCCAAAAGTCTCCATACCTATCCCTTGGTCCCCCAATCATTTCTTGCACATAAAGTTTCACAAACAACTTATTTTGGTGCCAAATGTTGCAGCCCTTGTACCAGCCTCCGAATTTCACAAATTGGACTTCCATTCAATCTAATTTGGTTCCCAAAAATCTCCATGCTAATATATTTGATCCCCACTTACTTCCTTGCATGAAAATTCCCACAAATAACGAGCCTTAGACAGCAAAAATGGCCACTCTCAATCCCATCCGAATTCTTTTCATTTTTCTGAAATGTTTGAAATTAATTTTCTGTAAAAATCTCGGACTCCATGGAAATTTCCCGAAAGATGAGATGAGGTCTTAAAAATAAATCGTGACACGCCACAACTATCGATTTCCTAAATCGAGTTCAATTTTGTAGTTAATTTCAAATAGACGCAATTTTAGCGTGACCTAACCTACCGGGTAGCTTTTAGGAATTTTAGCGCAATTGACCTGTGGTCGATTATTTTCGAGCCACAATGTATATCTTCGACACATTGGTGACTCTCGATTTTCGTGAAAATCTCGAGATTTTAAATGCGGACATAGGGTACCAAAACGACAGAAAAATCGGTTTCATGTCGATCGACGAGAATTTTGCAATTACGTGAAATCACCAACACTTTAACCACATATCTCAGTCGAATCGACCTATCTCTAATCTCTGGTCGATTTTTAACTATGCCATAATGACCTCTGTAGACTAGCACAGTCGAGCAGTCGATTTCTAGTCAAATTCTCAAATCTATTGCGTTAAAATCCCTTAACGACTTAACCAAATAGATTAGTTATCTCATGAGTGGCCAACTCAGAGAAAATAATTATAGGCACATCGGTGAAAAGCCCAACTTATCCAATCAAAAATAGAAAATGAAAATCAGGATGTCACAACTCTTCCCCTCTTGTAAAAATTTCATCCTCGAAATTTAAACATTTACAAATCTTTAAACAAAAAGGTTGCTCCTTCTGTCCCATGGTATTATCGTCTCATCGAATCTTCACTTTCCCATGTTGCTCCTTCTGTCCCATGGTGTTACTAGACAACTTTGACCAATGAGATCATCTTGGTGCACAGAATCTGATCTTTCCGATCCACAATTTGAACTAGGCTTTCCATGTACGACACTCTGTTGTCCACGTCTAATTCTTCAAAATTTAGCACATGTGTCGGGTCAAGCTCATACGTCCTCGACATCAACACATGAAAGACGTCATGCACTTGCGCCAACCTTGGTGGCAAAGCAAGACAATACGCTAAGATCCCGATTCTTTCAGAATCTCAAAGGGACTTACGTACCTCGGACTCAGCTTTCCCTTCTTGCCGAAGCATGAAATACCCCTCATTGGTGACACCTTTAGAAAGCTATGACCACAAACTTAGAATTCCATTGGTCTTCAACACTTATCAGCGTAACTTTTCTAACGGCTCTAAGTGGTCTTTAATCTGTCTCTGATAATGGCAACTACATCCACTGACTCCTGGACTAACTCTGGGCCTGTGATCCTTCGTTCTTCGACCTCATCCCAACACACTAGCATTCTGCACACTCTGCCATATAATGCTTCAGAAGGAGCCATCTGAATGCTCTACTGGTAGCGGTAAACCTCGGGTCTCAATCTAATGTAATAGTCACCGGCACTCCATGCAGACAAACAATCTGACTCACATACAACTCTGCATGCCTGTCCATATTAAGGTCTTTTCGTACTGCAATGAAGTGAGCCGACTTTGTCAGTCTGTCGACCACTATCCAAATGGAATCATTATCTCTTTGACTTCGTGGTAAGCCTGTCACAAAGTCCATTGTGAAGTGCTCCCATTTCGACTCGGAAATCTCGAGAGGTTGCAGAAGTCCTCCCGGCTTACAATGCTGTGGCTTACTTGCTAACATGTCAGACACTTAGCGACATGCTTGGCGATGTCCACCTTCATACCGGACCACCAATAGTGTTGACGTAGATTTTGATACATCTTCGTACTACCAAGATGAATGCTGTAACTACTACGATGAGTTTCTGATAAGATCTCCCCTTTAAGCTCTGCATCATCAGGTACATTCAATCGTCCTCGAAACCCTAGTGTCCCATCATTAGAAATCTGAAAATCAGCCTTCCTTTTTTCCGTATCTTCCTACAGAATCTTCTAGATTTCTGGATCTGTCAACTGCAACGTCTTAGTTCTTAACTGTACTTCGGTTCAATTCGAGGGGTGACCATAAGATTTGAAAGGTGGCTTACCTCAAATTTGAAAATCGAATCTCGAGCTCTCTTAAGTAAGATCCGTCCCTGAATCACTATCTGCGCAATCAATGACTTTTGACTCAACGCTTTTGTAACTTTATTAGCTTTTTTCGAGGTGATACTGAGTGTTGCAATTCTAACGACATTGTCTCGTGTTGAACTCTTTGTTAATCCTCAACTGATGATAACCCATCATCAGGTCGACCCGCGAGAGTTTCGACGCTACCTGTAACCGACCAAACAGATTGTCAATCCTTGATAATGGATACTTGTTCTTAATCGTCACCTGGTTGAGTTTCTAGTAGTCGATGCAAAGACGCAACGACCCATCATTCTTCCTCATAAACAAAACTGGTGCTCCCTAAGGTGATGCATTAGGGCGTATAAATCCCTTGACTAACAACCCTTCCATCTGCACCTTCAGTCTCTTCAATTCTGACAACGCCACATGGTAAGGAGTCTTAGAGGTTGGCTCCGTCCTAAGGGCCAACTAAAACACGAACTCGATGTCCCTTTCTTAGGCAAACCGAGCAATTCTTTAGGAAACATCTAAGAAAATTCCCATACCACGGCTATGGTCTCCATCTTCGGTTCCTCAATTGTCGTATCCACTACAGTTGCCAAATAACCTTGGCACCTACATCCAGAAACCTATTGCCTTACGTGATGTATTTAAAATAATCGAGGGTACTTCTCAGTTTTCAACAAACTCAAAACTTCCACATGCTAACGAGTTAAACTGTATTATTTCACAACAACAATCCATTATCCTTGAGCCAAACCTTTTTATATAGGACATCAAAGTTATACACAAGCAAAATATCCAAGTACAACTCTAGCCAATGATTCTCCTTTCTATAACTTGATTACAAGAAAGTGAAATTCTATAGGCTTAACCCAAAATTCCGCTACGCTACTCTAACAAAATTATTCCAGAATCACAGTCCTTCCTGCTCGATGCATAGCTCGGTTTGTTCCTATCCCCTTCATCATCCCAGTGGCATTCTATCTGCGGTGCATTCCTTCTATTCTGTCTCATTAATGGCGGTGGAAGTAATTGCTGTGGTCCCATCTTCTTGCGGGGACAATCTTTAAACTGGTGGTCTTGCTAGCCACATTTAAAACAAGCTCTTGTTCTGAGATGACATGGGACTGAAACATGTCCTTTCCTACAAAAACGACATATGTCGTTTGAGTTGAGTGTTGACTTTCCAAACCGGTTTCCATCTCTGTTCGAGCCAAATCTTGACCCAAATGCGGCTGCTTGTTTAATCAGGTTCCTCTCTATCAACTAGGCCTGACCATATAGCTCGTTGTAATCTTTAAGGTCAAATGGCACCGACGGGTTCTTTAGCTCCGATCGAACGCCCTTCCTGAACCTCCTAGCTCTATACTCAGGATCTTCTGTTAGTCTAGGGGTGTACTGTGATAGTTTGGCGAACTTCGCCTCATACTAATCCACTATCATCATTCTTTGACGGAGTCGCTGAAATTCCTCCATCTTCTGCTCTCTGGCGCAATCAGAGAAGTACTTTCCATTAAAGACTTCCACGAAGGTATTCCAAACCCGAACCACGCCATTTGGGAATACTATTCCTCTGGTGGCCCTCCACCAAGTACTTGCATTACCCTGCAACTGGTAGACTGCAAAGGCTACCTTATCTTCCTTTGAGCACCTTAGCAGTTCGAAGGCGTTCTCTAATTCTTGGATCCAGAGCGTTGCAGCCATGGGATCACCTATTCATATGAACTTCAGCTGTTGCAGCTTTAGAAACTGCTCAACTAACTTGTGCATCGGTCTCTCCCAAATCACAACCCCAGGTTGGACTCTAGCAGGTGCGGCTGTAGCAGCGGCAATGATAGCTTGATTATGAACTTGCTACTCCATAAGATTTCCCAAAGTCTCGAGCACCTGTAGGATCCCATCGATTCTAGGATCGCCGGGTCTTGCTACACTACTACCAGCCTACGACGGTACTCTCTCACTCATGCTAGCCTAAGCCTGCGCTCTATCTCGACCTCCTCGTGTACTGACCCTGGTCGGTGTCCTACCCTGAGAGGTTGACGCAATGCTTCTCTTCTGAGGAGTTCTCGGCTCCGGATCGCTCATCTTACAAGATCTATACAGAACCTACTTTCCAATTCCACACAGAATCAGCAAAACTGAGTAACCCACACAAAACAACCTACCAATCAGCTATCAGTCACATGCATCAACATGATAAAAAGGCCTTTCCTACTAACTATCCCATAAACCCATCGCACCTTATCACTCCAGCCACTGACCTGCTCTAATACAACTCTGGGCAGGGATCTCACCCCCCGACCCTCGAGCGCATGCCCATCCCTCGGTGGTCGATTAAATTGTGGCGTACGAGGACTTGTCGCCGACCCATTCATTTTAATGCCCATGTGGAAGCGAATTACTAATCCCTTGACCACAACAAACGTGGGATAGAAAAGCAGGACAACAAATTTCAAATCAATCAACACAGCTTTTATAAACAATCTAGTTTACAAATAGAGGTAAACTCAAGTGTTTAAGTACAAGAGGTCTATCTCCAAAAAGAACTTCTAAGCCGCACATGCTCCTGACCCTTTCGCCTCAAGCTCCGGATTCCTCACACTAAGGACCTGAAAAGTTAAGTCCACGACGGGGTGAGACAATGTCTTAGCAAGTTTACCCCTTAAACTCCGACTAGGAAGGAAATACGCCTAAAGGCCGTTTATGCCCACACATAAGATAGAGGACTTACCTTGCCTCAGTTCCTTCCTGCAAGTCAGGACAATTCATATATCACAGAAGTGCAGTAACAACACTCGAGCATTTGGAACGTCCATATTAATCTTAGTCAATCAAGCATTCAATACAATCGATCCATCATTCAATCAAACAATCGCTCATACGGGTCTCGATATTCCCTCTCAATATTCAATTTTCCAATCCAACCTCAACATTCAAATTCCCAATCCAACCTCAATATCCCCACCCAATAATCCGACTCGATACTCAATAGCAGGTGCCCTCTCCCCACGAAGTCGCGACATCGCGTGGCACTTAGTCCTTGACCACAATCAATCATAGTACGAGATACTAGAGGTGGCTCTCACGAATTCACACTATCGTTGAGCACTTAATTCTCGATTATACTTAGCAATAGCTCAAGGTACTAAAAGTGGCTCCCACGAAGTCACGCTGTCATGCAGCACTTAGTTTTTGGCCACGAAAAGCACTAGTACAAGGTTCTAGGGGTAACTCACAAGAAGTCTCGCTATCGTGTAGCACTTAGTTCTTGATTTATGCAGGACAGTACTACAAGGCTTCTAAAGGTGGCTCCCATGTGACTCAATCCACCATGCAGCACTTAGACCCTGACTACAATAAGCAATGGTACAAGGTACTAGAGGTGGTTCACACAAGGTTCCATTATCATGTACCACATAGTTCTTTACCGGCTCACAACCCATCGGGTTCCCTCACACAACACATGCCACCTCAACTTTCAATAGTCCTCTTGTTATGACTATGAACCATCACACAATTGCTCAATCATGGTCAAGGGCATTGTGCTCTGCACTTAAAGGCCTTAATTAAGATAACGAACTTGGCTTGTTTTCTTCATACAAAAAAATTCGATAAAATAATCGTGTTTGTGTACACAGTCGACCTGAGCCAAAAATGCAATATCTTTCTTTTGAAAAATCCCACTATTTAATATAGTCCATAAACGCATTTTTGGCATTGTAAACCGACGCACGATATTTTCTAATTAAATACCAAAATTACTTAATTTTTGGATGAATACCCAAAATTAGAAATTCCACTCAGTTTGCACAAATTAGCACTCAATTAAATAAACCAAACATACCATTACAATTTGCAATAAAATTCCGGTCATATGCTATCCCGGTATAATTTCCGAAAAATAACTAATAATTAAATAAAAACCAAAAATAATTAAATAAATGCAATTAATTACCAATAATATAAACTTAGGCCAGAAATGCCTAATTAAATACTGAAACGGGCCTGAAATATTTCCGAACCTATCAAGATAAATAATACAACCTATCTAGTCTCTAATTAAGCCGATCTAACCACTTAACATGCATAAACGAATAATTAAATCGTTAATCCATTCTAACTAACTACCTAAACCATAGTTAACCTAAGCTAAGCAACTCTTAATCGTCATTAACTCCCTAAGCAAAGTTTAGTGAGTAAACTCACTGGATTAGTGAGTTGGTGAGTCCATGGCGATAGTAGCATGACGACGGTCGAAACTCTAGCTTACTGTGGTGCCAACGATAGCTCGGGAGGGCTTGAAAAAGGGCCGACTTGGTCCAGACTTGAGGAAGCTGCTGGTCGAGTCGAGTGGGTTGACCTCAGCTTGGTTCAGGGATGAGAAGCGAGATGCATGGGGCTGAAGATGGGCTTGTTGGTGAGTTGGGACTAGTCTGAAACTTGCATAGGCTACAATGGGGAAGAGCCAGCGAAGGAGCAGCTTCAATGGGCTGGGCTGACTTCATGAGAAATGGTGGAGGCACTGGCGTTGGGGGTTGAAAACGTTGAGTGACTTCGTCGGACTAGGCTAGGCCGCTGAATGGGCGTGAGACTGAATTGAAACTGTTCCAATGGAGGTTGGGGGCAGTGAAAGGCGCTGGAGTTGGGGTGATAGGTGGCGTCGAAGGAGCTAATGGATTCAATGGTAGTTGTAGGTAGATGGAGCAGATGGCAAAGGGGAGGACGTGTAGCCACAAGCTGGAGAATTGGTGGAAGGTGGACCATGAAGGAGGAGTCAACTTTGAGAGGTTTATTGGGGAGGGTTGACTTAGTGGGGATGAAACGGAGGGGTGTAGCTAGATTTGGTGGAGGGAGACATGAAGAAGCTACTAGGGAAGATGGAGGGGAAACGGACATGTGGTAGTAGGGGGTCTTCGAGGCAGCTGTAGAATTCAAGTGGAGGAGGGGAAGTCTTCGAAGGAAAGAATGAATGAAAAGTAGAGGCCGAATGGGAATAATGAAATGGAGAAGCAGAAGCCACGAAGGGTGGGGACGATTGGCAAAGCTAGCATGCTTGAGAAGCTAGGAGAGAGGGGGGCAAAAGTCAAAGAAACTATCTCAAATTAATCAATGCTTGGTCCCTCAAACTATCTCACCGCTGTCACGCTGCCGTCGCCGTGAACTTGTCGCCATTGAATTCTGGTAAGTTACTCCCTAATCGTGGATTAGGCTATTAATTACACTTAAGTGGTTACTTTAGTGTTAATTAGGATTAGTGTTAATCCTAGTTAGTTAGGTGGGTTAGTTAGTTAGATTAGCTAGTTAGTTAGGATTGGTTAGTTAGTTAGGTTAGTTTGGTTAGGGGTTAGTTTAGTTAGGTTATGCTACCCTAGGTTAGATTAGTTAACTATGGTTAGATTAATTAACCATCATTAGTTTAGTTAAGTTTGATTTATTTAATTAATTGCTATTTATAGAATTAATTATAATTAGCATAATTAGTGACAGGATAGCCATTTCGTGAAATTTTACACTGATTCTTGTGGTTGAATTTATATGTGAAATTGATTGCTTATATGTGCAATTGAGTGCTTGGTGGTAATTATTGGTTATTATTACAAAACTTGAATTTATGGATATTTAATTGGAAAAATATCGGGCATTAGATTTTGATGCTAAATTTTTATGTACTATATAAAATCGTGAAATTTTACATTTGGAGCAAATTGTGTTTAATAGTTTGATTTAAATATGTGACCATGCACAGTTATTTTATCGGGAATTTTTAATATGAAGAAAATTGGTCAAGTCCATTATTTGAAATTGAGGTATTTGAGTGCAAAGCACGGTAATCTTGGCCAAGTATGGATGTACGTGTGCTTGCTATCGAAACCTGTCACCCCATGATAGTTGGGGAGGTGATGCCTAATTAAGTTCGGATGCCCCACGTCAACAGATGCCGGTCGCGGTGGAGGCCAGGCCAATGCTCCCTTATGGAATGTCGTCTAGGTGTAGACGTTGTCGTGCTCGACGAAGTGGCATGACACTTGGTTATGTCGGGTGACTATCGACTGTTAAGTTAGCCATGGTCGATGGGTCGTAATAACTGGGACACACCCAAGTGGTTGTGATAGTTGCGCCTGATTATGGAGCAAAATTGTGTGGCACGGAATAAGACTTGTCATAATGGTTTTACCTTATAATCGGGACCCATGTGATTGTTTGCAAGATGAACTGATGTGTTCCAGTTATTAAATACGCTTATTGTATTCATATGATATATGTGGCGCACTAATATGCAGGGATGTATTGAGGCAAGGTAAGTTGTGTGTGACGCTTGTTTAGGCTGCCTCTGGGTTAATTTGTGTCCTAATCGGGGTTTAGGGTTTTGACTCACTAAGATTTATCTCACCCCGTCGTGGTTAAATATTTTCAGGTCCCTAGTATGGAGATATGTCACATCCATTTTGGGTGCCCATGGAAGATGGAGTATGAATCTACTTTCTTCCCTATTCTTGAGACCACCTGGACCCGTGAGTTAGTGGTGACCATGGTTTGGGTCAACGAGGGCCTCCTTCACTTGGTACCTCATCGCTTCAAAGCGTGGTTCATTAACGAGCCTAACGAGATTCAAGAGGGTCCTTTCCGGGGTTTTCACAGACCTACCATCGAAACTAAAGATGGGGAGGTAGCTCACCCTATGGACATTGATATACTGAATGTTGCCGTGGAGGACCTAGAGCCTAAGGCGGAAGGGTCCGAAGTGTAGGTGGCCTGGTAGTTTCTTTTTGAAATAGACTTATGTGTATAGACTTGTAGGTTTGACTTGGCATGTATATAAAGTGTGGTTTGTGAAAAAGCGTTAGCTGGTTTTTACTATCCTCGTGTTTGATGGTTGTCCGGGTGTTTGTTTAATTCGCTTCTGCATGTGCTTAATTGAAATATAAAAAGAAAATGTTGGCGATGCATCCTGGGAATGTCACATTTCAGTCGACTATTGAGGATGTGTACGTGCCTGGAGTTCGGGGCATGACACTTGCTCAGGGTTCAACCACGGCCTTAGATCGAGTGAGCCGTCACCTAGATCGACAAAGGCCGGACTTGGCAAAGGCAGTCTCCTTGAACACTTGCTCGAGTGAGTGCTCACCTAGATTGGTGAGGGCTACACTCGCTCGACCAAGCCCTCACCCGAGGCATCCCTCCCTTGGTTGCAAGTTAGCAAGATGGGTAAAACTAACCTCGAACGAGAAGCTTCAGTTGGTGAAGGAGAAACAGTAGTTGGCACCAGAGGGAATGACTAGTTGAAAGGTGTCAAAGAGAATGAGGGAGAGAATGGCAGGGAGGATTGCAATTGAGAGGCGTCGCAGAGAATAACCAGAGAGAGGAAAGGAGTGAGAATGACCATGGAGTGAGAGAGGAAGGACTCCAAACAGAGAGCATGGGGCTTGAGAAAAGAAACAACTTTTGATTCTTTGTTTTTATTCATTTGATTATTCGTTTTTGTTTTTGGGAACAAGAAGCAACTTTTTTCTACTTCTTGATTCTGTTCCAAATCTAGTCTCGGGAACAAAATAATAGATTTTTGTTCCCATCAACAAAAAATTTTCCAAACGGATTTCTATTCTTTTTTTATTCCAGGGAACGAAATAACAAAATTAGTTGTTCTCGAGAGTGTTACCAAATAGGCCCTAACTGATCGGTTATTATTTTTTCATTAAAAGCAAGCAAAAGCATAGACATCAATACCCATTCAACAATGACATAAAAAGGATCATTTAATACACAAGCCCATTCGTGGGCCAATTTGATACACCTTCAAAAGACAATAGGGGGCTCGTAAGCTCTAGGATGAACCTATCTCCTCTAGCATGATGCTAATCAAAAGTGGCTCCCCTATGAGAACCGGCTACATAGGCATCATCTACAGGACTGTCGAGTGGGCCATCATCCTCATCTGGTCCGGGTGGTCTACGGAAGCCACGAATAGGCCCAAAGAGATCCCCTTCAAAGTATGTGTACCAATTTCAGTAATTGTGAGGGACAAGATCGTTATAGCCCTCCTCCACCTAGACAGGTAGTGATCCTTTGAAATATGGTATTCTCCTTGAATATGTCCATGACCGTGACCTCTACACTCATGAACACCCCAAATCGCATGAAACATGTAGGCGATGGATCAATACCTTTTGGCCTAAAAAAGGTGAAACAACAACAAATAATTTTGAAAACTCAATAAGCAAATCACCTAAACCTCATATAGGCAAATATCTCATTTATGAACCTGTGAACTCCACACCTACTTGTCGATGACAAATCAATAGAAAAGCTTTTACTTTGCCTTGACTATAAACATGGGGGATACTAATCCTTGTCGCGACTTGATCTCGTTGCCAATCCCTCGCGAGGAGAGGAAGGGGAAAGGTTGGATTTAGGGACACTTGACCATGAAAGTTCCTTCATGGTTCTCAACATAGGGATGTCATCACCTCACCCCTCGAACAAACCTCGTGTGACTTCACTTAATCGTAACCATGAGTTCTCCTACACTCATACCCCATGTGATAGTAGAGTGTCGCGACCCTACTTGAACTCCACAGTACATTTTGATCAACGATTTTAAGGTCGAAAAGAATCCGGAGATAAAGGCGAGTTTAGGAGTACCTTTACCATGATAGCCCTCTCGATAGAACACTTTGCACATAAGAATGGCATCATTTCAATCTTTCGGGGTACTGCCAATATCAAGTATGCTAAATTGTGGTGAGTTTTATCAAGACTCGTACCCCACATGACAGATTCATTTATAACATCTAATTGTTTAAGACAACCTAAATATAAGACCGGAGTCACCACTAGTCTCATTTTTGGGGGTCAAGTAGAAAACCCAATCACGGGTGGGGAGTGTTCCCTCGATTCCTCGCAATCAAATATTTAAGTTTGGGGACTTGGGTTACGCCAATATTTCTATTAGTGGCCTTTCAATGCCTAATAGTATGTTGTGTTTACCTAGGGTGTCCATGTATTTCTTCTTTAATTCTTCAGGATCGTTTATCCTAAACTAGGCGATCATGCGTTGTCACGCCCTGAACCTCGAGCATGCGCACATCTCTCTGTGGTCGATAAAATTGCAATGTTCCCAGGACAAGCCGCTGACCCAAATTGATTATGCACATGTGGAAGCAAAATGAAACAATCCATACACAATACAAACATGAGATAGAAGAGCAGGATAACAATTTTTACAAACACACTTTTTTAAACACATCATGCTTATACACAAAAATCAAGGTCTAAAAAAGAACTCCCTAACTAACCCTACCCGGGACCCTATCTACTTTGGGTCCGAATCTATCATGACACCATTCAGGATGTCGTTGTCAAATGGGTTAGCCATCTCCTCACCCTCAATAGTGGGTGCATCGAAACCATCCAGGGGACCCTCCGATTCCCCGTTAAGCCCATGACAAAACCACGCATTGAATCGATGAGGTATTAACTGAGGTAGGTCCTTGTCGACCAAGATCGTGGTCACGATTAGCTCATGGAGCCATGGAGTCCCGGGGACAGGGAAGAAGGTACTATGCTCGCTATACCCCCGTGGTTGTCCAAAACGAAGCTGCCTCGCCTCCATCTAAGGACTTGTAGATAGTTAAACCATGACTAGGTGAGATAATATCTCAACAAGTTCATGCCCTAAACCCAGATTAGGAAGGTAATACACCTAGAGATAGTCTAACCACACATCACAGAAGACTCACCTCACCTCAGCACCTTCCTGCACATTAGTATAGTTCATATAACAGATGTATATAGTAAAAGCACTCATCAATTAGAACGTCTCACTCATATCTCAATCAATCACACAAGTCCCGATTATAAGGCCAAATCATTATAACACTACCCATTCCATGTCACACGATTTCGTCCCATAATTAGGCGCGGTTAACTCACTTAGTCATGCGTTCCAATTGATTATAGCCCCATGGGCACGGCCTACTCGACATTTGGCGGTCTTTCGGCATAGCCGAGCATCGTCTCGCCTTATCGAGCATGGCAACGTCTACATCTAGATGGCATTCTCGAAGGAGCATTAGTTTGGCCTCTACCGCGATCCGGCATCCGTTGTTAGGGGCATTCCATATAGGAGCAACATCTTGTGTAAATGCGTCAAGGTATCAGGTGTTCACACGCACATCCAATCCTGGCCAAGGACATCGTGGTTTGCATTCAAATGTCTCAATTTAAATAATGTGATTGGCCTATTTTTTTTCGTATTAAAAACACCTGATAAAATAATCGTGTGTGGATACACAGTTAGATCAAACCATAAAAATTGATATTCTTCCTTTTAAAATCCCACTATTTGATATAGTATTTAAAAAAAAATTTTGTTTCAAAACCCGACACCCAAGTATATTATAATTAAATACAAAAATTTCATAATTTTGAAATAATAACTAAAAATAAACAATCATCACTCAATTGCACAAATTATCACTCAATTGCATAAACTGATTACACCACAACAATTAACATGAAATTCTAACAACCTGCTATCTCGGTATAATTTCCAAAGAATATTAAATAATTAAATAAATTGCAAAATTAATTACATAAATGCAAAACAAGTCAATAAATCACTAATTAAGCTTTAAACACTAATCTAACCATCAAATTGGACCTAGAAAGATAAAGCACTAAGCTAATTAAATCATGGAATCTAACTAACCCTTAACTAATCTAATTTAACAACATAATTAGCCTAATTAACCAACTAAATCACTAATTACACTAATCTAACCACCTAAACCAAGCTTAGCCTAATCTAATCCTACCCTAAGCATAATTAACTCCCTAAGTAGAGTTTAGAGAGTAAACTCACTAGATTGATGAGCCGGTGAGTTCACGACGATAGCAACGCAGAAGCGAGTGAGACTCGAGCTTATGGCAACACCCACCAAGGTCTAGAAGAGGTTGGAAATGGGCCACGAAGTCTCAGCCCATAGTTGGAACTTCGATTATGCTTGTTGGTTGAAGGAGTTGGTCGAGTGGCCCAGCTGTTGCGAGACAAGCAAGGTGGGACCAAGCGGCGACGGCAGTGGCTTAAGGACGACAGACGACTGTGACGGTGGCTCAAGGACGCAACAGCTGGCTTGATCGATGGTTGGCAAGGACGGCACACGAACTGGGCTCGAGCCTGGAGTCACGGAGCAGGCAACGGACATGCGGGCTTAGGCGCAACTCGCGAGCAGCTTGGATGGCGGCGAAGGACAATCGACGGCTTAGAGGCTTGGCTACTAGTTCTCTGCTAGTTCTTGAGCTCTAAAACTGCAACAATGGAGCACCAAGGGAGCAAGGAAGAAGAATAAGAGTTGCTGCTAGCTTGAGGGGAGCAAAGAGCCCTCAAAGTCTTCAAAAAATATCAAGAACACTCAAGTGGTTGCCTCACCAGCTTCAGCCATATCCACAATAGCCATTTCCCCTCTAAAGCTTCCCAAGCAAGCCAAGATAGTGCAAATGTTGCACCATATAAGGCATACGAATTTTTTGGCATTCCTCTTCAATTTCAACTCAAATCCACATCAATTCAATCCAATTGGCTTCAATTTAAATGGCCAAAATGCCAAGGAGGAAGCCCACACTCAATTCCACCATTTTCCTCATCAATTGGTCCAACTTGGATGCCAAAAGTATACTAAAAAACAGGCCTCCGAATTTACCAGTCTAATATCATCCAATTTTTATTTTTCGCTGAAAATTAGAAGTTGCGAAAAATTCTTCAGAGGATGAGTCGACATTCCTAAAATAAATCGTGACATGACAGAACTTTTAATTTCTGAAATCGGGTACAATTTCATGGTTATTTCAATTGGACGCGATTTTAGCGTGACTAACCTATCGAGTAGCTTTTAGGAATTTTTAGTGTATTTGACCCGTGGTTGTCACGCCTTGATTCTCGAGCGCGCGCTCATCCCTCACCTGGTCAATTAAATAGCGACATCCCAGGACGCATCACCGACGCTTTCATTTTAATACGCAAGCGGAAACATATAAATAAATCCCTAGACAATAAAATAATGGGATAGAAAAGTAGGGTCATATTTTTCAAAAATGAAAAACCATAACCACACTTTTATACAATGCAAGCCACATAGTATACATTACGATACTATTCACCAAAGTTTGATCTATTACACATCAGTTCCCAACTCGAGGTTTGCAAAACAGGGTGAGGTCTTAGTCCTCATCCAGGTCATACTCTAGATCATCCCCCGGATCCATCTCTTCCAAGTCCTCCTCAGGGTCTTCTTCAAGTTCCTCCTCTTCAAGCTCTTCCTCTTCAGGCTCCTCCTCAGGTTCCTCTTCCTGCTCAACAATCTCCCCTTCTTCCTCGCTCCAGTTAGCGACCTCAGCTGAGCATACTAGAGAATGAGAATCGTCCTTGATGCGGACATCAAGCCATATCAAGGAGGAGGTGCTAGGGACCCATTGTCTATTCCTACAGGTTCGATTACTCGAGCGTGGGCTAAGCAATTCAGGTAAGCTGTTGGCATCATGGTTTGTGATCTTCGGCGTGGAGATGACCTTGGATCAAATCTTGAAGAATCTTGGAAATCTTGGCGCAATTTAATTATCTGGTCACCAAATAGTTGACCAAGTCAATTTATATATATATATCTTCTTGTTTAAGAATATTCTAGAATAGGAGTATTCCAGAATATGATGCATTAGATTCTTAAGGTTGGTTTTTAGGGTTTGTATGGCTGCTAGAAAGCCTATATAAAGGATTTGCCAAATTTCTTTGGGGACAGATATATTTTATTTTTTAGGAAAAAGTTGAGAGATTCTCTTCTACTGTTCTTTTGAGAACTTGACCTAATCAAGGTTCCCTTGTGATGGTCAATTCGACTTATCGAGCGAGATAGTGAATTATTTCGCTCGTGGCGTCTATAACGTTGGTTGGTTGACACGGGTTCGTCAACGGGTCACGTTCATACCAAGGTTCCCAATCACAGGTTTGATTGGAGGTCGAAGTTCGCAATTCGCACCATCGGAGCCTTCATAGAACGATCTTTCCGCAACGATTCACATCAATTTGGTATCAGAGCTTGCTTCTACAAAGTCTATTTACCTTTAATTTTCTGTTGATATTCAGCAATTTGAGATTTATTGAGTTAGGGTTTGGGTTCTAACTAATTTAGGGATCCGATTGCTTTTGGGCTTCTAGACGTAGTTGTTTGCTGTTAGTTTTAATTATTTTCTAGTATCTTAAATTGTATCTGAGTTCGTCAAAAAAAAAAGAAAAAAAAAGGAGAAAGTTTGTCCGAAAAAAAAAAGAGAAAGAAAACGCACACACAAAAAAAAGTGCGCAAGAAAAAAAAAAGAAATTCGGCAAAAACAAAATTAGCCGAACGAAAGAAAAAAATCAAGAAGGCGACTCGTTTGTTAATAGACTGAATTGAAACAAAATCATTAGTGATTTGCGTTTCAATTGGAATTTTAAAAGTTATACTTGTTGGTTTGAATTTTTACTTGCTGAAACAAAATCAATAGTGATCTAATCTTATTTGATTAGTTTGATTGATTGCCATGAGGGGGTTAAGAGACAGGTTTTAAGTCCAATAAAGAGATTGTGAAAAGAGAATATGAGAGGAAAAATGCAAGAGTGCGTAAGCTTAATTGAGGGTGGAAAAAGCCTAGATTTGAGTTAAACATGAGAGGAGTGACAAACATCTTGAGAGAAACACGTGAGGGAGCGATTAATGAGGATTTTTGTGACTAACATTTATTTGCAAGTCTAAAATATGTTGTGCGAAGAAAGTGTGAATTCAAAAGGAGGTTGACTCCATACGAATGGATGAAGCGCTCGTGGAAAGCATCCAGCAATTGAGGGCCGTAGTGGAGGAGCTTAGTGGCCGAATGATGGGGAATGGCATGAGGGTTGGTGGTGACCGAGAGCTACCTCGGGGAATGTCGCAACATCATCGAGACACCTCTAGAACACAACATAGAAGGCACCAGCATTATGATGATGATGAGGCCGATATGGAGGATGATCGAGATGCTTGATTGGAAAGGTGGAATGGAGCCCGAGGGTTTAGACACCAAGAAGATAATGAACTTGGCAATATGAAGATGAAGATTCCTTATTTCCAACGGAAGAATGATCCCGATGCATATCTAGAATGGGAGAAACACATGGAGATAGTATTTGATTGCCAACAATACTCCAAGCTCAAAAAGGTAAAAACTGCAGCTGTTGAATTTACTAATTATGCTATAATTTGGTGGGATCAACTTATGACTAGTAGGAGACGCAATGGTGAAAGACTGATAGAGACGTGAGATGAGATGAAAGCAGTGATGAGGAGGCATTTTGTACCAAGTCATTACCATTGAGATTTGTTTCAAAAGTTACAAAATCTCACATAAGAAAATAAGAGCGTGGAAGAATATCACAAAGAGATGGAGATTGTCATGATCTGTGCTAATGTGGTGGAGGATCATGAGGCCACAATGTCAAGATTTTTGAGTGGTTTGAGCCGAGACATAGCAAGGGTGGCGGAACTGCAACATTATGTTGAATTGGAGGAATTGGTGGACAAAGCTATCAAAGTTGAGCGGCAATTGAAGTTGGACCGAAATCACAAGAGTGGAGGAGGTTCAAATCAGAATTGGAGATCCAATTGGAAGAGATATGAGAAGCCAAATTGAAAAGGAAACAACACCAAAACTGAAACCTCAAAGGAGAAGGAGAGGGACGGTAAAGTTGGAACGAATCCGGCTTAAGGTAAAACTAAAAACCCTAACAGTATAACTCGTGAGATTAAATGTTTTAAGTGTTTGGGCAGGGGTCATATGGCGAATCAATGCCCTAATAGGAGGGTGATGATCATGACTGGACATGGTGTTATTGAGTCCGAAAGTGAAAGCGAAGAAGAGGATGATGAGATGCCACCATTGGAGGATTGTAGTGATGGAGAAGTGGCTATAAAAAGAGACTTATTGGTGGTTAGGCATTCTTTGAGTGTGCAAGTAAAGGAGGAGGAGCATCACCAACAAAGAGATAACTTATTTCATACAAGATGTGTGGTGAATGGTAAGATCTGTAGTATGATAATTAATGGAGGTAGTTGTGCGAATGTGGCAAGTTGTACTATGGTGGATAAGTTGGGTTTAAAATCGACAAAGCACCTTAGGCCTTATAGATTTCAATGGTTAAATGATAGTAGTGAGGTGAAAGTATCAAAGCAAGTTCGAATTCCATTTGAGATAGGGAGATACAAGGACGAGGAAGAGTCTGATGTTGTACCTATACAAGCGGGTCATATCTTACTTGGAAGACCATGGCAATATGATCGAAACGTACATCATGATGGATATACTAATCGTTATTCATTGGTGATTAATCAAAATACTTATACCTTGGTACCAATGACACCAAGTGAGGTGTATCAAGATCAATTAAAGGTACAAAGAGAAGCCGAGAGAGAGAGAGAGAGAGAGAGAGAGAAAAGGTGAGAAATCCCGAAGGCTTGCATGGTGTGTCTGAGACACAAGGAAAAGGAGAGGCTGAGAGAAAGATTGTGGCAAAAACCGAGGGAAAAGAAGAGAGGAAAGAAAAGAGGCAAAATAATTTTTATGCAAAATCAAGTGAAGTGAGGAGAGCTTTAGTTCTAGATCGACCAATGCTTGTACTTGTGTACAATGAGGTTTTATTTTCTACTAACGATCTTGACCCAAGTTTGCCTAGTCCTATTTTGCCTTTATTGCAGGAATTTGAAGATGTCTTTCCTAATGAACTTCCTGGAGGGATACCACTGATTCAAGGCATAGAACATCAAATTGACTTGATTCCTAGTGCGCTGATGCACTTTCTCGAAGGTATGTGATTCTAATTACTTTAGAAGCAAAGTGTTTAGGTTTTGAGCATATCAAAACTTATATACTAATGATGATGACTTTTGGGGGAGTATTTGAAGCATGTGAACATACTGCTTTGATAAATTCTATAGGAATGAAGGTTATATTTTCCGTGAAAACAAGCTATGTTTACCTAAGTGTTCTTTGCGTGAATTGTTGGTGCGAGAAGTGCATAGTGGTGGTTTAATGGGGTATTTTGGCATTAATAAGACTTATGAAGTGCTGCATGAACATTTTTATTGCCCACATATGAAGAGAGATGTCACACGTGTCTGTGAGAGATGCATTGCTTGTAAACAACCGAAGTCTACAACTAAACCGCATGGCTTGTATACACCATTACCTATTCCAACGCATCCTTGGATTGATATTTCTATGGATTTTATGTTAGGATTGCCTAGGTCTAAGTATGGTAGAGATTCTATTTATGTGGTTGTTGATCGGTTTTCAAAGATCGCTCATTTCAAAGATCATTCATTTTATGTGGTTGTTGATCGATTGTTTCAGATCAAGATTCTAAATTTCTTAGCTACTTTTGGAAAACATTGTGAAAAAAACTAGGAACACGATTGTTATTTTCTAGTACTTGTCATCCACAGATCGATGGTCAAATTGAGGTAGTTAATAGAACTTTAGGGTATTGTTGCGTGCTATTATTAAAAAGAACGTAAAATCTTGGGAAGATTGTCTACCACAAGTTGAATTTGCATGTAATAGGAGCATGCATTCTGCTACTAAATTTACACCATTTGAGGTTGTCTATGGTTTTAATCCATTAACTCCGTTAGATTTAACCCCTTTGCCTATTGATGAGCGTGTGGATTTAGATGGAGTAAAGAAAGCTGAATTTGTCAAGGCATTGCATGAGAAGACACACACAAATATTGAGCGCAAGACTAAGCAATATGTAAGGCAAGCCAACAAAGGGCGCAAGGAAGTGGTGTTTGAACCCGGTGATTGGGTTTAGGTTCATATCCGCAAAGAGAGATTTCCTGATCAGCAACATTCTAAGTTATTACCGCGAGGGGATGGACCATTCATGATTTTGGAAAGAGTTAACAATAATGCCTACAAGCTTGATCTTCTAAGTAAGTATGACGTTAGTGCCACATTTAATGTTTCTGACTTGACTCTTTTAGATGCTAGTGATGATTTGAGGGCAAATCCTTTGCACAGGGAAGGGAATGATGTGGACATCGAGCCATACCGAGGAGGAGGTGCTAGGGACCCATTGTCTATTCATATTGGATCGATTACTCGAGCGTGGGCCAAGCAATTCAAGCAAGCTGTTGGCATCATGGTTCGTGATATTTGGCGTGGAGATGACCTTGGATCAAATCTTAAAGAATCTTGGAAATCTTGGTGCAATTTAATTATCTGGTCACCAAATAGTTGACCAAGTCAATATATATATCTTCTTGTTTAAGAATATTCTAGAATATGACGCATTAGATTTTTAGGGTTGGTTTTTATAGTTTGTATGGCTGCTAGGAAGCCTATATAAAGGATTTGCCAAATTTCTTTGAGGACAGATATATTTTATTTTTGAGGAAAAAGTTGAGAGATTCTCTTCTACTATTCTTTTGAGAACTTAACCTAATCAAGGTTCCCTTGTGATGGTCAATTCGACTTATCGAGCGAGACAGCGAATTCTTTGTCTCGTGGCGTCTATAATGTTGGTTGATTGACATGTGTTCATCAACAAGTCACATTTATACCAAGGTTGCCAATCACAGGTTTGATTGGAGGTCGAGGTTCGCAATTCGCACAATCTGGGCCTTCGTAGAACGATCTTTCCGCAATGATTCACATCAATCCTCGAGCTTAGGATCCTTTGCATCCACCACCGACCCATCCTTAGGATCTGTCGTCCCCTTCCCGAATGCTGCCTCCAAAACATATAAAGGCACATCACCTTCCGGGATGGGATCCTCTCTTCGCCCATCATGGTAGTGATGATACAACGACCGATACTCATGGGGCACCATGTTGTCTTTACCCAAGTCAACCCAGATGCTAGATTTCACAAAAACATACTCAAGTCCTTTCAAGTGGGGGTGTATCGGAAAATGATACCCTATCTCGGTGATCTCCTCGGGAATACCAAAATGCATAGGAAGACAAAGAGGTGGAGGTGCTGCAATCTAGGGGTCTGAAATGTTATCCCACAATGGGGTGAGACGACGTCTCAGTGATTTCTACCCCTTAAGACTCTAATAAAAAGCCACTACGCCATAAGGGTTGCCTATGCACAATATGAGTCAGAGGACTTATCTTGGCCTCATATTCTATCTGCAATTCAATATACTTCGAATAGGCACCCAATCAATCAATTCACCACAATAGATCAAATCATTGATCAATTGACTTAATCGATTACATGTCATCACAACCTCCCTCCGGTCGGTACATTCAATACTATCTATGACATCCTCTCAAATCAAGACCCACTCACTCTAAGCTAAATATAGATAGATATAGATAGTACAACTCACGCAAAGCTAATAATAGTGTACTGCTCTCAATCTAAGCTGACATATCGAACCCTAGGGTGGATATGGTACACTAATAGTGCTCTCTCTAAGTTGATAATGTGCACTGCTAACAATCTAAGATGACATATCACCCATAGGCTGATATAGTATACCACACCCAACCATTCAAATTAATTCTTCAATTGTATCATACCCGATAAAAATACACGTGTGTGGGTACACAACCTGCCTTAGCCAAAATACTGTAGTTTCCTTTCCACAAATCCCACAATTTTTTGTGGTCCACCAAAATATTTTTGGCGCTATCAACCGACGCCCGGTTATTTTCTAATTAATTACCAAAATTATTTAATTTAGGAAATAATTCCTAAAATCGCAATTAATTCAATTCCTCACAATTTAGCACACAAATAAATAAACAGACTGCACCACGATAATCAACATAAAATTCCAGTGACCGACTGTCCCGGTCTAATTTTCGGAAAATAAATAAATAATTAAATAATTACAAAAATTATTCAATAAATACTAAAAATCCAACTTAGGCCCGTAATGCCTAATTGAATGCCGAAACAGACCCAGAAAATTCCGAGACTCGTTCAATAAATACTATAGTCAATTTACTTGTTAATGGCTACAACTAACCACCTAACATGCATCGGTAATTCTCTAATTTAATTATTTTAATATAATCTATCCACCTAATCATGCTTCATTAAATATAATCTACCATTTAGCATCATTAACCTACTAAGCGTGGATTAGTGAGTTAAACTCACTTATTATACAAGTGGTTTAGTGCAAAACGATAGGGATGTCGCAAGGCTCGATTTTCCTTAAGGCGAGCCTCACAATCGAGGCTTGAAACAACCTCAAAATGGGCCAAGATGGTGCTGGAAAACCATCTTTGTTCTGATCTAGAAATGGCTGAAACAAAGAGGAACAAGCTCGGTTAAGGGCGAGAATGGATCGACGAAGGTGGAAAGGGCTAAACCTGGCCTTAGAGGGCACTCATGGGGGTTGGAGGCGGACCAAACGATTCCGGCACGGGCTGAGGGGGCTGCTAGAACGCAGGGACAGAGGTGGAGACACGGCTGGGACGACAAGAGGGCGTCAGGCTGGCGGACGTGCGCAAGCGGAGGGGCGGCTTCTGGCGACGGTGGCGATGTGCGACTGCATGAGAAGCAGTATGGCGACCATGCTGGTCTTTTCCCTAGGCTGCTGGTTCTGAATTGCACAATGAAGAAGATGAAGGGCTGGTCGGCTGCAAGAGGGGATGAGGAGAGAGGAGACAAGGGGTCCATAAACCATTTTTTCCATTCAATTGTCCCCTTTGACTCAACCTAAGCCAAGCCTAGCTTCCTTGGCCCTCATTCAGCCAACAAGGCTCGCTTCTAAAAGCCCGAGACGGTCCAAATGTCGTGGGTGGTGGGGGCACACGTATTTGGCTCGGTTTCTCTTCAATTGGATACTTATCCTTACTCAATTCAAACCCAATTGTGGCATCCTAAAATTTCATGACAACCCCTGGATATACCATGAACCTTATAAGTTGGATTTTATTGATTATTGTTGCAATTTTATGGCCATGTGAGTATTTGAGATTATGAAATTAAATGGGGATTCAAAGTAAATTGTTAAGAGCAATTATGGGCTTATTTAGCATTATTTTTGGGCCATTTAAAAGTTGGACTTTGGACCCAAAAGTGTTGGACCCAAACTGGACCAAGAAGCTTGGCCCACGAAGCCCAAAGGAGCTGCCATCGACCGAAGTGAGGAGAGAGAGAGGCCCAGCCCATTTGGCCCATTAACCTGCATCAGAAAAATGCCAAGTGGCAAGGGGGACTTACCAAGTGGCGCCGGCATGCAAAGCTAATGATTGCTAATCATGAGTGGGAGGAAGAAAAGGGGAGAGAGAGGGGCGGATTGCTCGAGGGTTTCAGCTGAGAGAGAGACGAGGTGTCGCGAGCGAGGAAAAGAGAAAAGAGAAAAAGAGAAAGCAGGCGTGCGAGAGAGAAAGAGGAGGAGAAGACCGGCCGTCGTGTATCCGCCTAGCTGCCGCCGTCGAGCCCGCCTTGCCCTGCTGTTGTGCTTGCTGTGATTTTGCTTGGATTAGAGGCAAGTAGAGTCCTTTGATCTACACATTGCTTGCTGTGATTGTGTGTATGGTATGGTTAATTTCGGAGGTGGTGGAGGTGAGAATTTTCGAAGTTATTGGAGCAGTGCTTTAGTCTAGTAATATGTTTTCTGGAAAAACAGTCCGACTTTTGGTGATTTCGTGAGCTGCATGCAATTTTCTACTTGGAATATCACTTCAAATTTTGGATGAAAGTTGTAGAGGACTTCTTGAAGATTAACGTATCAAAATTTGAGGGAAAACGGACAAGTATTTGTTGGTGAAACCATTTTTCTTCAAAGATACTAGATCTGGAAACTCTTATGTTGATCCCTTGCGATTCTGTGAATTTTTGTGAAATTATCCAGTCTGAATTTGATCTTGTGTCCTTGATAAGAGTTGTATAAGACATCTTGAGAAGAAACATACTGATATTTGAGAATCAATGGACCAGTATTGATTTGGGAAATGATTTTTTTTGAAAGGGTTAAATCTGGAGATTGAGCCGAGGGTTAGGGTGATTAGTAATAATCATATCTTTCAATCCAGAATAAATTAGACTTCAAATTTTGCACGGAACTTATTCCTCTGGGTCTTGGCTATAACATATTAAAATTTCAGAATTTATTAAAATCGTTTGCTAATTTTTCTAAAATTTTAACTAAAGGAGTGCATTCTGTATTATCAAAAATTTGCTGTATTTTCAAGGATAAATGAATTGCTTTATGGAATATGATATTTTGGGTGGTTAATTATGTTGCATATGTGGTGACAATTGGCATATCATATGACATCAAAAGGCTGGTTTAGACCTCTGATATTATTGCATCAAATGTTGATTTGAAAATGAGATATATATGTGAATATGCAATGTGATAATGATAATACTGTTGGAGGTGTGAGCCGATGATGCCCCGGGAGTATCGGGATTACCGGAGTGTGTGTGCCAGATGCCCAAAGGTGTGTGCCGGAGGTTCCTCGCGACGCCAGGATTGGGTGCGAGCAATGTATGAGGGATGCAAACACTGGTCCCTTGGAGAAAATGAGATCCTTTTGAGAATTGAATCATGCACGTGTCTGTGTGCATATAGCATGAGATATAATTGCCTATGAAATTAAGTTGATACTATTTGGCATTGAGAATGCGATCATGAAGGCATTGAATGGATCTCATGAGGATATATATGTGATTGTGGATGACATGAATCATGCGTATAGGTGTGTGCATATGGCATGAGATATAATTGTCCATGAACTTGAATTGGTATTGGTTGGCATGGGAAATATGAATCGTAAGGTTGTGAATGGATCTCATGGAGACATATGTACGATAGCATGAATTGATATGTGCATTTCACATGAAATTGTGGTTGTCTTGCCTGTTGCGTTGTGTAGTTTGATGGATCTTTACTGCTGAATGGTTATACTCACCCCTTTATGGACCAACATTTTAGATTGAGCGATGCCTCTAGCACCTGCCATGCGTGGTATATTCTATGGCTTACCATCTGATGTTGAGGTCGAGTGCATGAAGCACCCCTGTGTCGGTGTTCATGGTATGATGTTTATCTGAGTCCATGTTTTGGCCATGTATGATGTGGGTCTACCTTATGGCCCTGTAGTTCAGGAGTTCCTTTCCGTACATGTTCGATGTGACAGACTAATGATGGGGATGCTGCCGCTGCTGCTGCCACCGGCCGATGCATTGGGTTGGGTGTGATTGGAGCGTGTGACTAGTGGAGGACGACACTTTTTGGGATGGCTGACACTAGCTGATGGATTGATGTACATGTCTAATGTATAGTTGGGTACTTTTGAGTATAGCCGAGCTTAGTTAAAGCCTTGGCCTTTTGTTGTACGGACTCGTGAAGTCCATCTTAGTTATGTAAATAAAAGTGATTCGGCCCTAAAGTATATATATGAAAGGTTGTAGTTTGTGTGTATGCATTGTATTATTTGGTTTGAGTATGGGTTAGGGAGATGTCGAGTATGCTTCTGTTATATGAACTGTGCTGGGACCGATTAAGGTAATACAAACCCCCAAGTTATATGGACCCACTACAATTCAATGGTATTAGAGTGACTTGTCAATAGGGCAAGTGAAAGGTAAGCGGACTGTGACGACCCTAACGGATCGGGGGCCGGGTCGGGGGTGCCACACCAATTGACCCTCATAATTTTCAATCGGCACCTCAAAGATCAAATTGATATTTTTCCTCACCAATTGATCCCACTTGCTTCCTAATTGTGTGATCAAAAACGATCCCGGCCTTTTTCTAGACAAAAACAACCCTAGGATGACCTTTTTCCAAAAGTCTCGGGTTGCAGAAAAATCTTCTAAGATTAAGTCGACGCTCCTAGAATTTGTTATGACATGACGGAATCTTCAATTTCTGAAATCAAACTCAAATTCATGGTTAATTTCCATTTGGCGCATTTTTAGCATGACCTAGACTACCAGGTAATTTTCAGAAATTTCTTAGTGCAAATGACCCATGGTCAATTTTCTTCAAGCCACAATGAACCCACTCAACTCATTGGCAACTCTCGGTTGTTGTAAAAATCTTGAGAATTCAAATATGAACACAAGGTACCAAAACAATAAGAAAATTAGTCTAGTGCCGACCGACGAGAATTTTTCAATTTAGTGGTGTCACCCACGATTAACCACACATCTCTGTCAAACTAACCTATCTCTAATTTCAAATCGATTTTTAATTGTGCCGTAATGGCCTCTAAAGATAAGCGCAGTCGAATAGCCGATTCCTGGTCGAATTCTCAAGTCTATTGCCTTAAAAGTCCTTAATGTTTTCCCCAGATAGTCTAGTTATCTCGAGAGTGTTTAGTTCTGAGAACAACTTTATAGGTGTGGCAATGAAATGCCCGATTTAATCAATAGAAGACAGGATCGAAAATTTGGGATGTCAAAACTCTTCCCCTCTTATAAAAATTTCATCCTCGAAATTTAAACCATTATAATACTTAAGCAAAAAGGTAGGGGTACAACTGTCTTATTGACTCTTCAGTCTCCCACATTACTCCTTCAGTACCGTGGTATTGCCAAACCACTTTGACCAATGGGATAATCTTCATACGTAGAACTTACTCCTTTCTGTCCACAATCTGAACTGGGCTTTCTACGTATGATACTCGATCATCCATGTCTAGTTCTATGAAAACATGGCTCGAGTCAGGCTCGTACTTTCTCAACATCGACACATGAAAGACATCATGTACTTGTGCCAATCTTGGCAGCAACGCAAGACGATACACTAAGGCCTCAATTCTCTCTAGAATTTCAAATAGACCTACGTACCTTAGACTCAGTTTTCCTTTCTTTCCAAAGCGTGAAGTTTCCCTCATTGGTGACACTTTCAGACAAATGTGATCACCAACTTGGAATTCCAATAATCTCTGGCGTTTGTCTGCGAAACTTTTCTGTCTACTCTCTGCGGTCTTTAATCTGCCTCTGATTAATGCCATGGAATCCACTGACTGTTGGACCAACTCTGAGCCTATGATCTTTCTTTCCCCAACTTCATCCCAACACACTAGCATTCTGCACACTCTGCCATACAATGCTGCAAATGGAGCCATCTGGATGCTCTGTTGATAACTGTTATTGTAGGCAAATTCCACCAAGTGAAGCTGATATTCCCAACTTCCTTTGAAGTCTAGTACACAAGCTCTTAACATGTCCTTGAGGGTCTAGATTGTCCTCTCAGACTAGCCATCCACCTGAGGATGATATGCCGTACTATACTGCAGCTTAGTACCTAAAGCACTTTGCAAGCTCTTCCAAAAAGCGGTGGTAAACCTTGGGTCTCTATCTGAGGTTATCGTAATTGGTACTCTATGCATTCGAACTACTTGATGCACATACAGATCTGCGTGCCTATCCAGACTGAGGTGTTTTCGAACTGCAATGAAGTGAGCCAACTTTGTTAATTTGTCGACTACCACCCAAATCGAATCATTTCCTCTTTGACTCATCAGTAGTCCGGTCATGAAATCCATCGTGATATGCTCCCATTTCCATTTTAGGATCTCGAGAGGTTGTAGAAGTCCTCCCAGCTTGTAATGCTAGGCTTTTACTTGCTGACACGTCAAATACTTGGCGACATGCTTGGCAATGTCCGCCTTCATACCTGACCACCAATAGTGTTGACTCAAATTCTGATACATCTTGGTACTTCCAAGATGAATGTTGTAACTGCTACAATGTGCTTCAGATAAAATATCTTCTCTAAGCTCCACATTGTCAGGTACAACCAAATGCCCTCAGAACCTCAATGTTCCTTCATCAGAGATCTGAAAGTTAGCCTTTCTTTTCTCAATCTCCTCCAGAAGAATTTTCTGTACATCTAGATCTGTCGGTTGGGGTAGCTTGATTCTGATATAGACATCTGGTTCAATTATGAGGGTGGCCATAACACTTGAAAGGTAACCTACCTCGAATTTGATTCTTCCTCACTCCAGTTAATGCCCTTGGTTGAGTATACTAGAGAATGAGAATCATCATCGAGCTTAGGATCCTTTGCATCCACCGCCAACCCATCCTTAGGATCTGCCGTCCCTTTCCCGAATGCTGCCTCCAAAACATACAAAGGCATATCACCTTCCGGGATGGAACTCTCTCTTCGCCCATCATGGTAGTGACAATACCACAACCAATACTCGTGGGGCATCATGTCGTCTTTACCCACGTCTACCCGGACATTGGATTTCACCAAAACATACTCTAGTCCTTCCGAGTGGGGGTGTATCAGAAAATGATACCCTATCTTAGTGATCTCCTCGGGAATATCAAAATGCATAGGAGGACGAAGAGGTGGAGGTGCTACCATCTAGGGGCCTGAAATGTTATCCCACAACGGGGTGAGACAACATCTCAACGAGTTCTACCCCTTAAGACTCGATTAGAAAGCCAATACGCCATAAGAGCAACCTATGCATAACACGAGTCAGAGGACTTACATTGGTCTTAGATTCCACTTGCAATTCAATATAGTTCGAATAGGCACCTAATCAATCAATTCACCACAATATATCAAATCATTGACCAATCGACCTAGTCGATTACATGTCACCACGACCTCCCTCCGGTTGGTACATTCAATACCATCTATGACGTCCTCTCAAATCAGGACTTGCTCACTCTAAGCTGAATATAAATAGTATAGCTCGCGCTAAGTTGATAAATAGTGTACGGCTCTTAATCTAAACCAACATATCGAACCCTGGGGTTGATATAGTACACTAATAGTGCTCTCTCTAAGCTGATAAAGTATACTGCTCACAATCTAAGCTGACATATCAGAGCTCATAGGATGATATAGTATATCTGTATATTGCTCACAATCTAAGTTGACATATCGCCCAGAGGGGGATATAGTATACCACACCCAACCATTCAAGTCAATTCTTCAATTTTATTATACCCGATAAAAATACACGTGTGTGGGTACACGGCCGGCCTTAGCCAAAATATTTTCACAAATCATTTCCACAAATCCCACCATTTTCTATAGTCCACCAAAATATTTTTGGTGCTGTCAACCGATGCTCGGTTTTTTTTTCAATTAATTACCAAAATTATTTAATTTAGGAAATAATTCCTAAAATCACAATTAATTTAATTTCTCACAATTTAGCACTTAAATAAATAAACAGACTACAACACGATAATCAGCTTAAAATTTCGGTCACCGGCTATCCTGGTGTATTTTTTGGAAAATAAATAAATAAATAAATTATTACAGAAATTATTAAATAAATACTGAAAATCCAACTTAGGCCCGTAATGCTTAACTAGACGCCGAAACAGACCTAGAAAAATTCCAAGACTCGTTCAATGAATACTAGAGTCTATTTACTTGCTAATGGCTACAACTAACTACCTAACATGCATAGATAATTCTCTAATTTAATTACTCTAATATAATATATCCACCTAATTATGCTTAATTAAATCTAATCAACCCCTAAGCATCATCAACCTACTAAGCGATGATTAGTGAGTTAAACTCACTTGTTAAACGAGCGGTTTGGTGCAAAATGACGGGGATGTTGCGGGGCTCAACTTTCATCAAGGCGGGCCTAGCAATCGAGGCTCGAAACCAGCTCAAAACGGACCAAGATGGTGCTGGAAAACCCTCTCTGTTCTGATCTAAAAATGGCTAAAATAGAGAGCAGCAAGCTCGGTTAAGGGTAAGAATGGATTGAGGAAGGTGGAAAGGGCTAAACCGGGCCTTAGCGGGTGCTCATAGGGGTCGGAGGTGGACCAAATGACTTCGGCACAAGCTGAGGGGGCTGCTGGAACGCAGGGATAGAGGTGGAGACACGACTGGGACGGTAAGAGGGCATCGGGCTAGTGGACGTGTGCGGGGCACTTGCGCGGGCAGAGGGGTGGCTTTCGGCGACAGTGGCGGTGTGTGACGGTATGAGGAGCATTCGGGCGGTCTTGCTAGTCTTCTCCCTGGGTTGCTAGTTTTGAAATGCACAATGAAGAAGATGGAGGACTGGTCAACTACAAGAAGGGATGAGGAGAGAGGAGATAGGGGGTCCACAACCAATTTTGTCCATTCAATTGTCCCCTTTGACTCAACCTTAGCTAAGGCTGGCTTCCTTGGCCCTCATTTAGCCAAGAAGGCTTTCTCTAGAAGCTTGAGATGGTCCAAATGTCATGGGTGGTGGGGGTACACGAATTTGGCTCGGTTTCTCTTCAATTGGATATTTATCCTTGCTCAATTCAAACCCAATTGACCCTCATAATTTTCAAGCTACTTGACAATGAAAATCAAAGCATTTAGAATAACTTTCATGAAAATGACATGGCCTAATTTCACACACAAACTAGTCTAAGTGGTTTAGCTAGACAATCACAACAACAATTTCATGTCAGGAAATTTTAGACCAATCATTACAAATCAGCAAATTGGATGAAACCCATTAACAATCTATTTCCTAACATGCATGACATAATGATGAATAACTTTCGTGAAGAAAGTTTTCTAAATGAACTAAGCATGATGTTATAAAAATCAAACAACAAGCAACAAAGCATCAAAATTTGTCAAAGTATCAGGACATTCAGTCATTATCACCAAGATTTTTCCTATCAAAAGAGGTCTGAAAATCATGAAGTTTTTACACAACATAGTCAACATGATGATAAACAAACTTCATTAGGGGATCAAGTTAAGAATCCCTACAAAAAAATGGTACAAAAATAACAAGAGTCTATCCAAATAGGGGTAAAAAGAGGGGTCCGAATTTTGACGCTAGGTCTAGATCATACCCTATATTAGGAAAAATGGAAAATGGACTGAATGATAGGTGATCAACATGAAATCAAGAGGATTGGAGAGCTCTAGGTGTGTTTTACAACTTCCTAGGAGGGTTCGGATCTAAACGAGGTGAACTTAGTGCTCTAAGACTGAGATTTCTGAAAGTATGCATACTAGTAATTGAAAAATCAGAACATAAGCATGCATGAATAAGCCTCAAAATCACTCGTGTATTGCACAAATGGCATGAAGAGATCACACTCTATTTAAAATCGGATGCCACAAATAATTTGGGTAATCATCCAATCCTAAGTTAGCATGCATAAATGTCATACAACTCAATGATTCAAAGTTCATAATGATGGGCTTGGAGGTTTCTAAGTGTAACAAGCACTTTTGTGACACAAATTTAACATGCAAAACGACACTAAAATGTAATGATCTAAACATATATACAAAGCTTGTAACATGTAGTTCAAATGCCAAGAAGGCATTATTACAAGATTTGTCTCTAAAAGACCCAAATGGACATGGCAAAGTGCATGTGTGATAAGGTTTCATCCTAACCTTAACATCGCAGAAAATACATGATTTCAATCACCTAGGAACATGCAAAAATCTATCGAAAAATCACACGTACAGAACATGCAATGATCAACGTCTTTTGTCAGAGTTCAAAACTCAATTAAGATCATATAAGTCATGCCAAAAATGACAAAACATATATGCATATTCAATCTATATGTTACTACAACACCCTTTCACATTAATTCATGCAATTAATACACCAAACGATATCAAAACTTTACAAATCATACATCAATAAAACACATACGACATGTAGTTCATTTATCATGAAGGACTTGAGGTTGAATAACGCCAATTACATGTTCAAATCTACCTAAATTCTTCTCAGATCAAGACAAGGCAGATTCACCTTAGCTCGGATCTGAGTGCTTTTGACCTAGCTAATCATACCTAAAAATTCCAAAAAAAAATACGGGATGTTCACTACACAATGAAAACAATTTTCATGGGGGAAAGTTCTTCTAGTATTCAACACGGAGGTTAGTAAAAAAAAAAAAATAGCGAAATCAGATTTCAAAATCAAATCAAAACATAAGACAAACCTAAGCTACTGCAGAATTGAGCAACTTCAAAGGTGTTTTTTAAGGGTGAAAGTGCTCAATTGGGGTGCGTGACTATCGATTTGGTGTGTATATTCAAAGTCTAGAAGGACTCAAACTAAAATAAGGTCATTTTGGACCTCGTTTTAGTCAAAACAGTAAGCCTACTGTAGGAACACGATAATGCAGATTTGAAGCCAAAATCATCCAATTCTCTTAATTTTATCATCAAAGAACAATCAATCACAACAGATCAACATCCATCAATTAAGTATCTAAACATAACCTTTTGTTCTAAAATTGAACACTAGCCCTAGCCGGTTAATTCGGTCTCTCTTCATGAGGTTCAAGATCCAGGAGGTTACTTTTGATGTAGTTTTGTTGATTTGATTGAACTAATGAATGTTTGCCATAGTTCAATTAGAGGCTCGAAAACACAATCAAAACGCTTTGAGACTGCGCAAGGATCAGCTAAAAGTAAATTTATAGCAACCACAAGAACCCGTCTAGATTCAAACCGGTTTGGGATTGCTAAGGCTAGATCAGGTTGTTGGAAGAGGTCCGATTGCTAATCGGTCTTTTTTCGGCCATGGTGAGGTCAAAACACCTCCCTAATGCTGATTGAAACTAATCAGCAGCTCTAGAAATCAACGACAATCGCCGGTTTTGGTCAGGAACAAAACCAACCCCAAAATTGGATCGTTCTTTCCACCGATTGAAGAAAAGGAGGCCGGAGATATTCCAACAGCTTGATCGACCAGTCCCCAACCACAGCGAGGTCAAGGATTATTAAAGAATGATTGGCAACCTCGATATGATCGTGACCCATTAATAAACGCGTGTCAACCAACCAATGTTATAGATGCCACGAGCGAAAGAATTCAATATCTCGCTCGATAAGTCGAATCAACCGTTACAAGAAAATCTTGATAAGGTCAAGTCCTCAAAAGAATAGTAAAAGAGAACCTCTCAATTCTTTTCCTCAAAACTAAAATATATCTGTCCTAGAGAAATTCATTCAATCTTTAATATAAGCCTTCTAGCCACCACACAAACCCTAAAACTAACCCTAAAAACCTAATGCGTCATATTCTAGAATATTCCTAAAGAAGATATATATATATATATATATATATATATATTGATTTGGTCAAATATTTGGTGATCAAATAATCAAATTGTGCCAAGATTTCCAAGATTCTTCAAGATTTGATCCAAGGTTTTCTCCACATCAAAGATCACGAACCATGACAGCTTGCCTAAATTGCTTGTCCCGCACTCGAGTAATCGAACCAGTAGGAATAGACAATGGGTCCCTAGCACCTCCTCCTCGATATGGCTCAATGTCCACATCAGGAGGGAGGGAGTTGGCGGGAAATTTCAAAGAGAGGAGAGAAAAGGAAGTCTACAGAATGAGCCCCCCAAAGATGGAGGGAAAATTGGTATATATACCATATCTAAATCAAGCAATCTTGGTCGTCAGTTTGATTCGATGGTTGAAATTAAAATCCAATAGTCAAAAGTTGATTTCAATGGTTCCATTGTGATCTTAAGGTGTCAAATAATCAATCTAGTGGGTTTGATTTGTGAAAACCTGAACCAAAATTGAGAATTCCTCAAAATACCCGATTAGGGTTCAAATTACAATTTTATGTAATTCGAAGGACAATCTGTAATTTAAGGAAATTAAGGGTGCAAAGTGAAATTGCCACAAAGAGGGTCCCCAAACTGACCGCCAGAGGTCTAGAATCGGCTAGCAAGTGGCTAAACTGGTCAACGTCATAAACGGCCAGTCAAATCAGTCAAACTGGTTTACTTTGGTTTGGCCTATTTTTGATTGGTTCTTGACTGGCTTGCTCCAGTTTTTGGCTAATGCACTCGCTTGGGGCCCTTGTAGGTTCAAGATTTATGCAATTTGGTCCCTCGATGACCAAATTGAAAACAAAACTTACTCAATTTGAAAGGAAATTATCCAATTATGATTCAATAAGCCAGTTAAACCCTATAAATGTGATCTAGGGGTCTTTCATTGACTTAATTAAATGATTAATACAAAAAAAAATAATGGGTCAAAACTATGGGTGATTTGAATTGAATTCAAAGGGCTAAAATGATCAAATTTGCAATTCAATGGGTAAAATTGCAAATTGATTGAATTGGAGTTCAAATGGTGCCATAATTGCCCTATCTAATTAACCATCCACGTGTAAAGATCACTTATCGCATTCAAATCGACCTCGAATTGAAATGTTCAAGCTTATGTCAAAAATGAATCTAGGTATAATATCAAAATTGGATCACGATTTATGAAATTAAATCATAACCTTAAATGGGTCAATTCGAATTTTGTCAATAGAAGCTTAATTGCTTGACTTTCTTATGCTTAGAAGAATAAAATTCTTCAAATTGAGAAGTTTTGATGTGAATTTTTTAAAATGAGTGAAGAACAATAGTCCCTTCACAAGTCATGAAGAATCGATTTCGCTCCGCTAATTATGGCTTCAAATGGTAATTTGAATTTCAACTTAGCAATTCGTGAAATTGAATGCATGTGTGGATTTAAATAGTCCCTAAACCAAATATTGAACAGGGAACTATACCTTATTATGATTATAATGAAAGTAATTTGATTTTTGGCCGATTTAGAACTTAAAACCAAAAACTTCGGAAAACAAGGTTCTTAATCAATTTTCACAAAATTTTCAACCCAAAAGTCAAACTAACATTGAAATAAATATTTCTGGAGATTTTTTATTTTTTCAATTTTTTTGGTCAAAAGTTTGATCAAAAGTCAACTTTTTTGTTGACTTTTTAAAAAAAGTTGATTTCTTGATCAAATCTGAGTTTTTGACAAATTAATTTGATAATAGTGAAATTAAAGCTAAATGACATCTACTTAGATGGAAAGCCAATTTTTGACTTAAGGTTGACTTTTGGTCAAAGGATTGATGTAAAAATCAATCCGAAAGTCAAACATTTGATTTTTTGAATTTTTTTTTTTAGAAATGAATTGGAAATCGCTTTAAAAAATAATATAAAATTTAGAAATGAAAAACGACATTTTTTTGGTCGAGAAATGGGTTCTGTCGTGATCGAAAATCCAAATTTCAATTTTTACCTTTTTTCAATGCGTCGACTAAAAATCTGGTTTCGTAGTTGCATCTCTTTGAGTGGGTGGTCGTAGAGGTTCCACTCAAAGACAAAATTGATACTTGCAATTTTTAGTCGACATCACTTTGGGAATAGAAAATAACATAGGAAATGACATTTGGCTAGGGACGTACCTGACATTGACCTTCGCCCATTGGAGTGTTTGGACTCATGTTTTGAATTCTTCTCTCTCATGGAATGAAATGAAAGAAATGAAATTGTTAAGGAAAAAAAATGATTTATGAGGATAACCTAAAGAAAAGGTTCATGAGGATAATCTAGAACCTACCTAAAGTCAAGGTTTATGAAGATAAACTAAAACCTAAAGACAAGGTTTATGAGGATAAACTAGACTTTAAAAGTCAAGATTTATAAGGATAACCTAGAACCTAGAGACAAGGTTTATGAGAATAACTTGGAACTTGAAGTCAAGGTTTATGTGGATAACTTGGAACCTAAAATCAAGGTTTATGAGGATAACCTAAAGCCTAAAATCAAGGTCTGAGGTTGACCAGGAACCTAAGGGAGGGGATTTACGATTGACTAGAAACCCAAGGGATGAGAGGTATGGTTTAGATTACCAAAAATCGAAAACAAGAGCTATGGTTTAGGATGACCATGAACTTAAAACAAGGGTTAAGGTTTAGGATTACCAAAAATTGGAAACAAGAGACATGGTTTAGGATGACCAAAAACCTAAAGTAAGGGGTATGGTTTAGGATGATCAAAAACCTAAAACAAGGGTTATAGTTTAGGATGACCAAAAACTCCGAAACACTGGGAAACATATATTTTGAAAAAGGATTTTGAGATTGCTCGACAGCCAATCTTGCGAAATCATTCAAACACATCTTGACAAACAATAAAAATTATCAAATTCCTTTGGAGAGGAGTTTAACAAAATGACGTTTGATTAATCGCCTAAGGGTTAAGTCAAATATGCCAATACTGGAGATAACCTAATCAAAGAGACCATTCACACTAGCTCTCAAAAAGATCTTTTTACTCCCAACCATTAATGTGGAAAAAAGAATTGCTTAAATCTCACTAGAGAGGTTTCACATAACCTATGACTAAGGTTTTCGGAGACATTCATAGTGAATGCAATTCATTGATCAAAAGGTCTTTCGAAAGGACCATAATGATAGCTTGGTCAGGGGCTTACATAAAGGATATGTACTTTGAGTCCAAGAAAAGAACATTCGATCAATATCTTCCTCAGGTTTACAAGTCAAGAACCTTGAAGATAAGACAAGATAAGATTACTTCCACTCCTTCTAGTGGTAGCTTCTATGTGAAATTCTCATTTCAACTCGAACCATCGCAATCGGAAGAGACTTTGGATAAGAATTGTAATGTTGGTTCGAATGAGGCTCTTAAAGGTTTGAAATTTTTCAAATATCAAGTGTTTAAAAATGAGTGATTATCTCGACATCATTACCATCACACAACTTTTTGGAAGTTTGACTCTTAAGATTCAACCTATCTCAAGAGTCCTTTTGACTATTTGTCTTTAGATTGAGACCTTTGCTCTCTTTTCTAATGACATTGCTTACAATATATGTTTTGTAAAGCATTTATTTTGTTCTTCTAAATAGTCTTTCGCATGACCATTGGTTTTGCTTTTATTTGCATTTTTTCATGAGCATTAGCCTTACTTTTACCAAGCACATTGCTTTTTCACGTGCCTTAATTTTCACTCTCTTTTAAGTATCTAGAACTCTTGAGTAGTATTTACAAGCATGACCAACATTCTCAATTTTGTTGGTAAGTCATATGCCTTGCCTTAATGTGGGGAGATAATCATTACTTGGGGTTACGAAAGAAATTGCATAAGGCTGTTAAACAAAGGATAGTTGTGTTTGGGTAGTGAACGAAATATTCTTCGTCACTTCAGGATGCTTCAAGCTTTCATCAGAAATCACCTGAAGCTATCACAAGAAAATCGATGCAAGTGAAAGTAATAAAATCTTTCTTGATCCTTTGTTCCATAATTTTCAACCAAGACCCTCTATTTTTCCCCAATGCGAGGTTGGTCTTGGTAGTGTTATTTTGGAAATACTCCCTATTTGGCTCAAAGTGGCTCCCAAGGAATATCGATAGTGTTTGGGATTGAGAAGAGAATGCCTTTATCATTTCAATCCAAGTATTCACTATGGATGAATCCTGTGCCATAAGACATGGTTCTTTTATTTCGATTCTCTCAAGGTGTGTTTAAGGACATGTTTGGCAAAGAGTTGCCTCTCATCATTTTAGGCACTACCATTTGGCATACATAACAATCATTTTCAAGTTTTCCCAAAACATCAATTGGATAAATTCCTCTCTGTGGGGAATTATGATATGAAGAATATTTTTTCCAAAGTATGTTCCCTGGACTCTACTGGGAAAACTTTTGGAAACAAGGTCAAGAGAAATTTGTAAACAAAACATGTTTTGTTTAGCATAAAGGTTCACTTCTAGAGTTTTGACTGATTCTTTCAGCATTCTAAGGAATATGGCTGTGGCATCCCAAATTTAATGACAAGCCATAAGGTGAGTTGAAGTTCCTAATTAGGTGAAAGAATTTCTTTTGGCTTATGCCTTAGCCAATTTGTCTTTTAATTTGATGATTTGTGTATTTAAATTTATAGAATAATAATTGGCCATGAGATTTATAAATTTAAATCTTAATAAACAAAGTGTCCCAAGACTTTGGCCAAGATGAAATTTGAATTTGGAAATATTTATAGAAAGGAATTCAAAAAAAAAAAAGGAAAAAGAAAAAGAGGGTTATTTTTGGAATGGGCCTTGGACCCATTGGCCTAAGCCTAGTGGGCCGAATGGCCGGCCCAAATGGAAGCCCAAGAGGAGAATTCAACCAGCCCAAAGGGAGTGGCCGAATGGGCCTAAGCCCAAGCCCAATCCAATTCAAAAATAAAAATGACAAGTGGCAAGGGGCAAGAGCATGCATTGGTGGGATTATAGGCAATCTCGTGATTGCAAATGATGGGATTAAGGGGATATAAAAGGGATGAGGAGAGAGAGTGGCCGGATTACTTGCTTCAATTCGTCCAAAGAGAGGGTGAGAAAGAGAGAGAGTTTGAGAGAAGGGGAGAGAAACTGAGAGGGAAGGAGGCGGAGCCGGAGGGGTGCCACATCCCTATTTTGGTATCAGAGCTATGGTTCATTTGGAGTGATAAGGAGCCTCAGATGGAAATGAGGATAGAATGATGCACACCATAGGATATAAAACGGAATAACTGAATAACGGGTGATGAGTATTCACTCGTAGATCCCTAGTAGTTGGCTTTGAGTTGACTTTAGGTACCAGTAACGTGTATATGTTACTTATGTAGTAGTTGTAGTAGTAATTGCTTTGAATGGAGATGGTGAGACTCAGATTATTCTTGAGGCAATGCTTGAAAACTGCAGGGAAATCATGGTACGAGCTGGAAGTGCTCATCCATCGAGGGCTGAAGCCTCTGCTGCAAGGGCTGAACCCCGAATGGAAGATATTCTACAAGCATTGGCCAATATTAGAAATCTGATGGAAAGGCAAGTGCAGCAACAACCTGGAGTGGAACGTCGCCCTCAGGGACTGGTGGAACAATTCCTAAAGTTGAAACCACTTAAGTTCAATGGAATGGGAAGTCCTGAGGAGGCGGAACAATGGATCGATGGAATGGAACGAATTTTCCGGTTGTTGGACTGCAGTGATGCTGAGAGAATAGTTTTAGCAGAGTACCAGCTAGAGGGAAATGCAAAGTTTTGGTGGAGAGCCTCGAAGGATACGATCTTTCCACCAGGTACTGATGTGAACTAGGATGAGTTTGTTAGGGCTTTCAATAGGAAGCATTTCTCTGATTGTGCCAAGGATAGAAAGATCACTGAATTTGTTCAGTTAGAACAAAGGGAGCTGACAATAGACCAGTATGAGGCAAAATTTTCTGAATTGTCTAGGTATGCTCCTAGGTTGATTGAGGATCAAGAGGAAAAGGCTAAGAGATCTCTGAAAGGATTAAGGACTGATATTAGAAAACAACTAGTGCCTCTAAATATAAGGGATTATGATGAGATTTATGAGAGGGCACAGTTGGTGGAGCAAGAGTTAGTGAGGGAGCAATCAGAATCTAAGGGGCAAATGACCTTTAATGATGTTCGAAGGGGTAAGAGACCCTATCCTGGTCAAGGTCAGACCTGGGAATCTAAGAAAAAGAGTAACTTTGGAAATTTTAGAAGAGCTTGGAGTGGCCCGATTTTAGGAAGAGCACCCTACCAGGGTAATTTTTGCCAGAGATGTGGTAGACAACATGGGCCAGGACCTTGTAATAGCCAACTGAGATGTAATGAATGTGGGCAAATAGGACACTTTAAGAAAGATTGTCCACAAGGAAGGTCGCAGCCAAATGTCAGCTCGATGCGATAGGTACAACAAAGTACTATTGGACCAAATCCACCAAGGAACCCACAAAGGCCACCACCACAAGGAAGGGTGTATACGGTCACTCAAGAGGAAGCAGGAGCTTCCAAAAGTGTTATCTCAGGTATGATTTTGATAGGGGGATAAGAAGGTATATGCGTTATTTGATGTGAGTGACTTGCATTCATTTGTGTCCGAAAAATATAGATGATTGTGAGGAGTAGGAACAAATCTCTAGATATGCCTCTTCGTATATCTACATTGCTGAAAGATATGTTGTTATCTATATTAGCATGTGAGATGAGTGAGATAACCCTAGGGGAATGAGATTTGGAAATGGACTTGATAGTGATAGTTATGTATTACTTTGATGTCATTGTAGGAATGGACTAGCTTCGTAAGCAATGGACTAGGATGAATGATCTCCTGAGATAGTACTTACTCGTGCGCTAAGGATAAAACCGTGAGGCTAAGAATGGGATAAGCCAGAACGGATAATAACTCTGTAAGTTAATCCCTATTGAAACGAGACCCTTCAGTAGATGTGTAGTTTGGGTTCGAACCAGGCGAAAGCTGGTGTACCTGTAACGTCCCGGTTTGATGAGGGCGGGGAGTGGACGCCGAGGTCAGAGGACCTGAACAAGGAGCGGCTCCTGGCAGGCTTCTAGAATGGCAAAAGGGGACATGAGTTAACCGAACTATGAACTGAACAAGAAAGGTAGTGTTTCTAGGATAATTTTGTCAGAGTGGCGAAGCGGAAGAATGGTTAAGCTTATAGAACTCTTGTTGTGAGAAAGAAAGATGGATTGATGCGCTTGTGTATTGATTATAGGCAGCTAAATCAGGTGACCATTAAGAATAAGTACTCATTACCTAAAATTGATGACCTATTTGACCAATTGCCAGGAAGTTTGGTCTTTAATTAAATTGAGATCAGGATATCGATTAAGAATTAAGAAAGAAGACATTCTTAAGACTGCATTTAGGACTTGCTATGGACACTATGAGTTCCTAGTTATGCTAATTGGATTGACGAATGCCTTAGCTGCATTCATGGACTTAATGGATAGGATACTTAAGCCTTATTTGGATTAAATTGTGATTGTCTTCATTTGATGATATCTTAATATATTCTAAAGGACCTGAAGACGTGCGTAGCATCTAAGCGTAGTGCTGCAAGCAAGGCTTAAGAAGTGGATTATGAAGAGTGAGATATGAATTTGAGGATTAAGTTATGATCATTTGAGCTAAGTAGCGACTTCCTACTAAAGGATCTCATTGGAAGTCTTGATGCATTACATGGAGGTATTTAATATGCATAGATTGATATAGGAAGTCATGAGTTTGAGTGGTCATACGAGACATGAAATTATTTGTGGTTTATATATTGGAATAATAGGTTTAATTGACGATGATCAACTTTTAATTTTAGGTGATGATCTCAATTTGAAAAAGGTTTGGTGGAATTAGTGAACGTGATCATTTGTGGTTATAGACTTTCCAAGGTGAAATGGTGAAAGTTCATATTGTGGATTTGATGAGTGATTAGTCTAAGTAATGATCATTTAGGATGAGATCTGAGATATATTCGGTGGAAACTAGACAAGTTTTATTTTGGTGGACTATCGATATTTGAATCGAAGGAATGATGCTATATTTTAGGCTAGAATCTATGTTGCGGTGAATGCATAGTGAATGTCTTTGTTGGACTGAACCAAATAAGTTATTGGTGGTGTTGATTTTGATGGCTCTAGGCTTGAATTGGTGGTGACAAAGGTATAGAGATTACACCAATAGTTTTGGTGGGATAGCATGAAGGCGGACTTAGCTAAACACGTTTCCTAGCGTTTAACATGCCAGCAAGTGAAAGTCTACTAACCTATATAATGCATTGCCATTGTTGTCTGATGTAGTGCAATTAGATTGGAAACACTTGAGTTTGGATGTTTTCAAAGCTCTAAGATTTTGCATGTAAATTACTTTGAAAATCTTAAGGTCGGGACTGAGTTTGATGACTCGCCGATGCATTGATTTCGGTATTTCAAGAAAGGCTTAGGATTTTGGTATTTCAAAGTTTTTAGTTTCAAAAAAAAAAAAATCTTTACGATGGGACCAATATTATTGACTTGCTGAACTATGATTTTCAATACTTCAAGAAATGCTTATGGTTTTTGGAGAAAATTATCACATGTACATTCGAAGTTTTAAACTTCAATCGAAAAGCAGATTTTGACTATGAGCTGTTTTAGAAAATATTTTGAATTTCATCAAAATTTATGAGTACTTGTGACACCGTACAAAGAATTCTGAACTTTTTATAGAAAATGTTCCAACCCATTGGAGTTGGGATTAAGATTGGAATTTGCCAACGTGCCGATTTAAATTTACTAAGGGTTTTGATAAAGTATTTTATTTCACGCCGTGATGCAAGTATGACTCAAGGCTTTACATGTGAATTCCGAAAAGCATTTGAAATTTAAACGTGATCATGAATTTTATGGAATTGGTATCATGCTTTGATTTTGTGAATTGATTTCAACGATATGGGATTTACCTATTTTCAAAGATTAGTAATGTTATATTGTTGTGTCTTTGAAATCCCTATTTTACATTATTTGATATCATGAGGTGGAATTTTCGAGAACTCAAAGGATTTTCCACATTGGTGATTTGAAAACGTTTTGACATGGAAATGACATATGATTTCAAAGCTTGCTGTTGTCGTTGAATGCTTTTGAAAACCTCAGTTTGTATTGTTTGATTTCATGAAGGAAGATTCTCAAGCATTCAAAAGAAATTTCAGATGTGGTTATTGTTTTAAAATTGTTTATGATGTTGAGATAAATTAAGATATGTTAAGAGCTTGCATCCTTAACTTTAGAGGAAGTATCAGCCCGATCTAGGACACATACTCGATCATGAAGCCATCAAAGTGGATGAGAAAGTGAGGTATATCGAAGAGCCTGTGTTGATACTGGATTGAAAGGAACAAATTCTCAGGACCAAGAGAATTCCATTGGTTAAGATATTATGGCAATATCATGATGTGGAGGAAGCCACATGGGAGAGTAAAAGTGAGATGAGGGAAAGGTACTCTCACTTATTTCAAGAGACATAGGAAATGTCTAATTTCGAGGACGAAATTCTCTAAGGAGGGGAGAATTGTGGCATCCCAAATTTAATGACAAGCCATAAGGTGAGTTGAAGTTCCTAATTAGGTGAAAGAATTTCTTTTGGCTTATGCCTTAGCCAATTTGTCTTTTAATTTGATGATTTGTGTATTTAAATTTATAGAATAATAATTGGCCATGAGATTTATAAATTTAAATCTTAATAAACAAAGTGTCCCAAGACTTTGGCCAAGATGAAATTTAAATTTGGAAATATTTATGGAAAGGAATTCAAAAAAAAAAAGGAAAAAGAGGGTTATTTTTGGAATGGGCCTTGGACCCATTGGCCTAAGCCTAGTGGGCCGAATGGCCGGCCCAAATGGAAGCCCAAGAGGAGAATTCGACCAGCCCAAAGGGAGTGGCCGAATGGGCCTAAGCCCAAGCCCAATCCAATTCAAAAATAAAAATGACAAGTGGCAAGGGGCAAGAGCATGCATTGGTGGGATTATAGGCAATCTCATGATTGCAAATGATGGGATTAAGGGGATATAAAAGGGATGAGGAGAGAGAGTGGCCGGATTACTTGCATCAATTCGTCCAAAGAGAGGGTGAGAAAGAGAGAGAGTTTGAGAGAAAGGGAGAGAAACAGAGAGGGAAGGAGGCGGAGCCGGAGGGGTGCCACAATGGCCATTTCTAAATTCTAAAGAAAGTGGTTACTCTTTGGAATTAATTTGTGTTCCAAAGATTGATTTCCTATGGATAGGTACAGTCTTCTTTCAGAGATCCTACAAAATGAACAAACATAAAAATGCAATATGTATGCATGAGATGCGTGATGCAAATGTCCTAAAGTGGCTCAAATTCAATCCAAAAGTGGCTTAAATTCCTTTCACTTTATTCAAGGATAATACTTCTTGACAACATCAACATTTATAGGCTTTGACAATTCTTGACCATCCATTTCTACAAGAATCAGTGCTCCACACGATAACACCTTCTTTAAAACATATGGACCTTCGTAATCTGGAGTGAGCTTCCCACGAGGATCTGGAATGATAAGTAGGACGTTTCTCAAGAAAAGAGCATTGATCTCAAAGTGTCTCAATTTGACCTTGCGGTTGAACAACTTGGCTACTAATTTCTGATAGCTTTGTCCATGGCATAAGGGCTTTTACCCTCTTTTCATCAATCATATTAAGTTGTTCAAGTCTTTGTTAAACCCATTTAGCTTCAGAGAGCTTGACTTGAGAAAGTACCCTTAGTGAAGGGACTTCTCTTCCATGGGTAGCACAGCTTCCATTCCATACATTAATGAGAATGGTGTTGCCTCAATTGAAGAGAGAATTGAAGTTCGATAAGTCATCAAAGTATATGGCAACCGATCATACCGGTCATAATATTTTGTAGCTGTTTTGACTAAAATCTTCTTGATATTCTTATTTGCCACTTCCATAACTGCATTCATTTATGGGTAGTAAGGAGAAGAATTCAAGTGGCGAATATGGAACTCTTCTAGTAGATCATCCACTATCTCGTTGTTCAAATTTGATCCATTGTTAGTGATGATCACTTCGAGAACTCCATATCGAGTGATGAAATCACGATGGATAAACTTTGCCACACTCTTTGCAGTGATGTGGGCATAAGAACTAACTTCAATCCATTTGGTAAAGTAGTTGATAACCACCAAAATAAAATGATGTCCATTTGATGCTTGAGGATTAATTGGTCTGATGATGTCAATGCCCCGCATCAAGAAATGTTAGGGCTCGGACATTTAATGAGAGCTAGTAGTAACCAAGTTCATTGGGAGGAACATTGATTTTGTCTCCATAGACTAGGCATTGGTGACAATATCTCACATGTTGAATACAATACGCTTCCATGATCAACCAATAATAACCAAGTCTCGTGATTTTTATTGTCAAGAGATAACCATTCATATGAGAGTCATACTCTCTTTCATGTATCTCTTTCATCAGGAGTTTGGCTTCTTGTGCATCTAAGCACTTCAGTAAAACTAAATTGAAAGATCTTTTATAAAGGACTCCTCTACTAACGAAGAATTTGGATACCAACTTCATCAACTATTTTCGATCATTGGCATGACTCCCTTAAGGAAATTTACCTTCTTGAAGGTAATTCATGATAACGTAATACCAGGGTTAACCATCAGGTTCTTCAATCATTATGCAATAAGCATGCTTCTTCAAGATGTTGATTTGCAAGTGCCGTGGCCTCTTTTTTCGGTGTCCCAACTAGGACGGGCGCTTGCAGAGGCTAATGGTTTTGTTAGGTCTATTAGGCTTAGCCCAGGTTCTCCCAAACCCACCAATTCACGACTTGATTGTTTGATATTCTAACTTATGAGTTAATTTTAAAAGGAGTCCCCAGTAATTAATTTGGGGGTGGGTCGATTAGAAACCCAAGCGAAATATTAAGAGGAATACTCATTCTGCGCAACCGAGAAATTAGGATCGGGGACTTAATTACACTAGTTAATCACTAATGCCCTTTCCATACCTAATATTTGTTTAAACCTTAAGGCTTTTGGATTTTTGAGGGATTTCTCCATGCATCTTGTGGAGGAAAAAAAAAACATTTTTGGACATTTTTCTATTTTTTGAACATAAAAGGATTTTTCATTTTTTTCTGGAAAATATAAATCATTTTTGGCATTTTCTAATTTTTTTTGGCTTTTTTGGGAAAATATGGGATATTTTTATTTTTTGATTTTCTAGAAAATTTTATCTTTTATTATTTTATTTTATTATATTATTATTAAAAGGCGACCTGGGTTGGATCCCCGAGTTGGTTCCAACCCGAGCCGCTCGCTTGAGAATCGGACAAGCGTGCAACGTAGGCTTGGCCCGGGATTTTTTTCTTTTTGTTTTAAAAAAACTCAGCCCACACGCTGGAATGCCTATTAAAAATGGGATACCTAGCCCTAGCTCCAAACCCAACCCATCATCATGACCCGGTTTGACGAAACCCTAGAGCACTAGGTCATGCGCCTAACTCGGGCTTGACCCAGTTTCGCAACCCTCTCTTCCCCTGTCTTTCTGCGGCACAGATCGGAGGGTTTGGGGGGGTCAATCGGGCAGCAGCTTGGCATTCGATGGTGGTGCCATAGCAATCGGTAGCTGGCCACTTGACTAGAATGACAACAAGACTTGTGCCGTTGGAACAGGAGGCTTGGGGGAGGCTTTAGGCCGCTGAGACCAAGACTTGGTGGTGGCTAGGGTTCAAGAGGGAGAGTGCAATGGTGATGACGAGACCGGTAGCGGCGGCGGTGGCTATTACCTATTTGTAGCAACGACGCGATGAGGTGATGAACAGTGGCAGTGACAGGGGAGTGCAGGTGACGACGACGGGGTAGTGGCGGCGTTCCCTCAGCTTCCAGATCTGGCGTGCGTCAGTGGATCAACCACGGCACCAGCATTAGGCACAACAGCTAGTTGGAGCTTCGATGGAGTTTGGTCGAGGTCGCAGTAGCGACACAGTTTGACGGAATCGAGGCTCGGGCATCGAGGGTGGGGATGGTGTAAACCCTTGCCTCCGATCTAGCCCTCTCTTATATGGCTGGCCTCACTCAGTCCCTTCACGCTCAGATCTGAACCCTCGTGCTCAAATCCGCCTCTCTCACTTCGGTCGACCTTGGATCTCGACCTGCTTGTCCTTGAGCCTCACCTAAACTCTCTCAAGGGGAAGTCTTCAAAGCTGGCAGCTCGTGATCCTTCCCGGCGTGCCCTTTGCCATTGTCAGGAGAGGCCTATTTATTGGTGAAGGGGCGGCCGATTGATGGAGCTTCGACCACTGGTCCTCACATGTTGAATGGCCTCCGCTGGCAAAAACGGCGTCACATCCGTCAAGGTGGCTCTAGCTAGGCCGCCTCGCATTGAAGACGCGTCAACTCCATTATACGTTGCCATCTTATTTTCCATTCCAGCATCGCGCGTGTCCTCTCCTCTGACACGTGCTGCTCATTCAATTAGGGAAGAAGATAGCATGAAGAAGAAGACTAACAGGAGAAGGGGTTGGGCTAGGGGGAGAAAGGGCCCATATGGGTAGAAAAGAGGGCTGGGCGCAAAAGGCCCAGCCCTAATGGGCTGCTGTGTTTTTGTTTACTTCTTGTTTTGTTTTTTGTTTTTTGTTGCTTTCTCTTGTTATTATCTATTATTTAGTATCCAGAAAATAAATAAATAAAAAAGAAACTAAGGCCTAATCAAAATTTAGGTGTCAACAGCTGCCCCTCTTTGAAGGTGAGCTTGCAGAATTTGCATTTAAAGACAAACTGATACCTAAATTTTATCCATGTACATGCAGTAGATTATGTGGCACCCCCGATCTAGCAAGGTCACCACAAATACCTATCGCTCCACCTAATGAATACCAGTTACATATCTTCGCTTCGAGGTTAAAGAAGAACCGTAGTTCATAGGCATATATATATATATATATATATATATATTTAAATCCAGCGCAGCTCATAGCAAAAATAAGGACAAGTCACACCATCCCTCTACTCCCATAAAGATGATACAATACACACCAACTACACATCAGAGGAAATCATAAAGCCAAGCCACTTTTTATTTATATTTTCATGATGGACTTCTCGGGTCGGTACAACCAAAAAGCCAAGACTTTTAGCTAAACTTGGCCACAACTCAAAAGAGAGATCTCGACCCCCTATATCGATCACGTATAACCCTCCATCTACAAGTGTCGGCTATCCTCAAAAAGTGTCAGCTCCCACTCCTCACACGGGCCATCACGCCCACCCCTGTGCGTCGGGCGGTGGTGGCGGCAACATCCCCCGCATCACTCCGTCACGGCGGACGTGGACAGACAAGAACTCCTGGATGATCGGGCCCCCAGCCAGGCCCACGTCATACATCACCAGCACACGAACCCATACGAATGTCAAACCAGGGATGGTGACACAATCAAGCTCCATACACTCGACCTCCATGTCAAATGGAAGGATGTAAAAGGTACCCCGCATGACCGGAGGGAGAGGCATCTTTATAATCTGAAATGTTAGTCCCCAAAGGGGGTGAGTACAACCACTCAGTAAGTAAAAGATCCATTAAAATACTCAATGCATCAAACAAAACAATCAAGGCATCATAAACAAAGCACATATCATTCATGCATCCAAGCATAACTTACCTTGCAACCATGCATATGTCATCATGCCATATATGCATATACCATCATGCACTCATCATCAAGCATTCATGCATATACTATCATGCCATATGTGCATATACAACCATGCACTCCTCATCAAGCATTCATGCATGTCCATGCCTTATGTGCACATACCACCATGCACTCATCATCAAGCATTCATGCATATCCATGCCTTATGTGCACATACCTCCATGCACTCATCATATTATATCATACAGCCATGAATACATGTCACCATACCATACATCATTCAATTTCAACTTTTTATCTTTCAATTGGGTCACCACATTTTTCTTTCCCGGGACCAGTAATTGCATTCCACATTTATCGCTTGCACCCAACCTGGCATCACAAGGAACCTCCGGCACACACCTCCGGGCATCTCGCACCCCAACTAGCATCACGAGGTATCTCCCTGGCACACACCTCCAGGGCTTTCGACACACACCTTCAGGCATCTCGAAACTCCTGAGGACATCCGGTACACACACTCCAGGCATCTGGCACACACCTCCGGGCATCCCGACACTCCCGAGGCATCGTCGGCTCACACCTCCAACGGTATCCTCATTTATCATAATTCATATTCACAATTGTGTCTCAATATCAACATGGCACATGATGTGATGGCCCTAATAATTTCTAAGAATTTAATACATCATAGACGAGCTCTAGAGGCATTTATCTCATGAAGAACACAATAGCACCAGAATTTCAAACAAAACAGAATAGTCCATGCATACAGCTTTTGAAATTCGCACAATCCAGCTTGCACAGTTTTAGGAAACATTTTAATTAAATACCCAAATGACCTTCAAAAATTATGAAATTTGAACATGTGATATTCAAGAAATAAAGGCAGATATTTCATGCAGAACACTACACCAAAAAAATACCCATATAATTCGGTATAGACCATGCATCACAGCACTACTATTCTAACAGTTCAACTTGCATAGTTTTTGAAACATTTTTGGTTAAATAGGCAAATGAACTTAAAAAATTACGAAATTTGAATATGTTGTAGGGAAGACATGAAGAAAGATATTTCATGCAGAACACGTTTCCAAAATAACCTCATACAAAACGATATAGTCCACGCATTGCAACCTACAAAGTCCGAACACATCAGATTGCACAGTTTTAGAAAAATTTCTGATTAAATACACAAATGACATTCAAAAATCATGAAATTAAAACATGTGATATTCAAGACATAAAGGTAGATATTTTATGCAGACATCAAATTCAGATTCGTCCTAGGTAATTAAATATGGACGGTTAAAACCCCTGTTCCTAGTACCGAAAGTTCCAGATCCAGTCTTTCCAAAGAATAACGATTTCACCCACTTATACTTGTTTTTTTTTTGTCCCAAATTTGAGTATGTTATACTCAAGGAAGTCCTTTACAACTTTAATTTAGAAGTCAAAGCCAAAATTCAACTAGAACATCACATGCAAGTCACTAGAACATACCAGGTTGAGCTGTTTTTCTCAAGAACAGTACACTGGACTAGAGCACCACTCTTATAACTTCAATTTTTCACATTCTATACATCCGAAATTGTTACCATTCAATCACACACACTGAACACAGCATGCAAGAGTAGATAAAGGGATCCCACTTGCCTCCAAACCAAGCAAACGGCGAACACAACGGCGAGACATGGCGGCGACGGACGGTGACACACGGCCCCTCTGCCTTCCTTCTTCCCTTCTTCCTTTCTTCCTTTCTTCCTTCTCTTTCTCTCCTCTCTCTCCCTCGGACGAATCCTCCTCTCTCTCTCCCTTTCTCTCGCTTAAACCAGCCACCCTTTCCCCTTAATTCCCTTCCCTTCATCAATAGCCATCATCACCTTTTGCATGGGTGACACTTGGCCATCACCATGGGACAAATGGGGGAGGCATGCAAACCGGACTCCCCCCCCTCCTTCGTGCGACAACAGCCCTTCATGGGCTTATGGGCCGGCCATTAAGGCCCATCTTAGGCCCAACACTCTTGGGCCTAAGACCCAAGCTTAAATAAATCCAGAATTGACCCTTTTAAAAACTAACTAAATCCCTATTAAATCAAAGTACTAAATTCCAAATTAAATGGCTATACACTTGCAATCATAAATCCATAAGTTCTAATTTATAACACATATGGCCAAAGATAGAACTTTCTTTCCCAAAATTTATCCATTAAAAGCTTGGCCATAAATCTTATTGTGAATCATGGATCAAAAGACTACAAAATACAATAACGGTGTTTCCATCACCTATCCATGGCTCATGGCATACTTAGGGATTTTCAAGAAATTCTATGATGCCACAGATTATATCTTATTTGGGACCTACTGTCCTATGCAAAAAAAGAAAAAAACAATATAACATTACACTAAGACATATAATAAGATACATGTAGTTACTTACCGGGAATGAATAAGATAAGGTGCGAACCCCAAGTTTGGCAAGTATCAGGGCATCATCTTACCTAGTGACATGAGGAGGTTGCTTCTTCAAGACCCGAACCTTCCTTCGGTTTCCTTGATGGGAAATTGCTTTTCCAGGACTTGAACCATTCTTTGATTGCCTATTAGAGTAATAAGGTGGTTTGTCTAGGACCCGAACCTTTCTTCAGTCGCCTTGACGGGAAATTCCTTTTCCAGGACCCAAACCATTCTTCGGTCGCTTGTTAGAGCAATAAGTTGTTTAGACAACCTTTCTCGGGGGATGCACCGACCTTTCTTAGGGCATTTGTTTGTGGGGTGCCTAATCCTCTATCAAGGACATCGATTGTAGGGTGCCTAATCCTTTGTCAATGATACCGATTGTGGGGTGCCTGATCCTCTATCAAGGACACCGGTTGTAGGGTGCCTAATCTTCTATCAAGGACACTGGTTGTGGAGTGCCTAATCCTCTGTTAATGACACCGGTTGTGGAGTGCCTAATCCTCTGTCAAGGACACCGGTTGCTTGGGGGTGCCTGATCCTCTGTCAAGGACACCGATTGGGGGGTGCCTGACCCTCTATCAAGGACACCAATTGTGGGGTGCCTAATCCTCTGTCAAGGACACTGTTGGTGGGGTGCTTGATCCTCTATCAAGGACATTAATTGTGGGGTGCCTAATCCTCTATCAAGGACACCGGCTATAGGGTGTCAGATCCTCTGTCAAGGACACTAGTTATGAGGTGTCTGATCCTCTGTCAAAGACACTAGTTGGTTACCCGACTTTTCTTGGGGGATGCGCCGACCTTTCTTAGGGCATCTGTTTGTGGGCAGATACTTGGACATTCAGAGGCATTGAAAGAGTACCTGGATATTCAGACAAGTACTAACCTGGAGGATACCTAGTTGTTCACAGGTATTGTGGCACCCCTATAACGGCCCTCGATCCATTAGGGTCACCGCAGTTTGCTTACCTTTCGTTCGACCTTATGATATTTCATTATGATACCATAGAATTGTGTGGGTCCATAAGTCCTGAGGGTTTATATCATTTAGATCGGTCCCAGCGTAGTTCATATAGCAGAAGCATATTCAAATCTCCCTATCACATACTCCAACAAAATAATGCAATACACACCAACTACACATCTTATAAAAGTTAGAGACGAACACTTTTATTTACATAACTTTGATGAACATCGTGAGTCAGTACATCAAAAGGCCAAGGCTTTACTAAGCTCGGCTATAACCAAAAGTACCTGACTCCACAGCAGTCATATAAATCAGTCCATCATTCAGTGTCGGCCATCCAAAAAGAAGCTTTGTCCTCCCTCCATCATGCTCAGTCACACCTAACCTAGTCTGTCAGCCGGCGGCGACGACAGCATCCCCAGCATAACCCCGTCGCAGCGGACATGCATGGACAAGAACTCCTGAGTGATAGGCCCGACGGGTGATCTAACGTCGTACAAAACCAAAACCCGCACATGAACGAATACTAGCCCCCGAATCTCGGAATGATGATGCTCCGTACACTCAACCTCGACGTCGGTCGGTATGCCATAGAAAGTACCGGGGGTGACTGGCGACAGAGACATAACTCCTAGTCTGAAATGTTAGTCCCCAAAAGGGGTGAGTACAACCACTCAGCAGTAAAAGATCCACCAAACTACAAAATGCATCAAGCAAGGCAACCAAGATTTCATGCACATAATATCTATGCAGCCATGCATATAAATCCATAAGGTTCATCCCATACCTTAATAACCACATTTTCAATGCCAAATAATACCAACTCAAATTCATAGATAATTCATGCACCATGCCTTATGCACACACATGCACATGATTCATTTCCCATTTTGATTTTCAAATGGATCTCATTTTCCCAGGGACCAATGCTTGCGTCCCTCCTGACTCTCGCATCCAATCTTGGCATCGCGAGACCTCTGGCACACACCTCTGGGCATCTTGTACCCCAACTGGCGTCACAAGGCCTCTGGTACACACCTCTAGGCATCCGGCACACACCTTTGGGCATCTCGAAACTCCCGAGGACATCCGGCACACAACTCCGGGCATCCGGTACACACCTCTGGGCATCTCGAAAATCCTGAGGCATTGTCGACTTAGTCATCCGACGGTATCATCAACATCACAATGTATACATATATGTCTCACTCTCAAAATAGCATTTAATGCAATAATGTCAAAGGTTTCAATCAATCTTTGATGCCATAGGATATGCTAAATGTCACCACATATGCTGTATAAATAACAACCTAAGATACCACATCTCGTGGAGTAACTCATTTGTTCTTGAAAATAAAACAATTTTCGGATAAAACGAATGCGTTCCTTAAATTGAAATTCTGGAAAAATTAGTAAACGATCTTAATAAATTCTGAAAATTTAATATGTTATAAAAAAATATCTAGAGAAAAAGGTTTTATGAAGAACACCATGTCAAGAAGACTTCGTATAAATCGCTATGGTCCATGCATCACAACCATAAAACTTCAAACATCACTATTGCACAGTTTTAATAACAAATTCGTTATAACCCCAAAATAAACTCATAAATTCTGATGTTTTGACATGTTATAGATATAACATAGAGGTAAACTTTTTGTGAAGGACTCGAAGTCAGATTCATGATAAATCAAGAGCTATAATACTATAACTCTCCCTAACCCTCGGTAACAGTTTCCAGATCTAACAATTCCGAAGAAAAATTGTTTCACCAACCAATACTCATCCATTTCTTCCCAAATTTTAGTATGTTACTTCTCAAAATGTCATCTACAACTTTCATCAATGACACAAAGTCAGATTTTGGCTAGATAATTACAGAAAATTCACGTAGTCACCAAAGGTCAAGCTGTTTTTCCATGAAACAGTTTGCTAGTGCTAAAGAACTACTTCTGTTCTTTCGAATTCCAACATCCAACACCAAGTCCAAACATTTCCTAAATCTATTACACTTCAAACACAACCACAGCAAGCATAATGTAGATCAATGGACTTCACTTGCCTTAATACCAATGCAACCACAGCAAGCAAAATAGCAACTTGAGGACTTCGGGCGCGGCTCGATCGACGGCAAAGCTAGGCAGCATCGACGGTGGCAGCAGGCACACACACGGCGAGGCTGGTCTCCTTCTTTCCCTCTCCAATACACCCTCATGGACTCTCTCTTTCTCTCAAACTCTCTCTCTTTCTCTCGGTCTCTCTCTCTCTTTCTCTCGGTCACTCTCTCTCTCAATCACTCCCTCGTTCAATCTGCCCCTTCCTTTTCCTTTTTAATTTCTTAATTAGCTAGTAATCATGAGGTTTTGCATGGGAAGGACAAGTGAAAGATGGTTATGGGCAAGTGTAAAATGGCATGCATCTTCCTCCCCCTTGTCCAGTTCTCTTCCTCTCCCCCCCTTCTTTCGGTCGACGGCTTTAGGGCCTCCATGGGCTGCTTGAGCCCAAAAGTTTTGGGGCCAAAAGAAAGTCCAAATAAAAGGCCCATAAACTTTATAATATAAACCCATAATCTTTGCACCATTATGAAGCATTTTACTATTATTATAAATTTACATTCTCATAATCTCATAAATGATATCAATGTCACAATGCAACGATACTCCCATCGATTGATCATGACCGTTACTTATCCGAGGATCGTCTAAATTTTCGGATGCCACAATTCTACCCTCCTTAGAGAATTTCATCCTCAAAATTAGACATTACTTATGTCTCTTTAAACAAGTGAGGGTACCTTTCTCTCATCTCATTTTCACTTTCCCATGTGGCTTCCTTCTCATCATGATGTCACCATAATATCTTAACCAATGGAATTTTCCTGGTCCTGAGAATTTGCTCCTTTCGATCTAGTACTTGCACAGGCTCCTCAATGTATTTCACTTCCTCATCCCCTTTGACGGCTTCATGATCGAATATGTGACCAGGATCCGGTCAATATTTCCTTAGTATCGACACATGAAACACATCATGTAAATTTCCCAATTTAGGAGGCAGCGTCAAATGATAAGCTACGTCTCCTATTCTTTCAAGTATCTCAAAGGGTCCAACAAATCTGGGACTTAATTTTCCTTTTATTCCAAATCGAGATACTCCTTTCAGAGGGGACACTTTAAGGAATACATGATCCCCCACATCAAACTCTACAGGTCTTCTACGCTTATATGCATTGCCTTTCTGCCTACTCTGGGCTGTTTTAAGTCTTTTCCTAACAATTTCAACAGCCTCAGTAGTAATTTGTACCAGTTCAGGTCCTGTCAATCTCCTTTCACCTACTTCATTCCAACAAACATGGGTCCTGCACTTTCTTCCATATAATGCTTCATATGGAACCATGCCTATACTTTTCTAAAAACTATTGTTATAGGCGAACTCTACTAAGTGCAACTTTTCATCCCAACTTCCCCTAAAATCAACAATACAAGCTCTCAGCATATTTTCTAGAGTCTGGATCACTCTTTCCGTTTGTCCATCTGTTTGAGGATGAAAAGCAGTGCTAAATTGAAGCTTTGTCTCTAAGGAATTTTGGAGACTTCGCCAAAAATTTGAAGTAAAACTAGAGTCTCGATTAGATGTGATCGTTACAGGAATACCATGTAAGTGTATTACCTGGCTTACATATATCTCAGCAAGTTTATCCATCTGGTAGTCTATGCGAACCACTAGGAAATGGGCAGACTTAGTCAAGTGATCTACTATTACCCAGACAGAGTTGTGACCACTTGATATCATTGGTAATCCTTGCACAAAGTCCATCGTCACGTGCTCTCATTTCCACTCTGGTATATCCAATGGTCTCAATAGTCCTACGGGTTTGCGGTGTTCCTCTTTCACTTGCTGACATGTTAAACACTGAGAAACGTGTCTAGCTACATCCATTTTCATACCATTCCACCAGTACTGTTGGCGTAAATTCCTGTACATCTTTGTACTACCCAAATGAATACTATAGTCACTCCTATGTGCTTCTGATAGGATTTCTTTCTTCACTTCCTCATTGTCGAGAATACAGAGCCGTCCCTGACATCTTACCATTCCATCATCAGAGACTTGTAATTCTGGTCTTTTTCCTAAAGACACAGCATTTCGTATCTTCACAATCTCCGGATTAGATTCGTGCAGAATCTTAACTTTCTAAATAATTTCGGGTTCAATCCTTAGTGCAGTAAACATATCGGTGAGGTGGTCTATTTCCAACTTGAAGTCTGAATCTATTACTAACTTTAATAGATTCCATTATGTTATCCTTAGACTAGCCATGTCCATAGCCGACTTTTGACTAAGGGCATTTGCCATCTTATTTGCTTTTCCCGGATGGTACTGTATCTCACAATCATAATCCTTTAATAATTTCATCCACCTTCTCTGTCTCATGTTCAACTCTTTTTGCGAAAACAAGTACTTTAAACTCTTATGATCGGTATAGATTTCAAATTTCTCTCCATACATATAATGTCTCCATATTTTCAAAGCAAATACTATAGCTGCCAATTCTAAGTCATAAGTTGGGTAATTCAATTCATGAGGTTTCAACTGCCTTGATGCATAGGCTATGAACTTGCCATGCTGCATCAAAACACATCCCAGTCCTTTACGAGATGCATCACTATACACTGTAAATCCATCAGATCTAGATGGTATAGTTAGAATTGGAGCTGTAGTCAACTTCCTTTTAAGTTCCTGAAAACTTCTTTCACATTTTCCACTCCATTCAAACCTCTCATTCTTTTGAGTCAATTTCATTAAAGGGCCTACCAACTTTGAGAATCCTTCAATAAACCTCCTATAGTAGCCAGCCAACCCTAAGAAACTCTGTACTTCGGTCGACGTTGTCGGTCTTAGCCAGTTCACTACCATCTCAACTTTTGCAGGATCTACCACAATTCCATTTCCTAACACCATGTCTCCTAAAAATATTATCCGGTCTAGCCATAATTCATACTTACTGAATTTGGCATATAACTTATGATCTCTTAATGTTTACAATGCTATCCTCAGGGTCGTTCATGTTCTTCAGGTCCTTTAGAATATATCAGGATATCATCAATGAAGACAATTACAAACTGATCCAGATAAGGCTTGAATATCCTATTCATTAAATCCATGAATGTAGCCGGTGCATTCGTTAATCCAAAAGGCATAACTAAGAACTCATAATGTCCATAACGAGTCCTAAATGCAGTCTTAGGAATGTCTTCTTTCTTTATCCTTAACTGATGGTATCCTGACCTTAAGTCAACTTTAGAAAAGACTGAACTTCCTTGCAGTTGGTCAGATAAATCATCAATTATAGGCAAGGGATACTTATTCTTCATAATCACTTGGTTCAGCTGTCTATAGTCAATACATAAATGCATTGATCCATCCTTCTTTTTCACAAATAAGACCAACTCACCTCAAGGTTAAGCACTTGGCCTAATAAATCCCTTATCAAGCAACTCTTGTAGTTGCACCTTTAATTCCTTCAGCTCCACCAAGGCCATTCTATACAGGGCTTTTGATATTGGTCCTGTTCCAAGCATTAGTTCAATTTCAAACTCAATCTCTTATTCCAGTGGTATTCCAGGTAACTCCTTAGGAAACACATCATGAAATTCCCTGACTATTCAAATCTCATCGATTTTTGTCTCTTCCTTAGTAAGATCTCTTACTACTGCTAGGTATCCTTGACATCCTTCATCAAGTAGTTCATGAGCTTCTACCATTGAAATAATGGCTATAGAAGGATTTGTTTGACCTCCGAAAAATTCAAAACTAGACTGGTCGGGTAATATGAACAGGATCTCTTTCCTATAGCAATCCACTTTAGCCCGATACTTATGGAGCCAGTCCATTCCTATGATAACATCAAAGTCATACATAGCCATCATGACTAGATCTATTTCCAAATCCTGTCCTTCATAGTTATCTTACATTTTGCACATACCATTGTAGACAAAATCATGTTCTTTAAAGGCGTGGAAACACAAAGTGTGACATCCTAGGGCGTCACGTACTAAGCGCAAGCGGAATTATAATTATTATTATCTTCTTGCCTAACTTGTAATCTCCTTTAGCTAATCTATAGTGTTTACTATTGAAGGTTAGCATGTATAACATGGATTATTTAAAATATTAAGTTTATATTATGAGGTTATCCTACAAACACTCTACCTTCAATTTAAGTATTGGCCAATTCATTTATGCGCACAAACAAAAACACGAGAAGCTTCATTTCTTCATATCATCTTCAGGGCTTACAAAATTTATCGACCTGGATTCTTTCCATGTTCATTGCCTATATATACAACATATACATAAACAAAAGTCAGGCATAACAAAATTCAGGGATAAAGGGTGCGGGTATCTACTCCATGAATTCCCACACTAGCCCACTTCTAATGAAAGAAAAACAAAAGACAATTAGCTTCTATGTGATCCAAGGCATCTAGGCACCATCCATACCCGCTTCAAGTCCTCTTGCTCCAAAGGGTAAAGGTCCAAATATCTCCCCTTCATGGTTGATAAACCATGCAACGAACGTCATCGGTGTCAAGTCGGCTCTACCGTCATCCAGCCATAAAGTAGCCTCATATTTGGAAAAAAATCATGTCAATGTCAGGATCATACACGTTGTGAAGAGAAACATCAAGACGCACTACCACCCCGTATCGAGCTACCGGTGGTACATCCATGCTATCAATCTGAAAATGTAAGGTATGAGCAAACAACCTTGCCCAATAAAGAATGATAAAACTCTAACTTAAACAATCCACAGCCATCAAGATTACAGGAGAATCATCAAACAATTTAGGATATTAAAGGAATTATATCACAAGCATAAAAATTGAATATTAACACATTATGCATATAATCACCTTATGAGCATCCATTTCTATGCTTACCTTTCTCAAGCTCAATCTCATATCAAGATACAATGCAATAACGGTAAATGGACTCATCACCAAATAGAATTATTTTTAGTGAGCATATGATCCACCCTCAATCAATCACTAACCGGAATTCAATTGGCCCGATCGAGTCACTTTCAGAAGTTACCTCATCCGAACTTCCACAATATTTCTATCATGGGCATCTCACTCCAAGGCATCCCGGCATCACTCAACTGAGGTCCTCCCAAGACCACTCAGCAAGGGGCATCTCACTCTAAGGCATCTCAGTATCACACAACTAAGGCATCTTTGATCACACAAGGGCATCTCACTCCGAGGCATCCCGGTATCTCTCTACCGAGGCATCCAAGACCACTCAGCAAGGGCATCCCAAACTCCGGGGGCATCACCGGTATCTCTATTCCGATGGGTTCATTCACTCACTTATGCACACGTTTCATGCCACCACACCTTTGATTAATGCCTTTATCGTATGCAAAAGAAAAGACTCCAAAGTATCTAACTATATATCTAACTCTCATGAACCTAGCACACGTGCGTGTCCAAATTATAAGATAAAACCCATTACGACATGTCCCATTCCATGCCGAACAGATATTTACCCCATAATTAAGCACTATGCATTGCACTTATTGCACATGCATGATACTATATGTACTTATATATCTCAAATAAGATATGAGACTTACTCTTATATGACTAACATCTATTATGAGGTTTATTAGACTCTACGTGCATCACGAAAGCCTGATGTAAAAGACACAACATCTAATATATGTTCTCGGGTCCAGACAGTTTACTAGCTAAATGTACAGTTTCGGTTTTGGACACAGAAGGTATATTAATTCTTGTCGAAATACTACCAAATTTTAGTATGTTATATTTAAGATATATACTGACAATTCCCATGAAGAAACTTAAGTCTAATTCTCTCTGTATTAAGATTAACAATTGCCATAATCTTTACTAGCACCCTGTATCGACGTCCAGATTCTTTATCTACAAAGAAATTTTTTTTACTAGCCAATTATTCTCTATTTAATCTCAAATTTTGACACGTTATTCCTTAAGATGTGTTCTACAATTTTCATTAACGATTCAAAGTCCAATTCTAACTAGGTAAATACAGAAAATTCATATAATCCGTAAAGGTCAAATCGTTTCTCACAAGAACAGTTTACTGGTTTTACTAAGTTCACTTCTATCTCTATGTTTTATATATTTGTATGGTTATAGCTAGGTATCTAATTCAATCTTATAGATGTTCTATCATGTAGAATGGTTTCTTTCTTGTTTCCATCAACATACATAAAGACAATAACACAAAACAGAAGACTCCATAACTGTTTTCACCTAGAACAGAATAGGTATACACGATTCTTCTCACTCCTAGCCCGACCAAACCATTTATATTTCCACAAGTCTCTTCTACAACACTTCATTACTTAATCACAGCAACTAAGAGTAACTTCAACAAGTTTTCTCAACAAAGAATCCTTTTGCAGCTCGGCTCAAGTATAAATGCATCCGTGAGTTCACTCATCACAGTATACACCACATCCATCCACTCGGCATCCATTTCATCACTTCACTCAGAAAAACAGCACACTCACACTTGGATTTCGAAACATGCAAGACTCAAAAGTAACATGCAATGGCTTCTACCTTCAATCTAACACTTACTAAGCTTAGATTAACCACAAAACAGCAACTACAAATCAAATCCTTCACTGTTTGGTTAGATCCGCAAGTTTTCTTGACAAAACAATGGATAACTTTTAATTTAGAGTTATATCTTTCCTTATCTTGCTTTAGCTACTAAACAACACAAAAATGCTTCAAGATCAACACCAAAATCTCGCATGCAAGAAGAAGAAATCGCTGGTTTGCTTCTGATTCTCCACTGCTCGATCGAGAGAAAAACAAAAAGAAGAAGATGAAGATGGGTTTCTCGGTTTTTATATGGAGAGAGGGAGAGAGGTTTACGAACCTTAAGAGGGGAAATAGGCTACAAGCTAATCCCTAGGCTAGACTAATGATGAGATTTTTGTTAATGATTGTGTTTCTTGAAGTTGCTAGTTTCAGTTTCTAGGGAATAGAAAACCGTGGGTGTCGAGTACAAGGAGAAACGAGAGAGAGAGATGTCGTGGCCTCCAAGTTTGTTGTCTCAAATTCAATTTGTTTCTAATCCATGTCATTAGTCGGCTCATTAGTTTCTAAAGTTTCTCAATTAATTTCTTTTTGTTTCTACTTGATTTCAATCCTTTTATGATTATACAAAGTCATGACATAACATATCGACTAGTCAATGTTAGTCTATACAGAATTCATCACAAAAATGCTGAAGTTAGAAATTGATATTAGCATTATAAACATTAATCAAGTTATCATAACTATAATCTATAAAATAAAATCATTTTGGCCTAAATATTCATCTCTAGCCCAATAGGCTTATCTATAACAATTCCGGCCCACTAAACTAAATCTACAAATCTGATAATTCCGAACCTTGGCCCGCTTCAAGCCAAGTCCAAGCCCATAACCTCTCATTAGACTTCTCAAGTCCAATTCGTGTGGCCCATTTACTTCTCAAGCCCACGTATTTCTCACAATCCATCGGGTTCACTTTCTGGCCCAATCTAATTAATCTAAGTTCCTAATGATCTAATTACACTAATGAAGGTCGGTGAAATTTGGGATGTCACACAAAGAGGCGTCTCAAGAGATGTAGTTTCTATTTTACTCAATTGCCTATATCTCTCAGATACAAATGAATGTGTAGCACCCGTATCAAACAATGCATATGCCTTCTTGCCATTTATGAAAATCATACCTGAGATAACGTTTTCGGAAGCTTCCGCTTCCTCTTGGGTGACTACATACACCCTTCCTTGTGCTAGTGGTCTTTGTGGATTCCTTTGTGGATATGGTCCACCTGTACGTTGTTGTAATTGTCGCATCGGGTTAACATTCAGCTGCGACCTCTCTTGTGGACAATCTTTCTTGAGGTGTCCTACTTGTTCACAACCATAACATTTTTGCCCTCAATTGCAAGGTCCTGGGCCATGTTGCCCATCGCATCTTCGACAAGCATTTTTTTGATAGGATGTTTTTCCTAAATTTAGGTCATCCCTGGCTCTTCCAAAGTTTCCAAAATTACTATTTTTCTTAGAATCCCAGGTCTAACCTTGATTGGGATAGGGTCTCTTATCTCGTCTGATATCACTAAAGATCAACTGTCTCTTAGATTCTGATTGCTCTCTCACTAATTCTTGCTCTACCAACCGTGCCCTTTCATAAATTTCATTATAATCTCTTATGTTCAAAGGCACCAGTTGCTTCCTAATATCAGTCCTTAATCCCTTTAGGAATCTCTTAGCCTTTTCCTCTCAATCCTCAATCAATCTGGGAGCATACCTAGATAATTCAGAAAATTTTGCTTCATACTAATCCACTGTCAGCTCCCTTTGTTCTAACTGAACAAACTCTGTGATCTTCTTATCCTTGGCACAATCAGAAAAATGCTTTCTATTGAAAGCTCTAACAAATTCGTCCTAGTTTATATCAGTACCTGGTGGAAAGATCATGTCTCTTGAAGCTCTCCACCAAAACTTTGCATTCCCTTCCAGTTGGTACTCTGCCAAAGTTATCTTTTCAGCATCGCTATAGTTCAACAACCGGAAAATCTGTTCTATTCCATCAATCCAATGTTCCACCTCCTCAGGATTTCCCATTCCACTAAACTTAGGTGGCTTTAGCTTCATAAATTGTTCCCCCAGTCCTTGAGGGCGACGTTACACTTCGAGTTGTTGCTGTGCTTGTCTTTCCATCAGATTTCCTATATTGGCCAATGCCTGCAGGAAGTCTTCCATTCGGGGTTCAGCCCTTGTAGCAGAGGCTTCAGCCCTCGATGGATGAGAACTTCCAACTCATACCAAGACTTTCCTGTAGTTTTCAAGCATTTGCTTCAGGAATAATCTATGACTCAATGTCTCCATTTAAAAGCAACTACAACTATATATATAAGTAACATAAACATGTTACTGGCACCTAAAGACAACTCATAAAAAGTACTAGGGATCTATGAGTGAATGCCCATCACCCGTTGTTCAGGCTAGTCAACCATCCTAGTTAGTATCCTATGGTGTGCATTGTCGTCATATTTCTCAACTTCTAGATGAGGCTCCTTATCACTCCATATATAACCATTGCTCTGATACCAAAACCGCTATGGCACCCACATAACGGCCCCCGATCCGTTAGGGTCACCGCAGTTAGCTTACCTTTCGTTTGACCTTATGATATTTCATTCTGATACCATAGAATTGTGATGGGTCCATAAGTCCTAGGGGTTTATATCATTTAAATCGGTCCCAGCGTAATTAATATAGCAGAAGCATATTCAAATCTCCCTATCACATACTCCAACAAAATAATGCAATGCACACCAACTACACATCTTATAAAAGTTAGAGCCGAACACTTTTATTTACATAACTTCGATGAACATCATGAGTCGGTACATAAAAAGGCCAAGGCTTTACTAAGCTCGGCTATAACCAAAAGTACCCGACTCCACAGCAGTCATATACATCGGTCCATCATTTAGTGTCAGCCATCCAAAAAGAAGCTTCATCCTCCCTCCATTGCGCTCAGTCATACCCAACCCGGTTTGTCATCCGAAAAGATATTGCTCATGCTTGAGAAGGAATTGGGCAGGTGCAAGGCGGAGTGTGTAGAGCTCCAGGGACGACCGCAAAATGGGAAGGTCGAGAGCAGCATGGGGGAGGCTATCTTGCCTCGAGCTACCATGGTGTGCATGCTTCGAGTTTAATCGTATGCCTATGCCTATTATGTCCTATCTTTCGTTTCTAGTAAATAGAAGAGAGATGATGTTATTTACAAAGTTATGTTCAGGGAATAAGACTTACCCTTTTTGAAGAGAGATGATCCTTTCTATTTGCCCCGGCTTTCTTGGAAGGGTGTCTTCGAATTTGGCAAGTTCTTATGATGTGTTGGCTTCAAATGCCCCCTGTCACGCTAAGTCATAGGGAATGATATTTCTGAGATACGAAATGAGCAAGTTAGGAAAATAAATTTGACATCTCGTTTTGACAAAGGTTTTTGGTAATGAACTATGTTTTGTTTTTGAAAGTACGTATTTTGTTGGGGGGGGAGGAAGAAAGCATGAGGAAGCCCAGCCCTCAGTATTCTTCTTGGATGATATTTTCTTTCCATGGTTTGTGGCACCCCCCAAACGACCCCCGATCCGTTAGGGTCCCACAGTTCGATTTCCTTTTAGTTGTCCTGATAATATATTATTCTGATACCGTAGAATTATAATAGATCCATAAGTCCTAGGGGTTTATATCATTTAAATTGGTCCCTCCACAGTTTATATAGCGGAAGCACAATCATCAACTCCCCTTTCACAAATTAAAACGATGCACACCAACTAAACACATTTATAGGCAATAAGCCAAACACTTTTATTTACACAAAACTAGATGTACATCTTTAGTCGGTGCATATCCATGCATATCCATGCGCATGATAGAGTCTCAATTTTTATCTTTCCAATGACCAGTGTTTGCATCCCACAATTTATCGCTCTCATCCAACCTGGCATCGCGAGAAACCTCCGGCACACACCTCTGGGCATCCGGCACACACACTTCGAGCATCTCATACCCCAACCAGCATCAGGAGGTATCCCCTCGGCACACACCTATGAGGCTTCCGGCACACACCTCCGGGCATCCCAAAACTCTCGAGGACATCCGTTACACACACTTCGAGCATCCCAAAACTCCCAAGGCATCGTCGGCTCACACCTCCGACGGTCTTGTTGTTATCTCAATTTATATTCACATACGAATCTCAATTTCAACATGGCATTTGATGCATCAATATCAAGAGTCTCAACCAGCTTTTTGATGCCACATAACATGCCATAAGTCATCACATATGCAGCAAAATCAACCACTCAAAGCATTGTATCACATGGACAAATTCATTTATTTTTTATAACACATTAATTTTTAGATAAAACAGAATACACTCCTTTAGTTAAAACTCTAGAAAAATTAGTGAATGGTACAAATAAATTCTGAAAACTTGATACATTATAGACGAGACCTAAAGGCAGGTATCTCATGAAAAACACCATACCAAAAGAACCTCACACAAACAGTACGGTCCATGCATCACAGTCTTCAAAATTTTAACACTTTTCAACTTGCACAGTTTCGGAAGTAATTTAAATTAAATATTAAAATGAACTCCAAAAATTATGAAATTTTGATATGTTATATAAAATTCCTAAAGGCAAATATCTCGTGAAGAAATCAAAACCCAAATCGTTCTATATTAATAGATATAGATGATTAATTCCCCCTGTTCTCGGTGTCACTTTTCCAGATGATCTTCTTTCAAAGGAAACTCATTTCACCGATCTACATATGTCCGTTTCTTCTAAATTTTCGGTATGTTATACCGCGGAATATTTTCTACAACTTTTATTAAGGACACATGATCAAATTTTAATTGTATGATTTCATACTAGGTCCACGTAGCTTTTTCCCAGATCCAGTTTCTTCAAAAGACAACGATTTCACTGACCTATTTTTGTTCATTTCCTCTAAATTTTTTATATGTTTTACCTCAAGAAATACACTACAACTTTCATTTGGAACTCAAAGTGGGATTTTTGCAAGAAAGCTACTTTACAGTCCACGAAATCACTAAAGGTCAGCACAACAAATTCCAGATCCAATCTCTCCAAAAGAAAATCGTTTCACCAGGAAATCCTTGTCCGTTTTGTCTCAAATTTTAGTATGTTATTCCTCAAGATGTTCTCTACAATTTTCATGGAGAGATCGAAGTGAGATTCCAACTAAAAAGTCGCATGCAGCTCACAAACTCGTGAAGGGTTTGACTGGTTTTTCCAGAAAACAGCATGCTAGGCCAACGAATTTCTCCTCATAGCTTCGACCTTTCATCACATCTACCACAACCAAAATTCACCATCTTCTGCACACACAACACAGCAAGCAAAGGGTAGGTTTTAGGACTCTACTTACCTCAAATTTAAGAACAAAACAGCGACGAACGATGGGCAAGGCGGCAAAGGAACGGCGGCGAGCTAGGCGGACGATCGGCGGACGGACCTCCCTTCTTCCTCTCGCATGCACGGCCTCTCCTTTCTCTCTTCCTTTCTTCCTTTCCTTTATCTCTTTCTCTCCTCTCTCTCTCGGACGACTCTCTCTCTTCCTCTCCTCTTTCTCTCACTTAATCCGCCCCCCTCACTCTCTAATTTCTTCCCCCTCATGATCTTGCATGCCGGCGCCACTTGGCAATTGCCATGCAAGGTGGGCTTGAATCCGGCTAGGCTTGGGGCCAGCTTGGTCGACGGCCCAATGGGCTTCATGGGCCAGCCTTTTGGCCCACTTTAGGCTCAACACTCTTGGGCCTAAAGTCCAAACTTAAATGGCCCAAAATTTTCTTAATTGAGTTCATGTTTAATTTTAGTAATTTACCTTAATTCTCTCTTATAAATATCAAATTATAAATTTATAAGGCCATAAAACTTGCAATCACAAATCCATAAATTTCAATTTATAAATCACACGGCCAATGATACAATTTTCTTTCCTATCAAATTAATTATCCACTAAAAGCTTGGCCATAAATCTCATTGCAAATCATGGATCAAATGACTACAATATAACTTGACGGTACTTCCATTACCTATTCATAGACTTTAATGCTTCTAGAGATTGCCATGAATTTTGGGATGCCACAAGTCTCCCCTCCTTATAGAATTTCGTCCTCGAAATTAGACATCACTTATGTCTCTTGAAACAAGTAGGGATGCTTTTCCTTCATCGATTCCTCACTCTCCCATGTGGCTTCCTCCACATCATGATGTTGCCATAATATCTTTACCAACGGGATTTTCTTGGTCCTAAGAATTTGCTCCTTTCGATCCAGCACTTGCACAAGTTCTTCAATGCACCTCACTCTCTCATCTACTTTGATGGCTTCATGATCGAGTATGTGACCAAGATCTGGCTGGTACTTTCTCAGCATCGACACATGAAACACGTCATGTAAATTTCCCAATTTTGGAGGTAGCGCCAAACGATAAGCTACATCTCTTATTCTTTCAAGTATCTCAAAAGGTCCAACAAATCTAGGGTTTAACTTACCCTTCATCCCAAATCAAGTTATTCCTTTCATAGAGGATACTTTAAGGAATACATGATCTCCCACACTAAACTCCAAAGGCCTTCTACGCCTATCAGCATAGTCTCTCTGTCTATTCTGGGCTGTCTTAAGTCTTTTCCTGATTATCTCGACCCTTTTGTAGTAACTTGCACTAGCACGGGTCCTGTCAGTTTTCTTTCACCTACTTCATTCCAACAGATAGGGGTCCTACACCTTCTTCCATATAATGCCTCATACGGAGCCATGCCTATACTTCTAGAGTCTGGATTACTCATCAGGTGCAAATTTTCATCCCAATTTCCTCTAAAGTCAATAACACAGGCTCTTAGCATATCTTCTAGAGTCTGGATTACTCTTTTTGTTTGTCCATCTGTTTGAGGATGAAAAGCAATACTAAATTGAAGCTTTGTCCCTAAGGCATCTTGGAGACCTCACCAAAAATTCGAAGTAAACCTAGAGTCTCGATCAAAGGTGATCATTACAGGAATACCATGTAAGCATATTACTTGGCTTACATACATCTCAACAAGTTTACTCATTAAATAGTTCATATGGACAGCTAGGAAATGAGCAGACTTAGTCAAATGATCCACTATCACCCAAATTGAATCGTGACCATTTGATGTCCTTGGCAGTCCTTACACAAAGTCCATCGTTACATGCTCCCATTTCCACTCTGGTATGTCTAACAGTCTCAATAGTCCTGCAGGTTTGCGATGTTCCGCCTTCACTTGTTGGCATGTTAAACATTGAGAAACGTGTCTAGCCGTATCTACTTTCATGCCATTCCACCAAAATTGCTGACGCAAATTCCTGTACATCTTTGTACTACCTGGATGAATACTATAATTACTCCTATGTGCCTCTGACAGAATTTCCTTTTTCACTTCTTCATTGTCAGGAACACAAAGTCATCCTTGGCATCTTACCACTCCATCTTCAGAAACTTGAAATTCTGGTTTTTTTCCTAAAGACACGGCATCTCGTATCTTCAAAATTTCCGGGTCAGATTTTTGTAAAATCTTAACTTTCTGAATGATTTCAAGCTTAATCCTTAATACAGTAAGCATACCAATAAGGTGGTCCATTTCCAACTTGAAGTCTGAATCCACAATAGACTTTAACATATTTCACTCTATTATTCTTAGACTAGACATGTTCATAGCTGACTTTCGACTAAGGGCATCTGCCACCTTATTTGTCTTTCCTAGATGGTATCGTATCTCACAGTCATAATCTTTCAATAACTCCATCCACCTTCTCTGTCTCATGTTCAACTCTTTTTGCGAAAACAAATACTTCAGGCTCTTATGATCTGTATAGATTTCAAACTTTTCTCCATACAGATAGTGTCTCCATATTTTCAAAGCAAACACTATAGTTGCCAATTCCAAATCATGCATTGGGTAATTTAGTTCACGGGGCTTCAACTGCCTCGATGTGTAGGCTATGACCTTGCCATGTTGCATCAAAACTCATCCCAGTCCTTTATGAGATGCATCATTATATACTGTAAAACCATCAAACCCAGACGGTATAGTCAGGATTGGAGCTGTAGTCAACTTTCTTTTAAGTTCCTGAAAACTTCTTTCACATTCTCCATTCCATTCAAACTTTACATTCTTCCGCGTTAATTTCATTAAGGGGCCTGCTAATCGTGAAAACCCTCCAATAAATCTTCTATTATAACTAGCCAATCCTAAGAAACTTCATATCTTAGTGGGTGTCGTCGGTCTCGACCAATTTATTACCATTTCAACTTTCGCCGGGTCCACTGCAATTCCTCCTTCTGACACCACGTGTCCCAAAAATATTATCCGGTCTGGCCAAAATTCACACTTGCTGAATTTGGCATACAACTTATGATCTCTTAGAGTTTGCAAAACTATGCTTAAGTGTTGCTCATGCTCTTCAGGTCCTCTAGAATATACCAAGATATCATCAATGAAAACAATCACAAACTGATCCAGATAAGGCTTAAATATCCTATTCATTAAATCCATGAATGCGGCCGGTGCATTCGTCAATCCAAAAGGCATAACTAAGAACTCATAATGCCCATAACGAGTCCTAAATGTAGTCTTAGGAATGTCTTCTTTCTTAATCCTTAACTTGTGGTATCCCGATCTCAAGTCAATCTTAGAAAAGACCGAACTTCCTTGTAGTTGGTCGAATAAATCATCAATTCTAGGTAAGGGATATTTATTCTTAATGGTCACTTGATTCAGCTGTCTGTAATCAATACATAGACGCATCGACCTGTCTTTCTTTTTCACAAACAAGACTGGTGCACCCCAAGGAGAAGCACTTGGCCTAATGAATCCTTTATCAAGCAACTCTTGTAGTTGCACCTTCAATTCCTTCAGTTCCACTAAGGCCATCCTATACGGGGCTTTCGATATTGGTCCTGTTCTAGGCATTAGTTCTATTTCAAACTCAATTTCTCGCTCTGGTGGTAAACTAGGTAACTCCTCAGGAAATACATTTGGAAATCCATTAACTACTTGAATTTAATCGAGTTTAGATTCTTCCCTAGCAAAATCCTTAGCCACTACCAGGTACCCTTGACATCCCTCGTCAAGTAATGTATGAGCCTCTATTGCTGAAATAAGTGCTATAGATAGATTGGTCTAACCTCCGTAAAATTCACAACTAGATTGGTCCTGTAAAACAAATTGGATCACTTTCCTATAACAATCCATTTTGGCCCGATACTCACGAAGCCAATCCATTCCTATGATAAGATCAAAATCATATATAGCCATTACCACTAGGTTTATTTCCATATTCTTTAAAGGCGTGGAAACACAAAGAGGCATTTCAAGAGGCGTAGCTTCTATTTCACTCAATTGCCTATATCTTTCAGATATAAATGAATGTGTAGCACCCGTGTCAAACAATGCATATGCCTTCTTGCCATTTATGAAAATAGTGCCTGATATAACATTTCTGGAAGCTTCTGCTTCCTCTTGGGTGACCACATACACCCTTCCTTGCGCTGGTGGCCTCTAAGGATTCCTTGGTAGATTTAGTCTAACAGCACTCTGCTGTGCCTGTCGCATCAAACCAACACTTATTTGCGACCTTCCTTGCGGGCGGTCTCTCTTAAGGTGACCTACTCGTCCACAATCATAACATCTCAGCCGTCCATTGCAAGGTCCTGGGCCATGCCGCCCACACACCTTCGACAAACATCAGGTTGATAGGGTGCTTTCCCTATATTCAAGCCATCCCTAGCTCTTCCAAAATTTCCAAAATTGCTCTTTTTCTTAGCCTCCCAAGTCTGACCTTGACCAAGCAAGATGAGCATGGATTATTTTCACAAAGTTTCTGCAGTGAATGCGTTGAGGGCGACATCAGTGGAACTCGATTTCATTTACAAGTTGCTCCACACAAAAGCATTGACAATACATCATAAATGGAGCTACATTTTCCGTATCATAGCCTTCACTAGCATTGTGGTGGCTTTGGGTCTGTTCAATCACTTGAAAAGGTATGGACTCCCTGAACTCGATGTGAAAATTAGTCATATCCTTCTTTTTGGAGGGATAATTATTGATGGGATAGCTTTGTTCAAACTTATTTTCTTTGATTGGACTGTTGCTGGAATCAAGCACACCACCGTAGGGTCATCTAAACTAGATGCATTCCTCTACAATTTGGTATCTATCACGGATTGCTTGAGGAAGCCCCAATATGCCAAATGTGAAGTAGAACCCAATGTTATTTACGAGGTTTTAGATACACCATTAATATTTAAAAGGTGGTCAGAATCCATCTCTGCTTGCAACCTAATTTCCGAGGCATTGAAGGAGAGTCCGAGAAAGATACGTAAATGCAATTGGTTATGGGGCATCGTCTTTTTCAAAAATATCTGTAGTTTTCCACTCCAAATGGTCGAGAAGATCATTTCTTGTTTCCTTCAAGCTAGTGAGACAATAGCCAAATGTTGTGGTAAAAGATCAATGATTGCAAATGCAAAGTACGTGTCCAAAAATCTCTTTATGAAGGAACTATGGATCTTTATCTTTGATGATGTGAAAAAGAGATCTAAAAATTTGGTTGATGATCAGCCTTTCTCACATAGAGCGCCAAATGATCTCAACAATATTGTAGGCCGTGTTGACAAGTCTACTCTTCACAAAAAAAATTTTGCACTACATATTGCTACTGAAATATGGTACAACAAAGATAAACAATCTAGGAGCTCTACAACCACACCTGACACAGCCCTAGTTCAGCGAAGGGAATTCAGCACGATACTCTCCGATTACATGTTGTATCTTTTACTTAATCAGTATAATTTGATGTCCACCGTGGCGATGGTGGACACTGCCCAAGCGGTATTGGCGAAGATGTTGCAGGAGCTGCGGCACCTTATCGGTGATGTGACCATGGATCTAGACGTGATATGTGAAAAATTGTATAGAGTGCCAGATGGAATGCCCCTTCGAGAGCCCACCAACCCTTTGGAATCTGCGCTCCAAGATGGGCTCCGTTGGGCCCGCCTATTGGAAGGTAGTAGGGAAAGCAAGTGGGAGAGAATAAGCGACGCGTGGCTTGGGCTGTTGCAACATGCAGCAATTAATATTATGGGAGAGACACATGTGCAGGTGCTGAGCAAAGGGGGAGAGCTCATTACCTTTGTTTGGCTGTTGAGGGCTCATCTCGGTTACTTCTACACACCCGCATGGGACTTCTACCGTGAATATTGGGAAGAGCCGCATCACTAAGAGGGATGACAGAGACGACAGCGATCATAGCATTGCGAGTGAGGTCGAGAACGAATACTTTGCTTAGATATTTCGTCCACATCAATTATTTTATTTACCCCCCCTCACGGCATTTCTACAAATGTTCATTTGAATAAAATTTACTAGTTTGTGTATCTTTGTAACTAAGGCCGAGAATGGATGGATTTTCATTCCTCATAGTAAGCCTTTGCTTGTGTCTACTCTTATTTATAGTAAATATATCGGTTCGTACTTATAATTATATTTATAAAAAAAACAGAAAATCTAATAGTAGACAAGTAAATATAGGTTTGTATTTATAATTACATTTATGTCTACTTAGAGTAAATCTATCGTTTCGTAAGGTAAAATGATAGATTGTAAAATTATACAAGTAATAGTAATTTTATCACTAACGAGATATAAATTCAAGAATATCACGATTCTTTATTCATATTTAAAGACATGAAATGACTTTGTATATTCTAATGAAGCTTGTATATTCTAATGAAGCTGATATCAATTATCCCCATTAGCTTTAGCAATGGGATCAATTACACATAAATAGATAGATGGCATCCAAGGTTGGTGCTTGAATGCAATTCTCCTCTTCATAAATAAGACAGCATAAAGAAAATTGGCAATACACGAACAGAAAGCCAGATAGAAGAGTACGATGACATGCCAAATTACGAAGAGCTAGGGCATTACCGACTCCTTGTCAAGCAATTTCGCATATCGATCCCACGAGATGTAAGAATCACAAATCAGCTCTAAAATTCGGAATATGTTCACTTTTTCACAATTATGGAGCCACAAGAACCGTCTACTTGGAATGTATCTATCGAAGGTTACGGCTACGTAACTCCCACCATGCTACTGTACATTGCTAAGCCCCATCTGCCCGGGGTCCCGATTTGAAGTGCTGATGTACAGAAAAGATATGACTAAATCATCAGAACTCATGAAATTTGATGATCTATTTTTTTACTATAAGTTATATGATTTATCAAAAATATTTCTTAAATTAATAATTTTTACACGCTTGTCAAATCGTATCCTCCGTACATTGCGTCGTTAGTCCACCGTCTCCTCCTCTCAAAGGTTCCTCCTTTCGCGCCACGGGACTCGCATCGCCCCGATTCTCTGCCGCGACGGACGACGGAGCATCCCCTTTGGCCGCTCCGCCCATCGACGCCGGATCGTCGCTTCGGAAGCCGATCAAGTTCGTGTCCCGGTACGTACTTCCCTCGCCCATCACCGACGCTTCGTGGGAAGCGAGATCCGAGATATTTGAGGAGGTATCTCGGTTGGCGATGCCGGTGGGACCGAGAGTGCTGCATCGCCGGAGAGCGAATTGGTTCCGGGGAGTCCGTCTAGGAGCAGGACGAGCGTTTTCTACGAGTTTTCGAGTGATTTTGTGAGCGGAGATCAGTATAGGAATCCCTCGAAGGAGATTAGGATGGCGAAGCTGGTGGAAGATGTCGATGCTCTCGCCGGGACTATATGCTGCTATAAGTTAAATGAACTGAGCTTTGGACAGCTACCGGAGGGTGATACTTTTGTTTCTGGTTCTGAACGTGGTGCCATTTGTTGTCTGCGATGTTTCTCCAGCTTAAATTTCTCGGTTTGAATGATGGTTCGATGGTTGAAATGTGGTTTTAACCGAATTTCGAGCGTTTTTCCCCTGCCTTTTGCTTGTATCAATGCAATGCATACTGCGTCATTGTAAGAGAGTTCCGGGATTAACAAAAACATAGAGTAAGGGAGGTAGAAAAAGAGATCAATTACTGAATCGACCATAGACCAATCCCCTTGGAATATAAGCCCTCTCGGGGGCTTGCTTAAGAATAAGAAAGAGGAATCTCATGTAAATACCATGGAATAAGGTGCAGACGATGAGTTGCATATGATGTCATTGACACAACTAGAGTTAGGTAATACGATTAAGTGGTGCTTCGATGAATTTTACCGATATAAAACTGACAGATGCTGGTGCTTAGTTGGTAAGTAATCAGTTCTAATACTCTGCTATTCGTAGTTTGAATGTCAAGTCCTCCTTTGAATAATCTAGAATCGGTCATCTGGTAATTAGAGAATATATTGAACAACATGCTGTACCTTGTCTCTAAATTGGTCATCAATCTTTGTCCATATCAACTTCTGCAATCAGAACGCCTAAGTTCTCTAGTCATTAGCCATAGTCCATATGGTGTGGGAATTCATCGTTAGAATTTTGTGTGACAGAACATCCCCATTGTATTCAGCCTTTCGCTATTGGACCAACTTTGCTCCATCAACAATGGCAAAACAAGGCCTCTATCATCAGTCACTGCTTCTGTAGACAGAAAGCTTCTCAAGAAGCCAATCCGTATTGACACTGACTTGCAAATAGTGCAAGCTGTTACATGGATTGGGTACTCATCAATAGCGATCCAACCGGAAGCAACTCAGTCCTCAGAAGGTACCTTATGAAACAGTAATTGCAATCAAAGATAGTATGCTACTTCCTCCCCTCAAGTTGATGACATTGCTCTAATGGCTTATAGGACGAGATTATACATTTCCATCTGCTGCCCCTAAGCAGTTGCAGGAGCCACGTTACTCCTGATCCTGAAGGATGGTGTCACTTTGATGGCTGTGCCTTCTGCTCATAAAAACTATGAAGAAGTTTGCTAATTTGCTAGCCATTCACCTTTCTCTTATTACCAAAAATAAAAATAAATAAATCAAACCCATCCAAACTATGGAGAAGCTTGCTAATCAACATCCTCTTGCTAAGAAATATTAGAAGTTTATCAAGGTTTTCGACATGTTCAAGCACAATACTCAGATGTCCAATAATCATAAAGTTATCCTTTCCATGATATAGTCTCATTACTGATCCATTCTGCCGTTTACCATATATTGGTAATTTCCTGCAGAAATTTGGGATCCCTCAGATTTAGTTGCACTTGCCGCCAATTTCACATTTGTGGCTTGTGATTCTAGAACTGGGAAATCAGCTCCAATTAAACCCATCTCCCCAGAGATAAAGAGAGAAAAATTACTATGGCAAGAGGCAGAAAATAAGGAATAGAATGAGGAAAAGAAGAGAGAAGAACGTAACAGAGATACTAAGGTGGAGGACTTGTCTAGGCTCCAAGCTTTATTTGCTGTAGGTCATGCCTTTTGTGATATGCCAACTCTGGCAGACAGAGATTGCATTCTGTTAAGGGACGCTTGTTTTGAGAACTCATTGATATGCCATTTGTTGGAGAAATCTTCTTGAAGTGTTTTGAAGCTAACAAAACGTTTCCATCAGTCTAGTTTGAAGGTTTGCAGACTTTGCTATTTAAAGTCTGAAGACCTCTGGACAGCCAGACTCAAGACTCAAAGTCTATCATCATTGACAGTCTCTAATCCGTTGAAGAAAGGTTATCTAGAACTGGATGTTTCATTAAGGATATGACCTTATCGACTAGAGAAGATCTCTTGGCTGGATATGACATAACAGAATCCTTTAATTGATCGAGATTGACTCGAAGATTAAGGAGCCGTTGATTGCCTAAATATTCTTGGAAGGTTCTACTTATGGAAACCGAGATCCTGATTGTATGGGCGAACAGGATTGATGGGCTATCGACACGTTCCTTTAATAGCTTGAATAATCTTCTTAATTGATTCCGTCCAACGGGTAGATTGGAGGAATTCCTTTGGTAAGTGCCAACGGGTATGATGGCATGAAAGATTATATAAGGAAGACGTTCTAAGTTGTTCGAGATATGCGCGATAGAAGAATTCCAAAGTCTGAAGCTTCCTGTTGTTTAGACAATTCATTTGAGCGAAATCTTGTATTCAAAAGAGAGTCTATATTTGTGAGAAACCTTGAGGAGGTGTGGTAGAACATCTACACTGTGGAATCAAGGAAAAGCTGTGCTGTAACTTCTCTTTTGTTCATAGTGAAATCCAGCCGGTGGGCTGTCAGTGTGGAAAAGTGGACATAGGCTTGGAATAAGCCGAACCACTATAAACCTTGTGTTCAATTTTCTCTTCCTTACTCTCTTTACCTTGATCGTACTTTATTTTGTTAATCAAGAAAGAATTTCCTTTCTATCGTTTGCGTAGAATCGCTTCCGTAACTCGATAAATTGTTTGTGCACCTATTCACCCCCTCTAGGTGCTTATACTAACTATCTCAATTGGTATCAGAGCTCGTGTACTCACTTTGTTTGAAGTGTTCTACTTTAGAGTTAAAGATCCATGGCTAGTATGTTGGCTCCAGGGCTGGTAGAAGGGCAAAGCAATACCAGACCACCTTACTTTGATGGAAAGGACTACAACATATGGAAAAACAAGATGAAGGCGTTCTTAAGATCAAAGGATCCTCTGGAATGGGACATTGTAGAAAAAGGAATCATTCCTAAAGCTGCATCTGTCTCAAAAAGAGGAAAAGACACTGTTGAGTACAAAATAAATGACTCAGAAGAGATAATCAAGAGACAAGCTCTTGATGCAAAAGCAATTTATTCTTTATATTGTGCTTTATCACCTACTGAATATAACAAAATATCTTCTTGTGATACAGCCAAAGAAGTCTGGGATAGATTACACATTACTTATGAAGGAACCGATCGAGTGAAAGAGACTAGAATTAACATTCTTCTCGGTCAATACGAAGCCTTCAAAATGAAATCAGGAGAATCTATAACTGATATTTTTAGTCGTTTTACAGAAATCGTGAATGGTCTTGAAAATCAAGGTCAGCCAATTTCTGATCCGATGAAAGTAAACAAGCTACTGCATGGACTCTCCCAAGATTGGAATCACATAAAGACCTCAATCAGAGAGACCCAAAGAATCATGCCACTGTCTGTCGATGAGTTGGTTGGGACCCTTCAATCTTATGAAGTGGAACGAATCAATGAAGACGAAGATCCCAAAGGTAAGAAATCCATTGCATTAAAATCTAATGATGATTCTGATGTAATAGACTCTAAAGACAACATGGATGATGAAGAACTTGCTCTCATGATAAGAAGATTCAGAAAGCTGAACAGAAAAAGAAAAAGATTTAATTCAATGAAACAAAGTTTTCAAAAGCAATAGACCAAGTCTGCTGAAGATGATGAATCAAACAAAGATGTAGTCCGCTTTGAATGTAAGAAAAAGGGACACATCAGACCCAACTGTCCTCTTCTGAGGAAGAAGAAAGGAAAAACTGAAAAGTATCGAAAGGCTCTCAAAGCAGAAACCTGGAGTGATACGGAGTGCGAAGATAGTGATGATGATTATGCCAACATATGTCTAATGGTACAATCGGATTCAGAATCAAACTCCGAGACAAATTCAGATTCGGAAAGTGAATTCGAGGTAAGTAACTTCAAAATTCCTATTAAAGTTTCAAAATACATTGATGAACTGTGTTTTAGTCTTAAGACTTCTCTTAAAAGAATCTCCGAACTAAAAAAGGAAAATTCTACTCTAAAACAACAAGAAAATGTTTTGGAAGAAAAAGTGAAATACTTAGACCAAAATGTTTCTTCTCTCAAAGAAAGTAATGATAATCTTTTAAAAGAAAATGCATTCTTGAAAAATGATATCTCAAATATTTCCAAAAGATTTTCTATAGGATCTGAGAAACTAGAAAAAATACTTTCTGTTCAAAGACCTTATTTCAATAAATCTGGTTTGAGAATGACTCTGAAACCATTCCTTTAATCGATTTTCCTAAAGTGAAAGAAAAAATCAAACAAAGACCCACAAGAAATGCTTACAAAAATCATTTTGAAAGGACCTTTGTAAAACCAATAGGTCGCAATGCTCTTAGATGTTCAAAATGCGATAGTGCAGATCATTTTGAGAAAGAATGTCCTATGATTTGCAGACTTGTCAATAAAGTTTGGGCAAAAATCGTATATCAGACTAACTCAAAAGGACCCAATAAAATATGGGTACCAAAGAAAGCTTGAGTCTCTTTTTAAATGCAGGTCACTATCAAGAAAAAGGTGAAATGGTACTTGGATAGTGGATGCTTGAGACACATGACAGGAGATTCAAATTGCTTCATAAAGCTTGTTCAAGTGAATGGTGGAAAAGTCTCATTTGAAAGAAACAGCAAAGGAAAAATAGTGGGATTTGGAACTGTAAAGATTGGGAACCTCACAATAAGCAATGTTTCTTTAGTTGAATGGCTCAACTACAATCTGCTCAGTGTTAGTCAGCTGTGTGATGCCAGTTTTAGAATCAACTTTCAAGAAGGTATTTGTTCAGGAACCAATAAAGACTCTACTCAATCATTCATCAGTCGAAGACATGGAAATATCTACCTCTTGGACGTGAAACCAGATGAATCGCAATGTCTAATCTCAATCCAAGACGAAGCAAGCTTATGGCACAAAAAGCTTGGGCATATTAACATGAAGCAGATAGCCAAAATCTCAGTAAAGAAGCTTGTTCGTGGTCTACCCAATTTATCATACTAAAAGTCCGACCTATGTACACCATGTATATTGGGAAAACAGGTAAGAAATTCATTTAAACCAATAAATCAAGTTTCCACTAACCGTGTACTGCAACTCTTGCATATGGATCTATTTGGACCAATAAGAACGCAGAGCATTGGAGGTAAGAAATATTGCCTAGTAATTGTGGATAATTACTCACGATTTACTTCGGTATATTTCTTGGCAAGTAAGTCTGAAACCTTCTCTTACTTTGAAAAATTTGCTAAGAAGGTTCAAAATGAAAAGGGGTATGTTATTTCAAGTATAAAAACAGACCATTGAGGTGAATTTGAAAATCAAGATTTTACAAAATTTTGTGATAAATCTGGTTTTCAGCATTTGTTCTCCTCTCCATATACTCCAGAGCAAAACGGAATTGTGGAAAGGAAGAATAGATCTCTTCAAGAAATGGCTAGAACTCTTTTAATTGAAAGCAATATCTCTTTACGATTTTGGGCTGAAGCAGTTTCATCATGTTATATTATCAATAGAGTTTTTCTAAGGCCTATTCTAGAAAAAAACCCCTATGAACTATTCAAAGAAAAGTAGCCCATTGTTTCATATTTTCATGTATTCAGATGCAAATGTTTCATACTGAAAAATGCAAATGATCGAGTTGGTAAGTTTGAAGAAAAGAGTACAGAGTCTAGTTTGAAGAAAAATGCAAATGATCAAGGCATCTTCCTTGGATATTCAACCACAAGCAAAGAGTACAGAGTCTACAACAAGAAGACTCAAATAGTGGAAGAATCAATGAATGTCAAATTCCAAGATTCTATACAAAATGAATCTATTCAGACTCATCTTGAAGAGACTGAACCTACTCCAGACTCTACAAAGTCTAAATCACAAGAAACAGCTCAGACTTTGAAGGACCAACAACAAGTGACTGTTGAAGATTCAAGTGAAGGAAGTGACCATCAATCGATAAATTAACCAGCAAGAATCGGAAACATAAGTCCAAATCATCCCAAAGATTTTATTATTGGCGACATCAATGAAGGAATTCGCATAAGATCCAAAAGGCGAGAAGAGTCTAGTGCTGTGGCTCTTATTTCTGAAATAGAACCCAAAAGCATAGAAGAAGCCTTATCCGATGAGAGTTGGATTGAAACTATGCAAGAAGAACTCAGACAATTCAGAATTAATGATGTCTGGGAGCTAACTCCTAAACCAAAAGGTAAATCAATTGTTGGAGCTAAATGGGTTTTCAGGAACAAGATGGACGAAAAAGGAAAAGTCATAAGAAACAAGGCTAGACTCGTGGCCAAGGGATACACACAAGAAGAAGGGATCGACTATGACAAGACTTACGCACCAGTAGCAAGGTTAGAAGCAATTCGTTTATTACTTACATTTGCTTATCATAAAAATTCCAGGTTATTCCAAATGGATGTCAAAAGTGCATTCCTAAATAGATTCATCCATGAAGAAGTTTATGTGGAACAACCACCTGGGTTTGAAGACCCAAGGAAACCAGACTCAAGATTCGGACTCAAAAAGGCCTTATGTGGCTTAAAGCAAACACCTCGAGCTTGGTACGACAGACTAAGTAAGATTTTAATTCGAAATGGTTTTGTTAAAGGTAAAGTAGACACTACTCTTTTTATTAAAAAAGAAAGCAAAAGTTTTCTGCTTGTTCAAATATATGTCGATGATATTATTTTTGGATCCTCTAATGAAAGTCTGTGCAAGAAATTCTCTAAGACTATGTAGGATGAATTTGAAATGAGCATGATGGGTGAGTTAACCTTCTTTCTTGGACTTCAAATAAAACAACTGAAGGAATAAACTTTCATTCAACAAGAAAAGTATGCAAATGATCTTGTCAAAAAGTTTGGACTGGGCAATTGCAAAAAGGTTGATATACCAATGCAAGTTCCTTGAAGATAGACCAAGATGGAGGAGGAAAGAAAGTCGACCAAAAGCTGTACAGGAGTATCATCGGATCACTTCTTTATCTTACTGCTTCTAGACCTGACATTTTGTTTAGTGTTTGCATTTGTGCCAGATTTCAATCAGACCCAAAAGAATCTCATTTAAATGCTGCGAAGCGTATTATCAAATATATTTCATCAACTTCAAGCTTTGGTCTCTGGTATCCAAAAAAGGGAGACTTTACTCTTCTTGGATATTCAGACGCAGACCTTGCTGGATGTAGAGTCGATAGAAAGAGCACCTCGGATACCTGTCAACTACCTGGAGGCAGGACAGTGTCTTGGTTTTTAAGAAAGCAAAGTACGCGCTCTCTACACGAAAGGGAATATATAGCTCTCGGAAGTTGTTGTTCACAAATTCTGTGGATAAAACAACAGCTAAGAGACTTTGGAATTGAAGACTCATGCATGGAGATTAATTGCGATAACACTAGTGCTATCAATCTCACCAAAAATCCAATTCTTCACTCAAGAGCAAAGCACATAGAGATTCGACATCACTTCATTAGAGACCATGTTCAAAATGGAGAAGTTTCAATTCAATATGTTGATTCAAAGAACCAACTAGCGGATATGTTCACAAAGCCTTTGGAGAAAAATCAATTTGAAATCATTCGTTCCAGACTCAACATTTTAGGGTATGAGGAAATCAAAGTCTAAAGACTCTCAGACTCAGACATACAAGACCTTGACTGTAAGTTAGTTTCTCTCTCGAATATTATCTTGAAAATGTACGATTATCAACCGTGTTTTATTGCTATCTTTAATCGGCGTAATTATTGCATCGTTTCCTTTTTGAAAAAGAAGTTATTTTTTTTAAATGACTATTTTCGCAGAAAAAGGACAGTTATTTTGAAAATGCATCTTTTTATTTTCCTTTATGACGATTCGTGTACCTCTCTTTTTAACCAATCGTGCACTGTTGATTCCTCTACACTTTACTCTCAAAAACCCTAGAAAGCATCAATCTTCCATTCTTGTTTAATATTCGAAAAAGTTGTCATCTTTCTTGGGAAAAGTCAAGCAAGGAATCTTCCAAAAACTGAGAAAGATGTCATCTTCAAGAAAGTCTTCGAGAATTGCAAGCAGGGGACAACGGCGAATGAGTGAGGGGCCTACACACTTCGATCTCACCGAAGAAGAAGTGTCTCCAGATCAGTAGCAGAGCCCACAACATTCTCTGCAGCGTCATTCTCCTCCTTCTAGTCCTCAAGGCGTTGATCATCAACAAGAGGAAGAAATCATTGAGGATGCAAATCATGTAAGAGTTCAAAAGCCCGCTTTTATTTATAAGCTGTATCGTGCTTTAAAAGGAACTCGTACTCCCTTGAACTATGTCGATGATTTTCTTAAAGATAAAGGATATGGGAACGAATATATCTTTTTGTGAAAAATGGAAAGTTTGGGAATTGCTTGTAAAGGGGTGGCAGAAGAAACCCTTGCGAATATCCCAAGTGATCCTCGTGATTGGGGAGTTAATCCTGTTGATGGAAATGATGATGACAAAATGTATAGTCAATTTCAACCGAGAATGGGTGTTGCGGTTGAAAATCGAGGAAAAATGGGAGACTTGTTCAGATCGAAGGAATAAAAGGATTTGTACTCAAAATTGCTGAAGCGTGGGGTGATAAACCCTAGGAGTGTGGATTTTGATTTTCTGGATGCTGTGAATGTGAACTTGAGAGAGAAGTTCAGTTATCTTCAACTTGAAAAGTTCTGCTCCGACACTACAGAGGCCTATGCTGAACTAACCGCATATTTCTATTCAAATCTTAGCTTCTTAGATGCGAATAGATTCTCTTTCAATGTCAAAGATCAAGATTTCGTTGTGGATATGAATATGCTGGCAGATGTGTTAGGAGTTGAGAGAGGAAGATATCAACTGATCTAAGTTTCTATTGCTCGGGCTACACTGGAACTTGTGAAAGATAGGAGAACAGAGGAAAAGATCACCTACTTAAGGATGAGTGCATTCAACATCTTGCTTCACAAGATTGTGATCAATTGCCTCCGACCGAAATCAACTTCCAAGACTGTTGTTTCAAGTTCAGATGCAAAGCTGATGTATGCCATCCTCATTGGGAAAAGGTTTTCTCTTCCTCACACTATTATGTTCCACATGTATAGAGCCATGATGAAGAACAGAGGTCAACTTCCTTACCCAAGCCTTGTGACGAAGTTATTCAGACATCTGAATATTCAGCCTCCGCAAATTTTTTGTGATCGATCGTGCGATCGTATGGTGGTAGGACTGAAAATGGTGACCAAAATGCGTCTGAAGGAACTGAACAAGGAGTTGGAGAAATTCAAGGAGAAGACTCCAGTCAGAGCTCATCAAACCTCTTCTTCAAAAAAGAAAGGAAAGGAGCCATTGGTTGCTCCACCAAAGAAAAGAAGAACTCTCATCGTGGAAGATGAAGAGGATGACGACCTTACCATTTCGGCCATAGCTTTGAAGAAGCTAAGTCGTATTGTTCCAGAGTCCATGGAACAACATGAGACAGAAGGAAAGGAAAGAGAAGGCCAAGAGGAAAGAGAAGGTCAAGAAGAAGAGAGAGAAGAAGAAGAAAAAGAAGAAGAAGAAAGAGTAGTTGGCGAAAAAGAAGCAGAGGAGGAAAGACCTGAAGAAGAAGAAGAGAGAATGAATCAAGAGGAAAGAGAGCCTGAAAAACACTCTTCTCCACCTAAAGGCATAGAAACATGGGGAGATAATGAGGGAGTCAGCCACTCTCCAGCCGACCCAGTAGACATTCATGCCTCTCATTTTCCTGAAGAAGAACATGATGCTTCATCACCAAATCTGTGCAATTATTCTGATATGCCATCATCTGTAGAGCGTGCTAAAGCCAGTATGCAAACCGACAGCTCAGCCGATTTTCGTAGAATTATGGATATTCTCTTGGAGATGCGCAGTCAAATCTATGCTATGGGATGTGAGGTTCAAAGCTTGCGGAATGCGAGTCAAGTTACTTCGGTTCCTTGAAAGATCGATCCAAGCCCTCTCGTTCGTATTCAGGCCAATGCTAAGGGTGAGGAGGTTGCACAACTGAAGGAAGACTTGAAAAGGCTGGAAGGGATCGTTCAGTCCATGGGAGATTTCTAGCTTGTCCGCGTTCCCAAGTAATCTTGACTCTATTCCATTTTCATCTCAACCTTTTTAATGCTGACAAAAAGGGAGAGAGATGCAAGATTTGAATACTTTGATTTTTAATCGTGTGGTTTGTTAGACTGTGTAGATTGTTGGATTGTTTTGATGTTTAACTCTGTTTGACTTTAATTTTGTGTTTGGATTTGAATTTGGATTTGACTGCTATTGACTGCTATTGATATCTTATGGATGGCTTTATCATATTCAAGACTAACCTATTTTCTGTGATTGCAGATTCTAGTGTTATTCATTTAGCCATTTATCTCTATAAGATATGCATATGTGTTTGAGAAATGTTTTGCAGGTCAAAGTTGTCCAAATCTGCATGAAAATTTTGTCACCATCAAAAAGGGGGAGATTGTTGGAGAAATCTTCTTGAAGTGTTTTGAAGCTAACAAAACGTTTCCATCGCCTAGTCTCAAGGTTTGCGACTCTCGCTATTTAAAGTCTCGAAGACCTCCGGACAGCCAGATTCAAGACTTAAAGTCTATCCTCATTGACAGTTTCTAATCCATTGAAGAAAGGTTATCCAGAATTGGATGTTTCATTAAGGATATGACCTTTTCGACTAGAGAAGATCTCTTGGCTGGATATGACATAACGGAATCCTTTGATTGATCGAGATTGACTCAAAGATTAAGGATCCGTTGATTGCCTAAATATTATTGGAAGGTTCTACTTATGGAAACCGAGATCCTGATTGTATGGGCGAACATGATTGATGGGCTATCGACACGTTCCTTTAATAGCTTGAATAATCTTCTTAATTGATTCCATCCAACGGGTAGATTGGAGGAATTCCTTTGGTAAGTGCCCAAGGGTATGATGGCATGAAGGATTATATAAGGAAGACGTTCTAAGTTGTTCGAGGTGTGCGCAATAAAAGAATTCCAAAGTCTGAAGCTTCCTGTTGTTTAGACAATTCCTTTGAGCGAAATCTTGTATTCAAAAGAGAGTCTATATTTGTGAGAAACCTTAAGGAGGTGTGATAGAACATCTACACTGTAGAATCAAGGAAAAGCTATGCTGTAACTTCTCTTTTGTTCATAGTGAAATCCAGCCGGTAGGCTGTCAGTGCGGAAGAATGGACGTAGGCTTGGAATAAACCGAACCACTATAAACCTTGTGTTCAATTTTCTCTTCCTTACTCTCTTTACCTTGATCGTACTTTATTTTGTTAATCAAAAAAGAATTTCCTTTCTATCATTTGCCTAGAATCGCTTCCGTAACTCGATAAATTGTTTGTGCACCTATTCACCCCCTCTAGGTGCTTATACTAGCTATCTTACCATTCACAGCAAAGGAATATTCATGGGAGGATGTTTGGAGGATTTTAATGCGAAGGGCTAATGAAATGGCCTTTTCAACACATATGCCTTTGCTAGTGTGGCACCCTGGTTCTTTGAAGTTGACCATGTTGAATTCTTGAGACCTGTAAGTACTCATCAAGTGCATGATGTATTTCTATGTATAGGTGCTGTCGTTGCATTACTTAGTTGCTAAGTGTGGATCTGTGGCAATGATTACATGATATGTCTGGAGTCAGTCTTCTATAAGCACATATTGTCATACTTAAGCGGTCACTCTTGCAGTTGTCTGTATATCTGTGAAATTATGGATCTGTTAAGTGGAAGATCATAATACGAGGGATATTCTTTTTGGGATGTTGGCAGATGTTGGCCTTTCTCTGCCTCAAATGCTGTGTACTGTATACGAACCTTGACAATCCAGATGAACCCTTGATAAATGTCGAAGTTGTGGCCCATGTGATGCAACCTGAGCGTAGGTCAAGTGAGGTATGAGTGGCCCATGCGTGTTATATTTACTTTTCGCAAATTTTGATACCATTCTAACAGGTGTCAAATGAATTCTACTTTACATTAACTATACATCCTGAGGCCTTGAATGATGGATTGAGGATTTGGAAGTCCCATCAATGGAAGAAGAGGTATGGCTTGTCCTTGAACGTATGGATAGTGAGACTTGTCAGACTTCATCCCGAATACACTTCTCCAGTGCCTAAAGCAAACCACAATACTTACTTGCAAGTTGAATGATGTTGTACTTTAGCTGGTACGTCCATGATGGGGTGCGAACAGAACGCATCGTTTCATCTTGATGCGTTACGATGGAAAGTCACTAATGGAGGGGTACGAAGGGAGACGTATAAAAGGCTCCCGAACACAACCATTGATAAGGTTGGCCATTCATTCACACCAAATTTCCTCTCCATTTCCATCAAAGAACATCAAGGCGTTCCATTTCATTTTTGCAAGAACAATCGGCATTTACGCCGTAAAAATCGGGTGTTTTCCTTGTGATTGCATCCAGACTAACGTGAGGAAGTGTTATTCGTGAATCATCGACAATTCAACGTTCGTTCCGGGGCTATTTGCTGTTTGCGCATCAGAATCAGGTAAGTCGTCTTCCGCCGACTCGAATTCCAACATTAGTATCAGAGCCAGGTCATGATTTCTGCCTTATTGTTTCATCGAGTTTTCTTATTTACCATTTGATATTGAGATCAAGAGATGGTATTCTGCACTGTTTAGATCTCTAATAGTCGGAATTGACATATAAAAAACTCAAAATTGAACCGGAGCAAAGAACGGGTTCGGGATCACGTGCATCCGTGAGGTTTTGGTCGTTTTTCAAAATGATTTTTTGGTCAAAATGAATTTTTGAATATACCGGTGAAAGAACTCGTCAAGACGAGTCCGGCAATGGGTCAAGCGCCGCCGGCGTCGCCAGACGTGCCCACTCGCGCGGCCAAAAGCCGCTGCGCGTGGGCGCCACGCGCCTGAAGCGCTAGCACAGCGAGCGCGTGCGCCACACGTGCCGGTTGGCGAACCGACACGTGCGCAACGCCCACCTGCCGGCGAACCGGCACGTGCCGGTCGGCGAACTAGCGCATGGTGACATCACCGTGAGATCACCTAATGATCTCGTAATCACCTGGATGACGTCATCGCCAGCAACAGTTGGCCGGCCGGTCACCGGCCGACAACCCAACCCGACCGGCGACCCGACTCAACCCGACCCGACCCAACCGTTGACCGGTCAATAGTCGGACCGGTAAATCGGTCCAGCGATCAAACCGGTCAGACCGGTCACCGGTCAAACCGGTCGGAGCGGTCACCGGTCGAACCGGTCTAACTAGTCGGACCGGCCAGGAGCAGTTCGGCTCACTGGCGCGTGCGCCACACGCGCCGCACACTCAAGCGGTGCGTGGGGACGCATGCGAGCTCCGATTGGAGCATGGTCGGTGGTGTTTGGTTCATAGAAGTGTCCTCTACACAAAGGGTATAATTATTTTAAACTTTTGAATTTTATAAATGTATGAAAATGCTTAGAAAACCCTATGTATGCGTATTTTTTGAGGTTTAATACAGTTTATTCATTTGTGGCTTGTATTTTCTTGTGATTTAGGAAATACAGTAGCTAGCTTATGTGCAAATGATGTTATATATGGTGTGTAAAGCTTGGTTCAATGATATGATGTATATATTTTAATATACTTACAATTTTCTAGTTGCTAGAAAATTAGAACAATTGTAGGAAATCCATTACATGTTGAATTGCAATTTTGATTATAATTAAAGCATGATTATTGTTTATACGTTGGTTATTATCATGCCATGTTTTTGTGTTAAGGAAAAATGTAGAAATTGCATAATGTCATGTAATTATTTTTCCTAGTAGAAGTTCGTAGGTTAGTAGAATTGAAAGGAGTTCTCACCTAGAACTTAAAATTTGTGAAATTAAACTGATTAATAATAATAAAACAATTGTACATAGAAGTTGATTGGGAACATAGTAAACTTTTATTTTTGTGTCTTTTGTTGAATTATCATTAATTTAGTTTGTCTTTGCTGCAAATTAAATATGTGTGTTATTCTGTAAAGTGTGCTAGTATTGATTCTGCATTTATTATGTCAATGTGTTATAGCAATTGATTATGGCTTCGACATCTAAGACCATTGTGGTTGACCTCAAAAAGGGTGAGAAGCTGAGCGGTGACAATTATGATATTTGGCGCCGAAAGGTTTAGTATATCCTTGAGGAGCAAGAGGTTTTGGAAACCCTCAACCATACCATAGATGAACCTGAGCGTGGACCTTCAACTCAACACAGGAGAGATTTGGAAGCTTATCAAGCTTGGAAAAAGAAAAATAACATTGCTCGCATCACGTTGCTGAGCTGTATGCAAGATGATCTCATGTGTGAGTTTGAGAGTTATGACAAAGCTCAAGCTATGTGGGTTGCCTTGAAAGATAGGTTTGGGGGTACATCTGCCACTAAGCTGAGAAGACTCACCATCAAGTTTGACACATTCCGAAAGCGCCGAAATGTAACGATGAGGCAACATCTTCTGGAGATATCAAACATGATCCGTGAGCTAAAGTCGGTAGGTCACTCCCTTACTGATGAACAGCAAGTTCAGGTTGTTATAAGGTCTCTTCCTGATAATTTGGAGCATATGAAGATCAATATGACGCATAATGAGAACATCGTCATTTGGAATTAGAGGATGAGCGCCTAGAGGCTGCCAGATCCTCTACCCATGCTTATGTTGCTGAATCGAGTTCGCGCAAAGCTTCAGACTTTAAGCATAAAAGGAATCTTCAATTCAACAACAAAGGGACGATAACTGATCAGGGACCCAAGAGAGCTAAAACCTTCTGATACAAGAAGCGTGGTAGGAAGAAGGACAAGGCCAAGATGGAGTGCCACAATTGTGGCAAGATGGGTCACTTTGCTCGTGAATGCACTGAGCCGAAAAAGGTACCCTATTACTCCATTACTTTGAGTAATACTTTTGTTTCTAATACTGTAATGTTTGCTGAATCTCAACCAATGTGGACTGTAGACTCAGGAGCAACAGACCATGTAGCTAGAGACCGAGAAGCATTTGTGGAGTATCGTCGAATACCGCTTGGAAGAAGATGGATATATGTAGGGAATAACTCAAGAGTTGAAGTGAAGGGTATCGGCACATATAAATTAATCTTATGTGGTGGTCGAAACCTGTTCCTGCATGATGTCCTTTATGCTCAAGATATTCGACGAAACTTGGTCTCTGTAGTTGTTCTTCTTAGCTTAGGTTATGTACTGAATTTCCATGGTGATTGTGTTGATATTTTGTATGGAACAGTTTATTATGGTTCAGGTCATGTATCGAATGGTTTTATGGTGTTAGACATTGACTATGATCAGTACAATGTTAATGTTGATGATTGTTTTTCTTTAATTGCGTCTTCTAACAACGTTGAGATTGATGCAAGTACTTGGCATGCTAGATTAGGTCACATTGGATTGCAAAGAATGCAAAGATTAGCTAGAGAAGGCCTTTTAGGGTCACTCACTAATGTTAGTCTATTCGTATGTGAACATTGTCTGGCGGGAAAAACAACTAGAAAACCATTCGGCAAAGGGACTAGAGCTGAATTTCCATTGCATCTCATACATTCTAACATTTGTGGTCCTTTGAATGTGAGGGCGAGGCATTGAGCCTCATATTTCATCACTTTCATAGATGACTTCACACATTTCGGTTATGTCTTTCTGATCTCCCATAAGTCAGAAGCATTAGACTGCTTTAGACGATATATAGCGATAGTAGAGAGTCAGTTAAACAAGACAATAAAGGCATTGAGAACCGATCGTGGACGTAAGTATCTATCGGAACAATTCAAGGCTCTTTGTGATGAAAAGGGAATTGTTCGACAATTGACTATTCCTAGTACTCCACAACAAAATGGGGCAGCTGAGAGAAGGAATAGAACCCTATTGGAAATGGTTAGGTCTATGATGGCGCAAGCAAATTTACCTGTCTCCTATTGGAGAGATGCATTATTGACTGATGCCTATATACTTAACCGTGTGCCCTCAAAATCGGTTACTTCCACCCCTTATGAATTATGGACTGGTAGGAAACCAGACTTGAGTAGTCTATGTCCATGGGGATGTGCAACTTATGTTCATGATTCTTCCCTTAAACATGGCAAATTAAGTCCTAGAGGGAAGAAATGTATCTTTATAAGATATTCTGAACACTCCAAAGGGTATGTGTTCATAGGTGAACAAGCTGATGAAAGTGTGACCGAAATGGAGTTACGAGATGTCACGTTCTTAGAGAACGATTTTCCTAATAGAGGTGAGATTGATAAGGACTTCCAATTATATAAGATGAAAGATCCAGATAACACACTCACTGATGTAGTAGAGGGAAATGAAGATTTACCTCAACACACAAGACCTAGTGGGAGTGTTGTATCGCCTGATAAATTGAATTCAAGAGAAATTCAACTGCGTAAAAGTAATCGTAAAAGTATTCCCCGTTGTCGTTTTAAGATTGAAGGGGAAGCATTTATGATTGCTCAAAAAGACGATGCAGAGCCTAAGACTGTTCAAGAGGCTCTCTCATCCTCTGACAATGAAGAATGGAGAAAAGCTTTGGAAGATGAGACGTAGTCAATGAGGGCAAACCATGTCTAGGACTTGGTTGATCTACCACCCAATCGTAAGGCCATTGGAAACAAATGGGTCTTTAAGATTAAGCGTAGGGCGAATGGATCCATTGAAAAGTATAAGACTCGCCTTGTGGCGAAAGGTTATACTCAACAAAAGGGTATAGGTTATAAGGAAACTTTTTCACCAGTTATAAGGTTTGCCTCAATACACCTTATTCTAGCCATCGTTGCACATTTGGACCTTGAATTACATCAAATGGATGTAAAGACGGCATTTCTCAATGGAGAATTAAATGAGGAAATCTATATGAAACAACCAATAGGTTTCATAGCTAAAGGTCAAGAGTATAAAGTTTGCAAGCTTCATCGCTCAATATGTGGCCTTAAGCAATCATCTAGATAGTGGTATCTTCGTTTTCATCAAACAATAATAACATTTGGTTTCACGATGATCGAAGAAGATCACTGTGTATATGTCAAGCGGTCCAAAGATAAGTTAATGATTTTATCACTTTATGTGGACGATATTCTATTGGCTGGAAATGACAAGGTTTTGGTTATCACCATAAAAGAATGGTTGTCCCCTAATTTTGAGATGAAGGACATGGGAGAAGCTGCTTATATATTAGGAGTTAAGATCGAAAGAGATCGATCAAGGAAACTCCTTACTTTATTATAAGAGTCTTATATTATGAAGATTCTTGAGTATTTCAATATGTAGCATTGTAATTCCATTGATACCCCTGTCATGCAAGGTAAAGGCCTAAGTACTGAGATGTGTCCTAAGACTCCAGAAGAAATCAATGTGATGGAAACTGTTCCTTACGCTAGTGCAGTCAGAAGTTTGATGTATGCTATATGTGTACTCGACCCAGCATATCTTATACCGTGGGATTAGTGAGCCAATATCAATCAAATCCTGGTCAAGCACACTAGAAAGCAGTGAAGAGGATCCTGAGATACTTGAAGGGCACCATGGACTATCGACTTTATTACCAAGGGAATGATTTACACCTATTGAGTTATTCAGATGCCGATTGGGTGGAGACCTGGATGAGCGTAAATCAACTTCTGGATATGCGTTCTTGCTCAATGGGGGTGTGATTTCTTGGAATAGCAAGAAACAAACATGCACGGCCTTGTCTACAATGGAGGCAGAATTTATTGTATTTTCTACCGCAGTGCAAGAAGCAATATGGCTAAAACGTTTCTTGGAAAATTTAGCCACTGTCACTGAAGTTCCAAGACCGGTGACAGTTTACTGCAATAGTCAAGCAGCCATTGCCTATGTGAAAGATCCCAAGTATCATGGAAGGACAAAGCACATTGACATAAAGAATAATTTCGTCAGAGATATTATAGCGCAGAAAGAAGTGATCCTGCAATACATTTCAACCAATAGAATGGTTGTTGATCCATTTACAAAGGCTATTCCTAGAGACATATTCTTGACCCATACGATATCACTAGGATTGCGTAGAATGTGATATCTATTATTATAGATGATCATTGGTTTATGTATTTGTGGACAGATGTATTGTACTTGTTTGTTTATTAGTGATTTGATGTTTTATCAATAAGTACAAATCCACTATTAGACTAGCACAAACACACATATATTATTGAAAAGTATGTCAGCAGGCAATGATTGGCTCACTCACACGAGCAATCACCTCAAGTGCTGTAATTAGCACGTTGAGATGAGATGTTATGTACAAATAAATGCTGAAAAACAAGTTTGGTATATAAAGTATGTCGCCTTGATTGGAGTCAAGATGAGATCTGTGATTGGTTTATAACAAGACCGAATATGATAGTCCCACAATCATGTATGCCTGAAAGATGCCGGATGCGAGTACTTAATTAGGCGCTATAGAAAGCGAGTTGATATAGCACTCGAGCTAAACATGAGTATGTGAGAAGCACGTGACTATGTTTAGGCTAAGATCTATATGGTGGATATATTTGATAAATGACATACACTCTTATAGAAAGAGTAATCCACTATAACATGTAATTCATATTACATGTGCATTGTACAACCAATAAGGGAAAATGAGTAAAATTATCCATATTTACTCATCGTGTGAGCCCTTGAGGTAATTTGTAATTTACCTCAAATTTTTTGCCCTATGTTACTTCTGACTATGTTCTCGAAGTGAAAAATCAATGTTGCTACTTTAGCATGTTACGGGCGGTCATGAATAGATATGGCTTATGGGACATGTCTAGGAAAGCAGTTGTTCTGAAATTGAGAGAGACATGAGTGCGAAGGAAGACTATTGTTGTTTTACATCCATCATATGTATTTACTGGTCGATCAATTATATCGCCCTATGTGGTTGCGGATATAATTGTAAATACATGGTGTTTTAAGAATAGTCAAGTATAGCCTTTAAGGGATAGGTATACTTGGACTGATGTAACAAAATATGTCTGGGGCACTGTGAGACATCGATTGTTTATTTCTTTTCAGGGTTGTAGCCATTATGACATCCCTAACAGGTGCATAATTTGAGCTCCCAAGTGCAGGTGTACTCACTGGTCGCACGGCTTATTTGCCAGTATAAATTGTTTTGTAAAATTGATGAATGTTGAATACCTTATATTCTTAATAGAGCGCTATCAAGCCCATCATGTCCAAGTGGGAGATGTTGTACTTTAGCTGGTACGTCCATGATGGGGTGCGAACAGAATGCACCGTTTCGTCTTGATGCGTTACGATGGAAAGTTACTAATTGAGGGGTACGAAGGGAGACATATAAAAGGCTCCCGAACACAACCATTGATAAGGTTGGCCATTCATTCGCACCAAATTTTCTCTCAATTTCCATCAATGAACATCAAGGCGTTCCATTTCATTTTTGCAAGAACAATCGGCATTTACACCGTGGAAATCGGGTGTTTTCCTTGTGATTGCATCCAGACTAACGTGAGGAAGTGTTGTTCGTGAATCATCGGCAATTCAACGTTCGTTTCGAGGCTATTTGCTGTTTGCGCATCGGAATTAGGTAAGTCGTCTTCCGCCGACTCGAATTTCAACAAATGATAATTAGTGGGGGACTGAAATCGATACTCAAAAAGCAGGACAACATTGCCAAGTAAAAGCGGAACTCAGGGACATCAGTCTAGTTAGGAACTTAAGGGATGTCTAGCCCACCAAACATGTATTAGCATTGTGAAGTCCAATTATTTACTACTTCTGAGAAAGTCTCACTGCACAACGAGATGAACCAAAGATTAGAAGATGCCAAGTACAATGATGTTGAGAAATAAGAGCTCCTACCAAGTAAAGTCTCACAAGTACATAATACTAAATATGTCACTGATTCAAATTGATGGATGGTGACAGGAAAGCTGTGAACTTCCACATCTGTTGGTAATAAACTGGTACTCTGTTCAGAATTGATATGTGAGTGTTTTTTTTGCTTTGTGATGGAGTTGTATGCTTTGTCCTAATGCTAGGTCAAGGGACTACCCGCTTGCCATTGCATCGAGAATAGACATAATTCTTATGATAAGGCTTCTATACAGTGGAATTCTTCTGAGAAATTTGCTTGAAAAAAAAAAATGCTTGGAAGCAATTGGCAAGTCGGCATCCTTCATAAGATAATCTATCAGCGTTTCGGATTTGGACTGGTCAATAATCTGGGGTTGGAACTTGGGAGTTTATTGCTATCGGATCTAGTCGCATTTATTAGCAATATATGTGAGACAATTCTCTGTTGACCTGTGTATGCTTACCATATTTCTATCCTTGAATGATTGAAAATGGAAGAGGTTAGAACAGAGTATTCTTGCAAGAATTCCTTGTTGAAGCCCGGCTCACCCTGCCTTCATTTTTTATTTCTCCTTAAGTTTCCAATAATCTACTTTGTCCAATCTGCCCATTCAGTTAACTCTAATAATCAGGTCCAACTCAAACTATGATGTTGGTTCTACCAATGAGACCTTGCGCAAGGCCATGAAAAGACCTAAAAAGAGTTTCTAGGGAGCAAAGCCTCAAGAGTGTCAGTACTTGGCGCAGTTGGTCACGTTGTTGATTCTCTCGGGATAGTTAATGTTGTGTAATTCCATAAACAACCAGCAAGGCACATACAATTGGCATTCACGAGAACATCTGTCTCTCTAACAAGGAGATGCTCAACCCAAACTTCATGAACTTTTCATGCTTTAATTAGCACTATGTGACACTCAACACCATGGTTCCAACTATATAGTCATTGACAAGGGATCATTAGGATAAATTCTTTGCAAGCCCCCATAGTTTTATGTGAAGCCCTATACTGAAAGTCATGTGCTACAAGATAAGTAGAAGTACAAAATTTAATTGTCGCCTTGGGGCCATAGGCGATTTTAGAATAAACTTGTGTAGCTAGTGTTGTTGATACCATTGTGATTGTGTCCAAACCCATGAGAATAAAGTGGTTCAAGGAATGATATTTTCTAGTTTGTTACAAATGCTTTTTGTCTTGCTAATCTAAACTTAGTGAATAATGAAAACTCACCAATTCATTGTGTGTTTCTAGGAAAAACCCTATTAGCTATTCTTTAGGCTTCGATTCAAATTATTGAGGTTAAAAAAAAAAAAAAAAAAAAAAAAGCTTGAGGAAATTTCTCAGCTAAAATCAGTTACGTATGTCCGGATTAATATAGCATAGAATCTTGTTCTTGTCATGTTCTTACCAATTACCATATATCAGGTTCTGTCTTGATGGAAATAACTATCAATCTAGAGGTAAAACAATATCTCAAGGTCTCGCCACAAGTCAGATGGGAGATACATGACTTAGGGTGTTTGCGTCAACAAACAATATGGGTGATATGAACTAGTCGGATTCATGTTTTTGTATAAGCAACTCTTCCTTCTTTTCTATATTTGTAAGTGATGAACTTTCTATTTATTAATTTATTCTGTTTCTTCAGACTTCGTAATCAATGTCTTCGATACATGCTCACAAAGTACTAAATACTTAATGGACAATTATCCCCAACAAGGAAGTTTGTCCAAATGTAATAAGATGAACAGTATAATATGCTTCGATTTATTCTCCTCGGCTCTAAAGTCACTGACAGCCCGTAACCAATTCCTTTTGTCATTATATTCTCCTCGGCTCTAAATTATTTTTTCATTTTATTTTTATAAACAGGTACTGTAATTCGCCAATTAAAAACTTAGTTTCGGTCATTGAGAATACAGAAAAGTAGGGCCCTTTTTTATTAATGTTTTGCCCAAGCTATTGCGAGGGACGAAACATCGACGGATGTGTATGTCTTCACCTTTGTTACTTCTTGTTGGGGCATAATGGACAGAGTTTAAGCCTATTAAGCTGGATCAAATTTCACTAAGAGCATAAGTTATTAAAATGGAAGCCAACTAATTGATATGGTTGTTCATTTTCACTGCGTTCTTGCTTGGTCTCTTCTATCCCTTAGTGAAAAGTGACTTAAAATAACAAATACCCATGAGCTGATCAGATTTATAAATAAAAATAAACATAAAATGAGATCATCTCTCTCTGTTTTTGAATTGTCTTTCACTGCTGCAGGATCTAGAAATTCGATTTAATTGCGTGAAGAATATGTAGAAGAGTTAGGACAAAAAAAGTCAGGTTAAGTAAGGAGGTAGCATTGCTTTGTTGATGGCCAATTTTTTACCCTAATCATTAACATGACGTAAAAAGGACAAGTGATTGTAGACATTCCAATTGAGTTTGAATGGATTAATCTTTTTATACACAAACATTAAAGGGGTGCTTTGCTAAATAACCTTTTCAATTTGCTTATGACACGCGTAGATATGATTAATTAGATAAGTTAATAATTAGCCCGTGTCAATGTCATTTGGTTAAATACATTTAGGTATGTTAATGATTTAAGCATATTTTTATGAGGGTTTTTTTTATCTTAAGCGTATCATGTTGTACAATTCAACAAAAGTGTCTTATTTGGCATTCAAGGATACGAGATTACTGATAAATGAGTCGAATATGTACAAATGGTGTAGGTAAGCACATATTGAAATGTAAGCCCATAAGAGTTATGTAGGGAAATAATCTCCAAAGTAAATATTCATGCAAAAGAATTTCACATGCAAATGAGATAAATTTGAGAAGCGAGAAGTGATAGAGGAGACAATGAGCAGGCCCAATGCAACAAGAGTCACTTTCCCGAGATAAAGGTTTGCTGGCCCAATGAGAAAACTTGGCTGCTGACTATCCTGTAGGATGTCCTTTTGGTGGTGGGAAGTTTTGACCGCCAATTCCAACGGCACCACAGACAAAATCAACAATCAAAGCTTTAAATCTATCTTTTGGGAAAACAATCATGAAATTAAAAATTGATCATGAGACCAATGCATCTTATTCGTTGAGTGATGTGCACCCAATATGGGATCCACGTTGTTCAATGATTGAGATTGGGTATGCTCGTCTATATCCGATTTATGCAAGTATTGCTTCAACGTAACTCACGAACTCTATAAAAAGAAATCAAAAGAAAGAAAAATAAAGCGGCTTCCGAGTCATGGGCAAGTTAAGAACATTTCATGGGGTCTTTGTGAAATAAAAAACAAAGAAGAGGAACATTACTTGGGGTCCAAGTTAAAAACAGAAAGGAAAAATAACAAATGTATACTTTATCATTCACCCAATGATCAAATGCACCTGTGGATGCCACTTTATACTTTCACATTAATGAACCTAATTTCTCTATTAATGAAAATGTCATTTTCCTTGATAATGCAAATATCCTATTTTCATGACGATGGTAGAATGCTAATATTATCTAATCTAATGGATGAGAAAAGAAACTACAGTACTAGGCCAGATAGAATATTGTGATCCTTCCAAGAATCTAACTTTAGTACTGTGCTTGTCGTTTTATTTAAGTGCAAGGATGGTAATCAGCACACACATCTCCATCCTCCCATGTCCGCAAGTCCCAAGCACTAACCCTCCTCGACAACACCCACCTCCACCTCGAAATGCACCCTTTTTTTATCATCACACTTTTCGCCGCACTCGCAAGTTTCTACTTCCAGGCTTCCTATCCTTACATTGTCTGCAAAACACTGTTTTCTTGATGCTCGTAAACTCTCTTGATAAATAGTTGAGAGGACAGTTTTGTTTTAGCCGAAATAATATTGAGAGGAGTGAAAATCCAAATCAAGCAAAACTATGATATTTGGCTTCATTTTGGATTTGTGGGACAAATGGAACATTAGAGGGTTAGTCGTCCTAAGTTTCACTCTTCAGGTTTTTCTCATTCTCTTTGCACCCCTTACAAGGAAAACAGCGAACTCTGTCATCTTTTTCCTCGTATGGTTGGCCTATTTGATGGCCGATTGGGTAGCTGCATTCGCGCTCGGGCTTGTTTCTCACAACCAAGGTAATTCGTCCACTCGTATAGCTGAAGTAGATGGAGCACTTCAGGCATTTTGGACCTCAATTCTGTTGCTACATCTTGGTGGTTCAGACACTATTACTGCCTTTTCTTTGGAGGACAGTTCACTTTGGGGACGGCACCTACTCAATCTCATTTTCCAAGTCGGTGCCTCCATTTATGTCTTTGTGTAGGTATTTACCAACGACAAATCTCTAGCAACCCCAACGATGCTAGTGTTTCTTGCCTCAGTCATAAAAAATGTGGAGAGGATACTAGCACTTAATCTCTCGAGCTTTCAAAGGTTCAAGGAATCGATGATCTCACAGTTGGATTATGCGCTTTCGAATTTCTCACGTAAAGAGTGGGATGAAGCACTCAATGATCTAAGGGATGGATATCTTGAGGTAGAAGCAAGGCTTGTCGAGAGCATTGTGGTGAGGCATGCTCACAACTTCTTTGAAATATTTAAGGTCTTCCTTGGAGATCTCATTAGTACATGTGAACAACATAAAATTTCTGTGATGAATGCGTTAAGGGTGATATCAGTTGAACTCCATTTTATTTATGAGGTGCTTCGCACAAAAGTTTTGGTAACACGTTCTAAGTGGAGCCGCATTTTCTGCTTTATAGCCTTCATTGGCATTGTGGTTGCTTTCATCTTGTTCAATCACTTCAAGAAGCATCGGCTCCTCAAACTCGATGTGAAAATTACTTATATCCTTCTTTTTGGCGGGATTACTCTTGATGTGATAGCTCTATATAGGCTCATTTTCTCTGATTGGACTGTTGCCAAAATCATGGGTGACAAAACAGGATCGTCTAAACAAGATTCATTTCTATACAAATTGATATCCATCTTGGATGACCTAAAGAAGCCCCGATTTGTGACATATAAAGTAGAGCCTAATCCCAATGTTAGTTACGTGGGCATTAACACACGATTAATATTTCGAAGATGGTCAGAATCCATCTCTATTTGCAACCTTTTTTCTAAGATATTGGAGGAGAGTTCAAGAAATATGTATAGGTGCCATCGGCACTGGGGTATGGTCGCTTTTTCTAAAATTTGTAGTTTTACATTTTGTATGGCTAAGAAGATCATATCTTGTTCTCATCAAGCTAGTAAGAAAATTGCCAGGGGCTGTAATTTGAAGTGTAGGGAATTGATGTTTGTGTCCAAGAATCCCTTTATTAAGGAGCTATGGATTTTTATCTTTGAGGAGATGAGACGTAGATCTGAAAACATAGATGTTCCAGCAAAGGTGAGGGAGATATATGAGGCTAGAGGTGATATGTTTCTCAAGAGCAGGGATGATTGTGGCAAGCTTTTAGATTATGTCAATGACCATAATTATGACACTAATATTATAATGTGGCATATTGCTACTGAAATGTGTTACAACAAAGAGAAACAATTAATGTGCGACAGAGCTAGAGATGAAAGGGAATTCAGCAAGATCCTCTCCGACTACATGATGTATCTTTTACTTCAAACAAATGCGGTGTCCTCTGTGGCAGGCATTGCCCTAAAGAGATTAGAGGATACATTGGCGGATCTACACTCCATCCCTAATGCAAACATGGATGTGGAGAGGCTATCCCAGGTATTGTTTGAGTTTCCTCCCTTTAAACCAAGACCAAGATCCGTCCTCTGCGATGGCATAGATTTGGCCAATCAGATGGAGAGGCTTGGGGAAATGAAGTGGAAGGTAATGAGCGGAGTGTGGGTTGAGATGTTGTTCTTTGCAGCAAGTCATATTAAGGGAACGGCACGTGTGCAGGTGCTAAGCAAAGGTGGAGAGCTTATTACTTTTGTTTGGCTATTGATGGCTCATTTGAGTTGTTTCTTTGATCCTGATTGGGGCGTGTACTATGAACCCCAAAATAAATCGTCCGTATGGGAATTCTCCTAAATCAGAAGCCATCATTGACGAATTTATAATTCAAGGCGACACTATCGATTTTATCAATTCATATTTCTTATATGTTTACGTATAAAATTATGTAAATGTTTGTTGTATTTTGTGATGGAAGTTATGGAATTAAACTTGAAATTGAGAGAATATTTTGTCCTTTCCACATCGCACTTGACTTCAATTGTGTTATTGTTGCATGGTAAACATACAACAATAAGCTATAGTTTATTTGTCATCCCCGAACTATTACCTCTCATTGTGTTTAAACGTGTAAAACATATTATTTTCAAAAACACTCCTCAATTATACAATTTATATTTTTTGATCACTTTACGTAACTTATGATAATAAACTCAAATTGATTTATAATTAAAGTAAGGCAACAAGTAAAAAATAATGTCATTTTTAATTTTTAGGCAGACCATTTATATATTTGCATAGAGCTTACTCCACCGGATGAAGAAATTTCACTTAAGTTCATATTTTACTTAAAAAAAAAAAAAAAATTATTAAAGAACATAAAATATATATCTTAGTATTATCTCTAATTTGAAGTATAGCTTATTTTGTTAAGTCAAAACAAGGAAGATCGATAAAACGTAATTCAATCGAGCAGAAAAGAAACCAAAAATTGCCAACTAATTTACACAGAGAAAAGGCTTATGACAAATTAGGTGGTCAATCTATCATATTGTATTTTTGAAATAATGGATGGTGGTGATCTTTTATGTGAAGAAAATCAAATAATGGACAGCGATAATGATGAAAGGAATAAGAGGTTATTGTCCAATTATATAAATTTTCAACAGCTTGATTCAATTTTTTTTTTTTCAGAATGTTAAAAAGAGTTCACCTTATTTGCTATTTTCCTTTCTCATTTTTTTAATTTCCCTTTTCAACCTTTCTTTTTTTCCTCTCAACAAATAACTTTCTTAATACGGTGTTGTTATATGTCGTACAAGCTGGTTTGTTTAACAGAATGAGAAATAAAATTTATTGATTTTTTTAATATAAGTTATATGATTTATCAAAAATATTTCGTAAATTAATAATTTTTACTCGTTTGTCAAATCGTGGTCTCCGTACGTCGTATCGGTAGTCCACCACCGTCTCCTCTCAAAGCTCTCCTCCTTTCGCGCCACGGGACTCGCATCGCCCCGATCCTCCGCCACGACGGACGACGGAGCATCCGCTTCGACGGGCGAGCGCTTCCCGTGGCCTCCGCCGCCGCTCCGCCCATCGACGCCGGATCGTCGATTCGGAAGCCGATCAAGCTCGTGGCCCGGTACGTACTTCTCTCGCCCGTCACCAACGCCTCGTGGGAAGCGAGATCCGAGATATTCGATGAGGTCGGCGATGCCGGGGCGACGGAGAGCGCTGCTTCGCCGGAGCGCGAATTGGTTCCGAGGAGTCCGTCCAGGAGCAGGACGAGCGTTTTCTACAAGTTTTCGAGTGATTATGTTGCTCGGAGATCAGTATGGGAATCCTTGGGATGAGATCAGGTGGGGGAGCTGGTGGAAGATGTCGATGCTCTCTCTAGGACTATATAAAGTAAATTAAACCGAGCTTTGAACAACTATCGGATGGTGATGCTTTTGTTTCTGGTTCTAGATGTGGTGCCATTTGTTTTCTGCGATGTTTCTCCGGCTTAAATTTTTCGGTTTGAATGATGGTTCAGTGGTTGAAATGTGGTTTTAACAGAATTTCGAGCGTTTTTGTCCATGCATATTGCTTGTATCAACGCAATGCATGCCGCGTCATTGTAAGAAAGAGAGTTCCCATGGACTTTCTCCGCAAGAGATGAATTTGTATATGATGTCATCGACAATGCTAGAGTTAGGTAATACAGTTTGTGGTGCTTCGATAAATTCCTGATATAAAACTGAAAGGTGCCGGAGCTTAGTCGGTGGGTAATCAGTTCTAGTATTCTGCTATTCGTAGTTTGAATGGCAAGTCGTCGTTTGAATAATCTAGAATTGGTCTTCTGGTAATTAGGGAATACATTGTAACAACATGCTGCTGCTTTCGTGTAAGAAGTACTCTGTCTCTATCATTCGTATATGTGCATATCTAAATTCTCATTAATCTTTTTCCATATCAAGTTCTGCAACCAGAATGCCTAAGTTCTCCAGTCATTAGCCATAGTTCAAATAGTGTGGGAATTCATCATTAGAATTGTGCGTAACATCCCCATTGTATTCGGCCTTTTGCTTTTGGACCAGCATTGCTCCATTGACAATGGCAACACAAGGCCTCTATTATTAGTCACTGCTTCGGTAGACAGAGTGGTTCTCAAGAGGCCAATCCATATGGACACTGAATTGCAAATAGCATGAGCTGTTACATGGGTTGGGCGCTCATCAATGGCGATCCAACTGGATGTAACTCAGTCCACAGAAGGTATCATATGAAACAGTACTTCCAATGATGATTGTTTTATTGGCTTATGGGACGAGAATATACATTTCCATCTGCTGCCACTAAGCAGTTGCAGGAGCAAGGAGCCACATTACTCCTGATCCTGAAGGATGGTGTAATTTTGATGGCTGTGCCTTAAATGTGTGTTTATTCTTTGCAAACCTTATGTACTATTGCATGTTTTCTTTACTCTACTCATAAAAACTATAGAGAAGTTTGCGAATTTGCTAGCCATTCACCATTCTCTTATTACCAAAAAATAATTAAAAAATGAAACCCATCCCAACAACGGAAAAGCCTGCTAATCAAAATCCTCTCCAAGAAATATTGGTAGTTTGTCAAGGCTTTCGACATGTTGTTCAAGGACAATACTCAGATGTAAAATCTTCAAGAAGTTATCCTTTCCGTGATAGAGTCTCATTACGATCCATTATGCTGTTGACCTTAAACTGGTAATTTTCTGCAGATATCCGGCATTCCTCGATTCGGTTGCACTTACGCCAATTTCACCTTTGTGGCTCGTGATTTTAAAACTGGGAAATCAGCTCCAATTAAACCCATCTTGCCAGAGATAAAGAGAGAAAAGTTACTTTGGCAAGAGGCAGAAAAGAGGAGTAAATTGATGAAAAAGAAGAGAGAAGAACATAACGGAGATACTAAGGTGGAGGACTTGTCCAGGCTCCTAGCTTTACTTGTCAAGGTCATGTCTTTTGTAATATGCCTGCTTCCGGGCATACGTATAGCATTCGATAAGGGACACTTGTTTTGAGAACTCATTAGTATGACAGCCACAGGAAAGGAATATTCGCTGGAGGATATTTGGAGGATTTTAATGTGCAGGCCTTTTGAAATGGCCTTTTCAACCAGATATGCCTTTGCTGGTGTGGCATCCTGGTTCTTTGAAGTTGACCATGTTGATTTCTTGAGACCTGTAAGTACTCATCCGGCACATGATGTATTTCTATGTCTAGGTGCTGCTGTTGCATTACTTAGCTGCTGGGTGTGGATCTGTGGCAATGATTACATGATGTGTCTGCTGTTACAGTCTTCTATAAGCACGGATTGTTGTACTTGAGCCTCACTCTTGCAGTATGACGTATATGTGTGAAATTATGGATCTGTTAAGTGGAAGATCATAATCTGAAGGATATTATTTTTGGGATGTAGGCAGATGCTGGCAATTTGCTCTGCCTCAAATGCTGTGTCCTGTAAACGAAGCTTGACAATCCAGCTGAACTCCTAATTGACGTTGAAGTTGTGGCCCATGTGATGCTTACCTGAGCTTAGGTCAAGCGAGGTACCATTGGCCCATGCATGTTACATTTTCCTTTAGCAAATTTTGATACCATTCTGCTACTCTGATCAGAAGTCAAAGGATGCTGTGGTGAGGGGATTATTCTCTTTTACTCCCCCTTTATTTTGGACCCAAGCTATCTACCGTCCCTTAACATAATGATCATGCATAAGAAAATTTGAATAGAAAACAAGAATGAACCGGTTACCTAGTTGGGGGATACGAAGTCTCGTATTTAATCCTATCTAACCGGTGAACCGAACCTTTGTGAAGTTACCATATCTTTGGTCGACTTGGTTTCATATCACCACGTCTTAGATACTCCTAATAAATTTGTTGTTATTTCATCTATCATCCTAACGGGGTCAAATGAATTCTACTTTACATTAACCATACGTCCTGAGGCCTTGAATGATGGACTGAGGATTCAGAAGTCCCATCCATGGAAGAAGAGGCTTGGCATGTCCTTGAACGTTTGGGTGCTGAGAGTTGTCAGACTTTATCCTGGATACACTTCTCCAGTGACTGAAGTGAACGGTAGTGCTTACTCGCAGGTTGAATGATAAGTAGTGGGCGACTGAAGTTGATTTTCGAAAAGCAGGAAAACATTGCCAAGCAAAAGAGCAACTCGGGGACATCAGTCTAGTTTGGAACTTGAGGGATGTCTAACCCACCAAACATGTATCAGCATTGCGAAGTCCAATTATTTACCACTTCTGAGAAAGTCTCACTGCGCGATGAGATAAACCAAAGATTAGAAGATGCCAAGTAAAATGATGTTGAGAAATAAGAGCTCCTGCCAAGTAAAGTTTCAAAAGGACATGGGACTAAACATTTCACTGGTTCAAATTGATGGATGGTGATAGGAAAGTTGTGAACTTCCACATCTGGTAATAAACTGGTACTATGTTTGTCACGCCCCGAACCCCGAGCGCGCCAACATCCCACCATGGTCATGCAAATGCGACATTCCCAGGTAGCGTCGCCGACCCCATTCATTTATTAATGCGCAAGCGGAACGTATTATAAAACCCCTGACAATGAAATACGGGATAGAAAAGCAGGAAACAATTTCACAACCAATCACTTACTCAAACCAACGAAGTTACAAACGAAGGCCTACAGCCAAAAGTCTACAAAAGATCGACTCTTAAAAATGAACTGTCCTACGACCTACAAGTCGGACACGCTCTCCAATCCTTATGACTTCACCTCCGCAACTCCTCAAGGCCAACCAAAGCTATCTGGCCGCTCCGCCCACCGGGAACTTGAAATGGTTATTCAATAACCACTGAGACAACGTCTCAGCAAGTTCAACCTCCTAAACCCCTATTAGAAAGAAAATACGCCCAAGGGTGGCTTAGCCACATCACACAGAGAACTTACCTCGACTCAATTCCTTCCTGCAGGTTAGCACAATTTGTATCACACAATTTCAGGTAGTAATAATAATTCAAACAATTTGAACGCCATCACTTTTATATAAATCACGATCGCACTTAGCACGCATCACAATTATTATTCACTGCCACACAATAGCATAGCTTACTCGCAAGTCAGATATCTACTAACATTACGGCATTTCTAGAAGAATAAAGGTCCAGTCGATCTTCGCCACTACTGCGACCAAGCCACGTCGTTCTATCGACAGCATTTCTAGAAGAATAAAGGTCCAGTCGGTCTTCGCCACTACTGCGACCAAGCCACGTCGTTCTATCGACAGCATTTCTAGAAGAATAAAGGTCCAATCGGTCTCGCCACTCTGCGACCAAGCCACATCATTCTATCGACAGCATTTCTAGAAGAATGAAGGTCCAGTTGGTCTCGCCACCTCTGCGACCAAGCCACTTCATTCTCTTGACGATTCGAAAGAATAAGGATCCAGTCGGCCTAGCCACTATTGCGACCCGAGCCTTTCAACTAGCACACGACAATTCGATACCGATCCTTGGATACTTTACATTTCACTCACATAATCCAATTATGATATTAGCCATTAACAATCCAATTTCAATGCCGAACTCGACACTTGGGATTTTATGAATAAAATCCATATTTATCACAATCAACACTCAATTTGCCACAATCAATCATCAAATTCAAATTCTAAATACACAGCAGCGATTGGCACGAAATTCTGAGAGTTTAGGGTCCCGACAAATTTTTTGAATTATAATAAATAATTAATTTTATTCCAAAAATTAATTAACTAATAATATCCATATTTTTTGCAATCCACATTCAATTTATAATATCTGACCATCAATTTCAAAATCCGAATACACAAGCAATGATAGCGCGAAATTCTGAAAATTTAGGGTCCCGACAAAATTTTCGGAATTTAATAAATAATTAAATTTATTCCGAAAATAATTAAATAATAATATTTTAATAATTTCGAATAATAATATATTATTAAATTATTAAATAATTTCGAGATATTTAAATAAATCAAAAGTAAATTTCTTTATGTCACATCAAGGCTTATATTAATATAAACCTTCATTTAGCTTTAAATTAAACTTACTTTAAGTTAATCAAGCACATCAATCTAATCTACACTTAAATAAATTAAACTAACCACCTAATAACACTTAACATAAACTAAACACACCTAAAGCATCATTAACCCTCTAAGCGAGGTTTAATGAGTTAAACTCACCGGATTAGCGAGCCGAGCGGACCAAAACGACGGGGACGACGCGAGGATCAACTTTCCTTAAAGTGGGCCGAGCATCCGGGCTCGGGAAGGCGGCCAAAACGGCCCACGAATGGGCTACCATACCCACTCCGTGGGTTTGCTGGTTCGGCCACAAAACAGCAAGAAAGAGAGAGGGTTAGGGGCGGCAAGAGGTTGGGAGAGCGGGTGGTGGCTTGGCGAGGCCGAGCGGTGGCCCACGGTGGCCGGAGGTGGCCGGATCGTGGCCGGTGCTGGCCAAGACGGAGCTGAACAGAGGCGGCACGAGAGCTGGACGACGCACGGCGGGGACGACAAATGCGAAGGGGCGGTGGCGGAGTGCACGGCGTGTGCGGGTGGTGTGGACGGCGGCCCGGCGGCGGTGCTCCGGCGCGACGGCAAGCTGCTGTCTTCGTGCGCCTGCAACTTCCGCTCAAGCTTCTCCTTTATGGTTTTTCACGAACAAGAGGGGAAGAAGAAAGGAGTTGGTTCGGTCACGTGGGGTGAGGGAGGAGAGAGAGAAGAGAGAGAAGGAAGGGATAGGGGTTTTGACTAGTCAAATGGGGAGAGAAGAAGAAGCCAAATTGAATTTGGCAAGGGGTAGACGGTTGATGGGGAGGGGATTCGCACGAGGGGGAAAAGAAAGAGAGAGGGAGAGAAGGAGAAAAAGGAAAAAGAAAGAGAGAAAGAGAGAGAGAAAGGGGGAAAGGTGTTTGGCCAAATAAGGAAAGGGGAAATGAGGATAAATTCAAAAGAAAAGAATTTCCTCAAGTAGAAAATTCTTATTTCAATTTCTTTTGAATAAGCTCATATATTCCCAAAAGAATTTCATATTAGAATTCTCGATTCCCCTCTTGCATTTTTGCATCCAATATCCCTCTTGAATTTCTCTCAAATGACTCTTATTAAATCAATTGATGTCTCACTTATCAAATTGATTATTTTCTTTATCCAAGAATCCCTCATGCTTCTCAATTTCACAATCTCTGGCTTCAACTGAACGAAAACGGCTATATTTATCCAGTCAAAATTAAAACCCGAAAATCTGGATGTCACAATGTTCAGCGTTGATATATCAGTGTTTTTTGCTTTGTGACAGAGTTGTTTGCTTTGTCCTATTGCTAGGTCAAGGGACTACACGCTTGCCATTGCATCGAGAATTAACAGAGCTCTTATGTGACATCCCAAATTTTCAACCCTGTCTTCTACTGAATAAATCGGGCATTTCATTGACGCGTCTATAGGGTTATTCTCGAGCCGATCACTCTCGAGATAACTAGACTAAATTTTTAAATTATTAAGGAATTTTAAAGGCGATAGACTTGAGAACTCGATCGTGAATCGAACTTGGACCGTGTCTATCTTTAGAGGCCATTCTCAAAGTGCATATAAAATCGATTAGAGATCAGAGATAGGTCGGTTCGATCGAGATGTGTGGCTAATCGTGGGTGACACCACTAAATTAGAAAATTCGTTGACCAAGACTAGACCGATTTCTTATTGTTTTGGTACCACTGTGTCCGTATTTGAATCCTCGAGATTTTCACGACAATCAAGAGTCGCCATTGAGTCGAGTGGGTTCATAGTGGCTCGAAGAAAATCGACCACGGGTCATTTGCCTTAAAAAGTTAAAAACTACCCAATAGTCTAGGTCACGCTAAAAACGCGCCGAATGAAAATTAACCGCCAATTCGAGTCCGATTTCAGAAATTGAAGTTTTGGCGATGTCACAAGCTATTTTAGGAGCATTGACTCAGTCTCAGAAGATTTTTCGGAGGTCCCGAGATTTTTACGGAAAACCGTTTCGGACGTCGCGGAAATTGGCCAAAAGTTTAAATTGGCTAAATTAGTGGGAAATTGGAATTTCAAGCTAAGCCGTTGTGTGTCGGGGATTTATAGAAAATCATTTGGCGTTTTCTTCATTGAAATTGACCAAATTGGGAATTTATTGGAGAAATTGAATTCATTTAAGCCAATTCCTCCCCAAATTCGTGTCTGCACCTAAGCTACAACAATTGGGCCACTTTTAACTTTGGCAGCACAGAAGAAGGTGTGAGGGTGGATCATTGAAGGCAAGTATATATCATGGCTAGAATGACTTGTGTAAGATATTTTGCAAAATATCAAGCTTAAGGGGCCCTCACCTCTCATCACAATCCTCTCTCCCTCTCTCTGCCGCTTTGCTTGAGCGAATCCCTCACCCCCCTCAACCAGACAGCTATCTCTCTCCCTCCCCACTTCGTGCGACGCCAACACCTACGGAAAGCAAGAAATCCACTTCTTCGGTCAACATTCCTCTCCACGTTGAAGACTCCACTGAAGCCAGCTCACGGGATCTTCACTGGAGCTGCTCCTCACGTCCGCGCAATCCACCGAGCTCCCTCTCCTTCGCGTGTCCAGCAGTAGGCATTCACGAAACCAAAAGAGGCCCCGTCGTTGACTGAAGATCCTCACCGCACGAAGTCAAGACCGCCTGTTTCTCCACTATCTTATTGCGCCTTCTGCCCACAAAGACCCGAGCCCCACGCGGCTTCAATTTTTGTGAAGCCTTACTGACCGAAGACTCCACCGAGCTTCCTTCATGCCGCCACGAGTCCAACGTCTTCAGCCCGTGCATCTCGTGGAGTCCATGAAGACCGAGCAACCCAATTGCTGATCGCCCAGTCACCACACGTCCGTGAAGATCAAACCCCACCAAGCGAAGCAGCTTGTCTCCACGCGGCAGTCCCACCCACTGAACTATTACGTTCAGTTCAGTCAACCAACGAAGCTGGTGTTGACCGTGAGGCCTCCACTCACGGAAATCCCCAAGCAGTGCTTCGTGCGTCTCCAGCCACGCCATCCAGAGAAGCCAAGATCTTCGCAGCATCAATTGAAGCCGCACACCAGCGAAGCCCAGTCCACCGATCCTTCAGCAAGCCCTCGCAATCCAGCAGCCCAGCTCAGCCCGTGAAGTTCAGTCTTCAAGCCTGTAGAATTGAGGCCCAAGTTCAGCCCTCAATTTGAAGCCCAAGTTAGTTCAGTCCAGAAATTCAGCAGGCCCAATTCAGTTTTATTTCAAGCCCATTTTCAGCAATTGTAATCTTCAAGCCCAGTTTTTGAAGCCCAATCGCAGCTAGGCCCAAGTCCAAGAGCAAACCCATTCCAGTGCAAGAACAAATCTCATTTGGGCTGAGATTTGTTGGGCCAAGGTCAAGGCCGGTCCAAGTTTGCGGTGTCGTCGAAAGTTCGATTTCGGCGTGATCAGCGTCGCCGTCGCGGTGATCCGGTCTTTGCTCATATCAAGTGAGTTTTACTCACTAATCTTTATTAGTTTGCTAATTATGCCTTAGGGTTGGTTAGATTTAATTACATGCACTTAGGTGGTTAGATTAGGTTAGAACAATTAATTTAGTGACTTAATGATGCATGTTAGGTGGTTAGACCTAGCTATTAGCAAGTAGAAATGTTTGATTATTTATTGAATGTATCTCGATTTTTCCCGACCGTTTGGTTCCAATAAGGCAATATGGGCCTAAATTGGATTTTTAATATTTATTTATTTATTTTTCGAAATTAATTATTTAATTATTTATTTTTCCGGAAATTCAACCGGATGGCGGTGACCGGAATTTCGTGCCGATTGTCGTGGTGCAGTCCGTTTATTTAATTGAGCTTCAATTTTTATGGAATTGATTTAAATTGTGAAATTTGAGGAATTGTCCTAAATTGTTTGTTATTGAATATTTGATTGGTGCTTGGCCGAGTATGGGTATATAGCGCCAGTTCGTTGATGGGCTATATAGTAGAGAGAATGATGAGAGCGTCTTGAGAATGTTATTGGCCGAGACCAATCGAATGCGATGTTATTGGACATACGTGGTTCGGTGATTGGAAGTATCCTTTGGCCGGCGCTTTAAAGAACGCACGTAAATGACTTATAGACAAACGTGGTTCGGTGATTAAGGAAATATCACCGGTGAAAACGACGCCTTAAAGAACTCACGGTGTTGTCTATAGCCGATGTCACCTTGGCGAAAACGGCGCCCTAGAAAGGACACGTGGTTCGGTGATCGAGGATATCACCTTGGTGAAAACGGCGCTTAAAGAACGCACGGTGTCGGTGATCGGTATGTCATTGGCGAAAACGACGCCCGAGAAACACATGTGATTTGGTGAAAGAGTACACCACTGGGAGATCGTGGTACGAGTGGGAATGACCTAGAGATGGTCAGATTGACATGTGATCGACTAAGTCGATGGATCAATGCTTGATCGTATGTCGTGAATTGTTTGAATATATGTGTTTAACCTTGAATTGCAGGTTGGAACTGAGGCCAAGGTAAGTCCTCTGACTCGTGTTGTGCTTAGGCAACCGTATGGCGTGGTTTATTAATCGAGTCTTAGTGGGTAGGACTCGGCGAGACGTGGTCTCATTGGTTATTGAATAACCATTTCGGACCCCGAGGAAAAGCTTCGAGAAGGAAGAACCTGAAGGGAGAAAGTATTTTGAAGTAGAAGATGATCCAGAGAGGGATCTTGAATATAACCCGGATGTGGATTGAGATCCCATCCCTTTTGTGAACCCTGTCTTGGTATAGATAGGTGTGAGACTTTTATGCTGTAAATAGTATTGTAAATATACTATGAGTGGTGCTGTTAATGAAAGTGTGGTTATGAATTTCAATATGAAAAATATGGCCTACTTTCCTATCCCATTGTTTTATTGTCCTTATTTATAACGCTTCCGCATGTGCTTAATTAAAAGAAAGGGTCGGCGATACATAGTCCTGGGATATCGCATTTTAATAATCGACCAAGTAGAAGGATGTGCGCGCGTCCGAGGATCGGGGCGTGACATCTTATGATAAGGCTTCTTTACAGTGGAATTCTTTGGAAATTGCTCGCAGAACATGCTTGGAAGCAATTGGTAAGCTGGCATCCTTCATAAGATAATCCATCAACATTTCAGATTTAGACTGGTTGATAATCTGGGGTCAGAACTTGGGAGTTTATTGGTACGGATCTAGTTGCATTTATTAGCAATTTATTTGAGACAATTCTCTGTTGAACTGCTTATTCTTACCAAATTTCTATACTTGAATGATTGAAAATGGAAAAGGTTAGAACAGAGCATTTTGCGAGCACTGCAAGAATTTTTTGTTGAAACCCGGCTCACCGAGCCTTCATTTTCATTTCTCCCTAATAAGTTTCCAATAATCTACTATGTCCAATCTGAACATTCAGTTAGCTTTAATAATCAGATCCAACTCAAACTATGATGTTGGTTCTATACCAATGAGACCTTGCACAAGGCCATGAAAAGACCTAAAAAGAGTTCTGGTGAGCAAAGCCTCAAGATTGTCAGTACTTCATGCAGTTGGTCACCTTGCTGATTCTGTTGGGACAGTTAATATTATGTAGTTCCATAAACAACTAGCAAAGCACATACAATTGGCATTCACGAGAACATATACATCTGTAATAAGGAGATGCTTAACACAGACTTCATGAACTTTTCACTGCAGGCCCCCCTAGTTTTATGTGAAGCCCCTATTGAAAGTCGTGTGTTACAAGTTAAATAGAAGTACGAAATTAAATTGTCACCCTGGGGCCATAGGTGAGTTTAGAACAAACTTGTATAGCTGGTGTTGTTGATACCATTGTGACTATGTCTGAACCCACAAGAATAAAATGGTTTGGGGAATTAGTATGTTACAAATGCATTTTGTCTTGCTAATCGAAACTTAGTGAATAGCAAAAACTCACCAACTCGTCGTGTTTCTGGGAAAAACCCTATTAGATATTCTTTAGGTTACGAGTCAAATTATTGAGCTTTAAGGGGAGTAAAAAAAAAAAAAAAAAAAAGCTCGAAAACATTTCTTGTCTAAACCCAGTTACAGAGTTTGGATTAATACAGCATAGAATCTTGTTCTTTCCATGTTCTAACTGGTTACCATATATCAGATTCTGTCTTGGAAACAACTAGTTAGCTAGAGTTAAAACCATATCTCAATCTCTTGCTGCAAGTCAAATGGGAGAGACATGCCTTAGGGCATTAGCTTCAACCAACAATATGGGTGAATATGAACTGGTCGGATTTACGCTTTTGCAAAAGCAAGTCTTCCATTTTTTTTTCTATATTTGTAAGAATATGATCTTCCATTTATTTCTTCTGTTTATTTGGATCTCACAATCGTTCTCTTCGATGGTAGTTGATGAGACATGCTCACAATTCACAAAAAGACTTAAAAAAGACTTTTTGGACAATTATCCCTAATAGGGAAAATCGTCCAAAATGTAAGAAGATGGACAGTAGAACGTGCTTCAATTTCTTTACCGACACGGTCCGTATCTATCTATATATATATAGACACACACACACACGTGGTTCACCAATTAATAACTTAATTTCCATCATTAAGAACACAGAAAAATAGGACCCCTTTTTAAAATGTTTTGCCCAAGCTCTCGTGATGGTTGAAACGTCAACAGATGTGTACCTCTTTGTTGTTGTTACTTCTTGTTGGGGTGTGGTGGATAGAGTTTAAGCCTATTAAGCTGCCTTAGATTTCATTGGGAGCAGAAGTTATTGAATTGAAAGTGCCATGTAATTAATTCGGTTGTTTATTATCACTTTGAAAATCCCAATGTTGAAATTTGACGATGTAATTGCCATTTCAATTTTCATTGTTTTTCTCATGAGATTGACCTTCTTGAAAAATAGAATTCACTCCTTAAAGAGAATGAAAAGAGTTGAAGACAACAATATCTTCCATTGGCATAGCTTTCGCATTCCCCTCATCAGTAAAACAATCAACAACCCCTCACTTGGTTTATGCTTGTCTGGTCTCTTTTATCTCTTATTGAAAGTTAGACTACAAAAATTAACAAACACACATGAGCCGATCAAATGTGTAGACACCTGGACAACCTTGAGAATCTCTATATGTTTAGAGTAAAGGGCTAAGTATCCACATTTGTTTATGAAGATAGAAGATTAAGCAGTCCAAGCATGTGAAAGCATGTAATTGACTCGATAATATGGTCTTTGTCCTTTGAGAAAGAGAAGGAATGGCAGTTCTAGTCCTTTTTTTTATGTCAGCTGTATGACATCAACCTCTCAGCATCATACAAATATGATATGCTTACTGATATGCAATTATATACAAATTGGTTGGGCTATTACCCAATGAGGTTAAGACTAAGTTCTGAATTACTATAATAAAATTGTACTGGTAGCAGACTCGATAATATCGTCTTTTGTCCTTTGAGAAAGACAAGCTGTAAAAAAATAGACAGGTTGATTGATTTTAGAGCGTGCAAACCGCGGTATGCATCTATATAAATTATATAACATTGTATAAGGCCACCTCTAAAATGGTGAGCACAGTTCTAAGATTATTTTAAATGAGAAACATTAAGATTCAAATATGATTCCATTGTATCTTCACCAAACGTATGCCTATTTAGTCAATTAGTTGGGTATTACATGATTTTGCTAATTCTCGATCGTAAGTTGTAGTATTTTCCAATGAACGCTATGTTTCTATAACTTTTGAATAATTAATAAAAGATTTAGTTCCACGTGCAATTTTATGTCTGTGATTTATGTTCACATGTAATCCCTTTGCTACTAAAACAATAGATATCGTATGTGAATGTAGTAGTAGAAACTGCACTACTGAATGGATGAAGATGGCGTAAGGATATAAAAGCGAAGTAAAGAAGTGGTGTCCGGGCCGTAAAAGATAAAAGAAATTATCATAATAGCTATGCTTTTGCCAGGCAATTTATAGTGAAGATTCGGCATCAAACCAAGAAAGATGATTCCAAGTGGAAAATGTTGGTCAACAAAGTAATTGCAGCTAAGAATGCATTGGACCACTCTCAGCTCGGTGCTCAGGTTTATTGTGATAACTTTGTATCTTTTAAAAAATATGCTTTCGCACAAGTTTGATTCATCCCAATTCAAAATGAATAAATAAATTGCTGGGAACTTATAGTTCTTTTTTTTATTTATTCTATAAGTCTTTACAGTGACCTGTACATGAGTTAGCTGGATAATGTATATACATTACTTACATTTGATCTTTAGCTTTTTCTTTTTTTCTTTGGTTGGATCGGATTGCTTTACTCCATTAGCCACAAGGCTTTATCTTTTGCAATTGTATCATGAGTGCAACTAGCATTAGCAGAATTGTCGCCTAGACCCGCTCGGCAAACCCAATGCAACCAGAGGGATTGGATTTGGATCGGACCTGCATAATCAAAAGTACTGTCCCAGGCTAGACAAGAGATTTTCTCCCATTTGTGCATAATCTCACTTGGATTTTAATGAATCACCCTTTAAATCAACTTTAATGGTGGAAAACACAACCTAAAAATTCGAAGGCATAAACTATCATCAGGTATTAATGATAGTCGTTATAGATGACAAACTTACTTGCAATCTAAGTATATGCCTTTGAAAGATTATCGTCATAGTAATGGAATTTACCAAACTTTTGGATAGTTAATAAAGTTATTTGAATAATATCTACTAATACATATGTGAAATTATGAGTGTGACATAAATATCTACTGTCTTTTTATACTCTTGAAGTCATATACAAGTTGATGATAACTTGTATACTAACTTTGCTTGAACATTTAAAGGTATGCACGCTTTTTTGGATTTAAATAAAACTCAAAAGTACTTTTTAACGCTCCCATCAAAACTTAAAAGATTACTACAATTTCAGAAAATTATGAAAGACATTAAATGTGAGTCTTTGAGTTAACATTTGAGTACTATGGAAGTTTCGAAAGTTTTGGATTTAAAAAAAGTTAAAATTGCATGAACTATAAGGTTTAAATTAAGCAAAAAAGTAAAAGCAAATATTCCATACATGCTTGTAATTAATAGAAACTTATCAATATATATTGAGGACTTCTTATTAGTTATCCGGGACAATGCACAATTATAATGTTGACTGCGCAAAATACTAAAAACCAATAAAAGAATAATACAACCACCCAGCACCTAAGCAGAATGCTTAAATGAATTTGCAAGGAGTGGCAATTGGTTTTTTCAACGTATGGTTTTGCTTAGAGGGTGTGTGAATGGTAGAGGTAGTAAGTAGTCGTTGGGTTCACAATGAGATCTGTTTCTGACATTTTTCCCTGAAGAAAATGACCGTTCTAAGATCAATATAAGCGTCGCTTTACAAAATTGAACAAATGATATACAAATCTATAGCAGAAATAATGCAACAAACTTGAATAAAGATGTACAACCTCTTTTACAACTCGATTTCATATATTTCTAGCATTAATAAAAGAAGAGACACCACCAAATTTAGTCCTTGAACTCATAATCAATGTTCAATTATACTTAAATTTTAACTTTGGTCAAATTGATATTTGTGCTTTGTGAGTCGAATCGATTTTGTTTTTTTATATGGTTATGTAAACAAGGGATTAATCCTTAATAATATTTTGTGAGTAATCTGACTAAACTATCCTAGTCCATTCTTAAGCAAGTAATATGGCTTTGGCAAATAGCATGTATTTCCGATTTCTCAGCTCAATATACTATGATGGGAAACCGCTGTATGCGTCTTTATTTATTATATAGCATTGTATAAGACTTCACCTCTAAAATGGTGAGCATAACCTAAGATTATTTCAAGTGAGAAACACTAAGATCCAAATATGATTCCATCATATCTTCACCAAACACATACCTATTTAGCCCCATTCATTGGATATTACATGATTTTGTTAATTCTCGATTTGAATGTTTATTTGACATTTTGTAGAACCATCAAAATCTTTGACTTTGTTGATCTATATTGGATTAATGTAAAATCATTAGACATATCAAATAGAGTAATCTATGTACAATTATATATTCGAACCATTTTACTCGTTAAGTTTTTTGTGCTTAAGAGATGAGGACAGGCAACTAGCGCGAGGTATTACCTCCTTTGAATCTAACCCATAGAAAAACATAAATTTAGCCAAGTTATGTTTTCAATTTTAAGTTGATTTAAGAGGATTTTATTTTCTTGATATGGAGGATAACCTCCTGTTGAAATCTAAATATTTGCTCGTTGCATTTGCCAAAAATTAGGGATTGAATTTGCAGAAACGACACAATTCAACCCCTAAAAAACCGTGATTTTTACATAATTTTGCACTATTTATCTTGTTGCATTTAGAAACTAGAGATTTTGTAGTTTGTTAATACCTAAGTTTCCATTCCCATACGCTATTTATGCAAATTATAAAATTGAGGGACCGAATTCACCTTCCTAAAGAAAAAAAAAAAAAAAAAAACAACTCTACATAATTTTGAATTCATTTTTCTTGTTGTGTTTTCTTCTGCAATTAGAAATTAGAGGTATTGTAGTTTATAGATACCTAAGATTCCCCTCTTATGGACCACTCACGCATTTTATAAAAGTTAGGGATGGAATTTGCCTCACTCTCGTAATCGTAGATTGAGGCCGAGGTAAGCTTGCCTTTCTCTCACGTGCACTACAAGCTCATTGCCTCGGTCTGTTGGTTCTTTAACTCTCCTCTTAGCAATGATACTTTTCTATAGCATTTTGTTTAGTTGTTCTTCATGCCTTTATGTTTATTTCTAACTCGTAATATATGTTTGTGGCTGTGGAGTCTAAGTTTCATCTTGGTTTATGGTTTAATGTGTTCCATCCCATCACCATAGACCAATGTTATAATCAATTTTTCTTGGATATTCTTACTTGGCTGTGATTTTAGGAAAAACTTGTCTAAAAAGTCATAAACTTATTAAATTTTTTTAATTTTTCCAATTGAGTCATTTTAGGAGAAAATTGTCCAAAAAGTCCAAAATATATTGTACTTTTCCTAATACAGTCATGAATTTTTCAATTTTGTTAATTGAGTTTTAAATCTTCTTACTTTTTGCCAATGAAGTTTATCGGGCCAATTTTAGCAAAAAATTACTGACATAGACGCCGGCTATGCTATGTAGGATGACTAGTGCTAACGTGAATAATTTATTATAATATTTTAATATTTTTCTCAAAAAAAAAATTCTTTCTTCCCTTTCTCTCTTTTTTTTGTCTTGCCCCTTTTTCCCTCCACCAGACCTCATCTATGGCCAAAGGAGGTTGCCGACCTTGAGGGAGCTTATGAGGGTCGCCTTCACCCAGTAGGCAAGACAGGCAACTAGGTCAAGGCCAGCAGCTTCAAGGATCATTGAATGTCTAGATCTAGGCTATTAGGACCACAATTGTGGAGAAAATCTCTCTCTTTAACTGCTCGCTCAAGGAGATTGGGACTCGGCAACTATACACCAGTGGGGGAGGTACGAGAGAGCATGATTGGTTTTGAGGTGAAGGAGGGAATCTTCATTTTGGGGGGTTTTTGAGAGAGCACCATCAAAGCAACCCAGTCGTGGCCAAGAGATTTCTCTAGGCCATTTAATGTTGTTCTCGCAGTAAGCCACTGACAATAGACATACTTGGGATCCCTCTGTTATGCTTTGTTTTGCAGCCATAGAAGGTGAAGAACTCAAATCGAAAGTACCACTGTCCTGCTTCAACACTCCTTGGAGCTGCTGGCCTTGGCCGGTTAACCGCTGTTGGGAAAAAAGGAAAAAGAAAGGAAATAAATAAATAAATAAATAAATAAATAAGAGAAGGAAAAAAATAAGAAATTAATAAAAATTTGAACAAAAATTAAAATATTATTAAAATTTGTCATTGTCAGCGTGGTAGGGCCGATGCCCATATTGGCAATTTTTGGCCAAAATTGGCTGAATGGACTTAATTGGCAAAAATTAAAAGGGTTTAGGACTCAATTGACAAAATTAAATTTTTTTGACTTAATTGATAAAAATATAATAGATTTATAACTTTTTAGACAATTTTCCCGTGATTTAAGGGTCATGCTTAAGTATATCCTTATCATTTGTTCATGCTTGCTTTGATATATTGCTTGTTTGCCTTGGTTTAGGCCCATCTCGAAGCTTGGCCGAGTATCTCCATGGATTATCTAGGCTCATCCTCTCAGTACTTGTCTATGCTGATTTTGTTATCCTGAAATATTATATTAGGGTGTTGTGATGTCTCTTGTGTTGGATTTTATATATGTTTAGATTAAACCATTTGTTTAGTTTGTATATCCCATGTATGTCATATGCAAACTGGTCTTTAGAAATGATTTGAAGGTATGCTTGGCTTCATCTGATGTGTTACAAATGTTGTCTGTCCTTGCGGAGTTGCATGTTGGAACCAATTGCCATCGAGCTGTTATCCAGTTAGGATGTTTCTCAGAAATCTTTTGGGTTCAATTCGCTCTAGGGGGTTATCGGCTCAGATTTGGGCTTGCTGAACCATGGCTTGTATGGCATGTTTATGGTTCTTGAGTGTTCATTCAATGTGTTTCGGGTTAATTCGGGTTAATAGAGGTCTAAACTTGCTGTCTATATTGCCTAATGGGCTGGCAAGGAGCTTAGAGCTTCTATTTGGGCTCGCTAAGGGTCTCCACCTATCTTGGGACATTCCTTTTACATGATTACATCATCTACATGTCATAATCACATATTTGCATCATATCATAGTTCAATTTCTAGCCTTGTATCTAGTTTTTATATCTTAACTTTCATATAGTATAGGTAGAGTTTAAATCGTGTTTATCATGGATAAAAATAAAAAAGAAAAATAAATAAATAAATAAAGGATAACAAAATCGGAGAGGCATTTGATAAGAAATGGTGTTTTTAATGCTAACTTTGATTTATTCTTAGCTGAATTTCATTTTGTTTAATCAGGCAACGTTATCACCTAGCTTAGAAAATTTACTTGTCTTAAACTAGGTTGATTGCATATAGACGTCAGTTTACGGGAGTCCTATCTATGGCTTAGGAGTAGGGTGTTCTTATATTTTTGCTTGATATGACTCGGGTTCTACTTATTGTACTGCTTGTGATTATATTGTCATAATTTCTTTGATATATTACTTTGTCTAATTTTTGTCATGAGTTCTCATCGCATGAACAATTAGGTTTACATTTTTTTAGGGAAAAAAAAAGTGAAGAAAACCTACTTATCCTTCACAAACACACTCATTTAACTTATTAGCTTGTATCTTGTTTATCAATAATATCAAGTGTCTTGTTAGACGTGGCATCATCAAACATTCCACTATGCTACCTATTGAAGTTTGATAGTTTGAAACCCAAGTAATTATAAATGGATGTGCAAATAGAATAGAGATAGGAATGATCTAACGATAAAACATGAACTTGACACAAAGCAAGGATCATCATCCACATACATGATATTTTTCTTTTGCAATATAGTGCATGAGATACTTGTAAATAAGTAATAATCTTTACCGAAATTGTCAATCTTTTTAAATGATAGATCTGCATATAAAGAGGGAAAAAGGTCAGAAAAAAGAAGAAGAATAATATTTTGCCCTACATGGACAAAAGGCAAAACGGTGATGAAAGAGAAGAAAATAATAGTTTGCCCGTTATATGGACAAAGCTTATTGAGCTCATGCAATCTTAATAGAAAAAAATTATGTTTCTATAAATTTTAACTTTATAACATTTAATCTTGTCTAATAAAAAAGAAGAGAAAGTAAGAGAACCACTTCAAGTCAAAGCAATCAATAATATAGAAAGAAAGATAAAGAGAGATCCCTCAGATTTGTGGAAAACTTGTCACCTCTAGGAACAATTTTACAATAAAATATGAACCTATCACAAAGCAAGAAGTGTCACTCACGCATCTAACACTTTTTATTTTTTTTGTCATTCAATGCATTGGATACTTGTAAATAAACAATAATCTTTACCCGAAACTTTTAATCCTTTTAAATAATTCAACTGCATATAAAGAGAGCAAAAATGTGAGAAAAAAGAAGAAGAAGAATGTTTTGCCTTGCATGGACAAAAGGCAAAAGGGTGATGAAAGAGAAGAAAAGAATGGTTTGCCTGTTTTATGGACAAAGCTTATTGAGCTTATGCAATCTTAATGGACAAATTTTATATTTCAATAAATTTTAATTATATGATAGTTAATATTGTCTAATGAAAAAGAAGAGAAAGTAGGAGAACCACTTCAGGCTCAAGCAATCAATAATCTGGAAATAGAAAGAAAGATAAAAAGAGATCCCCAAGATTTGTGGAAAACTTGTTTCTCTAGGAATGATTTGATGATTAAATATGAACTTGGCACAAAAAGCAAGAAGCATCATCCATGCGTATAATACTTTTCTTCTACCATTTAATGCATTGGATACTTGTAAATAAGTAGTAATCTTTATTCAAAATTTTCAATCCTTTTTAAATGATTGATCTGGATATAAAGAGGGAAAAAGGTGACAAAAAAAGAAGAGGAAGAAGAATGTTTTGTCCTACATGGACATAAGGCAAAAGGGTGATGAAAGAGAAGAAAAGAACAATTTGCCCATTATATGGACAAAGCTTATTGAGCTCATGCAATCTTAACAGACAAATTTTATATTTCCATAAATTTTTAGTTTATGACATTTAATCTTGTCTAATAAAAAAGAAGGGAAAGTAAGAGAACCACTTTAGGTCAAAGCAATCAATAATCTAGAAAGAGAACGAAAGATAAAGAGAGATCCCTGAGATTTGTGGAAACCTTATTGCCTCTAGGAACGATTTGACAATAAAATATGAGCCTAGCACAAAGCAAGAAGCATCACTCATGCATCTAATACCTTTCTTCTATCATTTAATGCATAAATAAGCAATAATCTTTACCTGAAATTTTTAATCCTTCTAAATAATTGATCTGCATATAATGAGAGAAAAAGGTGAGAAAAGAAGAAGAAGAAGAAGAAGAAGAAGAATATTTTGTCCTACTTGGATAGAAGGCAAAAGGTGGCGAAAGAGAAGAAAAGAATAGTTTGCCCGTTATATGGACAAAGCTTATTGAGCTCATGCAATCTTAAAAGAAAAATCTTATATTACTATAAATTTTAATTTTATGACAGGCACATTGTTTGATAAAGAAGAAGAGAAAGTATGGGAACCATTTTAGATTAAAGTAATCAATAATCCACAAATAGAAAGAAAAGATAAAGAGAGCTTCTTGAGATTTGTGAAAAACCTGTCACCACTTGCCTTTGGTGGGAGATGCCTTCTTGGAGCGTCTTATGTATAGTAACTCCAATATGGCTTTGGCTTATAATAATCATCCTCATTAAAGGGCAAGTTTTCTTTGTTTCGTTTCTTTTGCTAAATTAAATTTTCTTTTGAAATTTTGTCATTGCTTGAATTAAGGTCATAACTGAGTGAAAGGATATTGCCATTATCTTACCAAGTACATAATAATGGTCGAGTTTCATAGTTAATAACTTAATGGCATCTTCCACTTTCAGGGACACGTGACACATTTGTAAACATTTAATTTTACCCACTAGTGATTCATCAACACATATGATACTTTTCTTTTGTCATTTAATGTATGGGATACCTATAAATAAGAAATTATATTTACCTGAAACTTTCAATCCTTTTAAATGATGGATTTGCATATAAAGAGGGAAAAAGGTAAGGGAAAAAAAAAGAAAAAAAGAAGAAGAATATTTTTCCCGAAATGGACGAAAGGCAAAAGGGTGATGAAAGAGAAGAAAATAATAGTTTGCCCGTTATATGGACAAAGCTTATTGAGCTCATGCAATCTTAAAGGACAAATTTTATATTTCTATAAATTTTAATTATATGATAGTTAATATTGTCTAATAAAAAATAAGAGAAAGTAAGAGAACCACTTCAGGTCAAAGCAATCGATAATCGAGAAATAGAAAGAAGGATAAAGAGAGATCTCTGAGATTTGTGGAAAACTTGTTGCCTCTAGGAATGATTTGATGATAAAATATGAACTTGGCACAAAGCAAGAAGCATCATTCACGCATCCAATACTTTTCTTCTGTCATTTAATGCATTGGATACTTGTAAATAAGTAGTAATCTTTACTCAAAATTTTTAATCCTTTTAAATGATTGATCTGCATATAAAGAGGGTAAAAGGTGAGAAAAAAAGAAGAGGAAGAAGAATGTTTTGCCCTACACGGACAGAAGGCAAAAGAGTGATGAAAGAGAAGAAAAGAATAGTTTTTCCGTTATATGGACAAAACTCATTGAGCTCATGCAATCTTAACAGACCAATTTTATATTTCCATAAATTTTTAGTTTATGACATTTAATCTTGTCTAATAAAAAAGAAGGGAAAGTAAGAGAACCACTTTAGGTCAAAGCAATCAATAATCTAGAAAGAGAACGAAAGATAAAGAGAGATCCCTGAGATTTGTGAAACCTTATTGCCTCTAGGAACGATTTGACAATAAAATATGAGCCTAGCACAAAGCAAGAAGCATCACTCATGCATCTAATACCTTTCTTCTATCATTTAATGCATAAATAAGCAATAATCTTTACCCGAAATTTTTAATCCTTCTAAATAATTGATCTACATATAAAGAGAGAAAAAGGTGAGAAAAGAAGAAGAAGAAGAACATTTTGCCCTACTTGGATAGAAGGCAAAAGGTGACGAAAGAGAAGAAAAGAATAATTTGCCCGTTATATGGACAAAGCTTATTGAGCTCATGCAATCTTAAAAGAAAAAATTTATATTACTATAAATTTTAATTTTATGACAGCACTTTGTTTGATAAAGAAGAAGAGAAAGTATGGGAACCATTTCAGATTAAAGTAATCAATAATCCACAAATAGAAAGAAAAGATAAAGAGAGATCTCTGAGATTTGTGGAAAACTTGTTGCCACTAGGAATGATTTGATGATAAAATATGAACTTGGCACAAAGCAAGAAGTCTTACGTATCCAATACTTTTCTTCTGTCATTTAATGCATTGGATACTTGTAAATAAGTAGTAATCTTTACTCAAAATTTTTAATCCTTTTTGATTGATCTGCATATAAAGAGGGAAAAATGTAAAAAAAAGAAGAGGAAGAAGAATGTTTGTCCTACACGGACATAAGGCAAAACTGATGAAAGAGAAGAAAAGAATAGTGCCATTGGACAAAACTCATTGAGCTCATGCAATCTTAACCAATTTTATATTTCCATAAATTTTTAGTTTATGACATTTAATCTTGTCTAATAAAAAAGAAGGGAAAGTAAGAGAACCACTTTAGGTCAAAGCAATCAATAATCTAGAAAGAGAACAAAGATAAAGACAGATCCCTGAGATTTGTAAACATTATTGCCTCTAGGAACGATTTGACAATAAAATATGAGCCTAGCACAAAGCAAGAAGCATCACTATGCATCTAATTTGTTATTTCATTTAATGCATAAATAAGAAATAATATTTACCTGAAACTTTTAATCCTTCTAAATAATTGATCTACATATAAAGAGGAAAAAGGTGAGAAAAAAAAAAAAAAAGAAGAAGAACATTTTTCCCTACTTGGATAGAAAGGCAAAAGGTGATGAAAGAGAAGAAAAGAATAATTTGCCCGTTATATGGACAAAGCTTATTGAGCTCATGCAATCTTAAAAGAAAAATTTTATATTTCTATAAATTTTAATTTTATGATAGTTAATTTGTTTGATAAAAAAGAAGAGAAAGTATGGGAACCATTTCAGATTAAAGTAATCAATAATCCACAAATAGAAAGAAAAGATAAAGAGAGATCTCTGAGATTTGTGGAAAACTTGTTTTCTCTAGGAATGATTTGATGATAAAATATGAACTTGGCACAAAGCAAGAAGCATCATTCACGCATCCAATACTTTTCTTCTGTCATTTAATGCATTGGATACTTGTAAATAAGTAGTAATCTTTACTCAAAATTTTTAATCCTTTTAAATGATTGATCTGCATATAAAGAGGGAAAAATGTGAGAAAAAAGAAGAGGAAGAAGAATGTTTTGCCCTACACGGACATAAGGCAAAAGAGTGATGAAAGAGAAGAAAAGAATAGTTTGCCCGTTATATGGACAAAACTCATTGAGCTCATGCAATCTTAACATACCAATTTTATATTTCCATAAATTTTTAGTTTATGACATTTAATCTTGTCTAATAAAAAAGAAGAGAAAGTAAAAGAACCACTTCAGGTCAAAGCAATCAATAATCGAGAAATAGAAAGAAGGATAAAGAGAGATCCCTAAGATTTGTGGAAAACTTGTTGCCTCTAGGGATGATTTGATGATAAAATATGCACTTGGCACAAAGCAAGAAGCATCATTCATACATCTAATACTTTTCTTTTGTCATTTAATGCATTGGATACTTGTAAATAAGCAGTAATCTTTACTCAAAATTTTTAATTCCTTTAACTGATTGATATGCATATAAAGAGGGAAAAATGTGAGAAAAAAGAAGAGGAAGAAGAATGTTTTGCCTTACACGGATAGAAGGCAAAAGAGTGATGAAAGAGAAGAAAAGAATAGTTTTCCCATTATATGGACAAAGCTTATTGAGCTCATTGAATCTTAACAAACAAATTTTATATTTCCATAAATTTTTAGTTTATGACATTTAATCTTGTCTAATAAAAAAGAAGAGAAAGTAAGAGAACCACTTTAGGTCAAAGCAATCAATAATCGAGAAAGAGAATGAAAGATAAAGAGAGATCCCTGAGATTTGTAGAAACCTTATTGCCTCTAGGAACGATTTGAAAATAAAATATGAGCCTAGCACAAAGCAAGAAGCATCACTCATGCATCTAATACTTTTCTTCTATCATTTAATGCATAAATAAGCAATAATCTTTACCCAAAATTTTTAATCCTTCTAAATAATTGATCTGCATATAAAGAGAGAAAAAGGTGAGAAAAGAAGAAGAAGAAGAAGAAGAATATTTTGCCCTACTTGGACAGAAGGCAAAAGGGTGACAAAAGAGAAGAAAAGAATAGTTTGCTTGTTATATGGACAAAGCTTATTGAGTTCATGCAACCTTAAAAGACAAATTTCATATTACTATAAATTTTAATTTTATGACGGCACGTTGTTTGATAAAGAAGAAGAGAAAGTATGGGAACCATTTCAGATTAAAGTAATCAATAATCCACAAATAGAAAGAAAAGATAAAGAGAGCTTCTTGAGATTTGTGAAAAACCTGTCGCCACTTGCTTTTGGTGGGAGATGCCTTCTTGGAGCATCTTATGTATAGTAACTCCAATATGGCTTTGGCTTATAACAATCATCCTCATTAAAGAGCAAGTTTTCTTTTTTACGTTTCTTTTGCTAAATTAATTTTTTTTTTTTTTGGAATTTTTTCATTGCTTGAATTAAGGTCATAACTGAGCAAAAGGATATTGTCATTATCTTACCAGGTACATAATAATGGTCGAGTTTCACAGTTAATAACTTAATGGCGTCTTCCACTTTCGGGGACACATGACATTTGTAAACATTTAATTTTACCCACTAGTGATTCAACCAACTCAAGTTATATCTCTCTTGAGCTCCATTATATTTTAGGAATGGATGGTTAATAATTCTTTTACCATCCTATATTTTGAATAGATGAAGTCTTTTTGACAAACAAATAAAGAGTCATTTCAACATGTATATGTTGCATTTTGTTGCAATCCCATCAAATCACTCAAGGTTTGCAAAACAATCGGTTCGACTAGTCACTTGAACTAAACATTCAATGTCATCATTTCATTAATTAACATTAATGAAATCTGCTGATATGAACACTAATCTCATAAAATAAATGTCCGAAGGAGAAAAAAATTTCAAGTTTCGTACGTGTAGTTACTCACTTGAACTGCAAAAACAAATTGCACACAAACCATTTCTGCACGTACTACTCACTTTGGATATAATTTTTTCCCTTTCAATTACTTTAAACATATTTTTCGTCCACGTAACCCTAACTACTAATAGTGGTTTTAGAAATAATTCCATAAAAACAAAAAAACACGACAAGAAGAACAAAGGAAAAGGCAAAAACTGAAATATATAAATATTCTCGAACCGTCGTTCCCGTGGCTCTCGGAATCACCGGTAATAAGTCGGGACCACTGAGGCTGAGCTCGAGGTCGGGGGTTTCGAAGGCGGTCGTTCTGGATCTTGGCAGTAATTCCATGGATCAGTGGGTCAGTGAAGAATCGATTAGGAAAGACCAGAAATAGAGAAAAACAGAACAAGCTTTGAAGGTGTGTGAGAGGCGCGCGTGCAGTGAAGAAAAACGTGGTTGCACTGTGAAGATGGAGATGCGAGAGAGAGAGTGCAGCTGGCCGCCGAAGTCTGATGTATAAATGGCGAGAGGAGGGAGGAAACAGAGCAGGGCGCGAAGGTCGAAAGAGGAAGAAGAAGCAGAGTGCCCCGGGATTCCGTTGGAAAATCGAAATTCACTTTCGTGTTCCATTGTGAGCATGGCCAGGGTTTCCCAAATGCCCTTCGTACAGGATGGAAATTACCGGACTGCCACTCTCTCGAAAATTCGGTAGCAATTGCGAAGTTTTGATATTCACAACGCGATATCGAAGAAGGGGAAAGAAATTTGGGAGGATAGTTTTGAAAGGGAAATATATATATATGATGCAAAATAAAAGGGTATTGAATTATAGTGCAAAAATCATATGTATCCATGATTATATAAATGTCAAGTTATTTAAAATTATGTTTATCAAATATTTTAAAAGACTTACCCCTACACAATATGCAGCTTGATATCATTAATTGCAAAAGTAAAAAATCAAACTCGTTCGATTATATGTCTTAAGAGTTGGGTACTAAATGAATGAAAATCTTATCAGACATCATCAAGGACATGCGATGTGATGATGTCCCTAAGACTATTGTTTTACATCATGAATTTCTCATAACCCTCCAAAATCCCCAAATTATATTCAATGTAATGCATTCATTCTAATTTTTTTCTATGATTTATAAAAATCCCAAAGTTTTAACTACATAACATATTTACTTTATGTTCTACTAATGAAAAATCGTTGGAAAGAAAACAGTTTTGATATGGTGTTCACGTGGCTTAAACGAAATAAAAAAAATGGCATTGTTCTAGCCCAAAAAAAATTAGAGGAGAGTAAATTTGTGACATAAGTTTGAGGTATTCGATATCATAAGAAAAAGTTGAGGGTAAATGTATTATAATAAGCATAATTTAGAGTTTTCTATGTTTGTGAGTATAGTTATAATTTTTTAGTGGCTTTTTTTTCCTTTTTTCTTTTTCAATATTTTATAGTGATTCAAAATTAATTTTTCAACAATATAAATCATCCCTGCACTTCCTCCATTAATAATCTTGTCACGCTTTCTTTAATGGGACTGAGCGAAAATCCTTGCATTGAAGTTGGCGGCCGCACTGGACTTGGGAGGGAGCAGGTGGATGGGAGAGTAGGCCGACGAGGACTTGGACATTAGTTTGCTATAGATTGAGACAGAAGGGAGAGAGAGAGAGAGATGGAGGACAGACGAGGACAAAAAAGAAGAATGTGGTGAGTTGTTTTCGATATATTATAACGGATTAATGATATAATTAATATGATTCATAAAATTTTAATTATTTGATATAATCTCTAAATTTTATCATAATATTTAATGTAGTTTCTAAATTCTTAATTTATTTAATATAGTATATTGACTTTTGATACATATACAATTCAATATATGAACTTTTAATTTACTAAATGTGATTTATGGATTTTAGGTATATAATCAATAGATAATGTAGTCCTACTCAACTTTTGTACATATGCAATATAATCAATATTCAATATGTACCAAAAGACCAAATATCATTATAAATAAATTAAAAATTCAAGACCATATTATACATTAAGCTAAAATTTAAGGATCATATTAAATAAATTAAAATTTAGAGATCACATTACTTATTAAATCAACTTTCTAAATCATTCATGTATTTTCACTATTATAACTGGTGACTTTGGACTTAAATTGTGCTCAATGACCGATGTTGGCATTCCAGAGGCGTAAATGCTAGGATCAACCAAACCCTAGTCGAACACGTGTGTCCATTGACCCTTCGTCACCCCATGCTTTCCTCCTCCTTTGTGTTTGAGAAAATATTGGCTAGGTCTGGTGCTCTAACGTGACAAATAAGAAGGCACCTTAAATTACGCCATCGTGTCAAACGTGGGTCACATTGTCAGGCAAATTCCCCCCCCCCTTTTCTCTCTCGTCTCCTCACATTTCTCTCTCCTCTCTCTTTGTTGGGAAAAAGAAAAAGAATATTTGTGAAGAAGGTCCAGATAATTTTTTCCCGCTACTATTTCTATGAAAATTAAATAGGATAAAATATTAAATGAAAGCAGTAAAGATGAATAGTAAATAATACCGAATTTTTAAGTGAAAAACCCTCTCTTGCTGCCTTCAATTTGTGGATTTGAACTTCTCACAAATTAGATAACTCACTCAAAAATAATTCTCTTTCTTGAAGAAGAAGAACTTCTCACAAATTGGATAACTCACTAAAAAATAACTCTCTTTCTTGGAAGAAGAAAACTATTTCTTCCCCTACGTTGCTCAGTGATATTCTTGCTTTTGTATATTCTTCTCCATTGAGGAGGACTCCTATTTATAGGAGCAAAGGCAATCCGATATGGAATTGTACGATATGAAAAGCATGTAAATTTATCTCCCAATCTCTAAATAACTTTGTAGATATGAGAAGATTACTTTGATTTCTTTCCCAATCTCCCTTGATTTTATGGATGTGGAAAATCACGATGATTTATCTCCCGATCTCTTTTGATATTTTCTTTTTTTTTTACACACTTACTACCATACAATATTTTTTAGATTTCGTTTGTTTATAAAAAAAATACTATTTTGTCATTTTCCAATATTTAGATTACTTAAAAAAATAAGTGATAAAATATTTTTTGTCATGCACCCAAGCATAAGTCCATTGAGGCTTGCTTGAGACCTCAGCAACTGTGCTAGGGACCGTGCTATCCACATCTGAGTCCATCAAGGACAAACCCAAGACCTTGCTCGAGCTCAAGCACAGGGAAGCTCGACACAGGGCACTAGGGTCTCGAGCTAAGGCGTCACGACTCAAGCATGAGTATTGGGGTAAAGAGCTCAACCTTGATGGACTTGGGCTTGACCTCTATACAATCGGGCCTAGCGCTGAAGACCTCAACCTAGTCGTTGGACTCGAGCATCGGCAGTTTTCTAAGCCCAACCTTGTAGACTAGAGACAAAGAGGCGAGAGAAAGAGAGCAGACGGATAAGGATAAAAAGGGAATGTCGATGAGTTGTTTTCCACATATTATAATTGGTGGCTCTCACTTAGACTGCCAATGGACGGCATGGGCATTTCCTGATGTAGACGCTGTCAACAAACCCTAGTTGGACATGTGTGTCCTTTGACCCCTCACTCCTTTCTTTTGAGATACACCATCTCATCGCTATGTACTTAGACGTCTTTCGCACCCCTTTCCCGGCGCGTGTTGAACATGGTAAGACACATGTGCAAGTGAAAACTTTGCGTCGAAAACCTTGCGTGAAAAGATCACTTCTATAATTCCCCTATTTTATATAATTTTTATCCGCCTATCTAACACAAATTTTTATCCACCCCTATTTTATATAATTTTTTTCCACCTATATGACACAAATTTTTATCCACCTAGCTGACACGAATTTGAAGGTTTGTGTGGTTGAAGAATGCTTTGATTTGCTTTACAATGTAAAGAAATACTATGAGGAATATAAGTTCTTCCTCGCATTTTGGCAGGGATCGCATACGATAATTATTGATGAATTTTCCCAAAAAATCCAGTTGAATCAAAATGCATTTTTCATGATGAGTACGGCATCATTTGAGCTATAAATATATGAGTCAGTCCACTGTAATTTCTCTTTTAATTTCATTCATAAATTTATCCTTCTAGATCACTATCTAAAGACAGGATTATTTTAGCTATAAATATATGAGTCAATCCACTATATATATTCTCTTTTAACTTTTTTTCATAAGTTTCTCCTTGTAGATGACTATGTAAAGACAGGAGATTTATTTTTGCGCTTCAAATCTACTAGCCAAAGAGAGAAGAATCGAAAAGTTCCTCCAGATCCACGGTGCTTTCTCAGTCGCACCCACTTTACAATCCATTAGTCGCAACGAATATCGAATTTTCAGGTATGGAGGAGCAAAAGTGACGGGGTTTGGTGGAGGGCAATAAGCCATTCGCCATTGAAAGATTTAAGTGATGATTAACTACATTACGAATCAATCAAATGCAAGGAGAAGCATTGATATATACTGTGTGTTCAATTTCAGCTACCGGAACTATACAGATCTTTTCATGCTGAGGAAAATAAAAGTCTCCTTGACTCTGCTCCTGGCGATTCAGTGATGTCCTCTCCGGAGGACAGATATGAATTTGCCGGGCTTCTCCCTTGCGCCGATCCTCCCCCTCTTCTGCAACCTGTTTCACATGCAACGTCCGAAAAGTCAAACTTAATTAGAATTTGAACTTAGTTTTAGTGAAGAACTTAATTTTAATGGACATGGAATTGGCTTGCGTGAGCAATGATGACTCACCTCCTTTGCTATTTGCTGCAGGATTGTGATTATATCAACAAAGTCGGGTCTCATCTTAGCATTCTCCTGCCAGCAACTCTGCAGTAGCTCACCAAGCTTTGGGTGAGTGTGCTTTGGATGGTAGGCCGGAGTCCCTGAAACAATGTCGAATTAAACACGATCTCATTTATTCTAGAAGATTTACGATATCCCATTTCTACAAACTCATTTAAAATCGAAGTCGATAGCACCATTTGACTTGATCTGGACATGATATGATTCTCGGTGGGTCTTCTTTCACCTTGCTTTTGGGGTTAAGGAACAAAAAGTGATCAATTCTCAAGTCAGTCTCAACTATAAGATTTTCCTTTTTGTCGGGGCGATCCATCAGTTTGCAATGAATTGCAGTTTAGTCCATAGTCACAGAACTTCTATTCTACCATATTTTTATTTTATTTTTTTCGTCATATCTTTGTTGCTCATTTAAGATTATATTTCTGAAGTTGCATGTGAAGTTGCATTGAAATACAACTGACATCTAATTTAGGATCAAACTTATTTTTTATTTTTTTTAAAATAGAGGATAATAAATAAAATAAAACATTTGGGTTTGTGGAGGGAGATTTCAAAAAAAAAAAAAAAAAAGAATAATGAAGCATTTTTCTTGTTGAACACATATCTTCGTTTCAAAATTTAAAAATTCAGCGGTTGTGTGATTTTGGAGGCTTTTTATCGTTGGATGGTTGAGTGAATATTTGCAAATCTTCAACTTTGAGCTTTTCCACTATAAAATGCGAGGCTTCAAAACCGAGCAAGGGAGGGCTGAAGAAATTAGCAAAAAGCGTTCGTGTGTTTTCATGGTGAGAGAATTCGGCAAACTATGGTGAGGTTTAACGGGGGACTTTTGGGATGAGTTTTCAAAGCATTCACAAAAAGGGATAGAGTTTTTGTGAGAGAAAAGTCAGAAAAGGTGAGAGTGGGGGAGGGCTCGACAGAGAGTGAGAGAAAAATTAAAAAAGGGGAGGAAAGAAAAAAACTGTTCTTCTTCCTCGCTGGTTCGTTCGCTGCTGCCCAGACCGAGCTCCTGCGCTACCGGTCTCTCCGCGCCACCTCCGCTGCAATCCCGCGAGCACGGGCCTGCTGCTCGCACTTGCCCTCCTCGCCGATCAAGCCACCGGACTCCACACCGCCACGAAGACCCTAGTGACGCCGCTGCAGCACCCAGACCTCCTGCGCTACTCTGCCTCTGACGTGCCCTTCGCCAGCGACGCCCCCGGCCCGACGCCGATCCGGCGATTCCCCCTTTAAGCGCGCAGCCAAGCAACACCGCTCGACCGACTGCAGCAACACCAGGGTCGGCGCCTCGCTTGAGCATCGACGCCCCTGTCTCCACTCGGCCGACACCCGCACCCGGAATTCTCGCCCGCGACGCCCATCGCCGGTGGTCCGAGCTACTGCGCGCCCGACGCCCCGCAGCGCACCTCCTTTGCTTCACTCGCCGTCCGCCACGCTCGCCGCGCCACCGCCGCCTTCACCGGAGTCCCGACCGTTAAGATAAGCCAGCGAAGAACAAAAGCAAGGGAAAGAGGAAGAGGCCTCTCGACTAATGCTATCATCAATACCAGGAAGAACAGAGGAAGCAAGACATACAAGAGTGATGAAGGGAAAACATATGTAGAAGAAGAAGAAGAATATGTACATGCTGCTAAGAAGAATGAGAAGAAAACCGATTATGAAAATTCTGCATAAAGCTGTTAGTTGGGATTAGTCTCGGCCAGTTAACCTAGAATAGTTCGATACTGGTAGTTAGTCAAAGTTTGCTTCAGTTAGTTACTTTTTCTTCAACTGAATCAATACCTGTAAAACAGAATTTCAGAGTTAGTTCTTGTATATAAAAGGCTAAGCTCTCGGTTGTATAAAAATCAAGAAAAGGAGAATAAGAAAGGAAGTTCTTCATCTCAAGATCTCTCTACAAATTCTTCATCTTATTTTTATCTCTACGCATAAACTTCTTCTCGATATCGAGCAGCCGTATCCACGAAGAAATCATCTTGATGCTGAACAAATAGAGAAGATCTGCACCGGATCAAAGTTAGATTCAAAACTTCTTTGATCTCCGAAGATATCTGGTGTCCAACAAGATCTGTAAGTCGGTATTCTTCATCCACATCTAAATCAGCAAGATTCTCATTTACATCTTACTGCAAATCAGTAGAATTTGTGTCTGCAACTAGAGTTGATCTGAGATCAGGAAGAATAGAATGGCATCAAGAAGTTTGAGATATCCATTTCCTATTCATGTAAATATCTCGAATAGCTGAGGACAATTTTCTCCTATGGCAAGCTCAATTCTATAGGTTCTTGAGAAGCCAAGATCTATTCGGTTTTGTGAATGGGGAAATTTCACCACCTACAAAGATAGTACGGGTTGAAGAAGGAGGTCAAGTTTACGAGATTTCTAATCCCGATTATAATGATTGGATAAAAACCGATCAACTTGTATCCTCTTGGATTAGTGGTGCGATGATCAGAAAATATACTCGGCTTGATAATTGGATTAAACACTGCTTATGAAGTTTGGCAAGTTACGTTAAACCGGTTCACACAAAAATCAGTAGCTAAGGAGTTTGAGTTGAGAGGAAAATTGCAGGCTTGCCAGAAACGTGAACAAACATTATCAGCATATCTTAGGGAATACAAGTCAATATGTGATCAATTGAATGCCATAGGGAAACCAGTGGATGAAATCACAAAATTATTTGGAATTCTGGAAGGCTTGGGATCTGAGTACGAAAGTTTTAAAACTACAATCTACTGTTTGAAGCCCCAACCAGAATATGATGAAGTAATCTCACACTTAGAAAGATTCAAAGCCAGGTTACAGACTTATTCTTTAAATCAGTTCAGACCTAACCTCGCTTACTATGGACAGCGGAAAACTGAAGCTATACAAAACGAAGAGGCTGACAAATAATATATACAATCAAATGCTATTCCTAGAGGATCAAGAATAAGTAATCGTGGAGGAAGAGGTTATGGAAGAGGAAGAACATATAATACCAGGTATAGAAACTTTGGTTATCCTGGAAGAAATATGATTACGAAATAGTAACTCGAACTATGAACAAGAAAATCAGCAGTTCAAACAAATCAATACCTCCTACGGCTTAGGTTCTGCTCAAGGGTTTAGACCATACAATGTATCGGCACAAAGGTATTCGATATCGGTCATATCCTACACCAAATTCAAAGATACAATTAGAGAAACCAGCAGAACAAAAGCGACTTGAGTGTCAAATCTATAAGAGGCCTGGTCATGATGCTTTACATTGTTGGTATCAGTTTGATAACTCCTACCAAGCTGAGGATATACCAACAGCACTAGCAGCACTACGCATCGAAGAGACAAATGATCAAGAATGGTATCCAGACACTGGAGCAACAGCTCATATCACCTCCAATACCGGTATACTTCACAGTCTTTCTAAAAATGACAATGCTGAAACAGTTATGATAGGCAATGGTCTGTGTTTACCTGTCAAATACATTGGTAATGCAATATTAAATGCTGCAATTACTGCCTTGCCTCTAAATGATGTGCTAATAGTTCACGAGATTAAGAAAAATCTTTTATCGGTATCAAAATTCATGATGATTACCCATGTTCCTTTATTTTTGACAAAACTGGTGTGTATCTCAAGGACAGCACAACCAACACAACCATGAAGCTAGGAAGGAAGGTTAGAGGGTTATACAGAGTAGACCCTCATGCTGCAGAAGCTTATTTCACACAAAGACAGAGAATTGTTGTAGAAAGTATCTGGCATCAACGTCTGGCTCACACAAATCAGAGTATCTTGAAGCAATTGAAGGCTCAAAATTTGATTCAGTATAACAAAGAATCACACTATGTATGTAGGAGTTGCCAAATAGCTAAAAGTCTTTGCTCTACCTTTTCCATTGTCGAATTTTACAGCTACAAAACCTCTGTGATTCACTGTGACATGCGGGGACCTTCTCGATTAAATCTTTTGAGTTTCAAGTACTATGTCATTTTTGTTGACAATTTCTCTCGGTTGATTGGATATACCCTTTAAAGCTAAAGTCAGATTTCTATAGTATTTTCCTCATGTTTCAAAAATTAGTAGAAAATCAGCATAACTGTAAGATCAAGACTTTTCGGTGTGATGGTGGAGGAGAGTTTGTTAGCCAAAAATTCAGAACTCACTTACAGAACTGTGGCATTCAACAGCATATCTCCTGTCCATATACACCTGAGCAGAATGGGATACCTGAAAGGAAGCATCGGCATATAGTCGAACTTGGTTTGGCTATGCTATACCATGCGAAAATTCCACTAAAATTTTGGGTAGATGCATTTGTAACAGCAAATTATATTGTTAACATTCTCCCTACTCCAAAAACTACGATGCGGTCTCCTTTCAGCAAATTATATCGAGTATAATCCAAGATATGATCATCTCGGAACCTTTGGGTTTGTGCTTGTTATCCGTGTCTTCGACCATATGCACTGAGAATAAGCTTGATCAACGGTCTCTAACCTGTGTCTTTCTTGGATACGGTGATCACTATAAGGGATATTGATGCCTTCTCCCTACTCGGTCATGTCTACATTAGCCGACATGTAGTATTTGATGAGAACTTTTTCCCATTCTCTCATAAATTAGCAACAATCTATCCATCATATGCAAGAGTTTTCCTAATGTGGACTAAATTAATTGATATTGTAATTTACTGTTTTGACGGTTACGTAAAACAGGGTTAGTCTAAGGTGAGATAGAAGGTTTCTTAATTAGTCTAATATGGGCTGGCTAGTGTGGGCCGAGTTGAGCTGGCCGTAATGAGAGGACCGGCTGGAAACTCTATAAATAGTGCTCAAGTCTCTCCTCTAACCCTAATTCTCACATGTATCCTCACCTAAGGGGCGTTTACCTAACGCTAAATGTGAGGGGGGCCGCCTCATTGAGCTAGTGATACGGAGGGCAATAGAGGAGAAGGACTTGATGCGTGGATCCCCTTGATAACATGTGGGTAATCATTTTCTGCTTCCGCTTTATGTTCGATGGATCCCAAAACGGGTGCGTTAATATTTCTACTCAATTATGCATGTTCTTGTTCTGGTTATGGAGATCTTGGGGTTGCGCAATTTGCGTCTTATATGTGGTATCGTGAGCAACCATAACCCTAGAACTTGAACGCATAAAGGTTTTGCCCTAATTAGTACGGATTTTGCCATAATTTGTGATTTTCGAGATTTTTTGTTCAATAAAAATAAAATTAAATCACAAATTCGGACTGGGCTCGACGAGACGAGGCAAGACGGTCGGGCGCGTCACCGGGAGGCCGCACGCGCCCCCACTCGCGGCCACACGCCGCACGGGCGTCGAACGCGTGCCGCGCGTGAGCTCCACGCGCCGCGCACTCGGGCGGCGCGTGAGGACGCGTGGAGTTTCGGATCGGCGCGTGGCTGGTGGCGTTGGACTAGTATGGTGATTTCCTATCTTGTGGTATATTTATTTTATATCTTTGATAGTTTTATGGATGTGAAAATACATACGGAACCCTAAATACGTGTATTTTTAGTGTACTTTTGCGTATTTTTCTTATATTTTCTGTGATTTTGGAAATATAAGTGTTGGTTTATAAGTATGTTATCACATAAATATTATAAAGGTGTGATTCATAAATAAAATCAAACTTTATTGTGAACTGAAGCTAGCTTAATAAGATACAATTCATATGATATTGTATTTGAGCTATGTATTGAGCTGATGAGAAACAATAAAGATTATGAAAATTTTGTTACTCAAGTATACTCCTTTACACACTAGTAATTTTTTGAATGATAGACGACTTAAGGACCCGTGACCAAACGATGTCTTGATTAACACATCTGTTGAATGTGGGTAATGCATGTCAATTAAGTTACTGCATATTGTACATGAATTCATCTCGGTCACTTGTTAATGTCTATCAAGTTGAATATTTTTATGGTTAAGGAGTATGACAACATTTATGCAGAGTAATAGTATCTACTTTTATTAAATTTTTAGATATTTGGTTCTCTGGTTTGACTCAATTAATAGGCCATTGTGTGAAGTAATGATATTTGTTACTTAAAATTGATTAATAAATCAGTTGTTGGCCTTGGAGTTATTTTTGCCTTATGAATTCATGAGTAATAATAGATCATTGTCAAGCTTGTCGATTTGGTGCACCCCGTATTACTATTGATGTTAATTTGTGAGAGATATTATAGATCGGCATTCTTTTTATGTTGTTCTGGTAATATGTAATTGGGGTGCATAAGAGATGTTTTATTCTCTCGTTATAAGAAGTTTCTTGTGTATTCTTGTGATCAATGATCTCATTGGAATCTGTTTAACTGATTCAGCTGTATATATATATTTATATATATGTGTGATTAATTTTTATTAATGAATAAAGCAATGTAATTAGCATGATATGTGATTTTGGTGATATGATCGTCTATCACTAAAGTTAAAATCACATATATATGGTGAATGTGAGGAGTAAAGCTTATATCCCTGGTATGAGAGAATTTCAATGATTCAATTGAATAGTGACCGCCAAAGTGGCACGCTTGATTGGGTTTAAGAAATTTTGGTCTCGTATGATGATTGGGATGTCTCTTGGTCTAATGCGTAATCATACTCCCAAAGGAGGTGATTGTGTATTAGTTCATGGAGGGATACATGATAGTGTGGTGGATGAGTGACTGATCCTAATGGTTCATATGCCCAAATGTGATGAATTCACGAAGATTGGAATATATTCTCATAACCCTTATCATGTGGGGAGTGTACAATTGCATGTCATGTATTCTGCCCAAAGGTGATTATGTGATTTTGCATGTAACTCTCTAGATGTGTACTTGTACGTCAAGTTACACAATGCTCACATGATGCTAATTATATACTGCTTGTTTTTCAGTCATCTTTTTAGTAAATGGTAATTCCGTCATCATTGAGGTTTTTTACTGCTTCAAATTTTAAGTTGTGGACATATGATTTGTTGCTTGAGAAAAGAGCAATTGAATTTGCTTATTGTCCATGAAGCGTTCCATTCTGGAACACTTGAAAAGAGGTTTGCCTACGGACTGCACTTTATAAGATGAAGGAAGCCTTAGTTGCTTGAAATTATGTCTTGTCTGATATTGAAATTAGGACACATCTGCAAAAATTGTGTTTAAATCCTAATGACATATACATCTCGTATATGATTAAAAGGTTGTCGAGGTTTAACAATGGCAATGAGTATTTTGGCAAGTATGACAATGCGAAATAACTTAAAGGGTCATTTGTCAAATACTTGGTAGATTAAGGGTGGTAGTTTAATTACTATACTTGAAAATTCTGACAAAAGATTTAGGCGAAATGCATAAATGCACCATATTAAACATGATGATGAGTATGATTAGTAAGACTAATTTATCTAGTCTTTTGTGGGCTGATATTATGAAAGCAATTTTTTCATATACAAAAGGGGTATTGATTTTATGACCCTAAAGAAGGTACAGGAATTATGGAATCACATGCTCTAAAGTTTCTAAATATTAACGTAATTGTAGAGGATAGCTGCTATCAGATTATTAAAGATAATAGTATAATGGAAGTTACTGTGTTTTTGTCTTTACCTATATAGATAATTATGGAATCTCCTGTACCATAGACTAAACTTGTTGAGGTTCAAGGTACTATTCTTAAACCTCTCAAGTGCAGAATGAAGTGGTTGCAGCTTTATTAAGGAGATTTGTTAAGGAAAGACGATCAGTTATACCATCAGACTATATAGTCTATTTGTGAGAGCATGATTACAATATCCACTATATGGTTAATGTAATGACATATTTATAAATGTCGTTTCTTATTCTCAATTAAGTATGTGATTAGATGCCATACAATGCGATATACAATCTATGAAACATGTTTGGAAACTTACTGACTTATCTAAAGATCACAAGTTTATTAGTTACAAATTGGCGTACAAAACTAAAAGAATTTCAAACAAAGATTGTGGAATTTAAAGCCAAATTTGTAACTAATGTTTTAACTCTGAAAGAGGGTGGATTGTTTATAGTGAAGAAATAATTATTTCTTTAAATGTTCTTTCGAGTGAACGTGGCATTAATAATTTATTTTGATATAAAGTTACGCCAAATAAATACAAAATCTATATTGTGCAACTGGATGATTTTGCAGCAGATTCAAGTAAACTTGTGTGTAGACTGAAAAGTTCTAATTCATGATCTTAAGCAAGTTTCCAGACAATATTATTAAAGTTTCATAGTGTTGTTATTTTATTCAATTGGGAACAAAGTAATTCAATATACTGCAAGGTCAGTGGGAGGAAATTTATTTTTTTATCATATTTTATGTACATGATATTTTGCTTACAAGTTGTGACCTTGAAACAATACTGAGGTCTGCAAGGATTGTTTTTTGCTATATTATATTAGATTTTCTCGGAGGACATTTGCTTGATTGTATATTTGAAATATTCAATATACATCATTGCAAGCCAGGAATTGCTCCTGCTGTTAAGGGTGATGGACTAAATCTATCACATTGTCCTTATTTAGATATTGAGAAAATCTAATTAAATGGTATACCTTATGTCAGTGCACTTAAAAGTATAATGTATGCTCGAATTTGCACTAGACTAAATGTTGTCTTTGTGACGGGACTTCTAGGCGGATATCGGTCAAATACTGAGAACATGATCACTGGTTGCTGTCAAGAAGGTTTTAAGGTACTTAAAGAAGACAAGAGATTATATGCTAATTTATAGCCATGTTCAATTCTTGCAGTTAGTAGGGTATTTAGATGTAAACTTTGCTGGCTGTTACGATGACATGCAATCAATAATAGAATACATATTTATGTTAGCAGTAAGTGCAGTAAATAAAGTCTTATGTCATCTTCTACTATATATGCAGTGTTAGTAACATTCTTTTAGGTTGTTACTTAGGCTATTAGGCTCCAAAACCTCATGATAGAATTGATCGTTTTAACTTGATGGATAGACCCATACGGTTGTATTGAGATAACAAATTTGTAGTATTATTTATTTACTATAGAGATCTCAATGGGTCTAAATATATGGTGGTCAAATATTTTTGACCATAAAGAAACGGTACAGAAATGTGACTTATAATATAACATATTTCACGGATGATGTGGTTACGGATCCACTAACTAAAGGCTTACGCCCATGTGTATTTGAGTGACATGTCATTAGCATGAGCCTAGGAGTATCTTCGATACTTTGTTATTTAGTGGGAGCTATTTTGGCTTTATTCGATAAAGGTTTCATCGTGGTTCGTTACACTTAGTAATGGTTTGATATGTATCAACTTTTGCATTCAATAAAATATTTTGAATGTGTTGTTATTATGTTGAATACATATTGATAAAGTCTCAAGGGATTGTATAGACCTTGAGTGAAGGCTAGGGGCATCCGGGCATCCGGTTATTAGCCTTGTACATATGTCTTGTGATATATAAAGAAAGGTTAACCATAAGGACAAGACATATGTGGGTTCGTTGGAACCATAAAGCATTCTCTTGTGGCACAAGTTTTTGTGACTCCTAAGGTAAGAGAATGGTGACCGACAAATGGGATCTCTCTATGAGAGATGTTATCCATTTGACACACTACCATATTGAATCCATATCAATAAAGTTGAGAACATTCGTGACCATGGAAGGATCTGTGTGTATACATGCGTTACCGCCATGATTCGGTGTTTAAGACTTTATGGGATATGATTGACTATTAAGAATTATCTCGGACCAAATGTGCGCACATACAATACGATTTCAATTAATATAGTCCAAGTGGGAGAATGTAAGAGTTTTTCCTAATGTGGACTAAATTAATTGATATTGTAATTTACTATTTTTACGGTTACCGTAAAACATGGTTGGTCTAAGGTGAGATATAAAGTTTCTTAATTAGTCTAATATGGGCTGGCTAGTGTGGGCCGAGTTGAGCCTGGCCCGTAATGAGAGGGACTGGCTGGAAACTCTATAAATAGTGCTCAAGTCTCTCCTCTAACCATAATTCTCACATGTATCATCACCTAAGGGGCGTTTACCTAACGCTAAACATGAGGGGGGCCGCCTCATTGAGCCAGTGATACGGAGGGCAATAGAGGAGAATGACTTGATGCGTGGATCCCCTTGATAACACGTGGGTAATCATTTTCTGCTTTCACTTTATGTTCGATGGATCCCAAAACAGGTGCGTTAATATTTCTACTCAATTATGCATGTTCTTGTTATGGTTATGGAGATCTTGGGGTTGCGCAATTTGCGTCTTACATCCTATACACACTTATATAAATTGTGGTCGAAGAAGAGCAGTTCTTAGCTTCCTCGACTACAAATCACACAACTCCTTCAACTTCTCGGTATGTAGATTGGGAAAAAGAAGCCACAGTGAATCACACAAATGGAGGAATCTCACCGAATGCAGAACAAGCGTTTCTATCTCACCAGCTGAAACTACTGTGGAACAAGTATCCATCACTGCTCAAGATAGTCCTCAACAAATTGAAGTACCTAGTTCCATAACTGAGATATCAGATGAATCAAATCAGGAACAAAACACTTCAAGTAATCAGACAACTTCTCAAGGTACATTACCTACTCACCCTATGAAGACTAGGTCTAAGTCTGGAATTATTAAGGTCAATCCTCGGTATGCATGTCTTGCTATATATGAAGTACCTCTGAGCCAAAAACAATCAAAACAGCATTAGCACATAAGGGCTGGTACAAAGCAATGACAGAAGAAATGGATGCACTTCACCAGAATAAAACTTGGGAATTAATCCCTCGAACTGATCAAATGAATATAATAGGCTGTAAGTGGGTATTTAAAACGAAGCTTGCAGCTGATGGTAGTCTTGATAGACTTAAAGCTCGGCTAGTTGCTAAGGGATTTCATCATGAAGAAGGCATTGACTTTACATAAACTTTTAGTCCAGTCATTAAGCATGCAACAATTCGCATAGTTCTATCAGTAGCTATGATGAAACACTGGCCAATTCATCAAATGGATGTCAAAAATGCATTCTTACATGGTACATTGAATGAGGTAGTCTACATGGAGCAGCCTCCTGGTTTTAAAGATCCCAAGGAACCTCACCATGTATGTCTTCTCAGGAAGTCTCTCTATGGACTTCGACAAGCCCCTCGAGCCTGGTTCGACAAGTTCAGCAACTTTCTGCTTGAATATGGGTTCTTTTGTAGCTCAAGCGACCCATTCGTATTCATCTATCATATTGATATAGACACCATTCTTTTACTTCTATATGTGGATGACATTGTCTTGATGGAAGCTCCTCTCAGTCTCTTTCCAACCTTATTCATTCTCTAAGTCTTCAGTTCCATATGAAAGATCTTGGACCATTACACTACTTTCTTGGCATTGAAGTTAAAAACACCTCTAATCATCTATTTCTGTGCCAGACTAAATATGCCAAGGATCTTCTTACTCGAGCTCATATGCTTGAGTGCAAACCAATCACCACCCCCGTATCATTGAAACCAACTATTCGATAAATGATTCTGCTCTACTCTCCAATCCTTTCGAGTATCGAAGCCTAGTAGGTGGCCTTCGATATCGACTTTAACGAGACCTGACGTTGCATATGCTACAAATCAATTATGTCGAAATTACAAAAACCAACCGTAGAGACCTATATAAACTCAAGAGAGTTTTGAGATATGTAAAAGGAACTCTGAATCTTGGAGTCTTCATTCACTCTCGAAGCTCTCTTCACCTATATGGATTCTCAAATTCAGATTGGGCAGGATGTGTTGAGACAAGAAGATCAACAACAGGTTTTTGTACATACCTTGGTTCCAATCTCATATCTTGGGCCGCAAAGAAACAATCCACAGTTAGTCGATCTTCTACAGAAGCCGAGTATCGTGCACTTGCTTCCACATCTGCAGAACTTACCTGGATTAGCTTTGTTCTTCGTGATATAGGATGCTCATTGACTTGTCCAACACAGCTCTTCTGTGACAATAAATCCACTATCTCTCTCACTATTAATCCCGTTCTTCATGCTCGCACCAAACATATTGAGATAGACTTTCATTTTGTCAGAGAAAAAGTCTCATCAGGGTCATTACAAGTCAAATACGTTCCAAGTAACTGTCAAATTACTGATATATTTACCAAACCCCTCTCTCGTACTACACATTACCAGCTACGAATCAAATTAGGAATCGGGTGTTCACCCATTTCCAATTTGAGGGGGGCTGTTAAGATAAGCCAGCAGAAGAACAAAAGCAAGGGAAAAGAGGAAGAGGCCTCTCGACTAATGCTATCATCAATACCAGGAAGAACAGAGGAAGCTAAGAACAGAGGAAGCAAGACATACAAGAGTGATGAAGGGAAAACATATGTAGAAGAAGAAGAAGAATATGTACATGCTACTAAGAAGAATGAGAAGAAAACCGATTATGAAAATTCTGCATAAAGCTGTTAGTCATGATTAGTCTCGGCCAGTTAACCTAGAATAGTTCGGTACTGGTAGTTAGTCAAAGTTTGCTTCAATTAGTTACTTTTTCTTCAACTGAATCAATACCTGTCAAACAGAATTTCAGAGTTAGTTCTTGTATATAAAAGGCTAAGCTCTCGGTTGTATAAAAATCAAGAAAAGGAGAATAAGAAAGGAAATTCTTCATCTCAAGATCTCTCTACAGATTCTTCATCTTATTTTTCTCTCTACGCATAAACTTCTTCTTACGACCTGAAGCTCCGCCGAGCCGCAACCCGCTCCGCTCACGCCACAGCCCTGCGCCCGACGTTGCTGCTCCTCTGCTCGCTGCTGCCTCTGGGCAGCAGCGAACAGAGGGGTGTCGGGTAGCTTCCACGAAGGAGACGATGAACAGTCCCCTTTTCTCTTTTCTTTTTTTTTCTTTCTTCTCTGCCGAACCCTCACACGTCTCCCTCACTTTCACTTTTCTGCTTTGCCTCACGTCACCTCCCTCTCTGCCCCCCTGTACACCTTCCTTTTCCCCAGAGAACTAAAGCTTTATTTCCTTTTCTTTCTTTTCCACTTTTCTATTTTTTTTTATCTTTCGACGAAAGATGAAGAGAAGCCCCCTGCGTCGCCGCTCATCAGCCGGCCGCCCTGTTGCCGACGCCACCCTCGTCCGAGCACCAGCACCACCGCCGCTCCCCGTCGAGACACCATCGGCCGCCCGCGTACCTCAACCCATGATCTGCATCTCAGCTCGCCGCCGGTGAAAACCCCCCTTCGACGACTTCCCTGCACCGACGTAGCCGCCGGTCTCCGTCCGCGAGCCCCGACGACCCGCGCCACCACGACGCCGAGCCTCGCCGCGCCTCGCCTGTAGCCCGCAAAGCCGTCTCTGCGCGCCACAGCCACGACGCCGTTGGGCCCGCCCCGAGCTCAGCCACCGCCGGATCTAGATCTGTGCCACCCCGGCGCCGCCTCTGCCTCGACTCCCAGATTTGACGCTGCCCCGAAGCCAGCCGCGCAGCCCTCGCTCTGCCTCCGACGCATCCACCCGACGACCCGCGAGCATACCTCCACGGCCCGACGCCGTCTCAGCCGCGAAGCCATCGCTTCGCTCGCGATCCAGAGCCCAGGTCCCTGCCGTCGTCAATCAATAGCCCGCAACCTCAGCGGACCTTCCCCGACGCCATCAAATCCGGCGACTTGCACAGCCTCGTCGCCCCCCAGCAGCCCGAGCAGCGCATCTCACGCCGTTGCAACGCCCTGTGCCCACGACCCACCTGCTGCCTCCCTTGTTTTTGTTGCAGGTCCGGTTGCTACCCGAGCCTCGCCGGAGTTCCGACGACCGCCTTACTGTAGCCACCACGACCCAACAATGAAGCACCGTTGCTGCTCCCATTTTCCAAGCCTTAGGTAGTATTTTTTTTTTTTGTTTACTTATTTAGCTTATTTTTTTAAGTTTAATTATTTGAATTGTAGTATTGTATGTTAATATTTGTAGACCTTGTAGACATTAGGAGTTTTATCCCAAATTAAGGTAATTATTAATTTGACCCGTAAGACGTCGGGTCATTTTTTAATTACTTTAATTTTTAGGAATTTTGATAACATTTCAATCATTAAATCATTATAGAGTTAAAATAATTGTTAATTTAATCCGTGAAACAACGGATTATTTTTTCGGTTATTTTAATTCTTATCTTCATTCTTTTTAAAATAATTACTTGCTTGGAAAGATCAAAAAATCAAAAAATCAAAAAATCAAAAAGTGCATAAAAATCTAAATATTGCATTAGAGCATTTAGGTTTAGTAAATTAGGACTGTATTTTTAGGGTTAGTAAATTAGAATTGCATTTATAGGATTATAATTTTTAGATTATACTTTTAGATTGGTGATTTTTGTTAGGGCTAATAATGTTGGCATGTCTTGATTTTTTTATATAGCTTTTAAGATAAGATAAAGTTTAAGTTAAATTGATTCCTAAAATAAATTAGAATATTATTCATTTTAGATAGTTTAATTATTCTTTATTAATTTCGAATTTCAATAAAAAAAATCCCAAAAAATATTAGGTACATGTTAGTTGATTTGCATAATAGGTTTAATTAGAATTTGTTTATTAGTAAAATATTGTCATATCTAGAACTTAAGTACTTAGATCCATACACATTTCATATTAAAGCAACATACCTAGATATTTTTAGATTAAGTCGATTTTCATTTAGTAAAACAAAAAGAGGAACAAAAAATGTTATGCATGCCATATGATTTATAGTTTAATTTTTTTTAATAAAAAGGAAAATGCTAAAAGATGATCATTGCACCATTAAGTTACTTTCTTTTCAATAAAAAAAAGCATTATGTCATTAAAAAAAAAGATCATTTCCTTGGTTAGTTAATAGGTTAATTCATAATTAATCTCATATTATCATTATTTAGCATACGTTGCATATATGCATTAAGAAAATGAATCATCATAAAAAAAATCATAAAAAAAGCATGCATGTAGAAATACCACGTCATTCATCCCATATCACGTAGCACATGCATATTTAGGATTATATAAATTAGATTGCATACATATAGTGATAAGTTTAAGTCATACCATATGAATTGCATCTCGCTTGTCATTAAAATAAATTCATGCATATTAAGTTAAATTAAGATTAAGTGTCATGTCATTTAGAAATCATGTTTAGGGCATGCATTTTTATTAGCATTTTTTATTGAATGTTATTTTATTGATTGTGCACCCGCATGACCACCATTTGCATGTTAGTAGCTTAGGTTAAAATTAATTAACATTACCTGCAAAAAAAATTTGAAATTAAAATAAAAGGTACCGAAAAGGCGCTAGACTAATTTAGCGTAATCATGTCCCTGGACCTACCGCATCTCTGGTTCGCAATAGTAAAGTATTCTCTCATACTTTATTTGAGTTATAACTAGCCATAATTGGTTAGTAGCGGTTCCAAATTGAGTATAATTGCATGTTTAAATAGATTAATTTCTTAATATCAAGTCGCGATTAATAGAATTTGGGAGGGTCCGTGTCAAGTCTTCGAACTTAGTAATTCATTAGCCTTCTTTAAGTAATTCATCCTCGGAAAGGTCGCGACAGCTTGGCATGGTCTAAATTTGCATATGCATTTCATATTCATTTTGTATTCATTCCATATGGTCTAAATTTATGTGTCGTTTATTTTTGAATGAAACCTCTACGAAACTTCCCTTCAAAGAGCGTATCTGTGACACATAATATTTTAGAAAATAAAATAAAAATTCGGTTTTGGACATATATTTTCATTTCAAAATTCAAAAATTCAGTTTTTATTTGATTTTGGAGCCTTTTTATTGTTGGAGTCGTTGAGTGAATATCTCGCTTGCAAAAACAACTTTGAGCGCTTTCATTATAAATTGTGAGGCTTCAGAACCGAGTGAAGGGGGACTTCTCTTCGTCAAGAAAAAAAAACAAAATAAAAGGAAAAGTCAAGAGAAGCTTTCGCTTCTAGAGAGAGAGAGTGCAGGTAATGTAGAGAGAGAAGAGAAGGGGAGAAAAGTTAAAAGGTAAAAAGGGAGAAAAGTGAAAAAGAGAGTAGGAGGGAAAGAAGGTGATTGGACATTTACTGTTCATCACACTCTTCCCTCTGCTGTTTCCGTCTCAACCCTCCTGCCGGCCCCGATCTTTGCTCCTCTTCACTGCGACGGCCGGCTCTGTTTCTACTTCAATCCGACGACGCTTGAGTTCAATACCGGAGCTCGGCGGAAAGCCCTCTGATCCGGCGGCACGTGTTGCACTGACGCCGCCGAACGGCACGACGACCCGAGCGACCACCATGCCTTCGACTGCCCGCTCGCCGTCTCTAAAGTACCACCGCAGCCCGTCACCAGCAGATTGGTGACCGCCTGCAGCCCCCGCGACGCCGGATTTCCTTGTTTTTTTGTTGGTCCGCCTCAACCCGAAGACCAGCGATCGAAGTCCCTTCTCGCCAACGCCGCTCCACCCCCGACGCTCGCACCAGTAGCCTATGCATCAGTTGCCTCCCCGATCTGCTCCACTAGCCCGACGAAGTCGTCGCTGTGCCAATCCGAGTCTCCCCCGAGCGACACCCCTGCTCTGCCGGTTCTTGTTGCCCGAGTGTCTCACTGTTTGCCGCGTCTCCGAGTGGCCCTCTGCTCGCTTGCCCAAAGCTCCGATCGTGACCCTTTGTTCCACGACTCTCGCCACACACCCTTGGGACACCACCGCTGCAACGCCTCGAGCTCCTGTCACTGCCGCTCCTGATCCGAGCCTGCTGCTGCACGCCCAAACAAGGCCACCTGCTGCCTCCCCTACTTTGCTGCAAGTGTGGTTACTGCGGGACCTCGCCGGACCTCCACCGGACACCCTTCGACCGATGCCATTTACCATCGTCGCTGCTCCCATTTTCCAAGCCTTAGGTAGTCTATTTTTTTACTTATTTCATGTTATGTTAGCTTATTTTTAAGTTTAATTATTTGAATTGTAGTATTATATGTCAATATTTGTAGACCTTGTAGACATTAAGGGGTTTTATCCCAAATTATGGTGATTATTAATTTGACCCATAAGACGTCGGGTCATTTTTTAATTACTTTAATTTTTAGGAATTTTGCTAGTATTTCAATCGTTAAATCATTATAGAGTTAAAATAATTATTAATTTAATCCGTGAGACAACGGATTATTTTTTCAGTTATTTGAATTCTTATCATCATTCTTTTAAAATAATTACTTGTTTGGAAAGATTAAAAAAAAAATTTTAAAAAATCAAAAAGTACATAAAAATCTAAATATTGCATTAGAGCATTTAGGTTTAGTAAATTAGGACCGTATTTTTAGGGTTAGTAAATTAGAATTGCATTTATAGAATTATAAGTTTTAGATTATACTTTTAGATGAGAGATTTTTGCTAGGACTAATTTTAAATAATGTTGGCATGTCTTGATTTTTTATATAGCTTTTAAGATAAGATATAGTTTAAGTTAAATTGATTCCTAAAATAAATTAGAATATCATTCACTTTAGTTTAGTCTAATTAGTTAATAGGTTAATTTATAATTAATCTCATTTCATGTCATCATTGTTTAGTGCAGGTTGCATACATTAAAAAAGAATCATAAAAAAAAAAAGTACATATAGAATTATTATGTCATTCATCCCATATCATGTAGTACATGCATATTTAAGATTATATAAATTAGATCGTATACATATAGTGATAAGTTTAAGTCATACCATATGAATTGCATCTCACATATCATTAAAGTAAAATCCATGCATATTAAATTTAGATTAAGATTGCATATAATTAACATTTTTTTAAAAGAAAAATTAAGTGTCATGTCATTTAGAAATCATGTTTAGGGCATGCATTTTTATTAGCATTTTTTATTGAATGTTATTTTATTAATTGTGCACCCGCATGATCACCATTTGCATGTTAGTAGCTTAGGTTAAAATTAATCAACATTGTCTGCAAAATATTTTTGAAATTAAAATAAAAAGGTGCGAAAATGGCGTTAGACTTTAGGGGGTGCATGACAACTCAAAATTTCTATTCTAAATAGTTTTTACTGTTCCAAGCGTGTTTTACGGAAGAAAATGTTTGATAAATCTATTCGGTTTTTCATTTCGGAATAGATTTATTTAAAATAAGTTTGGAAGAGAAATTATAAGTTAAAATTTTCTACTTCTGATTTCTAGAAGATAAATAATTTCTCTCACTAAACCCTAATTTCGATAAGTCCTCCCTTATCTCCTCTACGTCTCTGCCTCCTCCTCCTCCTCCGCCTCTCCTAATTTTATTAAAAATAAAATAAATAAAATAAATATATTCATTTTATTCATTTAAAAATAAAAATAAATTTGTTAAAATAAATAATTTATTTTTATTTATCATTTTATTTTTAGTTGATTGAAAATAAATTTATTAAAAATATAAATAAATTTATTTTTATTTGTCTTGAGTGTTTTGCCAAATAATTTTTTTATTTTTTATTTTTATTCATTTAAAAATAAATTTATTCGTAAAATAGAATAAATAAAATAAATTTAATTTTATGGATATTTTTATTTTATTTTAGTTGATTGAAAATAAATTTATTAAAAATATAAATAAATTTATTTTTATTTGTCTTGAGTGTTTTGCCAAATAATTTTTTTATTTTTTATTTTTATTCATTTTAAAATAAATTTATTCGTAAAATAGAATAAATAAAATAAATTTAATTTTATGGATATTTTTATTTTATTTTTAGTTGATTGAAAATAAATTTATTAAAAATATAAATAAATTTATTTTTATTTGTCTTGAGTGTTTTGCCAAATAATTTTTTTATTTTTTATTTTTATTCATTTTAAAATAAATTTATTCGTAAAATAGAATAAATAAAATAAATTTAATTTTATGGATATTTTTATTTTATTTTTTATGATTTATTTTATTTTATTCATTATTTTTTGTTACTAAATCATTTTTATTTTTATTTTTTATATTAAAGGCCGTCGGTCATCGCCGTCGTCCGAAATGAAGAAATTTTGTGTCGTTATCAAACGAATTTCTATTTTTAGAGTTGAAATTTTGTGTCGTTATTAAACGGTTATTTTTTTAAAACTTCTTACAGAAATAGAAATAGAAAAATGTCATTTACTTCCGAAACTATTTCGAAGAATGGTTGTCATGCGCGCTTTAATCTAACGTAACCATGTCCCCCACCTCTCTTGAATCTCTGGTTCGCAAAAGTAAAGTATTCTTCCATACTTTACTTGGGTTTTTAACCGACCCTAATTGGTTAGTGGCGGCTCCAAATTGAATATAATTGCATGTTTAAATAGATTAATTTCTTAATATCAAGTCTCGATTGGTAGGACTTGGGAGGGTCCGTGCCAAGTCTTCGGACTTAGTAATCCATTAGCTTTCTTTAGGTAATTCACTCTTGGGAAGGTCGCGACACGAACAGAGCCACCTGCTGCCTCCCCTGTTTTTGTTGCAGGTTCGGTTATCACCCGAGCATCATCAGAGTTCCGACAAACAGCCCCTGTTTTGAGCGACGACCCATTACCAAACCACCATCGCAGCTTGGCCACCACTGTTTCTTCACCATTCCTCAAGTTAACCGTGAGGTAGACTAGATAGATTTTTAGATTAAGTTTATTTTGAGTATTTGGACTCATAGTTTTCTTTTTATTCTAACTTGATTTGTTCTGATTTATTATCATTACCCGATTTAGGAAATTGGTCATATTAAGTCATGATAATCAAAAATATTGAGCTGCGAGACGTCGGGTTAGATTTTTGATTATTTCGACTTTTTATGGCAAAATTCATGAATTGCTTTGCATCATTGATTCATATTAAAGTAATATGCCATTGATTTACATTGATGGATTTTTTTATTTTGGTGTGTCATCGTTATTTGCTCAGCATATATCATGCATTATAGAAATTAGATATTTAAGTCCATATATATCTCATGTTTAAAGCAAAGCATTTTAATTTTTAAGATTCATTTAGAATTAGGATAATTTTCCTTTAATAAAACAAAAAGAACAAAAAATGTTATTTAGGTTAATAAAAAGATTTCATAATGTGCACACCATATGTTGCGCTTTAATTAGTGGGTCGTGGGTTAATGCTTTAATGTTCCCATCGTGTAGTTGTTTTTTTTTAATAAAAAAAAAGCCAAAGATTAGTATTGCATCATTATGTTATTTTTTAATAAGAATTATTAATTCATTTAAAAAAAAAAAGAAAACACAAAAATCATTTATTTAGTTAATAGGTTAGTTAATAATTAATCACATTTCATGTCATCATTGTCTATGTAGCACCGACACGCGACACAACACGAGTGTCGACACGACACGACACGTCATTTCTAAAAAATAGAGAATTCCAACACGTTGCGACACGTTATATATTAAATTAATATTTTTATTTTTAATTAATTAATTAATTAAAAAAGAGCCTATAATAAATTTACACTAATAATATTAACAAATCAATTCATTTGAAATTCGAAAGATATATTCATAATTAATGCGAAACATTTTTTTAATTTTAACAAAAATTATCGATGAAACTAATAATTAATAAGAAATTAGAATCAATTTATTTAAATAAATCCATAATTTTTTACAATGACCAAAATTTATCATTATTCAAAATTTAATATTTTTATTTTTCAAAATCATTTGTTAATTTCATTTATTTAATTTTCCGATTAAAAAAATAATCCCCAAAATCCACCCCTTCTTTCGTTCGTCTTTTCCCCTCCACCCAAGTTTGTTTTACTTTTTCCCCTTCCCCCACTTTCCCCCCCTTCTCTCACGCCATCAGACCTCCTTTCTCTTATTTTTTTTGGATTTCTTTATGAAAAGCCCTAGCGAGCCGTCGAGCCCTCCTTTTCCTATCCTCCTTGTTGCTCGCCGCATGACCCCCTTCCCTCCTCTCCTCTTCCTCTTGTCGCGGATCCATCGCAATAGTGGTGGCCCTCACCGCTCTCTCTGGCTGTCTCTCGCCATCGTGGTGGTCCGTTCGTGGCTTCGTTTCGCCGACGGAAGTTTGCCTTCTCTCTTCTTTCTCTCTGTTCAGCTCTTTCTCTAGTCGTCTCTCGCTGTTGCAGTGGTCCGTTCATGGCTTCGTCTCGCTGGCACTCGTGACCTCTGCTCCGTCTCGCCGATGCTCGCGGCCTCTGCTCCCTCGCCCTCCTTCGCCTCCACCCTCCATCAGTCTTCCGGACACGCGTCGACACGCGTGTCGATAAAAGTTGACCGCGTGTCTGAAAATCCGACACAGGTTGACCGCATGTCCGACCGTGTCCGAGCGTGTCCGACACACTCCGACACGTGTCGGACACGACATGGAAGCGCGGACAACGTGTCCGTGCTTCATAGATCATTGTTAGTGTAGGTTGCATATGTGTAATAAAAAAAATAAAAAATCATAAAAAGAACATGCATATAGAATTACCACGTCATACATCCCATATAATATAGCACATGCATATTTAGGGTTATGTAAATTATTTGCACACATATTGAAATCATTTAAATTATGTCACATGAATTGCATCTCATATGTCATTAAAGTAAAACTCATGCATATCAAATTTAAATTAAGATTGCATATAATTAATATTTTAAAAAAAGAAAAAGAAAAATTATGTGTCATGTCATTTAGAAATCATGTTTAAGGCATACATTTTGATTAGCATTTTCGGAAAAAAGTTGTAGTTTATAATTTCTTACAATTTATCACTTCAGTTGATTGAATTAATTGTGCACCCGCATGACTACCCATTTGCATGTTAGTAGCTTAGGTTAAAATTAATCAAGACTGCCTGCAAAATATTTTCAAAAATTAAAATGACAAGGTATCGAAAGGGAGTTAGATTTTTCTAGCGTAACCATGTCCCCGGACTTATTGAATCTTTGGTTCGCAAAAGTAAAGTATTCTCCCATACTTTACTTGGGTTTCTAACCAACCTTAATTAATTAGTGGCAGCTCCAAATTGAGTTAATTTCTTAGTATTAAATCGCGATTGGTAGGATTTAGGAGGGTCCGTGCCAAGTCTAATAGCCTCCTTTGAGTAATTCACCCTCAGGAAGGTCACAACAACCATAAAAGAAGCACCATGGCTTAACAACTAGAAAAGAGTAAAAAACACAATGTGGACATTTGGAGTTTCCTACAACAAAAAGATCGATATGACAGCAAGGAGCATGACATTTCTTATTAACATTTGAGATAAATATGTATATGATGCCCACTAGTGAATTACATTCAGATAATAACAATAAACAAGAGTAAGACATGAAAATTTCTTGTATAAGAGCTAAACTTAGCGATTCAAGATTTAAGGATCAATATCTTTTTTCATCCCAGTTGTTGGATATTCAGCTGAATAGAAGGATAGCCCATTGGACTGCTGCCGTGGAATGCCAACTGCCTATCTACCATCCGTTAATGCAGCACTTTGTTGGACCAGCTGAGCAACTCAGCCAGCGTTTTCCCATGCTGGAGGAACCTGCGTGGAGCTCGAGGCAGGCATTGCGCGGACATTGATGTCAAGCGGTAGCAAGCGGTATTGGATGTCAAGCTCTCTGAACATCTTGACCATCTCCTCAATCAAGAGGGATCGCCTCGTAAACTTCTCGTATATGTCCTGGTGATTCATCCTATGGTACAGCCACACAACAATCTTCACGCTGTTCAACTCTTCTATATCCTTCATTATGATCATTGGCGAGGAATGCCAGTACTCTTTCTCGCTGTCGACATAACTACAATCGGTAGAACAACAAAGAACCAATCCATATTATTTCTTAATTATCTATACGTCGGTGCAGAGGGAAGAGAAACAAACTGACAATATTCAAGGCAAAGAGCCTGGAATTTTAACATGGTCATCTTCCTAGTTCTAAAACCCAGACACCCATGATTAATCCTGTTTTGATTGACTTGAAACACAGGTCTCTACTTTTCCTGATAGATATTGGCCCTGTTTGGTTGGACTTTCCCAAGGGGCTTTCGGGCGAAAATTTTTTGTGTTTGGCAATCATTTTCAAATGCTACTTGGCCAAATATTAGCATTTGGGATGCTGAAAGCCCAATGCTGGGGAGGACCAGCTTTGGGCATTGGGCATTTCAGAAATGCCCGTTCACTGTTCATCTTCTTCCCCCTTTCTTCTTCGTTCGTCTTCATCTTCATCTTCCTCGCCGGCTGAGAGTGCGGCTTCTCCGGCAGCCGCCACCGCCGCGTGGGGGTCCCGCGTCCCAGGTGACCACCGCCCGGGGTGGCGAGACCCGCGACCCAGGCGGCGTCGCTTGGCGGGCGCGAGCCAGGCGACGCCGCCTGAGGCCGCGCGGACCTCAAGCCGCTAGATCTGGCCGTCCGACGGCTAGATCTGGCGATCTTGAGGCCAGATCTGGCTGTCGGACGGCTAGATCTGGCCGCCGGATGGCCAGATCTGGCCGCCGGACGGCGAGATCTAGCCTTCGCGATCTCAGGCCGCTAGATCTGGTGGTCCGGCGGCCAGATTTGGTTGGCCGGCGGTAGGCCGGCCGCCGGAATTTGATTTTCTGACTTAAATAAAAAATAAAAAATACCAAAATCAATTACAAAGCTGAATTTTACCAAACGGCATTTATACTAAGTTGCCTTTGAATGCTACAATTTACCAAACGGTATAACATTCCCACAAACCCCTTTTGCTCAAAGATATTTGCATTCTCCCAATGGCATTTCCCCAAAGTTGAACCAAACGGGCCCATTGACAGCAGCAATCATTCCTCGGAAAAAATGCTTCAGGAGACTCAAAAAACTAAACAAAATTCGAGAAAATTTAGTTGTTTTCACTTGCCTGGTTATCCTGTGCTTCATGGCAACAATCTTCTCTGCAGGGGTAGATATGTGCACACAGAATTCAACCTCGTCTCTCATGTCAGGGCTCCGATAATAGTTGCTGAGGACCTTTGTTGCAAGAGTGCTGTTTGGATATACAATCTTTTGATCGTCATCCCTCAGAAACACAGTCGTTAGGATGTTTATCTCTTCCACAACCATCTAAAAAAGATACAGCATATGAATGAGCAATGAATAACAAAAGAGACCATGAAGTAGATACAAGCCAAAGCAAATAGAGCAGTGAATATACTGGTCGACACATGATATGATCTACCTCGACTCCATTGATCTTGCACCTGTCGCCCACATCATATGGATGCTTCACGAACAAGAAGAGAGTCGCCTCAAATATGGTCTTGCAGGTGTTCCCGAAAAGAAATGCCAAGGGGACGAGATGCGAACCGAGAAAGAACAGGGACTTCATTGTTGGTGCTACCAGGATGAGAACCCAGATGATCAATATGATGATACTGACTATGACGTTGACCACGTGACGCAACTTGTTGACTGCAGTCTTGGTGTCATTTAAGGTCAAGGCAAGTGCTCTCCTCCCCCTGAAAGCATTGACCTAAAACGATTTGGTTAATTTGATTAGCATTAAAGACAAAAAAGTATGAACGAGGATGTCTAAGGACCTATTTTAACAGAGTTCCACTCACCAGCCAGTTCTTCAGGCACGACTTGTTGATTCTCTTGCATTCATCGGCTCCTTCGAAGAGACTCATCGTATTCAAGGCTTCATCGTCCTTCATGAACCGCTTCAGATCTTCCAAGTAGATAAACCTAGCAACAACAATAAAACATATAACTGACTTTGGACACTTTCCATCATAAAACCAGATAATATCGACCGCACATAGTGCGCCAGTTAATCGGAAAGAGATCCAATCAGGGAAGCAATTGACTCATTCAAGGATTATGTCAAAAGCTCAAAACAGGAGGTGAACTATGACCTTACTTTGAATTAGGCGTAGCCACATTTCGAAAGATCTTCCTAGCTGCAGCTTTGGCTTCGTTTTCACTCCTGATCATTGTTGCCGACTCATCCTCTTGAGTAGAATCCTGTATCCGCTCATCCAATGTGGTGTGAAATCCATGCCGCACGATATTAATCAATCTTTCCATATTCCAGGCAGACACATTCTTGGGATTCAGCTTGTACAAGTGCTTTATTGTGATCCCTCCCTCGCTGTTTCCCGACAGCCCTTGAGAGAGCTTGGTGTTCTTCACTCGGGGACTTCTCTGAAGCCCTCCGCTCCCAACTACCATCCCACTTTCAGTTGGAAAAGCCGTCGACCTTAATTCTGGCGGCACAGTCACGCTTGCTTTCTGTAAAGTCTGAAGATCACCTGCAATGTTCTCCTCTTCCTGTCTCCTCCGGATTTCAATCACAGGCGGACCTGACAACATCTCGATCACGTACTGATTGAACAGAGACTTCTGGATCCGTTCAAAGTAGGTGCCCACATGGAACGACGATGCCAGCACCTTGATGATCAGTGTCTTGATCAACCACAGTAGAGTCGCCACCAAAAAGCACACCAGCCCCTTGGTGACGTACCTCAACCTGCCACTGTTCTTGTGGAACAGAGCACGCCAAGCAATCCAGACCAATCCCAACCACAGGCAGTTCTGAATTGCGTTTCGAAGGCCGTAGACGAAATACAGAACCCGTTTTCGCAGCAGAAAGTTCCTCTCGATGAAGAACACAACTAATCGAATCATCCACCCAGAGACCAACCTCCCACAAATCAAGACCAGGACCATGACCTCCCACTTCCACAGTTTGAACTTCCACAAATCCTTATGCTTCAATGCAGGAATCGCAAGAGTACAATCTAAAGCAACAACGATCAAGACCAAACTCACCCACTGTAACAGAGCCACGGCACCGAACTGGGTTTTCTTGAGCTCCTCTGGCAGGTCTTCTTCCAAGAAGATGTCGTCCTCGTCCTCATCCCCTGCCCTCCCCAACATTCCAGACCCCGGAATGTGACCCGATCTCCGTTGGGGCTCCTCCGGCGGGTCCATTAGCCGCGACCGGGTTTTTGTGCAGAGCAGGCGTGATTTCCGCTGGGAAGTCGCGCTCGACGTGCTTTCCATGACCTCCTCTTCTCTGTTGCCTACAGAGTTTCCATCTCCCCCACGGCTCGGCGAACCTTCTTGCCGCCTCTGCGGCACACCTGGCCCAGCCTCTGTCGAGATGGGCGGCTGGCAGGACACTCTCGAGCCGTCCTGGCTCTGCCTCTGCAGCCGTGGCGTCGGCGGCGAACCGTCGCTGCCGTGCAGCTCCTCAATCTCCAGTTCCACGTCTAGAGAGAAGTCGCCGGAGGTCCACTGCTGGTGTAGGGACCGCTCGATCAGCGGCGACGGCGGGTCATCCGGCGCGCCGCCCGAACCCTCGGCAGGAGCTTTTTCCTCGCTCCCCTTCTCGGACCCAATGCTGGGGTCTCTCAGCATTCTCGAACCGTCGCTGCCGTGCAGCTCCTCCATCCCCAGTTCCACGTCCAGCGACAAGTCGCCGGAGGCCCACTGCTGGTTTAGGGACCGCCCGATCAGCGGCGACGGCGGGTCATCCGGCGCGCCGCCCGAACCCTCGGCAGGAGCTTTTTCCTCGCTCCCCTTCTCGGACCCAATGCTGGGGTCTCTCAGCATTCTCGAACCGTCGCTGCCGCGCAGCTCCTCCATCCCCAGTTCCACGTCCAGCGACAAGTCGCCGGAGGCCCACTGCTGGTGTAGGGACCGCCCGATCAGCGGCGACGGCGGGTCATCCGGCGCCGGGATCAAACCCTCGGCAGGAGCTTTTTCCTCGCTCCCCTTCTCGAACCCAATGCTGGGTTCTCTCAGCATTCTCGAACCGTCGCCGCCGTGCAGCTCCTCCATCTCCAGTTCCACGTCCAGCGACACGTAGTCGGAGGCCTGCCGCGACGGCGGGTCATCCGGCGCGCGGCCCGAACCCTCGGCAGGAGCTTTCTCCTCGCTCCCCTTCTCGGACCCAATGCTGAGTTCTCTCCGCATTCTGGAACCGTCGTTCCTGTGGCTCTTGGAATCACCCGGTAATAAGCCGGGACCACTGAGACCGAGCTCGAGGTCGGGGGTTTCGAAGGCGGTCGTTCTGGATCTTGGCAGTAATTCCATGGATCATTGGGTCAGTGAAGAATCGATTAGGAAAGGCAAGAAACAGAGAAAAACAGAACAAGCTTTGAAGGTGTGTGAGAGGCGCGCGTGCAGTGAAGAAAACGCGGTTGCACTGTGAAGATGGAGATGCGAGAGAGAGAGAGTGCAGCTGGCCGCCGAAGCAGAGGATGTATAAATGGCGAGAGGAGGGAGGAAACAGAGCAGGGCGCGAAGGTCGAAAGAGGAAGCAGAGAAGGGCAGAGTGCCCCGGGATTCCGTTGGAAATCGAAATTCACTTTCGTGTTCCATTGTGAGCATGGCCAGGGTTTCCCAAATGCCCTTCGTACAGGATGGAAATTACCGGACTGCCACTCTCCCGAAAAATTCGGTAGCAATTGCGAAGTTTTGATATTCAAAACGCGATATCGAAGAAGGGAAAGAAATTTGGGAGGATAGTTTCGAAAGGGAAATATATTATGCGTGCAAAATAAAAGGGTATTGAATTATAGTGCAAAAATCATATGTATCCATGATTATATAGGTGTCGTTATTTATAATTATGTTATCAAATATTTAAACACAACTTACCCATACACAATATGCAGCTTAATATTACTAATTGCAAAAGTAAAAAACAAACTATTCAATTATAAGTCTTTAAGAGTTGGCTACTAAATGAATGAAAATCTTATCGTACATCATAAAGGACATGCGATGTTCCTAAGACTATCGTTTTACATCATGAATTTCTCATAACCCTCCAAAATCCCCAAATTATATTCAATGTAATACATTCATTCTAATTCTTTTCTATAAAATCCCAAAGTTTTAACTACATAACATATTTACTTTATGATCTACTAATGAAAATCGTTGGAAAGAAAATAGTTTTGATATGGTGTTCACGCAGATTAAACTAAATAAAAAAAAAATGGCATTGTTCTAGCCCAAAAAAAATTAGAGGAGAGTAAATTTGTGACACAAGTTTGAGGTATTCGTTATCATAAGAAAAAGTTGAGTGTAAATATATTATAATAAGCATAATTTAGAGTTTTCTATGTCTGTGAGTATAGTTATAATTTTTTAGTGGCTTTTTCTCCTCTTTTTTTTTTTCAATATTTTATAGCGATTTAAAATTAATTTTTCAACAATATAAATCACGCCTGGTCTTCCTCCATTAATAATCTTGTCACGCTTTCTTTAATGGGACTGAGCGAAAATCCTTGCATTGAAGTTGGCGGCCGCAATGGACTTGGGAGGGAGCAGGTGGATGGAGAATAGGCCGACGAGGACTTGGACATTTGTTTGCTATCGATTGAGACAGACGAGAGAGAGAGAGAGAGAGAATGGAGGACAGACGAGGACAAAAAAGAAGAATGTGGGTGAGTTGTTTTCGATATATTATAACGAAATAATGATATAATTAATATGATTCATAAACTTTTAATTATTTGATATTATCTCTAAATTTTATCATAATATTTAACGTAGTTTTTAAATTCTTAATTTATTTAATATAGTATATTGACTTTTGATACATATATCTTAACAATTTGCAAATATGATCTATGAACTTTTAATTTGTTAAATATGATCTATATTGAATAAAAAAGATCAAATATCATTATAAATAAATAAAAAATTGAAGACTATATTATACATTAAGCTAAATTGAAGGATCATATTAAATAAATTAAAATTTTAGAAATCACATTACTTATTAAATCAACTTTCAAAATCATTCATGTCATTTTCACTATTATAACTATGACTTTTGGACTTAAATTGTGCTCAATGACCGATGTTGTCATTCTGGAGGTATAAATCCTAGGATCAACCAAACCCTGGTCGAACACGTGTGTCCTTTGACCCTTCGTCACTCCATGCTTTCCTTCTCCTTTGCGTATGATAAAATATTGGCTACGTCTAGTGCTCCAACGTGACAAATAAGAATGGCACCTTAAATTACGCCATTGTGTCCAACGTGGGCCCACGTTGTCACGCTAATTTCCCCCCACTTTTCTCTCTTCTTTCTCCTCACTTTTCTCTCTCTCTTTGTTGGGAAAAAGAAAAGAATATTTGTGGCAAAGGTCCAGATAATTTTTTTCTGCTACTATTTCTATAAAAATTAAATAGGATAAACTATTAAATGAAAGCATTAAAGATGGATGGTAAATAATACCAGAATTTTTAACATGGAAAACCCTCTAAGGTGAAGGGAAAAACCACGGGACCCTAGTCACTTCAAACTTCCAATGGTAGATCTCTTCCTGTCTTCAATTTGTGGATCTAAACTTCTAACTCACTCAAAAATAACTCTATGTTTCTTCCCCAACGCTACTGTTATATTCTTGCTTTTGTATATTCTTCTCCATTAAGGAGGACTCATATTTATAGGAGCAAATGCAATCCTAATTGGAATTGTACGATATGAAAATCACGTAAATTTATCTCCGAATCTCTCGTAACTTTGTAGATATGAGAAGATTACTTTGATTTATTTCCCAATCTCCCTTGATTTTCTGGATGTGGAAAATTACGTTGATTTGTCTCCCGATCTCTTTTGATGATATTTTCTTTTTCTTTTCTTTGTTCTCCTTTTTTTTTCTTTCTTTTTACTTTTACACACTCACTACCATACAATATTTTTTAGACTTCGTTTGTTTATAAAAAATACCATTTTGTCATTTTTCGATATTTAGATTACTTAAAAAATAATTCATAAAATATTATTTTTCATGCACCCGAGCGTAAGTCCATTGAGGCCTACTTGAGACCTCAGCAACCATGCTAGGGACCATGCTAAACATTTGAGTCCATCAAGGACAAACCCAAGACTTTGCTCGAGCTCAAGCACAGGGAAGCTCGGCACAAGGCACTAGGGTCTCAAGCTAAGGCGTCTGGGACTCAAGCATGAGTATTGGGGTAAAGAGCTCAACCTTGATGGACTTGGGCTTGACCTCTATACAATCCGGCCTAGCATTGAAGACCTCAGCCTAGTCGTTGGGGACTTGAGCATCATAGTTTCGAGCCCAACCTCAGTAGACTAGAGACAAAAAGGCGAGAGAAAGAGAGAGCAAACAAATAAGGACAAAAAGGGAATGTCAATGAGTTGTTTTCCATGTATTATAGTTGGTGGCTCTCACTTAGACTGCCATTGGATGGCATGGGCATTTCGTGACGTAGACTCTGTCAACCAAACCCTAGTTGGACAAGTGTGTCCTTTGACCCCTCACTCCTTTCTTTTCAGATACACCATCTCATTGCTATGTACTTAGACGTCTTTCGCGCCCCTTTCCCTACATGTGTTGAACATGGTAAGACACACGTGCAAGTGAAAACTTTGCGTAGAAAAGATCACTTCTACAATTTCCCTATTTTATATAATTTTTATTTGCCTATCTGACACAAATTTTTATCCACCCCTAGTTTATATACTTTTTATCCGCCTATATGACACAAATTTTTATCCACCTAGCTGTCACGAATTTGAAGGTTTGTGTGGTTGAAGAATGCTTTGATTTGCTTTACAATGTAGAGAAATACTATGAGGAATATAAGTTCTCCCCTCGCATTTTCACGAATTTGAAGGTTTGTGCGGTTGAAGAATACTTTGATTTGCTTTACAATGTAGAGAAATACTATGAGGAATATAAGTTCTCCCCTCGCATTTTCACGAATTTGAAGGTTTGTGTGGTTGAAGAATGCTTTGATTTGCTTTACAATGTAGAGAAATACTATGAGGAATATAAGTTCTCCCCTCGCATTTTGGCAGGGATCGCATACAATAATTATTAATGAATTTTCCCGAAAAATCCAGATGAATCAAAATGCGTTTTTCATGATGAGTACGGGATCATTTGAGTTATAAATATATGAGTCAGGCCCCTGTATACTCTATTTTAATTTCATTCATAAATTTATCCTTCTAGATGACTATCTAAAGACAGGATTATTTGAGCTATATATATATGAGTTAGTCTCCTTCTAAATGACTATGTAAAGACAGGAAATTTATTTTTGCGCTTCAAATCTACCAGCCAAAGAGAGAAGAATCGAAAGGCCTCCAGATCCATGGCGCTTTCTCAGTCGCACCCACTTTACGATCCATTAGTCGCAACGAATGTCGAATTTGAAGGTATGGAGGAGCAAAAGTGACGGGGTTTGGTGGAGGGCAGTAAGTCATTTGCCATTGAAAGATTTAAGTGATGATTAACTACATTACGAATCAATCAAATGCAAGAGAAGCATTGATACATACTGCGTGTTCACTTTCAGCTACGGGAACTGTACAGATCTTTTCATGCTGAAGAAAATAAAAGCCTACTTGACTCTGCTCCTGGCGATTCAATGATGTCCTCTCCGGAGGACAGATAGGAATTTGCCGGGCTTCTCCTTGCGCCGATCCTCCCCCTCTTCTGCAACCTGTTTCACATGCAAAGTCCGAAAAGTCAAACTTAATTGAATTTGAACTTAGTTTTAGTGAAGAACTTAATTTTAATGGACATGGAATTGGCTTGCGTGAGCAATGATGACTCACCTCCTTGGCTATTTGCTGCAGGATTGTGATTATATCAACAAAGTCGGGTCTCATCTTAGCATTCCCCTGCCAGCAACTCTGTAGTAGCTCACCAAGCTTTGGGTGAGTGTGCTTTGGGATGGTAGGCCGGAGTCCCTGAAACAATGTCGAATTAAACACGATCTCATTAATTCTAGAAGATTTAGGATATTCCGTTTCTACAAACTCATTTAAAATCGAAGTCGATAGCACCATTTGACTTGATCTGGACATGATATGATTCTCGGTGGGTCTTCTTTCACCTTTCTTTTGGGGTTAAGGAACAAAAAGTGATCAATCCTCAAGTCAGTCTCAACTATTAGATTTTCTTTTTTGTCAAGGCGATCCATAAGTTTTGCAATGAATTGCAGTTTAGTCCATAGTCGCAGAACTTCGATTCTACCATATTTTTATTTTATTTTTTTCGCAATATCTCTGTTGCTCATTTAAGATTATATTTCTCAAGTTGCAGGTGAAGTTGCATGTGAAGTTGCATTGAAGTACAACCTTTCTCTCATAAAAGAAGCACCATGGCTTAACACCTAGAAAAGAGTAAGAAAACACAATGTGGACATTTGGAGTTTCCTACAACAAAAAGATCGATACGACAGCAAGGTTGCAACTTTCCCAGAGCATGACATTTCTTATTAACATTTGAGATAAATATGTATGATGCCCACGAGTGAATTACATTCAGATAATAACAATAAACAAGAGTAAGACATGAAAATTTCTTGTATAAGGGCTAAACTTAATGATTCAAGATTTAAGGATCGATGTCTTTTTTTATCCCAGCTGTTGGATATTCAGCTGAATAGAAGGATAGCCCATAGGACTAGAAATTTTGTACATACCTTCTGAACCACTCCAACAGCTGCTTGTAACGGAGTCAAGTACTCATATGGGAGCTGAGGCGCAAGACAGTAAACTGCATGAGTAAGGAAATAAAGACGGATGTTTAATTAAATAATTTTTTCTGTCAGAATTTTACCTTTCCAGTGAGTAACTCCCATAATACAATACCGAAACTGAAAACGTCGGCCTTGTGATCATATGGCCTGTGTTCAATGACCTTAACAGGCATTGCATTAACTCAAATTGTAAGTATCATCAATGATGAAAAAAACGACATTATCATTGATTAAGATACATCACATTAAAGAGGCAGAGGAACATGGCAGATCATCATGGTTGGCTACTCCTTGTATGCCTTATAACTCTATTCAGATTTCATAGAGACTCAGTTCATGGCACTAATATTAGGAACGAGAAAGGAAGATCAAATCACTGCACATGCAAACAAGCAACTCTATATCAACCGTTCTTAGGAACCACAACAATCCAGCTAGCACTAGACTAGAACTACTTTTGGGTGTAACCAATAAGCAAATCCTATAATCTTATATTCCTCCTTCTTCTTAAACTATTTCCCTTAGATGAAATCAAGAGATATTTTGATGGTAGGTCCATGGGGATTACTGGGCAGAAAAAATGTTAATGTCTTTTAAATAATACAGGTCAGGACTTCCAACAAAACAAGCATCGAATTAAAGTGAAGTTCACCATTTAAACATAATTGTAATTTCATGGTGATGCAGTGCTGCTTCCGAATATGATAAATCACAAGTTTGTTCATTAGACCAAAAATGGCCAAGGAATGGTTCTGACATATGGAAGAAGCCAAGTAGTGGCAGTTATCAGCCTCAGTAGAATACCTAGATATTGCTTTCATTCATGTAAAAAGATAATGACGAAGAGAGCTTTAGTTATCACAATGGAAGTACCTCTGGGGCCATCCATCTATATGTTCCGGTTTCAGCGGTCATAACTCCTGATTGAGCTTTCACTCTGGCAACACCAAAATCTGCAACCTTAAAAACCTGCAAGACAAAGGCAATATAAGTTTCATGATGGCAAAGATACATTCCTATAGATTGAAGATGATTTTATCAAATAGCAAGTATATTAAATGCAACAGAGCATAAATAAGTGCCGTCAAGCCTCTCTTATCTCTAGACCAAGCATTCTGGCAACCTACAAGGCTTCAACACAAGTAGAACAGTATTTCATGTCATATTTCTTAGTCAGAAGGCAGAAGTTTATTTCCTAATTTTCTTCAAAAGGCACATTTTCCATGGTGCTATCTCACAGATTATCTAAAGTGAAGTAAGTGCTCAACTGGAACTGCTAATGGAAGCCACCGTGCTTATCTTAGAATGAAGCACATTGGGACACAGAATAATGCAACTGAACATGCTAGCCAAACAATAAAATTGAGATGAAAATTGAAAGTATCCACATGAAATTTACAGAATAAATGGAGAAAGTCTATCATGATGTTTGATGTCATCTACATAAAGATCATGTTGTAGTAGATATTCCAGTCAGCAAAACATATATAGATGATAGTACTCCTCAGAAATTTTAGTGAAAAATAGAAACTTACTTCATTCTCATCCATCAATAGGTTTGCAGCCTTCAAGTCTCTGTGAATAATGTTATTCTGATGCAAGTAATGCATTCCTTTTGCGACATCGATAGCTACTTTAAGCAACATAGGAAGCTTAAAGACACCTTTCTGCTTATGCAGATAGTCATACACACTTCCACCTGACATGAATTCTGGATAAAGAACAAACAAGAAGCAAGTCAAACTTAGGAGGACAACTGAGCAACAAATTATTTTTCAATGAAACAAAAGAAAACTACTTCAAATTCACGAGACCAAAAATAAAGTGTCGCATGATAAATCTACCACACATAAAGTACATTCATATATCTATTACCAATGCAATGAATTTACCTGTCACAATATACAAGTTTGGAGACTTGGTACATGCTCCAATAAATTGCACAACATTCTTGTGTCGAACTTTCCTGCATTTCATCAGAGCTTTGTCATGAAGGGAAAAGAAGCAGCAATGCCTCCTCTCTGCCCAAATGCATGACAATGACCTTTTCTATTTCTACTCTTGGTTTGATGTCTTTCTTCTTCTTCTTTTTTTTTGTTGGGGGGGGAGGGTGTGATAATTGGAAAAAACCAAAGGACGTCAAAATAATTGCATTGCTTTCTCGTTAAATACTTTCAATGTAGATTGGTTTGATATGGAGGTTAAAATTATGGTTTAATTATTGGCTTGGCAAAATGTGAACGGATGTGTGATTAAACCATCATGGAGCTTAAACTAGTGATCCAAATGCAGCTTGGAAAGGTGTCTGCATCATCATTATTGGCCCTCACAAGATTGCAGAATGAGGACTATTCCGAAGAAAAAATCCCAGCAGGAACATTCAACTGGAAATGAAAACAAAATAATTTGACAAACCTCATAATAAAAACTTCCTGTGCAAACTCTCTTTGCAACTCTTCATTTAGACGCTCATGCTTGAGGACCTTAATGGCCACATCCTGGCTGCAGTACGTGCCTTTGTACCTGCAAATGAAATAATTAAGGGAACTCCAGCGAACTTGTAACTGAAAAAACAAAAAAACAATATAGAAAGGAAACTCCAGTGGCATTGGGTAAAATATCAAAACTCAAAAGCACAAAAGACTTACAAGTCACCATAAGATCCTGATGCAACCTTTTTCTCAAACTTCAAATTATTTAAATCTATCTCCCAAACATCAATTCCATCATTTGGAATTGACAAGTGATCGTGCTCCTTCTTTATTCCTGTTTGCTCCACATTGCTCAAATGAAATGATGCGTGAGATTTTGTCCGAGCATGCTTCTGTCAAAGAACCATCAGCTTAGCAAACAACACAATAAGATGGAAAACTGACAATAACACTATAAACAGGTTCCTTTCTTGCAGAGGGTGAAATAAAAATAATGAAATCAATGCTCCCTTCCAATGAGACAGAGAGTTGAGGGTTTAAAGATTAGAAAGAACTTTGAAACCACCAGAGCTGATATTTACAGTATGCAAACACAACTTTTTAACATGGCACAGATTCTAGAGATTGTCCCTGTGGATAGAAAGGAGAGATCTTAATAAAATGAAGAAGACTTTTCATACTAAACCAAGCCATAGTTATTGCCAGGTGACTAGATGGATCTATTAAGTGCAATATTGTAAAAACAATGAATTGTAATTTGAGGCCTAATTTCCATTCGTTTCACTTGACCATTTTGTGTTAGAAAAAGGGAAAAGAAAACTACGTCAGCTGCAAGCACTTTTTAACCAAGGAGACATTCTTATTTCAAACCAGTGGTCTATTAACTGTGAAGTGGGAAGGGCAGAGGTCCAATTGAGGTCACTTGTGGACATTAATTTCCCATTCTTAAAGTTAAAACACGGCCTATTGGGTTGACTTTTCTTTTAACTAATTCAGATTTTGCTAGCCGTTATCAATAAGTAAAAACCCCAAAAGGAAATTGAACAAGGTGCTGCAAGTTTTTGATGAAACATATATAGATTTGATAATCATTTATTTAAGTCGGTGGAATGTTAGAGGCTAAGTACCTCATGCTTCAAAGCTTCCTTCTCCAAAGCAATTCTGAGATGTTCTGTTTCCTGAAATTTTCACAAGCAATGGCTTCAGTGCAACTTGTTAGTATACTAGTACATCCTTTAGAATAAGAAGAAAAAAGGACGTAAACAAGAGACAGGATACGACATCATGCAAAACTTGATTTTAGCTTCTCACAACTAGTTAATTTATTTTATAAGCATTTAAGAGTAAAGAAAGAAAAAGATTCGCTGTCAGGGAATAACATAATGTTTGATTAGTTATCCCAGCAGATTCAGTTAAAGCAAGAAAGAGTACCTCATAAGGCCAGCCATCAACCACAAAGACATCTAAAGAGTAACCGTCTATTGTAGAAAACACGTGCGCTTCTTGGATGTTCAGACCAACATCAGCAAGTAACGAAGTCAGCTGCAAATTCATATGAAAGCTAATGACAAGAGGAAATCATTGATCTTCTATGTAATTAGGAAAGAGACATAGCATGCCCATGCACGATGAAAAATCAAATCTCGACATTATTGAGTTAAACTTTATTCAGATTTTCACTTATTACCTGGTAATAAAGGATTAAACTACTGAGCACTAAGAAGAGTTGAATGCTACGAGGAAAGAGTTACCATCGGATGGCGTTGTTTGTTCCCATTGATAATGTATCGACAAATATATCCTACTTTTTTGTGATGGCCCGATACTTTTTGGTAAGAGAGATATGCAGGACTTTTGAATTCGCAGGGCGTTGTTTCATGCTTTAAAGGTTTATCAGATCTAAAAGTAGACTGCACTTATTCAATTGGGTGATGGTATCAGGTGGCCACATGTTAGTGGATGTTTTGTTATGTAAAACTGGGAAGTTTTCCTATGAATACTTTTAGGCTTCCTTTGGGCGCTAAAGTGAAGATAAAAGCCCTATAAAAACAGATAATTGAAAGTTCTTGTGAAGACTTGCAGGTTTCGGAACAGCATTACCTTTCAGAGGGTTGAAGACATGGAGTCATTAAAAGTACAATACGGAACCTCCCTATTTACTACATGTCTCTTTATAGAAAGCATCAAAAAGAGGGCCCTTTGGGGCCACCCATAAATTATTTTAAACATGATTAACTGAAAGTTGGTGAGATCGCTTCAACCCTAAAACAAAGCTCTTCTAGCTAAAAGTAAATAACGTTTTTTATCCGAAAAATGACGTTTTCAAAGTCTTTATAGCAATGGAATTCAATATTTGTCACAACTGATGGATAACTAGTGTGCAAAGAGGGAGCATTGAGATGAGCCCCTGTAGGTGGATTTATAGAGACTGGGAGGACCTTTTAGCATTGAACTTTGATCTCTTGAAAAAAAAAAACAAAAAAAAAAAAAAATGATGCCAAGTTCAATTTGAATGGTTTCATTTCATGACATTTTTGGTTAGCAAGACAAAAAGATGCTCTGGTGAAGGAAAACGATAGAAGAGCAAATGGTAGGTTGGTACGGCATATTGAGTTCTACAGCAAACCTCAAGGTAGGGAGGTCTAACTCTTTTGTAATTGTCTGGCACGCTTTATGCCTTTCGGGGTTCTCAACAGGAAAGAGGAGGTGCTATGGCAGCGTGGTAGGATGGGATCTTCAATTTTCAATCAGCCTGTAAAAGCTATTTTGTGCACACAAATGAAGTTGTTGGGAGCCTTTCTTCTCTGAGGAAAATTTCCTGGAAGACTAAAGCATGTGCGAGAGTAAGTTCTTTAATGTGCATGCGCGCCTGGGAGAGAACTCCAACTACAAAAATTGTGTATCATCCGACAGGTGTTCTATTTGTCAGCAGGATGCAAAGACACTGATTCTTTTCTGAATTTCTTCAATATTTCTAACGTCTAGGTTGTGAATGGGAGGCAACCCCTTGGTGCTCATTATACTCCCTAACAAAAAAAATCCTACGAAGCTAACATATATTAAATTATGCTCATTCAATTCAAGCCAACCCAGCATGTTCACAACAGTCAAATTGATGAAATTGCCAAACTAAAGTTCAAAAATATATCTCAAACCCTCATGGGGTTGGGGTTTCAAAGAGAACATGGAGTACCTGACTGAGTAGCTTCGGTTTATCTTCACTTGAAAAAGTTATTTCGTGCATGGGTCTGCATAAATATACACAATATAAGTAAGGCTCAAAACAAACCAGAATCTACAGTTTTCGAAGGTTTATCACATCGATAAAAAACAACTATAACAAACCCCACCCACCCCCCCCCCAAAAAAAAAAAGCACCATCTTTAAAGAAGCAGTAAAGGCACTTTAAGATGAGTGAAACTAAAGTCTGAAAGTTAAAGTTGAAAAGAGCATGCCCCCAGATGATTCAAATCACAAAAGATTGCATAAACGCACAGATCTTGGAAAAAATGAAATCACTACAAGCGGAATTGTAATCAGCTGCAGGTAATTAAAGGTTTAACAAGGATTCCTCATGGCATTGCACCAGAAAAGAGCAAGATTCTAAAGAGAAATCTCTAGTTAAAGATCATAATCAAATGATCGCATTTATTAAACTAAAAGTCAATCCTTGATTGTGAATTTGTGATAGCGGTAACTACATGTAGTCTCTAGGCAAAACTAATTTGCGTTTAAAAGGCATTCTTCAGCAAATTAGAACTTGTGAACTTGAGTTTAAAAGTATTACCGAGAAAATTGTGCATTGGCATGAACAGAGTTGTCTCCATCCTTTGTAAGAGATTCACTACCTTCTAAAGCAAGCAACTCGAGATTAGGTGATGATCCAAATGCTGGTGGAGGATGAATGCTGACAATGGAGCAGACAACCAGATGTTATCTTTGAGTTGTCAAAGTGCACAATCCCAAAACATGAAAATTAAATAGACAGGTATCGACTAATTAACAACCATCTTAAGTCTTTAATGAGCTTCATAATATTTCGCAATGCATACCTTAGCCTGCTGGAGTAACATGTTGAACTCACATCTTCACTTTTAATAGTAGAACCTGAATGAACAGAATCAGTCGTACGCAATTCATATGGGGGAAGAACCTGGAGAAGAGAAAATTCAACTGAATATATCTGTGCAGCAGATTTATTAAAGAATAGACAATGTGTATAATCTACTAATCTGATCCAGCAATTTGCAAAAGAGGGATATGCTAAGTTAGCCGACATATTCAGGCATATGTCGATGTAAGGACAGACCAATAGCTCTAAAAGACTAAATGGTGAATGCACAAGAGCAAAAAGAAAAGTTTGAACTTAGATTTAATACTTGAAACACCCAGAGAAGTGTTTCCAGCAAACAAGTGACTTAACCCAATATACCCTCACAAGAGACATAGCGCCTTTCACAAGTATGCAACCTGTGCAAAGCTCATTCTCCCCTTAAATCCTGGGTCTGCCAGTGAAGCAAGTATCTTAAAGAGCTGCTTTAAAATCTAATTCTCTTATTTATCGAGGAATCTGGAATGAACATGGACAAAAATCGACACAGCTATCTTTGTTTAAATGATCTATTCACAAATTGATCCTTGACTATAGTCGCCCACTTTTCTCTCAGCCAAAAGGTGAACTTGTGGAACGAGGTCAACTTGGCCCGTGTCCCAGTTCCGGAATTATGTGAACTGGCAAGCAGAACAACGAAGATGCTTGAATTCAGAAGGTGGTTCATTAATAAACTCTATTCGAATTCTAGCTCGCAGCAGTAAAGATTTGAGGCTAAGACGGTGAAATTGGCCAAAGAGGCCGTCCTTAATAAGTCGGAAGCGACACAGTGAACAGCTCCGCTTAGGAAGGAAAAAATCAAGTTTGCAACCCGAATAAAAAAATAATAACAATTATAACGAAACCACGAGAAGACAACATAGCCTGACCCTTGGAAGCAACCAAGGGGCAGACGACGAAAAGTTGACAAGCCAAAAGCAGTTCTCGAATCCGCAGAGAAATTATCCACGGATTCAAGGAAAGACCACATGCGCGCACGTTAACGAGCCGCCACCGAACAAACCCGAAAAAAACAATATTCAGAAGGCAAGGAGGGGCCTCGTCGGCTTTCGCAGCCGAGGAAGGCGAGCATCACCTGGACAAGGCGAACGTCGATCGCGAGTCGATTGGCCGGATCGCGAGCCGATTCCAGCAGCCTCTTGTGCATGAGCACGTCCTCGGCCCTCTCCACGTTCACCTCCGAAGCGTACCTGAAACGCATCGACGTCGTTAGGAAGCGACAGCAAGCGCGGCGCCATCCATTCACGCCTTCAGCCACCACGAACGAGAAGTTACATGCAAGCGAAGTACCGGAAAAAAAAAAAAAAAAAAAATTCAAAACCGTAACGCGACGAGAAAGCCCTCCGCTCTTTCGCTTCGCTCATTCCGGCGAAGCAAGCGCGACTCGAAAATCCACGATCGCCGGCGAAGGCGCGGGAAAAGGCGTCTTTTCCGGCGCGGACGAGAGAAGGGACGGGGAAGAGAAGGAAGATCGGAATCGGAGCCGCCGCCGCGAGGCACGCGAGCGGACGCGAAGGAGACGGGAAGCGAAGCGAGGGGGGGGGGGGGGGCGCTCACCGAGTAGGGAGGCGGGCGAAGTGGGACCAGAGCTCGTCGTCGAAGCCGGGCCGCGCGGCGTCGGCGTGGCCGGAGCGGTTGAGCCGGCTCAGGGTCTCGCCGTAGGCCTCGCGCCTCCTCCGCGACGGGGACGAGGCGGCGGGTGCCTGGCTCAGGCAGCTCGCGCTCTCCTCCATCACCGCCATGGAAAGCGCAGGAAGCAGAGAAGAGAGAGAACACGAAAGAGAACGAGAGAGATGAAGATGAGCGCGACGAGGAGGAGGAGGAGGAGGAGGAGATGGCTTTGCGTTAATCGGATTTTTTCTCTCGAGTGAAGCGGAGATATATATAGACATGAACAGGTGACGTCAGCGTGCTTATCTATTTTGTTTTATTAATTTATCCTGCCAAACATGAACAGGGAAATAACGTATTTTCATGTAAAAAGAATATTTGTATGGGCTTGTTTCGCAAAAAAATAAAATAATTTGAAAAATATTTTCCTGAAATCGATAACTTATATCTATTGCAAAATGAATGAATAAAAATCGTTTTTATCGCTCATGAAAATATTTAATATGAATTTGTCAATAATGAAAATATTTTTTATTGACTAATTATTTCAAATTATATAAGTGATAATGTTTAAGAAAATATTTTTTAAATCATTTACTTTTTTTTGAAATAATAGACATTGTTTCGACGATGTTGATTGAAAGGTTGGCAGAGAAGATGATATTGATTGTATCAGAGACTCTTTATGAATTTTCAAGAGGTTCTCTTAAAACAGAAACGATATCTAGCATTATAAATTAGTTTAGGAATTTAACCAAACTAATTAATTAGGGACAATACTTCACATTGGACAAAAAGTACAAACCTAATCGAGCAAACTAAAATTCAAAAAATGATATAATACATCAAACAAAAGTTTAGCAAAGGTTTCTTCGTAACCATATAGATTAAAGAATTTGAAAAGCAGGTTGTGCAATTTCGTGAGTTTTGAAGAAATTATCGAATCAAGTTAAGCCAATGAAGTGAAACTTTTATCCCAAAAACATGTGGCACAAATCTTAGGTCAAATTATTATTCTGACATATAAATTGTCAAATACATCATTTACCCAAAAAATAAATTTATCGTGAAGCACAAAGAAAAACATTGATTGTTTAATCTTAACAATGTACATATTATGTTTTTACAAGTGAACTATACAGCAAAGAGAATATAAACCTGTTGCCAATTTGACAATTCAGTTTAAAAATGTGTCAAAACCAAACATTTTAATGGCAACACATGTGACTAATGGACAAAAAAGATCTTATGAACATGCGCCTCTCGATCATATATGATTTCGTTAAATGTAATGAGAAAAGAATTGATCTTCAAAATATCAAATACGTGAGTGACTGTTATAGCCGATTGCATTAGAAATCTAAATAATTTATTTTTCAAAACATTAACAAATGCCTCGGAATCACTTTTAATAAAAATTAAAATGGATAAATATATTTCCATTATATGTGGGCGCTTGGTGTCCCAATCAACAAATCAATCACTGAGGATGGTTGGTGAGCTCACGAGGAAGATGAGGAATTCAGAGAACCGTCGCTATTAGAGGAAAGGAGATGAAAAGGGTGTTTGATGAGATGGAGCCCCTTTTTCCTCATTTTGTGTGGCTTGAGGCATTTGCATGTGACATTGATTATAATTATATTTAGTAGAAGTACGAATATGCTGGTATGGTTGACATTTCCTTTTCATAGAAAAAAAAATTGAATTTTTTTTTTTTTTTTTTTTTTTTGGTCTTTGGAGGAACCGATTTGCGACAAACAAGTGGCGAAAACCCCTGCGCGACACTTAAACAGGGAGGACCCACCACCCCCGAGTCACACTTAATATATCTAGCGCCTCCCCTGGGTTTTGAACCCTTCACCTCTTTGTTGAGAATCAGCAGAGCCTTAACCAATGGAGCCACCGCGGCCGGTGGTAAAAAAAAAAAAATTGAATATTTGGCCTCTTAATTAGAGTGAAAAAAAAAAATCATAGCAAAAATTGAGAATAAGAAGATTTCCCCTTTTGATTAGTAACATTAGACACAGAGAGGGCGACTTATACCGGGCTGTGAGCAAATAGCTCTGTTTGACCAGAGAATCGAACCAAACTAGTCTTATCTTACCAGTTCTAACCTAATTCACAGAAGGGACAAAATGGGTTTTTAGGTGAGATAATTGGGAAATCGACCTTTACAGGTTCCATTTCAAATTCTATGCCATAAACCAATGATTCCAACTGAGAACCGACTTTAGAACTAGTTTTTAGCCTTTCTTTTTGATAAATTTGTTTTTGAAAGAAAAGACAAATATGTTGTTGGGCACGGGTTTAGAGAAATCCATCAATGTTTATCATGAAAGATAGGTCGACTCAATGTGCACTTTGAACATAATCGTAAACGAAAGATCCTATTAAAATTAATAAATGGGACTGGGGACAAGTCTACGTGCGAATACAAGCGAGACTAAACACATACTTATTCAACTAGACTCAAATTATTCTCCAAGTGTACATATCTGTTAGTGAACGTGCTATGCAAATCTTGGGTGGAGGTATATTCCCAGTTTATTCCCAAGGCATATATTTATTTAATTGATGATATATGCATGGATCGACTAATTAATCTCACTCTTATTTTAATCCCAATTGTAAGCCTGCCAATTAAGCACAAGCGTGTTGTTTTAAACGTAAATTTAACCTCTTTAAAGAAAAAAGAAACCGGTGAGAAGCATGAGAGAAACAACATGGAAATTGTGATTTGGAAGTATTCTAATATATCCGGTTGCTAATTAAAAAATATTATCCAGAAAAGGAAAAAAAAAGGTATTGAAAAAGATATATGAAAGAAAAGTGGGACAATGTGGTGAGCGGGAAAAGCACTGAGCAGCAGATTCGGTCGGTCTCCATTTATTTTGACGGCTTCCCAATTTCATTGACTTAATTTTTTTTTTTGTCCTATTATAATAATTCCCACGATCTACATTTTCTTTTTCAAAAAAAGAAAAAAGACACGTGGAGTAGAGAAATCCAAAAATAGAAATAATCCCATGATCAAACGTCCCCATCCACGGGGATTACGAAGAATGAAATAGAGTTTAGAGGTTACATTATTGTTAATTATTAATATTAATTCGAAATGAGATTTGGGTTGAACTGGCCGGGTATAGCTTTGACGGCGACTCCCGGGAAGAGGAAAACGAAGACTCCGTACGGGTGACGTGGCACGCGGAGGAGCGAGCAGCGTTGACTTTTTTTTTTTTTTTTTTACTCTTCATTTCAGGATTGGGCATCCTTTCGGAGGATAAACCCTTGCTTCGGTTGGCTATTCGCCGGCCTTTCAACTCATTTTGATAAATCTGTCACATATTCCTTTATTAAACTAAGGCCACCCTTGCTGGTGCTCGCCCTCGCCCAAGCACAACTGGCCAAGGTCGGACCTTACCAACCATGGCTTGTATCACCAAGGAAAGAAAAAAAAAGGAAAAAATTATACAAATAAAAAAAAATCAGAAAAAATATAAAAAATTTGTAAAAAGATGTAAGATAGCCAATGCTCATGTTAGCAGCCAAAATTGACATGATTGATCAATTGGTATAAATTCATGACTAAATTGATACAATTGAAAAGTTTATGATTAAATTTATATAAATATAATAAATTATAACTTTTATTTGGTACTTTTCCCTTGCTACAGTGACTTAACGTACATTGTAGATTATACGAGTCAATTCTATCTATTCACATATTAAGTTATGTCAAGGGTCGAGCTGGTCATGCGAGACTAGTGTGACTAAATCATATATAAATTCATAAGGAGCATATGCAAGATAAGATCCTCAACAAATCCTTCGGACATTATGATAGAGACTTCTCGTATGCCGCGGATTATTCGATTGAGAATTCTATTTATTCACAAATTAGGGTTCCATTGAGGGTCTAGACTAGCGTGATTAAATAATATATATAGATTTATGTGAAGCATATGCGAAATAAAAACCTCTGAACATTATTATAAAGGCTTCACATGTGTCGTGGATATTCTATCTGTTCACATGTGAGAGTTACATCGAGAGTCGAGATTAGCATGGATAAATAATATATAGATTAACATGGAGCATGCGTGACCCTTCGAGGCTGCTAAGGGCCAGTTTGAATTTAGAACTTTCGCAGGTGTGATTTGCTGGCCAACGTTGTCGGCGGAGCTGCCCGAGTCGTTAACTTGCCCTTGTGCTTATCCCCAACAAATCCTATGCAATGCCACACATTTTTTATTTTTATTTTTCAGACGAATATGCTCAATCGGGTTATTATAGAAGAGAGAATACAGGTGGACAAGGTTAGGGGGGATGTATATCATGCATCATCGATTTTTCAAATACTAGGGAAAAAGAGAGATAATATAAATTTCTTAAAGAGCTCTTATCGGGCATCTATGATTTGCGAATATGGGAATTTTATTTAGTATGGTCATCAAATCTGGAATTCCAATGACGAGTTTGAGTAAGTTGATTATCCGGTTGTCCCAACTTTGCATATGTGTTGAGATTTTACGTGTGCGCGAGTCAGAATTTTTTTTTTTTCAAGGGTACAGATTGCGAAGTATGGTTTTTATGAGGCCATTTGTAAAAGGGTGAAAACTAGTTGGGTAAACCTTTGTGATTAGGCTAGTATTTGGGCAAAATTTTATGAAGAATCATTGACAAGTTCAAGGGGATTGTTGTTGTTGTTGTTGTTCTTCTTCTTCTTTTAATGTTTAAATTACACACCCAAAATGAGAGATTACATGACAAAGTTAAAGCCGATGTTACAAAGAGAGGATCATTGGGTAGGGTCGAGCTTGAAGGTTAGGTTTAATGTGTTGGACAAGTCCACTCATCACATTAAATTTAGATAATAATTTTCGGGCTAGGCTGGGCTCAGGACAAACGTTGGCAGATCAAACTTTCTTAAAGAAAAATATCAAAAAAGTCATGAACTTTCTGTATTTGTACCAACTTAATCATAAACTTTTCAATTAGACCAATTTAATCCAAAATCTTTTGAATTTGGTACCGATTTAGTTCATTCGGCCATTATTTACCAAAAAAGGCTGATGTGGCCTCCAAGTCAGCATTGACTAGCGTTGTTGGTGTTGACATGGATGCTGTAGTGCAAAACTACGTTGTTTCGCTTTAAAAAAGAAGAAGAAGAAGAAGAAGAAGAAGAAGAAGACTTTTTTGCTCCCAAAATGCAGCATTTCATTTGCCTCAAACTGAAGATGCTTTGCCCACGATCTTTGCCCAAAGCACACCCAAACCCTATTCTGATCTCCCCCCAAAGTTCTTAGCAACTTGCCCTAGATTCAATCTCGTCTTTCCAATTTCTTGAAGCCAAGTCGTTCTTCCATCAACCGCCTTCATTAATTGAGTCCCTTTCAGTTGAGGGCTTCATCCGTCACAATCCCAAACTCGCCCATCTTTAAGGGTGAAGACCCGATTCGCCCACAACCCAGTTGAGACCCGACTCATCCGTCACAATTCGAAGCTAACACGAGTAGGTGTTGTGGTCCTAATTTGATTGTTTTATTGGCAATGTTGAGTGACAACTCCATGTGGTGTCCTATAGTCAGTGAAGAACATGAATAGTATGCTGTCATGCTCCCAAATTGAGTGTGTTGTCCTCTTTTTATTTTATATAATCAATTTGCCTCAATTTCTCCACGTGTGTCGTCGTCAATTGGAAGAGAGAAATTCTTTGTGTTTACTGTCAAGTACCTAGGTGTAGTAGGGAATATAACACTCAAGTCTAGCCAAATCAATTTCTAATAAAGTACGATATGAAAAGAAAGCTTTTGTATCCTCATGTCTGGCCAAATTCTTCATGTGTACAATCATATGGGTGGTGGAATCTTGTGTTGCCATGCACAATATGAAGAGAACGCCTCTCTTTCCTTGCACTTTTTCCTATTCTTGTACAAGCCTTTTCATTATTTTATTACTTGAGGCACGCACAATCACAATTAAGTAATTGACTTGAGTGTACATGTATTCAGTTTCTCGATTCATTGAGGCTCTCTTTTGTGGAATAGCCATAGATTTATTAATCGGGGTAGTCACAAACCTCACTGTCAATTGAGTCCTAATGATGATTATTTTACTAAATAAGTAAAGGTTCATGGTAATTTTGTCAACAAAAGAAAAATAAAGAAAGATGAGTTCATGGAGGTGGCTTTGAGTTCTAATGTTTGATAATAAAGAGAGATATTGCAATTCCACATATTGTAAAAGTTAGTTTTATTGATCAAGTCCACACTGTCGACTGTACTCTAATTTTTTGAAATCCATTAACACTTTTGCTTTGGAAGTTTTGGTTTTGAATCTTTGGATGTTGATCACCTCTAAATCCAATTATGTAGCATTAGTGGCTACAAAGGCATGTCTTGTAGATAACCATGTAGTGCTTATTATTAATAAAGTTGGGCTACTTTTAGACAACCTTAACCATCGAGTCATTTTTTCTCTTGTTGTTTTATGTTTCCCATGAAGAAATTGTTCTTCTGTCCATCTCGTATTTGGCTACCGACCTATCTCCAATTATATGCTCTCCATGTAATGAAGGCCTTTGTAGTTTATGTGATAGGGTCAAATCGCATCTTCTCATATCAAAACTAATCTTAAACCATCTTATGAGAATTTTAAGTTGGTTTACGCTTAGTTTTAGGGTCTTGTATGAGTCATAAGCAACCTATTTTGTGGTTGCAATGTGTATTTCTTTAGAAGTGCATCTCTTCAGGCTTGTTTCGATTTTAGTGTCATGTTGTGTGACACAGGGTTCATATATTTGTCCAATCGTCTTGTTTCAATATACTTGTTGTAAGTTATGGGCATGAGTTTTACATTGGTTTTTTTTCCTTTGTACTTCCTTAATAACCATGACAGGTTGTTTGAACCTTTAATAAGAAATTGTCTTCTTTTTACTCTTTGGTAGCCATTTGGAAGCAAGATTGTGCATATGTTATTTGCTTGTTTGTTGTGTTGTGGTTATTTGTTCATGAAGTAGTGAGATTGTATTACTTTTTTTCTCATATCATACTTCATTAGTTATAATAGCAGGTCATAACATCATCAACGATGTCTTTGGTGTTGAGATTGAGAAACAAATTGCATATGACACAAGAGGGTGCAAACAACTTTCACTTCATTCACGTTCATACTCCAACATGTGGACAAATACAAAATATACTACAAAAATGTACAAAAATAGATTATATAACAAGATCAGCATTAACACACCTATGACAAGCTCAATACATCCGTCTACTTTGAATTTCCAAATAGCATGTTTCCTAGAATTACTATAAAGACCCATGACATAATCAACATTGTTTTCAATGTCGAATTTTGTTTCTTTAACTTTGTCGCATCTTGTTTGACATGTTTTAGTTGTGCTTTGAGAGCTCTAATTTCAACATCCATTGAACTGCCGTCATCCTCATTAGGCGTTGACACTTGTTTTTCTTCAATATTGCTTCGGTGAAATTTCGTTGACACATTTCTTTTGATTGACATGTTTCTACATCAACCCAAATAAAAAAACAGCAACTTTCCCCGATTTTGTATTTTAGGTAGCTGTGATATCTTCTTCCTTTATTTTCCTTCATCTTTGTTGTTTGTAAAGGACATTTGAGGCCAAAATAGGAAAACATGAATGTATCATTGTTGATTAAAGGGACTAATGTCCTCAATTGTGATGAATTCATTGATGTCTCCATCAATTGTGATGATTGTAGAGTAATTGTTATTTATACTTTTAGAATCAATACCAGTTGAAGCATTCTTATACTGTAAAGAAGTTCAACAACAGCACCTCAGCATATGTCTACATGGCCTAACCTCAATAACAACAATAGAACTCATTCCATCTTGAAATCAGTCTCAATAGCAGGAAACCACGTCCCAAATGCACCTCATAATGCCAACCTACAATTCCTATCCCTATTAGGATGCAACAAGCTTACCAAAAGAAAATGCAACTAAGAATTCCAAAAATTTGTTTCATGCTTCAAAGACAAATGCTGAATAGACTACATTATAGTATATACATTCATGCCTGCCAAAGCCAACATTAGAGTAATTTTCCTCCCAAATTATATACATGATATGGATCTCAATGTCCCAAAAACCAAGCAAACATCAATATTGACTACAAAGTTTAGGCAAATGGGATTTTAACTCCAATTAAGCCGATAGCTCTTTATGAGCACATACATACATAGATAAGATAAATTCTTTATAAAACATGAATCAAATGGTAAATCTACTCAAGTTTAGCATTTAGTACCCTCCCTCCCCTCAAACAGCCTTTCTCTATCTCAAGATAAACCAATTATCCCATATGCTATTGAGAACACCACGGGAAAACCATATGATAGTCGAAAAAATTCAATGCACTGCACGCACTCCCCAACGTCGACAGCAAAATATCTTAACAAGAAAAAAGAGCATAGATAGTAGCCAAAAATAATATTTTGAGTGCCACACGATGTTGTTCGCAAAACATCAAACGAAATCGAAAACTAACCCACATTAAGACAAGTTCATTAAACCAAACAAGCAAAAAATCAATGCATTGAACACACTCCCCAACATCAATAACAACATATCTTAAAAAGCAAAACAAGCATAAACAGTAGTAAGAAATAAAATAAAATTTGTAGTCCCCTTGTTCGTGACCTCACCTATTTGTTTCTCAAATTCTAAGACAAGCATAAACAAATTTGTCAGTTGTGAGTTTTTATGGTCTTTCTTTCTATTTGTCATTTTCTTTTTACTTGCATACATTAGTTTAAGATCAATCTAAGGTTGCTTTGGCAATCAAAATAAAATTTATGATAGGATAAAATTTATCATATACAACGTTTGGTGCCTACTCAAGATATAATAAAGTAAGATATAAATGATATTGAGATCGAATAAAATTATTTCATAAGGAAAGTGGGATAAAAACGGATAGGATTTCTAATATTCATAATAAAAAAGTTGTTTCTCAAATAAAAAATTTCTTAAATTACAAATTACAATTATATTTCAATATGAATAATATATGAATTATAATTTAAGAAATTCAAAATAAAAAAATAAAAATTTAGGTTTTTAATTTAATCTTATTTTTATTTATATATTCAAATTTAATTCTATCTTATGATATAAATTCAATATACAAATATATATTTATTGCATATTTTAAGTGTTTTAGTATTTTAGATATATTAGTACAATTTTCTATTTGATAAAATTTTATTAGAGAGTGATGAAAGGGGAAGAAAGAAATAAAAAAGAAGTTAATTAAAAAGAGAGGAAAATAAAAATAAAAAATAAAAATATAATAGATAAGAGTGTTGCGGGAGATTTTTATTATCTCTGTTTGTGAAATTTGTGACTCACATAAGTGTTTATACCAAACAACATATATATATATATATATAATATGATGTGAATATATCTTACTTTATTATTGTAATTATCAAATACTGGATAAGGACATATCAAAATCTCCTAGTTTTCATATCCTATTATATCTAGTAATATTCTAGTTAGAAATTCGAGCGATCAAAGGTAACCTAAGTATTTGTGGGTAAACACAAATTTCGAAAGTACAAAGGAAGGAGCAAGTAAGAGGGGGCATTTTGGCATAGTCATCCCTCGAGAATTTCCATAAATGGAAAGCAAGGACCTAACTGTAACTTTCTCTTTCCGGATTTGCATTGATGACCCCCAAGATAGTCGGACACAGACATATTCCTTGTATCTGGACATGATTTTCCTAGTTAGACATATTGAACCTGGACATCACGTTCGTTAACCAATTCGTTCGTTGAATACGTAACCCGAACACAATGTGTATAATTGCTATACGGCCACAATGTATTGACCGAATGCGTATCCCGAACACATTGTTTATTACATATTTAATGAACATATTGTATTTCATAAAAGCATAACCCGAATGTAATGTATATAAACTTCATCTTCAAGATCGTTTTCCAAATTGTTCCTTTTATGGCCACTGTCCTCTTTTCTCTCTCTCTCCTTGAAAATTTTCTGTGATGTTTCTATGATTACCGACTTAAATTGCTACATGGGAATTCTTAATCTTGTGAAGATTAGGGATGGCTTTTGATTTGTATCGGGAGTCATATTTGTGTCGGGCAACTTAAGGATAGATCATTACATGGACTATTTTTGGAACACACCGCATTTAGTATTCATGTTAGAATTCAAATACGATATGTTCATTGATTACGTAACCCGAACACAATGCATATAAATTTTTTCTCGAAGATTATTTTCCACTTTTGTTCCTTCTATGGCCTCTCTCTCTCTCTCTCTCTCTCTCCTTGAATTTTTTTATATTATGTTTCTATTATTACCGGTTTAAATTGCTACATAGGAATTCTTAATCCCGTAAAGATTAGGGGTGGCCTTTGCTTTGTCCTGTGGCCCCGTGAGTCATCTTTGTTTCCGGCAACTGAAGGATACATCATTACATGGACTAATTTTGGAATATGACGCGTTTAATGATCATGTGAGAACCCAAACACGATATGTTCGTTGAATATGTAATCCAAACTCAACGTGTCTATTAATGTGTTAATCCATTTTGAATGTAACTTGAACAACATCGGGGAGATCAAATTGGGCTTTTTATTCATAGAATTTATGTGTTTATTAAGTTAGAGTGATTATTTAAACACAACCAAACAGTTTTAGAAAATAATCGAGAAAATTATGAGCTTTTTTCTTGATTAATTTATGGAAAGATCGACTTCCATCCTAGACTATCTATCCTAGTACCTTATTTGAACAAAACTATGATTGATGTCAAGTTTAATATTTGAGGTTACTGAAGATTAAGTATCCAATTTTTTTTTTTTAAATCTTTAGTGATTTTCTTTTAAGTTCTTCATTTCAATTTAAAATCATTATTTCAATTATAATTTTTAGGTTTCGTAAATAATATAACTAGTTTTGCATTGAATTAATTTTATCTTTAGTATGATTTTTTTTTCCGTATATTTCATAATCGATAACTTTTTACTTAGGTGGACATATTGACTATTTGTATGTCTATAGCATTTCTTTAGTAATAGTTTAAAATTTTTCATGACCGATCCAACTATTATAATTGATTGGAATTTTGCCAATTATTTGTAGTACTACGTGGTCAACTTTTTCGAATCAAACAAGAGTTACATGGGGTTGGCACTTATCCACTTATTAATGAAATGTTTGGTTTAAAGTGTCAATGGGACACCAAGTACTTGCTAGGTGAACCTATCATCGCAGTCTCACTAGGTGCGAGTGGGGAAACTCGAGACCGGCGATACCTTAAATCAAGGCACATTTTTTATAGACTATGCAAGGTTAACCAAGAATCAGGGATATATTAGGAAACTTGGTAGAGTCATAGTAATGAGTTAAGCCATTCTAGGAAGACATTTTTGGGGTCATTTTATGGCTTCGATTCATATGATATGGTGGAATTGTTACAACGTTAGACTCAACTCACTCATAACCCCCAATTATTTATACTAGATTGTGAAATCCTATGATAACATTCAGAAGAGGCTAGCTTGTGTAATGGATTTTCTTTGGATCTCTCGACTAATTAGCCATCTTTGTCTTAAGTTATCTTTAAGTTATGTAGCCACAAAATTGAGGAAGTTGTTTTTACGATAAAATCTCCTCCTGATTTGCAAGAGGATATGAACTAATGAAAAATTAGCACATTTTCAACCCACTGGAGTTCGTAAATTGTTGCTTTGAATTTTATTTTTTATTTTTGGTAGGACTATCTTGTGTAATGGGTTTCTTTGGATCTCTCAATTAATTAGCCATCTTTGTCTTAAGTTCTGTTTAATTTATGTCACCACAAAATTAAGGAAGTTGTTTTTACGATAAAATCTCCTCCTGATTTGCAAGAGGATATGAACTAATGAAAAATTAGCACATCTTCAACCCACTGGAGTTCGTAAATTGTTGCTTTGATTTAGATTTCCTAAAAGATGTCTTCCTTATTAAATGTTTATCTTGTTTTAATTTATTTTTTTAATAATTAAAGTGAAGAGAAGAAGATAACGGATAAATGCTTTGATGGGCTCATCGAGGGAAGCCACACGAGCAACATATAATAAGCCTAATGCACAAAAGTGCGAAATCTAACCCGTCTCGAGCTTGCACATGCAAAAGAGTAAATTATGGTGGATAAGAATATCTTGCACGTCATAATTATATCAATTGAAAATCTTTTTATATCGCCATCAATCAACGGGTTTTTCAGTGTTTTAGGACTCTACTGTTTGCGCAATATGTGCAAGAGACTCCTTTGATTGGGTAAAGACCCCAGCAAGGTCAAGGAGAGTCCATTTTAGGTTTCTCTCCTAATCTTCTTGTCCTGACCATGGTTGTCTTTCGATATGTATGCAGGAGGGGGTGTTCGATTCGAACCTTATTTAGTTTATAGATTAACACTCGCCACGTGAAGCGTAAGTCTATTCCTCTTCGCCTAACAGCTTTCAATCAATATGAATCAACTGAAAGGGGTTCCGCATTCTTTTTGGAAAAATACTTATATAATTGTCCTTAATTTATTATGAGATTGGCAACCTATTTTGGATCATAAAAAAATAAATAAAAAATAATTAGAAACTGTTGTAAAATCCATTTGTTCGAGAATTTGTGGTTTATAACCTAATTAGGTAAACGAGATATAAATTATTAATCCACTAATCGTACTCATGAACCTATTATCAGATCTCCTCCCTTTATCTCTCCTCTGGTAGACTTGCACCTCCCTTTCTCTTCTTCTTTTCTTCTTCACCATTTCTCCTTTCTTTTTTTTTTTTTAACTTTCTTTCCCTTTGACCTCTGGCGGGTACTCGATTATGGTTAGTGACTGAACACAAGCCACAGTCGCCCTCGCCAAATTAGATGAGAGGTTTCGACGAGGGGTCGATTGTTGTGGCCAAGGTGAGGGTTGCTCGCGTTGGATCTAGCGAGGGTCTAGCCCTCGTTAAATCCAGAAACTGAGGAGGGAGGCGACAACTCAGAGCGTAGAGGATATCGAGGATGCAGGGGCTTGGGTTCACAAGTGATGATGATAGGCAAGGGGGATTTTGGCTTGTTTTTGGACCGAGGGTCCGCGGGGGTAGCAGACGATTTCAATGATGGAGTCGTCATCGATGGGGAAGGCGCACAGGTCCGGCTCAAGTGAGAAAAAGGGCAGGTGAACTACCTTGTTGCACCCCGTGCAAGTGAGGGTGAGGGTCGGAGGGAGGAGAGGGGGGTAACGAATGAGAGAGGTTGTCCATGGCCTGCACAAGGAACGAAGAAAGCAATGGGAGGAAAGAGAGAGGATAAGAAGGAGAGAGAAAAGTTTGACAAGCGAGCCCTTTCATGGATATATATCACTCAATAGATGGGCTTCCAATTTGTTGGGTCGGCACAATTTATATGGTCAATATTTTTCAATTAGTTATTCTCACAATAATTCAAAAACTGTAATGCTAGTAAAACATTTCTTTTTCATATGTATTAGTAAGAAGTCCTTGCATTGCATGCGTCTCAAATCATAGATTTTCATATCATTTTAAATGGCGATTGTTAAGTCATGACGTACGCCATGGTCGGGACTCCCTTGAACGACTCCGAGGATCCCTCTGATGACTGCCATGGCCTTGTCAACGAGCCTGCTGTGCCTGGGATTCACCGCCACTTATATCGAAGGTTGTTGCGGTGTGCAGCCATGAGAGTGGCAGGAGCTCCGGCAGCCACCGCGGCCATTGAATTCTCTCCTGCGGTCAGGAGAAGGAGCAGGGTCTGCGAGTAGGTGGCGGTGTCGGCGTGGTGCCTGAAGATCTTACAGCGGACTGGGAAACGGAGGATGCGGCGGAGCAGCCGAGCTTGGACAAGAGACGGTGGGCTCCAGCCAGGTGACTCTCCATGCCGTCGGTGATGCCTATGTCAACGGGGCACTTCACCGCTGCCAAGCGTCCCATCGCTCACAACTTCTGCCGTTGGTTTTGGTTGTTTTCTCGAGTGCCGTTTTCTCTCTCTCTCATTATATATAATGATATTGCTTAAATAGTTTTATACAACACAAATTTAATGGACAATTTTTATAATTTAAAAACAATCGAATTTTAATTATTTTAATTATTTTTTAAGAATATAATTTTTATTTTTATTCTTTTTCTCTTTTATTTTTTTTATTTTTTCATTTTTATTCGTCGGCAAACTTGAGCTCGCTCGATGCTAGTGAGCTCGCCTCTCGCAGGATCTGGTGAGGCTTGAGCCTCGCCTGATGCTAACGAGTTCAAGTCTCGGCAGATCGGCGAGGCTCGAGCTCACCCCTCGCCACCTTGCCGGACATCAGCAAGGCCTCCGCCTTGCCAGATCGAGCTTGAGGCTTGAGCTTGCCCCTCGCCGCCTCGTTGGTCAAGCTCAAGACTCACCTAGCCGGTCGCCGGATCCAACTCATTTAAGACTCACTTAAAGAGAAGAGAGAGATTGTAAGGTTTTGGTTAAAAATGGGTTATAATCTAACCCATTTAAGACTCACTTAAGACCCACTTATTTTAAGTCTTTAATTGTTAAACTCATTTAACTAGTCTATTCAAAAAATAAATGACTCATATATGACCCATTTATGATTTAAATGGGTCATATATAGGTCTAAGACCTAATTTGCCACCTTTAGATTCGACCGAACGTATTCATATATTACTCGCAATATTACATGTACTTGATTTGCCTTCGCTTCAGCCGCATGTCGCTTCACGCCCGTGCCATGCCACTTGTCAATGGCCGCTCTCTGTTGTCGTCTTCACTTGAACCATGCTATTACTGCCCATCCCGAGCTTACCAAAGACTTCCATCTTCCTCCATCGGAGACCTCAATGAGGTCATCAATGAAGATCGCGACCATCAGCGACCTCCGTCTCGGGTGATTGATGGCAACAGTACTCATCATCGATCCTATATCCGGGGCCAGCAGTGGTGATCGACAAGAGAATCCATTGATCTATATCGTGGGCGAGTCCGAGAGAGAGAGACGGTATCGCCGAGCTAATGGTGAGTTGTAGTCTATGTAGCACAGACACGCGACACGACACGACACGACACGTTAACACATTATTTCCAAAAAATAGAGAATTCCGACACGTTGGGACACGTTATTATTAAATAAATATTTTTATTTTTAATTAATTTGATTCAAATTCACAAATAAATAAATAAATAAAGAGTTTACAATGAATTTATACTAATAATATTAATAAATCTATTCTTAGGAAATTTGAAAAATATATTCATAATTAATGCCTAACCATATTTGGGAACACGTTTTTAACTTTAATAAAAATTATGAATAAGACTAATGACTAACAAAAAAAATTAGAATCAATTTTATTTAAATAAATCTATAATATTTTATAATCATCAAAATTTATTATTATTTATAACAAAAATAACTTTACCGCTCAAAATTATTTCCCCCTCTTTTCTTTCTAAACTCTCATCCCCAAAAAATCGTTTCCCTCCCCCATGTCTCTCTCCCCTATCTTCCCTCCCCCGTTTCTCTCTCCCCTATCCCTCACGCCACCCCCAAAATCTTGCTATCGATTTCTTCCCTCCTCTTTGTCTCTTCCTCCCCCATGTCAGCACCTGCCACCCCCAGATCTTCCGTTGATTTCTCCCATGCTCTCTCTCTCTCTCCCCCTACCCCCTACACACCCCCCCCCCCCCCCCCCCGGTTTATCTCTTCCCCCACCCCACACCACCTCCCCTCTCTGGCCCCGATTTCTTTCATCATCACACCACCCCCTCTCCAGCCCGGTTTCTTTCCATGTCCCCACCACCCTTCCCCTCGCGAAAACCCTAACCATGGCCTTTTCTTCCTCCTCGTCACATAGCTCTCTCCTGGTCACCTCATTGCAGTCGCTTGCTGGAAAGGCCCTCTTTCGCATCTGCAGCCTTGCCGCCGGCCCTCCATCATAGCGTCACAAACGCAGCCTTCTGGATCACCTGCTCTTCCTCTGGCCCTCCCTTGCCATCTCGGCCTTGCCTCCACCCTCCATCGTCATCCTCTCTCTCAGACACGCACGTCGAAACGTGTCAAGAAAGGTTGACCATGTGTCGGGATTCCCGACACGTGTTGACTGCATGTCCAAACGTGTCCGAGCATGTCTGAGCATGTCGGACATGTCAACATGTGTCAGACACGACACGGAAGCTCTGGCAACGTGTCGGTGCATCATAGGTTGTAGTCTTGACAAAATTGATGACGTGATCGATGGAGGCGGCGATGGCACATAAAGATGGTGGCGATGGAATGGTGATTTTAAAATATGGACTGTTGAATGATAACCTTGGCATCGATTAATTAAAGTTTGAGAAAAGTGTCAATAACTTCATAAACTTATTGTATTGATATTAATTTAATTTTAAACATTTTAATGATATCAATTTAGTTCTAAATCTTTTTGACTTGAAGCCAATTCATTTCTAGATTTTTTAATGGTGTCAATTTAGTTCTAAAATTTTTGAACTAGTGCTAATTTAGTTTTAAATGTTTTTATTTGGTGCCAACTCAATCATTCTGACTAATCTTGGTTGGATATTATAGATGTGCACACCAACTAGCTTACATGGTACCGCTGGCGTTAATATGAACAATTTTTAATAATATTTTAATACTTTATTTATTTATTATTTATTATTTATTATTTATTGTAATTTCTTTCTTTCTTTCTTTCTTTCTTTCTTCTCTCAGTTCTTCTTTTTCCTTTTGCGTGTGGTTGGCCATTGGCCATGGTCGAGTGGGCTTACCTTCCCTGGCCATGGGAAGGTCAAGCCTCAACGACGCCTGGCAAGGCCGCCTTGGCGTAGACAAGGGTAGGCCTTGTCAGATTTGGTGATGATAGCCCTTGTTGGGTTTGCCCTCGCCATGGCTAGGCGAGGCTAGCCCACCTGGCCATAGCCGATGGCTGGTTATTGGCAAAATGAAGAAGAAAAAAAGAAAAAAAGAAAACAATAGAAAATCAGAAAAAATATTAAAAATTGTCAACGTTAGCTTCACGGTACCACGTAAACTGGCCAGCATCCACATAAGCTATATTAAGTTAAAATTAGCTGAAAAGATTGAATTGATATCAAATCAAAATATTTAAAACTAAATTGATACTAATTTAGGAGGTTTATGATTGAATTGGCACGAAATCAAAAAATTTTGGACTAAATTGATACAATTAAAGAATTTAGGATTATATTGACATAAATAAATATGTTTAAGACTTTTTTGACAATTTTTCCATTAAAATTCAGTCGATACAATGAAAAGACAAATTATCTACATGATTTCTATATACATAATATTTCACCATGATACACTCAACTTTCGAATTTTTGCGTCGAGTTCGCGTAATAATTTTTTTCCGTAGAGCCCGCGACCCCAGTCGAAGGTGCATGAGAACGAAGCCCTGCTAACATCTTATGCTTGTCCTTGCCAGCATTCTTTCTGATAAATTTTGGCATCACACAAAATTTTGGGAGGACAAGTTCCACTGGACAAGATTTGTCGTCATTCAACCATTTTGACTTCTTTTCTGCTCCCCTCGTGTTTATCGCGTTTCGGGATGCTCTCCAAGAAAACAGCAATTGTTTATCTCGTGCAAAACGTGGCATTTTGAAGCGCACTTGGTTGGACTAGAGTTATGGTGATGGAGACAGATGACGAGGCATGTTTCATGATGATATTTATCGTGCAAGATCGCTCGACTGGCGCCTCTCTCTGGTTTGGCACCTTTGAGGGAGAGCTGGAATCTTCCTAAAGATCCATATTCTCCTAACAATGAGAAGAAAATCATGTTTATATTGATTGTTTTAGCTTTCAATTACAGGTTAATTCCATGAAAGTCCTAAACTGGTATTATTTAGATATATCTATTGCATGTCAGTCTCTTCAAATTTACTCTTCAGCTCATGTCAAATTTCGTTTTCAACCGTGCTGCATGCTGTTCGATGTGGAATGTGAACGTGCCAAATTCAGTGTGCACTGTTATTATATGCACTCTTTCCGGAAATGATCTTTCTTTTGGGTCAAAACCCCACCTTATGTTTGCTCGCTTGGCCAAGAGCTGAAATGCCGTCGTATCAAACATGACTAAAATTAGGGCAAAACCAAGGGGTTTGAGCATAATAGAGTGGGTCCACTAACCAAGCGATGTAATGTCGACTTTGGATTTCTATAGTTTAAAAAAAAAAAAAAGGTAAATATATTGGAGTATTGCCATTGTAGATTTTTTTTTTTTTGGCGGTATTCACCCTTAATTATAAAACCCAGACCATGTCAAGTGTCGTATATTGACATAATGTCTGGAATATATCAAAGCATATGCAATTCAGTTTATGTTCATACAATTTCTTTAGAACATATTAGTCATGAAGCAAAATTTTGTAGAAATGACATGCTCAACAAGGAAATTCCCATGAACATAATATGCAATATGGCTCATGTTATGGAATCAAATATCATCTGCATAAGGAAATATATATTGAGGAACACATATGCATATAATTGTTCCAAAATTTTTCCTCTTTTCTATTTATGTCAAACACGGATGCATATTATTTCTTCTCACCCTTTTTGTCATTTCTTTTAATATTAAAAATAATAACATGAGCAAGAGTTTTAGTTTATAAGAAAGTAAGAATATAGAAAATAGACCATCCGACCATGTAGAACTTAGCAAGTCCTATGCGCACATAACTTTTTCATCCATTTTCAAAATAATAATCAAGATCTAGGCCCCAATCAGGTCAGGTTCATAAAGATTTGCCTATCAATGCTCCCTTCAAATCTGTTGCTACTTTGATATGATCATGATTCTCCTCCCTATTTCTTTTGCATTTTACCTCCTTTTTCTCTTCATCGTTTTGTCTTCTCCTCATTTCATGACAGTTTTTGCCAATAGCTTCCATCAGGTTTGAAAATTTTCTCCATTTAGAACAATTTCTCCATTTGCTTTTGTTATAGCTTATTCGAGCTGTTCCCTCTATTTGCTTTATAATACCAACATCTTCGTCTTTTGTTTGCCTTTTGAAATTGAAGAAAGAAATTTGAGTTGTTCAGTTAATCTTATCTCAACATCAATATGCATAAATGCAACACACTTCTTGCACCAATTGTTAAAGATATAATGTCGATACCTAAATTTTCGCAGTGCAAAGAATAATTAGGGATGGACCCCGACCCCTAAACGGAAATAATAGTTAATTTGCATATAGGTATAAAAGCATTTTTAGCATTAAGCCCACATAAACTGCACCGGGCTGAAGCTAATGGACTCAAGCGGGGAGGTCCTGAACTTGAATTTCGGCCAAGCCCATCGAACTTCCTGACGTGGCCCGTAAATTCCACATGTGCATTGAAACTGATCGACGGGATTTTTTCCTATCGTTTGAGGGAAGTATTCAGCAATATGCAAAAGATTTCGTTCGGTGCCGAGGGAAGTGGGCGAGAGATTTACGCACTAACGGCAGTCCCTCCATTCTCCTTCGCCGCCCCTGGTGCCCAGCTTCCTGGCGGCAGCCTTTTTCCGGTGGGCTGGTCCGTGCGGTAGTGGCGGCCTCAAGTACTCGTCCTTCACCGCCACCTGAAACGCCTCACTCCCGCTGCCCCGGCGTTTTTCCTGGAGATCCCAGCAACGTCATTGTTTCGATGGCTTCTGCAGCATTCCCGGCTTTCCTGTCAAGTCTTCGCCGTGCTCGGCAAGCCCTATGTCCAGTGTCTTGATTTCGTTGCATACGGTGTCTTTGCCGTGGAGTTCAGCCCAATTCGGCATCGCCGGCGAGTTTCAACGTCGATCACGTGCCTCCTATCGTTGTGCAGCCGTTCCCCACTGACTTCCCAGGTTTTCTTTGTGACCTTGACGCCCCTGCTAGCCACGGAGTCCAGCACCGGCAAGACTTCAGTGCGCCTGCCGCGCCTTGTTCACTGTCCACTAGGTATCGCTACTCTTCCGGTTTCCTCTGCCGAGCAACAATTCCTTTTTGCAAATATACTCAGTTCGACGGTAATTACCCGTGCTTGGTCTGGCTTCAGTCTCGAAGGAACCTCAATTCTAGATAAACTAGGATTTGGTTCTATCATTAACTCTAGCATGGAATATTAATTATGTTTTCCCTGCATTAATCAAGGCGTATTGAGCCTCCCAGAACACTAATGTCCGACCCCAATATCGTGTCACGTGATTTGTTATGATTAATGTGATTTAGTTGAAATTCATTTGCTTTGAAATAATATGATATCGATTGAATGATGAATTCCAAATATAATGAGTGTTTCATTATGTTGCAATATTATCAAATGTCATTTCACATCAGTTACACTTTAGAGTTTTCATATATGGGGCGCATGCATGACTAGTCTCATAATGCATATAGAATCAAAATGTGTTAATTTACAATACATGTAGATTCAAGATAATACATTTTTTATAATAAAAAGAATTGTCATTAGGATTTCACAAATATTGCATGTAGACATGGGGCGTTGCGCACGTCATCTAGAAAATCATAAATTTACTAAGGTGATTTTTAGTAATCACATCATGTAGATAATTTTAGTTATTAATAGCATTTCATGCATTATTCACTCTACATGATGTGATTAATGCATGAAATGCAATTAATAACTAAAATTATCTACATGATGTGATTACTAAAAATCACCTAGTAAATTTATTATTTTCTAGATTACGTGCCCTACATAATATGAAACTAGTTAACCCTAAGTTGCAATCTTTGTAAAATCCTAATGACAATTTGGTTTGGTTTTTACTATGAAAATTATGTATTAGCCCGTATTAAAATACTCTGATTTTATATGCATCATGAGACTAGTCATGCATGCCCCAAATTTTAAAACTCTAAGGTGTAAGCGACAATGACGAATGATAATATTGAGATGTAATGAAATACACATTATATCAAAAATCCATCATTTAATTGATTACGTGTAGCAAACGAAATTCAACTTAATTAAATCAATCATAAGAAGTAATGTGAGATGATATTAGGGTTTCACCTTAGTGTTTAAAGTTTGGGAGGCTTGATACGCCTTTGGTTAATACGGGGAAATAATCAAAACATGATAACCTATGGTTTCACTATTTAATAAAACATATTTAAAATCTATACTATAATTAATGATAGAAAGGTTGATCACATATTAACTTACCTAAATATATGCCTTTGTTTACATCAATTGTGAAGTAGATGGAAATATATCTATCATAAATCTTTGATCATTCATCTAACTGCTTAGGGATACTTGAAAATGATAACCTAAGGTTTCACCATTGGAATTATATCTATCATGAATCTTTGATCATTCATCTAATTGCATAGAGATACTTCAAAATGAAGTTATCTTTAAACATTTATTATCAAAATATGCATAAATTTATTATTTCTCCTACATTGATAAGAGATCTATACCAAAACATGCTTAATGATAGAAGGTTTGTTGTGATTAGTGATCTTGCCAAAACGATCATGAAAATTAAATTTACTAGGTAAAACTAACACATACGGTATCATAATAGGAGGCTTCTACTTTTCCTTGCCATTTATGTGTTTTCCATGATTTCTTTGTCCGCATGTATAATGCTCATCACGTTCGAGCTCTCATCTCTTGCTAGTGTTCACACGATGGAGAAATTAAAGCAAACTGCTAAGTATTTTTACAGCTTAAATTTCTAGAAAAGGCTATTAGGTAGATTCATTCGACGAATGATGTGGTAAAGAGAGATCATCACTATTCAAAAACATGTATGAGAACCGGTAATTTTTCAAATCTATCATGACTCTCACTACCTCTTCATACTCAATTAATCTGTTACTGTTAAATGAGTCTAGGACACAAGTTGCTGCATCCGGTCAAATTTAGAACCTTCAGATTCTTTGCCATCTATAATGAAGAGAAGAGGTTAATTCTGGTAGGACAACAAAGTTAATATAGCAAATTCATGTTGAAATAATACCATACCTTGAGGTGGTTCCATCCCTCCCAATGATTTTTAATTTCACTTCGTGATAGATCAAGAATCACTAGCTTCATAAGGGAAAATGTGGTCAATTAGAAAAAGAGAGGAAATTCATACCATGAGAGAAAGCTCAACTTTGGAAAGATGGGTAGATTCGAACCATCTGATTGAAGGAAAATGCTTAATGTTGTTCTCATCCAAGTTTGCACAACCCACTTGAAGAAATCTTAAATTTGATAGGCTTTTAGATTTTCCCTTCTCAATGAAGTCTTGAAATTGATGGTCAAACTTGAGACGTATTGCTTCAACTTTTACTGTTCCTTGCCAAAGCAAAAAAAATTAAACAAAACTAGTGATCACATAATTTCCTGTTGGAGGGATTTAAGTTGAACATACTTCAGGAATGTACATTTTATTTATACTTTCGAATTGATTTACAGTAAGATTTACAGATAAGCATGTCATCATAGTAAGCAGATAAGTAATCACTTAGTTCAAAATAGAAGCAAATGGGAAAAGTCAACATGTAAAATTTGTCCTCTTATATAGAAATTACATTGCACACACTTTACCTTTGCTATGAGAACATCATTAGCTTGCTCATGATCCCATACCCGACTTTGCTTCTCTGGTGTAAATCCACCAGCCTTACGAACGAAATGTCGCCAAAGGTCTCTTAGCAAATCATGCATCCACAATTGGTCACCTTTTATTATCTTTATTAATGACATCCATTGGAGGACATCAAGATAAAAGTCAAGGAGAAACGTATTGCTTTCCCACATGTGCCTTACAATTCTCACATCAAACCCAACAAAGAAGCAACATCAAGAAATATTTTCCTCACCAATGGTGGTAATGCCTCAATACCGATGCTCAACTTTTCTTCAACTTTTTCATCAAGAATGGTTTCCAACTTCTTTAGTGTGGTCTCCCAAGATTTTCTGTCTTTTTAGCTAAAAAAGAACCTATGATCTCATGAGCCAAAGGAAGACAATCGTAGATTTTTACTACTTTTTTCGAGAGGGCAACATATTCTGCTGGTGGATGATCACTTTTAAAGGCATGTTTGCTTAATAGTATAAGGGAATGATCAAAATCTATTTCAGTAAGTTTGTGCTTCATATCAACATCTTTGAGAACTTCCTCGGCCAAACCAGCATTAATCCATCCCCACAAGAGCATCCAGTTGAGTCTTTTTGATGACATCAACAAGTAGAAGTGTTAAATATGACTCGAGTTTGAGCGTTTGCTAAAACGCGAAATTTGGTGGACTCGCAAAGGAATTACTGAAGAGGAAATAAAGTTGAAAAAATAAAAAAGGCTACGAAGGAAGCAAAGATCCAACTCGCGCTTGCAACCAAAGAGGAAAGTCAATCTTTCTTCTTTGTTGACCGAATCTTGATTATTCGGTTTTCTTCCATGCATGCAATTCTCTGGCGGTTATATATATATATAACTTTTGCTCGTGGGACTCTCTTTAGCGAAGCCACATATTGAAGCGCCGCATGAGTGCTTGTTCCGCCGTTGTTGATGCAAGCAAACTTGAAGCACCAAATATCGAGTGCTTGAAAGTGGGTTTGTTTGTGCAATTACATCCAAGAAGTTTAGTGTTTGTAGTCGATTAAATCTTGAGGTAAGATTTGCGTGTAATTCCTTCGTGAGATTGAGAGATTATTTTCGAGGAATTTCGGGGCTAAACACTGGGTGCGTTATTGGGTGTAATTGGGGCTTGGGAAACACCGAGAGAGTGTTTGAGTGACTTGAGTGTGTAATCTCCTTGTATCGTTTGATTTATAGTGAAATTCGCTGCTGCTCTCCCCGTGGACGTAGGTCTTTACGACTGAACCACGTAAATCTGGTGTCCGATTTATTTTTCTTCTTTTGTCTATAGTTTGTTCGATCGCTTCCCCCATCGCAACAAGTGGTATCGAGCTAGGTTTGGCTGAGTTGAAGCGAATCGATGGCGACGAAAGAATTAAAAGTGAAAATCAACAGATTTGATGGGAAGGATTTTAGTTTTTGGAAGATGCGAGATTGAAGATTATCTTTACCGATGAATCTGCACTTGCCTTTATTTGGGGAGAAACCAGAGACGATGAAGCAAGCCGACTGAGATTTGCTGGATAGACGAGCTATGGGTGTTATTCGTCTGACGTTGGCTCGTAACGTCGCGTTTAACATCCTGAAGGAAAAGACCACTGCTGATTTGATGCAAGCCCTGTCGGATATGTACGAGAAGCCCTCTGCGATCAACAAGGTCTATTTGATGCGACGTCTTTTAACTTGAAGATGAAAGAAGGTGCGTCAGTTGCAGATCATATCAATGAATTCAATGTGATTGTTAGTCAATTGAGTTCAGTTGAGATTGATTTTGAAGATGAGGTACGTGCTTTGATTCTATTATCCTCATTGCCTGATAGTTGGAATACTACCGTTACTGCTGTTAGTAATTCCTCTGGGTCAACAAGTTTGACGTTTGATGGGGTTCGAGATTTAATTCTGAGCGAGGATATTCGTAGAAGAGAATCTGGTGAATCTGTATCTACTGCTCTAGTAGGTGAAAATAGAGGAAGATCTGTAACACGCATGGGTAATGGTAGTACTAATATGAACAGTACGTAGTCAATCTAGAACCGCTAATGTTGTCTCGTTGGAGCTGTGGCAAGAGGGGGCATCTTAGAAGAGATTGCCTTAAGCTGAAGAATGAAAATGGTAAGGAAATTATGGTTGATTCTGCGAGATAATGTTGCAGCTGTAGCAAATAATGCCGATTATGTCTTGTCTGTCACTAATGATTCATCGTTTGATGGATGGGTTATGGATTCTAGTTGTTCTTTTCATGTCACACCAAATAGAAATTGGTTTATCACTTATCAGTGCACGGGTAGTGGTAAAGTCCAATTAGGGAACAACGCCGAGTGCGATGTTGTGGGTGTTGGTGATGTTAAAATCAGAATGCATGATGGCATTGTGAGGACATTGACTGGAGTGAGGCATGTTCCGAATTGAAAAAGAACTTAATTTCCTTGGGTGCCCTAGAGTCACCGGTTGGTTGCAGGTATTCTTCAAAAGGTGGAGTTCTGAAGGTTGTACGAGGTGCCTTGGTGATAATGAAAGGAATCAAGCATGGAGGCTTGTATAAACTTCAAGGTGAGACAGTGATAAATTTTGCTACAGAGACGTCAGATGCATCTGTTCGAAAGTCTATTGACTGCTCGAGGAAGACCTGGGTGTTTGTGCCAAGGCACAAGTTTGATGCTGGTGTCGGATCTCGCACAAGAGCTTTGATCGAGACGGAGACCGGTAAGTCGATCAAGCATGTGCGGACTGACAATAGTATGGAGTTTTGCTCAGAGCTGGCAAATAAATTATGTATGAAAGAGGGCATAGTGAAACACCGCACTAGTGCTAGTAAATCACAACAATTTGCAGAATTGATGAGCGAAACATTACTAGAGACGGCCCGAAAAATTATCTCTAGTGCTGGTATGGCTAGGAGATTCCTGGCTGATGTACTAAGTACGGTAAGCTACCTGGTGAATAGATCCCCATCAACTGCTATTGAATTGCAGACTCCTGAAGAAGTGTTGTCAGGTAACGTTGCTGATTATTCTATTCTTAGAATGTTTGATTGCCCGTATTATTTTCGAGTGAGTGATGGTAAGCTCGATGAGAGGGCAATATGCATATTCCATGGCTATGCACAAGGTGAGCGGGGTGATCGGTTGTGGTGCCCAAATATAAATTCACTGTTAACAATGAGAGAAGTTACCCTTGATGAGTCTCAAGTACTTCTGGCTAGGAGTGATTATAGCAATGTTAATACGGATCTGGACGGTGTTCAGCTTGAGGTGGAGTTGCAACCAGAAACTCTTGAGGTAGCAAGTACGAGTAGTAGCAAAGTAATCGACACAGATGGTGCTCATAGCGAGGTGGAGCCTGTAGAGCCAACAGTTGCTGTAACTGCTGAAATTAACAATGTACGTTTTCGATATCCTGATAGATATGGATGCAACAATGGTTTTGCTTTATCTACGGTTAAGGAGGTTGTGTCAGAAAATCCTTGCGGAGCAGTTAAAGGTGCATGTGGAGTTGGTATTCTGATGAGGTCCTCAGTTATGGCGAAGTTCAAGCGAGGCTTGGACTTGAATAATATCTGTGGTGGTTGAGCCCATTGGGGGCTATGGGAAAGTAGCAGCAGAGTTTGAATTGCTCAAACGTCGAGCCAATGTGGAGATTGTTAAATATGACTCGAGTTTGAGCGTTTGCTAAAACGCGAAATTTGGTGGACTCGCGAAGGAATTACTGAAGAGGAAATAAAGTTGAAAGAAAAAAAAGGCTACGAAGGAAGCAAAGATCCAACTCTGCGCGCTTGCAACCAAAGAGGAAAGTCAATCTTTCTTCTTTGTTGACCGAATCTTGGATTATTCGGTTTTCTTCCATGCATGCAATTCTCTGGTGGTTATATATATAACTTTTGCTCGTGGGACTCTCTTCAGCGAAGCCACATATTGAAGCGCCGCATGAGTGCTTGTTCCGCCGTTGTTGATGCAAGCAAACTTGAAGCACCAAATATCGAGTGCTTGAAAGTGGGTTTGTTTGTGCAATTACATCCAAGAAGTTTAGTGTTTGTAGTCGATTAAATCTTGAGGTAAGATTTGCGTGTAATTCCTTCGTGAGATTGAGAGATTATTTTCGAGGAATTTCGGGGCTAAACACTGGGTGCGTTATTGGGTGTAATTGGGGCTTGGGAAACACCGAGAGAGTGTTTGAGTGACTTGAGTGTGTAATCTCCTTGTATCACATCTATAGTGAAATTCGCTGCTGCTCTCCCCATGGACGTAGGTCTTTACGACTGAACCACGTAAATCTGGTGTCCGATTTATTTTTTTTTCTTCCGTCTATATTTTGTTCGATCGCTTCCCCCATCGCAACAAGAAGTATGACCTTTTTAGAGGATAACCTCTCCTTGATTGCAGTAATCCTTTCTGCCCTATTACGGATGGGTGCACATGTCTCTTTTAGGATATCAAAGATAAGCTGATTCTACAAAATCTCAATCTTTGTGTCTTTGAAGTTAGATAGGAAGCAATGGTTAGTGGAATTGGCCGATAGTTTATTATAGATGATTGTGGCAAGAGTTGTCTTTCCGACACCACCCATACCGTAAATACCAATGATCTATGTTTCAGTGGTTTGTTCACCTATCAATTCCATGATTTCATCCATATGATCGTCCCTTTCAACCAAGTAATTAGATACAGCCACATAGTTCTTTTGTAACTTGATCCAAAGCTCTTGAAAAACTTTTTTGTGAACTCACCTTTGCCACTAATAGTTTTGAAGCAAAAGAACCACATTGTTAAACTAAGATGAACAAAATAATATCTAATGTACAAACAAATCATGCACAATAATAAATTCAAGTACCTCTCCTTGAGTTCCCATCCCCTTAATTCTCCAACCTTGTTAAGAGCTACCTTCCAATTTTGAATAGTCTCATCAATGTATAGCTACTTATCTATGTGTGATTGAATGGCCTCACCATACGTTTTAGTCTAGTTATGAACCTCAGATGGTTTGACATCATAGAAGATTGACATGATCTTTTGTCCCCACTTTTCCTTGCACTCCACCATTTGGACCAACTCCATAAGGCACCATTTACTGGCAGCATAGTTTTTTGAAAAGATAGTGATGGAGATTTTTGACTACTCAATCGCTTGGAGAAGCTCCGGGCCAATCTCTTCCCCAACGTGAAGCTTTTCATTATTTCTAAATGCTCACATTTTGACATCAATGAGGCTGTGGTAAAGGTAATTAGTGATGTCGCGGTGAGTATCCGATCCTCTAAAACTCAATAATATTTCATAATAAGGTTCCATTGACTTCTCCATTTCTTGAATTTTCAGAGGACTTGCGAGGACTTGATATCCCACCTAAAAAACGTTATTATGAAAGTGGAGTGATGGTGATCATGATTTCTCTTAGAAACTTTTTTTTTTAAAGTCACTCTAGAAAGAAACCTTGATGACAAATGCATGAGCTTTGTTTGGGGCCTTGCACTAGACACCAAAATATGTCCGCTTACTTTATAAAAAATATAGTACGAAGTCGAACCATCTCAATTCTAAAGAAAGAAATTTCCAAATTATTGCAGAATTATGGGTTTAAGTTCACACTCAAAATTGACTGGAAAAAAACAAGAATATTTCGTGCGTAGATAAAACACTGTCAACCTATATATGTCATACTCTTTCTTTAGGTGATAAAATTTTTCTTGAAAGGTGACGTTGAATGTCCTCTGCACCTAAACGCCTAATGTTCCTTGTCGGTTGACTAATTATCTTATTATCTAATAAGAAATTGTGATCAAACCTTCCTAATTTCATTTAACCAAAATTGATTTGACAAAGACATTCCACAACAATCAATTAGTTGCTCCCTCGTCCTTAACGGTTGTGGGCGAAGAGTTCATTCCCCTAGGACGATCTCATTAGAAAAATGCAATCAAGAAATTACACTGAAGCTAATTCAACCCTCACCATTGGACTAGTTTCTTAAGAGCATAAACCGATCCCTAATTACAACCATCCCATAGGTTATCAGAAAACAGATACACGGTCATGGGCAAGCATTAGTTAGGCTTGAAGCGATTATCCACATTTGCCAGAGAGTACCAACATATCAGGAAAAAGGGGATTTACTCACTAATCAATTATGGAATTAATAATATTTTAACAGAAAATAGAAGCAAGAATGCTAGATAACTGTTATTCCAGAAATTGAGTTGGAACACACAGGAGTGTAGGGATGAGAGCTGCATTTTATGGAAGCGGGGAATTCCGGTTAACCGCAGAGTGCAACATTATAGAGTGCAACATTATAATCTGTTCAATCCATCTCTACTGTTAAATACAGAGTTGAGGGTATCAATTTTCTGCCTAGAAGTGTTGTTACTGCTAATCACTAGAGAATAATGTACGAATTTGTCATATCGAAGTCTAATAAAGATTTCACTACCTCTGTTCGCACAAGAAAAGGCCCAGCTCCTCGATCTCTGGCTTTATGCCAACTCTATTGTATATAAAGCAGATCTATCTTTTTTCTAGTATCCTTGTGAGGTGTCTGATTCCAGTCCCTACCATCTTTGGTGAAGCAATCTGTGGTTTCTGCAATCCCATGAAACAAATGAAATCAACAGATCCACTCAAACTAATTTAGCTTTTAACGCCGGCCCACTTCCTAAAGAGCGTAAATCCAATTCCTAAATGCAGATATCTCTGAGATTTATCAACAAGCTGATGCCTAGGAGCGGTATTGCGTTTCAAGATCTGAGGCCTGACAGTTGCATAGATGGAAGCAGATGAGCAGGGTTTAGCATGTGGCTCAAGTGAAAGGCTAAAGCTATTAGTGTTAGACGCTACTGGCAGTGATCAATCATGGAGTCAACTGAGGAAAGAATTGATACTGATCAGAGAGTCCCTCCATTGTTTCCATCAACTTCCGCACCTAGTTGCATTACAGAACATACCCCATTCTATAAAAGAAGGTAATAAACGAGAGGAAATTACCGGAGATGGAGGGGTGAAGATGAACAGTCCGCATCAAGTGCTGAGTAGCAGATAAAGATCCCAAGAATGAACGTTCTTCGGTTTTGAGCTCAGCTGAAGAAAGACAGAGACTTCTATTAGACAGTGACCCTCCCTCGCGACGCCCTTCCAGGAAAGTGAGGGCTTGCTAGTTGCAGGGAAACTTCAAGGCGACCGTGTAAAAGTGAATACGCATTGCTTTTGACTTTTGAGGTAATCGAGTTGAGTTACTGGAAATTTCTCGAAGTCCAAGGATTCTGTGGCACGAAAGGCGGGAGTACAAGAGATTTTCATGCGTGTTATTAGTTTAGAAATCATTCAATTTTTGCTAATTGATATTCTTTTAATGATGATAAAACCCTTCATTTGTAGGTGAAACCCAGGCCCATTCAAATTTTACATACACTAAACCCAAAAATGTAGAATTCATATATTTTAATTAATTGAGACAAATTATGACAAAGTTATACATATTAACTTAATAACACTACAAATGACATAACTTCGTACAATACTCACTTGAGTGCTACAATTTTTTTGGATTACTTGAGTGATGTAACTTTCATTTAACGCTCATTTAAATGCCATAACCTTTTTTTTATCACTTGTACCATAACATTTTAAATCGTTCACCCAAGTGTGGAAAATTCGACTTGGTATAATATTTGTGATGAACGTTTACTTAAGCAAAGTTATAACATTCAAGTGAATCATTTTTAAAAGTTACAGCACTTAAATAATTAGGAAAATAATAGTTATGGCAATCAAATAAATGTCGTATGAAAGTTATGGCATATGTGGTATTTTATTTATCAAAAGTTGCATTCAATCGAAAGGAGTAAATGGTTCGAACAGAACTTCCAAGATTAGGGACATCAATATGTGCAACCATGGTAGTGTGTTTGATCAGCATTTAGCAGGTTGGATACCCACCCGACGTGTATTTCGTTGGAATATATGGGGTGAAATGGTAATCCATATCACCACTAGAAGGCAAGGAATCTGGAAACTTATTTTTTGCCTTGGAAAATTTTAAGAGAAACTCAATTATCCTATAGTCCCAAAATTGGAAATTACAAAATTTTAAGTAAATCATGAACTACAAAATGTAAGTCAACTTAACTTATATTTATAAATTATTTATGATTAAACATAAAATTTATAATCTGTTGATATGCACGATGATGATTAATCAACAAAAGAAGTATTCCATTGTTTTTAAACAATGATTGGTAAATTAATTAAAATTACTATCATGATATTGTACCATCGATATCTAAATCTATAGGAAATGTAATCATACTGTAAAATTTATGTTAAATATTTTTATTTTATTGCAATTTATTCTCAAATTGGTTTTCATAAAAGCTAACTTGGCTTTATTTATTTATTTTTAATTTGTATTTATTTTAAGAGAGGCACTGATGTGGTTGCTAATGCCAAATGTTCTATTTTGTAATTAAGAAAAAATTGTTATGAAAATTTTAGAGAAATAAAGATCTAAATAAAGGATCGAAAAATCAGACAAAAATCCATTCTAGAGAGACACATTCGTCTCCATCATGTAACTTTGAACATCATTCATTTAAAAGAAAAAGCACCGAACAATGTTCTGGAGAGGGGAGATTGCATTCGTTGATGCACGAATTCATCCTACGATAATCAAATTTAATTCGTGAAATTTATTCTGCTTTTAGTTTTGTGTGAAATTTCTTTGCCCAGCTCGTTCGAGGAGCTCTTGGAGAAGCCAAAGATTATATTCTTTGATCTTCTTCAACATGTTACCACGAACATGCGCCCCTCCTAGTCCCGAGCTTCCTGGCGTCCACTACCTCGCGGTCGAGCACCGCCACCCTTTCCGATAATCTTTGCAAATATGAGTAAGGTTCACAGCCATCATGGCTAGATGGGCAAGGGAAGCTAGTGGCAAGGTCACAGCCAGCCTCACCGGCAAGTGGCGAGCGCTGCCACGTGCGTGCATACCCACTCATTTCGTTCCTTTCTCAACATGGGAACTTGGGAAGGTGGTAGTGAGGGCCAAGTTGGCTTGGCCGAAGTCCGACGAGGAACGCCAGCCAACCACTGTCGTTCTTGGTTCTCCACTGTTTGACTCTTCCTCTTTTTTCCAAAAAGCCATTTCAATGCTTCTATCTTCAGGAAAAAAAAAAAAAGTCATGTTATTTTTATCTATTAGCTGAATTGGAAGGAGTTAAAAGTGAGATTCAATTTTACCAGTTTAATAAGTTTTAATATTTAATTACACTTTAAAAAAATTATAGAATGTAATTGCACTTTTGCAACATACTTTAAGACTTATGTTTAGGGTAATAACACAAATAGTAATTGAACTTGGGCTTAACGTGTGATATCGTCCATAAAATTTTAATTTATTTGATGTGATCTCAAAATTATTTATAGATGTTCAATTTAGTCTTTAGACTAAATTTGCCATTTCCATATAATTTATTAGTAGTTCATGACCGCATTATATAAATTAAAGTTTAAAAATGATATAACACATTTGGACAAAGTTTAATGATCACATTAAACGAATTAAAAATTTGGAGATTACTTATGTCATTTTTTTTTTCATTTTTAAATCTAAAACTCTAGAAACTTAAGCATAGACACGTAGACTCAGATATATATATATATATATTGATAATTTTGTGAAATTTGAACAATACATAAATTTTAACAAAAAAAGTAATTTAAAAAAAAACTACTATTGACTTTTTTAACTCCAAACAAGCACTAATAAATTACTTTTCGCCATTTCTTTACAAAATCACTTCGCGGCCCGGATGTTAAAAGTGAAGATGCAGAGAACACCATTTTTATGGGAGAGACGACTGGTGCATTGCCATGTTCTTCAGCGATGTCGTCCCAACCATCGATCACTATGTCTCTCTCATCGCAAGATGCGTCGCCAAGAAACACCTGAAGCTCGGCACGACCGTCCACTCTCACCTCATCAAGACCGCGCTCGCCAGCGACTCTTTCGTCGTCAACCATCTCATTGGCATGTATTCCAGATGCTCTTCCATCCAAAGCGCCCACAAGGCTATTGATGATCTTGATATAAAGAACAGTTACTCTTGGAACACCATCATATCTGCATATGCCCGGATTGGCGATTTAAAGAAAGCCCTCGGCTTGTTTGATGAAATGCCGCATAGGGCTCTTTTCTCTTATAATTCATTGATTCCAGGGTTGTCCCATCGTGGGTTTTATGTGGAGTCTTTGAGTGTCTTCATGCATATGCAAAAAGAATATGATTGCCTATTCATGGATGAGTTTACTTTTGTGGGTGTTGTGGGTGCTTGTGCTGACTTGGGTGCATTTAAGTTCTTGAGGGGGTTCATGGTGTTGCCATCATAATAGGCTTGGAATTTACTAAGATAACTTACAATTCCCTGATTGATGCTTATGGTAAATGTGGTGGAGCTGATATATGCCGTGTCTTGTTCGACGTTATGCCTGAAAAGGATGTTGTGTCGTGGACTTCCATGGTTGTTGCTTATACGCGAGCTCATAACTTAGATGATGCTTGTGCAATATTCTACAATATGCCAGCGAAGAACATAGTCTCTTGGACTGCACTGATCTCAGGCTTTGTGCAGAATGGCCGTGGTGATGAAGCTTTGGACCTTTTTGTTCAAATGCGTAAAGAATACAGCCAAGTCCTCATACTTTTGTCAGTGTTCTATGTGCCTGTGCTGATCGAGCACTTGCTGAAAGAGGCAAACAGATCCATGGTTGCATCGTTAGGACCTGCTTTAATGGAGATTTGGATAACATATTCATATGGAATGCTCTAAACGACATGTATTGCAAGTGTGGTGACATGAGATCAGCTAAGATCTATTTCTTGAGGATGCGGAAAAGTAATATTGTATCATGGAATTCGATGATAACTGGGTTCGCACAAAATGGTCTAGGGCATGAGTCACTTGTTTTTCTCAGGACGATGCTAGAGACGAATGTAAGACCCAACCATGTCACGTTTATTGGCGCTCTATCTTCTTGCAGCCACGCAGGTCTAGATATTGAAGCGCTTCAGATTTTCAATGCAATGGAAAAGGTTTACAGCCTTCAACCCAGAACCGATCACTATGCTAATTTGGTCGACCTGCTCGGGAGGAAAAACAGACTTGAGGAAGCCATTGAGTTAATAGAGAGTGTCTCAAACAAATCAAACCATGTTGGAATGTGGGGTGCACTTTTGGGTGCATGCAAAGTCCATGGTAATCTAGTTATTGCCCGAAAAGCTGTGGATGCTCTACTGAATTTGGAACCCCGAGATGTTGCAAGGTATGTCATATTATCAAGCATATATGCTGCAACTAACAGACGGGATGATTCCTGCACAGTAAGGAAGCAAATGGAGGAGAGAAACTAGATAGAAGATGTGGCAAACAGTTGGATTGAGGTAAAGAATGAAATGCTCAAATTTCCAGCAAAGGACGGATTCCACTATCAGATACGAGACATACTAAGGTTACGTTTGGTCGTCCAGATTTCTAATCGGGATAGAATTGGATAGGATAGGATATGAAATCCTGGGATTTTTTTACATCCCGTCCATTGTTTGGTGAATTGCAGTATTAAAGTCGGATATGTTCATATCATATAATGTACATTTTTATTTATTTATATAAACGGTATATCATTATAAATGAATCTAAATGTTCATAAACGGAGATAGTGAAAATCTCTCGTAACACTATTTCTTAATTTATTTTTATTTATTTTTTATTTCATTTTTCCTCTTTTTTATATTATTTTCATTATTATTTTATTTTTCCCCTTTCACCATTCTTTAATAAAATTTTATCAAATAGTAAATTGTACTAACATACCTAAAATACAAAAATACCTAAAATATATAATAAATATATATTTAATTTATAGATTGAATGTTTATTATAAGATAGAACTAAAGTTGGATATATAAATTAAAATAAGATTTAATTAAAAATAAATTTTTATTTTTAATTTTTAATTTCTTAAATTATAATTCAAATATTATTTATATTGAAATATAATTTCAATTTTGTTAATTTAATAAGTTTGTTATTCAAGAAAAATAACTTTTCTATTATGGATAATTTTATCCCACCTCCCTCATGGGATAATTTTATCCAGTCTATATCTCTCTTATATCCAACTTTATCCTATCATGAGCGAGCAACAAATATAAGATATGATAAATCATATCCTATCCCGAATTTTATCCCGATTGCCAAACGCAGCCTAAGTGCTCGGGAAACTACCATATCATATGAACCAAGCTGGATATGTTCGTGAGCCCAACATAAGGCTCATCTATTTTAATTTGAATCTGACTAATTTAACCTCAAATGATGTCTCTAAAATACTTTTTTATTGCTATACCCTAATCAAAACTCTCAACACAGAAAATCTATCCTCTTTTTGCTGAGTCCTCTAATCCAGTCTCCAAAGAGATATGTGGAAACGCCAATTTAAATGTCCCTGAACTCGGATTCCGACCAATTTGTGAATTTGTTTTTTTCTGTGGGGTTAAGTGTAAATTCAGTAAATGAAATCTCTAAATCTAAAGTAGGAGCTCAAGTGCAAGTTAGATAATTTAATCCATGTGGTATTTATGAGTGACTATAAACACGTGTCTAATGAATAAAATAAGATTCGATGATATGACATTTAGGTTAATACTCAAATACACAAAAATGAATGAACTAGATGCACATATATCACCACATAGTAGCTCACCGATATACATAGATAAGTATATATTTGCTATTCATAACTGCCCATGACTCATCTTAACTAATGATGCGTCATCACCATCAATTCATGCAGACAGAATCATAAACACATCTTTACCAGGACACAACCCATTTATGAGGATGTCCTTTACATATCTCTCTCTCTCTCTCTCTCTCTCTCTCTATATATATATATATATATATATATCACTGTACAACCGTCTATGCCGTACTCTTTTTCATCAACATTCATACTTACTTTATTATCTTTATTTTCTTGATCTAGAACCTCAACTTTATAATATCACCTGACAAACTACTTAAGTCATATCAAACTACACAAATCATATCATTTTGTATATGAATCATAGGACTCAAGAAAATAAACAACAGTCTTGGTATATTATTGACAATACTTGTAGAAGTTCAAAAGAGTTTGTAACTTATTTAATTATTAGAATGTTGGTAAATTCTAAATAGTGTTGATATGATATTGGTGAAATTTCAGAGGAGTTGATATTTTATTACTTCGTTGGGATGTTGGTAAATTCCTGATGCTGTCGTTAATTTACTTACAATACCAGTAAAAGTTCATAGGAGTTGGTAATTTGTTAATTAATTGGAATGGTGGTACAATTTTTATTTTTATTTATTTTTTATTGATGATCAAGTTACCGGTCATAATATTTTACCAGCAAGGTTTGATTATTACTAGTAAGATTGGAATTCCACCAGCACAGAAAGTTTTCAATTTTTCACCGCGTGGGACCGTAATAGTATGCCAAAGTTCCGTAAGTCTACCTTTGTGAGAAGAAATTAAAATCCCACCTGAAAAATTCAATTGATGATACTTGAAAGCAGGCGTGATTTCTATCAAAAGCACGCACAAAACTTTGTTTTAAGTTAATAAAACCAAGAACCTTTATGACGATTGCACATGATCATCAGCTAGGAGCGTGTTGACTCCAGAAGATAGCCAAGTCATTCGTCGTCGCTGTAAGACCAGCTAAAGCTCTAAGAACAAAATCGGCAAGTCATCAAGAGGAGAAATGCCGATCAATAATGGTATATCGAAGACCAGATGTTTCTATCAATATGCAATAACAATCGGTTGACAATTAACTCCAGTATTGCCAATTGATGACTATTTAGATAACCAAATGTTGCTATCGATATGCGATAACAATTAATTGACTAGTATTGCCAATTGGCGATTATGAATATCAATGACTAAGAACTGTATCGTTATACAACCACCGGTCGCGGTGGCTCAACTGGATAAGACTTTGCTGATCCTCAACGAAGAGGTGAAGGGTTCAAAACCCAAGGGAGGCGCTAGGTATATTAAGTGTGACTCGGGGTGGTGGATCCTCCGCTTAAGTGTCACTTTGGGGTTTACTAATTGAAAAATCCAGCAAAAAAAAAAAAAAAAAAAAAAAAAAAAACTGTATCGTTATACAATAGAGATTGGTCAATGACAATTGAAAAATGTAATCAATATTGAAGATAAAGCATTTATTATGTGTGAAAATGTTGCGGATAAGAACAAAGTACTGTTACGGAACCTGAAATCACTGGAAGAAAGTTATGCAAAGTTATACTCACTAATTCAAATAATAACAGCTCCTAAGCGGTTTTCTGTCGTATATCCAAAGTGTGTTCGTTGTAAAGGATCTCTCCTAAAACAAAAAAAGAAAAAAAGCAAAAAAAAAAAAAGATTCGACACTTTGGTCTTTGCAATCTCAATAAAATAGTTCTTTCTGGTGTTTATTTTCAGTCTTTAATATCTGGGAACATCTTTAGATCTTTGTTCTCCAATTTGTATTTCATCCCAATAGCAACAGGACCCAATTGATAAAAAATCGACCGCTGATTTGGTGAATGATTGTTTACTAGAATCGGTGAATCGATTGCTAGCGTAAAAGAGTAACATATATGCTAGACACAATGTTTTGCCCCTATTTCTTCATTTCTCAATAGCAGCAACGTTTGAACCAAGTACCGTTCAATAAAAGAACGGTATTTCGCACTGAACGTTTTACAATCCTCTTACGGATGCTGCTTAAGTTCTTCGATGTGGAAATTTTATGGGAATTCCATAACAATTCTATGAATATGGTTCCTGATGTCTGATTGAATTCATGACACTGAAGGCAAGACATTGGCCCTGTTTGGTTCAGCATTTGGAATGCTCATTTGGGCTCTAAAGTCCATTGGCCAAATGCAAAACAGTTTGGTTCGTTTTTTTGCGCGACTTTGGCGAGATGCAATTGCATCTCCAAGTGGCTCTAAGGGCCTTTAGCCTAATGCAGCTCTTGAGCTCCTTTGGCAAGTTGTATCTTCTAATGCAACTTCTATTATTCATCACTCCGGTGAAGAAGCTAATCGGTCCTTTTTGAATAAAAATAAATATATTTATATAAAAATAAATATGTTTATATTTTTATATAAAAATATATATTTTATATTTTATATAAATATATAAACATATCTATTTTTTTATATTTTATGTTTATATATATTTTATATAGATATAAACATATCCATTTTTTATATAAATATATTTTATGTTTAATAAATAAATAAATATTTATAAATATAAACATATCTATTTTTTTCTCCTATTGGTTTTATATAAATATATATTTATATAAACATATCTATTTATATATATATTTTATGTTTAATAAATATATTTTATGTTTATATTTTTATATTTTTTATATAAAAATATGTTTATATAAAAAACATAAACATATTTTTTATTCAGGCGGTTTTGGCGCGAATTCGGGTCCGGTATAAATATATAAACATATATTTTATGTTTATTTTTTATATAAAAAATATAAACATATCTATTTTTTTTATATTTTATGTTTAATAAATATATATTTATATAAATATATAAAAATATATATTTTATATAGATATAAACATATCCATTTTTTATATAAATATATTTTATGTTTAATAAATAAATATATATTTATAAATATAAACATATCTATTTTTTTCTCCGATTGCTTTAAAAAAAATATATTTATATAAACATATCTATTTTTTATATATTTTTTATGTTTAATAAATATATTTTATGTTTATATGTTTATATTTTTTTTATATAAAAATATGTTTATATAAAAAATATAAACATATTTTTGCTTTTTAATTTAATAAAAGTTAATTACAAATGTAAATTTTACACCAAAGTTGTTTCTCAATGCAAATTTTACCAAACGACATTTATATTTCGGAAAACCCTATTTACCCAAAGATATTTGCATTTCTGCAAATGTATTTCCCAAAAGCCGAACCAAACGGGCCCATTCTCAGGGTAGTGTCTCAAGAACATTAATCTCTGCGAATTAGCTCCAGAGCAAAGTCCATCTCGAAAATAGATGAATTTCACAGAAATTTCCATGACGAGATTAAGTTCTGAGTACATGTGACTTGTGGTTAAGGCTAAAGCTATTAAAGATTAGATGCAGATAGAAGAAAATCAATTAGAGTCAGCTCAGGAGAGACTTCATTGAAAGGGTGTTTTCATTGCATATGAATGATATGTCATGACTAAAATAATAAAAACAACTCAATTCGTTCCAAATCTTTCACGAATCTATTACCAGTCGCATCAAAGATTCGCACGTGGACCAAATTCATACAACAGTGAAGAGAAAACTACCAGATAAAGGAATAGGTGAAGACGAAGAAAACCAAATGAAGATGGCAGAGAAGGAAGAACCCTTCTTGGCCTGATTCAGCTGCAACCAAAATGAAAGGGAAGATTTTTTTTCTAGACAACCTATACATGTCATTTCGAAACAAAAGAGAGAGAGTTGAAATTTCTTGAGAGTAGGTCCTACCTTTACACGTCATCTCGAGAAAATATTCCTCACCACTTTGGCGTGGAATACTTTCTCCGTGATTTACTTTCCATGAATCTTGGCGATCCAGTAAAGGCTCTTCTCACTTTTTTCAAATCTCTGTACTCATCGGATTTCAGAATCTCCTCCAATCTGTCACATTCATTTATAAGCAAGCACTCTAGTTTCTTGAAGCTTGAAGGATCAAAAAACTTTCGCAGAGACCCGCAGCCATCGATTTCAAGCCTCTTCAATGATTTTAGCCTACCTTGAATCTCAACCAAACGAGGACAACGCTTTAAAACAAGATCCTCGAGCTCCTTGGAGTTGGTTAGGTTAGGCAGCTTCTCTAGCAACGGAAGATCCCCCACGTATAAGAGACCCAAGTTCTTTGAATCTTCCAGGCCTTGTATCTCTTTGAGATTCCAACACCCATATATAGATAATTCTTCTACATGCTTGAAGCTTAATGGATCAAGCAGCTTTTCGACCGATTTACAGTATTGTAAGTAGAGGTCCTCCAATGATTCTAGTTGACCTGGAACCTCAACCAGTTTAGGACAATCTTCTATCCAAAGCCTCCAGAGTTTCTTCAAGCTAGTCAGGTCAGGCAACTTCACCAGCGATGGAAGATGATTAAGATGAAGCCTTTGTAGCTTTTTTAAATGTTCAAGGCCTTGAATCTGTATGAGCTGTTCACAACAATAGACTTCCAATTCTGATACCTTCTCCAAATATGAAAGATTTATCGACTTTTCCATTAACCTGCGCCCATGAATATGGAAGTATGACAAATTTTGGGGAAGCCTAGGTAGGCATTCTAGGTTATTTACGACGAGTACAAGCTTCTTGAGCTTTGAAAGGAGATTAAAATCTGAAGGTAGGGTGACTAGACTATCACAACACAACCACAAGGACTCTAGCTTTCTTAACCCTCCGATCCAATTGAGGCTTGGAGCTAGATGGGAAGGGGGTTGATACTCTAATTCTAACATCAAAACTCTTAAATTTGTTAGGTTGGAGAGATCTGGACATCTCAACTCTAGATTACCACTTAGGTATAGATTGGTCATACTTTCAGGGAGCTTAGGTATATAGGAAATTCTCGTGCTCCTTAAACTCAAGATTTTCAAAAATGATAGTCTTCCAATTTCCCTTGGAATCTCCCCACACAAATATGTACAACCATGAGCTTCAATCTCTTCAAGCTTCTCCAACATCCCAAGGGCACTAGGTAGCATTCGTAAGATGGTGCCGGAGATCCTTAGTACTCTCAAATTCTTCATTGTCTCTATTGAATTGGATAACTCTTGTATGCTCGACTGAGAAAGATTCAACTCAACGAGAGATACAAAATTTCCAAATGGAAGCTCACTAATTCTTGTACATGACAAGCAAAGATATAATAGTGATGTTGAGCAACCAGCTAAATTGCATTTACCAAGTAATCTACATGAAGTTGCACTAAGAGTCTCCAATTTCTCCATTCCTTTCCATTCAGGAATATTGGTAATAGATGTCCCATCAACAAGAAGTTCTGTCAAGGCTTCCAGTTCCTCCATCTCATCTGGCAATGTCCTAAGTTCCCCACAACCTTTCAAATTTAATAATACTAAATGGTTTAACTTACCAATAGATCCATCAACTTTAACCAGTCTCGTGCACCCTTGAAGAATCAGTTGCTCTAAATTTTCATGAGCAGAAAAGTCAGGAGTTCTACGCAACTTTTTGCATCCAGTCAAATTTAGAACCTTCAAATTCTTTGCAATCTATAATGAAGAGGAGGTTAATTCTAAATCATTTTGAGATACAAGACAACAAAGTCAATATAGCAAATTCATGTTGAAATAATCAGTACCTTGAGGTGGTTCCATCCCTCCCACTCATTTGTAATTTTACTCCCTGATAGATCAAGAATCAATAGCCTCATAAGAGAACGTGCGGTAAATTTGAATAAGATAGGATAGTCATGCCATGAGAGCCATCTCAACTTCGGAAGCATGATCAGATTCCTTTGGGACCAGTTGGTAGAAGGAAAATGCTGAATGTTGTTCTCATCCAAGTCTACACAATCCACTTGAAGAAATCTTAAATTTGATAGGCTTACAGATTCTTTCTTCTCAATGAAATCTTGAAATTGATGATCAAACTTGAGATGTATTGCTTCAACGTTTTCTCTTCCCTGCTAAAGCAAGTAAAATTAAATAGAAGCTAGCGATCACATAATTGCCTATTGAAGGCATTTGAATTGAACATACTTGAGGAATGTACACCTTGTTTATATTTTAAAATTGATTTACAATATAATTTAAAGATGAGCATGTGCCCGTACTAAGCACACAAGTAACGACTTGGTTTAGATAGAAGCAAATAAGCAAAGTTGACGTGTATAACTTGTCTTTTTGAATAGGAATAACATTGCAAACACTTCACCTTCTTTATTTCAAGAACATCAATTGCTTCCTCATGATCCCACACCCGACTTTGCTTCTCTGGTTTTAACTTAGCCCTTTCACGAATGATGTCTCGCCCTAGGTCTCTTAGCTGATCATGCATCCACAACCGGTTACCTTCTCCAATCTTTATTAACGACCTCTATTTGAGGACTTCAAGAGAACATTCAGGGGAAAACTTACAGCTGTCCCACATGTAAGTCACAATTCTCACATCGAACCCAACAAAGAAGCAACAAACATCAAGAAATATTTCCTTCTCCTGAGTCTCTAATGCCTCAAAACTGATGTTCAACTTACTTTTAACTTCTTTATTGGGAATAGTCTCCAGCTTCTTTAACACGTTCTTCCATCTATTTATGTCATTTTTATATAAAAGTGATCCTATAATTTCAAGAGCCAAAGGAAGATGACCACAGATTTCTACTGCTTTTTCTGAGAGGGGGACGTATTCTGCTGGAGGACAATCTCTTCCAAAGGCATGTCTGCTAAACAGTTGAAGAGAATGATCAAAATCCATTTCAGTAAGTTCATGCTGAAAATCAACACCTTTGAGAAGTTCCTTGTCTCTTGTGGTAATAATAACCTTACTTCCTTTGCCAAACCAACGTTCACCCACCCCCACAAGAGCATTCAACTGAGTCTTGTGGTCGACATCATCAAGCACAAGTATGACCTTTTTAGACAATAATCTCTCCTTGATCTCAATAATTCCTTCATGAATATTAGTGATGGATACGCAATCTGTTCTTAGGACTTTAGAGATGAGCTGATTTTGCAATCTCAAAATCTTTGTATCTCGAATGTTAGACAGGAAACAGTGGCCATCAAAATCAGTCAACAATTTATTATAGACGATTGTGGCAAGAGTTGTCTTTCCGACACCACCCATACCATAGATACCAATAGTCTTTGTTTCAGAGGTGTCTTCACCTATCACTTCCATGATCTTGTCCACTTGATCGTCCATTTCAACCAAGCAATTAGATACGGCCAAGTAGTTCTTTTTCAACTCGATCAAAAGCTTCTGAACAACTTTTTTTGTGAACTCACCTTTGCCTCTAATAGTTTTGATGGCAAAAGAACCAAACTGTTAAACCAAGATAAACAAAATAATATCTAAGGTACAAACAAATCATGCACAATAATAAATTCAAGTACCTGTCCTTGAGTTCCCATCCCTTTAATCCTCCAACCTCGTTGAGAGCTGCTTTCCAGTTCTGAATAGTTTGGTCATTGTACCGTTGCTTATTTATATGTGACTTAATGGCCTCACCGTAAGTTGTAGTCTGGTAACGAACCTCAGATGGTGCAACCTCATAGAAAATTGGCATGATCTTTTGTCCCCACTTTTCCTTGCACTCCACCATTTGGACCAACTCCATGAGGCACCATTTACTGGCAGCATAGTTTTTAGAAAATATAGGAATCGAGATTTTTGACTGCTTAATCGCTTGGAGAAGCTCTGGGCCAATCTCTTCCCCAATGCGAAGCTCTTCATCATCTCTATATGCTCATATTCCCACATCAATGAGACTGGTGTAAAGGACATCAGTGATGTCGTTGCGAGTATCCGATCCTCGGAAGCTCAAAAATACTTCATAATAAGGTTCCATTAGCTTCTTTTCCTAAATTTTTGGAGGACTTGCAAAGACTTGATATCTCACCTGAAAAATGTTTATTATGAAAGTGGAGCAATGATTATCATGATTTCTCTTAGAAACTCTTCTTCTTTTTTTTTTGTTAAGTCCCTCTAGAAAGAAACCTCAATGAATAATCCACTGAGCTCCATCTAGGGCCTTGCACTAGACACCTAAATATGTCCGCTTACTCCATAAACAATATAGTAGAGAAGTGAATCCATCCAATTCTAAAGGAAGAAATTTCCAAAGTAGTGCAGAATTATGGATTTTAGTTCACACTCGAAATTGATTGGAAAAATGAACATTTTGCGAAGATAAATCACTGTCAGCCTATTTTTGTCTTAAACTCTTTATGTGTTAAAATTTCTCTTGACAGGTGATGCCGAATGTCCTCTACACATAAGCGCCTACTGTTGCTTATAGCTTGACTAACTTTGTTATTATCTGATAAGAAATTATGATAAAACCTTCCTCTATTAGTTTAACCAAGATAGATTTGACAAGGACATTCCACAACGCTCCATTAGTTGCTCCCTCGACTTTAACGGATGAGGGCAAAGAGTTCATTCCCCTATGACGATCTCATCAGAAAAATGAAATCAAGAAATTACACCGAAGCTAATTCAAGCCTCACCATTGGATTAGTCTCTTAAAAGCATAAACTGATCCCTAATTACAGCCATCTCATAGGTTATCAAAAAACAGATACATGGTCATGGGCGAGCATCAGTTAGGCTTGAAGCTATTATCCACATTTGCCAGAAAGTGCCAGCATATCAGAAAAAGAGGATTTAATTACTAATAACTTATGGAGTTAATAAGATTTCAATGGAAAAAAGAAGCATGAATGCTATAACTGTTTTTCCAGTAAATATGTTTGAACACACAGGAATGATGGGATAAGAGCTACATTTTACAAAAGCTGAGAGTTCCGGTTCACAACAGAGTGCAACATAATAGTCTATTCAGTCTTTCTCTACTGTTAAATACAGAGTTGAGGGTATCAATTTTCTGTCTAGAAGTGTTCTTACTGCTAATCACTAGACAATGACGTATGAATTTATCGTATCTAAATCTCTTAGCTTTCCAAAGGGGCTATGGGCCTCTAAATTCTCTTGGAAAAAAATTGGGATGTTTGGTGAATTTTTTAAAACTACTTTGGGGAAAATTTGGTTATGGCAAAACTGAAAGTCCAAGGCAAATATTCGGAAGGTAAATTCTAGGGGTTTAATGACTTTTTTCCTTCCCATCTTGTCCTCACTACTTTTCTCATATCCCATGTTTACCCTTGAAGGCCAGACCTGAGGACAGAGTCGCTGGTCAAGAAGGAGGTCAGGGATGCAGGCCGAGGTTCAGGTGATGCTGGCCGAGGGTCAAGCGACACGATGGAGACCTTGCGTGGTTAGATCTGATAAAACTTTGAAATCATTTGCTGAAAATTTGCGGGCGACGTCAAGGGTCCGCGATACCAGCCAAGGCCTCACGCAGCCAGAACTAAGTTCGAGATGGGGAGATCTCGAGAAGTGGAGCTAGAGGAAGAGAGGGCAATGGAGTGCTAGGCGGCTGGAGGGGGGCAGCAGGGCTGTCATTGCGGGGGTTGCTTGGGCCGCCGGAGGTCGTGCAACCCTCAGCGTCGCCTCGCCCGAGTTGCGCTGACCTCGAACGACTCGTCTGGGCTCACGCTGAACACAGGGCCTTCCATGTGGGGAGATGAAGAACAGAATGAGGATGAACAGAGGAGACGATGAAGATCCAAATCCCTCACCTAGGCTCACAGCTTTCCCCAATTGACATGGAGACGATGAAATGATGGTGATGATGAGGCTTTCACTAAGACGACCGAGGCAAAGAGGCAAGGGATACAGAGAGCAAACATCGGTTTCCTTTTTTTCTTTTCCCCAATTTCAAAGCCACTATGCAAAAATACACCTGAGCAAAATGATATTTGCTTTGAGCAAATACACTTTGACTAGGAAATCCTTGGGGAAATGGCTTTACATCCCTCATAGTTGAACCAAATGTTGACAAAAAAAAAAAAAAAAAACCAAACGCAGCCTTAGAGACAACACTATCTAGATTCCCACAAGAAAAATCCCATTAATCAAATGAAATCAACAGATTCCACTCAAACTAATTCAGCTTTTAGCACCGGCCCAGTTCCTAAAGAGTGCCTAATCAGACCCTAATTACAGAAATCTCTGAGATCTATCAACAAGCTGATGCACGGGAGTGGCATTGTGTTTTAACATCTAAGGCCTGACTGTTGCATGGATGGAAGCAGGTGAGTAGCGTTTAGCATGTGAATACAGTTAGCTAAAACTATCCATGTTAGATGCCAATGGCAGTGATCAATCATTAGAGTCAACTATGGAAAGAACTGATACGGATTTTAGAGACCCTCTGTTGTTTCCATTAAATTCTGTACCTAGTTGCATTACAGAACAGACCCAATTCATGAAAAAAAAAAAAAAGGCAATAAATTAGAGGAAATTACCGGAGATGGAGGATAAAGAAGATGAAGATTCCAGATCAAATGCTGAGAAGCAGATAAAGATCCAAAGAATAAACGCTCCTGGCTTTGAGTTCAGCTGAAGAAACAGTTTTCCATCAAGACAGTCTACTCACCCTCACGTGCCGTGCTCTTTCAGGAAGGTGAGGACTTGCTAGTTGCCCTTGCAGGTACATTTAAAAGCCGACCGTGAGTGATTATTTTCACCTTCGAGCTAATCGAGTGAGTTCAGGTTCAAATTTCACCAAGTCCCAAAGATTCTTTGGCATAAAAAAAGTCAAAGTTCAAAAAGGCGAGTTATCTTCCCATCTTTCGAGAAAATCGCGACCTGCTCTGGTTTATCTGGAAAGCTAGAAACGACCTCGTGTTCCGGCAACAAACCCCCAACTATCTCTGGTTGAGGCGTTGAAATTCTTCAGATCTAGAAGTGAAGTGGAACTGTGCTTGTTGAAGTTCTTCAGATCTAGAAGTCTAATACTTCAGCAATTGTTTGGTTCCCCGTTGGAGGACGCTCACGTGCAATGGGAGGTGGACGCACTCATTTTGGAGGCCCAACCTAGCTGATCCATTTCAAGAAAAGTTCCGTGGCCCATTGTAGAAGAAGGGAGAATCAGGCAGCCGATTAGTTAGCCAGGGCCCAACGTTTAGTTACTCTTCCAGCTTCTTTGGTTAACTCAGCCCTCAAATTTTATGGGATCTGCTTTGTTTTGATGCCCCATCTTTGGGCTTTTTGTTTAAGAACTTACGATGATAAATAAAAGTACTTTTTCTGACCAAAAAAACAATACGAGACTTTATGCATGTTACTAGTCGAATTTTATTTTTTTATATTAATTGATATTCTTGTGATCACGATGAGACCCTTATTTTCTTGGTGAAATCGGAGGCCCATTTCAATTTTACATAACTGGAACCTATAATGTAAAATCCATATACTTTTAACTATTTGAGATGGACTATGCCATAGTTATTCGCAGTAACTGCAGAAGAGAAAAGTGAGGTTTCAAACTACAAAAGTTGTGTTTGGCCAAGGATGGATAAAGCTGGAATATCGACACGTAGGATTATATATAATCTATAATTTTCAAAATTTATACGATATTCCAAATTTTAATGGAAAAGTGAAAAAAAAAATTCCAGTGAGAGGAGCTATTTCGAGAGTTCATTCCTTTTCACCGAAGTGTGACGAATCTTTCGAAATAAACACCTCTCCAGTCTCCACCATTATTCAAAAATCGCTAATGAAATATCCTTTCCCTGAGCAAGAGGAGCAGATCCAGACACGAGGTTGCAAAACCACATGGCCTCCATGATCTCTAGCAAAAGCGGCAACGGAGGCCTGAGAATCTTCCATCGCCACATCAATGTTCACTTTAATGAATCCACTGGGCACGCGGCTATGTAGCAAGGGAATTGGGAGTTAGTAATGCTAGCATCGCAAGCGCAGGTTCTATTCCCGTATTCCGCAAATTGTAGAGTAAAAGTTTAAAAGAAAGTTAGAGGAGAGTCATGAATAAGACAGACAAAAAAAATAAAAGGAGAGGAGTCCTCCAACCATTGAGGAAGGAGTCCATTTAGGAGGGTCGTTGTCCACAACCTGTGACTGCAACCAATGTTCTATCGCCAACTCATGATAGATGTCCAGAGTACATTGAATTACAAAAACGAAGACTCATTTGCGGATGAGCTTCCTGAAGTTTGATTCGATGGTCCCGTAACTGAAAATCCTCACGATAAATGTCGGGTGGAAAGCCGCAAAGCAAGGAAGAGCAGATGACGTAGCACATGCTTGAAATCAGAACCGCGGAAAGCGATGCTATGTCCGAACTATAGCCAACTCGTCGCCATACGATTCGGATTTTTGGTCAGTCACAGACGAAAAGTAGGAGGGAGCATTTCCTCCGGTGCCTACAAAATGGGCAAAATTTATGTGTAATAACCATAAATTGGCAAACAGGCAGTGTTTCCATAGTTGATGGCTGAAGGCACCAAAACAAGGAAGTTGTGATGTAAAGTATGTTGACAAAATCCTACCAAGTTTTGAAGTTGACAAAACTTTCTACTTCTTATTCTTATAGTATACTTCTGAAGTTATATCACAAACCATTGCCAAAGTCTATTTGTTCCAGAAGTATTTCCACTCTAACGCAATCTAGACTGAAACCGTGTCCAGAACGAAAACAAAATCAGACTCGGATTTATTAATCTTGCAATAAGAATTCAGAATGAATGAAGTAGGATTTTATTCTTCAATATATAGCTCTCTGGCAAAAAATCTCACTTACCTTTTATAAATATATTGGTGGAATCAATCATAAATTGATGAAATCAATCTTGAAAACAACTTCTTTTTTGGGAAGCATTTACTTATGGAAACCTAGATTATGATTGTATGAGTGTCCAAGATCAACGGATTTTCATCTCAATCTTCAAAATGTTACAATATTTCCTTAATCGATTTTGTCCAACAGATTAATTGAAAGAAATTCCTTAAAAAAATGCCAACAGCTAGTGAGGCATTGAGGAGTATTTAAGAAGGTCGTTTAGTCTATTTGAGATATTTCGTGAAAATTAAAATTCCAAGTCTAAAGCATTTCCAACCACTCATTCTTCATTGCTAATTTTTACAAATTGTATTCAAGAGAGAAAATCACAAGAAGAGTGACTCAGTGAGAGAAAAGGAATTTACCACTGAGTATTTGCACTCGAGAAATTGTACTTCTCTATTGATGTTATAATGAATTCAAAGTAGAAGACTGTCAACATGGAAGAGTGGACGTAAGCTTAATCTAAGTCGAACCACTATAAATCTTGTGTACAATTTTTTCTTCTCTTAACTCTTTTCATTTAAATATGTTTCATATTTTTAAGTATCACAAAAATCTATTTCATCTCTTATCCGATTATGAATATTCATTAGAAGTCTAGTGACTTGTTTATCAGATTCTATTTGGTTCTTAGATTTTGTTCAAAAATTTACTTTATTTTTCAAAAATCTTTTGAATACCTATTTACCCCCTTTAAGTGTTAGTACTAGCTTTATCAAAGTAAGCCTCTTTCAGAGAATAATTGCCTGAGTTATGACATTGCTAGATAAAGTAGGAAGGTTCAAGGGTCTGAGACATGTGAATTTGCCCAATTCAGTTGATAATGGAGAGCGGTGCTTCATCCACAGGCACAGGCTTGTAACCATAACTGTGTGTTTGGTTAGCACTTAGTAGTCTCGGCAGTTATCCACCCTTTATTTCTAGTCGGAAATTTTGGGTTGAAATGGGATGGGTCCATATACCCACTAGAAGGAATTCTGAAGTTTTTATTTTGCCTAGGAGAATTTTAAGAAATAATTTAATTTATCCAATTATTTGGATTCAAATAGCCCCAATCATTGGAAATTACCACTGGTTAGAAATATTACGAAATGATTAGCGGATGATGAACTACAAAATATAAGTCAACATATATTTATAAATTAGCTATGAATAAAAAAATATATATGGTAGATTGATATATTGATGCTTATGAGTTTTTTATTTTTAAAACAATGACTAGAATATTAATTTAATTTTCTAATATCACAACGTTGTACTATAAGTATCTATAAGTTAAAAGTAAATATAATCATCTTGTAAATTTATGTTAGATATTAGCATCTCTATTTCATTACATTCTCACGCTATTATTTTGAGTTATCACTCTGTTTGATTTTGTTAATATTTTGGTTCATTTACTCATTATATCTTTTGTTATCGTGTCAAACACAATGCAAGGGAGAGAGATGCACAATATCTCTATGCATCCAAATTGATATATCATTTGGTCATTGGTAAGTAGTAGCTGGTAGACTGCTCTTCTTTTACAAAATGCTAGCATGAAAAATTTTCAATATTGGATTGACTTTAAATTTTCAATATTGGGTGGATTTTTCTCAAAAACTCTTTTGTTATGAGTCATTCTAGAAAAAAACCTTAGATGATGTTAAGGGTACAAAGGGTAAATTGGTCTTTAGGACTTTTAGGGTTTATTTTGATGTATATATATATTAAACTTAATTGAATAATACTAAATTAGTTTTTCCTCACATGGTATCAGAGTCGAGGCCTTAACCCTAATCGACGTAGTAGTCACTTGCTGATATCGACAAGCTAGAATAGTCGGCCGTTGTTGCCGCCGGCGCGGCTTCTCTCTCTCTCTCTCTCTCTCTCTCTCTCTCTCTCTCTCTCTCTCTCTCTCTCTCTCGCTTCCTCGCGTGACCACTTTCTCACACGACTCCTTTCTTGAACTTTCCCTGAGCGCAACTCTTTTGCACGGCTCGGTCGGCTCGAGCGGCTCACACAGCTCCATCGTGTGACTCATGTGACGTGCTAGGTCATTAACTTTGATTGCGCGGCTCCCTCGCGTGGCTCACAGGCTTGATGGGTCGCTGGTTTTGGTGGCTGACCCACTAGATTCGCATGAGGACTGACAATGCCATCGGGTATAATGCAAAGCACAAGTGCTGCACCAAGGTTGAGTTTTGAGGTATTTTCGTGGGAGAAGATGCAATCGTCTTTGAGTGAATTGGGTTTTGGGAAGAGCTATTTTGGGGGTATGGATATTTTCCTCTGCGACTGAAAGGAGGAATTATGTTTTGTCCCTTTACATTGATCTTTTGGAGTTTCTATGGTCTGTGTCGCTTCATCTTTGATGGCTGGGAAGTTGACTAACCATTTTCTGATTATAAACATGTTAATATGAGGGTTGCGAATTGGTGGCAGTCTCTATTACTTTATGTGGGTTGTGGAGATTTTGTGTGGTAATATTGGATTATTGAGTTACTGAGACTAAGTTGTTTGAAGGAAACTAGGGTCAAAATTTTCTTATTATTTGGAAAATGAGAGATTCCTCGAAGAGTATAGTTGAAGTAAATCCTGAGAAGAATAGTGCTGTGATGACTGAGGTGATTTTCTCTTCGTCTAATCGAATTACTAATAAGAAGCTTGAGGGTAGTGCTAACTTTCACCAATGAAAGAAAATCGTGAAGCTTACTTTGACAAGCAAAAATCAATATAGACACTTAATTGAGTCTAAGCCTAGGGATGATGTACTTGGGATGTTGTCGATGCATGTATTCTTGGTCAAATGCTAAATTTTATGGAGAGTAATGTAGTTGATATGGTAATTCATATTGATACGATCAGAGAACTGTGGGAGTATTTGAATGTGTTATATTCTGGCCAAAATAAATTGTCACGGATTTATGAGCTATTGCAGGAGTTTTATTGATCTAAAAGGAATGGGCATTCTATTACGCAGTACTTTGCAGATTTTAAGAGAATGTATGAGGAGTTGAATGTTGTTCTTCCTATTTCGGCTGATGTTCAACAAATGCAACGTTAGATAGAACAATTGGTTGTAATGAGATTCTTAGAAGGCCTTGGTTTTGAATATGAAATTTGTTAGGTCTCAGATTTTTGGAGAGAATATTGCATCACTCATAGATACATTTGTTCGAGTTCTTCGAGTGTCTCGTGAGGCTTCTCAAGATACTACATCTATGATAAGTAGTTCAACTCTTGTGTCTTAGACTCAAACTGGTTGTGGTAATAGAGGGTAAGTACATTAAAAGTGCCGAAAGTTTCCGTCGGATCACTTAAGTGTCATATCAGAGGAAAAACGATCACTTTGGTGCTATCAGTGAGAGATTCCGACCAAAATGATTACGTAACTTTTATATTTAAAAACAAAAAAAAACAAAATCGATGTGGCAAAAATTGAAGAAGACTGTCCATGTGGAATGGCATAAAACAACGCCGTTTTCCTTTCTCCATAAGAAATGACATCCTTTTATGCCATTCCACATGGACTCGCTTACAAAAACGACGTCGCATTGCTCTGTGGCCAAAACGGCGTCGTTGAAGATGGAGTAAAATAGGGTTTGTCCAGGTGGCATACGAACTACAATTCTCGTTCGACATCGGTTGTAGCTTGCTCACCCACCGTTGTTTGCTCACCTGCCATCGCTCACCCACTATTGTTTGGCCATCACCATAGTTGCTCCATCATTCACTATCATTCGCTAGCTGTGTCCCTAACTCTCTCTCACTCAGGTTTGTCATGTTCTCTACATGGGTCAATTGAGTGAAAAAAATATAGGGTTTCGATGGGCAAGTTAGGGCGCGGAGGGCAAATTAAGGGCTCAGCTCAGGGGGAAAGTGGTGGGGAAAGTGGTGGCGATTTCAATTTTGTCGGGACTGAAGTCATTCGCTTTCTTTTGTTGGGACTGAATATAAAAATAGGGCGCGGAGGGGAAAATGGGGGCTCGACTCTGAGGGAAATAGTGGCGGGACCTTACTTTGTTTAATTAGTTTGACTGCTTCTGTGGGGAGATCAAATGTAATTGAATTGAAAAATATGTGGTGTTGACCTCACTTTGTTTATTCAATTCGGCTTCTTTGTTTTTGTAAAGGAATCGAATTGACTAAATTGGTTGCTTTTATTTCTTTCGACAAAACAACAAGAACATGCATGTGAAGTTATTGATTCTGTTATGTGGTCCCAAAAATTAATGGCTTTTTTTCTTCCTTGGGTACAACATCAACATGAACGAGAATCAGGTAGGCGTTATTGTTTGTTATGGTGGAGAGTTTGTTATTGGCGCCGAGAACTGGGAATATACTGGTGGAAATGAAAGTAATATCCATGTCAATGTTCAGAAGCCATCATATATTAATTTTGTAAAGAATTTGGTGTATTTTTTACGATGCAAAGTGCAAAAACTATATTATTGTGTTTCTGGGAAGGAATTGAAGAATGGCTTGAGATTTTTTAATGACGATAATGGTATTAAAAATATCATTTACTATTATCTTCACGGTAATGAAGCTAGGGTATATGTTGAGTATTATAGTGATGATAAAAATGGTGAGGATGAGGATGAGGATGGGGATGAGCAGACCACCACCGAAAGAGGAGAAGTGAGGGATCCTACTCAAGTGAGTAATCAGGTCGAGGATAAGTTTAGGTTAGATGAAGAGCAAAATGAGAGGGAGAAAAGTCATATTAATAGAGATGAATAAATAATGAGATGTACCACCGGCCGCGGTGGCTCCACTGGATAAGACTCTGCTGATCCTCAACGAAGAGGTGAAGGGTTCAAAACCTAGAGGAGGCACTAAGTGTATTAAGTGTGACTCATGGGTGGTGGGTCCTCCAGCTTAAGTGTCACCTGGGGGTTTACGACGCGGCTGTCGGTTGCAAGCCGGTTCCTCCAACAGCAAAAATAATAAATAATAAATAATAAATAATAAATAAATAAATAAATAAATAATGAGATGTCCTAAAATCTCTGGTGAAGATGTGGGTGATGAAGACTTCATTGGATTAGAATGAGAAGTTGCTCTATCCAGTGAATCGGAAGATGAATATTTGGCTTTAGTAAGTTTCCCAAGTGACGAAGATAATGATGAACTCGCATAGTCCGGACAAAAGTAAAGGGAATTTCTCAGAAATTTTTTTGCAGTTTCAGGAAAGAGGCCCAAGCTAGTAAATATGGATAAAGGTCCAGTTGAAGGTAATAGAAATGAAGATGAAAAAAGTTGCAGCGATGAAATTGTTGGTTGGAGAATGAGCTTGGCAATGATGATGAAAAATCTGCTCATAGAAGACAAAATAAGTACCTTTGTTATGATCCGATTGTTGATAAACCTGTTTTGTTTGTGGGCATGAGATTTGATTATACCAAACAATTAAAGAAATATGTTGTCAAGAACTCTATTGTTGAATAGAGAAGCGTTGAATTCATTAGAAATATGAAGGAATTTGTTAGAGCTAAGTGCTCACAACCAAATTGATTATGGAAGCTCTATGGCGCGTTGAGTAGGAAGTGGTCATTTCAGATTAGGTCCTCATAGGAAGAGAATATTTGTCTAATTATATTTAACAATAAAATGGTAACAAGTGTGTGGTTATCGAAGTATTTTTTCAATACTATCAAAGCAATGTCAAAGATTAAGAGTTCTCAGTTTCAACTATTAGTGAATAAGCAATTATGGGTTAATGTGTCGAGGAATCAATACAAGAGAGCTAAAGCTAAGGGTGATGAAAATATTGATGGGTCGGTATAAGGAAGAATATGCGCAGGTTTGGGATTATGCTGGCGAATGCATGCTTCAAAACTCATCTAGTAGAGTATATGTAGAGATTATGGAAAGGCCACTCCCTGATCTTGGACCTAAATTTGATAGATTTTATGTCTATTTTGATGTATGTAAACGAGGTTTCTTGACTAGTTGTAGAAGAGTTATAAGGTTGGATAGATACTTTCTAAAGAGTTTATGCAATGAGGAGTTGTTGGCTGTTGTGGGAGAGATGCTAGCAATCAAATGTTTCCGATAGCTTGGGCGGTGGTGAAAATAGAGAACAATGACACTTGATCCTGGTTCATCAAAAATTTAATGGCTGATCTTGAGATAACCGATGGGGGAGGACGGGCATGCATAAGCAACCAATAAAAGGTAATACCATTGTCAATTAATTCCCTTTTAATTTTAAGTACTTGTATATTTTTATTTTTCCTAACTTGTTTTTTTTTGTTTGAATTTTTGTAGGAGCTTATTCTTGCATTGGCTGGGTTGATACCACATACTGCGTATAGAATATGCGCGAGGCACATATATGCAAACTGGTCAAAGAACTTTAAAAGAGATAGGTTGCAAAAGCAATTTTGGTAGATAGCAAAGAGTACCGATATGGCTGATTTCAGATTAGCCAAACAGGGATTGTTGCAGTTGACAAAGGAAGATTTTGATGCACTCTTTCAAATAGAAGCTAAGCACTAGTGTCAGGTGTCACACCCCGAACCCCAAGACACGTGAACAACTCGCCATGGTCATGTAAATGCGACATTTCCCAAGTAGTGTCGCCGATCCCATTTCATATTATTATGCACATGCGGAACGTGCTAAGAAACCCCTGACAAAAACATACGAGATAAGACAGCAGGAAAATCAATTCAAAATCAAACCAACATACTTTCATACATCATCATTCCAAGGTTTACATACACCAACATGATCCAGAGACTATATACACAAAAAATGGGTTAGAGTTTATGTGCATAAAAAATGGTCAATCTACGCAACATGGATCGATCCGCCAAAAAAGAGAGGAACAGTCCTAAGGCTATTAGTCAGCCCCATTCGACGATCCCACATCCTCAGGATCTGTCACCTAAGAGGCCGGGGGCGATGCGTTGACCACTCTACTATCAGGAAGATCTGCCACGCCTTCACCCAAAATGGCGTCCATCACAGCCAGTGGAATGTCCATACTATCCAGTGGGCCAACAATAACGCCATCGGCCCCAGAACGAAACCATGCCCTAAACCTATATGGCACCCTAACATCCACGGTCTCCTAAATCCATACAGTGGTCCTGATCAGCTCGTAAACCCAATGGCTCCTAGGATCGGGAAGGCCATGCACCTGATCGACGATCTGCACTGGGATGCCATTCTTCTCTGGGGGTCCTACCATCTACGGCCCTATAATAATTTCCCAAAACCGAGATGAGACATTGTCTCAGCAAGTTCACCCCCCCTAAACCCCTATTAGGAAGAAAATACGCCCCAGAGTGGTCTAGCCACACAGCACATAAGACTTACCTCACATTCTTGCCTTCTTGCAGGTTAGTATAATTAATATCACTCAAACACAAGCAATAATAAGAATGTAAACCATTGGAACACAATCAATTTCACTTAATTTCGCAATCACAGCAAGCGTTCCAAATTATTATTATTCACTGCTACACAAGGGCATAGCGTACTCGCAATTCGGCTATCTACTGACATATAGTCAGGCATCGCCTCCCCACCTTGGAGCACGGCTTCGTCAGTACATCGACGGCGTTCCCGAAGGAGCATGGGCCCAGAATCAACTGCGACCCACATCCGTTATATAGGGCATCCCATATAGGGGCAATTCCAACTTAATAGCTCAAGATAATTCCTCTTAATTATCATACAACAACTCATAATCAACCCAAGGCACTTTGCACATCACTCACATACCCCAATCACAATATTAATTTTTAAAAATCCAATTTCGATGCCAAATCCGACATTTGAGATTTTCTAAATAAAATCCATATTTTTCATAATCAACATTCAATTTACATTAACTATTCATTAATTTCAAATTCTAAATATACAGCGGCAATCGGCACTAAATTCTGAGCAATTAGGGTCAAAAATAATTTTTCGATTTTTTTTAATACAATAATATTTTAATGATTTTTGAAATATAATATATTATTAAATAATCCAATAATTTCGAAATATTTATTTAAATCATAAACAAATTCCTTTAAGTCACATCAAGGCTTATATTAAAATAAACCTACTTAACCTTTAAAATAAAATTTTTTTACCTTAATTAATCACCTTAATCTAATCCACATCTAAATAAATTAATCTATAACCCAATCTCAATTAACTTAAGCTAAACATACTTAAGGCATCATTAACCCACTAATCGAGATTTGGTGAGTTAAACTCACCGGAATCGCTTTTCGACAAGTCTCCGGCAAAGAGATGACGACGCCAACGACAAACCTACACGGATCAACACCAAATGAGAACTAAAAGGCGGCCAAATCGAGCTTGGAAGGGTCAGATCTTGCTGGAACTTCCAGCCACTGACCAAGCTTGGAGGAAGGCGACACGGCAGCTGATCGGGCGGAGAAAAGGCGGAGTAGGACCGGCGAAAGCAGCTAGGGCTCGGGACGGCAACTAACGGCGATGAACGGCGGTGTTGGAGGCTCTGGCGACGACGAGCAGCTGCTAGCGAGGAGGGACGACGATGCTGGAGGCTCGGCGGACGGATGTGGGGCAGCTCGCACGCGGGACAGCGAACGGTCGTGCGCGGACGAGCGGCGACGGTGAGCTCCGGCGACAAACGGCAAACGGCGGCGATCGAGCGGGCGAAGGGGGTGTCAGGCAAGCTCACCGATCAGTTTTTCTCCACTCTCTCTCCTCCTTTCAAAAAACCAAGTCCATTGATTCAAGGAAGAAGATGAAGTGAAAGCCCACCTTTTCAAGAGCCAATCTCCACCCTCCACTTGCCAAGATCCTAGCCACTCTTGCCCCCACACCATGACCAAGTGATGTCATACTCCACTAACTCAATCATGTACAACCTTTTCCAATGGGTGCAAATTTTATTTTTCGCCGGGGTCCAATTCTTGTGTATCCAATTTCTTAAATTCTCATCAATTCTCTTCCAATTGAGTCCAATTTAAAGTTCATAATTTAATCGAATGTTCCTAATAAAATTTGTGACACACCAGGACTTCCAATTTCAGAATTCAATCTCAATTTCACGATTAATTTCACTTTGGCACAATACTAACACATCCTAATCTACCGGGCAGCTTTTAGAAATTTTTGTGCATTTAACCTATGGTTGATCAATTCAAGCCACAATGTACATCTTTGACACATTGGCAACTTTCGGTTGTCGGGGTAATTTCAAGGTTTCAAATACGAGCACAGGGTACCCAATCGATAGAAAAGTCGGTCCAATGCCAATTGACAAGAATTGTGCGATCCGGTGGAATCACCCACACCTGATCACATGCCTCTGTCGAGCCGACCTATCTTCGATTTCTAATCGATTTTTATTTGTGCCGTAATAACCCTTGCAGATTATCTTGGTCGAAAGGTCGCTTCCTGATTAAATTCTCGAGTCTGATGCATTAGAATCTCTTAACGGCTTCACTTGATAGACTAGTTTTCGAGTCTGATGCATTAGAATCTCTTAACGGCTTCACCTGATAGACTCGTTTTCACATGACTTGCCGACTCAAGGAAAGGAACTATATGCATGCCAACGAAATGCCTGTCTCAATTTATTGAAATTATAATTGGAAAATCGGGTTGTCACAACTCTTCCCCTCTTATAAAAATTTCGTCCTCGAAATTTAAATCATTACACATCTGAAATAAAAATTTGAGGGTACAATTCTCTCATCGAATCTTCGGTTTCCCAAGTTGCTCCTTTAGTGCCATGATGTTGCCAGACCACCTTGACCAACAGGATGGTCTTGGTGCGCAAACCTGCTCCTTGCGGTCCACGATCTAAACCGGGCTTTCAACATTTGACACCTTGTCATCCACGTTTAATTCCTCAAAATTTAGAATGTGTGCCGGATCAAGTTCATACTTTCTTAACATCGACACGTGAAAGACGTCATGCACTTGTGCCAACCTCGGCGGTAGTGCAAGACGATACGCTAGAGTCCCTATTCTTTCCAAAATCTCAAAGAGACCTACGTACCTCAGATTCAGTTTTCCCTTTTTGCCAAAGCGAGAAGTGCCTCTCATCGGTGACACCTTCAGAAAGACATGCTCACCAACTTGGAATTCCAATGGTTTTCGATGCTTATCGGCATAACTTTTCTGACGGCTCTGAGCGATTTTCAATCTGTTTTTTATAACTGCAACTGCCTCCACCGACTCCTAAACCAACTCTGGGCCGGTGATCTTTCTTTCCCCGACTTCATCCCAACACACTAGCGTTCTGCATGCTCTGCCATACAGTGCTTCAAAAGGAGCCATCTGAATACTCTGCTGATAACTGTTGTTGTAGGCAAACTCGACCAGATGAAGCTGTTCCTCCCAGCTTCCTTTGAAGTCCAAGACGCAAGCTCGCAGCATGTCCTCGAGAGTCTAAATTGTCCTCTCAGACTGGCCATCAGTCTGCGAGTGATAGGCCGTACTGTACTGCAGCTTTGTTCGTAAAGCGGATTGTAAGCTCTTCCAAAAAGCGGCGGTGAACCTCGGGTCTCTGTCTGAAGTAATTGTAACTGGCACTCCATGCATACGGACTATTTGACGTACATACAGATCTGCGAGTCTATCCAAACTTAAGTCCCCTTCGAACTACAATGAAGTGAGCCGACTTTGTCAGCTTGTCAACTACTACCCAAATCGAATCATTCCCTCTCTAGCTCGTCGATAGTCCCGTCACGAAATCCATCGTGATATGCTCCCACTTCCATTCTGGGATCTCAAGGGGTTGCAGAAGTCCTCCCGGTTTGCAATGTTGAGCTTTCACTTGCTGATACGTCAAACACTTAGCAACATGCTTGGCGATGTCCGCCTTCATGCCACGCCACTAGAAGTGTTGACGCAGATTCTGATACATCTTGGTACTACTAGGATGAATGTTGTAGCTGCTACGATGCGCTTCTGATAGAATCTCTTCTCTAAGCTCTACATCATCAGGTACAACCAATTGTCCTTGGAACCTCAATGTCTCATCCTCAGAAATCTGAAAGTCAGCATTTCTTTTCTCTGCATCCTCTTGCAGGATTTTCTGAACGTTTGGATCTGTCTGCTGAAGCGTCCTGATTCTGACCTGCACTTTCAACTTAATTCTGAGAGTGGCCACAAGATTCGAAAGGTGGCCTACCTCAAATTTGAAATCTGAATCTCGTGCTCTCTCAATTAGACTCCATTCCTTGAGTACCATCTGAGCAACTGAAGACTTCCTACTCAGTGCATCGGCGACCTTATTCGCCTTTCCAGGGTGATACAAAATCTCATAGTCATAGTCCTTTAAGAGCTCCATCCATCGACGTTGTCTCATATTCAACTCCTACTGAAAGAATAAGTACTTGAGACTCTGATGGTTTGTGAAGATCTAGAATCTTTCTCCGCACAAATAATGCCTCCAAATCTTCAAGGCAAAGATGATCGCTACAAGCTCCAAGTCATGCGTCGGATAATTCAACTCGTGAGGTCTTAACTGACGGGACGCATATGCAACAACCCTACCATGCTGCATCAACACGCAACCCAATCCTTTAACGATGCATCACTGTAGATCTCAAACCCTCCCGGACCAGATGGAATAGTAAGCACAGGTGCGGTAGTTAGCTTATGCTTAAGCTCTTAGAAACTACTCTCGCACTTATTCGTCCACACAAATTTCTCTTCCTTCTTCAGCAATCTTGTCATCGACGATGCTAACCCTGAAAACCCTTCCACAAACCGTCTGTAATGTCCTGCTAAACCCAGAAAACTTTTGATCTCTGTCACTATCGTCGGTTCTGGCCAGTTGATCACTGCTTCAATCTTGGCTGGATCCACTAAGATCCCTTCTCCAGAGATGACATGACCTAGAAAAGCCACACGAGTTAGCCAAAACTCGCACTTACTAAACTTGGTGTACAGCTCGTGATCTCTCAAAGTTTGAAGCACTATCCTTAAGTGCCTTTCATGATCCTCAGTACTCCTTGAATACACTAGGATGTCGTCGATGAAAACAATTACAAACTTATCTAAGTACTCTCTGAACACCCGATCCATTAGATCCATGAAAGCAATTGGGGCGTTTGTCAACCCAAACGGTAAACTCATAATGGCTGTATCGGGTGCGAAATGCTGACTTCGGTATGTCTTCCTTCTTGATTCTTAACTGATGATACCCCGTCCTCAAGTTGATCTTAGAAAATATCAACGCTCCTTGAAGTTGATTAAACAAGTCATCAATCCTCGGCAATGGATACTTGTTCTTAATCGTCACCTAATTGAGTTGACGATAGTTGATGCACAAGCGCAAGGAACCATCCTTCTTCTTTACGAATAGAACCGGTGCTCTCCAAAGTGATGCACTAGAACGAATGAATCCTTTATCCAACAACTCTTGCATCTGCACCTTAAGTTCCTTAAGTTCTGACAAGGCCATTCGGTAAGGAGCTTTAGAGATCGACTCTGTCCCGAGGGCTAATTCAATCACAAACTCTATCTCTCTCTCTCTAGCGGCAAACCCGGCAACTCTTTCGGGAACATGTCTGGGAACTCTTGTACCACTGCGATATCTTCAATCTTTAACTCCTCCACTGTTGTGTCCACGACAGTCACCAGGTAACCTTGGTAACCCTTGCCTAGCAAGCGAGTTGCTTTGAGCAATGAGATTAAGGAAACCGAGGGTCCTCCTCGACTCCCAATAAATTCGAAACTCTCACCCCCTAACGGGTTAAACTGAATCGCCTTGCAATAACAGTCCATTTTAGCTCGTTGCTTGGTGAGCAAGTCCATACCAATTATCACATCAAAATCAAACATGGCTAGGACTATCAAGTCTATCCTCTCCTCTCACTCACCAATCACTAACTTGCAACCAAGACAACCCACTATAGCTAACACCTTATCCTTCAACGGCGTAGATATGCTAATCACAGACTCCAACAACTTAGGAATTAATTCTACCAACTTAACATATCTTTCAGCTATAAATGAATGAGAAGCCCAGGATCAAATAAAGCATAAGCAGGTTGGTCGTTCAGTAAGACCATACCTGTGATCACGTTAGGCACATCCTCTGCCTGTCCTTTGGTGATCGCATAAGTCCTTCATTGAGCTGGAGGTCGGTTCAATCCACCCTGCGGCGTGATCTGCGGCGCGACTCCTCTGTTTTGACCCAACAGTGGCGACGGCGGCAATTGACACTGTCCCATCTGATTCCTGGGGCAATTCCTAGATATATGACCCTGTTGGCCACACTCATAACAGGCACCTGTCTTAGAGGGACACGGGGCTGAACCATGTCGTCTTCCACATGAACGACACACTCCATGATGGTTCGATGATGGTTTCCTTATCCCACCCTTCCTGTTGAGTGGAACATGATATCTTCCTCCAGACATCGGACTCTTCCAAAACCGATTACCTTCTCTGTTCGAATTAAACCGCGATCCAGATGTAGTAGCTCTCTCATTCTGGTCTTTCTCAATCAGTTGGGCCCGCTTATAAAGGTCCTTGTACTCCTTCAGATCTAATGGTGACAAAAAGCTCCTCACCTCCGATCGAAGCCCATCTTTAAACCTTTGAGCTCGGTCTGCCGGTTTCTGAACTAACTCAGAGGCATATTGCGACAGTTCAGCAAACTTCGCTTCATATTGATCGACTGTCATTGTACCTTGACAAAGGCGTTGGAACTCCGCCATCTTCAGTTCTCTAGCACAATCAGAAAAGTACTTTTCATTGAAGAGCTCGAGAAACGCATTCCACTATGGAGCTACACCCTCAGGGAACACTATCCCTTTATTAGTCTTCCATCATGTGGCTGCAATCCCCCTCAACTGATAGGCTGCCAATACGACCTTCTTTGCTTCAGTGCACATCAGTAACTCAAAGGCATTCTCTAGCTCCTGAACCCATAGTGTTGCAGCTTCGGGATCTCTCGCTCCTATGAACGTTGGTGGATTCAACCTCAGAAAATGCTGTACCAACTTTTGTCTAGGCCTCCCAGTGGCCACATCCTCAAGTGGAATTTCATCAGGTTCCACTTCAGGTTCGACGACTGGGACGGCAACAGCAAGTATGGCAGCAGCTGCAGCGGCAGCAACATTGGCCGCATTAGCGGCGGCAGCAGCATTGGCGGCATTAGCAACATTGGTGGCAACGGCGATACCGGCGGCTGAAGCGGCGACCTGCTGGTCTAGTCTGTCACCCATCATCTCAAGCATCTGCATGATTCCAACAAACCTCGGATCCTCAGGGACTACTGCATCATCTGGCGGCGACACCGCACCACTCGCACTGGCCTCAGCAGCCTGTGCTCTTCCCGGGGCACCTCGGGCACCGACCCTCATCGGCGACCCACCCCGAAACACAAGGCCTACGGCTCTCTTCCTAGCAGCTCTCGGCACTCGGTCACTCATTCTACATGCTCAATATAGATGCCTATTTGCAAATTCCAATACCACATTAGAATATGAGTGACCTCACAACAAGTTAACAAATAACTAACAATCACTTGCATCAATATAATAAAAGCATTTCTTATCAACTATCCCATGACTTCCACGCACCTTATCACTTCATACATGAACCATGCTCTGATACCACTTAAACGGAGTTGTCACGCCCCGAACCCCGAGACACGTGAACAACCCGCCATGGTCATGTATATGCGACATTTCCCAAGTAGTGTCATCGACCCCATTTCATATTATTATGCGCATGCGGAACGTGCTAAGAAACCCCTGACAAAAACATACGAGATATGATAGCATGAAAATCAATTCAAAATCAAACCAACATACTTTCATACATCATCATTCTAGGGTTTACATACACCAACAGGATCCAGAGACTATATGCACCAAAAATGGGTTAGAGTTTATGTGTATCAAAAAGGGTCAATCTACGCAACATGGATCGATTTGCAAAAAAAAAAAAAGAGGAACAGTCCTAAGGCTACTAGTCGGCCCCATTCGACGATCACACATCCTCAGGATCTGTCACGCAAGAGGCCAAGGGCGATGCGTTGACCACTCTACTGTCAGGAAGATCTGCCACGCCTTCACCCAAAATGGCGTCCATCACAGCCAGTGGAATGTCCATACTATCTAGTGGGCCAACCCTAACGCCATCGGCCCCAGAACGAAACCATGCCCTAAACCTATGTGGCACCCTAACATCCACGGTCTCCTAAATCCATACAGTGGTCCTGATCAGCTCGTAAACCCAATGGCTCCTAGGATCGGGAAGGCCATGCACCTGATCGACGATCTGCACTGGGATGCCATTCTTCTCTGGGGGTCCTACCATCTACGGCCCTATAATAATTTCCCAAAACCGGGATGAGACATTGTCTCAGCAAGTTCACCCCTCCTAAACCCCTATTAGGAAGAAAATACGCCCCATAGTGGTCTAACCACACAGCACATAAGACTTACCTCGCCTTCTTGCCTTCCTACGGGTTAGTATAATTCATATCACTCAAACACAAGCAATAATAAGAATGTAAACCATCGCAACACAATCAATTTCACTTAATTTCGCAATCACAGCAAGCGTTCCAAATTATTATTATTCACTGCCACACAAGGGCATAGCCTACTCGCAGTTCAGCTATCTACTAACATATAGTCAGGCATCGCCTTCCCACCTTGGAGCGCGGCTACGTTAGTACATCGACGACGTTCCTGAAGGAGCATGGGCCCAGAATCAACTGCAACCCGCATCCGTTGTATGAGGCATCCCATATAGGGCAATTCCAACTCAATAGCTCAAGAAAATTCCTCTTAATTATCATACAACAACTCATAATCAACCAAAGGCACTTTGCACATCATTCACATACCCCAATTACAATATTAATCTTTAAAAATCCAATTTCGATGCCAAACCTGACATTTGAGATTTTCTAAATAAAATCCATATTTTCCACAATTAACACTCAATTTGCATTAACTATTCATCAATTTCAAATTCTAAATATACAGCGGCGATCGGCACGAAATTCTGAACAATTAAGGTCAAAAATAATTTTTAGAGTTTTTTTAATATAATAATATTTTAATGATTTTCGGAATATAATATATTATTAAATAATCCAATAATTTCAAAACATTTATTTAAATTATAAACAAATTCCTTTAAGTCACATCAAGGCTTATATTAAAATAAACCTACTTAACTTTTAAACTAAACATACTTTATCTTAATTAATCACCTTAATCTAATTCACATCTAAATAAACTAATCTAACAACATAATCTCAATCAACTTAAGTTAAACACACTTAAGGCATCATTAACCCACTAATCGAGGTTTAGTGAGCTAAACTCACCGGAATTGCTTTCTGACGAGTCTCTAGTGAAGAGCATGACGACGCCAACGACAAATCTACACGGATCAATACCAAATGAGAACTAAAAGGCGGCCAAATCAAGCTTGGAAGGGTCGGATCTTGCTAGAATTTCCAGCCACTGACCGAGCTTGAAGGTAGGCGGCATGGCGGCTGATCGGGCGGAGGAAAGGCGGAGGAGGACCGGCGGAAGCAGCTAGGGCTCGAGATGGCAACTAACGGCGACGAACGGCGGTGTTGGAGGCTCCGGCAACGACGAGCAGCTGCTGGCAAGGAGGGACGACGACGCTGGAGGCTCGGCGGATGGAGGCGGGGCAGCTCGCAAGCGGGATAGCGCGCGGTCATGCACGGACGAGCGGCGACGGCGAGCTCTGGCGATGAACGGCAAGCGGCGGCGATCGAGCGGGCGAAGGGGGCGTCGGGCAAGCTCAACTGGTTAGTTTTTCTCCACTTTCTCTCCTCCTTTCAAAATCCAACCAAGTCCCTTGATTCAAGGAAGAAGATGAAGTGAAAGCCCACCTTTTCAAGAGCTAATCTCCACCCTCCACTTGCCAAGATCCTAGCCACTCTTGCCCCCACACCATGACATCACCAAGTGATGTCATACTCTACTAACTCAATCCTCTACAACCTTTTCCAATGGGTGCAAATTTCATTTTCCGCCGGGGTCCAATTCTTGTACATCCAATTTTTTAAATTCTCATCAATTCTCTTCTAATTGAGTCCTAAAGTTCATAATTTAATCCAATGTTCCTAATAAAATTTGTGATACACCAAGACTTCCAATTTCAGAATTCGATCTCAATTTCAAGGTTAATTTCACTTTGGCACAATACTAGCGCATCATAATCTACCGGGCAGCTTTTAGAAATTTTTGTGCATTTGACCTGTGGTTGATCAATTCAAGCCATAATGTACATCTTTGACACATTGGCAACTTTCGGTTGTCGGGGTAATCTCAAGATTTCAAATACGAGTTCAGGGTACCCAATCGATAGAAAAGTCGGTCTAGTGCCGATCGACAAGAATTGTGCGATCCGGTGGAATCACCCACACCTGATCACATGCCTCTGTCGAGCCGACCTATCTCTGATTTCTAATCGATTTTTATTTGTGTCGTAATGACCCTTGTAGATTATCTCGGTCGAAAGGTCGCTTCCTGATCAAATTCTCGAGTCTGATGCATTAGAATCTCTTAACGGCTTCACCTGATAGACTAGTTTTCACATGACTGGCCGACTCAAGGAAAGGAACTATATGCGTGCCAACGAAATGTCCGTCTCAATTTATTGAAATTAAAATTGGAAAATCGGGATGTCACATCAGGCCTTCTTCAGCGAAGAGTTCAAATGTGATATCATTGACAACAACCTCAATGAAGCTTTCAATGGCAGAATTTTAGAAGCCAAGTGCAAATCAATTATTAGCATGTTTAATGATATTTGAGTTATGGTCATGACTAGACTGCATAGGTAAAGAGATGAGGTTACGAAGTGTACTAGATATTGTGGTCCTAGGATTGTGAAGAGATTGGATGTAAACGTTGCTACTAGTAGGTTCTGCCATCCAGTTTGGAATGGAGATAATGGATATGAGATCATTCAAAATCATGAATGGAATTACTAGTATGTTGTCAACCTTTATAGAAGAAAGTGTTCATGCCAAGCCTAGCAACTAAATGGAATTCCTTGTGCCCATGCTATTTGTGCTATTCAGATGAAGCAATAAAACCCGGATGATTACCTAGATGATTGGTACAAAAAAAAAGTATACCTTGCTTCGTACCAATTTATGATACAGCCTATTAGAAGTAGCAAATTTTGAAAGCTAACAAATCATGAAGGTGCTCTGCCTTTGCCACTGAAGAAGCAAATAGGAAAGCCAAAAAGGAGATGAAGAATGCAACAGGAGGAGGCATCAAGTCAGAAGATGAGTAGAATTGGGGTAAAAATGAAATGCTTCTATTGCCACAAGGAATTGCACAATAAGAAAGGTTGTGAGCTGAAAAAACATCAATAGTAATATGTAATGGCTAATTTAGTGCCAGGAATAGGACCTACCGAAGAGTTTCTTGTTGGGCCTACTGAAAGGATGACAAAAGGCCTTGCTAATACCTACTGAAGGGCAAATAGAAAGCCTTACTGTAAGATAAGTATCCCATTTGCCTCAATAACCTTTTAGTTCATATTCGATAGAGTTTGATGGTTGATCATATGTATTAGCTTCTCTTGTCATTTTCCTCTATCACACACTTGTTATTTAATTTGAGAAGTTTTCTTCATTTGTTTCCACCATTAAAATGAGTAGATGTCTAATTATTTATTCTAGTTGGTCATAATCTTGATACAATTTATTATTGTAAGGCCTACTAAATGGCCAAAAAAATGTCTTGTTGTAGGCCCAAGCGCAGGGACAAAGACTAGAATAGGCAGAATAACAACAACAACAATTGAGTGCACTGTTGAGCAAACGGGAAAAAAAATATCCAGTAAGTTGTACATTGCTGTGTTTGTCTTTTATAGGCTGAAATTTAAATTTGTTATGTGTTTTTCAAGTGAAAATACGAGCAATTGCACAAGTTGCATAGGTTGCTCCCCCATTTGTTTCTGCTGAAAATGATGCAGAACAAAAGGGGCTCTTGGAAAAAAAGATTAAGGCAATATGATTATAGGATTTACATAGATGAATATATTAGAATGACTATTTTGAATGTAAGATTTATAGGTCCATGCATTTAATTTGTTATACTTCAATTCATTTGGTTGACAATATTGCTATGTTCTTGTAGCTTAGGAGAATTTCGGAGGTACTTATCTCTCAAAGTGGGCCAACTCAAGAATCAATGGCACAATCAAAGAAGAGTACTCCAAAGAAGAAAACAGCAAGGTATAGCTCCAAAATAGCCATCCAAAAAGAATCCAATACTAATTCCATATTAACCAACTAATCATGGGAGCAATTGTGATCATACGGACCAACGCATGAACGAAAATAGCCATTGTCAAGAACAAAGAAAATGAGGTGATAGAAAGGTCAATTAAAGAACTTTCACATCTAGTTCGAAAGAGTGCTCGGATATGAATGGATTCAAAGCTCTAAAAGAAAAAAGGAGGTGGGGGTGTTGTGCATATTGACTAATGGAAGGGTGCTGGACATGGTCTCTTTTCATGTTTTCTTTTTTTAGGAGGGTGTTGGATATTGTATCTTTATTGATGATAGTTGCTACCATTGTTTTTTGAGAATGTTGCATATTGCCATTGTTTTTTTTAAGAAGGTGCTAACCTTCAGTGATTAGGGAGTGAAGTCAGACATATTTTTCTTTTGTAAAGAATCAATTAATGTCAATGGTAATACATGTTTTTGTTATTTTCTCTTGTATTGATTTCGGCTAGTAATATTAGCAAGACAATTATGATGTATAATTTTTTGATGTTGGTGTAATGTTCTTTTGAGGTTGATATTGTTTTTAAAAGTGATGTGTGCATATACTGGTGCTGGTTAAAGTTGTGGATGCTAATGAATTTGTGGGTTCTAGTTGTATGTGCTAGTATAAGAACAAAATGCACCAGTTCGCATTGGTGTAGTTATGGGTGTTGCATCTTCTTGCATGAGCAATTTTAAGTGCTGGTACATCTTGTTGCATCAACACTTGTATGAGTTGGTGTAAAAACAAGATGCACCGGCAACCCAACTGATGCAACAAGATGCACCATGACTGGTGCAAGCCAAGTGACGTTTGAAACTAACATATTTAAAAATAAAAATAAAAACTTGTGCAACATAAGTAATCACTTTATAATCGCGACTAGCACTTCAATGATCATTTTTATAAAAACTTGGCCCTCAAGCGATCCCTATTTACAACCTATGGCACTGAAATAATCAATCGTAAATTTGCCACAATCCCTTAATTTCGTCATGGTTTACAGTAATAGTTGCAGCAAACCAACAAATCATTACCAAATAAAAAATGCAACAAACCATATATCTGAAGCAAAAACTAACCAAAACAAACATTAACAATACACAACTAAGCAAGAAAACTTTTAAGTGCTCACAACTAATGCATTCCAACTCCCACATTCCATTTTTACCACATATTACAACAAAACCTTCTACTTCATACAAAAATTGTAGTAAACCAAAAACACACTTTACTTATAAATAATCTAATACAAGTGCATATTTCACGCCTTCAACTATGGTAGACATACAAATTTCTTCTCATTACTCACTTAAGATTCGAATAGACTACACAAGAGAATAACAATACAATTAACGCTCAATAAAAGTTTTTTTCAATTTTCAACATTGAAAACCTTTCTCTTCAAATGGTTGATCATAGATGTTAAATCCTTCATTTGAGCTTGCGTTGAGTCGACATCTTCTAACTCATCCATCAATGTAGTGAAGGTTAATGTCAGTATTCAAGTAACTCCAAGATCACCTATGTCGCTCAATCAGAGAATTTCCTATCAACCCATTTGAAATATTTGCACTTCGAACTTTCTCTATATCTGTCACACTCATGGAATCTTCTCTCAGGATTCAACCGAGTCCCAGATGTTCTTCTCGGACTCGATGACCTACAACAACGGTAACACTTACTATCTAATTTGCTTTTTTCACAGGAATGTGAGCTGCTACTTAAACTTATGCCCTCCATTTGCAAGAGCGAGTTGATAATTTTGGGAGAAAATCGAAGTATGCACTCAAATTGGGGATTTAGGGTTTTAAACTTTTGTTTCTCTTTCAATTTGGGGATTTAAGATTCTTACTTGGGGGAAAAGACATTAAACGGTATCATTTCATTGTTCGTATACTGATTGTACTCTTCGGTGTTCCACATCAACTTAAAAAATTAATAAAAAAACTACAACGTCGGATTTCTGGCCAACCAGATTGGCGTTGGCACTGAAATGATCATTTTTCAAAGTTTTTAACACTTAAGTGATCCAAAATAAATTTTTGGTACCAAAATGAACATCGTACACAACTTTTGGCACTTCTAGTGTACTTACCCCTAGTAATAGGAGTAATGGAGGAGATCGTGGAGGATATGGTGGGCATGGTGGCCAAGGTGGAGGTCAAGGCATAGGAATAGGGAGAGGTCAAGGCCAACGGCATCTCTATGGACAATCCCACATGTCTACTGATAACTTAGAGGCTACATGAACTTGTCAAAACCGCGACAAACTTGGTCATATCCAGAAATTTTGTTACAAGTTACATGGGAGATCAAGATAGCAACACCAGTTCACAAATAAGGCTTCTAATATTGACTCTCTTCCACAGTCTTCTGAAAGCAAGGTAGTGGTTATGTCTGATGAGGAATATGCTTGGTACAACCAATTTCAAATCTCAGTGCTTGCTTCTTCTACTACTACTTTGGTATAGACAGGTAATGCTACTGCATGTCTTTCAATTGCTTCTTGCCCTTGGATCATTAATTCAAGTGCGAAAGGAGATGATCATCGAGCAATAGCGAAGGGAATTTTTAGTTTTTCATTAAGGACTTTTTTCTTTTCTCTTTTGGGAGTCACATACGAGGGACACATAGCATGCCCACATGAACACTTGAAAATAAGAGGAGGAAAAGACGAGGGAAATTTTCTTTTCTTCGTTTTTTTTTTCTTGTGGTTGCGCTCTCTTGTTGAGGTTATTACACGTTTGTTGCACCGTCATGCTCAGCCATGATTTCCCAGTGATCACAAATGTCACCTGTCGTGAGTCCAGTCCACTTCGCTAAGCTTCCCAGCTTTCCTCGGCAGTTTGTTGGGGCAATTCAAGTCCAATTCAGTGAGCCTCAACATCACCAAAATTCAGTCCCGACATCCAAGTCTGAGTTGTGAGCCTCGCCAAGCGTTACCATATTGCGTTGCAAGTAGCCGTTCGAGGATTGGAATTTGGAGCCAATATTCGAATTAGGTGAAAATCTTATCTATTTTGATTTCCGAAAATTCCGTTTCCTTATTTGAAATATTCGTTGATGCACATGATTGAAATTCTCAATATGTTATGATATTTGTAATCTCGAGTAACCTTATAAATTGGGAAATTTTCCTAATTTCACAACGTGCTTGCGATTGATAGTCCGATTTCACGCTCGAAATATAACTCGCAATCGCACATAAAAATCACCAATCAGATCTCACGCTTGAGATACGATTTGCGATTTTGCTAAAAATTGGCCAATCCAATCTCATGCGCGAGATACGATTCGTTAATTTATTAGATAGATATCAATTATATCTTGCCTGACTTGCTATCGTGTTGTTTAAATCAATTTTGTTCCTGTAAAGGAAAAACCCAAAAAAAATAAATATATTTGAGTTAGATTAGGTTCATGTTAAAACATCGCTTGTTTTAGGGTAGTTTGCATGTTTAAGATTAGGAAATTTATTTATTTGGATTTTTTAAAATTAAAAAAGAACAAAAACTTTAATTTAGGAAGTTAGATTCTCTTTTCATTAATTTAAATTGCACATTTAATTATTGGACAATTTTAATTTCGAATTTTATAAAAAAAGAAGTAGAAAAGCCTAGAGCATTCTTTGCACGTCATATAGTCATTACATATTAGAATAAGATTGCATGTTTAATTTAATTATATATAATGCTTTTAATTAATTATAAGTTTAAATAATTTTTCCTATATAGATTGCATTTTAGGTTAGAAATTACCTAGTTAAGATAACATTCTAGTTTAAATTAGGATTTGGCCTAATCCGATTCCTAATATAAATTGGATAATATCTTAACCTAGATAGACAATTTTTGCTATTTTCTAATTTCGAATTTTATGTAAAATACCAAAAAAAAAAAAAAAAATTGTCTTAGAATAAATTAGTTTCTTTCTCTAGGATAAATTGCATGCTTATTAAGAAAATACAAAAGATACTATACTTATGTCATGTAGTCTATGTCATATTGCTATGTCATGTTGCTTCATGTTGGATTAGTAGCATGCATTGTATAAAGCAAAATTCTTATTAAACAAGTAAAAATAAAAATTAAGTGATTGTGTGTTAATTAGAAATCATATCTAGGACTATTGATGTGAATTTTGATTTAACATTACAGATGCTTTCATTGCTATGAGGTTAGTCCCATAATTTATTTATTGCTTTATTTGGGTGTTAAATTGGTAGTCTGTCCATTCGCATGATCACCTTACATGTTAGGGAAGTAAATTAAAATCAATTCAAACTGCTTGCAAAACAGTTTTTCGAAATAAAAGAGAAAGATATCAAAAGAGCGTTAGAGAAATCTAGTATAATTAAGTTTCCAAACTCACAATCTCTTGTTCGCAGAAGTAAAGTAAATCTCCCGTTACTTTACTTGGATTTCTAATCAATCCATCAAAAATATATTAGTGGCGACTCATATTGTATATTAATGAACTTAAGTCGTGAATTGGTATGGGTTTAGGAGAGCCCGAGCTAAGTTTATGTTTAGTAATCCATTAGCCAAACCCTAGGTGGTGCACCCGAGATTATGTCGCGACAAAGTGTTAGATGCAAATGACAATGATCAATCATCGAGTCAACTATTTAAAGAATCAATACTGATTTGAGAGTCAATTGTTTCCATCGCATTATATACCTAGTCACATTGCAGAACAGACCCAACTTATAAAAATAGCAGTAGATGAGAGGAAATTACCGGAGGTGGAGAGGGTGAAGGTGAAGTGTCCGGATCAAATGCTGAGAAGCCAATAAAGATCTTGGCTTTGAGTTCAGCCGAAGAAAAACTTTTTATTAGACAGTCCACTTACCCTCGGGTGCCTTGCTGATGCAGGAAGGTGAGGACCTACTAGTTGCACGTACACCGAAAGCCAACGACAGTTGCATGTACACCGAAAGCCGAGGACTATTGATTACTGAAGGCGTCAAAACAAGGAAGTTGGGATGGAAACTAACCCTCCTGCACCGAATAGTTGCCTGAGTTATGACCTTGTTAGACAAACATTGAAGGTTGAGGGGTCCGAAATGTGTGAATATGCTTACTACAGTTTAACCATGGATGGTTCGAACGGAAATTCCAAAAGTGGTGACTTCCATATCTACAAGACTGCAACCATACTAGCGTGTTTGGTTAGCACTTAGGAGGTGAGGCGGTCATCCACTCTTTATCTAGTTGGACCATTTGGGGTAAAATGAATTGTCCATATTACCACTAGAAGGAATCCTCGAATATTTTTCTTTTGAGCAAGGATAATTTAATTATTGTATTATTTAGATTTTAATGGTCCAACCATTGGAAATTACAATTGGTTATAAATATTACGATATTATAACTTATAAGTAAACAAAATATAATCAACTTATATTTATAAATTAGCTATGAATGCTGATAAATAAATAATAGATTGAAACCAAAAATAAAATAAAATAATAGATTGATATATTGATGCTAATTAATCAATAAAAATTTATGCCATTACAATTTTCTTATTTTTGAAACAATGACTGATAAATTAATTTAGATTTCCAGTAACACGATATTGTGTGTGTGTGTGTGTGTGTGTGTGTGTGTGTGTAATTTAAAGTAATTGCAATTGTATCATAAAATCTACTTTAAAATCGTGTTGTTCACAGTAAATTATTGACAGTGTTGGTAATTTACTTGTAACAACAGTAAAATTACTTTGGAATTTTGGTACATTCCCGACGGCGTTAGTAATTTACGCATGGCACTAGTGAAATATCAGAGGAGTATGAAAATTACTAATTTAGTGAAAAATTGATAAATATCTAACAGTATTGGTAATTTACTACCAGTTTACCAACAAGCAAGTAACCTGGTCATTTTTTTTTTACCACCACGAAAAGTTTTCAATTTTCCAGACCAGCGGGAGAGTAGAATTTTGCCAAGTTTTCATTTGTCTCTGCTTCTGTGATGAGAACTTAAAATCCCATCTGAATGTTCAAATGGTGAAATTTGAAATGTAGTCATGATTTCACTGCTAAGCGTATGTAGAGATCTATTCCGAGTTTTGACCATTGCCCATCATTAACTGGGAAATATTATGTTTATGCTAGACACAATTTCCTGATATGAGCTTGATTATGATTGTTTAGATAAACTTCTTAGGGTTAGTTTGTGTATGAACCTAGGTTATTATATCTTCATAAAAGTTTTTTTAAATACCCCAAGGTTCATTGTTAAATGATTTTGGATGAATCGTCTTTTCAAATCAAATTTAAAAATGATTTGGTACATGTGTTGTTTCCCAAAAATAATTTTTTAAAAGGTTCTTTTCCAAATGCTCGATTTGGCTTAAGGAAGAGTCATGGTTTGGACCATATTCCAAATGCCCGCGATACTTGTGAAAGCATTTATGCGAGCCCTGAGCTAACCTTGATAATTGACTGTATTCTATAACCTTGAATATCAAATTAATAGGTAATTTAACATCAAATGAATGTACGTATTTTTTTTTCATTACTTTACATAATCAAAACCTCATAAAGAAGATCAACCTTAAAAGATAAGTAGAGGTGCTAATCTAAACGTCCCTAAACTCTGAACGCGACCAATATGTATAATATTTTAGAGGGAGTGAAGCTCAGTATATGAAAGCTCCACGTCCAAAATAGGAGGCCTACTCACCACTCAATCCGAGAATGCAACAGTATAGTAACAATTAGCAATTAAGGTCATATATCACTATCGAGAGGAAAACCAATATTCACCTAAGAAACGGTAATCTGTGCATTATATAAAAATGACTATAATTCTATGTGCAATGAATAAAATAGATGCGATGTATGACATTCGTTTTAATAGTCAAATGCACACAATTGACCATACCAAATCTCATGATGCTTAGACATCAATAGCTCATCAATCTGGGACCTCAAGCTCATAATATCACAAATGGACTATTCAAGTCACATCAGGTTACACAAGTCATATAATTTAATGTATAAATCATTGTAATTTGTCTTCTCAATCCTATAAAGAACAGTAGAACATCTCTTTTCCCAGATACTTATATACATACTCGGAAACATTAATTACAATGTCGGTACATTGCTAACAACACTAGTAGAATCTCAATGGAGTTGGTAATTCACTTAATATGGGGAACAAGCACACTCGGAGAGCATAATATAGCAGAGAGTTGTATGCTGTGTTCGAAAGTAGTGCTGTGAATTTACTTATGACACTGGTAAAATTTCAAATGAGTTGATAACATACTACCTCATTAAAGTATTAGCAAATTTCTGATAGTGCTAGTAATTCATTTACGACACCAGAAAAATTTCCAGAAGAGTCAGTAATTTACCAATTTAGTGAGAAATTGCTAAATTTCTGGTTAGTTTCAGTAATTTACTACCCGTTTACCTAACAAGCAAGTAACCAGTCATTTTCTTTTACCTAACAATTCCAATTTTGCTGGTAATCCCACCCAAAAATTTTAAATGATGAAACTAGAAATGCAGTCATGAATCAACTCAGAAACCACTGCAGAAATCTGTTTTGAGTTATCAAAGCTAAAGAACGTTTGTGACCATTGCACATGATCATTACCTAGGGTGCGTTATGTTTATGCTAGACACAATGTTTTGCCCCTACTTCTTCATTTCTTCAATGTGGAAATTTTAGTGGGAAATCAGTGACAATTCTGTGAATATGGTTGCTGATGTCTGATTGAATCCTAAATACAGAATGCTACACATTCTCAGGGTAATGTGTCGAGAACATTAATCTCTACGAATGAATTCTGCAGCAAGGCATCTTGAATCCTTGATGAATTTCTTCCATGACGAGATTAATCACTAAGTACACCCACTAAAGTTTTAGAAGTAGGACCACAACAGACCAAAAAAGGGAACAAGAAATTGCAGAACCAATCGATTATAGTAAGGTTTCATGCCTTAAAGGACCACATTTTGCTTTGAGCTAGACCTTGATAAGCTTAGAAGAAGAAGTGAGTCCCAGTCGACTATATTGCATAAGATAAATGAAATCAGCTAATCCCCCACAAGCTGACTCCACGTGAATGGTTTGGACTAGCTACTAAAGAGCGAAACTTGATCCCCTAATTGGTGTGGAATCGAACTGCTGCATAAGAGTAGCAATGTGTTTCAAGAGCATGCGACTTGGTTAGGCTAAAAGGTATTGAAGATTATATGCAGATGGGAGAAACCAATTGAGTCACAGCTCAGGAGAGAATTCATTGAAAGGCTGTTTTCATTGCGTATGAATGACAAGTCATGACCGAAATAATCTTAAACAACTCAATCCATTCCAAATCTTTTCCTTAATCCATCACTAATTGCATCAAGATACGCAAGCAGGCCCAATTCATGCAAAACAGAAACAATGTAGAGAGAAATTACCAGAAAAGGAACGGGAGACGATGAAGAATATCGAATTAGACAGCGGCCGAGCCCGAATGAAAATGCAGAAAACCAAATGAAGATGCAGAGAAGGGAGAAACCCTTCTCGGCCTGAGTCAGCTGCAACCCAAATGCAAAGGCGAGAATTTTTATATCTCCGCCAGGTGGAGTCGCATCTCTTGCTTCCACTCGGGGTCGCCGTCGCGTTCCTTGACGGTCGGAGTCCGTTGGTAGTGGTTCTGGGCGAGCTCTTTCGCTCAGGGCGTCGCTGATGAGGGGGGAAGGAGAAGGAAGGAGAGTGAGAAGACGGAGAGAGCAACGGGAGAAGAGAGAGAGAGAGAGAGAGAGAGAGTTGGAATTTCTGAGGAGTAGGTCTCACCCGTGCAAGTGGCGTCAAGTGTATTCCAGCCGGAGTCGGCACCTACTTAAAAAAGTCGCCACTCTCACTTTTTTGAAATCTCTGTACTCTTCGTATTCAAAAGTCCCCTTGAACTTCTCACATTCTTCTATATACAATTGTGTATATAGAAGAATGTGAGAAGTTCAAGGGGACTTTTGAATCCGAAGAGAGTATTTGTATTACAAATACTCTAGCTTCTTGAAGCTTGAAGGATCGGATAACTTTCGCAGAGACTCATAGCGAAAGATACCAAGCACCTCCAATGATTTTAACCTGCCTCAAATCTCAATTAAACCAGGACAACACGCTAGAATAAGTTGCTTGAGCTCCTTAAAATTGGTCAGGTCAAGTGACTTCTCTAGTGATGGAAGACCCACCAAAGATAACTTGCTCAACTTCTCCGAATCTTCCAAGCCTCGAATCTCTTTTAGATTCGGACAATCTCATGTAATGAAAGATCTTATATTCTTGAAGTGTAATGGATTAGATAACTTTCGTAGAGATCACAACAATCAATATCAAGCACCTCCAATGATTCTAACCTATGTCGAATCTTAGTGAGACCAGGACAAAGCACTAGAGCAAATTTCTTGAGCTCCTTGAAGTTGGTCAAGTCAGGCAACTTCTCTAGCAATGGAAGATTTATCAAAGATAGCCGACTCAAGTTCTCCAAATCTTCCAAGCCTTGATTCTCTTTTAAATTTAGACGGTCTTGTATATTGAAATGTCTTATATTTTTTAAACTTAATGGATTTGATAACTTTCGCAAAGATCTACAATGATTGATATAAAGCTCCTCCAATGATCTTAGCCAACCTCGAATCTCAACCAAACAAGGACAAAGCTTTAGCCTAAGTTCCGTGAGCTCCTTTGACTTGGTTAGGTCAGTTAACTTCTCTAGCAACAGAAGGTCCTCCATGGATAACTTACGCAAGTTCTTCAAATCTTCCAAGCCTTGAATCTCTTTTAGCTTCCTATAACATTTTATAGTGAAATATCTTATATTCTTGAAGCTTAATGGATTAGATAACCTTTTTAGAGATCCACAACGATCAATATGAAGCTCCTCCAATAATCTTAACCCACCTTGAATCTCGACTAGACAAGGACAAAGCTTTAGACTAAGTACCTTGAGCTCCTTGGAGTTGGTTAGGTTGAATGAATTATCTAGCAATGGAAGATCCTCTAAAGATAACTCATGCAAATTCTCTAAATTTGTCGGGCCTTGAATATCTTTTAGATTCCGATAGTGTTTTATAATGAAATATCTTATATTTTTAAAGCTTAATAAATTAGATAACCTTTGTAGAGATCCACAATGATTGATTTGAAGCTCCTCCAATGATCTTAGGCCACCTTGAATCTCAACGAGATGAACACAAAGCTTTAGACTAAGTTTCTTGAGCTCCTTGGGGTTGGTCAGGCTAGATAACTTCTCTATCAATGGAAGATCCTCTACAAATAATTTACTCAAGTTCTCTGAATCTTTTAGGTCTTGAATCTTTTTTAGCTCTTGACAGTGTTTTATAGTGAAATATTTTATGTTCTTAAAGCTTAATGGATTAGATAACCTTTGCAAAGATCTGCAACAATCGATCTCGATTCTAGCCAACCTCAAATCTCAACCAAATGATGACAAAACTTTAGACAAAATTCCTTGAGCTCCTTAGTGTTGGTTAGGTCAGGCTACTTCTCTAATAATGGAAGATTCCCCAAATATAACTTACTCAAGTTCTTTGCATCTTCTAGGCCTTGAATCTCTTTTAGCTTTTGACAGCCTTGTATAGTGAGATATCTTATATTCTTGAAACTTAATGGATCAGACAACTTTTTGAGTGATTTACAAGACATTAAACAAAGCTCTTCCAACGATTCTAACTGACCTCAAACCTCAACCAGTATAGGACAAAATGATATCCAAAGTCCGCTCAGCTTCTTCGAGTTCGTTATGTCAGGCAACTTCACCAGCAATGGAAGATTATGAAGATAAAGCTATTTCGGGTTTTTCAAACATTGAACACCTTGAATCTCTATTAGCTGTTGACAATGCAAGAAAGTCAATTATGATAACTTTTCCAAATATGAAAGATCTATTGACTTTTCCATTATCCTACGCCTATGAATATTGAGGGATGACAAATTTTGGAGAAGCCTAGGTAGGCATTCTAGGTTATTTGCAAAGAGTTTTAGCTCTCTGAGTTTAGAAAGGAGATTAAAATCTGAAGGTAGTGTAGTAATCCCATCACAATATAACTGCAAGAACACTAGCTTTCTTAAGCTTGAGATCCACGAGAGGCTAGGACCTATAGTTGTAAGGACTAGATTGGTCAAACTTTTAGAAAGCTTAGGTACTTTGAAAATGCTCCTAAAATGTAAATTCAAGATCCTCAGAAGTGATAATCTTCCAACCTCACTTGGTATTTCCTCCAAATAATGACAACCACCAGCATCCATCTCTTCAAGCTTCTCCAACATTCCAAGGGTGCTAGGTAGCTTTCTTAAGCTGACCCAAGATATATTAGTACTCTCAAATTCTTCATTTTCCCAATTGAATTGGGTAATTCTTGAATTTTCGACCAAGAGAGATTCAACTTGACAAGAGATGCAAAATTTCCGAATGGAAGTTCAGTGATTCGTGTACCTTCCAACCTAAGATTCAATTAAGCAACCAACAAAATTGCATATACTCAGTGATTTACATCCAATTGCACTAAGAGTTTCCAATTTCTTCATTCCTTTCCATTCGGGAATTTTGGTAATAGAGGTCCCATCAACAAGAAGTTCTTTCAAGGCTTCCAATTCCTCCTTCTCGTTTGGCAATGTCCCAAGTTTCCTACAACCTTCCAGGTTTAATAAAGCTAAATGCTTTAACTCACCAATAGACTTATCAACTTGAACCAGCTCCTCACACCTTTGAAGAATCAGTTGCTCTAAATTTTCATGAGCAGAAAAATCAGGAGTTCCACGCAAATTTCTGCATTTGGTCAAATTTAGAACCTTCAGATTCTTTGCCATTTGTAATGAAGAGGAGGTTAAGTCTGGATCATTTTGAGATACAGGACAGCAAAGTCAATATAGCACATTCACGTTGAAATAATACCATACCTTGAGGTGGTTCCATCCCTCTCAGTCATCCATAAATTACTCCTTGTTAGGTCAAGAAGCACTAGCTTCATAAAGGAAAATGTGGTGAATTTGAAAAAGATAGGAAAGTTATGCCATGATAGCCATCTCAACTTCAGAAACATGGTTAGATTCCTCTGGAACTTGTTGATCGAAGGAAAATGCTGGACAACTTCAGCTTCAACATAGATCGGTAGCACCCCCGTAATCCTAATTCCTACAAGTCCTTTTCTAATTATCCGTCCGCTCAAAACTCATGACACTACTCCCAAACATCACGAACTGAAGCCCAACAAGTTGGCTTCAACTATAAGAAGTCTCCAATTCTAATAATCCACGTAGTGGAAATATTCTACATGTGGGTCGCATAAAGAGATGTTTGTAAATTGCTAGTTTCTCAACTGAGATATGACAGAATCATAGCAGTGAATCCGATGCAATTGAGCGGCTTAGAAGCGTTAAGCACATCAAGAATTGGGATTCATTAGGTCCATTATCAGCGGGATTGTAGCAGTAGATTCTGTTGTCAAAACTTTCGCTGTCGAATTACTAAGGCGATGAATTCTATCGAGATCCTGACAGCAAGGGTCATGACCCTCTTCATCTCTCGCGATGACTATGCCTGGGCGCCATTAGCCAAAGTCTGCGGCGCCATTGCTACCTACAAGGTGCCACCATATCACCAAATCATTTACCGTCTCAGCAATGCCATGCCATCGATTGAATAGACTGACATGGATGCAGCCAAGATAACTTGACCGCCCGAACAGAGTACGTTAGAAGAGAAGACTCGAATTGTACAAAGAACATCTCAGAGGATGAGATTGAACAGAAATTTACAAGTAGGATCAAATGGACGGCAACCCAAGAGGAAACTATGCATATGCGAAAACATTTACTGCTTTCAGTTGAGCTGAATGCACTCCATGAACATGCACCCGACATAGATAACATGACCCCAAACGTAATTCATCCGACAAGCACAATTTATGCTACAAAAGAACCTGCAAACTACTGGGCACGGAGAATGAAGATGATAGATTCTCAGAGGTTGGCTGCTTTTGAGGCTTTAGGATACAAGCATTTAGAGAATCTTCATTAACATAGTCAAGTATTCAAGGAGATAGAGTATCCAGTGACAAACTGGATATCCGAATATGATTTTTTTTTCGGTTGAAATGCGAATTCGATTTAACAGCCAGCATTATAATCAGCAATGATTGCATTTGGAGTTTGCTATAACTTCCACACTTGAAATTTTGGAACTGGCTTTACTCTGTAGGTACAACACGGGTTTGAAAAGAAATTTTGGATGCTGATCAAGTGAATAACAGATGATTGAGGAGTAAATATCTTCAATAGTGAAAATAAAGTTACTGCAAATTCTGTTGTACTTAGAAAGCTACAAACACGTTAACGTAAACTTTTGGCTACTTCTTGAAAATCAGCCATCATTGCTTCAATTTTCACTGGCTTTTCCCTTTTAAGTCTCGCCAAGGCAACACAATCAATTTTTCAGAAGTAGAAACAGCTTTGCCAAATCCACTTTTAACCATTCATAAACTGGGCCAATCAGAGTTGTTCCAAGTACACTCTCCCTAGAAGTTACTTACACATCAACATTGACCAATCATCTAACCACGGAAGTACTGAATTCTGGAAGAGAATCTTACAGTTTCATAATACAGCATACCTATCTTCTCAGATTACATAAACCGCGGAAATGAAACTGAAACCTTCGAGTAACAACTCACCAAACAACCGAATATCTCCAGCCATGGCCCCATGACAGAAGAGAACCCGCTTCTTAGAGCTTGTCATAGCAACCCTACACTCATGTGGTCAAGTTCATCAGAAAGTAGCACTCAGTGGCACGTCATTTTGTCAAAACATCAAACACCAGGCAGTATTATGTAGTTCAGTGAGAAACACTCAAATCCAACATTGGCGGCAAATCTGACATCAACTGGAGCTGCCAAAAGTAAATTCCCTCTCAGCAGCATAATCAACAAAACTATAGAGAGGTGCGACTCTGTCACCGTATTTCTCAAAAGCTTCGAGTTCCTTCTTAGCCTTGTCCTTGAGCTCCTTAGCAACCTCCAAAGCCTTCTCAATCCCATATAACCGCACGTAACTCTTCCCTTTTTTCTTCTTTTTTTCCTCGTCACTCATTCCACTCTTCGTTTGCTCTTCAAGTATGTCCTCTACTACCTGATACAGTACTCCAACAGCTCTTCCATATCTCCTCAATCTTCTTATCTCCTCATCTTCGGCACCTCCTAGAAACCCTCCGCAAACTGCAGAACACTCCGCCATTTCTCCAAATTTCTTCTCTTGAACAAAGTCAACCGAGTTTGGACCACCTTCAAGATCCAAGAACTGCCCAGCAGCCATTCCAGTGGATCCCACAGATCGGGCAATCTCCGCTATCACTCGGAGGAGGCGAGGCTCTGGTACGAGGTCAGATGGTGTCTGTGAGACTATGTGACGGAAGCCAAGAGGAAACAGCGCATCTCCAGCTAGGATTGCCATGTCAACACCGTATACGGTGTGGTTCGATGGCTGGCCCCTGCGTGATGGATCATCGTCCATGCAGGGGAGATCGTCATGAATGAGTGAAGCTGCATGAACCTGTAATCATCAAATATGGATTGTTGAATAACCATGACATCAGAGATCAAATAATTTCTCAGAGCAGAAGAATTTGACATAATCTGAGACAAAAAAGAAGGTTCTCTCAAAAATCAGCTAATGTCTCACTCAAATTTTAATGCTTGGTGGAGTCCTAATTTGTTGAAAAGATCTAGCCCTTAGACTGTAAACGTTTAATGGGCAAAAGCATCTTTATTAATTCTGCACAGAAAACTAATGCTTCAATGACTACTGAACTAAATTATACTTGGAGTGGATTCCCCAATTCAGACTTCTTTGCCTTGTAAGGTTTCACCTCAGGTTTTGGAGGATTAAGACTTCATTGGAAACATGACTAACTAACTAGTCATCCTCAAATCGCAAGACCAAAAATCATAATCTATTTGATGCTGCCATGATCTTCTGCTTCTTGAATATGCAGTTTCGGCTAACACGACCATTCAAACTCTCTTTATACACTCCGTCTCCACCAAAACACTTCAACTACCTTTTCCAAGAAGCTCAACTACAACTAAAACCCAGTACTTACACCAAAGCTGAAGACTTCCCACCCACCAAAGTGACCTCCAACACACAGAACCAAAAGCTGAAGATCCTCTGAAACCCAGTACTTACATTAAAGCTGAAAACTTTCCAGCCACCAAAGTGACCCTCGAACACACAGAACCAAAAGCGCCTGCTCAACCCATAATTAATCCCACGACCACCATTCCGAATCCAGAACTCATCAAGAAATCCCCACCAAAACATGGAAAATCACAGGCAGCTAAATCCAGCACACTCACCATCTCAAGAGCGCAGGCGGTGGGGAACGCGGCGAGGCGGTTGCCGCCGAAGAGCTCGCAGGCGGTGACGCACATCACGGGCGGCGCGCGCTTGGCGCCGTCGGCCAAGACGGAGTACCTCATGGCCTCGTAGATCCGCTCCGGGTACTGGACCGGGATCGCCTCGTCGAGCTTCTGGTTGATCTCCGAGATCAGGGTCGCCCAGTACGTCTTCAGATCGAACGGCTTCGGCCTCGGGGACCGGGTCGGGACCGCCGCGGACGCGAGGCAGCGGAATGAGATCGCGGGTCTCAGGTTGACGGGCTTCCTCGCGAGGCAGAGGGCCGGCGACGGCGGCAGCATCGACGAAAAGGCCATGGCTTTCACCTTCCCCCTCTCTCCCTCTCCGCTGTCTCTGCTCTCTCCGCCTCCCTGCGGCTCCTGCAACGCTTCCTGCTCTTGTTCCGGATCTGGGTCTTGTTCAGGTCAACGCAGTGGATAGTGGGTAGAAGAAGAAAAGATGAGATTGTGCACTGAGAGGTGTCGCTTCCCGGACGGTGTGGCGTGGGAAGTGGGAACGGTGGTGGGGCCAGTTATCCATTCAATCTTCTCTCTTTCGACGAGCGACGGCCTGCGGGCCACGCCTCCCCGGAGGTACTGAAAACGTGATTCGCGAATGAATACCAGATGTCATCATTTGGAGATCCAACATCGACAAGTTTTCAAGACGACAGAGAAAAAGGAAGGTGCTACGAAGATCATTCGGAGAATACAATGTCAACAAGCATGTCTTAAGGATACAAACAACGCCCAAGTCCACTAAACTATAAAGATAGACAACCAATTTATTTCAAGATGACATCGACAAGGTTTCAAGACGGCAGAGAAAGAGGAAGGAGCTACGAAGATCATTCGGAGAATACAATGTCAACAAGCATGTCTTAAGGATACAAACAACGCCCAAGTCCACTGAACTATGAAGATAGACAACCAATTTATTTCCCTAGTTATATTTTTCAAGGAAATGCCTCGATGACAGATTGGACGGCGCGCACGGGCTTGATTGTGTACTTGGCGAACCCGGCTTGGCGAAGCACGTGAGCCCACTCCTTCTCGGTCCTCTCTTTGCCTCCCCCGGTGTGAGCCATCATCACCATGTCGAGGGTCAGCCTCACGTCAGTCCACTTGCCGTCTTTCTCTTCGTCGATCACGGCTTCCACGATAATCACCTTCCCTGATTTGCTCTCCGAGATAGCTTCTTTGCAGTTCTTCAGGATTTGGATGCACTCACTATCTGACCAGTCGTGAAGAACCGACTATACATGTTCAAAACATGCTAGCCTTTGTTAATCACACTTGGAAAGTTGACCACATGCGTGTGTGTTTAGGGATTATCTTGGAATTAAGAAGACTAATATCACAGAGGGATAAAAGAAATAGGGGGTCACATTTTCCTTCATTCTTAGGTGGAGTGAATTTTCTCTAAAGATAGTTACACAAATAGTCCCTGAATGTGTGATGTCATCCCTAAATATTTAATTTGTTTAATGTATTCCATGAACTCTAACCAAATGCGCAATTCCCTAAACTTTTAATTCATTTAATGTGATTATGAACTTATGATATATATTTAATTTAGTCCATAAACTATATGAAAATATTTAATGTTGATCATGAACTTGAATTTATGTAAGAATAATATTATATATTATCATATAATCTAAGGATTATATTGAACATTTCTCAAAATATCTTGAATCACATTAAATGAATTCAAGTTTAAGGTCAACATTAAATATTTTCATATTAAATATGTACCAAAAGTTTAGAACCACACCAAATAAATTAAAAGTTCAAGGACAATATTGTATATTTGACTAAAGTTTAATGATCAATTTGAATAAATCAAAAGTTTAAGGAACATATTGTATATTGAATCAAAGTTATAATGTTGCCTTTCTCTAAGCATGCCTATGATTGGTAGCTTTTAAATATATATGTTAGCCACTTTTCATGTAGGTGGTATTCACCATCTGTAACTCATCAATTAGACGCAAGGTTGAATAAATATAGTTGAGAAAAAAAAAAAAAAAGCGGAGGTAATAAAGACATGCATATGAAAGAGTGCCTCTATAGATTGTTATGTGTTTGAAGATGATCCATTTTTATAAACCTCGATTAGTGGTATATGAAATAGGCGATTTCATAATTTAACTTTGCAAATTAATCACACACTTTTTCTTACAATAGAAGATTACACCGTCAGTGCATGATTTTCGTTTGAGGACACAATCGGTTTGGTAAGAATTAATAAGAGATGTACATAATTCCAATTGGATGTTCACTTGTTATTATATGGATAATTGATACATGTGGGGGTTCTAAGATCAACTGTTGAATTGGGCGAAAGAAATGTAAATGAAAATATATTTCCATGTTTAAAAAGCCAACCAATCATCACTAACATAATAAAAGACACCTCTTAAAAATAGGTTAATACTACGAAAAACTTTAAACTTGTACAGCTACAATAAATTGACACACTTGTGGCAATTTTACCAAAAACTAATTTTTTGATCATAAAAAAATCCCAAATTGAAACATTTATAACAAAGTTATCCTTTGGTGGTTTCCATTAAATTGAATTAATATCATCAAAAATCACAAACTAGTATACTTATAACAAACGGAGAGTGAAACCTCAAACGTGTATCCAACTTAACAAATTGATAGAACTTAATCGAGAGTAAATTTGTTATGAATTTATTAATTTATGATCTAAAAATTAATTTGGGGTATATAAATATACTGATTTTTGGTATTCTGTGGCATTAACCTTTTAAGTTTTAAGAATATGTACTACGTTTATCCCATGGTCTTCGCAATTATTTTCTCAACGACTCTTGTTCTTTTTGTCTGGAAAGCGCTGTTTTTGATAGATTGGGGCTGTCGCTACTCGCTAATGGGGTGAAAATGGAGAGCCGAAAATTCGGACCGGCCTGAAATTCCTTTGCCCAAATAGTCTTGGGTCGGATATCGGGTTCATTCTGTTATACATGTTTTCATCTTGTGAAGCTCGAAATGGGCTGGCCCAAATTCGAAATATTATTTATGATATAGTTTTTTCAATCATTCTGGATTTATAGATAAAGTTTTCTATCTTGGATGGGAAAATGGAAATACCACAAGCGAACTAATTATTTTTCTTATACTATTGAAATAATGAGATTTACGAGGGAACGAATTATATTATTTAATGTTGAAGAATTGATAAATAATTTCAGGCCTAGCCTGACCCAAGTCGAACAAGCCCAAAATCTTTGGGCCTGCAATTTTTTTTAGCTGTGCTAAGTTTGCTGTAAAAGCCCGGCCCGTTTACACCCCTAAAAGTCCGTAACCAGATATATATTACCCACATGCAAATGTATAATATTATGCCATAAATCCATTAGTAAAGTAGTTTTTCAGTATGCTTGGTGTGTACTTGATGCGCACACCATTTCCCACAAAGCAATTAACACTAACTTAAAAATGACCAAGTAGGATTTATCAAACACTAATTAATGTCTAATATATAAAAATTGATTTAGAAAAAGCGCAGTGCTATTTTCACTCCTATTTTGACTAAGAAACTCCTTTTCTAGGCAACTTACGAAACACCTCTCTCTCTCTCTCTCTCTCTCTCTTTGTTGTGTTTTTTTTTTTTTCATTAGAATCACAAAACTATCTTTATTTCTATCATCTCTCATCAGTTTCACATTACAAATGTCCATTCTACCCAACAAGATATCATTTTACCTTGCATTTTATTTATCACCTTGCCTCAAGAATGTTGTCAAGTTTTAGTTTGTGCTCTTATATTCTCAATCACAAGAAATTTCTATTTATGACAGTTTATGAACACACAATTAATTGCCTTTTTATTATTATTATCAAATAGTATGAAAGAAACTATATTTCAAAGTCAAAAATTAAAATTGAATTTAATATTCTAGCTGATCTTGATAAAAGATGGAAAAGAAAAAGTGATTAAAATATGGATAAGATTAGAAACATGATCAAATGTCAAATATACTTCTATTTAGGTCATATCTAAATATTAACAAAAGATAAGCACATAAAGGAAAGAAAAGGGAAAATTCTTGGTGTTCTACTCTTTCTATGAAGAAAGTAATTAATACTGATTGTAGATTAATCTCACAACAAGTGGATCAAAACTTTAAAATATGTTTAAAATTGTCCTCTAAGAAAAGTCTGACGTGAGTTTGAAAGTGAAGAAGGTGTAAATGCATTTGCAACCCCCATCTTTTAATTTATATTAAAATATGAAAAGTTCAAAAGAAAACACAAATCAACGATGTTTAATTTTCGAAACCTACAAACTTAATCTGGAAAAACAACTACGAGGTCAAAATTGGCTAGATAATTATATTGAATTTTAATTTTCGGCTTTGAAATAAAGTTTCCCTCAAATTATTTGATAAAAAATATGTAATTAATTGTGTATTAATAAGCTGCCATAACTAGAAATCTCTAACTTTCTATGTAAATTTTGTAATTAGAAATATGAGAACATATAAAATCAACGACCTCCTCCAAGGATGTAGGATAAGATAATATCTTGTTGGGTGTAATATAACAATTGTATTGTGAAAACAATAAACAAATAAAATATTTAACTAACATAGTCAAGTTCCCAGCAGTTGTTTTCTTCTAATTGGCGCCACATTAGAATAACTTTAATTTTTCTACCGCATTAGATTGCTACTTGGGCTGTTAGTGGTCGACCGAAGGATGTTGAATGCACTAATGGAGAATGTTAGAGGACCATATTGCACAATTACAAAAATTTTGATGACTTAATCGAATAAAATAAAAGTAAGATGAGCAAATCTTACAAATTAAAGAACTTAGATAGCTAAAACTTTTTTTTAATGGTTGAAATAAAACTTTATTATTATTATTATTATTATTATTATTATTATTATTATTATTATTATTATTATTATTATTTTATTTTATTTTATTTTGGGGGGTTGGAAGCTAATCGCGCTTTGTTTGTATTTTTGTTCAAAAAGTGTTTTAGGGAATAAAATAGAAAATCTATTTCTTTTTTAGAGAACAATTTTTGACCATAAAATGCGTTTGATAAACTTATTCCGAGAATAAAAAATGAATGGAAACACGTTTGGTAAATTTTTATTCTTTTTTTTTGTTTCTTTTTAATTTTTTTAAATTTTTAATTTTTTTTTTTTAATTTATTTTTTTTTTTTTTTTTTTTTTTATTTTTTAATTTTTAATTTTTTTTTTTGGCTAGTCGCCAACCTCAGCCATGGCCGCGACCGGCGACCAACGAGGGTAGGCGGCCTCGCCCAGCCACGGCGAGGCTCGTCGGCCCCGGCGAGGTGAGCTCGCCAGCCTCACTAGGGGCCATGACGCTCGACCTCGCGGGGGCGGCGATCCTTCGCCGAGGTCGCCGGCCCTCGACGGCCGGTCGCCGACCATGGCCAAGGCCGGTGACCGCCAAAGAAAAAAAAGAAAAAAAAAAAAAGAAGAAAAAAAAAGAGAAGAAAAGAGATCGAGAGAAAAATTTGTTCTTCAAAAATGTTTTGGAAAAAAAAAATTTTTTTGTTTCTTATTTCTGTTCTAATTTTGTTCCCGGAACAAAAAAACAAAATTTAAACAAAAACGCAAACAAACGCGTTTATGTTGTTTTTTTTATTTCCGAGAACAAAAAAACAGAAAATCTGTTCATGAATAAAATTTAAAAACACAATCATGCACGCCATAAACTATTCCTTCCTTTTATCTCCCATCTTAGGGAGAGACACAAAGGGAAAGGGTGGGGGGCATCCAGAACTAATGCTAGAAAATTCATTTTTAATACATAATGAGAGCAGGGCAAGAGAAAAGAAAAAAAAAACAACTTTCGTATGCGCATATATAGGCTTTTTCCCGAAACATTGACCAGCTAGGAAGAAGTTGATTCATTCAATGGAGCTCTATTTGTTTGATTTAATAAGGGGTTATAACATCTGAAATGCACTGGAGTTAATGTCGTGGATTGAAAAGGACTATCGCATCGAGAATTCTAGATCGGGTGAACATGTCAACTAATCAATTATGATAAATTAGTGATTATAGCGCTTCCTTCTTATCCTACAAAACGTCCGAAAACTGTACCTATAGCCCGGTTAGTTTATGGATGAATTTTTGACGTTCATACGTTGCCAGAAAGGGAGAAAAAAGAAGTAAGAAAAGCAACCGACCTTGAGGAAAGCAGCATCAGCCTTAGGAACACCCTCAAACATATCTCCTCCGGCATGCTCCACCCCCTCGCATGGCGGTAAAGCCCCGGAGACGACATGAGGGAGGTCGAAATTGATCCCTCTGATCCACGGAAAAGCCTTCCTCAGCAGCCTCAGGGTGGTCCCGTTCCCTCCTCCCACGTCCACCATGGTCAGGACACCTTCGAACACCTCCGGGCAATCCTCGGCGAGTGCTGGCACCGCCACTCTTGCGTCACATGCCATGGCCTCGTCGATGAGCCTGCTGTGCCCGGGATTCGCTGCTGAGTATACCCAAATGTCGTCGCCGTGCGCCGCCATGAAAGGCGGAGGAGCTGTGGAAGCTGCTGCAGACACGTGAGAGCTCAGGTTGAGCCATGGGGCGAGCATCACGGGGGTGGTCTCGAGCAGAATTAAAGCGGCCATCGATTTCTCTCCTCTGGTCAGGAGGAGGCGAGAGAGCGGGGTCTGTGAGTAGGTGTCGGTGTCGGCGTGGTGCCTGAAGATCTTGCGGTGGACGAGGAAGCGGAGGATGCGGCGCAGGGAGGAGGGGCAGCAGCCAAGCTTGGAGGAGAGCTGGGACAGAGAGATGGAGGGATCTGGGTGGCTCTCGATGGCGTCGGCAATGCCGAGATCGATGGCGCACTTCACCACCGCCATCTCAGTGAAGCCGAGGATGAACTTCCAGATGTCCACCCCGGCATTTGCTCCTTCGTAGTCCTCGTCGCCGGCGACTTGCGCCGTTGGTATTGGTTCTGCTACTGGTTTTTCAAGTGTCATACTCTCTCTCTGTGGGTTTTGATTGATGAAGCTTGCAGATGGAAACTCAACTTGTTACTAGAATTAGCAAGCACGAGAAGAACTGCATAGCGTACACCTAATTTATAGTAGTTTAGTTTTAAATTGATTTTAGGTAACATTAGAACGAGATTAGACAATCATTTCTTATTGTCTTGTAATTTTCACATGCTTCATTTGTTTCGAAAAGCGATGTCTCATATAAAGATGACGTGGTGAGATGGAATAAAATTTTTCAGTTTATTGTTTCTTTCACGTGATTAATCTATTCAATCGAACATCTTTGTGATGATAATCAAATTATATTACTTGCATCGATTATGTAAATTAAGATCCTTTACTTGTAAATAATGAGGAAAGTCGGTTTAGACCGTCTGATCAAAAGCAAATTATCTACACTTAAACCTCAAGGTTATGCACATGACATACAAATTTTTGGATCGAGTTCACGCAACAATTTTTCCTGTAGAGCTCATTGCCTCGGCATGATAGAGTTGAAAGTGCATGGACCATAGCGCTGCTAACTTCTTGTCCTTGCTAGCTTTTTTTCCTCGTCTAAAGTATAGTATCAAGTACCAGATTAAAAAAACTGATTGATGCAACCGCGCTGTCCAACACGAAAATGATCTTTTTCCCATGTCATTTCATCCTCGAACTCCTTAGTAGTAGTGCATAAGATGACACGACTCACGAAACTTGGATCAAACCAATTGACTTAATCGGGTAATGTAGGTCGATATTTTTAGCCCTTTTTTTGCGGTTTAGTGCGGTTCAACCGCGCACCACTTAGAGACTCAAGTTCGTATTCAGTCTGGTTGGAAAACGCCCTAGGAAACTTCTGATGTTGGACCAAGCCCATATCTCCATATGCCAGTATGAAAATTGTGTTTTGCAGGTAAATTTCAAAGATATATTCCGGCGACCTTCATTTACAATGCCACAAAACCCTCGTCTTCCAAATCATTTTAACCTATTCTTGTCCCTCTCATGTTTAACTTTTCGGAGACTCCACAAGAAAACAACCGGGCCATTGATTGGGCTTCTCTTCATCTTCATGCTGAAGCAACGTAGAAAATAGAATAATCTTTCGTACCGAATGTCGCATCATGAGCGAACTTCGTTGGACAAGGCAAGTTTCAGGGAGATGGAGATAGAAAAGGCATGTTTCACGACGATGTTTCTTGATTAGAATAGGTCGACTGGCAAATAGCAATGAGTGGCTTGAGATCCTGAACAGATTTCACTTGAATTTTGAAATCTACTTGTTAGAATAGATTCATTGCACTGTAAAACTTGGAGTTTACTCTGCATATTTTGGAATCTAAACCTTACTCTATTAATTCTAGGTTCTACTCAAGTTCTACTTGTTACTATTTGTATTTGTTATCTTTTATAAAATTCAAAAAAATCATAAAGATAATAAATTTTTGGATAAAAAGTAAAAGAGCTTTTTGGATAATTTTCTCTTAAACTGGTAAATAAAAAATATTTTAAAAAAATGAAACCCAATTGAATAAGCCTTCAAAGCTTTTACCATAGCATTTTTTGGATGCCTTTTTCCCCCGCTTAGAGACAATTTTAGGTAATTTTAAAAGATAAAAATAATAAAGAATTTAAAAATTCAGAAATTAAATAATAAATTTTAGAAAATTAAGAAATCTTAGCAAAAAAACTTAAAAATTAGCCATCTGAATAGTTTTCCCTTAAAGATTAAAGAAAAAGATCTCTTAAAAAAATTGTAATCCAATTGAGATGATGCTCGGTAATATTAAAAGATAATGAATATTAAAAAATAAAATAAAAAATAAAAAAACTCAGAAAATTCATACAAAATTCAGAAAATTCATATAAAATTCATAAAAAAAAATAAATTTTTGGATAAAATGTAAAAACGAGCTTTTTCTGTAATTTTCTCTTATAAAGTAAACAAAAAATCCTTAAAAGAAAAAAATTGAATTCCAATTTAATAAGCCTTTAGGGCCATTATAATAGGATTTCTTGGATGCCTTTTTTCATTTTAGAGACTATGCTAGGCAATAGTAAGAGATAATAAATAAAAAATAACAATTTAGAAATTCAAGAAATTCATAAAAATTCAAAAAATTAAAAAATCTTTGGAAAAACTTAAAAATTAGCCTTTCGATTGGTTTTCTCTTAAAGAGTAAAGAAAAATCCCTAAAAAATTGAAACCCAAGCAAATAAGTCTTTAGGGCTTCACCATAGGATTTTTTTGGAAGCCCTTTTTTTTAGAGATGATGCCAGGTTGTTGGTCGCACTGTTCATTTCAATTATACTTGATTGTGCCTCCTTTATACATTGATTGTAATTTTCATTTTTAGAATGATCGATAGGTTGAACTCTTGCTCCATCTCTCATGGTAGGCCCATGTAGAAAGAAGTCATGGATGACCATTGTCATGTGCCCTTTGGTGATGATGAGAGCTATAGAGAGTTCATACTATTTTTATTCAAAGAAGGAGAAGAAGAAGGTGAGAGCTACCAAGAGTTCTTCCTGATTCTATTCAATGAAGGAGAAGAAGGAGACAAGCATAGCAAAAGAGGGGGAGAAGAAGGAGGATGAGGCCTTCATTTATACGGAGAAGAAGGAGAAGAAGAAGAAGAAGGTGAGAGCTACCAAGAGTTCTTACTAATTCTATTTAATGAAGGAGAAGAAGGAGACAAGCATGACAAAAGAGAGGGAGAAGAAGAAGAGGAGGAGGGACCCACTGAAATAAAAGAAGAAACAGTGACTCATGAACTGGGCAGGATATGCTTGTCTGTTACTATTCGTTATACTTTCAACTAAAGTTTCCAAAATGTTTTTTTTTTTTTTTTTTTTTGTGCATGCCCTTTTCCCCTAGTTTTGATGCTGTGATTCTCTTTTTGGTTAGACAACGGGATTGCTTCTTGTCAATTATACTTGGGCTCTTTAAACAGTTTCTCTTGTAGCTTTATGCAATCGATTGACTTACATGAGGTACCAATTGACTTACTTTGTAGTAATTAGAAGACATTGAGATCGAAGTCAACGATAATGTTTCGAAGTGGCTACTCGCAAATAAGGAGAAAAGAAGTAGGAGCATAGCTAATGTCTTTGTCATTGGGGCACAAGTCACTCTAATCATAAGATCTAATACTTTGCTTAACACAAACTCGCAGTGATAATCACAACCAGATTTGCATTTGTAAGGTTAAAAGTGGTCTAACTTCACCATTTGCTTAATTGTGCCGTGCATGTATAATAAGTGTGGTGTGCATGCCACAATTGTTGTGCACATGCCATAAGTGTGCCATGCATGTGATGTGCCAACATCGTGCACGTGATGTGCATATTCCAACATCAACATAAAAAAACTTAAATTTCGATTAAAAAAGCATCACAACCCTAATTGACATAAGTACTAATATGTCATAACTCAATACAACTGTCGCCTCATATTGATTTTCATTTTTTGTATCATGGTCATCGGAGTTTTAAGGAAAAGATGCCAAATAATTGTAATTAAATTAGAAACTACCGATCTTCTGCAACTTCTCGAAAGCATCGGCCTGTGACAGCGGTATTCACCCTTGAATCGCCTCACCGGCCATCAAGCTGCCACTCCCTTTTCTAGCTCGCCCTCGCCGCCCTTTTGTTTCTTCTTCTCCAGGTTGACCGGTCCGGACCTAGCTCCGACCCAAATTGATAATTTGCGTGCCGTTGGGACTTTGTCGTAATGGTGGAGCTACAAAGCTCCACTACATCCATTTAGGATTTGAATTATCCATTTTTTGACTTGTAGAGGTTCTCTTTGCAAGTCCAAAGATGGCATCTCCAGCTAGACTTGGAGGGACCTCCTCCATTATTCTTTGCATCTCTCTCTCTCTCTCTCTCTCTCAACCATCGCTTTCTATTTACCGCCGTCGAGAGCACGTTGGCTTGCTCCTTTTGTTCGCTGCCCTTCGTCAAGTAACTGCCCCCCTCTCTCTTGGAAGCCATGGTCCGCTTTGTTTTTGTTTAGGTTGCCGGAGTAGACGATTGGCCGACCAGTGATAGGCTAGTGTTCAGCAGGTTGCGTGCGAGGGAGAAGAAGAGGAAGTCGCGCAGGAAAAAGACAAAACAAAAAGAGGCAAAAAAAAAAAATCAAAAAGGAGGAGAAAAGATTTTTTTTAATAAAAATGTCATAAAAAAGTTCGTTTTAATCCGATCGGATCGGATATGATATACGGTTCGGTTCAACAATTCGAATTTGGTAAACCCGGTCTGAACCCGTTCTTGAATATAATAATAACAATTTTTGGATGCTTTTTTTTCCCCTTTTAGAGACGATGATGATAGGTAATTTTAAAAGATAAAAATAATAAAGAATTTAAAAATTCATAAAATTAATCAAATATTCAGAAAATTCGGAAATCTTACCAAAAAACACCTTAAAAATTAACTATGTGAGTATTTTTCTCTTAAGTAGTAAGGAAAAAGATCCCTAAAAAAATTATAACCCAATATTCAAACAATTCCCAAAGATAATAAAAGATAACAAATAATATAAATTTAAAACTCAGAAAATTCATAACAAAAATTCAGAAATTTCATATAAAATTGAAAAATATCACAAAAATCAGAAATTTTTAGATAAAACTTAAAAATGAGCTTGCCTGTTAATTGAATGATTGCAATGAACTATCACCACTTGCCGTTACTATTCATTGACTATAACTTATATTTAGACATACGAATAATATGAAACATTAATAAAGTAAAACCTTTAATCATAAAATGAAAGCTCAAACTAATGGTTTCAGATATTTACTCATTATTGGATGTCATGGAATACCATATGATCATGCAAAGACATTGACAAAGGAAAACACAAAAACTTATTCTAAATTTCAGGTTTTACCTACCTAGAACTTGAAATCTATCTGTCAAAACAAGTTCCTAAATTTTTAGAACTTGTATCCTACCTCACATATGTTAGAATTTGAAATCGGTCAAAGTTTTCACTAGCCTAATTCTTTGGTTTCACCCACCTACTGGCAAGGATCTCTTGGTTTTGCAAATTTGAGTGAACTGGTATCTTCTTACAAGTCCAGACTCTTTGCACAACGTGAACATCATTTTTATATTAACTGCTTTTGCAGATGGTGAGAAATATATTCTGCATTTTAGAGTGTAATCAAAACATTACTTAAGCCAATTGAGAACATCAGGTAAACTAGTTGGGGAAAATCAAAATTAATTGATGGATTGGTTGCTAATTTGGGATGTACTAGATTGATTTTTTTTAGTTGGTCAATTTTTTTCCCAATAAGTCATTTTCCTAAAAAATGAATTATGTCTTTGCATTTAATTCTCTTGAAACCGCAGTTCGAGAAAATATCTTATAATGTTTATTAATGATCAAAATAGCTAGTGAAGAAATTTACAAAGTAAAGGCAACTGTTTTATGAATCCTTAATAAAAATCGCAACCCCAAATCGGTTATTATGCTCATGAAGTTTGTATTAGTTGAGTAGAGCCAAGTGCAAATGCGCAAGTTAATATGCAAATGGTGTCCTAACTAGATAAACTAATATGAGAATTGCTTTGCCACTATTAAAGGTGAACAAGGTTTTTTCAAGGTGTCTATAGATTGGAAGGACCTTGAAATATCGTGAACATCTAGAATGACCTTAATTGAGGGTGAAGAAGTCAAGAAGAATGGTCAAGATTTGGTGAACATTTGGATGGATATGATGGTGAACAAGTCTAGGACGAGGATATTTAGTAAAGTTTGGAAGGACCATGGAAATGTGAACGGTTAGGTAGAATCATGATGGTCAATATACTCGGAAATATGAGAAGATAGAAGATCGAATCACTTAGAGAAGTAGTGGGTTGCTGGGAAGATTAGTAGGTTGTGGGCAAAATGGTTCCTATAAGATGAAATGGAAGACTAAGATGATATTGATGATTAATGTGAGTTCTGTGAAGAACAACGAAGTTATCAATAAGAGGGGAACATGTCTAAAATGTTAACAATCTTTCATCAACTTAAATTTTTTGGAAGTTGACATATGTAGAAGGATCATTGGATGATTGATCATCGGTCATTCCATATGGTTTGACTATAAACAACATCAATAGATTGATGATAACAAGCACATATTGATAATGAGCAATGGATCATGCTGATATCAAGTACTAGAAAGTATTGGTCACTTGGTCATCTGGTTGAAACATTGATCATAACAAAAATAGTCATTGACAAGCCTTGAATTTGTAGCAAGAGTACTAGAGTAGAATTAGAGCAATCTTGTTAGTTATGATCAGGAGACAGACTTAGATAGAAGCATAACTAATTTTTTTGGGAAATTGCCACTATCAAACAGACGTTTTGATGTTGACGAGCGACAAAGAGACCTTTTGCTGTTGGGAATAGTGGAACTAGCGGCTACATGAGGGATTTGAGTTGGAAATGGTCATCAAAGGTTGGATGGCTATAAAAAAAGAAGTAGTTGGGTTGGAGGGAAACGGACTAAACTAGTCTATTACTCTGAGTATTCTTCTTTGCTCTATTCTTATTGATAATAGAGGTGTATTTTTTTTTTTTTAATAATATCTCTATGGGATGCCATTGTTGGTGATCGTGAAAAAAGCAAGTGTACAAAAGTGACGGCGATACTTGTATCTTGATGGTGTGATTTATCATTTGATGAGAGCAATATGTGCTGATTATAATTTTTTTTGAAGAATATTAGTGGATTCCGGGTTTTTTTTTTTTTTTTTGAACATTGAGTAACCATCATGAATTTCTAATCCAAATTTTAACAATGCCCATTTATTTGCACTATTTATTTCAGGCTCATCTTTTAGAGTATGTTTAGCGCTTCTACTTATAATTTCTCGATCAAGAAGCTGTCCAAAGAGTTCTTGTAAAGCTTCATAAACATCCCTACTTCTACTACTCTTCAATCATAACCAACCTAAAAAGTACGATCATAGACATGGAATGAAATTTTCACACTAGTGACACATGTTGAGCTAGTGAAGTGCTATTTACGCATCACAAATGAGATAATGCCTCCACACCCAATATAAAGAACATTCCGACTTTAGCAATTTTAAATAAATTGTCATGATCTTGAATAGGACAAATGACACCAAAAACTTTTTGATAAGTATTGTACATGCCATCCCCCTCATGCACTCTTCAGGCCGATGAATGAATGCATGGGAAGTGGCACTTTGGTAAGCCCATGTTGGTGTTTGTTTTGATAAACAAGTATTCTTGTATAAGTAAATTAATATCAAAGTTTGATCGCAACGGAAGTAAAAATACTCATACACATGTTTCCAAAGTATTTTCGTGTATTTTAATAAAAACACATAGAAGAGATAAAATGGCTAATCATATTAACCTTGTACCATGCTCCAAAATTTGATTTTGACGTTCTTCAGATTCTAAGCACTAATATCTAACATCCTTACAGTAGTGGTTTTGATGTTCTTCAGACTCTGACTACAAACGCTTGATCTTCTAGTAACACTGGTTCTGATGTTCTTGATATTTTACCCTTCTGGTAATACTGGTTCTAATGTTCTTCAAATGTAGAACGTCTGATCTCTTTGTAACGTAGGTTTTGACATTCTTTAGATCCAGCCCCACAAGTGTTGGGTCTCTAATTCAAACACATCACCAATTTCACGTTGAATAGAAGAGAGAAATTGAGAGATTTCACAACTACTCTCATGAGTGAATGATTTAGTTGATCACTATCAACACTCTTAATTGTCTATTATTGATCATCGATCATTCTGTGATATGCACTTTGTATTACTGTTTTGTAGCCAATGTAGATCACATTTAAATCAGCTCATTAACTCTAAAACCCTTTTAGAATTAATTCAACCATAACTTATGATGAACTAATTAAGGCATTAACTCTGTAATTGTTATAGAGCATTATTCCAGACATTTATTTGTAATCATTACAAGTCTTTATTGAGTATTGGCTTTGTAATTGTTACAAATATTTAATTTGACCGTTACATTTGGAACTGTTTCAAAGTATTAATTGGTCATCTGAATGCGAAATCATTTCAGATCATTAAACTGTCCATTGATTCCGAAACCATTTCAAACCATTAATTTCACAGTTACATCCCATTTCAAATATTTAATTTGCTATTAATTCTAAAAATGCTTCAAATAATTAAATTGACGATTGATTCCGAACTCACTTCAAATTATTAATGATGCCATTGATTCTAAACTCACTTCAGATCATTAATGTATCTATTAATTCTAAACTCACTTCAGATTATTAATTCGGTCATTGAATATGCACATACTTCAAATCCTTGATTCGGCCGTAAAGTCTGAAACCCGCTTTAGACTTTGTAAAGTCTAATGCCCATTTTTCAGTTCTTTTATTTTTAACCCGACTCAATCTGATTGGCTCAACTTGCAAATATATTTGCAATATTCTCTCTCTCATTCAAACGTCATTCTAATTGGTTATGGTATGTGACATCTCTAGGTTCATCATTGAGCTAGCAGTAGGATCTATACTAACACATTAGCACAATCAAGAGAACTGATGGTCCGAATCAATTTCCTGTTCCTGCAAACTATGAGTGACATCTAGCAATATATTATGACTATCCAGACTATGTGAAATATTTTAAAAACATAATGAACCTATCAGCTTTGGCAAGCGTGTAATTTGATCCCTTTGTCTCACCATGTCCTAATTGAATAAAGACTATGGAATTGTTGGTTAAGCCACCGGTTCGATCATATGCCTAAATCTAATTGACATGTATTCTTCAAGACATGAACCATTTGTTCTCCGTTACAACCTTGGCCAAGGATTTCAATATAATATCATGATTAGATCGCATAGGATATCAATCTTGTAGATCTATATATAACAAAAAGATAGATTTCATATTGCACGCGCATGTGCCTTCGTATGTAAACACATTATGACAATCAAGTACAGAGACAGTTTAACGAAGAATCAATATGTGCACTTATGAATCATAGCCATCCAAGACAAGTTAGTATCGTGCCTCAAGTCTGAGAATCTTACACACAACCAAACATGAACAATTAGTCATTAACCCTGCTAAAAGCATCCATATTACCAATCGTTATATGCGTGTCACATTCAATGAACTTGTCGATACAAGCACCTGTGTTCTAACTCGGATATCACAATATCCAATGACTTATGGCTCATCATCTCCTTGGGTATCCAATACTAATGATGAAACTTTAGAATACACAGGTTTCAATAGGATCATCAATTTTCTCTCAATAATCCATCGAATGAGAACTATTTAAAGATTCGACATAATTGTAAACTTGTCAACTGTTACACATATTCTTAATCCCTTAAGAATATGTTTAGTCCTAACTGATGTTATGAACTCATTCATGAGAAAATGAATGAATATTTATTTTCCATTAAATAATCCTTAACATGTAATTATTATATGATTGCTTTAGGGCATATAACTAACAGCACACTTCCGAGTCATATTAGTACAAGGAGGATGTTCTGCTTTCTCATCTGACATGTCCATATCCTCATGAATCGTTTAAGAGAAATACTACCATTTTGATTTGCTTTATCCATAGTACTTTTACTGCCTTCTATGGAACTTGCCTCTCTTTACACACAACCATCTCTTTCTGAAATGAGATGACAATAATTTGCTAATATGATATAGGTCCTCTTCGTTATACTACCAGGTTAGAGATCTCCTGCTAAGAGGAAACAAGTGCTGAGTAGAGATATTCAAACACTATAGAACAGGGAATTGGAACAAAAAGTCAAATGCCTTCTCCACAACAGAAAACGTGATTCGTGAATGATTGTACGTGATCATTCGAAGTTTCAACATCGACAAGATGCCAAGATGACAAAGAAAGAACGAACAACTACGTTGATCGTTCAGAGAGTCCTAAGTTAACAAGCACATCGAGGATATAAATAACACCCAAGTACACTAAACTATAAAGATAAACAGCCAATTTATTTCCCTAGTTACATTTTTAAGGAAATGCCTCGATGACGGATTGGATGGCGCGTATGGGCTTGATCGTGTACTTGGTGAACCCAGCTTGGCAAAGCATATGCGCCCACTCCTTCTCAGTCCTCTCTTTGCCTCCACCAGTGTGAGCCATCATCGCCATGTCGAGGGTTAGCCTCACGTCAGTCAACTTGTCGTCTTCCTCTTTGCCGATCACGGCTTCCATGATTATCACCTTCCCCGATTTGCTCCCCGAGATGGCTTCTTTGCAGTTCTTCAGGATTTGCACGCACTCGCTGTCCGACCAATCGTGAAGAACCCACTACACATGTTCAAAACAAGCTAGCCTCTATTAATAACACCTGGAATGCCGACCACATGCATGTGTGTGCAGAGATTATCTTGGAATTAATAGGACTAGAATCATGGAGGGATAACAGGACAAAACAAGGTCACTTCTACCTCCATTCTTAGGTGGGGGAAATTTTCCCAAAGGAATAATTACACAAATGATTTCTGAACTTTGGTTCAATGTGTAATATCACATTTGAATTTTTAATTTGTTGAGTATGGTCCATGAACTATTAGTAAATACCACAATGTAATCTCTAAACTATATAAAAATGTCTAATATTATCCTTCAATTAATTCAAGTCTAAAGGCAACATTGAGCATTTTCATATAATTTAAAAACTAAATTGAATATGTATAAAAAGTTGAAGGACCATATTAAATAAATTAAAATTGTAAAGATGATGTTGTACATCAGGCTAAAACCCAACAACCGCATTAAGTAAATTAAAAATTCAAGGACTACATTGTATATTAGTCGAAGTTTAAGGATCATTTGTGTCATTTTCTCTTTTCCTATACATACCCCACAATTTGTAACTCATCTTTCAGGGGTAGGGTTGATAGCGGTGTGTTTGAAGATGATCCATTAGTATAATAAACCCTCATTAATGGTGTGTGAACATGATATCAGCGATTTCATATATATTTAATCTTGCAAATCAATCACACAATGAATTCTCTTAGTAGAAGATTAAACACTATTAGTGCACTATTTTTGTTTGAGGATACAATTAGTTTGGCAATAACTAATAAGAGATGTACAAAATCCCAATTGGATGTTCACTTGTTACCATATTGATAATCGATGCATGTGGGGGTTTCTAAGATCAACCGTTGAATTGGGCGAAAGAAATGTTAATGAAATGCATTTCATGTTTAAAAAAGCCAACCAATCATCACCAACATAATAAAAGACACCTTTTAAAAGTATGTACTATGTACATTGCATGGCCTTCGCAGTTACTTTTTTAACAATTCTTGTCCTTCTTGTCTGAAAAGCACTGTTTTTGATAGTTGGCTGTTGCTAGAGGTGAAAATGAAGATGGGGAAATTCGGACCAGCCTGAAAGTCCTTAAGTCCGAATAGTCTTGGGTCGGATATCAGGCTTGTTCTATTATACATGTTTTCATCTTGTGAAGTCCGAAATGGCCTGACCCATATCTGATATTTTATTTATAATATAGTTTGTTTTTATTTGTCATTCTGGTAATGTATAGATAAAGTTCTCTATCTTCGATGAGAAAAACAAAATACTACCAGCGAACTGATTATTTACTAGGGAACTAATTATTTTATTTAATGTGGAAAAATTGATATATAATTTCAGGCCTAGCCTGACCCAAGTCGAACAAGGCCCGAAACCTTTGGGCCCAAATTTTTTTGGGGGGCTACGTTTGCTGTAAAATCCAGGCCCGTTTACACCCCCAAAAGTCCGTCATTAGTAATCAGATATATAATTGTATAGCCCACTTGTTTCTATTACCCACATGCAAATGTATTATATCATGCTATAAATCTATTAATGAAGTAGTCTTTCAATATGTTTGGTGTGTACCTGATGACCCACCATTTCGCACAGAGCAATTAACACTAACTTAAAAATGACCCTAGTAGGATTTATCAAACCCAAGTTACAACCAATTAATCTAATATTTAAAATTTTGTTTAGAAAAAAGACAATGCTATTTTCACCCCTATTTTGACTTAGACACTCATTTTTCTAGTTAACTTACCCGAATCTTCTCCCCCGCCCCCCAACACCCCCCCCCCCCGGTGGGGCTCTAATCTAATATATATATATATATGCTAACTTGCAAAATTACCTTTATTTTTATCATCTCTCACCAATTTCACAATACAAATATTTCATTACACCTAATAAGATATTGTTTTACCTTACACTTTGTCATCGCTTTACCTAGAGAATATTTTCAATTTTAATTTATGGTCTCATTTTTTAATCACAAGAAATTTCTATTTATGATAGTTTATGAACATACAATTAATTACCTTTTTTTATTATCAAATAGTGTGAGTAAAACTATATTTTAATGTCGAAAATTTAATTTAATTTAATTATCTATCCAATCTTGATATAAAAAAATGGAAAAGAGAAGGTGATCAGAATATGGACGAAGGAAAATTTGTTAGGAGTATGATCAAATGTCAATCATCTTTATATTTAAGTCATATCTAAATATTAACAAAAGATGAGCGCATAAATGCAAAAAAAAAAAAAGGAAACTTCTTGCTATTTTACTGCTACTATGAAGAAAGTAATTACTATCGAATTGTAAATTTTATTTCATAGCAAGTGGATCAAAACTTTAAAATATGTTTATAAATTTTCTTCTGAAAAAATCTGATGTGGGTTTGAAAGTGAAGGTGTAAGTAAGTTTTCAACCCTCATCTTGCAATTTTTATTAAAATGTGAAAAGCTCAAAAGAAAGCACAAATCAGTGATGTTTAATGTTAAAAACCTACAAAGTTTATCAGGAGAAACACCAACAAGGGTAAAAATTGGCTAGATAATTAGATTGAATTTAGTTTTCAACTTTGAAATAAAGTTTCCCTCAAACAATTTGATAAAAAAAAAAAAGGCAATTGATTGTGTCTTCATAAGCCATTGTAATTAGAAATTTCTAACTTTGTATGTAACTTTTGTGATTAGAAATTTGGGAATATAAATTAAAATTAATAACATTCTCTAAGCAAAACGATAACAGGATGTATGATAAGATAATATGTTGTTAGGTGTAATTTGACATTTATATAATGAAACTGACAAGATATGATAGATATTAGAAAAAGACAATTTTGTTAATTAGGTTGATAGGAAAAAAGAAAAAATAAATTGAAGAGAGAGAAGGGTTTTTTGGTCAATTGATTGAAATAAAAAAAGAGGATCTTAGTCAAAATAGGATGGAAATAGTGCTGCCATAAAAGAATTAGACAAATCTGGACTCGCCTGATAATAATACTTAACGAAAAAATTCATATAGAATTTCTTGACAAGAAAAATTGATGCTACCCGGTTTTTTTTTTTTTTCTACAATTAAATCCTCTAACTTTTATATTGTGCAGTTAGTGTTATTTAGAGGATCGTATTGCACAAATATATATTGGGTTGAAACTGAAACCTCTCTCTCTCTCTTTTGTGTCCACCTAAAAATGTACAAAAAAAAAAAAAAAAAACTGCACTTAGCCGGGTTAGTTTATAGATGAACTTTTTACTTACACACGTTGCCAAAAAGGTTGAAACAAGAAGTTAAAAAAGGCACCAACCTTGAGGAAAGTAGCGTCGGCCTTTGGAACGCCCTCAAACATGTCTCCTCCGACATGCTCCACCCCCTCGCATGGCGGTGAGGCCCCGGAGACGACGTGAGGGAGGTCGAAATTGATCCCTCTGATCCACGGAAATACCTTCCTCAGCAACCTCAGGGTGGTCCCGTTCCCTCCTCCGACGTCCACCATGGTCAGGACACCTTCGAACACCTCCGGGCAATCCTCGGCGAGTGCTGGCACCGCCACTCTTGCGTCACATGCCATGGCCTCGTCGATGAGCCTGCTGTGCCCGGGATTCGCTGCTGAGTATACCCAAATGTCGTCACCGTGGGCCGCCATGAAAGGCGGAGGAGCTGTGGCAGCTGCTGCAGACACGTGAGAGCTCAGGTTGAGCCATGGGGCGAGCATCACGGGGGTGGTCTCGAGCAGAATTAAAGCGGCCATCGATTTCTCTCCTCTGGTCAGGAGGAGGCGAGAGAGCGGGGTCTGTGAGTAGGTGTCGGTGTCGGCGTGGTGCCTGAAGATCTTGCGGTGGACGAGGAAGCGGAGGATGCGGCGCAGGGAGGAGGGGCAGCAGCCAAGCTTGGAGGAGAGCTGGGACAGAGAGATGGAGGGATCTGGGTGGCTCTCGATGGCGTCGGCAATGCCGAGATCGATGGCGCACTTCACCACCGCCATCTCAGTGAAGCCGAGGATGTACTTCCAGATGTCCACCCCGGCATTTGCTTCTTCGTAGTCCTCGTCGCCGGCGACTTGCGCCGTTGGTATTGGTTCTGCTACTAGTGTCATACTCTCTCTCTCTCTCTCTCTGGGTTTTGATTGATGAACTGCATAGCGTACACCTAATTTATAGTAGTTTAGTTTTAAATTGATTTTAGGTAACATTAGAACGAGATTAGACAATCATTTCTTATTGTCTTGTAATTTTTACATGCTTCATTTGTTTCGAAAAGCGACGTTTCATATAAAGATGACGTGGTGAGATGGAATAAAATTTTTCATGTTCATTGTTTCTTTCACGTGATTAATCTATTCAATCGAACATCTTTGTGATGATAATCAAATTATATTACTTGCATCAATTATGTAAATTAAGATCCTTTACTTGTAAATAATGAGGAAAGTCAGGTTTAGACCGTCTGATCAAAGGCAAATTATCTACACTTAAACCTCAAGTTATGCACACGATATACAAATTTTTGTATTGAGTTCACGCAATAATTTTTCCTGTAATTGAAAGTGCATGGACCATGGCGCTGCTAACTTCTTGTCCATGCTAGCTTTTTTCCTCGTCTAAAGTATAGTATCAAGTTAAGACCCAAAAAAAAAGGTACAGTATCAAGTACCAGATTAAAAAATCTGATTGATGCAACCGCGCTGTCCAACACGAAAATGATCTTTTTCCCATGTCATTTCATCCTCGAACTCGTTAGTAGTAGTGCCTAAGATGACACGACTCCCGAAACTTGGATCAAACCAATTGACTTAATCGGGTAATGTAGGTCGATATTCTTAGCCCTTTTTTTTTGCGGTTTAGTGCGGTTCAACCGCGCACCACTTAGAGAATCTAGTTCGTATTCAGTCTGGTTGGAAAATGCCCTAGGAAACTTCTGATGTTGGACCAAGCCCATATCTCCATATACCAGTATGAAAATTGTGTTTTGAAGGTAAATTTCAAGATATATTACGGCGAGCTTCATTTACAATGCCACAAAACTCTTGGGGGGACAAGTACAACCGTATAAGATTGGATGGATCAGATGAACATACATGTAAGAGTTGATGGGCACACCGCAACGTCAAGATCTGTCGTCTTTCAATCATTTTAACCTTTTCTTGTCCCCCTCATGTTTAACTTTTCGGAAGACTCCACAAGAAAACAACCGGGCCATTGATTGGGCTTCTCTTCATCTCCATGCTGAAGCAACGTAGAAAATAGAATAATCTTTCGTACCGAATGTCGCATCTTGAGCGAACTTCATTGGACAACGCAAGTTTCAGGACGATGGAGATAGAAAAGGCATGTTTCACGATGATGTTTCTCGATTAGAATAGGTCGACAGGCAAATAGCAATGAGTGGCTGAAGATTCTAAACAGATTTCACTTGAAATTTAAATTCTACCTATTAGAATATGTTTATTGTACTGTGAAACTTGAAATCTATTATGCATATTTTGGAATTTAGACCCTACCTTATTAATTCTAGGTTCTACTCAAGTTCTACTTGTTACAATTTGTTATCTTTTATAAAATTCAAAAAAATCATAAAGATAAGAAATTTTTGGATAAAATGTAAAAATGAGCTTTTTGGATAATTTTCTCTTAAACGGATAAATAAAAAAATCTTTTTAAAAAATGAAACCCAATTGAACCTTCAAAGCTTTTACCATAGCATTTTTTGGATGCCTTTTTTCCCCCTCTTAGAGACAATTTTAGGTAATTTTAAAAGATAAAAATAATAAAGAATTTTAAAATTCAGAAAATAAATAATAAATTTAGAAAATTAAGAAATCTTAGCAAAAAACTTTAAAATGAGCTGTCTGAGTAGTTTTCCCTTAAAGAGTAAAGAAAAAGATCTCTTAAAAAAATTGTAATCCAATTGAGATGATGCTCGATAATATTAAAAGATAATGAATAAAAAAACTCAGAAAATTCATACAAAATTCAGAAAATTCATATAAAATTCATAAAAATAATAAATTTTTGGATAAAATGTAAAAATGAGCTTTTTGAGTAGTTTTCTCTTATAGAGTAAACGAAAAATCCTTTAAAAAAATTGAATTCCAATTGAATAAGCCTTTAGGGCTTTATAATAGGATTTCTCGGATGCCTTTTTTTCGTTTTAGAGACTACGCTAGGTAATATTAAGAGATAATAAATAAAAAATAACAATTTAGAAATTCAAGAAATTCATACAAATTCAGAAAATTCAAAAAACTTTGGAAAAACTTAAAAATTAGCCTTTCAAGTGGTTTTCTCTTAAAGAGTAAAGAAAAATCCCTAAAAAAATTGAAACCCAACTGAATAAGCCTTTAGGGCTTCACCATAGGGATTTTTTGGAAGCCCTTTTCTCTTTAGAGATGATGCCAGGTTGCTGATTGCACTATTCATTTGAATTATACTTGATTGTGCCTCATTTATACATTGATTGTAATTATCATTTTTGGAATGATCGATAGATTGAACTCTTGCTCCATCTCTCATGGTAGGCCGAAGTAGAAAGAAGTCATGGATGACCATTCTCATGTGCCCTTTGGTGATGATGAGAGCTATAGAGATTTCATACTATCTTTATTCAAAGAAGAAGCAGGTGAGAGCTACCAAGAGTTCTTCCTGATTCTATTCAATGAAGGAGAAGAAGGAGACAAGCATGGCGAAAGAGGGGGAGAAGAAGGAGGAGGATGAGGCCTTCATTTATACGGAGAAGAAGAAGAAGAAGAAGAAGAAGAAGAAGAAGAAGAAGAAGAAGAAGAAGAAGAAGAAGGTGAGAGCTACCAAGAGTTCTTACTAATTCTATTTAATGAAGGAGAAGAAGGAGATGAGAATGGCGAAAGAGGGGGAGAAGAAGAAGAGGAGGAGGGACCCTTATTTGAAATAGTGGAACTATCTATTGAAATAGAAGAAGAAACAATGACTTATGAACTGGGCAAGGTATGCTTGCCTGCTACTATTCGTTATACTTCCAAATAAAGTTTCCAATTTTTTTTTTTTTTTTGCGCATGCCTTTTTCCCCCCAGTTTTGATGCTATGATTCTCTCTTTGGTTGGACAACGGGATTACTTCTTGTCAATTATACTTGGGCTCTTAAAACATTTTTTCTTGTAGCTTTACGTAATTGATTGACTTACATGAAGTGCCAATTGACTTACTTTGCAGGAATTAGAAGACATTGAGATCGAAGTCAATGATAACATTTCGAAGTGGCTACTCGTGAATAAGGAGAAAATAAGTAGGAGCGTAGCTAATGTCTTTGTCATTGGGGCATAAGTTGCTCTGATCATAAGATCTAATATTCTGCTTAACACAGACTCGCAATGATACTCACAACCATATTTGTATTTGTAAGGTTAAAAGTGGTCTAACTTCACCATTTGCTTAATTGTGCCGTGCATGTATAATAAGTGTGGTGTGCATACCACAACTATCGTGCACATGCCATAAGTGTGCTGTGCATGTGCCGTGCCAACATCGTGCAGGTGATGTGCATATTCCAACATCAACATAAAAAAAACTTAAATTTCAATTAAAAAAGCATCACAACCCCAATTGGCATAAGTACTAATAAGTCATAACTCAATACAACTGTCACCTCCTATTGATTTTCATTTTTTGTATCCTTTCATCGGAGTTTTAAGGAAAAAGATGCCAAATAATTGTAATCAAATTAGAAACCGCCAACCTTTTGCAACTTCTCGAAAGCATTAGCCTACGCCAGCAGTATTCACCCTTGAATCGCCTCACCGGCCATTAGGTTGCCACTCTCTTTTCTTGCTCGCCCTCGCCGCCCTTCTGTTTCTTCTTCTTCTCCAAGTCGACCAGTCCCAACCCAGCTCCAACCCAAATTGATAATTTGCGTGCCATTGGGACTTTGCCATAATGGTGGAGCTATAAAGCCCCACTACATCCATTTAGGATTTGAATTATCCATTTTTCGACTTGCAGAGGTTCTCTCTACAAGTCCAAAGATGGCATCTCCAGCTAGACTTGGAGGGACCTCCTCCATTTTCCTTTGCATCTCTCTCTCTCTCTCTCTCTCTCTCTCCACCATCACTTTCTATTTGCCGCCGTCAAGAGTACGCGGCTTGCTCCTTCCGTTCGCCACCCTTCGTCAGGTAACTCCCGCCCCTCTCTCTCTCAGAAACCAAGGTTCGCTTTGTTTTTGTTTAGGTTGCCGAAGTAGACAGACAACCGGCCGACCGACGATAGGCCGATGTTCGGCAGGTTGCGTGCGAGGGAGAAGAAGAGGAATTCGCGGGGAAAAGACAAACCAAAAAGCGGCAAAAAAAAAAAAACAAATTCAAAAAAGAGGAGAAAATAATTTTTTTAAAATGTTATAAAAAAGTTCATTTTTATCCGACCGGATCGATATGATATATGGTTCGGTTCAACGGTTCGAATTGGGTAAACCCGGTCCAAACCCGTTCTTGTTTCCCCTTTTAGAGATGATGATGATAGGTAATTTTAAAAGATAAAAATAATAAAGAATTTAAAAATTCAGAAAATTAAAAATATTCAGAAAATAAAAAAAACACCCTAAAAATTAACTATGAGTATTTTTCTCTTAAATAGTAAGGAAAAAGATCCCTAAAAGAGTTGTAAAATATTCAGACAATTCCTGATGGTAATAAAAGATAACAAATAATAAAAATTTAAAACTCAGAAAATTCATTAAAAAATTCAGAAATTTCATATAAAATTGAAAAATATCACAAAAATCAGAAATTTTTAGATAAAACTTAAAAATGAGCTTGCATGTTAATTGGATGATTGCAATGAACTATCACCACTTGCCATTACGATTCATTGACCATAACGTATGTTTAGACATACGAATAATATGAAACATTAATAAAGTAAAAGCTTTAATCATAAAATGAAAGCTCAAACTAATGGTTTCAGATTATTACTCATTATTGGATGTCATGGAATACCATATAATCATGCAAAGACATAGACAAAGGAAAACACAAAAACTTATTCCTACCTAGAACTTGAAATCTATCTGTCAAAATAAGTTCCTAAATTTTTAGAACTTGAAACCTACCCCACATATGTTAGAATTTGAAATCAGTCAAGTTTTCACCAGCCTAATTCTTTGGTTTCACCCACCCTACTGGCAAGGATCTCTTGGTTTTGCAAATTTGAGTGAGCTAGTATCTTCTTACATGTCCAGACTCTTTGCATGACGTGAACATCATTTTTATATTAACTACTTTTGCAAATGGTGAGAAATATATTCTGCATTTTAGAGTGTAATCAAAACATTACTTAAGCTAGTTGAGAAGATCAGGTAAACTAGTTGGGGAAAATCGAAATTAATTGATGGATCGGTTGATAATTTGGGATGTACTAGATTGATTATTATTTTTTTTAGTTGGTCAATTTTTTTTCCCAATAAGTCATTTTCCTAAAAAATGAATTATATCTTTGCATTTATTTCTCTTGAAACCGCAGTTCGAGAAAATATCTTATAATGTTTATTAATTATCAAAATAACTAGTGAAGAAATTTACAAAGTAAAGGCAACCGTTTTATGAATCCTTAATAAAAATCGCAACCCCAAATCAATTATTATATGCTCATGAAGTTTGTATTAGTTGACTAGAGCCAAGTGCAAATGCACAAGTTAATATGCAAATGGTGTCCTAACTAGATAAACTAATATGAGAAGTGCCTTGCCACTAATTGGAAGGACCTTTATATATCGTGAACATCTAGAATGACCTTAATCGAGGGTGAACAAGTCAAGAAGAATGGTCAAGATTTGGTGAACATTTGGATGGATATGATGGTGAACAAGTCTAGGACGAGGATATTCAATAAAGTTTGGAAGGACCATGGAAATGTGAACAGTTAGGTAGAACCATGATCGTCAATATACTCGGAAATATAAGATAGAAGATCGAATCACTTAGAGAAGTAGTGGGTTGTTGGCAAGATTAGTAGGTTGCGGGCAAAGCATTTCCTATAAGATGAAATGGAAGACTAAGATGATATCGATGATTAATGTGAGTTTTGTGAAGAACAATGAAGTTATCAATAAGAGGGGAACATGTCTAAAATGTTAACAATCTTTCATCAACCTAAATTTTTTGGAAGTTGACATGTGTAGAAGGATCATTGGATGATTGATCACTAGTCATTCCATATGGTTTGACTATGAACAACATCAATAGACTGATGATAACAAGCACAAAATGATAATGAGCAATGGATCATGCTAATATCAAATCCTAGAAGGTATTTGTCACTTGGTCATCTAGTTGAAAAGTTGATCATAACAAAAATAGCCGTTGACAAGCCTTGGAATTTGTAGCAAGAGTACTAGAGTAGAATCAGAGCAATCTTGTCAATTATGATCAGGAGATAGACTTAGATAGAAGCATAACTAATTGCTTTGGGAAATTGCCACTGTCTATCAGAGAGATGTTTTGATGTTGATGAGTGACAAAGAGACCTTTTGCTGTTGGGAATAGTGGAACCATCGGCTACTTGAGGGATTTGAGTTGGAAATGGTCATCAAAGGTTGGATGCCTATAAAGAAGTAGTTGGGTTGGAGGGAAACGAACTAAACTAGTCTATTACTCTGAGTATTCTTCTTTGCTATGTTCTTATTGATGATAGAGGTGTATTTTTTTATAATATCTCTATCGGATGCCATTGTTGGTGGTCATGAAAAAAGCAAGTGTACAAAAGTGATAGCGATACTTGTATCTTGATAGTGTGATTTATCATTTGATGAGAGCAATATGTGCTGATTATAATTTGTTTTGAAGAATATTAGTGGATTCTAGTCTTATTGTGGTTGTTAGTTGTGAAGAGTGGATATAGCATTGATAATAAGCCAAACCATTATATATTAGCTTGCAATATCTTCTATCTCTTTACTAACAACATTATCTATTCGTTATTTTTAGTATAGATTCGATAGTAGCGTATGTGCCTATTATTATCAATTTGATTATGCTAACGTCAAAATTTAAGTTACTAAGTTGTGCAAAAAAATTTTTCATAGTTCTCAAACAAAGTTTTCACCTCCTCTCAATTGTATCGTTGACCATAACAATAATATAGACCAACGAATTAACAATAAATACACAAATTTCACATTTTTGGCCATAGCAGCTCGCAAAATCCTAGGCAAATGCTAGACTCTAGCTTGCATTGCCTCTGCTATTACCATTCAAAGTCGAATAATAAAAAAAAAAGTTCTTAGCTTTGCTTTGTTAGAGAGCAACAACAAAAAAGAAGTTCTCTTGATTTAGCTTATGATTGACAAAGCAAAGATGTACCATTAACATCACAAGGATGCTTCATTCTATCATATAAGTTTGCAATTTGTCGAGGATGGCTAGCCAATTGATGACTTAAGCACATAAACAAATCGATGCCTCATTACTATAGAGCCCTTGCCTCTGAGCCCTTGCCTCTGAACAATTTTCAGGCTCTAGCCTAATTCGATACACCATTGGAAGGACTTGTAAAAGTCACCTTATCCTCAGAGTCAAATAGGAAGCCACCAAGAGGAGCTTGTATCTCTACCCATGCACTAGAACGAGCTAGAGGCCTTTCTCCATTTTTGTGTACATACTATAAGCAACTCTAACATTAGCTCAATGTTATGTGATATATATCTTTCTACAAGGATATAAAATGGCCAAAACACCAAGAGGGTCGATGATATCAAACCAAATGGGGATAGATCTTCCATTTCACTGCACGTAATCTACATAAGGCTTCAAAATGCACCTGAGCTTGAGTATTTTTCTTGATGCAGAAGTACTCTAAGCCTTGTTCATCCCCTTAAGACATCGTGTTCTGTAATATTTATTAGAATCCGGCCAACAAAGTGTTTGGTTTTGTTGTGACTTGGGAGAAACACGTTAAAGCATCTTGAATGTTTCAAGCTTTCATCATTCTAGATTACTTCTCGAAAAGGTGTTTATAAAGATGGTGAAAACTCGGCCAGTAGTGATCTCCCTCTAAATTTGGTTGACATGATGCTGATACATCAAGCTGATGTTAAAATCCAAAAACTAAGAAAGTAGTGAACTTTTCTCAAAGTGATAAAAAGCAACAAGAAAAAAGGTTTCATTTACCATTAGCATTTTTCACATTCCCATTGGACCAAAAATTACAGGGACCGCAAAAAGCTTTTCTCGTCCCTCCCTATTCCATCTTTGAAAGCTTAAAAGGAGTGCAAAAACATATACCTACACTGTAAAGAGTATAATTAGGTCATCTCTAGAGTTAGAAAAACTTGGAACTTAGCTTGTTCACTTTAGCCAAGAGAGACACATTTCCTTCACAAGCCTCTTTAAGTATTTCAAGCCTTCCGTGGATAGTGCTCGCTTGTGATGCACCCTCCTCTTGTACAGTCATTTTGGATGGGGATGACATCTTGTATTGGATGAGATCCATCATCATTCCCAGTGGTAACAAATCTCAACAACAAGTCAAATTCAAACTACAAGTTTCATTAGAACAATTGTGTACATGGCTCTTCCTATATAGAGGGATACAAGTAAAAATTGCAACTATGATCTACATTGCATGTACATAGTCATTGCAAAAAATGTATTTGCTAAACCACACCACACCCCCTTCCTCATAATTTTATCTATGAATCAGTTAGTGAGTGTTTGATCTTTCTGCAAAATCCCAACCTTCACACACTGGTGGCCTTGAATGATAACTATTGTATGTGACCATCTAGCAGAAAGAGGTCACCATAAAATTACTCCCTTTCACACAAGAAAAGAAGAGTGACTTGTAGATTGAACAAAGCATTCGATAGTCACATCCACGTTTTACAAGACTCCATTGACATTCAACTGCTCTACAGAATTTCATACCTCATGTCGTTGCTTCTAGGAGCAATACCGCAACGAGGACTTCACTAACATATTTTGTAGCAAAACATGATCTTTTGCATGATCAAGGAAAATGAAAGAGGGGATATGATGCAGGATAAGCGTTAATGCTAGTGATCCTCTAGCAGTGGCTCTTTCAAGTGCTCTAGAAACTCATGACTTTACATATGCTTCTAAGATGTGTTTGTTATCCTGTAAATGAAAAGATATGAAACTCATCAAGGAGCTCAATACAAGTCTTTGAGCATTGAGACAATACCCTCAATGAAGTTATTCCTCGGAAATAATGTAATGTGTACAAATATTCTGTAATTTGGGAACTTTGGATGTAATACCCAACAACGACATCTACCCTGCATCTAGAGTTCATAAAAAATCCAACTTGTCAAAGAAATTTTACATTTTTCTTGTATGCCAAAGAAAAACGTAAAGTATGTCACAACTGCATAATGTAAGATTCTTCAACAATAGAAATACATGTGATGGCAAGTAGCCACTTCAGAATATAACGGTTCGAAAGTCCAACAAAAATCCTAAAGGTATTAGGTGAACAGAGACTACATATATAACATGGACCATTAGAATTCCGTATTTATGTCATACAATATATACTTTAGAATATCTTCTCACAGCAAGCTGCGATGAAGAACAAAAAGACAACTATCCTATACATGATGTAGATATCAAAAGACGTTGAATGGAAGATAATTTTCTTGCTCCCATATGGAAAATGAGATAATAGAAAACCAAACACGAAATGAAATATCAAATGAGACATAAAGGATATACATTAGGTAGAAAATTCAACCCAAAAAATTAATTTAACAAATGGAGGAGAAAATGCGCATATAAGACCCATTGAGCCCCATTTTGAGTAATATGGCAATATATTTACTTTAAGAAAAAAAAACCAATACCACAATTCCACTGAACAAGTTCGTTCATGATGTTTGAACAAACATCAAAAGAAGAGAACAAGTATTTTCAGGAACTTCCACATAACAATGGAGGTATAGCGCAACTTGATGACCATACAGTAGATCACGATAGGATATTGCAGCAAACTGCTCAATAACAGCTTCAATAAACATTGAGTAACCATCATGAAATTCTGATCCAAAATTTAACAATGCCCATTTATTTAAACTATTTATTTCAGGCTCATCTTTCAGCGTATGTTTAGTGCTTCTACTTATAATTTCTCGATCAAGAAGCTGTCCAAAGAGTTCTTGTAAAGCTTCATAAACATCCCTACTTCTACTACTCTTCAATCACAACCAACCTAACAAGTACGATCATAGGCAATGAATGAAATTTCCACGCTAGTGACACATGTTGAGCTAGTGAAGTGCTATTTATGCATTGCGAATGAGACAATGCCTCCACGCCCAATATAAAGAACATTCCAGCTTTAGCAATTTCAAATAAAGTGTCATGATCCTAAATAGGAGAAATGACACCAGAAACTTTTTGATATGTACTGTACATGCCATCCCCCCATGCACTCTTCGGGCCGATGAATGAATGCATGGGAAGTGGCACTCTGGTAAGCCCATGTTGGTGTTTGTTTTGATAAACAAGCATTCTTGTAATTAATATCAAAGTTTGATTGCAACGGAAGTAAAAATACTCATACACATATTTCCAAAGTATTTTCGTGTATTTTAATAAAAATACAAAAGAGATAAAATGGCTAATCATATTAACCTTGTACCGTGCTCCAAAATTTGGTTATGACGTTCTTCAGATTCTTAGCACTAATATCTGATATCCTTACAATAGTGGTTCTGATGTCCTTGATATTTTACCCTTTTGGTAATACTGGTTCTAATGTTCTTCAGATGTCAAACGTTTGATCTCTTCGTAATGTAGGTTTTGACATTCTTTAGATCTAGCCCCACAAGTGTTGGGCCTCTAATTCAGACACATCACCAATTTCACGTTGAATAGAAGAGAGAAATTGAGAGATTTCACAACTACTCTCGTGAGTGAATGATTTAGTTGATCACTATCAACACTCTCAATTGTCTATTATTGATCATTGATCATTTTGCATTACCTTTTGTAGCTAGTGAGATCACATTTAAATCAGCGCATTAACTCTAGAATTAGTTCAGCCATAACTTATGACAAATGTAATTTCCGATATTTCAGACACTAATCAAGGCATTAACTCTGTAATTGTTACATAGCATTAATCTAGACATTTATTTGTAATCATTACAAGTCTTTATTTTGGGTATTAGCTTTGTAACTGTTACAAATATTTAATTTGATCATTACATTTGAAACTGTTTCAAAGTATTAATTGGTCATCTTAATGTGAAATCGTTTCAGATCATTAAGTTGTCCAATGATTCTGAAACCATTTCAGACCATTAATGTCACTATTACATTTGAAACCGTTTCAAATATTTAATTTAGCTATCAAGTCTGAAACTGTTTCAAATAATTAAATTTATGATTGATTCCAAACTCACTTCAAATCATTAATGATGCCATTGATTTTGAACTCACTTCAGATTATTAATTCTAGGTCATTGAATCTAAACATGCTTCAAATTCTTGATTTAGCCGTAAAGTCTGAAACTCGCTTTAGACTTTGTAAAGTCTAATGCCCATTTTTCAAATCTTTTATTTTTAACCCGACTCAATCTAATTGGCTCAACTTGCAAATATATTTGCAATATTCTCTCTCTTGTTCAAACGTCATTCTAATTGGTTATGGTATGCGACATATCTAGGTTCATCATTGAGCTAGCAGTAGGATCTGTACTAACACATTAGCACAATCAAGAGAACCAATGGTCCAAATCAATCTCCTATTCCTACAAACTATGAGTGACATCTAGCAATATATCATGACTATCCAAATCATGTGAAATATTTTAAGAACATGATGAACTTGTCAGCTTTGGCAACCGTGTAATTTGATCCCTTTGTCTCGCAATGTCCTGATTGAATAAAGGCTATGGAATTGTTAGTTAACCATAGGTTCGATCATATGCCTAAATCTAATTGACATGTATTCTTCGGGACATGAACCATTTGTTCTCGGTTACAACCTTGGCCAAGGATTTCAATATAATATCACGATTAAATCACATAGGATATCAATCTTGTAGATCTATATATAACAAAAAGATAGATTTCATATTGCACACGCATGTGCCTTCGTATGTGAACAAATAATGACAATCAACTATAGAGATGGTTTAACGAAGTATCAATATGTGCACTTATGAACCATAGCCATCCAACATACAAGTTAGCATCGTGTCTCAGATTTGAGAATCTTACACACACCAAAACATGAACGATTAGTCATTGACCCCACTAAAAGCATCCATATTACCAATCGTTATATGCATGTCACATTCAATGAACTTGTCCGATACAAGCACCTATGTTATAACTTGGATATCACAATATCCAATAACTTATGACTCATCATCCCCTCGGGTATCCAATACTGAATGATGAAACTTAAGAATACACTAGGGTCTCGATAGGATCATCAATATTCTCTCAATGATCTATCGACTGGAAACTATTTAAAAATTCAGCATAATTGTAAACTTATCGATTATCACACACATTCTTAACCCCTTAAGAATATGTTCAGTCTTAACTGATCTTATGAATTCATTCATGGGAAGATGAATGAATATTTATTTGCCATTAAATAATCCTTAACATGTAATTATTACATGATTGCTTTAGGGCATATAACTAACAGCACACTTCCGAGCCATATTAGTACAAGGAGGACTTTCTGCTTTCTCATCTGACAAGTCCATATTCTCACAAATCGTTTCAGGAGAAATACTACCATTTTGATTTGCTTTATGCATAGTACTTCAACTGCCTTCTACGGAACTTGCCTCTCTTTACACACAACCATCTCTTTCTGAAATGAGATGACAATAATTTGCTAACATGATGTAGGTCCTCTTCGTTATACTCCCACGTTAGAGATCTCCTGCTAAGAGGAAAAAAGTGCTGAGTAGAGATATTCAAGCACTATAGAACAGGGACTTGGAACAAAAAGTCAAATGCCTTCTCCACAACAGAAAACGTGATTCGTGAATGATTGTATGTGATCATTGGAAGTTTCAACATCGACAAGATGCCAAGATGACAAAGAAAGAACGAACAACTACGTTGATCGTTCAGAGAGTCCTAAGTTAACAAACACATCGAGGATATAAATAACATCCAAGTACACTAAACTATAAAGATAAACAGCCAATTTATTTCCCTAGTTACATTTTTAAGGAAATGCCTCGATGACGGATTGGATGGCGCGTATGGGCTTGATCGTGTACTTGGTGAACCCAGCTTGGCAAAGCACGTGAGCCCACTCCTTCTCAGTCCTCTCTTTGCCTCCACCAGTGTGAGCCATCATCACCATGTCGAGGGTTAGCCTCACGTCAGTCAACTCGTCGTCTTCCTCTTTGCCGATCACGGCTTCCATGATTATCACCTTCCCTGATTTGCTCCCCGAGATGGCTTCTTTGCAGTTCTTCAGGATTTGCACGCACTCGCTGTCCGACCAATCGTGAAGAACCCACTATACATGTTCAAAAGAAGCTAGCCTCTATTAATAACACCTGAAAAGCCGACCACATGCATGTGTGTGCAGAGATTATCTTGGAATTAATAGGACTAGAATCACGGAGGGATAACAGGACAAAACAAAGTCACTTTTACCTCCATTCTTAGGTGGAGGAAATTTTCCCAAAGAATAATTACACAAATGATTTTTGAACGTTAATTATATGTGTAATATCACCTTCAAACTTTTAATTTGTTTAATATGGTCCCTAAACTATTAGTAAATACCACAATGCAATCTCTAAATTATATGAAAATGTCTAATATCATCCTTCAATTAATTCAAGTCTAAAGGCAATATTGAGTATTTTCATATAATTTAAGAACTAAATTGAATATGTATAAAAATTTGAAAGATCATATTGAATAAATTAAATTTAAAGATGACGTTATACATTGGGCTAAAATCCAACAACCGCATTAAACAAATTAAAAATTCAGGGACTACATTGCATATTATTCAAAATTTAGGGATCATTTGTGTTATTTTCTCTTTTCCTATGCATACCCCACAATTTTTAACTCATCTTTCAGGGGTAGGGTTGAAATAATTTTTTTTTCCATTTAGGGATGAAGTATAGTTCGAAAGAAAAAGGTAGAGAGGTAAATAGCGGTGTGTTTGAAGATGATCCAGTAGTATAATAAATCCCCATTAATGGTATGTGAACATGATATCAGCGATTTCATATAAATTCAATTTTGCAAATCAATCACACAATGAATTCTCTCATTAGAAGATTAAACACTGTCGGTGCATGATTTTTGTTTGAGGATACAATCAGTTTGGCAATAACTAATAAGAGATGTACAAAATCACTTGTTACCATATGGATAATCGCTGCATGTGGGGGTTTATAAGATCAACCGTTGAATTGGACGAAAGAAATGTTAATGAAAATGCATTTCATGTTTAAAAAACCTACCAATCATCACCAACATAATAAAAGACACCTTTCAAAAGTATATACTATGTACATTGCATTGCTTTCGCAATTACTTTCTTCACAATTCTTGTCCTTTTTGTCAGAAAAAGCACTGTTTTTAATAGTTGGCTGTTGCTAGAGGTGAAAATGAAGATGGGGAAATTCAGACCAGCCCAAAAGTCCTTAAGCCCGAATAGTCTTGGTCGGATATTAGGCTCGTTCTATTATACATGTTTTCATCTTGTGAAGTCTGAATGACTTGACCCATATCGGATATTTTATTTATAACATAATTTTTATTTATTTATTTGTCATTCTAGCAATATATAGATAAAGTTCTCTATCTTGGATGAGAAAAACGAAATACTACTAGCGAGCTGATTATTTACGAGGGAACTAATTATTTTATTTAATGTGGAATAATTTCAGGCCTAGCCTAACCCAAGTCGAACAAGGCCGAAACCTTTGGGCCCAAATTTTTTTTGGGGGCTAAAATCCCGGCCTGTTTACACCCCCAAAAGTCCGTCATTAGTAATCAGATATATAATTGTATAGCTCACTTATTTCTATTACCCACATGCAAATGTATTATATCATGCTATAAATCTATTAATGAAGTAGTCTTTCAATAAAATGTTTGGTGTGTAATTGATGAACCGCCATATCGCCCAGAGCAAGTAACACTAACTTAAAAATGACCATAGTAGGATTTATCAAATCCAAGTTAAACCATTTAATCTAATATTTAAAATTTGGTTTAGAAAAAAAGACAATGCTATTTTCACCTCTATTTTGACTAAGACACTCATTTTTCTAGTTAACTTACCCGAATCTTCTCCCCCCCCCCCTGCGGGCGGCTCTAATATATATTTATTTATTTATCAAGCTAACTTGCAAAATTGCCTTTATTTCTATCATCTCTCACCAGTTTCACAATACAAATATTTCATTACACCTAATAAGATATTGTTTTACCTTACACTTTGTCATCGCTTTACCTAGAGAATATTTTCAATTTTAATTTATGGTCTCATTTTTTAATCACAAGAAATTTCTATTTATGAATGTTTATGAACATACAGTCAATTACCCTCTTTTTTTTTATAATCAAATAGTGTGAGTAAAACTATATTTCAAAGTCGAAAATTAAATTAAATTTAATTATCTATCCAATCTTGATAAAAAAAAATGGAAAAGAGAAAGTGTTCAGAATATGGAAAAAGGAAAATTTGTTAGGAGTATGATCAAATGTCAATCATATTTATATTTAAGTCATATCTAAATATTAACAAAAGATGAGCGCATAAATGCAACAAAAAATAAAAAGAGGAGGAAACTCCTTGCTATTCTATTGCTACTATGAAGAAAGTAATTACTATCGAATTGTAAATTTTATTTCATAGCAAGTGGATCAAAACTTTAAAATATGTTTAAAAATTTTCTTCTGAAAAAATCTAACGTGGGTTTGAAAGTGAAAGGTGTAAGTAAGTTTTCAACCCTCATCTTGCAATTTATATTAAAATGTGAAAAGCTCAAAAGAAAGCACAAATCAGCGATGTTTAATGTTAGAAACCTACAAAGTTTATCAGGAGAAACACCAACAAGGGTAAAAATTGGCTAGATAATTAGATTGAATTTAGTTTTCAACTTTGAAATAAAGTTTCCCTCAAACAATTTGATAAAAAAAAAAAGGCAATTAATTGTGTCTTCATAAGCCATTGTAATTAGAAATTTCTAACTTTGTATGTAACTTTTGCGATTAGAAATTTGAGAACATAAATTAAAATTAACAACATTCTCGAAGCAAAATGATAACAGGATGTATGACAAGAAAATATGTCGCTAGGTGTAATTTGACATTTATATGATGAAACTGACCAAATATGATAGATACTAGAAAAAGACAATTTTGTTAATTAGGTTGATAGGAAAAAAGAAACAATAAATTGAAGAGAGAGAAGGGTTTTTTGGTCAATTGATTGAAAAAAATTGAGTATCTTAGTCAAAATAGGATGGAAATAGTGCTGCCATAAAAGAATTAGACAAATCTGGACTCGCCTGATAATAATACTTAACGAAAAAAGTCATGTAGAATTTCTTGACAAGAAAAATTGATGCTACTTGGTTTTTTTTTTTTTTTACAATCAAATCCTCTAACTTTTATATTGTTCAGTTAGTGTTATTTTTAGCCCATGTAACTTACACAGTCAAGTTAAGATTTCTTTTTTTCTTTATTTTCCCTGCTTGTCTTCTTCTAATTTGGCGGCCCATTAGCATAACTTTCTTTCTTGCGCTACCATATCAGATTGCTATGTAATTAATTGTTTGGATGGTTCGTGATTGACCGAAGGATGTGGAAACTAATCGAGAATATTAGAAGGCTTAATTGGACAAAATATAATTTAGAGGATAGTATTGCACAAATATAGAAAGTTTGAGGACCTCATTGAATATATAAATAAAAATTTAGATAGGTAAAATCGTAATATATATAAATATATATTTTTGGTTAAAACTGAAACTTCTCTCTCTCTCTTTTGGGTCCACCTAAAAATGTACCTTAAAAAAATGTACTTAGCCGGGTTAGTTTATAGATGAGCTTTTGACATGCGCACGTTGCCAAAAAGGGTGAAACAAGAAGTTAAAAAAGGCACTAACCTTGAGGAAAGCAGCGTCGGCCTTTGGAACGCCCTCAAACATGTCGCCTCCGACATGCTCCACCCCCTCGCACGGCGGTGAGGCCCCGGAGACGACGTGAGGGAGGTCGAAATTGATCCCTCTGATCCACGGAAATGCCTTCCTCAGTAACCTCAGGGTGGTCCCGTTCCCTCCTCCGACGTCCACCATGGTCAGGACACCTTCGAACACCTCCGGGCAATCCTCGGCGAGTGCTGGCACCGCCACTCTTGCGTCGCATGCCATGGCCTCGTCGATGAGCCTGCTGTGCCCGGGATTCGCTGCCGAGTATACCCAAACGTCGTCGCCGTGCGCCGCCACGAAAGGCGGAGAAGCCGTGGCGGCTGCTGCAGACACGTGAGAGCTCAGGTTGAGCCATGGGGCGAGCATCACCGGGGTGGTCTCCAGCCGAATGAAAGCGGCCATTGAGTTCTCTCCTCTGGTCAGGAGAAGGCGAGAGAGAGGGGTCTGTGAGTAGGTGTCGCTGTCTGCGCGGTGCCTGAAGATCCTGCGGTGGACGAGGAAGCGGAGGATGCGGCGGAGGGAGGAGGGGCAGCAGCCGAGCTTGGAGGAGAGCCGGGACAGAGAGATGGAGGGCTCCGGGTGGCTCTCCATGGCGTCGGCAATGCCGAGATCAATGGCGCACTTCACCACCGCCATCTCAGTGAAGCCGAAGACGTACTTCCAGATGTCCACCCCGGCTTTTGCTTCTTCATCGTCCTCGTTGCCGGGGCCTTGCGCTGTTGATTTTGGTTCTGCTGCTGGTTTTTCGAGTGTCATGCTGGTTTTTCGAGTGTCATTCTCTCTCTCTCTCTGTGGGTTTTGTTTGATGAAGCTTGCGGATGGAAACTCAACTTGCTACTGGATTAGCAAGCACGAGGAGAACCGCGCAGATATTTCAGGTACTTGATAAGTATACCAAATTTATAATAGTTTAGTTTTAAATTTATTTTACATAAAATCTGGAACGAGATTGGACAATCACTTCTTAATGTCTCATAATTTTCACGACGAAGTGCTTGAGTTTCAAAGAGTGATGCTTCACATAAAGAAAATATATGGGGTAGGCTGGCTTATTTAAAGATGGGGCGATGGGATGGAATAAATTTTTCCATGACACGTATTTCTTTGTTTCTTTCATATGATTAATTTAATTCTGTCGAATATCCTTGTAATGATGATTAAATTATATTACATAATTAAATGTGTCATTTGGACAGATCTTTTCAGTCGTGTCTTTGCGGTTTAAACGAGTTCAACTGCGCATTGCTTAGAGAATCTAGCTCGACGTCCTATCCGGTTTGAAGACGCCCTTGGAAACTTCTGATGTTGGACCAAGTCCAAATCTCCATATGCAATGGTTTTTTGCAGGTAAATTTCTTGATATATTAAGGTGATCTTCATTTAAAATACCACCGAACTTTTGGTGATCTTCGCACAATGTCTAGAATCAAGAAAAATTGATTAGACGTGCTGTGTGAAGCATATATCTAATCAATAGGAAGCAAGTTTTCGATAGAGACTTTCAATTGTGATCCAATAATACGATATTCAACTTGAATGTATTCCTTATTTTAACGTGTCGATTCGCACACCTTATTCTCCAATTGAAGGAAAAGTTTTTCTTCCCTAACTCCTATTAATATTTTCGAATTTTATATTTCAGAGTTCAGAAGAAATAATTTTATGACATATTAAAATGCAAAATGATATTCATTGAAAATGTCATGAAATTTTTGGGGACAAGTACAACTGTACAGGGTTGGATAGATTAGATGAACATACATGAAGAGTTGATGGGCACCCATCAGGTCTGTCGCCTTTCAATCATTTCTAACCTTTTTGGAGACTTCATAGGAAAACCACCGTTTTATCGCAGGCTTGATTGCGTTTCTCTTCATCTTCAAGCCATAGCAACTTCTAAAACCAGACAATAAGACAGACCGTCCTTGAGTTTTAACCTAATGCACATTGTGACTCCTAAAATTTTAATTTATTTTATATGGATTCCTAAATTGTGGTTCCAATCGAATAAATAATATGATCTCCAAAATTTTAAATTATTTAATATGATTTATAAATTTCCGATACATGTTCAATTCAATCTCTAAAATATATTAAAATATTTAATATTATCCATAAATTTGAAATAATAGAAATATACCATTAAATATTCTGATGATATGTATTGCTACATTATGTAATGAGTTAAAGCTCAAATATTATATTGAATAAATTAAAATTTTAAGAAATTTAGTCTAAATTGAAAAATCATTTGTGTTATTATTTCTTAAATAAGAAAAACAATTTTTCGTACCAAAAGCAGCATCTTGAGTGCACCTGGTTGGACAAAGTTTTGGTGACGAGAAAGGTAAGGCGTGTTTCACGACGACATTTCTCGGTCAAAATAGGTCCACCGACAACCATCTCTGGTTTTGCACACATGGGTGAGCCGGCATCTTCTTAAAGTTCAATATTCTTTGAACAACGTGAGTATATTAACTACTAAAGCAAGATTGTACGAAAATATTATGTCAGACTCCATTTGTTTAATAGAATATGTATCATGTGCAAAAAAATTTCTTTAAAAATGATTGCTTGTACTGATGATAATAATGAATGAACAAATTTGTTTTCATCTTCTATGAAAGTGATTATACATAAATTATTGCCAATAATTAATTTTTTTTTCATTAATTAATGATTTTCAAATGATACAATCGATAATTTTTAGAAAAATATTTTACTAATTTTTTTTTTTCACGGAACAAAAACACCCTTGGAGTGTATGAAACCAAAACCAACTAGTAGATCCAATTGGGAAGATCAGGTAAGTAGCTTGGGGGTGAAATTAATGGATTGATGATTCGGGATGCACTTAATTGATTGTTTTTGCTTTCTAAGTCAAAATGTCCTCCTCATAAGTTGTTTTCCGAGAAAATGCATCATCATCAACATTATTATTGTATTTGATTCTACTGATGGCCTTCTGTGAAGAGACTTCTTCTAATTGAAGTCCACTCGATAATGGTAATCTAGCTGATAATATGTGGAAGTACTTCTATGAGTTTTGAGAGGATGTATGATTTGAAAAAGACTAGTAGGACCAAGGGGGTGCTATTGATCTACCTCAAAGCTGAAGTCGATGTTACCTAAACTTGTCATACTATAACAATCAATCACATCTTAAGAAACCCTTGAGACTCATGCTAAATTCAAAATATTATAGGTTCTTGTACACGTTATTGAATAGTGATGATCTCTCTTTGCCACACCATTGATTGAATGCATCTAGCTTGTAGTTTTTCCTAGAGGTTTTAGCTGTGAAAACACTAGGCAACTTTTTTGACATTTTCCACGTTAGTGTTGGTTGTGTTACGTTAGCAAATTTTGTTTAAAATTGGTCAAATGAACTTAATTGGTAAAAAATAAAAATGTTTAATACTAAATTGGCAAAATTAAAAAGTTTAGAACTGAATTAGCAAAAATATAATATGTTTAGGACTTTTTAGATAATTTTCCCAATTGAGTAATTTAGGGGCTGCGTGGTAATGTTTCAGTTCTTTTTTTGTTCCAGGGAACAGAAACAAAAAAAAGTGTTTCTGTTCCGGGAACAGTTTTTGAACAAAAGAACACGTTTGGTAACGTTTGTTCCGAGAATAAAAAAATGAATAAAACACGTTTGATAAATTTTATTCTATTTTTGTTTCTTTTAATTTTTTAATATTTTTATTTTATTTTTAATTTTTTCCTTTCTTTTTTATTTTTTCTTCTTTCGGCCGGTCGGCGGCGCAAAGGCCGGGCAGCCTCGCCCAGCCACGGCGAGGCTTGTCGGCCCCGGCGAGGCCGAGCGTCCACCGGCCTCCGGTGAGGCTCGAGCTCGCCCGGCCAAGGCAAGGCTCGGCCTCGCTGGATCTGGGCGAGGCCGAGCTCGCCCAGCCAAGGCGAGGCTCGCCCTCGACGGCGTCGCCGGCCCTCGACGGCTGGCGACCGGCGAAAGAAAAAAGAAGAAGAAAAGAGAAGAGAGAGAAAAAGAAAAGAGAAGCGTTTCTTTAAAATCGTTTCTGGAACAAGAAATAACTTTTTTTTGTTTCTTGTTTCTATTCTTTTTGTGTTCCGAGAACATAAAAACAAAAAAAAGAACAGAAACACAACTAAACACGTTTTTGTTCTTTTTTTGTTCTCGGGAACAAAAAAAGTACAAAAGTGTTCCAGAAACATTTTTTTGAAACGTTTCCATGCAGGGCCTTAATGAATTTGTCATTGGACTATCAAATTACCGGTTTTAACCACTAAGGGCTGAGAGAGAGATGTCCAATCAGAAATGTTTGTATGAGTCATCGCGAGACGTTGGAAAATCTTCACCGAAGGTTACACGATGTCGGAAAAGTTTAGCCAAGGTTGTGACCGGAAGCTATCTGGCTCGACGAGAATTAGAACAACAAGATTTGCCGACCACAAAGAATTGGCCTCGGCAACAAGTCAAGTGCTGGTGGCGCCTTGCTTGAAGCTGTCGATCTCATTCAGGCCTCTGCAAGATTGCGACTTTCATATTTAACGAGACGTCGGAGAGAAGGCTGTAGGAAGCTAGATCTCGATTGGGCTGAGTGACCTGAGCAAGCGTGCTGCCTGTAGTCTCGTGAGCCTGACAGTCTCGTGCTGCCTGTAGTCTCGTAACCTCGGGGGGGGGGGGGCATTGCCAATATTAGAATAATTTTAACTTTTTCCTGTCTCCCTTGTTCATTATGTTTTGGGACACTCCCCCAAGAAAACAATAGTCGTATAATACAGCTTGTATCAAGGCTTTGATGACGTTCTCTTCATCTTCATGCCGTAGCAATTAAAAAAGCGACAAATTTTCGTACCGAACATCGCAATTTTAAGTCCACGTACTTGCTGCGACAAAATTGTGATGATAGAGACAGACAAGCTTGCGTTGCATGGAGACATCGGATTCGGCATGTTTCACGACGATGTCTCTCTGTCAAAAGCGCTCAATCGACACCAATCTATGATTTTTGCACATTTGAGTGAGCTGATAATCTTAAGGAGAAATTCTATGGTTCAGATGATTATTGTGGACCTGCCTTGCATCCAACGTGCACCGTTGGATAAAAAAGAGGAGGGAAAAGAAAGAAAGGAAAAAAAAAACAGCTTATGTGAGACCGGTCACATGTAAACTAGTTTTATATTGTAACTTGCGAATGTTTAAAGAAATTCATTGACGTGGAAGTGACCAAACATATATTTGATTAGGGAAAATTATGATAGACAAGCTTGCCAAATCAAGACGGGTCTACTAGGCAAGCATTACCACGTTGATTACATGGAGGACAATCGATAATGAAATTGAATAGAAAGCATGATTGAGAATAAAACTTTAGAATAGCAGTACCACTTTTAGGGGTAAGTTAAATGTGTCCAACTGGCTCAGTTTAGAATATTTTGCGATCTAAGCCTTTAATAATTATAACAAAAGGTCTGAATTAGCACGTCGAGGATAATACATTGATATACTATCAATATATCGGCATAAAACGATCTCGGATGAGATTAAAGCTGTAGTCAATTTTCATTCTCCAAAACACTTTGTGCACCAACAAGTTCTTAGAGTTTGGGAATTTTTGTTGATTCCATTTTCCGATTTTTCTTTTCTTTCGATGGCACATATCTTGTATCCTCAAACTCAAGCATTAGGCTGCGTGGAGGGTTGCGCGACGTTGGAAAATCTTCAGTGGATGAAGAAGCTCCGCCGAGAGTTGCAAACCCCACGCCACCTAGCCCAGCAAACTTTAAAACAATGAGGTCTTGCCGAAGCCTCTACAGCTTCAATGGCGGATGAGATGCCGGCAAAGAGGGCTGAATCAAGCTGTATCTCAATTGGGTCGAGAGAGAAATGTACAATCAGAGAGGTTTGCGTGCGTCGTCGCGAGACGCTGGAAATTTTTCACCGTAGGTCGCATGATGGCATCGGAAAAGCTTAGCCAAGATAGAAGCTATTTGGCCTGACGAGAACTAGAATAACAAGATTTGCCCACCATAAGAATCGACCTCGACAACAAGTCAGGTGATGGTGGCACCTTGCTTGAAGCTGTTGGTCTCAATCAGGCCTCTGGCTAGGTTGAGACTACAAGGGTGCGCATGACAAAATTTCTGGAACAGAAATTGATTTCTAGCCAGAAATTAATTTCTCAATTTCTATTTTAGAAATTGAGAAGTTAAAAATTTTAGCTTCTGATTTCTTTTTCAAATCTATTTCTGGAATAGAAATCTGTTCCAGAAATAAAAAAATCAAATTGCGTTATCAAACGGATTTCTGTTCCAAATATGTTCTGAAAAATAGAGAAACAGATAAATAGAGAAGTTGGAATTTTATTATGTGCGCCTTAATTGTTAAAGAGACGTTGAAGAGAGAGGGTCGTAGAAAGCTAGATGTCAATTGGGTCGGGTGACCTCAATGGGGGGGTGTTGCCCGTGGTCCCATGAGCCCGACAATTCGTCGCCTAGAGTCGAGTAATCTTGGGGGGGCCATTGCCAATATTAGAATAATTTTAACTCTTTCCTGTCTTTTTTTTTTTTTTTGACGAGAAACAAAGCTGATAATATTAGATAATAGGCGAAGCTAATACAGCATGAGCATCAGTATAGAGTAAATCCAAAAGAGCAGAAGGGGGACTAGTCACCCAGTTGTTAGTAAGAAAATCAAAACGCCGGGCTTTTGCAACCCAATCAGCAACCCTATTAGAATTCCTACTACAGTGAGCTAAAGAAAGACCCGAAATAATCTCCAATTTGTGCTTGGCCCGGTCCACGAGGGGTTGCACTGACCAATTTAGAGTAGAAAACGACAATACTCTCCACCAACAACCGACAATCAAATAAAAGAAGTATTTCTTTTTCTGGGGAATTCGGGATTAGGTTTGAAGAGATAAAATCTAGGGTTTCAACCAAAGCGACGGCCTCTGCTTGCTCAGCCGAACTTACCTCAATATGCTTTGCAAACCCATCTCGAATTCTACCAAAAGAATCTCTGCAGACACAAGCAATAGCAGCCCGAGGTCTTGATCTTGTATGCTGAGGACCAAAAGAAGAAGATCCTGTCTGCGAAGAGTCGAAGCCAACTTCCGTTGTCTCTCTGGATGGGGCGTGGCCCAATGCCGAAGATAGAGGTCTTCTAGCAGCTCGTTAGGTTAGACCAGGTCCGGGATGAGGGGCTTCTCTTTCTTCAACAGCACAAGTGCGTGGGATGTTCATTTCTTCTTCTCTCTCTTCCGAATCGCAATGCAGTCCATGGTGAGCGTCGGTGATGATGCTTGCTGCTGCTGTGCTGGGTAGTCGGATCTAGTAGATCTGAGGTTCCTTTCTTCAATTGCAGAGACAGTAGGCGTAGCTGCGATGCTACTGGTGCCGAGAGTCAGAGGAAGGTCTTCTATCTTTTCGGACCCACAAGGCTTGCCATGGTGGGCGTCATTCCTAGGTCTTATGAGCTGCAATGGTGCTGGATGTGCAGATCTGGTAAATCTGAGAGATTGTTCCTCAGTTACAGGGGTATAATCCTCGGTGGCGATGGTTCCATAGGTCAGGGGAATGCGATCTTGCCTGCTGAGAGTGGAAGCCCTCTTCCATCACTTCTCTGGAAGGGGCGTGGTCTGCTGTCAAATGTAGGAGTCTTCGAGGCGCTCGATTGGTGAGATCTAGTCTGGGACGCGGGCCTTCTTCCACAACACATGTACGTTTGTTCTTCCCTTTCTTCCGGGTCACAATGCCTGCTGTGTTGAGCATCGATAGCGACTCTATGATGCTGCTGTGGTACTGGGTAATCAGATCCGGTAGATCTGAGGGTTCTTTCCTCGGTTGCAGAGGCAGAAGACCTTCGTTCTCTATGATTCGAAGCGCGAGGCATGCCATGGTGGGCATCTTTCGTTGGTCGTTTGTGCTGCAATGGTACTAGGTATACAGATCCCGTGAATCTAAGATCTTGATCTTCAGTTGCAGATGTAAAAAGCTCGAGATGTTGATCTTCGGTTGCAGAGGCAGAGGGTTCGGCGGCGATGATTCCTCGGGTCGAGTGAAGGCGACCATCTTCCACAACCCCTGCACTGTGTAGCGCAGGCAGGAACTTGCTGTTGTAGGGATGGGAATCACTCGGTGTTTCCAATAATCCAGATCCATTCACCATTGTAAGGGGGTGTTGTGCAATGGGATATTTCGACCTTGCTCTTTAGCTCTATGGTTGTATATCCCAAGTAGGCTATGATCTTCATCTGGCTGTGCAGATGGTAAGGGGGCCACTTCATTTGAGCTTCGATGTAGGGATTGACGACTGTTTTCCATCACTTTGTGTCTGTTCTGCATCCCGGGTGCGCCTTTATGGGTATTACTTCGACGAGGGATGGGCTGATATGTATTTGTAGCTCTATTCTGAACAGGTACACAATGGGTCTAGGCTGGACTTCTTCACTCTCTACATGATGATATAAGTCTATTTTCTTCCTGTGGATAACGTTCCGGCGAAATGCTGGTATCACAAATAATTTCAAATGAGGCATCTATATTAACTATAAGAGTTCCAGGGGCTGGAGGATGCCATTTTTCATATTCCCCTTGGCGTTGATTCTTTTTTGGGGCTTTTCTATTCCAAGTAGAGAAACAGTCCTTTGATGTGGTGGCTTTGAATAGGGTTCGGTGCAGGTTTAAGGTATGATGACTAAAGATGAATTGGTTCCGATCCTTCCATATACACCAAAGAACTGTGGCAACTAATTCAAACTTATGTGAGTCACCTTGCCTCACAAAATATTTAGACAGCCAATCATCAAATCTTGTTAAGCCAACACGATCTGTGCATGTTTTCAGGGTTGGATCGTTCCAAATTTGGGTCGTCCAGGGGCAAAGCAGTAAAGTGTGCTCAATCGTCTCAGGTTCCAACTTGCATATTGGGCATATCGGTTCAGGTACCATCTTTCTCCTATAAAGATTATCCAAGGTAGGAAGCGCATTTTGGCATGCATTCCATAGAAAGAATTTTATTTTTGGTTGCACCACAGAGTTCCAAATAAGCTTTCAAATGAATGGGTCAAACTGGTGTGATGCTGTTGGTGTAGATTCTCTATGAATGTCTGGTTTCCTATTTGAAAAGTAGCCACTCTTCACCGTATAAGTTCCGGATGTGTTATTTGCCCAAACCAACTTGTCTTCGGTAGTTGGGAGTTCGAAAGGTGTTTCCTTAATTGCTGTTGCTAGGGATTCATCAAATAGGGATAGTAGTAGGTCTTCCTTCCAACTTCCAGCTTCAAAATCAATCAATTCAGCAACTTTGGTCGGTTCATTTGGGCTCACCCTTCCTTTAATCATTCCTAATTTTAGCCACTTATCCTCTCTAATGGAAATTTTTTGTCCATTACCCACAGCCCATATAATTTGGGGAGCAATTGCATTTCTTCCAGCCAATAAACTCTGTCATCCCCACGATGGACGAGAGCCTTTCCCTGCTTGCCAAAAGTTACAGTTTGGGAAGTAAAGGCCTTTCATGAATTGGTTTAAGAGTGTATTTGAACCCTGAGAAATCCTCCAAGCTTGTTTCCCTAACATAGCCATGTTAAAAGCTTGTAGATCCTTAAAACCAAGCCCGCCTTTGTCCTTATGTAGTTTTAAAGTATCCCATTTACACCAGTGTATAGCAGAATTCTTGTTAGAGCTTCGCCACCAGAAGTTAGCGATTTTCCTCTCAATTGCTTTGATAATGGAAATTGGGATTCTGAAGATTGACATAGCATATTGAGGTATCGCTTGAATTACTGCTTTGAGATGAATCTCCTTTCCAGCTCTTGAAAGTAAATTATCCTTCCAACTTTCCAACTTCGAGTTTACCCTGCCCAATATCCATGCGAACATATCTTTTTTTGAGGACCCCCAGTCAAGGGATTCCTAAATATTTCCCGCGCAATTTCGGAATCCGAAAGACCGATAACATGTTTCTTCTAAGGCTATTTGGACACCCTTTGCTGAAAAACAGTCCTGATTTGTTGAGATTTATGGCTTAACCAGATGCGTAGCAGTAGTGATGGAGTATAGTTAACAAGTTTTGACATTCCCGTACTGTGCCATCTAAGAAGAAAATAAAGTCATCAGCAAATAGTAGGTGGGAAAGGGTTGGGCAGGTCCAGTTTAGCTTGATGCCGTGAATTGTATCCTCTGCTATTGCTTTCTTCATCATATAAGATATGACGTTAGCTATAATAATGAACAAATATGGTGATAATGGATCCCCCTGACGAATACCCCGAGATGGCTTGAAATAGGGTAAAGATTCACCGTTGAGATTGATGCTATATGATACTGTGGTAACGCATTACATAACCCACTTCACCCAATCAGCACTAAATCCCATTTTACATAAACATTCCTGCAGGAAGTACCATTCAATTCTATCATAAGCTTTTTGCATGTCAAGTTTAAGAATGGCCTGAAATTTTTTCCTCCTGTCTCGAGTTCGTAACCGGTGGATAACTTCTTGAACAATTAGAATGTTGTCTTGAATTTGCTGACTCCCGACGAAAGCACTCTGCTCCTCAGCAATGATGTCTGGTAAGAAAGGTTTGAGTCTATTTGCGAGGATTTTAGAAATGATTTTGTAAATAAAGTTACACAGACTTATGGGCCGAAATTGTTCTAACCGTTCCGGGTTTGTATTTTTAGGGATAAGAGTAATTCGGGTTCTATTAATGGCTGGGTTTATGGTTCTAGACTCAAAGAAAAGCTGCACTTCCCTGAAAATATCCCCACCTATGTCTTGCTAGTGCTGTTGGAAAAATAGGCCATTCAGACCATCCGATCCAAGGGCTTTGGAAGCACCCATTTGGTGAGTAGCTACATAGATTTCTTCCATAGTCACCGCTTCTGTTAGTTTTGTGTTCATAAATAATTTCGCGGTCCTACCGAAGTATATAAGTTGTTGAAGTAATCCACCGTCATATTTTTGAGGTTCTCAGTATTTCTCACCCAATCGCCTTTAGCATTCAGTAGCATCGAGATACGGTTCCTGTTTCTCCGTTGTATAATGGCTGCATGAAAAACTTTGGTATTCCTATCCCCCCATTTCAGCCACTTGACTAGAGATCTGATACCCCCAAACATTTCTTCCCAACGCCATAGCGAGTCGATTTCTTTATGTATATTCTGAATTCTGCTCTAATCATACTTCAAGATAGGGTTGTTCATGTGAAACACAAGTTCATTTTTCAGCCCCTCAATTTGTTTGGAAGCATTAGGAAATTGTTTTTTGCTCCAGGCCGTTAATTGAATAGCCACACTAGATAATTTGTCCACCATGCTCTTCCCGTGGGAAGCCTCCCATGTCCGCTTGACAATTTTCTTACATTCATCATCCTCCGTCCAAAATGGTTCGTATCTAAATTGTTGCCTCTTCCGTGTTAGAGCATGTAAAATTGACAAGATAAGAGGACTATGATCTGAACCAATGGCTGGTAAGGCTATAACTTCAGCATTCGGGTAAGCTATTCTCCATTCCATGGTACATAATGCTCTGTCCAGCCTTTCTTTGACATTTTCCTCACCCTCTCTTCTATTCGTCTAGGTAAAAGCGCACCATTTGGCTTCCAAATCCATTAATGAACAAGCATATAAGAAGTCCCTAAATGCGGTAAGGCGACAATGTTCAGCCATTCTCTTTCCTACCTTTTCCCAATGGTATAATATTTCATTAAAGTCCCCGATGCATATCCAAGGACTGTGATTAGAGAGACTAATTCGTTGTAGTTCATCCCAGAGGATAAGGCGTTCATGAAATACATTAGGAGCATGGAAGAAAGTAATTTGCATTTTCTGTCTATTTTCATGCAGAAAACATTGCACATTTATATAGAAATCAGAATGAGATTCAATTGAAATAGAAACCTGATCATCCCAAAAGAGAGCCAAACCCCCCGATAAACCTTCTGGATTCACAATAAAGTTGTGAGTAGCGTTAAGCCTTCTTCTCAAACGCTGAACTTTCTGCTCTTGATTCTTTGTTTCCATAAGAAATATAATGTTGGGTCTTTCCTGAGTCGCAAGGACTCTAAAAGCTTGAATTGTCGGGGAGACCCCAATCCCGACAATTCCAACTCGAAGTTTCATGGATGCACCAGTAGCTTATTAGGGCCAGCCACCAAAGTCCATTGAGTAGATTTATCTTCCTCCGTGATCAGGATTTCTATGAGTTGTAAGTTTTCAGCATCAATTGATTTTGTGGACTGAGTTCCATACGGGCAGAATGTTTTTCCTTTCTTGGATGTAGGAAGTTTGGTAGACTTTGCTTTACCTTTAGCTGAACTTCTTACTGATGCTAAACAGGGCTACTTCTCTCTTACAACTTCTTTGAGGTGTTCATTATGTAGGGTGAGCATAGATTCAGCATCCAAGTAGCTGCTGTTACGCTTCTGTGGAGATTTGCCTTCCATGATAGTTAAGGCTCAGGAAGATACAAGTTGGCCAGCTTGTTGTTCTTCCTTATAAGAGGGCTGTGATCTGGGAGGCAGAATGGCCTGCTTTCCTGCATTTGATGGTTGCTGAGTTTCATGGATTTCCGCTTGAAGGGGAGTCTCTGGCACCATTTCTTCTTCTTCAATGAGCTAGGATTGTTTGCCATAGAATATTTTTCCATACAGGCTAAGTGTCCGTGCTTCAGCTCGCAACCAATTCCCAAAATTACCCAGTAGGTCTTCATCCAATCTTGTTGATTCATAAGGAATTTCCTTGCAAGCAGAGGCGTAGTGGCCGATTCTACCACAAGAGTAACAATGGTGTGGTAGCCTCTTATACTTGAACTCGATCCACAGCTTTTTGCATCCTAAATTAACAACTATTCTTGTTTTGAGAGGTGTAGCTAGGTTGAGCTTAATCCTTGCCTTCCCAATCTTACATATGCCATTTCCTTTTGCTTCCAGCTTCACCTCAAGAACTTCGCCGATCCTTGAAGCAATTTCTCTAACTATCTCCATCGTAACTCTACCAAAAGGGAGGCCAAATAAATGCACCCAAAATGGGCAGTGAGAGAAATCATAGCAAATATCAGGAATATCCGGGTCACACTGCTGAAGCTCAAGGAGGTTGCTGGAAAAAGACCAAGGAACAGCATCGAGGACTCTCTGTTTCTCAGCTTCAGAGTTAAATGTGAAGGAGAAAAATCCCGGTTCTAACATTGTACACGAAACATTTTCTGTCTTCCAAGCCCATTTCATAGTCTTAAGAAATGCCGGGAAATTAACATTTGGACGGGAATAGAGCTTGCCAAATAAGGTACGTCTGCATTCCGCAAGTTTTTCAGCCGAAATTCCTTAAGTAACAGTTATAACATTGTCCTCAGACCATAAGTTACCAAGACTTTTACAGAGTGCCTCTAATCGGCTCGATTCTGTACTCGGATCGACCATAGTTCGACTATAATAGCACTAGGAGAGATGTAACAACATGAAGGAAGGATGATGACAAAACTTATGCAATAAAGATTACCTCAATGTTAAGACAAGTTCAGGTTCTGGGCCGAGTGCAAATGCCCAGCGGCCTCCCAATCCACTGAATCCTTATCAACGTTAGAATATCCAGTAACAAGATCAACTTAATCCCGGCAATTATTGTGCATTGCCTTGTCAAGTACGGAAGCGAGAACATGAAGTGCAAGGGCCCGTTGTCCCAGAACCTGAAGCATCAATTCATTATTTACCAAATATGCCAGTAGTGAAGAAGGTTCATGTAACTTAGCAGTAAAGGATATGAACTTAAGAACAAACACTAATGAGAAAGCAAAAACTATCGGATTAGTTTTGAGTCTATATAAGCTAAGCACTGATTTAAAAGGCAACTTACCACACTTCTTGTAAGTGCCACCGCTTCTTTGATAGTATAACCTGCAGCACCAGGGTCACCTTCAGTCCTCAAGAAGTCTCGCTCGGCAACATTATCAGCATTCTGCCTGTTCTGACCTGAACTATAGTCCCGATAAGTGATATATATAAATTGAGACAACTTCAATTAACATTGAAGAATTCCTCTGATGCACACTTAGAACTCAAGCATAGAACATGCCATACTCTGATCCAACTATATGAGAAAGCTTGACAAGAAGGTAAGTTATTGAATATACACTTCTAAAAAATTCAGCAAATGAAATCTGGGGAGCTAATCATATTAAACTGCATATATTAACCCTATCACTCTTTAATAAAGCTGTCTAGTGAGAATTGGTGCGGTGACACCAGAAATGCCACACCAGTCAGACATCACCCAGGTGTGGAAATCTGGGAACAGGAAAATGTGGTTTTCAACCATAGGTTGACATAAGGGTAGGACCTACGATTGAAAAAAAGGCGCTTATAAAGAAAGCTCATTCTACTTGTGTTTATCAAGGAACGAATGCCAATCCCAAATTCTATAGTCATCATTTTAAATTAAAGTTTTTATACAGGTCAAAATCCATAGCAGCTCAAGACATTGCAGTCCCCAGCGACATTCACCCAAAAAGTGAGGTTTTGCTATTCAAATCAGTTGATGAAGATGCCCATGCTACATTCTTGCACATTTCATTAAAAGAATAGGTCAAGCTAAACGAACCTAATTACTACATAGGAACGCACTAGTGAGACACCTTAAGCTATATTGCCTTAGTTACTATATAGAGACTCAATGGTGTGACTAGCGCATGATCTAGCTAGATAAGTTGCTCCCATCATTTAAGTTACTAGTGCATGTCAACCCCATTTGTAATGACTAACAAGATGTGAACTCATTGAAGAACTAGGTATTCTATTTTTGGAGAAGGAACCATCATCTCGACTAAAAAGGCGCCAAAAGAGATGCGTAACAAGAGACACTAACTCGGAAGTGATTATATTAGCAATTGACTTACCAGTCCCCACAACTGGGTCAATTTCACTTCGAATGACATTTCCCTCTAATGAAAATCGTAATTCTCGTACAGTCTCAACCCTATGAGTCCAAGCACTCCACAAACTGCCATCTCTTCGTCCAACATGCTGGATACCAGCATGATCCTGCTGACTTTGGTCATCTTTTACAGTCTCCGATGATACCAAATTAGATGCTCCATCCCTCGTATTCCGTGATTCTGCGTTCTGAAGTGACTGACCCCCACTTAATGGACTACCCAATGTTCCATCCATAGCTCTCTGAGAACCTGACAAGTTTTGCTTCTTGAATTTCTCTTGACCCCTTCTTTTTAGCAACTTGAGCAATGAAGGGTCCATCTTCATAATCTCAGCCCGAGCTTCGGCAATTTCATCAGGAGACATACTCTGTAATCGGGCACGGTTCTCCGCATCAATTTGACTCTCAAGAGAAGAATGGCTATGCCCATCATCACTGACACTTGATCCAAACAAGAAGGCTGTAGGCGAGCTTGACAATTGATTTTCCTGTTCTCTAGAATGATCAAGAAGGAGGAACTTAACTCTTTTGCCTCGTCCAGCATTCTTACAGATTCATTGGTTGAAACTTTCACTGAACCAGTTCTACTGCTAGTATGCATAGACCCCAAATCTCCAAGTAAATTAGCAGCATCAGCATTATTGTCACCGTCAAGGGATGTTCACTTGAGTTTTTTTTTTTTTTTTGGTGACTATTTCCTAACTTTTAATGCTATTAAGAGTTAAGTAAAATGATGAAATTTAGGTGTCAACGGTAGTCTTTTGTGTAATATACTGTTTGAAGCAAAACATTTTCTAGCATAGTTTGAGGGGGTTGAGAACTGGATAAGAGAAAGTTCAAAGATATATATGTTCCTATAATAATAGAGGCATCTAGTTGGAGTGATGATTGCTATCATTTAACAGGAGAAAAGTGGAATCGACGTTATTGCTCATAAATAATTTGCTGAACCTAGAGGAGTGGTGGTAATTCCTCGGACCAGTTAATTTTGCAAACTATTCTTGGAAGCAGGTTTTTGCACTTTATTTACGAATGCTTAAGTTGGTTATCATGATTAACCAATTGAAGTATTAATTCAGAAACTGGCAATTGTTCCAAACCCCATCGGACCTCGCCTTTAAGGAAAATAAGAAGAAAATGGCTAATGAGTCACTTTTCATATATGCTGGAGCTCTTTTGCTAAATATGTTTAGAATCTATTCCTTTACTAAAAGAGATGCTAAATTTATTCTAAGCTTAGTAGCGAGGACAGTAAATATATATATATGGTCAAAATTTCTAAACTTACACCATCTATTATTGAATTGTCTTTTGGCATTGGACACATAACATACTGCATTTATGAGCATTCTTTCTATACAAGACCCAACAAAGCAGGGGATAAACGACAAGATGTGTTCCTCTTTCCTTTACTCGTAACACTTGACCAATGCACAGTTTTCCCGTGGAATAATAAATCAAGGCATATGTTGAAGGCTAAATAATTTCTCCAATCAACATAGGAGATTTCAAATAAATTTATAGAGAATGGTATAGTGATTAGTGATTACTTTAAATTTAAATAAAACCACTTGAACGAAAGATAATGAATAATGCAAATGTGATGTACAATATTTTCAGCAATACAAGACAATAAATAATGACATCTATAGGGGCGGTAGTCCGCCCGCAAGTAGGGTATAGTGAAATGTAATTTAATATAATTAAATTAACAAAGGGGTAATAGTCCGCACTCGAGCAGAAATTCGACTGATAAACGAAATGAAAAATTGTGAGTTTCTACAAGGATAGTAGTCCGTGTTCGAGTAGATATCCCACTTAGACATAAATAAATAAGTAAGTAAGATTATGGAATAATTATGCCAACAAAAACTTGGCCAATTATTTCATTAAGTGATAGAATACTTACAGAAGAAAAATGATACAAGTGATCGGAAGTGATTACAAAGTATTTCAAATGATTACAAAGTGATATGAGGTGAAAGGACGAAAGTGAAATGAGTGGATAATTTCAATGAGTGATTACCAGTGATTGTGGGTGATTTGCAGTGATTGGAAAGTGATTACAAATTATTTCAAATGATTACAAAGTGATATGAGGTGAAAGGACGAAAGTGAAATGAGGTAGTGATTGAAGAGAGTTTGGGCACTTTTGAGAGCAAGAAAACTTGGACACTTAGAGGCTTGAATGTTGAAGGTGTATTTTGCTTCTTCCTCTTCTACTCCTTTTATAGAGTGATTTGGCCACCTCTTGCTCGATCTGAATAGTAAATTTTTACTTTTTTTTTTTTTTTTTTTACTTTGGCCTCTTGCAAAAGATTTCATAGTTTAGGCAGAATACTTAAAAAAATTTTCTTTAAAGTGTAGTAACATGAGATTTTATTTTCTTTTGTCCTTTTTGGTAATTGGTGATTTGGTGTAGATTCCTCTACTTGTCTTCACTCTCATATTTATTTGACAGATTGACAACGTAGCAATCATCTTCATTGGTGTTGCTACTGTGATGAGATTTACAAGAGAAGTCTATACATTTTATTCCCGACATGATTTAGTGTAATGCTATAAAATATTATGCCGTTGATTGAATAGACACTAAAAGGGCTTAGGCTAGTGATTTTTGCAGAAGAGATTCTATAGTGATGAATGAGTGATTGGGTATTTGGATGATTTCGTTGATTCAATAAATTTATTTTGAAACAAATTAAATGATTTATTCTTTATAATGCAACCTCATGCAAGAGTGGTAGTCCACTCTTGACTAGAGATCTCACTAATAATTGAAATGAAAGAAAATGTGACAATCTATAAGGGTAGTAGTCTGCACTCAAGTAAAGATCCCGCCTAAGCATAAATAAAGAAAGAAGTAAATATTATAGAGTAATTGAGCTAACCAAAACTTGATTGGTTGTTTCATTAAGTGATAAAAAATACTTACAAAAGTGATACAAGTGATTGGAAGTGATTACAAGTAATTGGAGATGATTTCAAGAAGTGATTGAAGGTAATTTGCAATGATTGAGAAGTGATTTTAAGGTGTTTCAAGTGATTAAAAAATGCTTTGAGGTGAAATGATGGAAGTGAAAGAAGACAGCGATCGATGAGAATTTAAGCATTTTGAGAGTAAGAGAGCATGAGCACTTAGAGGCTTTAAGGTTTGAATGTCAAAGGTGTGCCTTGCTTCTTTATCTTTTGCTCATTTTATAGAGTGATTCGATAACTTTTTGTCCGATATAAATGGTAATTTTTTATTCTTTTCTACTTTGGCCTCTCCTGAAGATTCCCTAATCTGGTTGGAACAATTATTTTTTATTCTTCGAAGTGTAGCAACATATACCTTTTTTTGTTTTTTCTGTCCTTTTTACCTTTTTGGTAATTGGTGAATTAGTGTAGATTCTTCTACTCGTCTTCATCATCTTCATATGATAGAGTGATGTCGAATCATATATCTTCATTAGTGTTGCTACTGTAATGGGATTTATTGGAGAAATCTGCAGATTTTATTTCTGATATTATTTTTTTGTAATGCAATAAGATATTTAGCTGGTGATTGAATGGCCACTAAGTGGGCTTGAGCTAGTAATTTTGGCTGAAGAGATTCTATAGTTTTGTGATGAATGAATGATCAGGTATTTGTAAGGTTTTGCCATTCAATCAGTTTATTTGAAGATAAATTGAATGATTTATTCTTTACAATGTGATCTCACATAGGGACAGTAGTCTGCAGTCGACTACAAATCCCACTTATGAACGAAATGAAAGAAAATGTGAGCTTCTACAAGGACAATAGTTTGTGCTCGAGTAGAGATACAGAAAGAAATAAGATTATGGAGTAATTATTTTATTAAGTGATAAAAGATACTTACAATATATGGTACATGTGATCAGAAGTGATTATAATTGATTAGGATGATTTTAAGAAGTGATTATAAATGATGGGGAGTGTTTTTGTAGTGATTTGGATGTGATTACAAGGTATTTCATGTAATTACAAAATGATTTGAGATGAAATGATAAAAGTGAAATGGGGCAATGACTGAAAAGTGCTTGAGAACTTTTGAAAGCAAGAGAGCTTGGGCGCTCGGAGGCTTGAAGGCTTGAATGTTGAAGTTGTATCTTGCTTCTTCCTCTTATGGTCATTTTATAGAGTGATTCGGCCACTTTTTGCCCGATATGAACGATACTTTTTTATTTTTTTAGTTTGTTCTCTTCCGAAAATTTCCTAGAATACTCAGATTTTATTCTTCAAATTGCAGAAATATTGTGATTTTCTTTTTTATCTCTACTTGTCTTCATCCACATCTTCATTTAACATATTGGTGCCATAGCAATAATCTTTATTAGTGTTGTCATTGTGATAAAATTCATTGGAGTGAATTCTAGATTTTACTTTTCACGTGATTTTGTTGTAATGCAATAATATATTATGTTGGTGATTAAATGGCTGCTAAGTGGGCTTGAGCTAGTGATTTTCACTTAAAAAATTCTGTAATTTAATGATTAATGAGTGATTGGGTATTTGAGGGGTTTCACGGATTCAATCAATTTATTTGGAAACAAATTGAATGATTTGTTCATTTCAAGGTGATTTCACACAGGGGCACTAGTCCGCACTTGACTAGATCTCCCACTAATAAACAGAATGAAAGAAAATGTGAAATTCTATAAGAGCGATAGTCCTTACTCAAGTAGAGATTCCACTTAGACATAAATAAAGGAAGATGTAAGATTATGAAGTAATTGTATCAACCAAAACTTAGTCGGTTATTTTATTTAGTGATATAAAATACTTACAGATGATAAATGATATGAGTGAGCGGAAGTGATTATAAGTGATTAGGAATGATTTCAAGAAGTGATTACAAGTGATTGAGGGTGATTTGGAGTGCTTGGGAACTGATTAGAAGATATTTCAAGTTATTACAAAGTGTTTTGGGCTGAAATGATGAAAGTGAAAGGAGGTAGTGATTGAAGAGAACTTGAGCAAATGTAGTCTCGAATGCTTGAATGTTCAAGGTGTGTCTTACTTCTTCCTCTTTTGCTTCTTTCATATAGTGATTAAGCAATTATTTGTTTGATATGGACAATAATTCTTTTTACTTTGGCCTCTTTCATAGATTTCCTAATCTAGGCAAAGCACTCAAATTTTGTTCTTCAAAGCGTAGCAACATGTGAATTTTCTTTCTTTCGTCCTTGTTGCCTTTTTGGTGATTTGTGATTTGGTTTTGGTTCTACTCGTCTTTATCCTTATCTTCATCAAACAGATTGATGTTGTAGCAATCATCTACATTAGTGTTGCCACTATGATGGGATTCACGCAAGGAACCTGTAGATTTTATTTTTGGCACGAGTTTTTGTAGTGTAGTAAAATACTCTGCTTGTGATTAAATTGCTGCTACGTGGTCTTGGGCCAATGATTTTTACAAAAGAGATTATGTTGTTTTGTGATCAATGAGTGATTGGGTATTTGTGGGGTTTCGCCAATTCAACTAATTTATTTGAAAGCAAATTGAATGATTTGTTCTTTACAATGTGATCACATTTGATTAGAAATCTCACTAATAAATGAAATGAAAGAAAATCTGACATTCTAGGCAATCCGAGATCCCACTTAGACATAAATAAAGAAAAAAAAAATAAGATTATGGAGTAATGTGCCAACCAAAACTTGGTCGATTATTCTTTACCAAAAAAAAAAAAAAAAACTTGGTCGATTATTTCATTAAATGATAGAATATTCTTACAAAAGATAGATGATACGAGTAATTGGAAGTGATTAGAAGTGATTGGCAATGATTTAAGAAGTGATTACAAGTGGTTGGGGGTGATGTGTAATGATTGGAAAGTGATTATAAGGTATTTCAAGCAATTAAAAAGTAATTTGAGGATAAAAGATGAAAGTGAAAAGAGGTGGTCATGAAGAGAGCTTGAGCACATTTAATTACATGTATATAGTTTCATGTGAATTGGGCATGTCTCAAATTTTCATCCTCTGTCCATTAAATATATTGGAATCGTTGTCGTTTTGAAAGTAACATCTATAAATGCGATGCTATAAAGAAGTCGATTGTGATTTGATAAGTTATGTGCAAATTGTTTCTCCCTATTTCGATGGACATTTAACATTCACTTTTTACTTTTTTATTTTTTTCTAATATAAATCTCGCATTGCACGCGTTTTGACTTTTGCTAAATCCACTACTCCCGAAACTTTCATCACACTCATATTGTTGGTACAAAAATTCACATATAATTTTTTTAATAATTTTGTAAATTTGTAAGAGTTAATACTACAAAAAATTTAAACTAATATACTATGACAAATTTATCTAAAACTAATTTTTTTGACTATCAAAAACAAAAAAATTGGTACATTTGTGAAAAATTTGCCTTTTATTAGTTTCCGTTAAATTGGATTAATAAAAAAAAATCATAAATTAGTATATTTGTGACAAATTAAGGGTAAAACCCCAAATTAATACATTCGTGAACTGCTAGTATTGTGTGTTGTAATTATGGTTAATGGATCTATGAAACTAAGCAAAACAAGATACATTTTTTCAATTTACGTATCTCCTAAATTCATGTAACTATTAGGGGTGAGCATCGCTCTAGGGTAAACCTTGGACTTGCCCTAGATAGGTCTAATCCTGCTGGTCCTGATCCGGTTCTCAAGGAGACTAGATCGGTCATTGGTCCTTGGTTTTGGAATTCCTAGACCAACATTGTGCGGGTTGATTCTCGGTTCTGGGAGTTTATGGTTGGTTTGACCCGGGCCAACTCTAACTAACTAACTAACTAACTATATATATATATATACAAACGGTGCTTGCTGCTCATCTTGCTCAACGTTCACCTCGCGCTTAGTGCTCGCCCCACTCAACGCTCGCCTCTCTTAGTTGACATTGCTTATCATCGAATCCATTGGGTTAGTTTGATTTTCGATTGTCTTTTTAGGGAGTACAAAAAATGAAATAAAAAAATTATCGATTGGTCCTAGGTTGACCCTAGAATTGGACTCAACCCATTGAATCAATCAAATCCTTAGTCCCAAGCTCAATAGGGGCAGTTCTCGGTCCCAAAAATTGAGGACCAACGCTATGCATATTGATCTTAGGGTTAGGAGGTGGATCGGCCCAACTCGAACCATGCTTACCTCTAATATTTATTTAATTTATGTATCTCTTCAAACATGACTTCTCAAAATAGATTTAAGTTATTCTTCATTACACAAATCACTTGCATCTCCTCACTTCAATTTTTCTCTAAGTGTGATGGTTTCAAGGTGTTTGATAAAGTCCTATTTGCATAATGTTAATTCAAATGGGTTCGAGGTATTGTATCTTGAGATGCATAGTTTGTGAAGCTGCTTAGTATCATTAGTTGGAATTAATCACCTTAAGGAGATTACGTTAGTTGTACCTCACCTCTTATTTATTTATTTTTGTTATTGTTTTGTTGGAGTTTTTATTTTTGGTTACAACAAATAGTTTTACGTATGTTTCTCCAATACATGTATTTTTTCAACGCTTTGTTACTTGGTTACATAGACGAATTATACATTTTTTTTTTCATGAAAACCCTATGTTACATGGGGGGGGGGGGGGGGGGGGGTGGTTACAGTTGGCAAGGAAAAATTTGGGAAAAAAGAAATCATTAGTGTGATAACTTTGGTATGGTACTCACTTGAGTACCACAACTTTTTATTTTTGATTGCTTGAGTACCATAATTAATGTACAGTGCTCATTTGAGTGTTATGCCTTTTTTTTTTTTAATCACTTGAGTATCTTGTAACTTTTTAATCAACATTTAAGTGCCATAATTCTTTAAAAATGCTTACTACAAGTGTTCGGCATCTAGGTGAATGCTTTTAAAAAGTTATAGTACTCAAGTGATTGATTTAAAGTTATGACACTCAAGTAAACATCTTATAAATTGAAATTAGTGTTTCTCTTGATATGAAAAAGAAGCTTTTCCTTAAAAAAAAAATAGCTATACATGTGAGGTTTATTGATAATATCACCTGTTAAGAAGGTCCAACATTTGACTAATTTTTAATTATACTCTTTACAAGATTGAATAGTATACTATTTAAACAAATACGGGAAGGAGACGCTGGATAGAGATTGAAAAAGTTAACATCATCCCCCCTATCAACTAAACTTGACTTTGATAACTCCTCAAAATACGAGTTTCGATCATCAATCTATTCACCCCTTCCATGTTACACGACATGCCATTTCTAATTCCATCTTCTTCTTCTTTTTTTTTTTTATGACATACCCTTTAAAAAGAGTATCACAATTAGAAAGTGCATGTCCACTGTGCAACGTCACCCAACTCTTCATAATTTCCATAAAAAAAATGAATATATCTCTGAAAAATTACCCAACTCAATCCCGTGGACGCTACTCAGTTATTTATGCATCGACACTCATATTAGCATAAACTCTTGTACATTACTATTTTGCCTCTCATTTCCTTTTGATAAGTCCAATTTTTTCTTAGCTGCATTCTTCTTTGAGACCCAATTTGTTATATATTTTTCCAATTCACTCTTTAAGGATTAAAAAAGTTAGCATTAATCCCTCTATCAACTAATACCCGGATCGCCGCAGTCACCATCACCGTCCACAACACCATGCCAAGATACCCCAGCCCGATGTTGAGCCACCATGTGCCACTCCGGCAACGCTCCGGCAACGAGGCCTCTTGATCACCAACTACATGAAGCACGGCAACACAAATGTCAGAGTGGAAGTCATCCCCCGATCAGTGGGGCCAGGCTCCCTAGGAAGGGAAGCACCACCGCCACAAAGAAGGCGAGGCAGCCGAACAAGAACCTGAGGGACGTGTGGGCCCGCTATGAGCAGCGGCGCTCCCTAATGCCGGTGTACTGGAGCTCAGGTTGTTGAAGACCGGCGTAGCATAGATCTGGAAGGTGCTGAGACAATTGGCCACTAGGAGGAGGTAGGTTAGGCCCATCACGAGCTTTGGTGCGTCATGGCCATGAAATTGAGGGAAAGCAATGCAGAGTCCTCCGTTTGGGATTTTGCTTCCATAGGCCTAACACCCACCAATGGCTAAAGAGTATAAGCAAAGAGCCATAGTGAGTAGGAGATGACCACAGCTCTCCACATGGGCCCTTTGGATGGGCATTTTGGGGTTGAAGGCAATGTTCCCTCCACCACAAAAATGGACACATGGCAAATCATCATTGGTGAATTGAGTGTAGGATTCGCAATCCTAATCACAATGCACCCGATTTTATCCAGTTCTAGAGGAGAGAGCTCTCTAGAGCACTGTGAGCTTTATCCGTCACAACCAACGCAACTGAGGATAGTATAGATTCCTCACGGTCATTGAGAAGCAAAGAAATCAGAGAACAGATAAGATAGCCATTTTACCTAAATCTCAAGTATGAGGTTTTGACCCCTCAAAGGCATCCAGATGGCATTCAGCACGTCACCGATTCTTGCCTCGTCCGACTTTGGCTCAATCAGTGGTTTGTAAGACACACCCTTTGGCCTACCTTTGGCAACAGGCGGGATCCAAATTAGGGCGTTGTAGAAGACGGCCGTGATTGGTCCGAACAGTGAGATGACGGCTATCGCATTAGATTTGGTGATTGAGCTATGACGATGGCTACGCACGTGAATAACAAGAACCACTCCACGCCGTCCATTGTATTGATGCTACACGCGGCGCCATCTCCCCCGCACACGGTCTTGAAGAGAGGCTCCATGACCCCTCCTCCGGTGATGATCAACATCACGCACGTGCCCCCAAATAGGCACATCACGGGGAATATAGCAAGCAATTTTCCCAACCTTGGTCCTGAAAATATTATTTTAATTCATAAATTAAATTTTAATTACCGGCAATCCAATTTTGTAGTTATGATTAACAGCCGATCGTCACATCACAAAAAATATACAAGAAAATGCATTACCCCTAAAAATAATTTGACTTATGCTAATGATTCTTGACCTCACATTATGGATTAGATACGGGTTCGAGAAATATGATGTAACTCATTCAAATTATGCACTAAACAGCTCGGTTTAAACTCCAATTCATGCTAAAACTTTTCTATACGAAAATACTAAACTTTATTTTTCTCTAAGGTAAATTATTTAACTTGATCATAAGGATTTAAAATATATAGCGGCTTACCGAATGCAGTAATGGAGAGATGAAGGAATTTGCTGTAGAGGGCTCTAGAAACCAATTCATGGAGCTCCACGAGAGCCCACATGGTGTAGAGCCGCCATAGAAACCCTAGGGACAGAATTATGATTCCCTAAACCCTTTAAAAATAAAAATAAAAATTAATGAGATAATATTCAATAATAAAAAATACAACAAATTAAAACATATATGGGTAATTAAAAGTTGAAGGCAATTTTTGCCCAAAGCCATTAAATGGAAAGAATGGTAGTTTTGCTTTTAAAGCATGATCATTTAATATATGGGATATTCTCCACTGCCTGCCGGCACCTCTCGTGCAATGTATGGGAAAAGTGGGTCATAAAATAGGCGAAGTGAAAAATGGTGGATTTTCCAAAAATGCCATTCTCGACCTTTAAATAAAACAATAAAAAAGACCCAAAAGCCAACATTTTCTATAAAGCGGCCGTTTTTTACGGGAAAAATATCTATATCATGCTATATGACCTTAAAATAATAAAAATGAACATGGGTGGTCGCCAAATTTTTTTAAAAATTGACAAAAATGGTTCTATAGTCATAGAACTCAATTGTTGATAGTCTAGTAAGATTCTAGCACCACACAATATCCATAGCGCAAAGACACGTGATCCAAATTTTTGGATGAGTGGTACCGACGAACTTAGTGGAGCGCATGGAAAAGTTGCTAAGAGAGAAAAGGATGTAATACACGGATGTTGATCTTGCAGTATCACATGAACACATCAAGGAGACGCTTATTTTTCTTTAGTGATATCATTAGGTGTGCTGTTGATGACAAGAGAAAGATCATACACGCGAAGTTGAGGATGGTACGGTCAATAAAAGGTGGGTAGAAATGCCAAAAACTAAAAATCAGTATTTCTTTTGTGGATGAGAATGCGAATTTTGAAAACTGCTATTCTTTTAAAAGTAATATTTCGTCCATTGCTAGTGCGAAGAGAAAGATCATGTGTGAAGTTTCACCATATTCATTAATAGCTCCATTTGTGGGTGAGGAAGTGAAATAGATGTTGAAAAATATTGTCAGGAATTTGAACAAATGGAATCGGTCTTTGAGGTATGATAGCACTTTCCTTAAGGAATTATTTACCTCATAACATTGCTAATAGTTATTGACAAAAATTTTTCAGAATACAACAAAATCTTGAATAGGAATACTAAGTTGCAATTATGGTATTTCTTTATGAACTCTAAAAGAGAAACAATTGAAAATAATAGTTGTATAGCATTTGAAAGAAACAAATATAATGGAAGTTATAAATATCGAAACATAAGCTTTGAATAAGTAAAAGCGAAACTTATTTATGAACAAATACGATCTTTAAAAGGTCGTATCCCTTTGAAATGCCTGTATTCATATCTTTTCCATACGAAATAAGAAACATCATCATTTGTTTTACAGACAAATTACCAATTATGGAAACACCGGGATCGAAGAGATATCTTTTGCGAGATCATCGTTTTTAAGAATTAATGCAACATTCTAATCCATATAGTCTAAATATAGATATAATTCAAGAAGACCTTCAGAAGAATTCCACCTTCAAAAGAACTCACTCAAAGTTTTTGGTCTTTTTAGAAAAAATGATTATGTGATAGTTTTTAATATACTGTTAGAATAACAGTCTATTCCATATCACAAAAAATTAAATAATAAATAATTATAAATTATTGTGGGACCTACTCCTTCAAGAATTTATAGCTCACAATAATTTGTTATTCTCACATTGATCAAATACTGTTATGTTAGCAAAGCCTATCTTTTTATGTTGATTTGTCTAAGTCCTAGGTTTCCAGCCTGTCGTAGACTTGAAGACCTCATAGAGTGCAAAGTCCACGAAAGACTATAATCAAAAGACAAAATCTCATGCAGCTTGAAGTAGAAATGAAGAAATGACTGAATCCCAGTAACATAAGAATTACGAAGATAAAACTAATTTAAAGACAACGAGATGACTTTGGCTTACCAACCAAGAGAAGCGAAGGCAATAGGAAGCATGAGCGCCCGAATCCCCATCCCGGAGCACAAGACGTGGAACAGCGCAGACGCGGTGCTGCCGCCCCTCGACTCTGTGATCGGAAGTGACCCATCCCGAACGTTCACCTCGTGAGCGGCGGCCATCGCCAGGGCGGTGGCCTCGTCCGTGACAGAGCTAGTCGTGATGGCGACGACTACATGGGTGGCATTGGTCAAGACAGCCTTGTCGTCAAGCGTCGAGTCGCGGAATCTGTCTTCGACTCTTTCAGCTACCTCCGCCATGTGGATTCGATATCTCCGACGCGAAATCTCGAACTACAATTACACGGAGAGAGAGAAGATGAGTAGGTGAGAGGAGGTTAGTGGTGAGCTGCGACCAAGATGCAACGCATCGTCACGAGCAATTGAGAGCATTGACCTTGATGCCTACCCTAAGCTTGTGCATGGCCAAGATTCCGCGAGTTCAACATTAAATATTCCAACTTTTATTATATGAAATATTTATGATGGCATTTGTTGACACCTAATTTATACTTTCAAGCAAAAAAAAAAAAAAAAAAAAAAAAAAAAAATCGAAAATCCAAAAAAGGTAGGTTTTGATTAGAAATGACCATGTATTGCCTTTATAGTGTATTTAGGCCTTTAATTGCTCATATATTGATTATATTGCATGTTTAATTTACCTATTTAACTATGTTTGCAATTGTTTAGTGGCATGTGTTAATTTTACTGCAATTAGGATCTTGATAGCTATGATTGTTACTTTAATGATTGCGCACCCGCATGATCACCTCACATTTAGTGGATAAGTATATAATCAATCTAAACTGCGTGACAAAAATCATTTTTTAAAAATAGTGAACAAGATTAGGTACCGAAAGGGCACTAATTGGTCAATTAGTGTAATCAAGTCATCGACCCTAGATTCTCCGGTTGCGTAGAAAGTGAGGTATACTCTCATACCTCCCTTGGTTTCTAGCCAACCCCAATAGGCTAGTGGTGACTCATTTTGTGTAAAATTTCTTAAAATATCCTAATGTCATGCAGGGTATGGGCTTGGGAGAGTCCGCACCTAATCACGGGCCTTAGGCTCGTCCTTCAGGCAATACCGCTTAAACATGTTCCCTCCCCCGAGGGGTAGGTCGCGACAGCTTGGCGACTCCCCTGGGGATTTGGTTTTTAAACTTTAGAGGACTTAGACCAAAATTAATCTTGTTCAAAAATATTTTTATTTGGTAGCAAGGATTCCAGGTACACCCGTAACATTAAACGTGTTAAATATTTTTGTAGAATGGGAGGTATAAGGGGAAGTATTTGCTCACCTTTGTCTTGCAGGGAAGTGTAGGAATGTATGGTTTTTTTTTTTTTTTATATGTATGAAGTGTTGCTTGCCTATAAATTGTCATGTCGGCATTTCCTGCATTGCATTACACCATAGCATACACTACCTGCCGCCGAACCTGAGCCGCATAGGATCACCTAGGATGGTGTCAAGGTAGATACCACTCTGACTACAACCGTGTAGTACGAGTCGCCCATCTCAACCCTGAAATTTCTTTCTTCATGTCGAAGGTACCCACTCCGGTTTGCAACCGCGTGACACGGGTCAATTTTTTGACGAAGTCAGAGTCATGGGTAACCCAACCTAGCTGTGACCTTGCTGGTTCAGTCCGGTGATCCCACGGCTCCATTTTGAGCCGTTTAGAGTAGAAATCAAACCACATCCATTGTGCATGTCTATGTAAAAAAAAAAGAGACAAAGGTCGGCACCCATTGTAAGTGTCATTTTCCTTTTTATTTGCTCATTTTATATTGCATTTTCATCTTGAAATTCGCGGAAATCAATCGAATGCCCTCGGTGATGTAAGCTTATGATTGAAAATTGGCAATCACTTTTGACAAGTGAACATTTGAATGCAAGTTCTAAACATTTTAATTTGGCCCTGTTGAACACATGATTTTATTTAAATTCCTAGTTATGGGCTCAAAATCACATTTTGAAAAAAAAAATGCCAAAAAAAGGGCTTGCAAGTTGCGATTATATATTAGGGCACAAAAATTGAGATTGCATTTTTGATTGAACTCTTTCCTTCTCACATTTTGGGATTGAAATGCAAATCACATTTTGTATAGATTTCTCAAAATAGAAGTCACTTCATTTTTTGCAAGAGTAAAATCATAAAATCAATCTCTTCAAAAAAAAAAAAAAGACCAATGTCACTTTTGCATACGAAACTTTTGGAATAAAAGTGGACATTTGATTTATGGCCATGGACCAATTATTTTAATGATGCATTCTCTTATGATAAAGTCTTAGCAAAATACTAAAACCCCATAATAAGAATTGTGGGGGCATCTACCGTCACCTCGATTTTATTGTAAGAAGCGACCACATTGAGATATCATTTTCTCTCATTCATGTATTGACATTGTCATCTCTTTGCAGGTTATATGTGGTGCTCCTTGACATTAGGACAAGATTTGATTTTTACTTTTATCTATACAAGAGTTTCTTATATTTTATCATTGTTTTTATTCTTGTTAAGAATCATGTTTTCCATTTTGAGTTTTGATTGCGAATCCAATTGTTGCTTTTGTAAATCGTGCAACTCAAATTTTTAATGATGGAATTCACTTCATGAAAATCATCATTTAAAAAAAAACAAAAACATAAAAAAAGGAGCAAATTTAGAAGTGTTTTAAGTGAACCTATACGTTTACCTTCCAAAATGAATTTCAAGAAAACTTTTCTTAATGCCCTCTCTTCACATAGTCATTTTCTTGGGCTCATGGAACTTGAGGAGCAAGGATGCGTCGATGCTTCATTGGCGCCAATCTTCCAATAGAGGCGGAACGCAATGGATATCCATTATGGGAAGTTTCTTTATTTGGAGATGCCTTAGGTGCCAAAATAGCCCATCGATCTTGTGTTCACTTTGCATGATGAGACAAATGAAGGGAGTTACCAAGCATCCAAAAGGCAAATTCGAAGGAAGAGTAAACTATATCGATTCCAATTACCCGTTTTTTGATACTGTTTCTAACATGACTTTCTTTTCATTGTCAAGGAGACATCAAGAGTATCAAGTTTTGTGACGTTCCAACAAATGAGATGGAGCGTTATTAAGTCCTGTTCATCTTAAACAAAGAAAGATTCATATGAAATAGATGGGCAATATTATCTCTTCCTCCATAAGAGATACCTTGGGATGTTGATCCCCGACTTTGGAAAAGGATGTATGATTCTCTTTAATATAAAGGAATGACATATCATTTTCTTTGGTTTATGACAAACTCGGACGAAACAAGGGTTTGTCAAATAAAGAGTGGGAGAGCAACATTTGATTTAGAGAAAAATCTCTCATTCACCCACCAATGAATTGTGCTAGAACAATATTGTCAAATTCATCAAGAAAGGATGTATCGTTCCTCAATTGAATCTAATTAAGTATGGAGATAACCTGTTTCATCTCCTCTTCTTACAAGGCGATTTTAAATATAAAAAAGAAAAAGAAAAAAGGATTGCACCTTGACCGTAGAAGTAGTGCCTTCCACCAAAGAATCAGGAAAACTTCAAACACTTAAAGGTGAATGCAAAGGAAGGGTATTGTCAAGTTACCAATTATCCACAAAAGTGAATCCAAGAGATTTTAGTGGCCAAAGGATAAAAGCGAAAGAAGGGTAATAATTTATTATTTCCAACATTTCAATCTCTAAAGATTTTTGCGCTAACATATTCTTTTACTTTCTTTACAGGGTTACTGAGTTGCCATGTCGCAAGTAAGTACCCTTCTTCTCAATTTTTTTTTAAAGTAAAAAAAAAAAAAAGAAAGGAGAATTTCCGTTACAAAAGAGAATCTTTGGCGCTTTCTTAGAGACAAGCAAAACAAAAAATATGAATAATTGAAAAAAGAAAAAATTTCTACAAACATTTTGAGCATCCTTTTTATCCCAAAATTGTTTTCTTGTTTTGTGGATTATTCATTTTTAATCAAATTTCCCTATGGAGATTGATCTACTCAAATGATCTCGACAGAGTGAGATGGAGTTGTTAACCATGCCAAACAAGAAGTGCTTAGGATGAAGAAAGGCAAGCCATTTACAAACACATCATTCAAACACTTTTGAGAGTTGAGTAAAAAATAACATTCTCTTAGGACAAATGATTCATTCGCATTGAGTGCAAAGATCGAAATGATAAAGGCGTTTCCTTCATCAAACCCAAGCATTGCACTAATCTCTTATTACCCCTTTGGGCAGAATAAAGATGATCATTCGAAGTACCCTTATCAAGAACAACCTTACATTGGGGCAGCATAGGAGGTTACGGTCGTGTTGTAAAACGAAAGGTTGAGAAAGATTCTATTACTTTCACTTGTATCAATCTTCTTGTGATAACTTCAGAGGAATTCTCATTAGAGCTTGACTCATCCCAAGGTGAAGAAGAGCATCTCATTATCTACCCAAACACTGATACCCATTATTTTAACCAATTTGGGCTTGATTATTCATTTCTGAACCCCGAGCGGTAATCATCTCCCTTCACTGGGGCAAGGTATAAGGATTAATCACATATAATTGGCATTTACGAGAAAACATGAAAAGTATCTCGAAAGTCATAAGAGCTCCAAAAGTTCAAAGATTGGAAAATTCGATAAAATTAGGAGGCATGAAAAAGTAGTGTGCTTGGTAAAACAAATGTCAATGCCCGTAAAAAAAAAAAAAAAAAAAAAAAAAAAGCCAAAAGGCTGCATGCTATATGAAAAAAATTGTCAAAGTCCAAGTGCTTGCGTAAAAATCATTGCAAGTGCAAAAGAAACTAGAGAAATAAGAAAAGCTCACATGTATAAATGATTAGTCAAGGAACTTTCGAGATGCGCTGTGTTTCAAAAGCCAAATGATTTCGAAAGATCGAGTGATTTGGTCACGATGCTCGATGATCATTGACTCTTCAACACCCCCTTGAAAATTTTAAGCATTTCGAGCCTCTCCCGAGCCAACATTACAACCCTCTTCTGAAGTCTCTTTTGATCGGGAAGGTTTGAGTGAAAATGAGAACGCCACAAAGAAGCTACTACTTGAAAGAGTGGAGGTAATTCTATCTTGTCTTATCTTCCAAGTTCTTGATTTGTAAACCCAATGAAGATAGCAACAAATGTTTCTTTATTGGCCTCAAAGAAATCATTCCTTTGTGTAAGCCCTAACTGAGCTTATATTGCGGTCTTTTCAAAAGACCTTTTTGATCGATCAGATTGTGCTAATTGTGAATGTTTCTAGAAGCCTTCGACATAAGTTATGTGAGATACCCTCAACAATCAGTTACTTCCCACGCGAATAGATGGGATCAAGCAGCAGTTTTATCAAGAGTGTGTGAGAAGCCCTTTCTGACTAAGAAGCTCTAGTTTGGCATGCTTAATGAGCCTTTTTCACGAGTCATAGCCAATCTAATAAGAACTTGACACCTAGAAAATTTGATGATTAATGATACATCCCTGAGCAAGATGACAATTTGCGTTACATAATGCTGATTGACATTGAATGTTTTCTTTTAAGCAGTTGAACTTAGCTTGATTAGCTTGTTCAATTAATGTTGCAATATTGCCAATACGTCTCTTGATGACGTCTCTAACAACATTTGCTCAAGTTGAGTTCGACAGGATTCGTTAGTGAAGCCATGTAGTTTCAAGGAGTTAGCGGGTGCTTCCCTAAAAGTCAAAGGTCCATGGTTAACCTTAAATCATGTCATCTCCAAAAGCTTATGGTTAGCCTTAAACCATGCCATCTCCAAAGGTTTATGGTCAGCCTTAAACCATGTCATTTACATGGTTAGTGGGTTTATCCTTAAAACCATGGGGTTGGTAGCTTTTCCTAAGCCACGTGGCTTGCGGTTCATTCATAAACCACGCTGAGACTATTATCCAGTTGAAACCCGTTCGTACACAGTGAGACTATCATACCCGGTCGAAACCTGTTCGTACATGGTGAGACATTTCTCTCAATCGAAATCTGTTTGTACACGGTGAGAGTATCATACCTGGTCAAAACCCTTTGTTATACGGTGAGACCTCATTCCACCATTCTTATGACTTGGAGAACTTTGTATCCCGGAGTCTTCCTCTCTTCTTATGACCTAGAGAGCCTTGTATCCCGGAGTCTTCCTTCATTCTTATGACCCGGAGAGCTTTGTATCCTGGAGTCTTCCTCCCTTTTAATGACCCGGAGAGCTTTGTATCCCGGAGTCTCCCTCCTTTCTTATGACCAGGAGAGCCTTGTATCCGAGAGTCTTCCTCCCTTTTTATGACCCGGAGAGCTTTGTATTCCAGAGTCTCCCTCCTTTCTTAAAACCCAGAGAGCCTTGTATCCCGGAGTCTTCCTCCATTCTTATGACCCGGAGAGCCTTGTATCCCGGAGTCTTCCTCCATTCTTATGACCCGGAGAGCCTTGTATCCTGGAGTCTTCCCCATTTTTTATGACCCGAAGAGCTTTGTATCTTGGAGTCTCCCTCCCTTTTTATGACTCTGAGAGCCTTGTATCCTGGAGTCTCCCTCCCTTCTTATGACCCAGAGAGCCTTGTATCCCGAAGTCTTCCTCCATTCTTATGACCTAGAAAGCCTTGTATCCTAGAGTCTTCCTCCCTTTTTTATGACTCGGAGAGCTTTGTATCTCGGAGTCTCCCTCCATTCTTATGACCCGGAGAACCTTGTATACTAGAGTCTTCCTCCATTCTTATGACCCGGAGAGCTTTGTATCCGGAGTCTCCCTCCCTTCTTATGACCCGAAGAGCCTTGTATCTTGGAGTCTTTCTCTATTCTTATGACCAGGAAAGCCTTGTATCCTAGAGTCTTCCTCCTTTCTTATGATCCGAAGAGCTTTTTATCCCGGAGTCTCCCCCCTTTCGTATGACCCAGTGGGCTTCTGTAACCTGGAGTCTTTCTTCCTCTTATCGACAAGACGTGTTTTTGTAATTATGAGTCCTTTCTGTCGACCTAATACGTGCATATGCACCTAGGGTCTTTCTATCGCCAAAATAATTTAGGTGTCTTCTGTCTTTGATCGCAACCTCTTCGAGGCTACGTTCAAAGAGAGGCAGCTGTTGACACATAATTTATACTTTCAAGCAAAAAAAAAAAAAAGAGAAAAAAGAGAGAAAAAAATTTAAACAGAAGTCGCATGCCGCCACCCCTCTTCCTCTTTTCTTTTTCTTCTTTTCCCCACTTGGGCTTGGGCCTTGCCTTCCTTCTTCCCTTTTTCTCTTTTTTCTTCGCACGGCCCAACCCCCTTCACCCTCTTGGCCCACCCCACGCTCTGCCTTCTCCTCCCGCCATCTTCTGTGTGAGGAAGCAGTGAAGTAGAAAGCAGCCGTTCACATGGGGAAATGGTGAACACCAAAGCGGGGGCGAGACAAGGTAGAGAAGGCAAAAACGGGGGAGCTCGACAAAGAGAGAACGGAGGAGAGAGAGAGAGAGAGAGAGAGAGAGAGAGAGAGAGAGAGAGAGAAAGCTCAAGGAAAAATGGCGGTGGCAGCACTCCCGTTCGAGCCGTCGCCGCCCTCTGTCCATGCCGTCATCCTAGCCACCACCCTTCGAGTGACACCGGGGACTCCACCACCGCAGCTGCTATTTCGTGGTCGCCGGAGCTCTAGACACCATCGCTGTTGCAGCCCTTAGCCAAGCCAGCGCCCTCCTGCCCGATGCCATTCGAGCCGCCACCCGCGCACTGTTGCCTTCGAGCACCGACGCCTGCGCCTTCACCTCTGCCACCGTCCCTGTTGGTTCGCCGCTCCCCTCTGTCGGACTGCCGCCGCAACAGCACCTATGCATGAGCACCCTCCCACGACGCCAGAACTGGTCGCTGAGCCACCGCTCACCTCGGCCATGCCTTCGCTAGTCATCTCTGAGTCCCAACGAAGACAGGTTTGAGTTGTTCATCGCTCCACCGCCGAGCGAACCTCGCACGTGCCCACACCTCACCTGCTCTTGGCTGCATCTCCACTAGTCACCGCCGTGCCCCGTCTCGCCGAGTCGCCACGTGCCTTCGAGCGTTGATGCCGGTCCACCACTAAGTCCCGACGACGACGGATCTAAGCTGGTCATCACTCCACCGCCAAGCAAGCCTCGCACTAGCCTGTGCCTTCACGCTGCCGGCTGCCACGCCTCCACCTCTACCTCGCTGTGCCTCCACTTGCAGAATCCACGAGCGTTGTCAGCAAGCACCGCCCTACTACGCCGCTGTGACTGACCTCCAGCACAATGTTGTCATTCTTGCTGCTACTGCCGTCGTCCACCGCCCACTGCGTTACCGCCATCGAGTCGTCGACATCCCCACCGTTTCCCCTCATCGCCGCAAAGAAGCCCAAGAGAAGAAGGTTGCGAATCGGGTCGTAGCCGAGTTGAGCACGGGTTGCGAATCGGGCAAGGTCTTGACAATTCAAGCTGAGTTTATTAGGGTTGGGCTTGGACTGTTTTTGCATGTGAGCTTGTGGTTTGTGGGCTTATGGGCTTCCTTTATTTAAAAAAAAAAAAATAGACTTGACTAGGCCTGCACATCAAGCCCAGTCCAACTGGTGTCCACACGGCCCAGCCCGGTTCGGACTTATGCCCTTTTCAATGAACCGGGTCAGACCCAACCCGGGGATCCAACCCGAGTCGTTTTAAATACATTATTATAATATTATAATATTAAAATAATATTTAAAAATTAATTAAAAAATTAATTAAAAAATTTCGAAAATCCAAAAAATGTAGGTTTTGATTAGAAATGACCATGTATTGCCTTTATAGTGTATTTAGGCCTTTAATTGATCATATGTTGATTACATTACATGTTTAATTTACCTGTTTAACTATGTTTGCAATTGCTTAGTGGCATGTGTTAATTTTACTGCAATTAGGATCTTGATAGTTATGATTATTACTTTAATGATTGTGTACCCACATGATCACCTCATATGTTTGTGGATATGTATAAAATCAATCCAAACTGCCTAACAAAATCATTTATTTTATAATGAGCAAGATTAGGTACCGAAAGGGCACTAGTTGGTCAATTAGTGTAATCAAGTCCCCAACCCTATATTCTCTGGTTGTGTAGCCCATACCTCCCTTGGTTTTTAGCGGACCCCAATAGGCTAGTGGCGACTCCTTTTGTGCAAAATTTCTTAAGAATATCCTAATGTCACACGGGGTATGGGCTTGGGAGAGTCCGCACCTAATCACGGGCCTTAGGCCTGTCCTTTAGGCAATACCGCTTAAACCTATTCCCTCCACCGAGGGGTAGGTCGCGACAACATTATTTTCACTCTCTACATGATTAGATCCACTTAATTTTTACCAAAAAGCTTTAATCGCCATCCATAATTCAAATGCAATATAGAGTGGTGCCCTGAATTTTATTTGCTATCCTTTTTTTAGTTTTTTTATTTCTATGCAATATTTAGTTACCAAAAAAACAAAATTCTCATCGTGACATTTGAAATTTTCTATATTCAATAGTAAAATATAAGATATAAAATTAAGTAGCTTGGAATTGGATGGCATGTCTTGAGTCTTAGATGGATCATTAACTTCATGAGATTACATAAGGTGTGGAGGATGATTTTCCACAACCATAATCGCTCGGGGATACGCTAAAATTGAATTGATAGATGTTGATAAATATGTTGATAAATATGTTGATAATGTAGAATGACAATAGTTGATTTACCGCCATAGTATCCGTTGATGGGACCAATATACTCTAAAATATGTATTGGATGTTTTTCAAATTTTAAAATTTACTCAGTTGAGATTTACCTAAACCTCCGTTAATTTTCACTAATGATTTTAGTGGGTTTAAAATATTGTTCTAATATATTGATGTTTATAACTGAAACTAATTTCCTTGTTTACATATTGATATAATAGATATTATGGTAACTTATCAAAATATCTAATTTGGAACCATATAATTATGTCACTTGTGACTTTTGTACTTAAACACCTCTTTAGCTCATCAATGTTCTTGGTAAGCTTGAGATCTTAGCATTTTAGAGCCATTTGTTACCTTCTAGTTTGACCACATCATTTTTTTTCACCTTAGCCATTAATGCTCTTGATAAGTTTGAGTCCACATTCATGCATCAAATATCTCCTTTTGGCTACTCAGATTAAGTTACTTGTAGTTTTTGGGTTGGAACACTTATCTCTCTTTTACACCTAGTGCTTTTAATCCATTGTCATCATTATATTTAAACATGGTTATTTGATCTTATTTCTTGGTAAATTATAAAATATCTTCATCAAGCAAACTAAATGTGGCAATGTGTAATGTTTTTACTTGACCACACCTCCTCCAATTTCCACCACATGTTTTTAACTCAAGGTCATCATTATTTTAACATCTATTAATCAATCTTATCCTTTTGTAACTCTTGTATGGCATGCTAGATTCATCCCCTTGGCCGTATAAATAGATTTTTTTTTTTTTATATCTTTGAGTTTCAAAAGAATTCCAACTTGTTTTTGCAAAAAATAAAGAGATTCATTGTCACTTTCCACTTCTATTTTCACTTTCAAATTTTAAGTATAAAGGCAAAGATTCCATTTTTGTATTGTTGAACATTAAAATATCTTTCAAGAGTTTACCATGTGAACTTGTGGGCTTTATTCTCTCTGTAGGCTAGTTTTGTTAAAAAGGTTAAAAGTTGTTAATCTTTGTTTTTGGTTATCTAGCTTTGGATGTGATTAAAACTTGTATTTTGCTCAAGCCTTTTATTCAAGGAAAGTGAAAATTTTAGGGCTAAACTAGGTTGATCTACTTTGGTTGGCTAATAATTGTTAATTTAGTTTAAATTTGATGTTAAGTGTGAACAAGCCTCATTAATAGCGTGTTGAGATATCGTGATGATCTGACTTGTATTGATGAGTTCTTCCATTCTTAAAATGTGTTTGATTGATTCCCATGACGTGTATTACCATGCTAGATATGAAAATGACGAAACTAGACTTGAAAGTGTTATATACATAATTTTGAGTAGTTGCTAGTTATACACACTTGCAAAGTAGTCCTACTTGCCAATTATATTATACTCACTTGCCGAATATGTGCACTTGTTGGTTATACCTACCCGTTGATTATATCCACTTATTTATTATACCTATTAGTCGATTATACAGACTTGTCACTATACCTACTTGCCAGTTTTACCACTAGTCAATATTATCCATTTGCTGATTTTTTTGAATATGTTATTATTGCTAGCATGAGAAATGAAAGGAGGTAACCATGTCATCACCTGCTTATGTGATTGAAAGGACAAAGTAAGTATAATTCAGAAGAAATTTGCATGGAAAGATGTTGTGTACCTAATGTCGATTCTTGAAATAAATGTTGATTTTGTTGTTGATGGCTGTGATTAGCAAGACATGCTTATACCTAGATTGGTGGTAATATATATAAGTGTAGTTCCACCGTATAAGTTGAAGAGAAGTTTGTTGGATCATTTAGAGGTTTTGATGGTCCACCGGTTTCAATGATGATGACTTGTCATTGGACGATGTTGTCGATCCATAGTAATTTACTTGATCTTTGTATAGGTAAGTTTTTTGGCATAGGTGTGGTGTGTTGCTAAAAGATGACCCTTTGTATCAAATTTATATATCAAATTTATATGTCTCTATTATCAAATTTATATATCAAATTTGTGCTTTGCTTGGCCATTGTGTTAAGATAGCAACTACTAATATTTTTGTAAAAGATGAAGCATTTGTATATTAATTAAACTTGTGGGATTTCTTGTATGGGACGATGTGAGTATTTTATTGTGCTTCCACTTGCAAATAATACAAACAAATTATAATTAGAATAGACATGTGTCACACGTGATATTTTAGGGTGTTACAGAAAGGTATATTAAAAGGCACTATTTTTTTTTTGTTAGATTTTACTTCCATAAATTTTGTTGAAAAAAAAATTTCCAAAAAACTTATGTTCTTTTCTATGTTGTCAATCAAATAAATAAATTGTTAGTAGAATCTAGAAGTAATTAAACATGGAAATTTTTTAGCACAATCATTTGTTTATACATTCACTTTTGTTGTGCATATCACCATCAAATCTTGTCTTATCAGTCTACATAAATTTCTTTGAATATTTTCCAAGATAATTACATTGTCGAATGTCAAACTTAAAAGATAAATTCAATTAAATCAGACATTGCATAAAATAAGATTGTTTTTTTTTAAATGCTAGTAAAATCTCATTATTTTGGATTAACAACAGTTTATATCATCTATAAAGTATTTATGAAAAAGATATAAAGATATCTCATTTTGCATAATATTTTTAGTGTATTTCTAGATATTTCTATAATGTTGTACATACTTTGTGTAGAGATATCTTGCCAATAGTAAGGAAAAAAGATAAATTCTTTAATGTAGTTAGTAAAGTGGCTCAATATATTTTAGACTAATGAAATTAAAAATATAAAATTCACCAAGAAAGTGAGTTTTTGGGAAAGAGAGACAAATAATAGAGAGGTTATTTTAATAGAAATTATGAAAAAAGAGATTTTTATGCTTTTTACTATATCAAAGAATTTATCTTTTTTCCTTATGATTAACGAGATATTTTTACACATAACGGGTAAAACATTATAAAAATATGTAGGAAGACACTAAAAAAAAAAAAAAAAAAAAATTCTTTAATACACTTAAAAAGAAAACATGAAAAATCCAACTAAATCCTAAAGAAAATAGGGAAAAAAAAGAAGGAATAAGGCCTTCACTTTGCAATTAAATTAATGAGGGTTATTTTGTCTTTTTAGTGGAAATGGGGTGGATATAGTTATATAGAGAGTAAAAGTAGTGTTGCCCGATATACATATACATACATATATATATATATATATATATATATATTTATTTCCGTTGTTAGTTGGTGAGTTGAAATACTAATTTCTTGAGGCATAATCTAAGAGGTTAATACCCTAAAAAACCCCAAACCGGTACATCGACAAATTTACCCTAACGACCATAAAAAACCATAAATTGGTACATTTATGACAAATTTACCCCAAACTAATTTATTTGACCGCAAAAAACCCCAAACTAATAAATTCGTGACAAATATAACCTTCACTAAATTGGATTAATACCACAAAAAAATCATAAAAATTGTAAACTCTGACAAACGGATTGTAAAACCCCAAATTGGTATACTAGTTAATTGTCACGTGTCATTTAACTTAATAATTTGACGATAAAATTTAACGAAAACTAACAGAGGGTAAATTTGTCACAAGTGTACCAGTTTGAGGTAAATTTGTCACAAGTGTACCAGTTTGAGGTAAATTTGTCAAAGGTATACCAGTTTGAGGTTTTTGGTGGTCAAAAAAATAGTTTGGGGTAAATTTGTCACAAGTGTACCGGTTTGGAGTTTTTTAGGGTATTAACCCTAATCTAAGTGGCGCATTGTTTTCTAGAATTCTGTTTTAAGCTTTTATCGAGGGCAAATATTGAGAATGCATGGGAAGGTGTATATTGAACTACATGTGCCTAAATTCAACTTTTTTTTCTTTTTTCAGTGTAATATGACCTAGATTCATTTTAGCTCATAAAAGTCATTATATATCAGCAAAATAATGAAAGATATGAACAGGCAAATATTTGTAATCTAAATATTTTGTTGATTTGACTAGTCTTATTGTGCAAAAACTAATAAAGATCGCTTTTTTCTTTTTGGACATAATCGTTAAGAATGTCTCTAATTAATTATCTCTGCGGATTTTCCCTTAAGAATTCATAATATTTAGAGGATATTCAATATATTATATTATGTATACGATCATAAGCAATCTTTGGAACTCTTTTATTTAATGATGCACCTTGAAAAAACAGTAATGTATTTCCTACATACAATGACAAAACCGGTGCTGTTATATCGTTGCGTAGCATTCAACTCTTCCTCTTTCTCTCCAGAAAAGATTCCTTATAAAAATTTGGTCCGAAAGGAGTGGAATAAAGTTCACTTAACACCTAAAACCAACAGTGATGGACCACGGGATGACGTCATCGACGTAATCTCACCTCGTGATGTCATTTGATGCCGACGCTGCTGTCAAGGTCTACGCTCAATTTAGTTTTGAGAAGAAGATAAAAGAATTAGGTCTTGTTCCAATTCATCACAGTCCATTAAATTACATACCTTTTCTTTTTATATTTATAATCTCCAACTTGTCTGGAAAGCCGATTGTATTATTAAAGGAAATTGATAAGATGGACTCCCCAAATATGAATTTTTATTTTTATTTTTAATTGCCAAATATATATTCTTACCAAATATGCTACATGTATTAAATGCAAGGACAGCGAATCCGCATTAATGAAAATCTTCTTCTCACGTTGCCAATGAAGGAGCGAATTGATCTCAGCATCTGATTTTACGATTTGTGATATACTTTTTTGTTGGCCAATGTGGACTATTTAGGAAAAAAAATATAAAAAAATACTAAACATATTCTATTAGTGCCAATTCGGTCATTTCAATTTGACTACTCTAGTCCTAAACCTATTGCACCCGTGTCAATTTAGTTATAAATCTTTTGATAATTTACCAAATTAATCTTAAACATTTTGATGACTTGTTAATTGGGCCATTCCGATTAATTTTGTTCAGAAATTGCCGACGTGGCGATACCGTGACGAGGTGCTTATATGGACAATCTTGTTTCTTTATTTGTTCTTCTTCTTTCTTTTCTATCCTAACCTTAGGCCAACAAGGGCATAGAGGGCATAGAGGCCCTTGTCTGCCAAAGGGGAGGGCATCGAACCTTGCCCAAATCCAAGCGAGGGCATAGAGGCTCTTGACACACAAGTGCTAGCTAGCCATGATAGCTGGTGCCGACCGGACCGCTACGTCAATCATTTTCGACCACAATTAATCGGAATGAATAAATTGACAAAATGTCAAAAGGTTAAAGACTTAATTGATAAATCGTCAAAAGATTTATGATTAAAATGATACAATTGAAATGTTGATGACTGATTTGGCACAAGTATAATAAGTTTATGACTCAATTAGCATAATTGAAAGGTTTAAGACTAATTCACTACAACTGAAATATGTTTAGGAATAATTGGCTAATTAAAGGTTTAAAACTAATTTGGCACAAATGCAATGGATTTAGGATATTTTTGGTACTTTCCCGAAGATATGTGATGACATTAATCGTTCAATTTATTCTTTGCTTAGTCACTTGATTCTAATGTCTCACAAGAAACTTCTAACAATTTTATAACTTAGGATCGTTTGATAACATTTACGTTTCGGAAATAATTTTTTTTTTAGAATTAGTTCTATTTAAATTCTTGGGAATAATTTTTTAGTAAAAGAATGCCTTTAGTAACTGTACAAAATTTCTATTCCTAGAACAGAAAAAAAATAGGAATGTGTTTAGTATAACTTAAAAAAAAATTGTGATGTAGAATTTCTATTAAGTTTTTAATAATTTTTTGAGTTTTTTCTTTCCTTTTCCCTCTCTTCTTCTTTCTTGTCTAGTCTACCAATAACTGGTGTGCTACTGGCTGCACCTGATGATCGATAGGTGGAGGATTGGTTAGAAGAGAGAAGAAGAAGAAGAAAAAATAATAAAAAGAAAAGAAAAAATGACTTATTCCAGAATTTGTTCCACAGAACAAGAGTCAATTTTTTTTTTATTTCTTATTTCTGTTCTAAATCTATTTGTTGGCTATTCTTCTATTCCAGGGTATGGAAAAATTAACCGGCGTTACTGAAGTGGATTTTTGTTCTTTTTCTATTATGGGGAACAAAAGAATATAAAAATAGAATAATAAGAACGTTAGCAAACAGAGCCTTAAGGGCATGTTTAAATAAGCTTTATTCCTCCACTTGTTCATTCAATTCATTTTTTTGGTGGAGGTTTAATTCATTTTTAAATTAAACTTTTTAACAAGCTATCAAGGTTAAATCAATATTTATTATTATTGATGTATTACACATGTGGGTTGTCACCGGTCAAACAAGTGGGAATTTGGGTAGGTTGAAGAAGTACCCGGCCTAAATTAGCCAATTTAATCTACATCGACGCATGTCCATTGTACAATGTCACACAATTCTTCACAATTACCATAAAAAAAGGGTTTGGATATATTTCTGAAAAATTACCCGACTCAATCTCATGGATGCTACTCAATTATTTATACATCGACACTCGTATCTGTAACAAACTCTTATACATTAGTATTTTGTTTCCCATTTTCTTTTGACAAGGCAAATTTTTTCACTGCTGGAATTCTTCTTTGAGACCTGATTTGTTATACATTTTTCCAAGTCACTCTTGAGGATCGAAGAAGTTAGCATTAATTCCTCTTATCAACTAATACCCAGATTGCTGCGGCCACCATCACCGCCCACAACACCACGCCGAGCCAACCCAACCCAACGTTGAGCCACCAAGTGCCGCTCTTGTGGCGAGGCCTCTTGATCATCAGCCACATGAAGCATGGTAGCACAAACGTCAGGGTGGAAGTCATCCCCCCAATTAGTCGGGCCAACCTCCCTAGGAAGGGAGCTTGAGCCACCGCCATGAAGAAGGCAAGGCAGCCGAAGAAGACCCTAAGGGATGCGCGGACCCACCGCGAGCAGCGGTAGTCCCTGATGTCAGTGTACCGAGCTCCAGGAAGGCAAGGCAGCCGAAGAAAACCCTAAGGATGCGCGGGCCCACCGCGAGCAGCGGCCGTCCCTGAAGTTAGTGTACTGGAGCTCCAGGTTGTCAAAGACCAGCATGGCGTAGATCTGAAAGGTGCTGAGGCAGTTGACCACTATGAGGAGGTAGATTAGGCCCATCACCAGCTTTGGTGTGTCATGGCCATGAAATTGAGGGAAAACGAGGTAGAGTCCTCCGTTTGGGATTTTGCTTCCACAGGCCCAAAATCCACCAATGGCCAAAGAGTATAAGCAGAGAGCGATGAGTGAGTAGGCGGCGATCACAGCTCTCCACATGGACCTTTTGGATGGGCATTGTGAAGTCGAGGGCAATGTTCCCTACAGCACAAAATGGGCACATGGCAAATCATCATTGCTGAATGAGTGTCGGAATAGATTCCTTACGGTCATCGAAAAACAAAGAAATCAGACAAAAAAAAAAAAAGATGGTCATTTTACCTGAATCTCAAGCACGAGGTTGTGACCTCTAAAAGATAGTGCGATGATCGTGATGGCATTCAGCACGCTGCCAATTCTCGCCTCCTCCGACTTCGCCTCAATCAACGGTTTGTAAGACACGCCCTCGGGCCTACCTTTGGCAACGGATAGGATCCAAATCAGGCGCCGTAGCCGACAGCTGCGATTGCTCCAAACAGTGAGACTACGGCTATCGCATTTAAATTTGGCAGTTGAGCTATGACAATGGCCATGCACGTGAACAAAAAGAACCACTCCACGCCGTCCGGTGGCTTGATGCCACAAGCGGCACCATCTCCGCCGCACATGGTCTTGAAGAGATCCTCCATGGCCCTGCCTCCATTGATGATCAACATCACGCAAGTGCCTCCCGATAGGTACATCACGGGGAATAGAGCAAGCAATTTTCCCAACCTTGGTCCTGAAATATTATCATAATACATAAATTAAAATTTAATTACTGACAAACCAATTTGCCTAATTACGGTTAATAGCCGATTTTCCCATCACAAAAATATACAAGAAAATACATCACCCTAAAATTAAAACAACATTCGATTCAACTTATGCTAATTATGATTAATAGATAAAATTTCAAACTCGAACTCAGGCTAAAACTTTGCTATTTGGAAATACTAGACTTTTTTCTCTAATGTAAATTAATTAACTTGTTAACGAAGATTTAAAATACATAGCGGCTTACGAAAGCAGCATTGGAGAGGTTGAGGAATCTGCTATAGCGGGTTCTGGGAAGCGGATTCATGGAGCTCCCGAGAGCCCACATGGTGTAGAGTTGCCATAGAAACCCTATGGACAGAGTTATGATTCCGCAAACCCTTCAAAATTTTAAAAAGAATATGACGAGATAATATTCAATAATAACAAATACGGTAGATTAAAAAAAAATTAGGTAATTAAAAGTTAAAAAGACAATTTTTACCCAAAGCCATTAAATGGAGAGAATGGTGGTTTTTTTTTGCTTTTAAAGCATGATCCTTAATATATGGGATATTCTCCACTTCCTCCGGGCACCTCTCGTGCAATGTGTGGGAAAAAGTGGGTAAAACGTTTTAAAAAATAATGAAAATGGTTCTATAGTTATAGAACTCGATTGTTGATAGTCTAGTATGATTCTTCCGCCACACAATATCTACAGCATAAAGACACGCAATCCAGACTTTTGGATGAGTGGTACGGAAGAACTTAGCGGGACAAAGAGAAAAGACATTGATGCCGCCTTTTTATATCACATGATCGCATCACCGAGACACCGATTTTTTCATAGAGATATCATCAAGCACGCTGTCAGTGATTATACGTGAAGTTGAGGATAGTATGACCGTAAAGTTCAGGTAGAAATGCCAAAAACTAAAAACTGGCGCTTCTTTTGCGGGTGAGAACTCGAGTTCCGAAATATGTTACTTTTTTTATAGTAATATTAGGTCCATTGTTGGTGCGAAGAGAAAGATCTAGTAGCTGCTTCTTTAATGGGTGAGAACGTGGAGATCGGAATCAAAGGGATATCCTTGGCAAGATCATCATCGATTTAAGAAATAAAACAACTTTCTAATTCATACAATTTTCCAATTCATTATGATTCAAATATTCATATAATTCAAAAACACTTCAGAACCAAATTCACACCTTCAAAAGAACTCACTCAAAAGTTCTTGTTTTCTTTTCTTGATTTGTCTAAGTCCTAGGTTCGCATTGCAACCTGTGTAGACTCAAGAACTCGTGTGATGCAGTCGAATATTTAAACTTTATCAAACGCTGATGAATCCAAGATTCTTCTTTTCTCCATTTCTTTTAACTAAGCAAAATCGAAAAACACGTCATGTGATATCGTAATCCCCCCAAAAAGTCTGGGAAGCCGAATTCTCCAACAAGCAAAAAGACAGAATCTCTCCATCAAGAAAGGAAGAAATGAGCTGAATCCCAGTAACATAAGAATTACCAACATAAAAATAGTTTAAAAAAGACAACGAGATAGATGACTTTTGGCTTACCAGCCAAGAGAAGCGAAGGCAACGGGAAGCATGAGCGCCTGAATCCCCAGCCCGGAGCACAGGAGGTGAACACAGCTGACGTGTGTGCTGCCATTCGACTCGGTGATGAGGCCACCTGTCCCGAGGTTCAACTGTTTCTAAAATGAAATGTTTAGCATCACACGAGATACAAGCTTTAGAGAGCCTGCATCCTAGTTAAAAGAATATTTTGGGTTCTTAGAATCATTTGATTTGATGGACTATTTAGACTGTCTTTCGAGTAATATCTCTAAAACAAATCCCCACCTTTGGTGGGAGGTCGCATCAAGTCCAGTTGACGTTCGTTTCTCTTTAGTTATTCATGTATGTGCTAAATTAATTATGTTTGGGTCTCTGTACCCGCACCCAAAAGGGTGAACTCATACTCAATCCCATTAATGAAAATTTCTCAATTAATTGACTCACTAGGATATAATTTTGAACTGATTCAAAATCAAATGCACCAAGAACCTACCTTGAATTGGGTACCTAAGAATTGACTGGTTTAAAGTTGGGAACTAAGATCCAAACTGGTCCCCGATGAACATGCTTGGAACCAGCCGGCTAAGGCTAGTCCATTTGGTTCCTATGATTCAACCAATTTAGTTGCCCACCCCTAATCAAAACGTCATATGATTGAGACGGAATTGATCGACTTTCATCACTTACTTGAGGTACACACGTGCGAATAATGCAACACATAATGCAAAATGGAATTCATGAAATGGTCTCTATAGTTTATTTAGCTGATCCAAAAACACTCAAATACAAGAAGGAAATCATGAAAATGAGGGAGGAAGAAAGAAAAAAAAGCTAAGGCTCGTCCAAAGGCGAGGAGTTGTGAACAAAACGGTCACGAAACGACCATAATGAGTCCATGGCGTTGTTACTGCGCCTGAAGCTTCTTCCTGACCTCCGCCATGAAGTCATAGACCTTGTGATGGTCGGGCAACGATTTGGCCACGCTCTCCCTCTGCATGCACCGCTTGGCCCATCCTACCAACTTGGGGCACTCATCCTCGATGCTACAACCGGTGAATGTCTCCACAGCATAGAACCAGCAATAGAATGGCATTAGCGACACATCCACAAACCCAAACCTCTCACCTCCAAAGTAAGCCTTGTCCCCAAGCTCTCCCTCCAACAGCTTCAAGCCCTCGATGAAATCATTCTTCCCCACCTCCTGGGCCTCCCCCGTCGACCACCACACCATCAGCCCTGCAGGAAATATCTGCACCGTCATGTCATGTCACTTTGATGTTAAGTGCACTTACCAAGAAAACGATCGAAAGATTGGATGCTCTCCGTCTTACCTTGTTGTCCACGTAGTCGGCCCAGAACCTGGCACCGGCACGCTCATGAGGATCAGAAGGAAAGAGAGGGGACTCGGGACCCCAGGTCTCGTCGATGTACTGGACGATGATGTGGGACTCGCAAATCGGCTTGCCATTATGGATGAGGACGGGGATTTTCTTGTGGACTGGGTTCATCTGCAAGAGAAGGGGGCTCTTGTTGCTGAGAAGTTCCTCCTCCCTCTGATCAAAGTGCACGCCCTTCTCTCTGAGGGCGATCCTGGTCCTCATCCCGAACGGACTCGGCCAGAAGTCCAACAAGATCACTTCCTCTGCCATTGAAACTTTGGTAATCTGCACACAAGAAAGCTTTTTTTTTATGGTGAAATGAGGCTAAAAGCATGAGCCACTTATGTAGCGGGAAGAGAACATTGAGTTGACTTTTTTCTGTCGATGCGATGTTTGAGAGGCCGCTGAATACCGTCATTGCTCGCGTTACTGACAGTTCCAGTCCGGCCGATTAGATAATGGATTAGGTGTCGCATGAACGAGACATGTATTGCTATCATATTATGTTGGAGGTAATAGGTTTGAGAGAGAAGAAGTAGTTGCTTGAAGTATTACACCAAGAGACGTCAAGTTTGGAACGCTCAACAGTGTTACCTCCAGCGTAGGAAAACCCTAGAGTTTTTATATGCACGTTATTGAAACCATATGGACCTAAATAACCATGCTTTTACCTATTGGGCTTGTATGTGAACATATTATTTTGGACTATATTAATAATATATCCAACAATCTCCTCCTATGTTCACCATACAGCACAATCCAATAAGGTAGTCAGTGTAATGTTCATACAAACATGAATCATCCACATTCAATCCAAGACAATCAACTCGGATCGGTCAAAGAGTATTCCAGCAGGAAAATATTAAACTAAATCATCATGTGCAAACTAAATATGTAAATCATTCTTATCATGAATCTGTTCTGAGATTAAAATCTAAATCCCAAAATAAATCTCAGATTCAGTTCACAACCAATATATGCATATTAATCAAGTATAAGTAGGCCAGTCAAAATAGTCTAAGGCCTTACAAATATAAGAAACAAGCATAATAATGTCCACAAAATAGAAATAGCAAAGTGCAAGTCTCAAGTAAATGGACTTCATCAAAATAGGCAATAGCAGGTAAACAATCAAGTATCCACACGCTCTAAGTGATATATATTCATTCATCAAGTAGGTCATCCTGGTCAGATCCCACTCATTAAGCTCTCCTCCATCTCTACCATCCTCTGTAGAATGTCAAATATGAATTTCATATTATCATGAATTCAATCAATTGAATAAAAACTTAGCACCATTCCATCAGCGGAGAAGAACATATATTGATGTCATAAAGCATCATAATATCATGTCATAAGCATCAAGCCGAGTTTCATAAATTATGAACAAGACCTAAACAATGTGATTTACAAAGAGCCATCAACTTAAGTTTATTTGTAGGAGAATAACTATTGTCTAGTTTTAAAGAACAAGACCAATAGTTAACTCACTTACAATAACCTAGTCATGTAATATCAAGTTTCAATTAAGAACAAGACAAATAGGCTTCTTATATAAACAATTGTTTTTATGTTTCAATTTGGAATGTCACAATTACTGATTCCTTAAAGTCAAATAATCTAGCATCAAGTTTGGAATGAGATCATTTAACCAAAAAGGATAGTCCAATCTAGTTGAATTGTATCATCAAGTTTGGAATGACACAATTTTTCCAGATAGAACATTTGAATTAGGTTAAAGTCATCTTCATCAAATTTGGAATGAGACGACTCACCCTCTTCAATTAGTCAGCAATTGTGAACATCGATGAAACATATAAACTGTGCTTATCATTGTAGCCAATAAAGAAAGATTTGATAATTCAAAACACACAATTAGAAGGTAAGTAAATGGTAGTTAAGACTTGCCTATATAGTCTTTAACCCCAATTCCCCCACTGTTTTGAATAATCGATCTTTAGGCATACTTTTGGTGAGAGTATCGGCTATGTTATCATTTGATCTCACATCGATCAAGGTGATAACTCATTGTTCTCTCAGATAATTCAACAACGCATGTCTCAGTCTCACATGTCTTCTCTTTGAATTAAAGAGAGTATTCTTGACGACTTGGACAGTTGCTCGATTATCACAAAATAGGCTTAAAGAATTAATCTTTAGCCGAGTCAAAGGAATATCCATAATCAGATTCTTTATCCACTCTGCCCCTTCACCGGCTGAGGCTAAAGCAAAAAGTTCCGATTCCATAGACGACAATGCAATACAAGTCTGTCGTTTGGATTTCCAAGTAATAGCAGCTCCACCCAAAGTGAATACATACCCACTAGTGGACTTACTATTTCCAATATCTGAGCACCATGGGGCATCGAATATCCATCCACAATTAGAGGATAACCAGAATAATAAAGAGCATAATCTTTAGTACCTTTAAGGTATCTCATTAGCCTATTAAGGGCATCCCATTGCTCTTTACTAGGATTACTAGTAAAACGACTAAGCATACCAACTGTAAAGGCTATGTCAGGTTTAGTGCAACTCATAGCATACATGAGACTACCAATCGGTTTCGAGTACCTTAACTGATCCACGCTGGTCCCTTCATTAGGACTCAGTCTATTATTATAATCACATGGTGTCTCACTCGGTTTACACTTATCGTATCCCCAAGTAGAAAGTAGCTGCTCAATATAATGAGTCGGCTAAGGAGATGACTTGCCGTTCAAAGCTTACTTTCATACCAAGAATGGTATTAGCAATACCAAGATCTTTCATGTCAAATTCTTTAGCTAAAGTAGCTTTCACGTCACTCACTACAGAATGATCGGAACCAAGAATTAACATATCATCAACATACAAGCAAATGATGACTATCTTATTTGACATAGAACGATGGTAAAGGCATTTATCGAATAACTAGACTGCAAGCCATAACTCTTTACCACTTCATCAAATTTAAGATGCCACATCTTAGGTGCTTGTTTAAGACCATATAGAGATTTATTTAATTTACAAACTTTGTCCTCAAGACCTTTCATAACATATCCTTCCGGTTGTTCCATGTAAATTTCTTCATTTAAATCCCCATTTAAGAAAGCTGTTTTTACATCCATTTGATGAACTACAAAGTGTTCAATAGATGCCAAAGCAAGAAGAATTCTTATAGTTGATAGATGACACACAGGTGAATAGACATCAAAATAGTATATTCCACTCTGTTGTTTATAGCCTTTAGCTACTAAGCGTGCTTTGTATCTGGCTATTAATCCATCACTATTCAGTTTCTTCTTCAACACCCATTTACAGCCTATAGCATTAGCCCATTTTGGCAAATTTACTAGCTGCCAAGTGTGATTCTGCAGCAAAGAGCTCATTTCATCATCTATGGCTTCTGCCCACAGTAGAGATTCCCTAGATCTCTTTGCTTCCTGATAGGAGAATGGATCATCCTCAAGATGGTAAGCAACAAAGTCTTCACCAAAACTTTTGGGAATTCTCTCTCTTGTAGATACTCTAACTGGAATTGGTTCAATAGCCAACTGTGTGGAATTAGTGTCAGAAGGGCCTGCTTCAGATTCTACAGGAGATTCTGTAATCATATCTGTAGATCCAGAAACATTCAAGCCTTGATCTCTGATAAACTTGTTTTCAAAGAACACTGCATCTCTAGATTCTATCACTTTGTGTTAGTAGATAGATCTAAAAACCTATTTGCAGCGCTATCTTCTACACTACCTAGATATACACAAGTAATAGTTCTAGATCCCACCTCAGGTTTTTTAGGATCTGGTATACTTACATAAGCAATACAGCCCCAAGTCTTAAGAGTATCATATCTACAAGGGCACTTATGTCATATCTCATAAGGTGTCATGGACAACTTAGAGTGCGGCAACTGTTCAAGATGTGATTAGCGCTTAGAACTGCTTCTCCCCGAAGAGGAAGGCATGCCAGCTGTAAGTAACATAGAGTTTAACATTTCAGTTAACGTTCTATCCTTACGCTCCGCAACACCATTTGATTGAGGTGAATAAGGAGCAAAGTGGTTTCAAGTATTATACCTTACGAGCACAAAATTCCTTGAACCTTGACATAGAATATTCTCCTCCTCTATCACTCCTAAACCTCTTAATTTTCAAGTTGAGTTGATTTTCTACTCTAGACTTGAAAATCTTAAATTTTTTCAAAAACCTCATCTTTCGATTTCAACAAATAGACATGACAATATCTAGAAAAATCATCTATGAATGTTATTAGATACTTCCGACCACCTTTAGTAATGTAATTTCTAAAATCACAAATGTCGAATGTATTAGCTCAAGAAGTTGTGTGCTTTTAGAAACCAATTTAAAGGGTTTTCTAGTGATTTTAGCCTGTGCACACACTTCACACTTATCAAATCGAATAGAAGTATCTAATGGAATGTTATGAGTTTTAGCTAAATGTTGCATTTTCTTGTAATTCACATGTCCAAGTCTATTGTGTAGCAACTTTGGATCAATCAAAGTAGAATTCACATGGTTTATACTATCAGCATTTAAACTCAACCTATACATACCATTAACCATGAATGCACAACCAAAATAATATGAGTTAACAGATAAAATTACTCTACCATTCAGGTTGGCGCTTTGTTCAACACAAGACCAACAAAGAGATTATCGGACATATCAGAATTATCATCTTTTAGCTTGTTCCTCATGTTCTCAAATTCAACTAACGAGAGGTGATGCTTGAATTCATAGTGAATTTAAAGTCAAAAAATTTCTCCGCTAGGAGGGTTTTAGATAACCCCTCTTGTTTTTGGAACTGAGCGTTCAAGTGATCCCATATCTCTTTCGCCGTTTTATACTGACTATAAGTCATAGCCAAATTAGGATTTAGAGAGTTGAACAAGTAATCTCTACAAAAATCCTCATATTTGTTCCATTGATATTCATTCACATCTTCAGTGGTAGATGTAAAATCGCTCAATACAATAGATAGAATATGTCACGTTCTTTCATGCCAAATTGAACATGTAATTTCCAGCCATGAAATTCAGTAACATCAAAAGATTGCAACTTTATAATATCATAGGAACTATGCTTTGCCATTTTAATCAAAGCAAAGTGTTAGAAAGAGTGCACATTGAAGTCCTCAGAGCAACAAAGTTGAATAACTCCCCTAACCTTGATCAAACCGCTCTGTAGAGATGGAATTTGCCAAAACAAACCCCAAAAAACGGATTTGGAGCGCCCAAAAACCTTAAGATGGACTGCCCTTGTCTTTGAAACTTGCTGAAAAATTTCGCCCCCCGAAATTTGCTAGAAATTTCGTCCCCAAAATTCGCTAGAAATTCATATGGAAACTTCCGGGTACCGTAACTTTTCCGTCCGACCTCCGATTGACGCGAGTGACCACTCAAAACGTTCGTATCAACAAGTAGATCAAAGCCCAAGTGGTTTCACCCTCTTAAATTGGCTATAACTTTTGGGTTTTTGAATCAAAGATTTCGGTCACCCGAATCTTCAAACTCAAATCCCGGCCAATATCACCGTCGAAATCGAAAGTAAATTACAGCCGCGAGTTCGTCTTGACGAAATCTTCAAGAACACACTTTACTCGCTCAAATCTGACACACGAACCTAATACTTCAAGATTGTTGGAGGTAATAGGTTTGAGAGAGAAGAAGTAGTTGCTTGAAGTATTACACCAAGAGACGTCAAGTTTGGAACGCTCAACAGTGTTACCTCCCGGCGTAGGAAAACCCTAGAGTTTTTATATGCACGTTATTGGGCTTCGGCCCATATGGACCCAAATAACCATGCTTTTACTATTGGGCTTGTATGTGAACATATTATTTTGGACTATATTAATAATATATCCAACATATTATAATTACTATTATTCATATTGGTGGTCGCTTGTTCTTTCTCGGAAAGCTGTAATAAATCGTAGCTTTATGGCGCAAAAATAAATTATTATAACCATATAAGTTCATTACAAATTTTACTTTAACGGAAATATCTAGATATAATAGTCCACAACGAATATGATATGACGTATTTTGAGTTTATTACAAATTTAGGTCAATAACGAGTGCATAAAATATTTGCAAATTCAGATACTCTTCAATGTGAATCATAATGAAGCCTGAATAAAATAAATTTGAAGATCATATTAGCCATCTTATGGATGGAATTTCACTCAATGTACCTGTAGAGGATAGAATTACATGCACGCTTGTAGATCAGGAGCGGGCTGAATGCCCAATGCACAGATTGCTCTTTGATCTGAATAATGGGCAGCTTCTCATGGTTTAGTCAATCGTAACATGTCATGCATATTGTGACCCACCCAAAGGCAGTTTGGTCATGTGCTTTTAGGGGCGCGCGTCACCTCGAATGTTATATGAATAACCAACTGAGGGCGAAAAGTTTGTCTTGCAAGAAAGTACTCAACTCAGCTTTTTCCAAACCCTACGTTGTGAAGACATTTAGTCGACGCAGTTGATTATGATTATTATTGCTCTTTAAGAGTCACTACTAACCTATTTGAAGCTAGTTAGAAGCCTAGCTAAACGCAAGGGGTCATTTTACTTTTCGCGAACTAGAGATTCAAGAATGAGGATTTAATCACGCTGACATCTATAAGTGCCCAAACTCGGTACCTATTTTCGTTATTTAATAAGTGTTTTGATCATCCGATCTTATTCAATTTAATTCCTAGACACATCCATCTAAATGACCATGGGTCACAAATTTGTGTGAGAGCATTCAACTTCATATGATCAACGTGATAATCCAAACATGATTTTAAAAAAAGAAGAAGAAAAAACAACATGATAATAAAGCTTGGAAATGGCAAACCCGATATTGTGTGGAATAAAGAATATACATCGCCCCCATGAGCTAAGCCCCAATATAAAAATGCATGTGTCACAAGTAATGCTTGAGGATTGAGACTGTGCGACAACTTAGGCTTCTTGGATCATTAGAGCGCCTAAGTTAACCCTTCTTCCAAGGATCAATTGCTTACTCATCTGGATCATAGAGAGAGAAAGTGTTTAGAGAGAGAATCTTTGGAGATAATGCTTTCTATTGCTTAAGTGTTGGTTGGATACAAATGAGAGAGATTCCCTAACATCACAACAATAAATTTCCTCAATATCTAATGGTGGAAATTGTATCTCCTCCAACTACCAACATTTATGATAAGAATACTCTAGAATATAGTAGATGTGTCATATTACCCATCCTTAGAATATTCCAGATGACTCAGAAAACCATAGGAGACTTATTCGGTCTTCTTGGATCATACATGATCCTTTCTTCATGGGAAACATTGAGATCATAACATTCTCCCCCATCCATTCAAGCGATGTTCTTGGCACAATATGTTTGGCTTGCCTGATCGCATCCTTCTCTTGGATCATCGGTTTCTTTGGATGCTGGTGATTCTCCCATTTCTGATGTCGCTTCATCTTTGGTTTCTTGACCTGTTGGCTACACGGCCCTTGAATCTCAACTCGTTCCTCAAGGAACTCCTTCTTCGGCTCTGCCATCTCTATGTTGTTTGGCGAATTCTTCATTTCTGGAAAAAAAAAAAAAGCAAATGAATTGGCATCTCATGTTAAGTTGGTGTAGGACGTTCCTACTCTACCTTCAGCTTTTCCAAAGATTGTGGCTTTGTGCTTGACTTGGTTGCAAGCTCCTCAGCTCTCGACCCTTCATCCACAAATTGTATCGTGGAGGTGCTCTTGATCTCCGTCAACCCATGGATCATAGGTATCACTGATGGGCATTGTGGGTCAGTGATGATAACCGACTTGGTTCTCATGTCTATAATGGCCCTTGCGCTATCAAACAATTCTAAACTCAAGATAAAATCATATTCATTGAGCGGAATTATCTTGAAAGTGAGTTTGCCCTTGCATTCATCGATGTATATTTCCATGTTTCAGGCAATACTAGTAAAATTTATTTTGTGTTTTGATTAGCTTATTTGTCTTTGTCTTTTAATTGTTTTTTGGCTATGTGTGTGAAAGCAAGAGTTAGTCGGTTTGTAAACCGCCAAAGAAACGTGTGCTACAGCACCACGTCTCTCTAAGCCGCCGGAGAAGAAAAATCATGAAGAAAGTACAAGTATCTTGGGCACACAATAAAATATTATTATACTTGCTGCTGGAGATCTCAAGAAGTACGAAGGAAGGTGAACTTGTGGCTAGCAATATTTTATTCTCACTGAAGACAGCAAGAAGAAGAGATTCGCAGCCCACAATTTTTGACTGCCAAGAAGAAAAGTTCAACTTCAACTCTTGCACGTTTTGAAGTCCAGGCGGTGAAGTGCTTATAGATATAGGGTGACGTAAGTTTATTTTAGTGTGTGAGAGAGTGAGATTTTAGAGAGAGTTTTAAGCTTAGCAAAGTTAGTGTGTACTCTCTTAAGTCTTTAAAGGCATATTGTATAATATAATCTCTCTTTGTGTGTGTACTTTCTCCCTCCAAGTCCTTTTGGTTCCAACAATACCGACGACTGGTACATCATGCGAGTGGACTAACTTTAACCAATGTTCGGTTGGTTTTAATTGGACCTTCCCTGAATCTGTACAGCAGCATGAAACAGTGTTTTAGCCATTATAAGACACAAGAATGCATTAATTTGACGAGAAATTAACGCGATTCAAGTCAAATACATATCTTTGTCAACATAGGAGCTCCCAGGAGTCGATTAGCATGTAAATGAAGCAAAACAAGCTTCGCTAAAGTTTAAAATTGATCCTGGACAGCAGCGTGCACAGCCTTCATGTCATGCAACAAAGGACATAAAACACATGAAAACGATGGGAAACCATCACAATAGCAACATGGTTTCACCGGTGATCAACGAAGCACCCAAATGAAGTCAAATTCTTTCTTCTTCTAACTCAACATATGCTCAGGCATTAATTGTCCATATGCTCAAGCAATGACTCATCAATTAAATATGTAACATGCATATCCTATCATAAGCAAATTATCGTTGAGAGACCAAAGGGAATCCAAACGGATCCATATGCTTGTCATAGATAAAAGGATTGACCAGCAAGCGCAAACGTTGGTCCCTTGACTCCAGCTAAGACTGACCATGGCATGTTATGAAGATTAATCTGATCTTAAAGAACTAACTAATCCCAGATTCAAATTTAACTGAAAGACACGCAAGGCAGGATATGGGAGGCTTCCTTCGAGTGGGACGGTAGATTCGTATCAGGCAGAAAGCACGCTGAGGTGGTGACAAGAAGCTAAGTAACAAAAAAAAAACAGAGAGAGAGATAATGGAGAGTCTGAGTCTGTCCCTCTCTCAGGCATTTTCGTCGAACACCTTCTCAGCACCTGGGAGGAGCTTGCGATAGTGATGACAGAGGAGACTGGCGATGGAGATGGAGACGATGGTTCAGGAATCAAGATGGAGGTGGAGCAGTCTCGGCTTGGTACTGTTTTTCCAAGAGAGGAGGAGCGGAGGCTCGATGATGATGGTCCCCGGCAGCGGCGCTGAAGATGAGGAGGTTAGGAAGGCTGCCGGACGAGAAAGATTGAGAGAGTGTATGGGAATCTGGCGGCCAAGCTTACAGGAAAAGAGGCCAGCGACGAGGAGCTAGAGAGAGCTCCTAGCTTCCGGCGACCGTATAGGAAGGAAGTGAGGTCAACCTTGGACCGGGCCGGGCTTGAGCTTGTGGGCCGGGCTCACGGGCCTCTGTTAGTCGAATTTTTTGTTGCCGGCTCGTTTTTTTTTTTTCCTGGAAATACAATATCCTGATTTAAAAATGCAGAAGAAACCGGCCGAAGAAAATGAATGCAAGATGATGAAACGACCGCATCTTTGGTTAGAAGTCGAATACCTCGATTTGACAAAGAATTCGATGTTTAATCTTCATGAAATGCATGGATGACCTATATGAAATGAAGCCTAGGTATCTACAAACTGTATCTTCTCTAATTTTTACATGTAGAAGGAGTGTAGAAGGAATATAATAAGAAAAACAAGATCATATTATTGATTTTCTTTTTGTGAGGGGTATTGGCGAGTTTGATTTTTGAAGTAATTTTTTTTAAAAGATGCACGAGGGATTGATTAGCATAATTTAGGTGTCAGTTTAGATGAGATTTGAAGTAATTTTTTTAAAAAAGATGCACGAGGGATTGATTAGCATAATTTAGGTGTCAGTTTAGATGAGATTTAAATATAAAAATAACAAAATGACATCGGGGACCCTATCGTGGTTCGATATGTGACTTCGATAATTCGTGTTTGACTCTTTTTGAGTCTCTTTCAATCGTTTTTATTTTAAGTTTTCACTTTGTCGTATATCATCACATTCGTAGGCACATTTATTCTTATGAATAGCTCACTGACGTTATATCCCTGATGCAAACAACAAATTGTTATAATATTACCCCAGCCGGCCTGAATTGGATTTTCCTTGCTTTACTTATCTATCTACTGAACTTATGTTTTTTCCTCACTATGTATTATTGTTTTGTTTGCTATGTTTTCATGTTTGATAATGTTGGTAATGCATGGTACTCAATGCATATTGGGAACAATTGCATGAAAAGTATTTCATCCAAAAAAAAAAACTGGAAAGCGGAAAGAGCGAGCCTCGTACAAAGGAAACGAAAGAGCTCAGACTCGGAGTTTTTATTGAGCCTGACACTTCTTCTTGAGCGCCAAGAGGAAGTCATGAGCTCGTGCTGGTCGGGCGACGACGCGGCGACGCTCTTTCGCCGCATGCACCCCTCGGCCCATCCCACCAGCTTGGGGCACTCCTTCGCGACCTTGCAGCCGGCTAGTTTCTCCAAAGCGTAGAACGAGTAATACAGTGGGATCAGCGACACGTCCACGTACCCAAACCTCTCGCCTCCAAAGTACGTCTTGTCCCCAAGCTCTCCCTCCAACGCCTTTAAGCCCTCGATGTGTTGGAGAAATCTTCCTGGAGTATTTTGAAGCTGACAAAACATTTCCATCAGTCTAGTATGAAAATTTGCAGACTCTACTATTTAAAGTCTGAAGACCTCCAGACTGCCAGGCTCAAGACTCAAAATCTATTCTCATTGACAGTTTCTAATCCGTCGAAAAAGGCCTATCCAGAATTGGATGTTTCGTTAAGGATTTGACCTTATCGTTTGGAGAAGATCTCTTGGTTGGATATGACATAACGAAATCCTTTATTTGATCATGATTGATTCAGAGATTGAGGATCCGATGATTGGGAAAGTATACTTGGAAGGTTCTACTTATGAAAACCGAGATCCTGATTGTATGGGCGAGCATGATTGATGGGCTATCGACATGTTCCTTAAATAGCTCGAATGATCTTTCTAATTGATTCTGTCCAACGAGAAGATTGAAAGAATTTCTTTGGTAAGTGCCAACGGGTATGATGGCATAAAGGAGTATATAAGGAAGACGTTCCAGTTGTTCGAGTGTGTACACGATAGAAGAATTCCAAAGTCTGAAGTTCTTTGTTCTTAGTCAATTCATTTACTGAGCGAAATCTTGTAAGCAAAAGAGAGTATATTTTGAGAAATCTTGAGGAAGTGTGGTAAAGTATCTACACTGTGGAATAAAGGGAGAGTCTTGCTGTAACAACTCTTTTGTTCATAGTGAAATCCAGCCGGTGGACTGTTAGTGCGGAAGAGTGGACGCGGCTTGAAATAAGCTGAACTACTATAATTTTTGTGTTCATTTTCTCTTCTCTACTCTCTGCTTTACTTTGATCATAATTCGTTTTGTTAACGAAATGATAACTTCATTTCTATTGTATGCTTAGTATTGCTCTCTTATATCGAGAAATTATTTTTACACCTATTTACCCCCATCTAGGTGCTTTTACTAGCTATCTCAATTGGTATCAGAGCATGTGTACTCACTTTGTTTGAAGTGTTTTACTTCAGAGTTAAAGATTCATGGCTAGTATGTTAGCTCCAGGACTGGTAGAAGGGCAAAGCAATACCAAACTGCCCTACTTTGATGGAAAGGAATACAACATATGGAAAAACAAGATGAATGCGTTCCTAAGATCAAAGGATCCTCTGGAATGGGACATTGTAGACAAAGGAATAATTCCTAAAGCTGCACCTGTCTCAGAGAGAGGAAAAGAAGCTGTTGAGTCTAGTGAAATGACTCAGGATGAGATAACCAACAGACAAGCTCTTGATGCAAAAGCAATTTATTCTTTATATTGTGCTTTGTCACCTACTGAATATAACAGAATATCTTCTTGTGTTACAGGAAAAGAAGTTTGGGATAGATTACATATTACCTATGAAGGAATCGATCGAGTGAAAGAAACCAGAATCGACATTCTCCTCGGTCAATACGAAGCCTTCAAAATGAAATAAGGAGAATTTATAACTGACATGTTTAGTCGTTTTACAGAAATCGTGAATGGTCTTGAAAATCAAAGTCAACCAATTTCTGATCACATGAAAGTAAACAAGCTACTGCGTGGACTTTCCAAGGATTGAAATCACATAAAGACCTCAATAAGGGAGACACAAAGAATTATGTTACTATATGTTGATGAGTTGGTTGGGACTCTTCAATCTTATGAAGTGAAATAAATCAATGAAGACGAAGATCCTAAAGGTAAGAAATCTATTGCATTAAAATCCAATGATGATTCTGATGTTATAGATCCTGAAGACAATTTGGATGATGAGGAGCTTGCTCTCATGATAAGAAGATTCAGAAAGTTGAACAAAAAAGGAAGAAGATTCAATCCAAAGAAACAAAGTTATCAAAAGCAACAGACTAAGTCTATTGAGGATGATGAATCAAATAGAGATGTAGTCTGCTTTGATGTAAGAAAAAAGGGACACATCAGACCCAACTGTCCTCTTCTGAGGAAGAAGAAAGAAAAAGCTGAAAAGTATCGAAAGGCTCTTAAAGTATAAACTTAGGTGATACAAAATGTGAAGAAAGTAATGATGATTATGCCAATATATGTCTGATGGTACAATCGGATTCAGATTTAAACTCCGAGACAGACTCAGATTCAGATAGTGAATTTAAGGTGAGTAACTTCAAAATCCCTATTAAAGTTTCTAAATACATTGATGAGTTGTGTTTTAGTCTTAAGACTTCTCTTAAAAGGATTTCCGAACTTAAAAAGGAAAACTCTGCACTAAAACATTAAGAAAATGTTTTGAAAGAAAAAGTGAAATGTTTAGACATTAATGTTTCTACTCTTAAGGAAAGTGAAGATAATCTTTTTTAAAAAAATGTATTCTTAAAAAATGACATATCAAATATTTCCAAAAGATTTTCAATAGGATTTGAAAAACTTGAGAAAATTCTTTCAGCTCAAAGACCTTATTTCAATAAATTTGGTTTGGGAATGACTGTGGAAACCATTCTTTTAATTGATTTTCCTAAAGTGAATGAAATAATTAAGCAAAGACCCACAAGAGATGCTTACAAAAATCATTTTAAAAAGGTCTTTGTAAAACCAGTAGGTTGCAATGCTCTTAGATGTTCAAAGTGCAATATTGCAGATCATTTTGAAAAAGAATGTCCTATGGTTTAGAAACATGTTAAGAAAGTATGGGCAAAAACCGCATATCATACTAACACCAATGGACCCAAGAAAATATGGGTACCAAAGAAAGTTTGAGTCACTTTTTAAATGCAGGTCACTATCAAGAAAAATGTAAAATGGTATCTGGATAGTGGATGCTCAAGACATATGACAGGAGATTCAAACTGCTTCATAAAGCTCGTTCAAGTAAATGGTGGAAAAGTCTCATTTGGAGGAAACAACAAAGGAAGAATTGTGGGATTTGGAACTGTAAAGATTGGAAACCTCACAATTAGCAATGTTTCCTTAGTGGAAGGACTCAACTACAATCTGCTCGGTATCAGTCAGCTGTGCGATACCGGTTTTAAAATCAACTTTCAAGAGGGAATATGTTCAGGAACCAGTAAAGATTCTACTCAGTCATTCATGGGTCGAAGACATGGAAATATCTACCTCTTGGATGTGAAACCAGATGAATCGCAATGTCTAATCTCAATTCAAGACGAAGCGAACTTATAGCACAGAAAGCTTGGGCACATCAATATGAAGCAGATAGCCAAAATTTCAGCAAAGAAGCTTGTTCGTGGTCTACCAAATCTATCATACCAAAAGTCTGATCTATGTACACCATGCGTATTGGGAAAGCAGGTAAGAAATTCCTTTAAACCAATAAATCAAGTTTCCACTAATCGTGTACTACAGCTTCTACATATGGATCTCTTTGAACCAACCAGAACTCAGAGCATTGGAGGTAAGAAATATTGCCTAGTAATTGTGGATGACTACTCACGATTTACCTTGGTATATTTTCTCGCAAGTAAGTCTGAAACCTTTTCTTACTTTGAAAAGTTTGCTAAAAAGGTCCAAAATGAAAAATTGTATGTTATTTCAAGTATAAGAATAGGCCATGGAGGTGAATTTAAAAATCAAGATTTTACTAAATTTTGTGATGAATCTGGTTTTCAGCATGTGTTCTCTTCTCCATATACTCCAGAGCAAAACGGAGTTGTGGAAATATAGAATAGATCGCTTCAAGAAATGGCTAGAACTCTTTTAATTGAAAGTAACATCTCTTCACGATTTTGGGATGAAGCAGTGTCTACAACTTGTTATATTATTAATAAAGTTTTTCTAAGGCCTATTCTGGGAAAAAAAAAAAAAAACCCTATGAGTTATTCAAAGAAAAGAAGCCTATTATTTCATATTTTTATGTGTTTGGATGTAAATGTTTTATATTGAAACATGCAAATGATCGAGTTGGCAAGTTTGAAGAAAAATCAGACGAAGGCATCTTCCTTGGATATTCTACCTCAAGCAAAGCCTACAGAGTCTACAACAAGAAGACTCAATCTATGGAGGAATCAATGAATGTCAAATTCCAAGATTCTATACAAAATGAATATATTTAGACTCATCTTGAAGAATCTAAACCTGCTCCAGACTCTGCAAAATCTAAATCTCAAGAAGCAGCTCAGACTTTGAAAGACTAGCAACAAATGATTGTTGAAGATTCAAATGAAGGAAGTGATCATCAACCTGACAAATCAACCAGTAACTAGAAGCATAAGTCCAGTCATCCCAAAGATCTTATTATTAGCAACATTAATGAAGGAATTCGTACAAGATCCAAAAGGCGCAAAGAGTCTAGTGTTGTGGCTCTTATTTCTGAAATAGAATCCAAAAGCATAGAATAAGCTTTATCTGATGAAAGCTGGATTGAAGCTATGCAAAAAGAACTCAGGCAATTCAGTATTAATGATGTCTGGGAGTTGACTCCTAAATCGAAAGGTAAATCTATTATTGAAGCTAAATGGATTTTCAGGAACAAGATGGACAAGAAAGGAAAGGTCGTAAGAAACAAAGCAAGACTCGTGGCCAAGGGATATACGTAAGAAGAAGGGATAGACTATGATGAGACTTACGCACCAGTAGCAAGGTTAGAAGCAATTAGATTATTACTTGCTTTTGCTTGTTATAAGAATTTCAGGTTATTCCAAATGGACGTCAAAAGTGCTTTCCTGAATGGATTTATCCATGAGGAAGTCTATGTGGAACAACCACCTGGATTTGAAGACCCAAGGAAACGAGACTCAGTATTCAGATTGAAAAATGCCTTATATGGTTTAAAGCAAGCACCTCGAGCTTGGTATGACAGGCTGAGTAAGTTTTTAGTTCAAAATGGCTTTGTCAAAGGTAAAGTAGACACTACTCTATTTATCAAAAAGGAAAGCAAAAGTTTTATAATTGTTCAAATATATGTTGATGATATTATTTTTAGATCCTTTAATGAAAGTCTGTGCAAGAAATTCTCTAAGTCTATGCAGGATGAATTTGAAATGAGCATGATGGGTGAACTAACCTTCTTTCTTGGACTTCAAGTGAAACAATTGAAGGAATGGACTTTTATTCATCAAGAAAAATATGCTAATGATCTTATCAAAAAGTTTGGACTGGAAAATTGTAAAAAGACTGATATACCAATGTCAAGTTCTTTGAAGATAGACAAAGATGAATGAGGAAAGAAAGTTGACCAGAAGCTATACAGGAGTATCATTGGTTCACTTCTTTATCTTACTGCTTCTAGACCTGACATTTTGTTTAGTGTTTGCATTTGTACTAGGTTTCAAGTAGACACTAAAGAATCTCATCTAAGTGTTGCAAAGCGTATTATCAAATACATTGCATCAACTTCAAGTCTTGGTCTTTGGTATCCTTAAAAGGGAGAATTTACTCTTCTTGGATACTCAGACGCAGATCTAGCTGGTTGCGAGTTGATAGAAAGAGCACCTTGGGTACTGTCAACTACTTGGAAGCGGGACGGTGTATTGGTTTTCAAGGAAGCAAAATACAGTAGCTCTTTCTACAGCAGAAGTAGAGTATGTAGCTCTTGGAAGTTGTTTTTCACAAATTCTATGGATAAAATAACAACTAAGAGACTTTGGAATTGAAGAATCACGCACGGAGATTAACTGTGACAACACCAACGCAATCAATCTCACCAAAAATCTAATTCTTCACTCAAGAGCAAAGCATATAGAGATTCGACATCACTTCATTAGAGATCATGTTCAAAATGGAGAAGTTTCGATTCAGTTTGTTGACTTAAAGAACCAACTGGCGGATATATTTACAAAGCCTTTGGAGAAAAGTCAATTTGAAATCATATGTTCCAAACTCAACATCTTGAGGTTTGAAAAAGTTAAAGTCTAGAGACTCTCGACTCGAGACAAACAAGATTTTTTACTGTAAATTATTTTATTCTCTCTCATATTAAATCTCGAAAAGGTACGATCATCTATCTATAATTGATTTTTTCTACTTTCAATTTCCGTGATAAGTGCAATCTTTCTTTTTCAAAAAAGGAGTTAATTTTTAAAATGGCGGTTATCTAATTTTTGAAAAAGGCAGTTATTTTTAAAGGGCATCTTTTTACTTTCCATTACGACGTTTTGTATGCCTCTCTTCGACTGACATATATACTGTTGGTTCCTCTTCGTTTAACTCCAAAAACCCTAAAAAGCATCGATCTTCCACTCATGTCTTCTTCTCTTGTTTAATCTTCGAAAAGTTGTCATCTTTCTTGGGAAAGTCAAGTTTGGAATCTTTCAAAGACTGTGAAAGATGTCGTTTCAAAGGAAGTCTTCGAGAATCGCGAACAGGGGACCGCAGCAAATGCGTGAGGGGCCTACGCACTTTGATCTCACCGAGGAAGAAGAGTCTCCTAGTCAGCAGCAGAGCTCACAACATTCTCAGCAGCGTCCATCTTCTCCATCTAGACAATAGGATGTTGCTCGACGAGAAGAGGAAGAAATAATCGAAGATGCGTAACACAGTAAGAGTCTTTAAGCCCTCTTTTACCTACAAGCTTTATCGCGCTTTGAAAATGGGTGGAACTCCTTTGAACTACATTGACGAATTTCTGAAAGACAAAGGGTATAAAAATGAAACCTTCTTTTTACGCACAATAAAGCGATTGGGAATTGTCCCTGCTGGGTCGGCAGAAGAGGCAATGGCAAATATTCCAATCGATCCTTGTGTTGGAGGGTTGAATCAGATAGATATGAATGATGATGACAAGTTGTACAGTCAATTTCAACCGAGAATGGGTGTTGTGGCAAAAATTCGGGGTAAAATGACAGACTTGTTTCAATCAGAGGAACAAAAGCATATATACTCTAAGTTGTTGAAGCATGGGGTGATAAACCCTAGAAGTGTAGATTTTGATTTCCTTGATACTGTGAACATTAATTTGAGGGAAAAATTCAGTCTTCTTTAACTTGAACAATTCTGTTCAGACTCTACAGAAGCCTATGCTGAACTCACTGCATATTTCTATTCAAATCTTAATTTCTTGGATGTGAATAGATTCTCTTTTAGTGTCCGAGATCAAGACTATGTAGTGGATGTAGATATGTTGGCTGATGTGATTGGGGTTGAGAGAGGGAGATATCAACCTATCAATGTCTCTATTGCTCGTGCTACGTTGGAACTTGTTAAGGATAGAAGGACAGAGGGAAAGGTTTCCTACTCGAGAATGAGTGCATTCAACATTCTGCTTCACAAGATTGTGATTAATTGCCTCAGACCAAAATCTACTTCAAAGACTGATGTTTCAAATTCAGAGGCAAAGCTGATGTATGCCATCAATGCTGGGAAAAAATTTTCTCTTCCTCACTCTATTATGTTCCACATGTATAGAGCAGTGATGAAGGACAACGGTCAACTTCTTATCCAGCTCTTGTGACAAAGTTATTCAGACATTTGAATGTTCAGCCTCCACGAATTCTCTGTGTTCGATCTTGTGATCAAATGGTGGTGGGACTGAAAATGGTGTCTAAAATGCATCTGAAGGAACTCAACAAGGCGTTGGAGAAATTCAAGGAGAAAACCCCTGTCAAACCTCATCAAGTCTCTTCGGTACCAAAAAAAAAAGGGAAGGAGCCCATGGTTGCTCCATCCAAGAAAAGAAGAGCTCTCATCGTTGAGGATGAAGATGATGAGGAAGACATCACCATTTCTGGAATGGCATTAAAGAACCTGAGTCGTTCTGTTCCAGAATCAATGGAACGACAAGAGAAAGACACCGAACGAGAGGACTGGAGAAAGAGAAGATTTGGAAGCGAAGAGAAAGAAGCGAGAGGAGGAAAGATTTGAAGAAGAAGAGGAAAGAGGAAATCAAGAGGAAGGAGAGCATGAGGAACACTCTTCTCCACCCGAAGGCGTGGAAACAGGGGGAGATCGTGAGAAAAGAGGAATGTCCTCATATCCTCGCTACCAATGAAGGAGTTAGTCGCTCTCCGCGAGATCCGCAGAACATCTATGCCTCTCAATTTCTTGAGGAGGGACATGATGTTTCATCGCCCAATCTGCGTGACTATGCTGATTTGCCATCGTCTGCCTTTACTCCATCTGATCGTGTAGAAGCCAGTACGCAGACTAATAATTCAGCAGATTTTCGCAGAATTCTTGATGTTCTCTTAGAAATGCGGGGTCAAATATATGCTCTGGGATGCGAAGTTCAGAATTTACAGACTGCAGGTCAAGCTTTTTCAGTTTCTTTGAATGATCAGATCCAAGCCCTTGCTCTTCAGATTCAAGCAAATGCTAAGGGAGAAGAGGTGGCTCAACTGAAGGAAGAGTTGAAAAAGCTGGAAGGCATTGTCCAGTCAATGGGAGATTTCCAGCTTGTTCATGTTCCCAAGCATTCTTGATTCCATTCTCTTTCCATCTCAACATTTTTTATGATGACAAAAAGGGGAGAGATGCGAGATTTGAAACTTTAAACTTGAATTTTTTATTTATTTTGATATGTATTTTGATGTTTGACTTGACTTTTGTATCTGGATGTGGACTGAATTTGGGATTTGGGTTTGACTGCTTATATTAAGTATTATTGATATCTTATGAATGGCCTTACTCACATGCAAGACTAACCTATTTTCTGTGGTTGCAGATTCTAGTGTTATCATTAAGCCATTTATCTTTATGAGATATCCATATTTGCTTGAGTAATGTTTTGCAGGTCAAAGTTATCCAAATCTGCAGGAAAGTTTTGTCACCATCAAAAATGGGGAGATTGTTGAAGAAATCTTCCTGGAGTATTTTAAAACTGACAAAATATTTCCATCAGTCTAGTATGAAGATTTGCAGACTCTACTATTTAAAGTCTGAAGACCTCCGGACTGCCAGATTCAAGACTCAAAGTCTATTCTCATTGACAGTTTCAAGGTCTATCCAGAACTAGATGTTTCGTTAAGGATTTGACCTTATCGTTTGGAGAAGATCTCTTGGCTGGATATGACATAACAGAATCCTTTATTTGATCATGATTGATTCAGAGATTGAGGATCTGATGATTGGCAAAGTATACTTGGAAGGTTCTACTTATGGAAACCGAAATCCTGATTGTATGGGCGAACATGATTGATGGGCTATCGACATGTTCCTTAAATAGCTCGAATGATCTTTCTAATTGATTCTGTCCAACGGGAAGATTGAAAGAATTCATTTGGTAAGTGCCAACGGGTATGATGGCATAAAGGAGTATATAAGGAAGACGTTCCAGTTGTTCGAGTGTGTACGCGATAGAAAAATTCCAAAGTCCGAAGCTCTTTGTTCTTAGTCAATTCATTTACTGAGCGAAATCTTGTAAGCAAAAGAGAGTCTATATTTTGAGAAACCTTAAGGAAGTGTGCTAGAGTATCTACACTGTGGAATAAAGGGAGATTCTTGCTGTAACAACTCTTTTGTTCATAATGAAATCCAACCGGTGGGCTGTCAGTGCGGAAGAGTGGACGTAGGCTTGAAATAAGCCGAACCACTATAATTTTTGTGTTCATTTTCTCTTCTCTACTCTCTGCTTTACTTTGATCATAATTCGTTTTGTTAACGAAATGAGAACTTCCTTTCTATTGTATGCTTAGCATTGCTCTCTTATCTCGAGAAATTATTTTTACACCTATTCACCCCCCTCTAGGTGCTTTTACTAGCTATCTCACGATGTACTCCTTCTTCGCCGCCTCTTGGCCTCCCCGTCGACAGCAACTCGTTTGCCCCGCCGGAAATATCTGCATCATCGTTTCACACCTCGATGTTAAAGGAAACTTAGTAAAGAAATGTTTTAAAGATTGGGGGGCGTCGTCTGTCTTACCTTGTCCACATAGTCAGCCCAAAACCTGGCACAGACCCGCTCATGAGGATCGGAAGGCAAGAGAGGGGACTCGAGACATCAACGTACTCGACGATGACAAGGGACTCACAAACCGGCTTGCCGTTGATGAGGATGGGGATTTTCTTGTGGAGTGGGTCTACGTAGCTTGCTAGAATATCCACTCAACATCTTTGTTCCAAAACGTCGCTTTGCCCCCAAATTTGATTTTTTAATATGAATATTTATTGAATTAAAATTTAAAAAAGAAATACATTAGAGGCCACGGAGGCCCTTGTCACCGCCGCCCCACCATCACCAGAAAGGGTCGGCGACGGTGGGGCAAGGGTTGTCAGGCCCTAACCAGTGGCTGGAGACCCTAGCCAACCACCAACATGGGCCTGTAGACCCTTGCTCAAATCTAGGGCGAGGGGTCACAGCCCTCCCCTAGATTGGGCCAAGGGCTATCGTTGGCTAGGGCAAGGTTGGGCACCGACCCCACCCCAGCCAAAAGGGCCAACTCTTGGCCCCTTCGAGCGATGGTCGGTAATGTAAGTGCTAATATAAACATCTAAAGGGGGTGAATATGTGTGAAAAAAAAATTTCGCAAGTAACAGTGGAAATATTTTACTTCTAAAACTGAGCTTGAAGAACAACAGACTTTGAGCGAGTTCAGACTTTAGCAGTTAAATAGAACTACGAGCAAATAAAGTAATTCAAGGAAGAGAATAAGAACACATAATTTATAGTGGTTCGGCTTAAGTTAAGTCTACGTCCACTCTCCACGCTAACAGCCTTCTGGCTGGATTCCACTAAGAATCAAAAAAGAATTTACAATCTTGCGATCTCAACTTCACAGTGAAGGGTCTCTACTGCTTTCTCATGAAGCCTCATTATGAGTCTTTCTCTTTTGTGTACAACTTTGAGCTTAGTATTTGAAGTAACAAGGAAATGAAAAGTTTCAGACTTTGAAATTTCTTTTTCACGCACTCTATCAAACAACTGGAGAGTCCACCTTAAATACTCCTTCATGCCTTCTCGACCGTTCGCACTTTCCAAAGGAATTCTTCCAGTTAATCCGTTGGATAGAATCAATCAAGGAGATCTCGAGCCGTTTGAAGATTGTGATGAAAGTCCGTCAATCCTGTTTGCTCATACAATCAGGATCTTGGTTTCCATAAATAGATCATTTCCATATTTACTTGCAATCCAAAAAGATTTGATATATCTAAATTGATCACGTATGTGATATTTCCATCCTGAAGGCCATATGTAAAATGTACGAACCGATCTCTTGAAGTAAGAAAGATAATCTTACGTCTGAATAAGTTTTCTTTCTTCACTTGCGTTTAATCTGAAATTTGTCAGAGTGAACAAAATTCTAATGTTGTACAGACTTTGACACTAAAGTCTGGCCGTTTTCAGACTTTGACACTAAAGTCTGGAAATCTTCAAAATAGACTTTGAATAAGTTTTGTCACCTTCAAAACATCAAAGAAGTTTTCTCCAATAAGTAACCCTCGCCCCATCTAGGAGGTTCATGACCCCACGCCTCAGATCTAGAGGAGGGCAGTCGGCCAAGGTCGCCAACCCTTTCTGACGATGGTGGGATGGTGGTAGTGGCGAGGGCGAGGGCCTCTATGGCCCAAGATTTGATTCTTTTTTTCTTTTTTAAATTAAGTTAAGTTAATAGTTATATTAAAAATCAAATTTGGACCAAAACCCGTTGTTTTGGACTTATCTAGTTATGTCGAGCCATGTGAATAATTTTTTTAAAAAGAATTGCCATATCAATTAAAAATCTTGTCTAAAAAAGGTCCATTAATTGTTTGCTCAAAAATTCTTACCGTTAGCACTTAAGTGTTCCTTTTGTTTTTTTTTTTTTTTTGTTTTTTTTTGTTTTTTTTTCCAATTTTGGCACTTAAGTGTATGTTTTAGAACTTTTAATATTTATGTGTCCACCCGTGTTAAATTTTGGCACTTGGGGTGTCTCGCACCTCTAGTAGAATACATATGTGAATCTCTTGACCAATGCTCTAATTATTTGTTGATGATATTTGATAAATAAATATATATTCAATTTCAATGTACCAATTGCATATAATACATGACAGAGCGTGATTTGGGAATAATAAATTAAATAAACATAAGAATATAGACCTATTTTAATGAGATGATGAACAAATCGACAACATTATTGAAAGCGTGGCGAAGCACATATTTAGGAAGATCAGCGTAAGTCTCATTGTTTTTTAAAGTCACTAATCCGGCTCAGCAAAATCAATGAACATATTTGGAGTGACAAGATGACGTGAATCGTTGCGGAAAGATTGTTCAACGAAGGCCCGGATGGTGCGAATTGCAAACCTTGATCTCCAATCGAACCTGTGATTGGCAACCTTGGTATGAACGTAACTTGTTGACAAACGCGTGTCAACCAACCAACGTTATAGATGCCGCGAGAAAAAGAATTCGCTATCTTGCTTGATAAGTCGAATCGACCATCACAAGGGAACCTTGATAAGGTCAAGTCCTCAAAAGAACAGTATAAAAGAATCTCTCAATTTTTTTCCTCCAAAATAAAAATATGTCCCCCAAAGAAATTCGATCGTTCTTTATATAGGCTTTCTAACTGCTACACAAACCCTAAAACCAACCCTATAAATCTAATGCGTCATATTCTAGAATATGCCTAAACAATAAGATAATTTTTTTTTTGATTTGGTCAAATATTTGATGACCAAATAATCAAATTGTGCTAAAATTTCCAAGATTCTTCAAGATTTGATCCAAGATCATCTCCAAGCCAAAGATTACGTCAAGATTTCCAAGATTCTTCCAAATTTGATCCAAGGTCATCTCCACGCCAAAAATCACAAACCATAACACCAACAGCTTGCTTGAATTGCTTGGCCCACGCTCAAGTGATCGAACCAATCGGAATACACAACGATTCCCTAGCACCTCCTCCTTGATATGACTTAATGTCCACATCATTCTTCATCCCACGTCTCAATGGTAATGACTTGGTACAAAATGCCTCCTCATCACTGCCTTCATCTCATCCCACGTCTCTATCGGTCTTTCACCATCGCGCCTCCTACTAGTCACAAGTTGATCCCACCAAATTATAGCATAATCAGTAAATTCAGCTGCTACAATTTTTACCTTTTTGAGCTCGGAGTATCGTTGGCAATCAAATACCATCTCCATACGTTTCTCCCACTCTAGATAAGCATCGGGATCATTCTTCCCTTGGAAAGAAAGAATCTTCATCTTGATTTTGTCAAGTTCATTATCTTCTCGGTGTCTAAACCCTCGGGCTCCATTCCACCTTCCAAATTGAGCATCTCGACATCCTCCATGCTGGCCATCTAGGTTGTGTTCTAGAGGCATCCCGCTAATGTTGTGGCCTTCCCCGAGTAGCTCTTAGTCACCATCAACCCTCATGCCATTCCCCATCATTCGGCCACTAAGCTCTTCCACTACGGCTCTCAATTGCTTAATACTTTCCACAAGCGCTTCATTCCTTCGTTTGGAGTCAACCTCCTTTTGATTCACGCTTTCTTCGTATGACATATTTTAGACCTGCAAGTAAAAGTTAGTCACAAAAATTCTCACCAATCGCTCCCTCACGTGTTTTTCTCAAGGTGTTTGTCACTCCCCTTGTGTTTAAGTCAAGTCTAGGCTTTTTCCACCCTCAATTAAGCTCACACACTCTTGCATTTTCCCTCTCGTATTCCTTTTTCAAAAGCTCTTTATCGAACTCAAAACCTGTCTCTCAACCCCCTCACGACAATCAATTAAACTAATCAAACAAGATTTGATCAATTCATCAAGTAACAATCTCAAACCAACAAGTACAACTTTCGAAATTCCAATTGAAACCCAAATAACTACTTATTTTGTTTCAATTCAATCCATTAATAAACGAGTCACCTTCTTGATTCTTTTTTTTTTCTTTTGGTTCGGCTATTTTCTGTTTTCTGCTGAATCTGTTCTTTTTTCTCTTGCACACTTTTTTTCTTGTGTCTATTTTCTTCCTCTTTTTTTTTTTTTTTTTGACGAACTCATATACAATTTAAGAGGCTAGGATCAACTGAAGTTACAAAAAAAAAAGAAAAAAAAAATTAAAACTAACAACAAACAACTACGTATGGAAGCACAAAAGCAATTGGATCCCTAAATTGGCTAAAACCGAAACCCTAGCCCAATAAATCTCCAATTGTTGAATATAAACAGAAAATTAAAGATAAATAGACCTTGTAGAAGCAAACTCGATACCAAATTATGTGAATCATTGCGGAAAGATTGTTCTACAAAGGCTCGGATGGTGCAAATTGCAAACCTCAACCTCCAATCGAACCCGTGATTGGCAACCTTAGTATGAACATGACTTGTTGACGAACACATGTCAACCAATCAACGTTATAGACACCACAAGCGAAATAATTCACTATCTCGCTCGATTAGTCGAATCAACCATCATAAGGGAACCTTGATAAGGTCAAGTCCTTAAAAGAACACTATAAGAAAACCTCTCAATTTTTTCCTCCAAAATAAAAATATATCCCCCAAAGAAATTCGGCCAATTCTTAATATAGGTTTTCTAACCGCCACACAAACTCTAAAACTAGCCCTAGAAATCTAATGCGTCATATTCCAGAATATGCCTAAACAATAAGATAATTTTTTTGATTTGGTCAAATATTTGGTGACCAGATAATCAAATTGCGCCAAGATTTGTAAGATTCTTCAAGATTTGATCCAAGGTCATCTCCAAGCTAAAGATTACGCCAAGATTTCCAAGATTCTTCAAGATTTGATCTAAGGTCATCTCTACGCCAAAGATCATGAACCATGACATCAACAGACTTACCTGAATTGCTTGGCCCACGCTCAAGTGATCAAATCAATCGGAATAGACAACGGGTCCCTAGCATCTCCTCCTCGATATGGCTCCATGTCCACATCACAAGAACAACAACAATTTCTTGGGAAAAAAACTTGAACTCAATATGTGTTATACGATCTTTAAGAAGTAATTAATATTGTCTTCTTATGTTTAAGCATGACGTTATTTAATATGAAATTGACACATGAACCATTTTTTTTTACTCAGTTTCAATTAAATAATTTATTAGTAACCTTGTCAAATATTTCAGGAAAGGTACGAATCAAACCCATTTTAATCAACCTAAACTCAATTAATTGATTTTAATGAATTCGAATCAAACCCATTTTAATGAAGGTAAAAATACAACGGCAATTAAAGGATAAAAAAACGACATCTAGGGTTTTAATCGATTGGGATGAAACCCATTTTCATTACACTAAAAAAATTGGCAATTAAAAGAACAAGAAAGGACATCATGGCTACTAGGGAAATTGTCTAATCATTCTTAAACCCATTGTATGAAGGTTAATTCAGTTCTTAACTTTCTAATTTTGTCAATTTAATTCTAAGCTTTTGCATGGAATTCCAATTAAGTCATTCTGGATAGTTATTACCCAAATCACTGACATTGCTATGTGTCATGTAGGATGGCCAGCGATAACCGGATTGTTAGGTCAGCGATTTTTAGCGACAATTTATCAAAAATACTACATTAGAATTCCAAGCAAAGGTATAGGACAAATTAAAAATTTTAAGACTAAACTCCATACAATAAATTGAGGAGTGATTTGATTCCATGGACCTGTACATTCATGGCATTGTTGTTGCCACTGCTATGCAACAACCACCGGATACACTAGAAACGGTGCAGTTCATCGGCTCAAGACTAAGATTGGACAAAACAAGACCTAGCAACATCGCCCCAATTAGCATCATCAGCGTCCTCTTCAGGGTTAGCCTCGAGAGGACGAACAAAGCACCAAGATCGTGATGCCCATCATGAACTTCACCTCTTCCGCCGTCGCAACCTTCTCCGCCACCCTCTTTCTCTTCGCCAGATGAAAACCTAGACACAATGACCACTGCAACGTTGATGCTGCTCTTTGAAAAAGGCGATGACCACCTCGTTGCCAATGGCCACAGCATTGTTGCCAATCTGCAAATAATACAGATTTCCGTTTTTCCTTTCGGTTACGAAGTTTGCCAAAACTTTCCACGCTGTTTTACCAGCAACAAGGTGATTGCTACATGGAGGAGATGTCATGGTGATTGAGGCTGTTGATATATCTGATAATTTCTTAGGCTGGACAACAACGGCTTGGAGCAAAATAGAAGAAAGAAGCATGCATTCGACACAGGAAAGACGAGATATTGAAGGCGGCGGCTGGTGCAACTCCGCACATATGGCATCCCAAATTTCGTAAATGGTTGGTACGATGATATAAATGCTTGATTGCTCAATTCTGGGTGGAGATTCAATCCTAGAGCTGGACAATGCTAACTAGGGCATAGGATGAGTAAGTTTTAGGATTCAAAAAGATTACCATACTTTTGATTCATCTTTGCCTAAGAAAATTAGCGGAGAAGGGAGAATCCTAATGCATTTTGGGTGAGATAACTCGGAGGAACTTATTTTCCATGGGAGGGATGAGTTCGCTAAAGCAGAGAAATTGAAACATTGCAAGTATCAAGCATTTGCTATGGAGGGACCGGAAAATGAATTCTTGAACATAACAATGTTTACAATATTGGAGAAAATATCTCTGGACTGTCCATCAATTTAGAAATTTTCCTTTCGATCCGATCAAGAAGAACAATCATGCAATTCTTGTACTCATAGCAAATTTGACACTCATTTTATCTTTTGTTATTTTATCTTTCCACGAATAGAGGTCAATACTCATGAAAGTTACATTTATTGCATTTGTTCCAACTAATGTCTTTTCATAAATCATTATTTACCCTGTACTTTACATACCTGTAAGAAATAAGAGTAAAGTGTTTCTTATCTAAATTCTTCATGATATCAGAGCCTACTGCTCACTAGCATATCTCTATTTAGTTTTTTCAATGGCAGGAGAATCCCTCAAACGCTAGCGTTCCTATGATTGTTACCGGCGGCCCCTCTTCAAATAACACCACCATGCTTGTGTCAATCAATTTAGTTGTGCAATTATCCCTGAAGTTAACATCGATGAAGTATTCTCCTTGGTTGGAGCAGTTTAATTTTTTACTCCTAGGCTACGGTTTAATGGGGTGTGCAGATGGATGTGTCTATAGTATTAGTTTACTTGGACGGTGGTAAAGAAGAAAAAAATTATAGGGATTTTCGTTGTCCATTGGCTTACAAGTTTGTAAACACCTCTACACACACAACCCAACATAATGGGATCTCAGAGAGTTGTCATAGGCATGTTCTCGTAATGGGTCTTATATTACTTCATCAAACCTCTCTACTATTCTTGTTTTAATATGATGCTTTTCAAACTGTTGCACATCTAACAAATCAACTATTTTAGAACTCAAATCTCCTTTTGATGCTCTTACCCAACTCTTTTGAGTCTTTGGTTTCTTGTGTTATCCTAGGATAAACCATATGGCAAGTATAAATTAAGAATATCGATCAAAACCTCGTAGTTTTCTTAGTTAATCTTCCAATCACAGTACTTACAAGTGTTACCATCTTCAATAATACAAAGTCTTTCACGAGCTGTTTGATGAGTCCAACTTTCTCAACTCCATGTTTATACCACCTCAATACCTTTGCACCCTTCCAATTTTTTTTTCTTTTTTTATAAAGAATTAAGCCACACCTTACAATAATGGACGGGAAAAGTACCAAAAAAGTCCTAAACATCTTGCATTGGTACCAATTCAGTCCTAAACTTTTCAATTGGATCAATTCAGTCCTAAACCTTTTGATATTGGTACCAATTCAGTCCATCCGGCCAATTTTGGCCGGCCGGCGCTGACGTGGATGTCGGCCGGTGACCGGATGCTGACGTGGCAGTTTTTTTTATTCTTTTATGATTTTTTCGAATTTTTTTATTAATTTTTTATTAGTTTTTATTAACTTTTTCTTTTTTTTTCTTTTTCCTGTTATTTTCTGCCTTCTTCCTGGTGGTGGCCGGCGAGCCTTCGGTGAGGCTCGCCGGCCACGGGCGAGGGCCGCGAATCCTCGCCTACCGCCGGCGAGGGTCGCGGCCCTCGGCCGGCCTCTCCCGAGGCCGCCGGCGAGGCGGCCGCCCGGATCTGGGTGGGGCCCGCCTCGCCCGGCCTTGCCGCGGGAGGAGGGAGAGGAGGAGGGACGGGGAGCGAGCGAGGACGGGTTGTGGGGCCGGCACCATCGGAAGAAGGAGAGGAGTGTGTTGGGGCGGCGGGCTAGGGTTTCGGAGGCGAAGATCGGGCGGAGGAGCGGCTGCGTGAGGCGCGGGAGGTGGGGGACCAGGGCCTCGAATTGGGATTTCGTGGAGGTGAGGGCGGCGGTGACGAGGACGAGAAGCTCCGAGGTCGACAGCGGAGGAGTCGCCGGGGACTCAGCGGCAAGGCCAGGGCGAGGCCAGATCTGGGCTAAGCCGCCTCGCCCGCGGCCCCGGGCGAGGGGCGAGGGCTTCGCGGCCCTCACTTCCGCCCGGCGATGGCCGCCATGGCCTCGCCCGGATCCGGCGGCCGCGCCTAGCCGGCGGCTGCGGAGAGGCCGGCCGAGGGCCACGACCCTTGCCGGCGGCGGCGCGAGGGCTTCGCGGCCCTCGCCCGTGGCTGGTGAGCCTCACCGGAGGCTCGCCGGCCACCGCCCGAGAAGAAACCAGAAAATAACAGAAAAAAGAAAAATTAATAAAAATTAATAAAAAATTAATAAAAAATTCGAAAAAATCATTAAAAATCATAAAAATTGCCACGTCAGCGCCGGCAGGCCAAAATTAGCCTGATGGACTAAATTGGTACCAATATCAAAAGGTTTAGGACTGAATTGGTACCAATGCAAGAGGTTTAGGACTTTTTTGGTACTTTTCCCAATAATGGACAGCGAAGTCATACCATGCACAGCTACCACCATAATCTAAGACGGACATGGAGTCAAGAGAGTAAACTTGGACCTGAAGCAAGAGTGACGCGAGCAATGACAGCATCGAGCAGCCTCTCAAACATTGCAGCGTCTAAAAGTCTCGTCAATGTTCTCTTTCGTTCTATATAAGTGGCTCCTGCTTTTAGCCTCATTTCACCACAAAAAAGCATTCTTGAGTTCAAATTGCCAAGCTTCAATGGCGGAGGAAGTGATATTGTTGGACTTCTGGCCGAGCCCGTTCGGGATGAGGGCCCGGATTGCTCTGAGAGAGAAGGGCGTGGACTTTGATCTGAGGGAGGAGGACGTTCTGAGCAACAAGAGCCCCCTGCTCTTGGAGACGAACCCCGTCCACAAGAAAATCCCCGTCCTCATCCACAAAGGCAAGGCGGTTTGCGAGTCCCTCGTCATCGTCCAATACATCGATGAGACTTGGGGTCACGAGTCCCCTCTCTTGCCTTCCGATCCTTACGAGCGCACTCGTGCCAGGTTTTGGGCCGACTATGTGGACAAGGTAAGACGATGATGCCCAATATTTCAAACACTTCCCATATTAAGTGCGCTTAAAATTGTGGCATGAATTAACGGCGCAGATATTTCCGGTGGGGCGAGCTGCATGGCTGTCTACGGGGGAGACCCAGGAGGCGGCGAAGAAGGAGTACATCCAGGGGTTAAAGACGTTGGAGGGAGAGCTTGGGGACAAGGCTTACTTTGGAGGGGAGAGGTTTGGGTATGTGGATGTGTCGCTGATACCGTTGTATAACTCATTCTATGCTTTGGAGAAACTGGCCAACTGCAGCGTTGCGGAGGAGTGCCCCAAGCTGGTGCAATGGGCTGAGCGGTGTATGCAGAGGGAGAGCGTGGCCAAGTCGTTGCCGGACCAGCACAAGGTCTATGACTTCCTCTTGGTACTCAAGAAGAAGCTTCAGGCCCAGTAGAATCTGAGTCTGATTATGCTCATCTCATTACTCTTTTGTTCAGAACCCTTCTCCTCTGGTTGAGGCTCACTCTTTCCACTTTCGACAATTTCCATTCAGTATTATGTTTTGAATAATTCATGACTATTAGCCAATGAATGTTGAATCTAATAAAAGAGAAAATGCTATCATTCACTATCAAGATAGTATTTCGACTCTCTCGCCACTTTCATGAAATTTCAACATGAACCACAAAGTTATACAGAAAAGGGAGTTTCGACACTCTTGTTACTTTCATAAACTCTTGACTTGAACCAAAGAGTTATGGAGAAGGAGGAGGTTTGACTTTCTCGCAATTTTTTGGTGCTTTGACGTTAATTAAAGAATTACATAGGAATTATGAAACTTCAACATGAACCAGAGTTATGGAGGAGAAGGGGAGAGGGAGTAGGGTTTTTTTTTTTTTAGAAGTCTCATTGCCCCTCCTTCGAGAATTAGAAAGATTTTTTCCAAGTTTGAATTTTTTCATTAAAATTTTGAGTTATCCTACTTCAATTTTATTTACATGTTTTTGTTATTATTTTCGCTCTTATTTATTTATTTTTATCCCCTCTCACCATTAATATGAAAATTGTTGTTATTTTTACTTATAATTTTATTTTTTTAATTCATATATCATTTGTATTTAATTGAATTGAGAAGTTTGATAGAAAAAATTAGCTTTCACACATGGATATAAGAAATTTTCTTGACCTTTGTCCCACCTCCACTGTGTGATATTTGTATTCGGACCATATTTCCTCCAGCCGTCCGACCTATTAGGCTATTACTGTCTTCGGTAAAAACCAGACACAATACACGGTAGTGACTTTTTAGCCTTAGGGTTAATCGCTCTTTCTGCAAGAACGAGGATAAACGATGCGGCCTTTTTCCTCCCGTATCTTTTGGGCTTTAGGAGCTCCACTCCCTGTTTTAAATTACCTTCTTGTTAACACCAAAAAGGGTTCAGCGGGCCGTAGATGATCAATAAGGCCCACCAAGCCCGAAATAGCTGAACAGGCCCGCAGGAGTCCGAATAGACCCACCGTCATAGTTACCGATGGCCCGGTACCGACTACTGCTTGGAAGTGAGGAGGCCAGTTGCCGATGTGCCCGGTATCAACTATGGATAAGACGATATAGTTATACAAAACACCAAGTTTTACGGGCGATCTGAAATTAAAACAATAACCATCGGGGCGGTTATTCTCCCAACTCAGTTATAAATAGCCCAAGAGAAGTCATTATAAAGGGATTGGACAATTGAACAAATAACCAATATACTCATTTTTCGGCTATCATTGTTTTAGTCTCTCTGCGGCAGCAACATTACGTTCGTCTCTCTAGCAAAGAATTTTGTTAATACAGTGTCAACTTTGCTTTGCGACCGACTATGTGAGTTATAGCGCAAAAAATAAAAATCTACCTTTCAAATTTATTTGAAAAAATTATTTAAAATTTTTGTCACAAGAAAAATAAAAAATAAATAAAAACTGGGTTTTTATCGAAAATATGGCTATTTTTACATATTAAAAATAATTTTGAATTTTAATAAAAATAAAATACGAAATTTTGGCTTTTTTTTTTTAAAAAAGAACTATGGCCTTAATGGCATTCGTGTAAATATTTGCACAAAATATTTAGCTTTTCTTTAAAAAAATGGCTACCTCCAAATACCTTTGCACCGTCCCAATTTCTAACTAAAGAATTAAGCCACTCATTCCAACGTTGGACAATTAAGTCATACCATGCACAACAACCTCAATAACCTAATCGGGCGGTCATTGAGCGTAGATTTGGACCTGACGCGAGAGAGACGCGAGCAATGACGGTATTAAGCAGCCTCTCAAACATCGCAGCGACTAGGAAAAGTCTCGTCAATGTTTCTCTTTCCTGCTACATAAGTGGCCCCAGCTTCTAGCATCATTTCACCCCGAAAAAGCATTCTTGAGTTCAAATTACCAAAGCTTCAATGGCGGAGGAAGTGATATTGTTGGACTTCTGGTCGAGCCCGGTCGGGATGAGGGCCAGGATTGCCCTGAGAGAGAAGGGCGGGGACTTTGATCTGAGGGAGGAGGGCCTTCTGAGCAACAAGAGCCCCCTTCTCTTGCAGATGAACCCGTTGCAGATGAACCCGGTCCACACGAAAATCCCCGTCCTCATCTACAACGGCAACGCAGTTTGCGAGTCCCTCATCATTGTCCAGTACATCGATTAGACCTGGGGTTGCAAGTCCCCTCTCTTGCCTTCCGATCCTCATGAGCGCGCCCGTGCTAGGTTTTCGGGCGACTATGTGGACAAGATAAGACGATGACGCCCGATCTTTTGAACATTTCCATATTAAGTTGTGCTTAACATCGAGGCATGAAATGATGGCGCAGATATTTCCAATGTGGCGAAACGCATGGCTTTTGACGGGGGAGGCCCAGGAGGCGGCTAAGAAGGAGTACATTGGGAGCTTAAAGGCGTTGGAGGGAGAGCTTAGGGACAAGGCTTACTTTGGAGGGGAGAGGTTTAGGTATGTGGATGTGTCGCTGATACCGTTGTATAACTCGTTCTATGCTTTGGAGAAATTGGCCAACTATATGGTCGTGGAGGAGTGCCCCAAGCTAGTGGCAGGGGCTGAGCGGTGCATTCGAAGGGAGAGCATGGCCAAGTCATTGCCCGACCAGCACAAGGTCTATATGACTTCCTCTTGGTGCTCAACAAGAAGCTTCAGCCCTAGTTGGCTATCACAATTAACCAACGGTGAATTTGCAATATCCTTAGCAACATCTAAATAATCCAAAAAATCTCTTTAGCCAAACACCCTCTTATATAGCTATTAATAATGTCACGAACTCAGCATTCATTGTGGATAAGACTATACACATTTACTTCTTACTGCTCCAAATTTAGAGATACATTTCCTTTCATCTAAATCTCATTCACAATTAGTATTTGAGTACCCTTCAAGTCGTAGATCTTTTCCTTGATAACTTAACAAATAATCGACAATTCTCTTTAGATACCTTAATATTATTTTGACAGCTGTCTAATCTGCTTGACCTGGATTGAATTGGTACCTACTTATTGTTCCAACTATAAAACATATGTTAGATTTTATACACATTATAACATACATTAAACTTCCAATAGTACTAACAAAAAGAACACAATGTATTTGTTTGTTATCCTGTAAAGTCTTTAGGCATAGTTTATGACTCAATCTTTCATCTTTTGCAATTTAGAGTATCTATGGATTTACAGTATTGCATACAAAATCGTTCAAAAACCTTATTTATATACATTTCTTGCGAAAGAGATAATAATCTCTTTGAACGATCTCTTAAAATCTTAACTCCAAGAATATATACAGTCTCATTCATGTCTTTCATCTCAAAATTGGAAAATAATCAACTCTTAACAATATTAATAAACTCTATATTGCTTCCAGTAATCAATATATCATTAACATATAATGATATAATCACAAATTGATCTTTGAATCTTTTGATATATGCACAATGATTCTCATCAATCATTATAAAATCAAATGCCATTATTACATTATGAAAATGTATATACCATTGTTTGATGACTGCTTAAGATTATATATTGATCTCAAAAGTCAACATACATTTTGTTCTTAGCTTTTTGAAATGAAATCAACGAGTTGTTCTATATAAATTTATTTTTCTAATTCTCCATTGAGAAAACAATCTTTACATCAATTTGATGTAATTTAGATCGATAATAGCCATTATTGCCAAAATTAGGGAAATTAAGGTAAATCTCATTATAGAAAAAAATATTTTTTCATAATCTTTCTTGTTGAGTATACATTTTTGCCACAATGCAAGCATTATATCTCTCTATAAAGCCATATGTTTTACACTTTGTTTTGAGAACCAACTTGTTCCCAATAATTTTGTGTCATTTTAGAAGATCAACCAATTCCCAAACATGATTTGACTTTATTGACTCAATTTCTTCCTCCATTGCACGTATTTATTTTTTCTTATTATGGCAATTTGAGAGCCTCATTTACATTCATTGGCTCATCTTCATCTTGTGAAGCAATCATGAAAGTTTTCCATTCAATGTCAAAACGTCAACAAAAGATACTTTTGTGCCTTGTTCGTCGTACGAGAGATTATATACTTTACACATTATTCTCCATTATACTCTCACTCAGATTAGATAATGACGATATCTTCTTATCAAGTGGTTATAATTGAGACTAAGTTAAATTTAATTTCTCACTTCTCACATTGCATCCATTTGGACGAATTTCATTAAGTTCATTATCTTGATCCAAAGTTTCAAATAAAGAGTAGTTCTCACATATTTTGCCTCTCTTAGGAAATTCATTCTCTAAGAATATGATAGATTGTAATTCAAATTCAGTTATACTCTCACTTTCCTACTTATCTATAAACACATATCATTTTAGGTATTCTAAGTATCTTGCAAAAATACCATTTTTACCTCTAGGACCCAATTTATCATACTTATGAGATGAGTCCTGAGTACAAGTAGTGCAACTCCGTGGTTTAAGAAAATTTAGGTCAGGTTTTGTACATGTCCATAACTCATACATAGTAGAAATAATTGATTTGGAAGACATACGATTAAGTATATATGCACTAGTTAATAAAGCGTCATCTCAAAAGATAATAAGTAAATTAGTATGCATTATCTTGAACCTAACCATTTATAGTAGGGTTTTATTTCTCCTTTCCACAACACCATTTTATTAAAGAGTATAGGATATAAACAATTATCTTTTTATTCCTCTTTCATCATATAAATTTGTGAACTCATCAGATAAATATCATTAACCTCGATTAGATCTTAATACTTTTATTTTCTTATCTAGTTGATTTTCTACCGAGCTCATAAACTTTTTGAAATAATTTAATGCTTTAGATTTATGAGAAATTAAATAAACATGTCTAAATCGAGTATAATCATCTATAAACGTGATGAAATATACAGCCAATGCTTTGCTCTCACATTTATTAGATCACATATGTCAAAATGAATTAAATATAAAAGAAATTCAGCTCTTATACATTTTGTAAATAGTTTCATTGTCATTTTTTCTATTAGGTACTACTCGCATTTGAGCAAATCGACTTTTTCAATATTGTCCAACAAGCCCTCTTTGGCTAATCTATTTATTCGTTGTTGGTCAATATAACCAAATCTAGCATGTCATGCATTCACATCATTATTATATGAATTAGAAGACATAACGAGAGATAATAAACATTGACATTACTATGATTAATATCTAACACAGTAAAATAATCTTAATTTGTATCCAAATACAAATCAATATTACTATTATGAAAGTTTAAACCAAAACAAAGTTTAACCAATTTTAATACAGACACTAAATTCCGACAAATATCTTGAGCATATAGTACATCATGTAGGAACACAATACATCCACCATGCATATTTAATTAGCAAGTGCTATCCCTTTTACTTCAGCTCTGAAGTTGTTATCTACATAAATTCATTTCATTTCAGTCAGAATTTATCAGAACTCCATGAAGATATTTCTATCCTTCGCTACATGGTCAATTTCTCCTAAATCTACAATCCACAAAAGATTATATTCAATTAAAAATATAAAGTTTAAGCTCTCAAGAATATAAGGGGTGTTTATCTTCTTTGGCTCGCCATAGTCACAAGTATAGTGACCCTTCTTACTATAGTTGTAACACTTCACCATTAACATTCTCTTCATGAAGAAATCGTAGTTTTTGTATATTGTCATATGATCTCTTTTGTACATACTATATATAAAGATATTACAAGAGCTCTAAATTAGGGATGATTGAGGATGCTTAAGGCAAGCAGAGAAAATACGGGAACAATATCAACAATATCTTAAATTAGATACAAGATATAAGATTGCTAACTAGGAACGTTATCACCCTCCCTCAAGCGAAGTATTGTCAGCAATGTGAAGCTTGGACCGTAAAAGACGAACCAGTGCTGATGACAGTCCTTTGGTGAAGATGTCCGCGATTTGATCACAGGTGTTGATATAACGAACGTCGAGTAACTGGCAACCCACCAATTCACGAACATAATGATAATCCATTTCAATGTGTTTAGTACGACTATGAAAAACTAGACTCTAAGTTAGAGCAATGGTAGAGATATCCAACCTGAACTTCATCAAAACCACTATAAGGAGAGGAGATTGAGAGATTACCTAGATCCGCTATAATATGATGGCTGGCACCAGTATCAATATACCAAGTGCCATCGTCAGTAGGTGGTGCAATAGCCATGGCAGCAAGTTTTTTAGGAAGATTGCAATTGTGGTATGCATAGTTCATGCGATGATAACAGTCAATGGCACTATGGCCATGTTTGTTGCAGATCTGACAAATCAGCCGACCAATGTTCAATTGACGACCTTGAGGTCGAAATGATGGAGTAGGGAGAAGTCCGACTTGATTGAAATGACCCCTACTGCGTCCCTTATAACCAGTGCCACCCCTATAGAGACGAGGTGTGAATGAGTGTTGCCCAGGAGAAAGAGTTCGAGGTTGCCGATTTGCAATGAAGCCAATAGTAGTTTTAGATAATGAATCATCAATGATGCTCAGTTCTTCAAAGAGTAGGAGATTGTGTAAATCTTCAATAATGATGGAATTTTGATGAGCACGAACACGAATAAAGGATGCAAAGGAGCGGTAAGCAGCAGGCAACCCATTAAAAATGCAAATTAGGAGATCATCATCACTTATTGGAGATTCGCAAATTGTGAGTTTATCAGCTAAAGTTTTGAACTATTGGAGATATTCTTGCATGGTGAGGTTGCCCTTCTTGAGGTGATGTAATTGTCTTTTCAAAGACATTACATGAGCAAGAGTGAGAGAGGCATAGCGACGAGTGAGGACATCCCATGCGGCTTTTGCAGATGTAGCGCCAACTACATATGGAAGTGCAGATTCAAACAGAGTAGTGTTGATCCAGGAGAGTAGCATATGATCTTTTTCGATCCATGTCTTGTAATTTTCGTCGATTGAAGCAAGCGCTTGGGAGGTTCCATCAATGTAAGACATGAGGTTGTGACCTTTGAGAATTGGTTCAAAAAGAGAACGCCAAAGAAGATAGTTCAAGCTGTTCAGTTTGATAGGTATCAAGTTGGATATGTTTGAGATAACGAGTGAGGGAGATGCGATAGATGAAGATGACTAAGATGATGGATTAGAGCCTGTCGACATTTTCTTTGGGAAGAAGAAAGTCGATGAAGAATGAGAGGAGAAGGAGATTTGAGGATCGTAAGGTAGATTATGCCAAATGCAGCTCTGATATCATGAAGAAATCGTAGTTTTTGTATATTGTCATATAATCTCTTTTGTACAGACTATATATAAAGATATTACAAGAGCCCTAAATTAGGGATGATTGAGGGTGCTTAAGGCAAGCAGAGAAAATACGGGAACAATATCAACAATATCTTAAATTAGATACAAGAGATAAGATTGCTGACTAGGAATGTTATCACTTCACACAAGGACACTTTCCTCTCTCATATTGGTCAACTCTTGGTTTCTTTCTTGAAGGGCTCACTCCCTTGCATTTTCACCTTTGAACAAATCAAGACGCTTGTGCTTAGAGTTTGAATCATATTATGAGCTAGAAACACCATAATAAATATTTTTTTCCAACTTAGCCACTTGGAGGCGGACCTCTACCAACTCAAGGTGGCGCATAGCATCCTCAAGTTTTTCCATAACCAAATTAAGAGCTTTTAGTGTTTTTTGCTTTTCTAGCACTTATTGAATTCTCATATTCAATATATCATAATTATCACCGTTTGATTTATCTCTTCATCCAATTCAGCCACTATATTCTTAAAAGCTTAAGTCATTATATCTGAACATTTCATACACATTTGTATGAATTAGTAATACCTAGCATTTAAGTATCTATTTTACATAACTTAATCATTTTAATAAATAAGATCAAATAAAACTTTGGAATCAAAAGATCACTATGGAAACTGTTTCCATTCAATAGCCAAAACTCATAATTTGAAATTATCAAAAATAAGTTCACTAAAGTCACTAAAATTTCTTGAAATTGCCACAAATAATTGTAAATTAAAATAATAATTTACAATAGCAAATAACAATATACTTTCATTAACTAAATATTGCATTTACACAAAGCAATATGTCCAGTACAAAGATATCAACGTCAACATGAAAGAAATATTTACACCTAAGATATCTCAAACCAATCTAAGAAAAATAATAAATAAATAAATTCAAAGATACTCAACTATCTCATAAATAGGAAAAAAAAACTATACTAATTTCTTAGAAAATTCCTTTGAGAATTCTAAAGGCACATTAGGCAACCATGGAAAAACCCTTGAAGATCCCTTAAGGCTCCTCCAAGGCACATTCATTTTGCATCAAGTCACATTCAACTCGAGGGTTGAAGTTTTCATTGCCTCTATCCTATAGTATTCCCTCATAAAAGTCACTACAAGCTTCTTATAATCCAAAACCATGTTGATTTCCTATAGGTGATCTAACACTACTTACCACTTAGATGGGAATAGTGTTTATTAGGGTCAGCACCTTCTCAAAATATGGGATAAGGTGACCATTTCAGATGATTTCTTGTATCATCTAGTTGTTCCTAACCACACATGTCACTGTATCACTGTCATTTCATCGATAATTAGTTAATTCCGCTATTATCCCTTTAAGAATTGTCTTATATTCATTAGTTCTCACGAATATAGGCATGCATACAAAATACATTATTGTTCCTGCAACAAATGCAGAACAAAAAAGGATTATACATTATTCATTATGAATATAATTGAAAAACACATTTTCTGGTTCTTCTTTTTTTGTATCAAGAGTCAACGTTTGATCAACGTTGATCAGCGGTCGATCAACGTTGATCACCGGTCGATCACCGGTCGATCAACCCTGGTCAATGATCAAAGGATGATCAAGTCAGGTCAACAGGTCAACCAAGGGGTAAAATAGTAATATCAACGAAAAACAAAGGACATAATTGTAAAATCAACTTATAGGGGCAAAATCATAATGTTTAGAAAAATGGTGAGTGAAAAATGGGAATTGCCCATGTAGGCGCATGCCGTGCATGCCCCAGTGGTTGCCACGCATGTGCTCAGCACGTGCCTGGGGAATGCACACGCCAATGAGTCGGCCACCTCTAGTGGCATGCCGCCATTCGTTTTTCTTGTCTCAACGAGAACTTCAACCCTACATTTTCAAAACAAATTTTGATGTACAGATTTTGAATAGAGGAGTCGAACATTATGTCGGGTGTCGGGATTTCCGCCTCCGAACATTCATCAATGTTGATTCTTGAATTCCGGTCATAAAACCACTCATAAACAACAATAGCAATCGGGAAACAACAACCCTACACTCTGATACCAATTATGGAAACGGATTCCTAAAAAATGAACAGATACTCGAACTATCAAATATTAAAAACAAATGCGGAAACGGATCCGAAGATATATGTAACACCGATCAAAAGGCATATTACCAACACGGATATACATTGTTTGCCACGGATTAAATATTTGTTGCAGTCTCAAGAGAAATCAATTGAAGCCTTTGAGTTCCTTTCTTGAGATAGAATTCATCGACATCAAAAACCAAAAGAACGTGCATTATGTGTTTTTCCTTTCAATTTTCTTTCTATACAGCAATTATTTTGCATAAAAATAACTACCCGCCTCACTCACTGGTATTTGAGCAATTCTTCCTATTGCTTTTACAGAACTTCCCTCTTGTATGAACAAATTGTCACCCATTAATATAACACCAACATTATTTGATTCCAAATTCAGAGCAATCCCTATTGTACCCTCTTCAAATTCTACTAATTCACCCGCCATTACTTCATCAAGACCATAAATACGAGCAATGCCGTCACCTACTTGCAGTATGGTACTGGTATTTACAATCTTTACTTCTCTATTATATTGCTCATCCCTAATGGATCGGGTTTTTGGCCCAACATGGGCGGATGGGCTAGGTTTTGGCCCAACATGCTTTATAAAAAAAACCATCAAATACTAAGGAAATGACATTGAGTAAGTAAAGCAAAGAAAGTCCAATTCGGCTGTCTTGGGTAATGTTAACACAAGGCCTTGTTATTTACGTCAGGGGTAGAACCTCGATGAACTTATTCATAAGAATAAACGCGCCTAAATGCAATGAATATGACAAAATGAAAACTTGCCAAAAATCGATCCGAAGACACTAATAAAGAGTCTGAATATGAACTATTCAAGTCAGGATAAAATATGGATGGCATGCCATAACTGACTACACCGGGAGAAGAAGTCAAAGCCCGACTCAGGAAAGCTCGGAGTAGACCAAGAATGGGATGCCTGCCCGCAGATGGAACAAAGATTCAGCCCACTTTGGGCCTTGGCTCGATCCCAGAATCAAAGTTTGATATACCCTTTTTTGACCCAAAGATGATACGGATCAAGGTATTAAAATTCCACGCATGAAAATATAGAGATCAATCAAGACGAGACATCGACATTACAATTGTTTTCCATGACACTGCAAATCCATACGTGGAACATTGAGATCAAAGAGAAGTCAAGTTATCAAACTTTCGAGTTAGTATCAATGACATATGTACCTGTTGGAGCTATTATAAGTGGACCAAAAACGGTAAACCCTCGGTAACGTTTGAGTAGGCTGCTGCTCGAATATGGCCATACACCTGGGAGAGTTTTGCGAGTACATGCATTACAAAACTTATCAAAGCTTTTAAAGGAATTAAAAGAGGAAGCCTAAGTTATCGCAGAGGCTGGGGAGGCCGAGGTAACTAAGGAAGCCGATTTGAAAGAGGGGGAAGCCATCAATGATTACTTGCTACGTCGTTGCAAGAAACTTTTCCCGGACCGTCATGGTTACTGCAAGAGGAGGAAGGAATCATCGTAGGCTTAACCCAGGTATTTGAAGGAGATTTCATATGTGCCATCACAAATGGTAAAGAGGCTAAGCCTTCAACAAGTCCTGCCAACCCTCATGAGTGGGAATGCTCCTCACCTAATTTCATTTTCTGTCTTTTATACATACCCTTGCCTGGGAACCGATTGTCATTTCAATTTGTTTCTTTTGGGTGTAAGCAAAATCCCGGACTTTAAGCCGTTGGTCCAAGATTATGAATCTTGTAAAATGGGCTTATCATTTCAATAAAAGCATGTATACATTTTATTAAGGACGTGCGTAAGTACCAAACTAGTCCTATAATGATGCTTTGACACCCTTGCACACGCTTGCTAGTTTAAAATTTTTGGAACAAGAATGTCTAAGGATATGAGGACGAGTTCCCAAACCTTTTCATCAATTTTTTTCTTTCCAAAATCATTTCAAAAATGTCGTTCATCACATTTATTTTTGATAAACTAACATTCTCAATTGCATCTTAGGCATATCATCCTGCATCAACATGATAGATACATATGTGACTCGGATTTACAAAATGAGAATTCTTCTGAATCCGAAAAGGAAGATGATGAGGATCAGAAAAATATTGAACGAGATTGGATCCGCCAAGAGGAATCCAAACTTTGACAGCTGAGCAAACAATTATTGTGAATCTCAGTAATGCTGATAAAAAACAAAAACAAAAAAACAAAACAAAACAAAATCGGGCGAGTCTTTCTAAAGCTGAAGCAAAACCGATGATTGATCTTTATAAAAGCAAGATGTGCTCGTGTGGTCCTATGAGAATGTACCAGCTTTAGAGAGGCCACCCACCTTGGACTAAGACGGAGAAAGTTGGTGCTCGCAGCCATGGCCGCTCGAGGCCATTGCAGCTGGAGCTTCGTCAAGCTCAAGGCCAATGTCACTCGACCTACATCAAGCTTGGCCATTAGGCAGTGATAGGCTGCAAGCTCGAAGCTCTAGCCATGGCTGCTCAAGTTACATCGAGCTTGACAAATCCTAAATTATGTTTTGGAGTTTAATAAAACTTAGAGAATAAAACTCTCAATTTTAGGTCGGAAGCCAGCATGCGGAGGATGTTGGTTTCTCTGAGATGCTCATCTGGATGCAAATTCATGATTTGGAGTTTGATAATATCTGGAATGGAAGAATAATTGCTCGGAAAATTGTTAAGCTGGTGGAGGTTGAGAATCTAGATGGTAAAACCTAGGGGAATTCTTTATTTGAAAGTTGCTTCGATGCTTTAAAACCTCTTTTGCCTTCCAAATACCCAAAAAAGCTCATTTATAAAGCCAAAATCACCATGGCCAACAACTTCTAAGATGCCATGTACATACTACTTTAGCACATAAATTGTAAAACGAGAACATTTTTATGCATTCAGCTTTATTTGCTTTAGGGGTATGCAAATTAATCAAGAACTACCCAAAACACCTAGAACAAAACCAAATTAGCTCAAAATCAGTAGTTTCCATGAGAACTTGTCCGCTTCTCAATTCCAATCATAAAATGAATCAAGAACTACCCAAAACACTTAGACCAAAACCAAATTAGCTCAAAATCGGTAGTTTTCATGAGAACTTGTCCGCTTCTCAATTCCAAGCATGAAATGAATCAAGAACTACCCAAAACACCTAGAACAAAACCAAATTAGCTCAAAATCGGTAGTTTTCATGAGAACTTGTCCGCTTCTCAATTCCTAGCACGAAATCACCCATCCAAACTGGATCGGTATATATATATATATATTGAAGTTTCCAAAACCTTATTCCTTTCCAGCCCTCAACTCACAGCCCACAAGCCATCGGTCATCTCTCCATGTGAATTCTTTTCCACTCGATTATCTCCAACCTCTTCCTTTTACAACCTCTCTCTCTCTCTCTCTCTCTCTCTCTCTCTCTCTCTCTCTCCCAATTAAACCTCTTCGTCCCATGATAGCGAATCAATGCCTCATCCCCTCTAACTCTATCTAATCAATCTAGACCGACATTTGGTGTTAAAATGATGTATCAAGTTTGAATCATCATGGATCCGATCTATTGAAAGACATTGATTTGCTCAAAATTTGTTATATCTCCAACCTCTTCCTTTTACAACCTCTCTATCTAATCAATCTATACCGACATTTGGTATTAAATTAATGTATCGAGTTTGAATCCTCATAGATCCGATTTGTTGAAAGATATTGATTTGCTCAAAATTTGTTATATCTCCAACCTCTTCCTTTTATAGCGTCTCTCTCTCTCTCTCTCTCTCTCTCTCTCTCTACATTGTCCTCTCCCAGTTAAACCTCTTCGTCCTCTGACTCTATCTAATCGATCTAGACCGACATTTGGTGTTAAATTAATGTATTGAGTTTGAGTCCTCATGAATCCAATCTGTTGAAAGATATTGATTTGCTCAAATTTTGTTATTCCCCCATCCAAATAAGATATGTTTTCTTACTCTTGGGTATTGGTTCTTCATATTCACCCAGGAGTGTAAAGTTGCAAATATGAATCCAAGTTTGACTTGGAAAAGTTTTGCATTAAAAGACATAATAAAGGGCACACATATATATTATATGTGGATACTTGTATTTTCAAGAGTATGGATTAGCACATGTAGCCTTGCCGTTGAAGGGTGTTATTTTTTCTTATCCAAGGGCAAAAAGGACTTTAGCCAACTAAGAAGCAAGGGTTTCTTTTTTTTCTCTACTTGTAGTGGCCGAACAGGGGTCTTTTATGAAGAGAGAGAAGAGCCACACGAGCGAGAAAGTGCCGCCGTTCGCCAAAAAAGATTAAAAAGGAAAAAAGGGAGACCAACGCACTGAGTTCTTTTTTGAGCGTACATAGTGTCGGAGGTTTGTTTGTCAAAACAAACTGAGTGTTTTTTCCTTATCCCACATAGGAAAAGTGGGAGGGAGTGAACCAATTTAAAAGTGTGAGATTTCCTTTTTGTACTTAATGATTGGGTGGGACTAGAACCCACCATACCCGCGTGTGACTACGCGATTATTTGGCGCACTTTGCACTTTGCGCGCCCGCTAGCACTAATCCATTTGTTATTTTTTTATGTTATTAATTTTTAATCAATTCAAAGGTTGCGTTTTAATTTGAGAATTTTCGGAAATGAAATATAAAATGAAAATTCGAAATTCAATTTAAAAAAAAAAAAACTATTATTCCAAATTTTTATTTGTGTTTTTTCGATAAAACCTTTGGAAAATTACTTATTCGGTTTGCAACTTTTCCCAAAAGGTTGCAATTGTTCGATTTTCGACTTCTTCCGAAGAGTCACATTTGTTTATCCGAACAATTTTTCTAAAGGACGTGTTTGTTCATTCTTTGGCAATTTTCACGAAGAGTTGCAAAACTGTTTTATATATATACTTGTTATTTTTCGGAAAAACGAGAGTGATCATTTTCATCTTTTTTGAGCTTTCTGTCTGAAAAACTACGGCCATTCTTTCAATTATTTCCTAGAGAGACCCTGGAGAAATACTAGAATTTCTATCTAGTATTCTCATCCGAGACTTTGTTGTATCTTAGAGGATTTTTGCCGATGACCATTAGCAACATTGTGGAGCAAATAAATCCTTAAAGAAAGTGATATCACGCCTCAAAGTCCGACTTGAGTACTCTGAATATCCGTTTTCATTGTTCTACCCAATTCGAAGCCATATTTTCCCAACACATAGAGGACTTCAATGCTCAGCGATTTTATACCGTGAATTTAAATCTAATTGAGTTATTTATTTCTAAATATTTTGTGTTTAAATCTAGGTGTGGACCAAAATCTTTGCTTTCCTCCCAAGTCGGGCTGCTTGTTAATTTTGTTGAGTCAAGTGTGTGAGTTATGATAATTCTGATTCTCCATCTCTAGTGAATTATTTGCCGCTGACTCTCCCTATGGAGTAGATACCGACACTCGAATCAAATCATGTAAATTTTTAGTGTCTTATTATTTTTCATTTATTTTTCTACTATTTTTGCATTGACTTAATTTGCAAAATCATGTCATTTCCACATTAATATTACAACATTTGGCTGAACGGCTACGAAGAGCTGGCGGGAGCTCAAATCCTCTTGTGCCTTGTGGCCCCACGCCCAATCTTGACATCCCAATCCTACTTCTCACCGGCGGCCAATGCAGCCCTTGGCGCCTCCTCCTCGGTGTCAACCTCGCCATGGTTGAGCTCAGGCAGCGGATCCTCACATCACCATCCGAGCTCTCCGTATTGTGACACCCACCAAATTGCCATCTCCGTTCTTGAGTCCAACATCTAGTCCGTCTCCCACGACGCCATCCTCTTGCTGCTCAATTGCCTCTCACTCCAGTTCCTAGTCTCGCAGGTTGCTCTCTCAGACTCTCGCGCTCCCCATCCTTACGGCTCAAACTCTAATTCCTCTCATCTCAGTCTCACTGCTCGCTCTCTCACTCTCGTAGGTTGCTGCTCACTCTTGCCGCTCTCTCGATGCTCGCCAATCGTAGCCTCACTCACTGGATGGCCCATTCTATGGATGTATCCAAGAACCGGACTGTACTAGTGGTCTGATTCCCGAGGGATCGAGGAATCAATAGGTTGTTCCCAAACCCCTCAACATGTGAAACTAGTCCTTAACGAGTGATTCTTTATTCTAAGATGAGACCCACCTACTCTAAAACCAATCACTCTAACTTTACATGCGAGACTCTTTCACGAGTATCCAATCTATTGTATTGATGAATTAAAATATAACTCATAAACACCTTTCAACACAATTAAGATTCATAAAGAGTTCTGTGTAACCACACCGCCGCGCAAAATTAAGCAATAGTTAATGAAGAAAAGAATGCGCCTTTTATATACGTAAGCCATGATCTAATCCGCCCGACTTGGAGACTAGACTCGGACTTGACAGTGACGCGAGCAATGACGGCAGTAAGAAGCATCTCAAACATTGCAGGGAATAAAGTCTCATCGATGTTGACTTTCCCTCTTTATAAGTGGCACCGGCATTTGGCCTCATCGCACCAGAATAAAGGCACCCTTTGAGTTCAAATTACCAAAGCTTCAATGGCAGAGGAAGTGATACTGTAGGACTTCTGGCCTAGGGCCGTTCTAGAAGAGGGCCAGGATCGCCCTGAGAGAGAAGGACGCGAACTTTGAACTGAGGAAGGAGGATCTTCTGAGCAACAAGAGCCCCTTGCTCTTGGAGATGAACCCTGTCCACAAGAAAGCCCCCGTCCTCATCCACAACGGCGAGCCGGTTTCCGAGTCCCTCGTTGTAGTCCAGCACATTGACGAGATATGGGGTCGTGAGTCCCCTCTCCTGCCTTCCGATCCTCACAAGCGGGCCCGTGCCAGGGTCTGTGCCGTTTACGTGGACAAGACACTGAGAAAACCATGCCCAATCTTTCGAGCAATTTCCTCGTTAAGTGCACTTAATGAATCGGAAGGCCAGAGAGTGGACTCACGACCCCAGGTCTCGTCGATGTGCTGGGCAACGACTGGCTCGCCATTGTGGATAAGGACCGGGGCTTTCTTGAGGACCGGATTCATCTCCACGAGGAGGGGGCTCTTGTGGCGCAGAAGATACTCCTCCCTCAGATCAAAGTGCACGCCCTTCTCTCTCAGGGCGATCCTGGCCCTCTTCTAGAACAGGCTTAGGCCAGAAGTCCAACACTATCGCTGCAGTGCTCCAGGAGGGGTAGCTTGATGCTGTCATTGCTCGCGTCACTGTCAGGTCCAAATCTGGTGTTCATGACCGGCAAATTAGGTCATGGCTTAGGTTGTAACATGAACGAGAAATGCATATCTCTCTGGTGCTTCCAGTTCCTCTCTACTGCTTTATGTTCCATTTCTCATTATTTCTGCCACTTGGACGCAATCATCTCGTTCTTGACTTAAAAATAAACCATATTTTTATGGCTCAAAAGTAAACAATCGCAGATTATTATGGTATATAACGTAAGTCGTTGCCTGACCAGTGTTCTCGACGGGGCACTACAGGAGTTTTGGTGATTTTTTGGCTTTCAAATTAGGGGTTTTTGATTATTTTGCAGGGATTATGTCATGACCCCCCACCTTTCATCTCAATTTCCAATTTCCAATTTATCCCACCTTTCAAGGTTGGCATAACAATACCCAACCCTCTTTGTTTTCACTTCAAAAATACCTTGCAGTGAAGCTCCATTCAGATCTCAGACAAAAATCTTTAAATACTTAAAAGGATTCCAATCAAGGCCATAGTTCTTTGAAAAAGCATTTTTCGTATTTTTACAAAATTTCAAAAAATATTCTCAATAAGTAAGAATATCTATATTTCATTGAACAAATTTATTTTTCCATTTTTTTTCTCTTTTCACGCAAAATTGAAAAAATTCAAATTAATTATTAAAAAAAAAAAAAAAAAAGAAGCCCGGTAGAAGGCTAGATCTTACTTCCTGGCTTTAAAACTCACATGGTACCTCGCACAGCAAAGTTTTATACCCTGTTAACGAAATTCTTGGCTAGCGATCAAAGCAACGCTGCTACCAGCAGGGGGGTAATGCTCTTGCAAAAGAGATGGACAAATTAGTCCATGAAAGGCTCGATGCGGTCTAAAGAGGAAAGGAACTCAAAAGAGCCTAAAAGCGTTACGAGTCAAGCCAAGATATGGCAAGAAAAAGCTGCCCCATTTGTTCTTGATCTTGCGAGAAGAGTGGTTAACCTTAATAATAATTATACCAAATCGCTAAACTCAAGTGGTTGGACAATCTTGAGCCCTGGGTGGGTGAGGAAGCTTAACATATGTTTGGAAAGCTCACTTTTTGTTTTGAAGATGACAAAGCGTCTTGTATGAACTATATGTGTGTTCGAATGACCAGGCGAAATATCCAAATGGGGAAGTATGCAATGAGGAAATTGTGTACTAAATGTGGTTGCACAAGAGTCTGTAAGTGAGGAGTGCTAGTTTAAGACTTCGAGAGAAGTGAAGTAGAGGCAACCTAGGAGCACAGAAAAACCTCCAAGTACCGGTGATGGGGGTTGTTTACAGGACCGGAAACTGATTAAGTCTGTGGCTTTTTGCATGTGCAGGTGACCTATACTCGTGGTAGTTTACACGCAATTGAAAGTACTAGAGAAATAGGAATCACGACAATTTTTTAGCATAATCTATGAGAAAAAAAATTTCGTGCTCGAATGCCAAATGTGATCATCCATCTCATTATTGAAGTAAAAACAATTTGCTCTCTTGGATGGTTATAAAAGCTCCGTAATAAATCCCAGTTGAAATTTTATCAACTGTTATAAGCTTTCTAGTTTTTAACTTAGCCCTAAATAATTTTCACAACACGAACACTTAATTTTGGGAGCTAGATACCTTGAGTATCAAAACTTGGCACAACAAATACTTAGGTGCCAAAAATTGAAAATGAGACTTGATTGCCAAGTGCAGCGAAGGTGGCCAAAAATCCTACATGACAATTTTTTAATAATATAACTCGCATATGTGGCATGCTGGAGAGCTGAGTTAGCGATAAAAAACTAAAATGACGTCATTTTATCTTCTTCTTTTTTAATTTTAATATAAATATTAATTGAATTAAAATGTTTATACTTAAAAAAGGAGGAGGAGGGAAAAGGCAAAGGCTAAGCCCTCGCCGTTGCCTCCCCACCATTGTCGGAAAGGGCCAATGACGGTGGGGGAAGAGTCAGCCGGGGTCACCAAGCCCTTGGCCCTTGGCCCAAAGAGGCAACAACCGTGGCTCGGCCAAGCCCGGCCAAGCAAAGGCCGTGACCCTCATCTAATTTGGAGGTCTGCGAACCTCACCCTAGATCTGGCGAGGGCTCATAGGCCCTCATCGTTGGTCGAGCGAGGTCGCCAAGCCCTACCCCTTCCAACGACGACGGGAGGTAATGGCAAGGGCTCATCCTTCAATCACCTGCAATGTTCATCTCCTTCCTTTTAAAAAAATTAAAATATATAAATAAATTTATTTTTAATTTAATTTATTTAATATTTATATTAATTATCTAGCTAAGTCAGTAAAACGACATTGTTTTTGCACTTGTCTAATCATGTCAGCATGTAAAATAACGTTGTTTTGCACTTATCTCGTCGGAAAATTGTCATATCAGCATTGTGGCTGAATTTTCTCGCCATTAGCACTTAACTCATTTATTTTACCCCGATTTTAGTACTTAAGTGTCACTTTCGTAATTTTTTGCACTTAAATGTCTCCCATGCCAAGTTTTTGACACTCCAAGTGTTCTTTTGCCCAATGTTATTATAAACATAATCTCAATGATTTGATGCCATTTAAGTAAACGAATGTGTGATCCACTACTAGAGTTTTGGACCATCTATTTCAACCGAGATTTGAATCCAACTTTATATATACATTACAATCAAGTTCTAAACCTTACAATCAGTTCAATCAAGTCATAAACTTTTGACAATATATGCAATCTAATCATAAATTTTTTAATTGGTTCAGTAAAGTCCTTAATTTTCTATTTTGAAAATGTAGTTAAGTACCTAGACTCAAACTAAAATATGCAATTTCAAGATGCCACCAAGCCAACTTTTAAGTGACACGTGGGTAATTTTATGTATTAATTCATCAAAAGGACTTGATTGTAGTTTAGGACTTAATTGAACTACTAAAAAGGATGATAACTAATTGTATTCCATACAAAAAAAAAAAAAAACTTTTTTTTTTGAAAAGATACAAAAAAAAATATTAATTGATTGATCAAAGTATTTTGTTTTCTTTTCAAACTTAGAACGATAATACTTAGTGAATTTGATATTCTTGAATTAAGATATTAAAACATTCATTAAGAAAATATTAGATATTCCCTCTTTTCCTTATTATTGTGTAATATGCATAACATGTGATTATCATTGAAAAAAAGAGGAGAAAATCGCAAATGATGCTCCCACAGCAATGAACAAGCACATTTATAGTGATACATTTTTTGGTCGGTTCTACTTTACTCCTACTCCAACTTTCACTCTCAGACTTTTGTCCTACCTTATTGTAAAGCGTGAACCCACACCTAAAGCTAAATTGTCTCCACCATAATCCACCTTCTCGCCTCCTTGCAGAGCGTGGTAGTCGAAATTCTCACTTGAAGCTAAATCGCCTTTATCCCAATCTCCTTGAGAAGGTAGAGATTCAAATCTCACACCTTCCCCTTCCCATTTGAGAAGGGTGACCACTAAAGCAAGTTCCAGTAGTTATAGTGGTTCAACTTTTCACAACCCAAATAATGTTTTGGACTCCACTAAGTAATCTTGAGACGTTAATAGTTTCATCAAACCATAAACTTCTTCAAGGACTTCTAATGATAGGAAAATTATTTTAAAAAAGTCATAAATTTATCACATTTGTGTCAATTCAGTTCTAAATATTTCAATTGTGTCAATTCAATCCTATATATTTTCACATTTTGCTAATTGAGTTCATTCACTTATTTTTGGCCGGAAATTACTGGCATGGATGCCAACCTTCCTACATGACATAATGGGCATTAAAATGGACAATTTTTTAATAATTTTTTAATTTTTTGTAATTTTTTTCTTTATATAAACTTTTTTTTTTTTGGGACTAAGTGCCAACAACAATGGGTGATGGTGTGGCAATCCTCACCGGTTGCTAGGCAAGGGCATAGCAGCCCTTGCTATGGCAAATGAAGGCATGGCAAGGGCCGCAACAGCCTCGCCCAAAAAAGCTAGGGCGCGCAGCCTCTCACTTGTAGTCGGCGATGGTTAGTTGATAACTTTGTCCCCAAAATAAAAAAATAAAAGAAGAAAAAAAAAACCAAAATAAAAAATTTAAAAATATTCCCATCAACAACGGCCATGCCATGTAGGACGATTAGCATTTATGTCAACAATTTGTTGTCCAAATTAATCGAATGGATTCAATTTGCATAATATGATAAAATTAAAACTAAATTGACACAATTAAAAGATTTAGAACTAAATTAATACAAATACAACAGATTTATGACTTTTTTTAGTAATTGTAGCATTTCTCATTGTACTTGAACACTATCCCTATAGATTAAAATACTTCACACGTTCTACACACACACACACACACACAAAATACAAACAAACAAGGCAAGTATACCCAAAGAACAAGCAAGAGTGAATGCCAAAGTAGAGGGCAGCCTGGGAAGCTTCTCCAATGCCAACTACCTCTCAATCTTGAAATGACCCTCGAAAACTAACTCAGAGAAGTAACCATCTTCAACGTGCAAAACGTTCTTCTAAAACGTCTTAATGGCAGCTTACCTAACCTTCTTACGAGTCCATTTGACTCCTATTGGTCCTTCCAAACGTTTTGATCAGTTCTTGTCGTACAATTATTCGCATATGATCTTGTGGTTACAAAGTTATGAACATGTTTCGTGTAGAAGTTGGAGGTCTTGAGTGCGACCCCCAAAGCGAGCAATCTTTCCCTTTTGTGATTAAGGAGCAGACTTGTGCAGTGATTAGGCGCACCGCACATGTCCGGTCCAATCCTCCACGGAAGCAAGTGTAAACAATTTCATTGTCTGAGCCCCTTGTTTAGATTTTGGCCCACGTCTTATCCAGTCAATGAGGTTAGTAAGCTACTACACGAGCCCGCTGAAAAGAAAATGCACATATTAGTAGCCTTCGAATACTTCATTAATGTCGAAAATACTTATAAGGAGCTTTCCAGACATTGCCTCGCCCTCGAACTCTAGATGCCCACTATATATTCGACTCCCCAGCACTAATGTCCCCTTAACTGGCTAGCTACTGTGAAGCACCTCATGGCCACACTCAGTCCGATCTCCTCTCTCCTCCTCGTCCTCCTCCTCTCCTCTGGCAGCCCAACGCTCGCCTCCGGCTTTGCGACCGCCCTCGACCCGAGCCTTATGGACATCAACCTCGGGAAGGAGAAGCTCAGCCACTTCCGCTTCTACTGGCACGACGTCCTGAGCGGCCCCCACCCCAGCTCTGTCACCGTCGTGCCCCCGCCGTCCAACGCCTCAGCCACCTTCTTCGGTCTCGTCAACATGATCGACAATCCCCTGACCCTCCGCCCCGATCCGGGGTCCGAGCTCGTCGGCCGCGCCCAGGGCCTGTACTCGTCGGCGTCGCAGGAGGAGGTGGGCCTGCTGATGATCATGAACTTCGCCTTCGTGGCGGGGAAATACAACGGCAGCGGCATCACCGTGCTGGGGCGGAACTCGGTGCTCCAGAAGGTGCGGGAGATGCCGGTGATCAGCGGCTGCGGGCTGTTCCGGTTCGCCCGCGGGTACGCGCAGGCGACCACCCACACGTTCGACCGGACGACCGGCGACGCCGTCGTCGAGTACAACGTCTACGTGTTGCATTATCGACGTTTAGTGATGTGAACGTGATGGGTTTCGCTTTCTCCTTTGACTGTTACCAGCTTTTTTCTCTTTCAAATCCCTAGGATCCTAGAAATGGCAATCATGGCTGCCACTTTTGGTTTCCGGGTTTGTCCAAGCAAATCCCTAGGATTCTAGAAATGGCAATCATGGCTGCCACTTTTGGTTTCCGGGTTTGTCCAAGCAAAATGGAGTCGGTAGGTGGAATTCTGACCTACGTTCTCTGTAACGTCCTCTTATCTCTTTACAACTTTAATAATAGTCCGGAACCCGATCCGAATCTAAATACATCGATCACGATGTACTTCGAATTAGACTCTTCACAGGATACAAATAATCTCAAAATTATTTTCAAAGAAAAACAATATCTTCTCGAACTCAATTACCACCTCACATGAGAGCGGTGCAAATTAAACTCCCGAGATTGCTAAGCCTAGTCCATAATTATGCACCATCGATCTCCTTTGATTTTTCTTTTAACTTTGTTAAAATGTGCCATCAGGCAATTATTTGGAAACTAATTGAAAGAAATATTGTGATTTTCAATGTTCTAGTTATTTTCATGATGTGCAAAATCAATGCTTTCAAAGCCTCGAGGGCATTCAGGCACAAGACCACATCTTTTTTAGTCTCGTGGTACAAAGGTATCCTAGAAAAAGTTGGTTGAACTAGAATGTGGAATTTATGTTTTGAGTTACAAATTGGCCCTTGACAATGTATATTCTCTTAGCAAAATAACCGAGTTAACTTGAGCATGATGACATCCGCTTATTCCGCACAGAGATACTTTTATGGACCCTTTTGTTAATAGGATTTGAGCAAAAGGCATGCTTGATAAGACATAAACATCTATAACCACGAAAAGAAACCGTGCAAAGACGCACTCTCTTTTATGAGTAATAATGTTCTTGACTATCTTAAGCTGATTTACATGAAAAAATTATTCAAAAAGTCTTAAACTTATTACACTTTTACCAATTTAGTCTTTTATTTTTTTAATTTTGTCAATCAAGTCCTCAACATTCTCTCATTTTTTTTTCAATTGAATCCATCTAACTAATTTTAGCCGAAAATCGCTAATAGGAACAACTGTCGTACCATGTGGCAAGATCGGCTCTAACTTGAACAATTAATATTTTTGAATTTGTTGTTAAATTTTAATTTTTTTAATTTTTTTCCTTTTCTTCTTTTCACCTAGCATTTTTTTTTTTAATAGTGGCCAGTAAGGGTCATCGGGTCACTCTCCAGCCGTGAAGCAAGGATTGCTAGGTACTCGCCAGCCGCAAGCAAGGGCCAAGATATCCTTACTGGCCATGAATGAGAGGGTATTGGTCTCGCTTGGTCTCACCCATATATGGGCAAGGCCATCGCTACCGTGAGTGAGAATAGCCTCACCCAAATCTGGGCAAGACAGCCTTACCTACCGCTGCGATGATCTAGGCGAGGCTAGCCTTGCCAACCACGGGCGAGAAGAAACCTTGGCAACGAGTTCAACAAGTCTAGCTCGAGTTCCATGTCGTGGCTGAGCTCGAGCCTTCTAGATATGGGGCCTCAAGCTTTGATCTCCCTCACCGAGAACTACCTCTCCAAGTAAGGCTTAACACAAATCCATGCTTGCGCTCTTCACTCCCACCTCCACAACCACCCATGATCCTCGCCAAGATCCTCCGCTTTGTAGCTATCTCGTGCACTACCTGGTCGACCAAATTCCTTAACCAAGGATATTCTTCCACAATCTCCTCCTTCACGAATTTGCTTAAATCGTGGTGGAAGCAACCTCGCCTAGATCTAGGCCAAACTACATTGCCGGTAGCTGGCGAGGCTGCCCTCACCCAAACCATCATAGCTGTCGACAAGCCCAATTCTAGGCGAGGCTAGCTTCATTTGCAACAGCCACGGCCTCACCTAGATTTGGGCAAGGCCGCAACCCTTTCGACTGTAGTAGACAAGGATGTCTTGGCCCTCAACCGTGGCCTAACAACCCTCATCAACCACAATAAGAAAAAAACAGGGACGAAGAGAAGAAAAGAAAAACTTAAAACTAAATTAAAAATCAATAAAAATTCAAAAAATTATTAAAATTATCCACGTCGATGTCAACCATGCTATGTAGGATGGCCAACGTCCATGTCAATGATTTCTCCAAATTAGCCAGATCAACTCAATTAATAAAATGTGAAAATATTTAAAATGTAATTGACAAAATTAAATGATTTAGGACTGAATTCACAAAAGTGCAATAAGTTTAGAAATTTTTAGAAAAATTTTCCTAATTGACAGAAAATGGAATGGACTTATGAGTGTGAACTAGGCAAATAATTTCAAAATACCCATTTAAGATTGAGAAATGCTTGTGTAATTGTGATTAATTTACTATAAGAATAACATGATTTAGGCCCAAAAAAAAATAATAACAAATAATAAAAAATTGTTAAGGACCTACTCTTTTAAGATTCTGTGGCTAACAAAACAGTAACCCAAAGACTGTAAGTTATTATATGGACTCGACTCTTAAGTTTACTTACTTAAAGTGAACTGTCTTATCAAAAAAAAAAAATATATGCATGCTAAAGAATGACTGACGTGAGCGATCTTCGTAAAGGAAAGAGCCACCTATATCTTCCTCCTGAAGCATTTGGTGTGTGCAAGCAGTCTTGTATGAAATTCTCAATTTCGCATACTCAAAAGGTGAAGGAGAAAATCGCAGGCCACTCGAATCATGTCATATTATTTACATGCACTTTCATTCACGGTTGTTTTGAAACCAGGAAACTGTCGAAGACGTTGTATATGTAATTTGCCCAGATTGCTTTTTCGTATTCTAATTAACACGTTCACTCAATTACAATTTACCCTTCTTCTCTTTTTGGGGTCGGGATTTTTACCCTTCTTCCAATAGTAGTGTTTGGAGCTTTGTCTGGAGCTTTTTATTACCCGACTAATCCTTACTAGGTGCAGCAATTCCCAACCCCACTCAACCGGAATTGTGCCGGGATTGTCGAAGACAAACAATTTATATTCCTGAAGATTGTCCTGAAAGAATACACAAGTGTAGCGATATTACCCAAATTTTGGGGAAAAGATTGGGTCTGTTAGAGCGTACATTATAATTTTTTTTTTTTTTTCTATTTTTTCTATTCTCATAAATAGATTTGGAATAGAAATCCGTTTTGCTCCAAAAATAAATTTGGATAAAAAAACAGAAGTTAAAAGATTTAACTTTTTATTTCTAGAATAAAGTGAGAAATGAAAACTCTTATCATCATTCACTTTCGCCACCATCCACCCGCCATCGGCCACTGATCGCCGATCGCCCACCAGCCATCCACTGCTCGCTAGACACCTCCCATCAGCCTTTCAGGGGAAAAAAATTTTGTGTCATTATCAAACGAATTTCTATTTCAAGAATATAAATTTTATAAAGTTATCAAAAATATTTTTGCTCAAAAACTTATCCGAATTATAGAAATAAAAAAAAAATCAATTTCTAATCAAAAATTGATTTTCGAAGTAGAATGGTAATCATGCGCCCCTTAAGTTATCCTTGTTCTTCACTATAAGACTAGTTAGTATAAAGAAAGATGAGCAGTACATGGAGTCAAATTGAAAACCAAACAAGAAACAATTTCAGATAGAATCATTCAAATCAACTCGATGAGACACTTTCATATTTTAATTTAATTAATGAGCCGATTATGAGTAGATTTTGTTGCCCAGCAACCAGTATTATGCTAGATTGGGATCCGTTTGGAATTTGTTTCCCATCCATATGATGAGGTAAGGCAAAGTAAGAAGGGAAAAGAGATGGACAGCGGAGATCACCAAACTACTCTGTCAAAGAAAAATGATCTGTAAATGACATTATGACAACACACTAATGCAGTCATCTGCATTTATTTTGAAGTATGCGGAGCTTCGCGGTAACATATACAAAACGTCTGTGTCTGTTCTCTACCAACAAAAACAGGGGGGGAACATAAACTCCTGAAGTACTTGATTGGCTGTAGATCGTGTAAAGACCTTAAACCGATAATTACACGTTCTCTAGTCTTGAAACCTTAAAGCATTTTATCATATAAAGCAGAAATGTTGTAATTTGTTCCTAGTACTGGGGCATGCAAAACAAGTATGGCAGGAGATGGGCGAAATGCTTAACGACAGCACAGAGATTGGAATCTAAGAATCAAAAGCTCTGCAGGATTACTCCTCGAGCAGAACACATTGTCTATATGTCTCATGTTCCCAGTGGCATCCACAATATCGAAAAAAGCTGCAAACAAAAGAAAATGCAGCATTACCATGAAAATCTTGAATTATTAATACATGCAAAACTGGTAGTTGCAAATTTCATTGTGAGATACCAAACTGCTATGATTCTATGGTTTCTCAATTACTTCTGCATCTTATTATGACTAATAGAGTAAAAACCATTGTGAACTGAACTGTATCGTTTCATTGGTCTCCATTGATAGATCAATTAACGTGGAGAAGCAATTGAAGTAGATTCCAGTATAGCAGTAAAAGAAAGACTTTTAGGCGGATCAACTCATTCCCATTGGAATAGGATTCGCACAAGGAATTCCGAATTGGATCAGTTCCTCACACACTTCCTTTCTAGAAAAGATCAATACACCAACCATTACACCTAGACTTATTCGATTTGTTACCAAAATATCAGTATTGAATCCGAAATTCCCGGCTGTACGCAGCAGAAAAATGAAAAGATGATTTTGAAAAGGAAGTAATAAGCGTGAGATGGGAGAAAGTTGAACTCACGGTGAACTAGTTTTGATATCCTCCCACGTTGACCTCTACTCTTGATTCCTCATGCTTCGAACTCTCTTCACTGTCATTATATTTCAAGCTTCCATTGGACCCTCCATAAGATTCCACGACTTCAGAGATCTCAGATGTCAGCTCTTCATGCTTCTGTCTAAGCTCAGAAGAATTTATTGCCTCAAAAAGCCTCTGCTTTATCTGCTGCTGCAGAGCCTCAATCTTATTTTTTGACGACAAGTCAGGCGTTTTTCCTGCTTTTACAATCTCCATCTTCAGCATCTCCATCATACTCTTTAGGTCAGATGAGTTGACCACTTCTTCGATTTTGTTGCTTATTTCTTTATTTAGATTACCCATTTTAGCACTAACTTCTGAGACTGAAGTTTGCGTACTAGTATCAATGCTGGTAGGCTTAATGGCCTCAACATGCAGTCCAAAAGATTCGATGACACTGGCCATTTCCATGTCTATCCCTTTCTTCATATTGACAATTTTCTCCATCAGGCCTTCATCTACATCCTCAGGAGATGTTACCCCAGAGTCTTCGATTTCTGCATTCAGGGCTTCAACCTTCTCCTTCAGATCAGGACGTTCTAATACCTCTTTCAGTTTCCTGTTGAGTTCTTCCTTCTGTGAAGCAATCCTTTCAGCATTCTTCACTTTAGACATCTCATTCAACATGTCAAGCTTACTCTTGAGGCTCTCATAATTGGGAGCTCCTGACAAGCCTTGGTTGAACTCCTTCTTTAGCTTATCAATCTTATCCATTAAAATAGGATGCAAGGGTTGCTCCTGTTGCTTAGCTTTCACAAGTTCTTCTCGCACTGTTGACATTCTTTCATCCAAGCCTAAGGCCTTAACTGCCTCGGAGTACTCATGATCCACTTCCTTTTTGAGTTTTTCTATCAATTCATCCAGGCCGCTGTCGGAAGCTTCACCCGATGATTCCTTCGCTTTTACAATCTTCTGTTTCAGCTTTTCCACTTCACTCTCCAGTTCTGCTTCGGAAATCGTTCCTAGTGGAGGTTCTTCTTTCATCTTCATGTTGATCTTCCTCTTGGGATCCACGGGGATTCCTTCTTGAAATCCCCCAATTTTTCGGAATTTGAGCGTGCGATGCTTCAGGAGCTCTTGTGTGTCCATTTTCTTAAGCTCCTGAAAGATCAAGGACTGTGTCAGTAATGGTTCAGAATTCTATGGTGAAAACAAAGAAAGTAATACTGACGGTCATTGCTTCACCAACTGCAGCTTTTATCTGTTGGGAGGTCCAAGAGGGATCTGCATGGGCACCTCCAAGTGGCTCCTGTTAAACCATATACAAGAATGAAAACCAAATGGTCACAACATGCAACTTAAAATGCCAATTTGAAGTTAGTAAAGTTAATGTCAGGATTTTACGATTGCAACAGAGCATATAGAGACAGCCAAAAACCTACATTGTCACTCAAATGGCTTACATAATTGTCTGTAGAGAATATCACATATGTCTTGATATTCACTTCACTCTGGTAGGATTGATCTCACACAACTCATCCCAAGTGCAGATAAAGCAATAAGGGAGGGGTGGTCTAGTCAACAGCTGGCACATGTTTTCCTACCAAGTGTAAGTTCAACAAGAACAGAGCTGAATGGTTTAACATCTCGACGAGATTTTGAGAGCAAGAAGTCCAAAATAGGGAGTGCTTTTCATAGATTGGGTCTATTTTGCAAAACAATTGACAAAATGAATCAACATGTCTCCCGTAAAGCACAAACAGGATGGTTCAGAGAAGTAGTTATCTTGTGCAAATGCCAAACGTCACTCAAGGGAAAATTCTGTTGGATGGCATTAATTCATGGCACACAATATTAGGCGGTCAAACACCAACATCTGCACTAAATGAGTATAGTGGAGGTGAGAATGCTTCATTGGATGTGCAAACATATGAGAAAAGGTGGTACATATCAATCTATCCAAAGAAGTGGGTGTGGCTCCAATCAAGAACAAGGTGGAAAAATTCATTAGAGATGGTTTGGACAGGTCGAGCAAAGGCCTTCAAATGCTCAACTAGGAACTGCAATCGAGGGATTGAGACTTGGCTTAATAGGGGCACAGTGCACAAAAAAAGTGGATGAAGCAATTAAAGCTTTCAGAAGACATGACACAGAATTGAGTGCACTGGTGTAAAAGGGTTTATCTATCCAAACCCAATCAATGGTATAAGGTTTAGCGTTTTTCTCGTTTGTTGTATTGTATCTATCTCAATACTCATGGCCCATATGAAATTATAGTAACTATTCTCCCTACCACAGAATTATCTAAAGCATAACAACACACCATACCTAAAACATACTGTTATGACACACAGAAGCAGAACATGTAGAAGTAAAAAAAACGTACTGGGATGATCCCATCAGCAATTTGTAACTTGCATAACTCTGTGGCTGTAATCTTCAGTTTTTCAGCTGCCTGTGAGGATGAGGGAAATTTAAGTGTCAATTAAATAAAAACTCTGCTCAAAGAAAACTTCGGAATCAGAATTGTTGTAATTGTAGTCACCTTTGGAGAAGCTTTTGCACTCTTCCACAGAATTGCAGCACAAGCTTCAGGACTAAAAAAGAAAGCAACGATAAGATAAAATCAGTAAAGTGCTGGGACTAGAAAATAATCACAAAATAAACGGGACATGCCAAAGTTAACAAAATCAACTTGATAAGCTTCGATAGGCATGTAGTTGCACTTCTGGGGTAATATTGACATTCAGAAACAACAACACTGATCTTTTTTATGCATTGATTCTGCATGTAAGCGACATATATTCATATTTTCAGCATGACAAATTGCTCCATCTGACTAATATCAGGGAAAAAGACAACTCAACAAATGAGACTGATCACTGGTCATCGCTCATTGTAGTTGCCTACTCTCATGTTGGCCATCTACAAATGAGCTTCCTGATCAGATACCAATGAAAAGGACAAAACAAACGGCACATCCCTGAGCTGAATGTAGTTACATAATCTCATTAGTCGGTTTTAATTTGACAAACATAAACAATTGAGATTACAAACTTATTGGAAAGTGCAAAGGCCCAATGATTGCTCAGTCCCCAATGATTTTCTTAAAGAACATTGATGTTAAAAGAGCATTGCTCAGTCCCCAACCAACAAAGTATTTGACATAGTTGAAATGGAAGCAACAGCAATTAAATTACCTGGCGACATAGAAGACAGCATTTTCAAGCATTAACAACTTATTTGCACAGCCAATGGCAAGAGCACCACCAGAACCACCTTCCCCCATAACAATAGAAACAATGGGTACTTTCAGACCAAACATGGTCCTCAAATTGTGAGCAATTGCTTCACCCTGGACATAGATAAAGTAAAAACATCACCACAAAGATCAGGAAGTGCATCATACAAATTGCAACTAACATTATGCGTTTTGCTTACTTGGCCAAGTTCCTCAGATTTTAGGTCTGCAAAGGCCCCAGGTGTATCAATGAAAGTGATGATAGGGAAGCCATGATGCTCAGCATAGTACATCATTCGTAGAGCCTTCCTGTAACTGCATTACGAAACGAACTAAAACTTAGTTGCTGAACTTTTGGTAATGGCACCATCGAGATGCAAAATCAGTAGTTGGTGTTTTTGAAGATATTATCCATAACATTATGCATACCCATGGGGAGTTGGCATCCCAAAGTTGCGCTGAATGTTCTCTTTTGTGTTTCGTCCCTTCTGGTGGCCCATGAACATGTATCTCTCACCATCAATAGTTCCAATACCAGTGACAATAGCAGGATCATCATAACCAGCCCTATCTCCATGAAGCTCCACAAACTAGCGAACAACACGATGCAGAAGGCACATATTTTGCAAATCATGTCAGCAGCCCCAGATAGAATTAAGCAAGCAAGCAAAAAGGCAAATTGAATTCGACAAGTCAAAGCATGGATTACCTTGTCAGTAATGTTAAATACATGGTCAAGAAATGTAGGCCGATTGGGATGTCGGGCAATATTCACACGCTGGATAGGAGTCAGATGCGTATACAAATCCTTTAAAGCCTGAATACACCAAAAATCAAAAGATTGGCTTAGAAGCTGCAGTGCTGGCTTTACCAATTTGAGAAACAGGGTCCAATCAAGTTGTCTTATATGTCAGATCCTGAATAAATTCACTATCATTATTTGTTAGGCAAGTAGACAAAAAGCATTGCATATGACCTGCAAGAGTCTACTAAACGTGTTTTCAATTCCTCTAATATACAGAACAGGTAAAAATCACCCAGACAAATGAAAGATGCTTTTTGAGGTGTGCCCTATCAAGATAAACAGTGTAGCCAGTCAAGAAAAGAAGTTATCTTAGGTCTAGTCTGCAGCAAACAAATAATCATCTCTCTCGCCTTGAAAGTTCATCTCAAATTAGGGGCAGAAGATTCTTCCCAATGGTCAGTGTTCTAATGTCTGGTCAGAGAAATGTCCAATTTGAGCTTGTAGTAGAATTGATGATTTCATAGAGAATTCTGGTATACCGCAAGCGCAAAGAAAAAGAATGGCACCATTTGCAGGAATCATTCAGATTTTTTTTTTTTTAAAGAAAACAAGAGATAAGTCAACCTCCAGATATAGGTGAACAATTTTTCCTTTAACCAAAGTGCCAATTTGCTTTGGAAAAATTCAAGCCACGCCCATAATAGCAACAGTCAGTGTCAAAATTAAGGAGACGTGCTATTGCCAAGAGGTGCTTGTGGTGATATGCATGGTAAACTCTGCAACGCCAGCATTTGAAATGACATTCTGAATCGAGGGAACTAGCAAAAAAGATTCCTAATGCACCAACACGCAAAAGTTCTTTATTCTATTTACATTAGGTGCGTAGTCACATTGAAAGGAGAGAAAAATTAGACAAATCCCCTAGTTTTTTTTTTTTTTTCCTTCACATCACTGCATGTTCCAGTACCGATGATCACATCAATCATTTGCATCACCCGGATCTTTCCACCTTAAGAACAGAGTTTCTTTTATACTAATGATCCGATTGCAGTGTTATCTCTAGAGGTTCTACAGGAGAGAGAGAGAGACCATTATGTTATAACTTGGTTATTAGCAAAGTTTAGGATGTAAAAAATAGGGGAAAAGCTCCCCTAGAACTATTTACCATATAAATGACTCAAGAATGGATGGGGGCTTGCAAGATAATCTAATTAACGACCATTATCACCAGAACCAATCAACACGAGAGGGAGACACGATGTACATGATGCTGGATAGAGAATTAGTAGCAAGAGATTCTGCGAACTCAGCTACCATTTACTGCTAGAAAAAAAGCAATGATGCCAAACCTGCTGATACTTGGTCTCCAATGATATAATCTGATCAGTGAAGTCCAGGCCAGTTTCATCTGCCATCCTTCTCACCTGAAGAGGAAGCAAAGAAAAATTTCGCATTTTCAAGCAAATTAGAGACGCATTCCCGAATCCAGAAAAACAGGACACGACAGAACAAGCAACTCACGTCCATGATCTTCTTCTCGAACAACATGAGCGGCTTCTCGAACTCCAGCGTGACCGGCTTCGGCTTCCCCTTGAGCGGCTTGAAGGAGGAGAGGTGGCTGAGCACCCCGCCCTTCACGTTCGGATCCGGATCCTCGGGCCACGGGTACTCGTGCTTCTTCACCTTCCGGAGCTTCGCGGCCACCGCCAACCGCCCCGCCTCCCTCCTCTGGTCCCGAGCCGCGCCCTCCCGAGGGCCCTCAGCGAGACGCCGTCGCCGCCCCCGAAAAGATCGGAAGCCGCGGCTCCGGCGAGGGACACCGACGGCCGGATCAGAGAAGCCATTGTCGCCCCCCTCGCTTAACTCCTCAGGGCCTCAAGCTCCACCGAATCAAGAAGTTGCCCACGAAGCTGCCAAGCCAGACAAGAACCGCATTCACATCAGCTCGACCCACAAGAAGATGGAGCACGCTTGCAGGAGCAAGAACAGGAGCAAGAGAGAGAAATTTCTGAAAAGAGCAAGAGGGGAGAGAGCTATATAAGAGAGAGAGAGAGAGTATACCGAGGGAGATGCTGAGGGAGAAAGACGAAATGGGAAATGGGTAGTGGCGGTGGGGAAGAGAGGATCACGAGGCAATGCGGGAGGGAGGGAGCATTGGAGAGATCGTCGCGGGGGAGATGATTCTTGGGGCGTTGTTTTCTATTTGGAGAGAGAGAGAGATTGTGTCGTTGGGCGGGTGGCGATACTTCTTATGCGAAGTTGGGTAGTTTAGTGCGAGGCAGAAAGAGAGAGAGAGGGATGTAGATGTTTGGAGCTGGCGTTGTCGCGCTGGCAAAGGAGCTCGCGCATGGCGCACGCACGCCTGGCTTTCGTCCGAGGTGGCCGTTAACGTAGCTGACGAGGAGACCCCGGGGGGTGGAGTGGTTAGGGAGGGATGGCGGTCGGCCCAATCGGAAGCTGACCATCGATGAGGACGAGGTCTCGAGTTCAAGTTCAAGATGGCTCGATTGCACCGAGAAGAGAGAAGAAGAAAGAAAAGGAAAAGAATGGAATAAGCATCAGACTCCTTTGTATATGTCTCACTTGGTTCTTAGAGGCCGGTAGCTCGGTTGGTAAAGACTCAATTGTCGGTCGGCCGGCGCTCATCCTTGGTCATCAAAATAGCCCATAAAAGGACTGGCCATAGCATTGTGAAAAAAGGACCATTTGGCTCACCGACCATCCTTATTTTATCAAGTAGTGGATTGATATCTTGGTGGAAATTATTATGGGCCAACTTAGGTGGCTTGCTTTGAATGTTGTGGTGACATGAAAAAGGGTATAGTACCATTGTGTTTGCATTTAAATTTCTTTCTAGATTATACAACTATATATCACTTTCATTCTAAACTACCCGGCATTGAATAACTTCTAAGGTGGATGATTCAATGTCCTTGCACTTAAGCTCAAGGCCCTCCTTCCAACTATTACAATTATTACCGGTCTCAGCATCCCTTTTTTTTTATTGTTTCTGCACTTTCTAGATGACTATAATCCAACTACACAAAGCGAATTCATTCTGCTGTCTATATCTCTCAATACTTTTCTTGTCTCACTCCTATCTTCTAAATATGGGTTTCCAATTCATTTATTAACCCAATTTTTTTTAGTATTGTTCATTGCTTCTATTTACCATATACATGTGTGTGCAGTGCTCACTAGGGGTGTCATAACTAACAACCGAAAAATTCAGTTTTTTCGTGTGCATTAAAAATCGAAATTTTTCTTCACGAACCAACAATAAAAGTTGAGAAATTGAAACAGAAAAAAAAAAACGAAAATCGAAAACCAAAGGTTAAAAACCAAAAAACCGAAAAACCGAACCTTTCAGTTCGGTTTGGTTTAGAAGATTTTTTTAACAGTTCGGTTCGGTTCGTTTTTCAAAAAAACCGAACTAAACCGAATCGGCCACCACCCCCTCATAACCCCACTCTAATCCCTTTGCCAATAGGGCCACATTCCTGTTGGCAACCCAAATCTGTTGGAATGAGTCATATATTGACCACCTCAAATTTGATGGTCCTAGCTTAATGAATTTTTAAAATAAAAGAAAAAAATCCAAAATAAATGAGTTTAAATGGACAATAATATAAACACATTTGGGTAATTCAGGCTCAGTGTCTCCTCCACCTCGACCCTCTTCGCTTCTCTTGTGATGCCGCCTCGCCAACCTGCAGTCCTCGCTTCAAGGTCAAAATCTTTTCCTTTTACCCACCCATCTATTTCGACATTGCAATTCGATTATATTCGCATTCGATTGACGTTTGTTTTGATCGAAGATGCATAATTTTACGTTTTTGGAATTCTCGAAATCTGTTGAGCATTGCGACTTGTGATTGTATTTGATGGATGCAACTATTTCTTGTCATTTCGCAATTACAGTCTTCAATGGCAGGGTTTGAGCCGACAATTATTCAATTGAAAGTTATAAGTTCCTGTTGTGCCTGAATTTACATGACACGGTGTCATTTTTAAGTGTGACGGCTATTCTGTACTGGCATTTCCCAGTCTCTTAGAAAAAATTTCTTCTGTTATCCATAGGGATGACAATGAAATGGAGTTGCAGGCAATTTGTTCTGGCATGTCCTTTTTACTCCGTGTTCATCTGTAGCACTTTGCTTCCCTTCTAATTCTGTACAATCTTATATGACTGAGGCAGAGATACCAATTGTCGTCTTTACTATCACAACATGTAATTCGTTTGGATTAATTGATAAGATATATGCTTGCCGAACAAACTTCCAAGATCTATAACCCGGCTGAACTTTCACCAACATCCTCATAGCCCCATTCATAACCCGGCCTCCTGAATTCATTCGCTAACTCAATAAGTTGGTCTATAGAGCCGCCTGCTCTTCAAGAGCAACAATTTATGAAGAAAAATTGCTAAATATGAATCTCAAGTCTAGGTATAAATCGCTCAATTTATATTACATAGAAATCGGTCAACCATGGTTAGACTATTTTTGATTCAACTTAATCCACCTGTTTAACGAGCTACATTGCAATAGCTTTATTTTATAACACGCGATGCTGTCATAGGGGAAATCCAAATAGGATTTCACATTACCAACGTCGTAGAAAAGTTCTTGAACGCCATGCAGCATTTGCTGTCGGTACGACAATGACAGTCTCATCCATGTCATGCTTTGGCCACAAAGTTCACGGAGAAGGATAGTCAAATGAAGAAAACAGTCAAAGGTAACAGGTAAGGGGTAGGTCAACTAATAAGATTTTGTTTCAGCAACGTCCAGTCTACTGCATTATATAACCATATTTGTAAGCCAAATGCAGGATAAACAAAGGCAGAAACTGCTAAATTATTTCTGCATCCCGTGTGTGCACCAATTTTCTGAACAAACGTGTCGGAAGTTTCCAAGGTACATTAGCGTATTTATTCTGTACATGATTCAACGGTCAATTATTAGGCAACTCAAGACACATAAGGAACCTAACCATATTTTGACTTGTGATCAATCATATACCAATTGTACATTCACTTTTTGTACAACTATTTCACGCTTGGTTGACAATTTGTCCTAAAACTAGGATATTTTTATACTTAATAATGATTACATGTCGTATTATTGTACGGTACATTTGAAGTACAAGCCGATGTTGAATTTATGTCATACATGCATTGAGAGCCTTTTTAAGCACGTTTGCACTCATTTCACCGGTACTTTCTCTTTCCTCTTTTTTTTTTTTTTTTTTTTTTTTTTTTTTTTTGGCGGTACAGGAATAAACCCTGGGGAGCAAAGGGTAAACCCATGCACTCCGGGTAAGATCACCACACAATGCTTCATTCCCCTTCGCGCATGGCTTCAAACCGGACCTCCGCGTTGGAGTCCAGCAGCCCTACCATCCACGCTGCCACGATGGGTGGTTCCTCTTTCCTCTTTTATTTCTCAATGCATTGTGCATTTCAGGTCATCAATTAACAAAAATCTGAGATGAGGTCATCAAGTCTCAAGAAATATTGATAATGAAAGTTAATGTAAAGGAGAGAGAACCCTTAAACAGGAGAAAGTATTCAACCGTGCAGTTTAAACAATGTCAAGTTTTGAACAATTTCGACCAAATAAAGAGTTTTTAACCAAAAAAGAAAAAACAATGTCAACTTGCCAATTAATCGGGAAAAAAACAATTGTCGGTTTGGTATTTGGTTTGGTTTGGTTTGATTTCATATCAAGTGGCCTTTCGCTGAAAAATTAAGCGCTTGATTTGGACATAAAACTTGTAAAAGGACACATATCAACATTTAACTCAAACATGTATGCGGTAGCTCACCTGGAATTTACCCTAGTGGATACAAATATGTATACGGTTACTCAAATATGTTTAGCCCACCAAGATCGCCCCTTCTTTCCCTTTTATCCGATTGGGCCTGGTTCAAGCAGACCGTCAAGAATCACCTGAGTTTGTACTCTGCTTTCTTGACTTATCTGAACGACGACAATAAAGTTCTTGAATGGGCATGATGCGTTTGCAGGACCGAAGCGATATAAATGATCTCCGAGCATTGAACCAACTAGTAATGTCATTGCTAGACTTTCAACCGATCTAATGTTGACCCCTAAACTATTCTTGAATGTTCAATGGAGTCCTATTAAATCGAGCCACAAATGAAGAACCTTATTGATGAGCCGGATTGTCATAAATTGAGTAGGACGTGACAGTGATGCTCCTGCTGTTCTTCTGGACCATCTCTTCAATTCCTCAGGAGACAAAAATTAGGGTGCTTTCAGGAAAAACGAAATCTATTGCAAAAAAATCGAGGCTTGATCTGCAATAATCAAGGCTTCAACCTCTTCCTCAAAATCAAACTTTCAATATGGGGTGATAGGCCGCGACTGCCGAGTCAAAGACTCGGACGTGGATTTGCTCATGGCCTTATGAATCCAGGAAGATGGGTTCATCATGTGTCAAGGCCGATGGCCACCACGTCGTGAGCATGTGTGAAATGCTATGCTTGCGCTTAGGACCCAAGTGTTCTCAAAGTGAAGAAGAGACAGATCTACGGCGCTTGATGCACATGGCGTCGGCAACGATGACAAGGCCACGGGAGGTGCTCCAAAGGAGATCAGAGATGGATCTCATCTCACAATGAAATCCCACTTTTCTTTTTTTTCTGTTTTCTCTCCTTCTGTTACGAACATGTGTATCAAAGTTTCCCAAAATAAACTGATAAAATGACACCTAAGACAGTCCACATGTATTATTTCGACATCTCAACGGATTGAAGCCCACATCAGCAAATTCTTTAAACTCTAAGTTACATTGAAAAGATGAGAATAGTTTCCTTTCTTTTTTTTCTTTTTATCTTTTTTGGGTCTGTAAAGATGAGAATAGTTTAAGGACTATATTGACTTTAGATCTGAGACCAACACTGTTCATCATTTTCCCTGCACATCATCATCCACCGTGCGCATACATTCCATCTCATAAGAAAGGTAAGACTACATTTTCGAAACTAAACAAACCAAAACGAGAACGAAAGACGCAACTCTCTTTATACAAGGCAACTTACAAAAATCTTATTGAATTGAGCGCAGTGTTTTTAAGTATCACCACCACTCGCACAACATATACAAATGTTCTCTATCTGTAATCTTATGGAAAGGAAAATAAAGTTCTCGATTGCTTGACTGCAGATGGAAGGTGAACGGACTCTTACCGATAAACCCAGACATGCTCACGACATAAAATAATGGGAAGTAGTCGGGCGGATTAAATGAAAAAGCCCAATTTGTCCCTGGTACTGTGCGTGCAAAAGTGCAGTGGCAGGACTGAGATGCATCAAATGCTTAATAAGGGAGTGAAAATTTGAACGCACTCAACCTGCAAGTAAGTGCTGCGTCACTGCCCAGGTGAAAACCAATGTCCGTTCCTTTCTTGCTTTCTCCGTTGCATCCAGAGGAAGGAAACGATGCTGCACAGAAACAACATTGCTGTGACAACTAGAGAACAGGGAAGCTATCTGCTGTCATCAAGGAGTTCAAACAGTGAATAGAAATAGGAAAACCCTTCAAGTATCAAATTTTCACAACTGGTCATTGCTACTACATGATAAGATAACTAAAACAGTAGCAGTTTATCACTTCATGCCATGCCAAATTATTTTTATTTTCCATTGAAAAAAAAAATCTGAATAATTACGCCATTTGATTGTTCTTCTATTTGAAAGATTAACATGCAACAACGCAGCTAAAAAATGAATAAACAATTATCAAAAGGTAAGAATTAATGGTATATTGAGACCGGAGAAACTTAAACTCACCCTAAACTAGTTGCCATTTCCTCCCACATTGGCCTCTATTCGTGATTCCTCATGCTTGAGACTTTCTTCACCAGTGGACTTTTTCAAACTTCCATTAGATCCTCCAAAAGATTCCACAAACTCAGAAATCTCCGCTGTCAGCTCTTCATGTTTCTTTCTTAGTTCTGTAGAATTTATTGCCTCAAAAAGCCTCTGCTTAATTTGCTGCTGTAGAGCATCGATCTTACTTTTTGACGACGGATCAGGTGCCTTTCCTGCATTCACGATCTCCATCTTCAGCATCTCCATCATATTTTTCAGGTCAGTTGATTGGACAACATCTTCAATTTTGTTGTTTATTTCTTTATTTAGATTACCCAACTGAGCACTAAATTCTGGGACTGAAGTCTGTGGACTAATATCACTGCTGGTAGGTTTAACGGCCTCAACATGCAGTCCAAAAGATTCGAGGACATTACCCATTTCCATTTCTATCTCTTTCTTTAAATTGACAATTTTCTCCATCAGGCCTTGGTCAACATCCTCGGGAGAAGTTGCCCCAGAGTCTTCAATTTCTGCATTCAAAGCTTCAACCTTCTCCTTCCAATCAGGACGCTCTAATACCTCTTTCAGTTTCCTATTGATTTCTTCCTTCTGTGAAGCAACCTTTTCAGAATTTTTCACTTTAGTCAACTCATTCAACATGTCAAGCTTACTCTTGAGGCTCTCATAATTGGGAGCTCCTGGCAAGCCTTCATTGAACTCCTTCTTCAGCTTATCAATCTTATCCATTAAAATAGGATGCAAGGGTTGCTCCTGTTGCTTAGATTTCACAAATTCTTCTTGCAATGTTGACATTCTTTCATCCAAGCCTAAGGCCTTAACTGCCTCGGAGTACTCATGATCCACTTCTTTTTTGAGTTTTTCTATCAATTCATCCAGGCCGCTGTCGGAAGCTTCACCCGATGATTCCTTCGCTTTTACAATCTTCTGTTTCAGCTTTTCCACTTCACTCTCCAGTTCTGCTTCAGAAATCGTTCCTAGTGGAGGTTCTTCTTTCATCTTCATGTTGACCTTCCTCTTGGCATCCACGGGGATGCCTTCTTGAAATCCACCAATTTTTCGGAACTTAAGCATGCGATGCTTCAGAAGCTCTTGTGTGTCCATCTTCTTGAGCTCCTGAATAAATTAAGGAGTTAGTACCCATTTGGATAATGATGCAAAAAGACTAAAAGATACTGACATTCATAGCTTCAACCACTGCATTTTTAATCTGTTGCGAGGTCCAAGATGGATCTGCATGGGCACCTCCAAGTGGCTCCTGTTAAACCACACCCAAGAGTAAAACCTTCTTGTCATGATATCCACACAAAGTAAGTTAATGATGTCCCAACAACACAAGGTGATGACTTCAATAATTTTCTTCCTCATTAAATGTCTGCAATAGAATATCATAGTATTCATTAAATTAGGACATGACTACATGCAATGCACGGATGGCGTGAATATTAAAGCTTGACTGTTTGCTCTTTATGCGACATTCTAATAAAATATTTTATGAGTCACTTTGAGAAACATTTTTTGATCATATTTACTTTCAACTTTTGTTCATTAGGTCCTCTGTCTCTTAAAGCAATTATTTTCCATGCAAAAGTGACATTATTCACCAGAAGTTCAACTTATCAGTGAAATAGCACTCCACCCATTTAATTTAAACTATCTGACCAACTTCTTATTTAACTCAAAACAATTTTGGAATACGAAAATGATCAATAAAATCATTACAAGAAATGATAGCAGAAAATGGTACGTATAACTGTTGAAATTTTTTATCACGTTGATTAATGCATCAATTACTATCATCAAATAAAACGCAATGGCAAAGTATCATGGCATTTACATCATTTCTGCTAATAAAACATACAATTAAATCCGCTATCTTCCATTTTCCGCTTGGTCTAAATCTCTTTGGTACTAATTATTGGATCAATACTAAGCAAGCCAGAACAGGTATGCAATTTTTCTTTTTTTCTATGTTATGAAAGTAAAAACTCCCCCCACAAAAAATGGGATGTTCCAACCATGTTTCTTTTAATCAAACAACCATGTCGAGCAAATTTAAGACCACCAAGATGATAACAGAAAAGGAGTAATAACATTATCCATATCTAAAGTTGTAGATACATATGCTTGTTTTTATTTGGTGTCTATAGAGGACAGATCTATGTTCATAAGAGCCCCCACTTATTTTTTTCAAAACAATAAAAATACATTGAAGTTTCAAAGGTGTGTATAAATTATTTTGGCCTAGAAAACAACTTTTGCCTCCAATACATCCATTAAAAAATAGATGACTGAGTCAAGAGTAAATACTTTTATTTCAATTTGCCCCCACTAGTTAATGAAATTTAATAAAGAAATCCTAGACTGATGAACATGTAGTTCCTATATACAGAGAAAAACTATATAGTATTGATTTTGGCATATCGTTAAGTGTACGAAAACTATACTAAATTATCATCGCAATTTTGCCCCAATTAAGGAACATTTCTAGATCCGTCCCCGTGTGTGTTTATACAAATTCAAGACACCGCCGTTTGTTTATAATTTTAATACATTTGTATAACTTATGGGGGGCCGGGTAAGCCCCTAACATATTCTTTTGGTTTTTATTAGTACAGTGGTAAAAACTGACAAGGTTATAGTTGGGCCAACTGTGTGTTGAAATCTTTTTGTTAATTTTGAGGCCAACTGTGAGCGCCGCATCCTAGATGCATTGATATATTGTGATACAACAAATACTGAAATGATTTTTGTAGAAATGTATTGTATAGGTATCATGGTAAAACTCCATATGGTCATTAAAGAAACTTTGTGAAAAAATTAAAGAACATTAGGCTTTCTTTGAAGATCACTTCACAAGATCCTCCTAAATTAACAGGGTGTGAAAATAGAACCAAGGAAGGAAAAAGTATGAGGATCACCAATTTCAGCTGGCTCATCTATTGGCAAGAAGTATAAAAGGAAAGGAAAAGAAATATGAAGAGGAGATGAAATTAAAATGGTGCAGTGATGAGAAACGGAAGGCTCTGCAGAAGTCCCTTATTGAAAGGGGAGTTGGAGATTTTCTGTAAATGATACCCAATCTGACATGACATAAATATTCATAAGCATCTTTCTTCAAGTTTATGTTGCACATAATTTTTAGTCACAATTCTCAATGCTTTAGAGACTAAATCCATTGGCCTCGGGATACCCAAAACAAATTGTAGTGGTTCACAGAAGCAAACTATATAGGGTAAAGAGACATACCGGAATGATCCCATCAGCAACTTGTAACTTGCATAACTCCGTAGCTGTAATCTTCAGCTTCTCAGCAGCCTGAAGGATAGGGGATATTTAAGTGTTCATCTATAAAACCTTTGCTTGCAGAGAAACTCAGCACTAAATACATTGTGATCACCTTTGGAGAAGCTTTAGCACTCTTCCACAGGATTGCAGCACAAGCTTCAGGACTAAAGGGAAAAGCAGAGACAGACAGACAGACAAAGTACTTTTAGGAAAGCAAATCACTTAGGTGCAACAGATAGACATAAATGCAAAAAAGCAAAAGGAATACAGCTTCAGCATTTCAAAAAATCAACAGCATACTGTAGCAACTTAGGCTCAAATACTGGCATTCAGGAACAGAGAAACAAAATCGTCAAGGGCATTGATCATACATGAGCATTAGGCAACCTTCTGGTGATAATAAACACATATCAAAAGTCCTTGTCATTGATCAAGCTAATGTTAGTTATGAGCATCCTGCTCTCTCTGCATATGCATGTGTATATACACTTATATACATATATATGTGGATATATATATATATATATATATATGGATGGACATACACACCCATATGCAATTTACATATGCACAAATCTGTCTCTGTGAATACATAAATAATGCGAGTAAATGTTGAATGAAGGAAAAAATTTTGCATGATTTCTGCCTTGCCATGATTGAAGAACCAGAACAGCACTATAAGAATGGAAATCTACGACACCACAAAGAAATGCAGACAATTTCCTTCCTTAACCAGAAAATATGTTTTCCAAGGTGACTGAAAGAAATACCTCTTAACAGTTTCTTATGTTTACTTATGAGTTCATTACATAGAATTAGTTATCCCAAAAGTCTAGAGGTCATATCTCAAAAGCAAATATATAGTGAATTTTGTTTGCTACATGATATAATCTCTTCTTCAGGATTGAACACAATGAAGAGGGAAAATCGACTTGAATGGCATCTCTTATGCTATTCTTGAATATTTAGTAGAGGAGGAAAGAAAGTTGAGGTGGTGAAGAAGAGAGACATGAATGAAGAGAGATAGACACCTGCTTTCTCTGTTTGTGCTTGGATAAATATGATAGAAGAATGAAAAGTGAAGAACAAGTTATAAAGGAATAAAGCCGAACAATGTCAGTTATAGTAATACCTTCCAAAAGATCATCTGTGCAAGCATATATTGTGCATAATTTCTAAATAAATAGAGGGCGAAATGGGTGAATGGAACTTCTTTCCATTTTGGTGGGGAACAAAACTAGTGTGCCCACTAGACAACATTTCCGTCAGAACCATCTCTTTCATTTTTCCCTCATATCCCAAGAAACATAAAACAACTCTTTCATCTAACTTTCCATTCTCCACATTCTGTCCCCTTTCCTTCCCTCCTCACACTAAAACAAGCCTTCCATGCTCAAAACAGCATAAATAGATTCCACCCCCCCCCCCCCCCAAAAAAAAAACTAGTTATTGGCAAAATGCAGAGTTCCTCAATGCATAGATGAATAGCAGAAGCAAACAGGAGAACAGCATAAATTGAATGGCTAAAATATGGGACCCCGAATATGCCCATAGAGGACATAATCACAAACTCATCCATACGATAATATGATGAACATACTTCCAAAAGAAAATTCTGTCATAGATTAAGCTGCAAAAAACAGAAATATGCATGTTTAAATTGACATAGCAACCCACTAACATTTCTTAGCCATCTAACCAAGGAAAAGGAAAGCGGGCAAGGACATCAAGTGATGGAATATATTCCCCATTTGCAATGGAAGCAATGATACTCAAATTACCTGGCAACATAGAAAACTGCATTTTGAAGCATTAACAATTTATTCGCACAGCCAATGGCAAGAGCACCACCAGAGCCACCTTCTCCAATAACAATAGAAACAATAGGTACTTTTAGACCAAACATAGTCCTCAGATTGTGAGCAATGGCTTCACCCTGCACATAAATGAAGCCAACAGATCTTTGCAGTTATATTTGCAAGTGAACAGTGCAAATTGGGATAAGAGTGTATTGTTTCACCTACTTGGCCAAGTTCCTCAGATTTAAGGTCTGCATAGGCCCCAGGTGTATCAATGAAAGTAATGATGGGGAATCCATGGTGATCAGCATAATACATCATCCGTAGAGCCTTCCTGTAACTGTAGTAAAAGAACAGCTTGATTTAGCATCAAGATGTTAGTTTGTGAACAATGCACTGTCCAGATGCCAAATCTACTCTAAGGTTCTGTGGTATATTGAAGGTATATCATCTAATTGGCATTACCCATGAGGAGTTGGCATTCCAAAATTGCGCTGAATGTTTTCTTTTGTGTTTCTCCCCTTCTGGTGGCCCATGAACATGTACCTTTCTCCATCAATGGTTCCTATACCAGTAACAATGGCAGGATCATCATATCCAGCTCTGTCTCCATGAAGCTCCACAAACTGGTGAAAAGATGGTGCAGAAGACATAAGTCCTGAGTGGTATGTAAGCATCGCAGGATAGAATCAAGCAACATATATACAGAAGCACGAGGCCAATTTTCAATTGATAAGCCAGAGCATGAATACCTTGTCGGTAATGCTAAACACATGGTCAAGAAAGGTCGGCCTATTGGGATGTCGGGCAATATTCACACGTTGGATAGGAGTCAGATGAGTATACAAATCCTTCAAAGCCTGTACACAAGGCAATAAACCATGAAAAGAACATTTTGGTAGCATCCAAAAGATTAACAATTTTAAAAAAAAAAAATCAATTTTTAATGAAACTTAAGCTAACAATTGGCAAAAACTGGGGTATAGGTCATAATCATCTGAATCTATGTAACATAAGTAGAAATAATGTAGGGCATTCAATCTGAAAGAGTCTTTTCATGTCTTTTGGGTCTCCCCCACCCCATCAAATACACTATCACTTAACTGTACCAAACAAGAAATCTGACAAAAACCCCATCTGAAAAAGTAATCTAAGGTGCGGCCTATAGGTAATGCAAAAGAACTTAGTTTTTCTCCTTCCTTGAAAGCTCATGGAGACAAATACAGTGTGCTTCCAAAGTCATTTCATGGTCATATCAAGAAAAATCGAAAACTCATCAGGACATATAACCTAAGCTAGGCCATACGATTGAGCATTCATTTTCAAGCCAAGGTGACTGGTTAGGCTTATGCTCAGATTGATAATTTTCAGGAAATCTCATTGTAAAGCACTAGAAACAAGCAAAACTCCCTATTTTTGTGGGAAGTTTGGTTCACCTGAATTCTTTTCTTTTCTTTTTTTAACCTTTATGTTCATAATGTGCTCTTTAGGTGAGTCACGCTCCAGATCCTTCTATGAAGTTTTCTAACCATGTCATTAGAAATAAATCCTAATATTGACTTTTAGATCCTCCCTCGCCTGTTGCCAACAGGTTTCAGTTCAAGAGACTCAATTTCATGTCCATCCCATTTTAAATGAGTTTTTAGAATCTATTATCGATCCATGCAAGATTACACCATCCTTGATAAACCATTAGCAACAGCAACCATATTCTTTTTTAATTCTACAAACCCACTTTTACAGCACTAAACATGGGAGGAAAAAGTTTTGACAAGTCCCCTGATCTTTCTTTGCACCACTCCATGTTCAAGTACCAAAAATTCTCATCAATCATTTCCATTCTCCAGCCAGGTTGCTACTTTATAAGATACAAACAAGCTGATTGGTGGTGCAAATTTATGGTGCAAGAGAGAGCAAACTGGTAAAACTTTGATATTGTTGGCCACTTTTTCCAAAATTTTAAATGGTATATCCAGGGAAGCTCTCTGTTTGTTTGGCCATTGTTTGTCAAGGACAATTTAATTTTAGATTAGATTGTGAGGATTAGGTTCAGATTCTATTTCTTAACCTGCAAAGCTATAAGCAGTAGGAAAAAAAAAATCCAGGTCAGAAAGCAGCAGAAGCACTGTATGCTACGGCAAACGACCACATTGCGATCCCCGCATGAACCGCTGGTTCCTAACCAAACCAGTTATAATCGATAGTCATCAACCGTATGATGATTGATACTAGTGAGTTAGTCTAACATATGGCCATAACTCCCTGAACACATCAATAAAGTAATGTGAATTACATGATACCGTGCAGAAAAGGTTCTAAATTCTGGACTACCATTGAATGCCACACAAGAGCAGTGATGTCAAACCTGTCGATATTTGTTCTCTAATAAGACAATCTGATCGCTGAAGTCCAAGCCCGTTTCGTTTGCCATTTTCCTCACCTGCAAAGGGACCGAAGTTCGCAATTTTTTCCAAAGCAATCAGCTTAAGGCGAGGAGGCAGGCAGTCACTCAATCGAAAAAACCACCCGCCCCACACACGACACGAGAATCAACTCAACTCACGTCGATGATTTTCTTCTCCAGCTCCATGAGCGGCTTCTCGAACTCCAGAGTGACGGGCTTCGGCTTCTCCTTGAGCGGCTTGAAGTGCGAGAGGTGGCTGAGGACCCCGCCCTTCACGTTCGGATCCGGATCCTCGGGCCAGGGTACTCGTGCTTCTTCACCTTCCGGAGCTTCGCGACCACCGCGCCCCTCCTCGTCCCCGCGGCGCCCAGCCGCGCCCTCCCCAGGGCCCTCAGCGAAAGCTCGCGGACGCCGGCGCCGCCGGAGCTCCCGAAGAGATCGGAGGCCGCGGCCCCGGGGAGCGGCGCCGACGGCCGGGTCAGGGAAGCCATTCTCCCGACTGCCTCACGCGATCGGCCGGGTCGGGGCAGCGGCGGCGGCGGCGGCGGGAGGTCGGAGGCGAGCGTCGCCGCCGGGCAAGGCCAGGTGGAAGATGAGCTGCTAGAGAGAGAGAGAGAGAGAGAGGAGCTAAGGGAAGGGAGAGGGGGAGAGCATTGGGGAGATCGTCAGACTGCGAGGACGATTTTGGGACTGCGATAGAGAGAGAGAGAGTGGGGGTCTCGATACTTCCAATGCCGAGGGGGGATTTTGATTGGAGCAGAGGCGAAATTCGAGTCGTCGCGAGCTCAGCCGGTTCCGGCCGTTACAGCGGGACCTTGGGTTCGGGCTCCAGGTGCGCTAAGTACTCTGATGAAGTTATCATTTGGTAGCTTTTTAATATTACAAAAGAGAAAACTTTCAATTTTTAGGCTTAATGTCCAAAAATTTCTAGAACTAAATTGAAATTTATTTAGTGATGTATAATTGAAAATATTTTAAATGTCATTTAAAAAAAATTTTCTACTTCATCAAATGAAAATTAAATATTTTAATATTGTTGTTCTTCATTTATTTTATTTTCAAATTTCCTTTTTTTCTTTTTCTTTTATTTTTCCTTCTTCTTGAAATACAAACCATCCCCTCTACTTTCTCTGGCAAAAATAGAAAAATCAAAAGGCGGCGAGCTCGCTAGTTGACCGCTAGAGGTCACGTTCACCCAATTTGGCGAGGCTTGAGCCTCATCGCTAAGGCCACGAGCTACTTTTAGCGAGGCTTGAGACTCATCGGCCTCAAAAGCTCATATTGTCGAAGGCCATGAGTTCGCTCAATAACTGGTGAGAAATAAAAATTTTAATTTTTTTAAAAATTTTCAAATTCAATTTTTTTAAAAAAATATATATTTTTATAAGAATAATTGTTTGTAAATCAAGCATCAAATCTAAGCTTTGGTAATGTCATTAAAAAAAAAATTTAAGCCAATTTTAGGTTCATCCCCAAAACCGAAAATGAGGAAAATGTTTTCCTACATCATAAATCCTAACTTTAGATCTAATCTCAATTCTATCTTCTTCTTTTTTTAATAAAAACCACCAACTTTTTACTTGAATTTCAAATCTATCCCCATTGATCCTCCATCCAAAAATCATCTTGATAAATGTGAGATAGAAAACTCCCGAGTGCAAAATATTCGAGTGTCCCAAGCCAAGTATCTCGAGTACGAACTCTCCAATCACAATGGATGGAAGATTCCTAAGAATGAAAGATTGATACTAAGCGTAAAATCAAAGATACCCAAGCGAGATGGAAGGAAGATGAATAAGAGCAATTGAAGAAAGTTAATCCTAATTGCTCTAGTTTTTACCAAAATTTCATATTCAATAAGATGCCATTTGCATTTTAACATGAAAATTCATCTCCAAAAGTCGTCTTGTCTTCTTGGATATGAAATTTGTGTAAAAACTAAAGTAATGACGTGGAAATATTGCATCCCTAAAGGCAATTTTTGGACGATGAGTTAATAATGGCTAATGTAAGACTCAAGTGAAAATTGATAGTTTTTTATGAGAAAAAAATTGTGACAGAATCGGGATTGGACCTAAAGTTGGTGACTAGTATGAGACAGAAAAAACATTTAGGGTATAACTGAGATTGGACTAAAAGTTGGAGGTTTTAATGAGATAAAAAAAGTTTATGATAAATTTGGAACAATAGTTAAAGTTGAGAGTTTTAAAGGTATTACGCCCAAATTTTGTCAATTTTCTGTGCAATTCCTATTTTGTATCATTTAAAATAATTCTCGTATTTTTCTAAAGGTACTACCATTTGTTCTCACCTTAAATGCCTCGTCAAAGAGATTAGACAAACTAAATTCGTGTATCACGGCACTACTTGCACAAATGTTGTGGATATGGCTCTGGTTACATAAAACAAAATAAAATAAAATAAAGCCATCTTTAATTATTATTGACATGTAAAAGACTTAGTCAATGAGAGTAGAGTTTAATCATTTATAAACACAATTATTGACAAGTTGAAAAATCAATAGCTTAATGAATTGATAGCTCGAAGGAATCGATAAAAAAGTGGAGTCCACAATCTGAAACATAATCATCAAAGAAGTAACTTGTCATTGTAGTGGAATAAGGCAACATCAAGATAGTGAAGTTGAAGAAACTATCAAGATAGTGGAGTCGATTAAAATATCAACATAGTTAATATAACCATCGATTGCCTCTTATAACCTTTATTGCTAACCGACTATAGAATTCAAATAACAACATTATACTCTTCGGAGACCCTCACACAACACATAAACAACATATTATCTTTTGATTATCTTTAAATCTTTGCATTATAGTTATGCCTTTAATTCCCAAAATAATATGTCGTCAATTAAACTCCAATGTTGCTTCTTTATGTCCTTAAACATATTTTCTATTTTATTTGAAGTGAAATTATATGTTTCCTTATGTAATTTGTGATATTTCATGTCTAAAGTCACCACATAACCTATTTTTTTTCTCTAAAAAACCAAAGACCATTTTCAATGAAAGGTATTTTGTTGAGAATGCAAACTTCGGTGAAACATCTTTTTTGTATGGCTGGTTGGACCAAAATGGTTGATTTGAGAAAATACAATGCTAAGCACAAGGAATCATCCGAAACTTAATCATGCTACAAGTAACAACTCCAATGATACACCTACCCAGTTCGAGACCTCAACCGCTCCATTAGCAAAGCCAAACCAAGCTAGTGGGGCAATGTTGAAGTCCTGCGGCAATTCACAAAGTAGTAGACGAGCAAGTTAGCATATATATATATCATAGTTTATATAGATGATGTTCTAGTATTCTCTTCCAATATAGAACAAAGATTTCAAACATTTATCTACTTTCATAAAAATAATCATACAAAACGGTCTTGTAGTCTCTCCTACTAAAATTGCACTCTTCAAGACCAAGGTTAGATTTTTAGGTCATTACATCCATTTAAGCACCATCACTCCCATAGAAAGATCAATCTCTTTTACGATAAATTCCCGATGAGATTAAAGACAAAACCCAATTACAAAGGTTTTTGGGTAGTCTCAATTATATTTTAGATTTCTTTCCCAATATAAACATCCTTTGTAAACCTTTACATCAAAGGTTGCGAAAGGATCCTCCACCATGGACTTCTGTCCATACAGACATTGTCAAACAAATAAAATTACATGTGAAAGACATACCATGCTTACATTTTGCTGACCATACACTTAGATCGAGAGCCATTCGTTGGCATCCTTCTTGTTTCTACAGAGTGGTCCAGGCCGTAAGTCCTTCAATGGCTGTTAGACCGTTGGTTTAGCTTCAACGGTTCGAAGAAGGAATAGTTCCGATCTTAAGTATGAGCTTACATAGAAGATCTACATCTTCCTCTAGTTCTCTATCACAAATGGACTCAGATCCAAGTCCTATACATAGAGAAGAAGTAAGAATAGAAGATTTCAACAAATCTATAGAAAATTGGGAAATTCCTAAAATACAAGCTTAAGGAAATATACAAACAATCAAAGTTGAAGTTTTTCAAAAATCGACTATGTCATATCCACCGAAGAAAGAGATGTCCCTCTTTCTAATTCCTATGAAAAATTACATCTTTTAAACAAAGAGTCCATCCAAAAACACAAACAAAAATACAATTACATTCATATAGGACTAGTCCAAGTAGGAGTCAAACCTCTTACTAAAGAAGGTCTTAATACTTCCATTACGTTAGTATTAAGGGATTCACGTCTTTTAAACTATGATGAATCCATTCTTGGTACCGTAGAGACAAGTCTCTGCAAAGGACCCATACATTTTGATTGTTATCCCAATTTTTCTGTATCTCTCAAAGATAAGAACGTTCTTAGAGCCCTAACACTCCAAATCAAAACCCATAATTACAAAGTGGCGATGGTTCTATTCCTTTAGCCCTTGTTTATAGAATCCATTATAAAGCCATGTCCTCCGCCTTTGGAGAAAATGCTTTCAAACATAGTCCTCGAGGAGAAACACTTCTCCTCCAAACCGACATTTCTAGAGCTAATACAACAATTCCTAGGTCTATTAATTGGAACCAAGTTACTTTACAACAATGGGAATTAGAAAACCAAATTCCCCAACAAGTTGTTCAAAATACGATCCGACTAATGTCATTCAACATCCGAAGGAAGAGTGACCATTAGATTTCCTAGAAGGTCTTTTGATTCAAGATCTAGTCCTTCTTTTCATAATTCTTATACGAGGTCCATAGATCTTAATCCTAATCTTCCTCCTATAATCACCATTCCTCCTAGTATACATAGAGACACTCCCACAAGAGAAACAACACCTTTACCTCCTTCCACCAGTAGAAGTAACCATGAGACACCTCTTGAACCAGAAATTAGTGGTTTAGATAATAGATCGAGCATTTCTAGGCCGGTTTATCAACAAAATCAGCTGAACCAGTAAACCAGCCCTAGGAAATACAGATTCTCCTCATCATTCTCCTACCTACTCACAAATGATAGATGCTGAACTTAATGTTTTAGAAAAACACTTTGAGCCTAACAAAGCTTTTCTTAATAAAGAATTTAATTCTGAAAACAACAAACAAATCGAGAGAATGGTTCTTCAAAACCTTTGCCGATGAAGCAAAAGACATCAAACAAAAATATTACGACTACATATATGAATATGAAGTCCATATATTTTTCTTTGATTGGCTAGAAGAACAATTCCTTGAGTCAAAAGAAATATTTGTTTTAGATCATCATTATAAGTGGAAACTTGATAATGGTGAAACCATAGAATCCAATCATCCACCCCTTAGGAGAATAAAAATACAGCATGGAGATAGTGAGGTTACAGCCACTCCTTTTAGACTTCCGACAAAGGAGACTCTCTCTACACCCACAAAGTTATTGAACAAAACAATTTTACTAATCAACATTTAGTAACCATAGGAAAACAGTTGAATAGGATAGAATCCACCTTCCAAACCCTACTCAGGTTATTACACCACAAGTTGACACTCTCAAAAAACCCATTTTTAAAGCCTTTGAATTTCCAAAAAATCTTAGCCCGAGTTTGCCAAAGCTATAGAACAAAAGAAAAAACTCTTAGGAAAATCAAAGATAGAACCCGATCCTATACTAGACACTCCTAAATTCCAGAATCTTATCATTAGAGACACTCCGAGACCAACCCACCATTAATACCCTAACCAAACCCTCGATAATCCTGATAATGAGTCAGTCAATGAAATTAACAGACTCAATTGGAGACAACCACAGAAGCTTTATTATAGTAGAGCTACCCCACCAGACATTGCCCAAGAAGAATCATCGCAAAAAATACAGAATAAATACTCTCCTGACGCCATCTATGAATGGAACATTGATGGTGTTGCAGAAACCAATGTTATGAACATTCTTAACAACATGGTGATGCTTGCTAATGCCTACAAAACACAGCAAGATGTTTCGACCATCTTTGTTGCTAATCTTTTAGTAGCTGGTTTTACTTGGACAGCTAAAAGGTTGGTGGGATAACTACCGACAGATGAACAAAAGACACAAATTTTAACGCTTATAAGGTAGATGATTTTGGTCAACGCATGGATGATGATCAAGGTCATCTCATCCAAGATGCGGTTAATACCCTTATCTATTCCATTTCACAACACTTTGTAGGAGATCCTTCACATATTAGGGATAGAAACCAAGATCTCCTTTCCAATATGCGTTGCAAATCCTTAGGAAGATTTAGAGAATACAAAGAGCTTTTCTTTCAAAGGGTTCTTATTAGACCCGACCGCAATCAACCCTTTTGGAAAGAAAAATTCTTAGCCGGTTTACCTCGGATTATAGGTGACCAAGTTAGAGATAAAATTAGGGAAGATTACAAACGGCCAAATTCCTTATGATCTCCTTTCTTATGGAGAAATAGTCTCTTATGTTTATAGACAAGGAACACAAATGTGTAATACAATCAAATTACAAAGACAACTCAAGGAAGAACAATCCCTCACCAATAGGAGTCTAGGAGATTTTTGTGCTCAATACGACCCCTCTTATAATGAAAAAACAAAACCAAAATGTAAGGGAACTTGTCCTCCCGAGAAAGAAACAAAGAAACATCACAACAAACCTCCTTTTCGTAGGAATAAACAAAGACACCCGAATAACCAAAATAGACCTCATTCGATAGAAAAAAATTTTAAAGACATTAAATGCTATTCTTGTGGTAGAAAAGGTCATATTTCAAAATATTGTAGGATTAATAAAAAATTAAATGAACTTTCTTTAGATGACAATACTCTTAATCGGTAAACAATATCTTCATAGAAAATGATGATACTTCTTCGATGAATTTCTTGAGGAAGAAGGTCTTCAAATCAATGAGATAGAATCCTCTTCAGATTCTGATTATGAAGACGCTTCTCCGAAAAAACCCATTCCCGAAGTAAACGTCTTAACTAAAGAAGAAGAATTCCTTCTCAAAGACCGCGACAAAATACTTGACCCCGAAGCCAAAAAAGAATACTTAGATAGACTTCACTCTTCTATGAATATTACTTCCAAGCCTAATACTTCTTACAACCTTAAAGACATTCTAAATAGAAACAAAAAACCACAATCTAGACCTATAAATATTAATGACCTCCAAAACGAAATAAAACAACAAAAGTTAGAAATACAAGCCTTAAAAGAAACTCAATCAAAAATGAAACAAGAAATTTCGATATAAAGTCTCTTGTCATAAAAGGAACAACAAAACTTGAAAACCAAAATGAAATCACTAGTACCCCGATACCTCGATCCAAATTTTCTTATGTTATTAACGAAATCACATCTAGAAAATGGATAATAAATATTAAGATAAAAATCAATAATGAGTATATTATTGAAACAACGGCACTCTTCGATACGGGCTGACCTCAATTGTATCAAGGAAGGCCTTGTTCCAACAAGATACTTTGACAAAACATCTCGAGTCCTTAAAATCAGCCTCGGGAGACAAACCGAATATACAATACAAGTTACCCGAAGCCCTAATAATAAAAGACCAAATGTCTTACAAAACATCTTTTCTTTTAGTTAAAAACATGAGACAACAAAGTTATCCTTGGAACACCTTTTATACAATTGATTCAACCCTTTGTCATGTTACTAATGAAGGTATAGAAACTCATGCTTTAAACAAAAAAATCACCTTCAATTTCATAACAAAACCACGTAAAGAAGTCTTAATATTTTACAAGAACATTCCATTTCGAAATAAATTGCCTCATAAAAGACAAAGAAAACCAACTTGAATTTCTAAAAGAAGATTTAGAGTTTAAAAGAATAGAAGAGAATCTTATAAAACCAAACATCATAGAAAAGATAGCTTCTCTACAAAAACACATAGAAAAAACTATATGTTCTACTTTACCCAATGCCTTTTGGGAAAGAAAAAAACATATCGTTGATTTACCTTATGAACATGATTTTTCTGAAAAACAAAATTCCTACCAAAGCCCGCCCAACTCAAATGAACCAAGAAGTTTTAAAATTTTGTCAAGCAGAAATACAAGATCTTTTAAATAAAAAACTCATAAGAAAAAGCCAATCCCCACGGAGTTGTTCTGCTTTTTATGTCAATAAAAATGCTGAACTAGAAAGAGGAGTTCCCGGTTAGTTATTAATTACAAACCTCTTAATACACCCTTAGATGGATAAGATACCCTATACCCAATAAAAAAGATTTGCTAAAACAGACTCAGAGATCAAAAATATTTTCTAAATTTGACATGAAATCGGGATTTTGGCAAATACAAGTAAGAGAAAATGATAAATACAAGACAGCCTTTACAAGTACCTTTTGGCCAATACGAATGGAATGTTATGCCATTCGGCCTCAAAATGCCCCTTCGAATTCCAAAGAATTATGAACGAGATTTTCAATCCTTATTCTGAATACATCATAGTTTATATAGATGATGTTCTAGTATTGGTTTATTGGATGTATTGTATTCAAATTCCCATGCTGTTACCCAAGAGATTCTGAATATTATAAAGAAATGCATAAGGCATGGGAACCTTATATCATGAGGTGTTGGTATGAACTTTTCACCGAAAAACCTTGTATCCTTGTTTGACCGTGGGGTGTAATATTATGTCCAAAGGACCAAAGAGATCCCACCAGGAGTCAAACCAGCTTGGCAAGCTTTGTCTTGGGAAGTTGTCTTTGAAGAATAATAACCAGGAGTGTTGGAAATTTGTATTCGTCCGAAAAAGACGTTCCACCAAGCTTGTTGGTAGTCCCGCATGTATATGAGGAGGAGTATGGTAGACTTTGGGTAAGTCTCGGTTTGGAATTTTCTGGATGTATGGGGTGAGGCTCCCCAAAGGTGAGGGGTGTATAACTTTACCGATGGATATAGTGGAATAAAGGATATTTTCTCGTATTGGTTTTATCGCAAAGTGAGTGAACCTTGCCGATTCTGTTTCCACTAAAATTTGCTCATAATAAGCAAGGGTTTTGTTTGTATTGTGAGGTTTGAAAAGCCAATTTTTGGAAATATGTTTTCTGCAAATTTGATTGGATCTTTATCGAAGAATCCATCTTCCACAATATTTTTTGAAAAGATGTTTTGGGGAAAAATTTTGATCTTTGAGAAAGAGGGGTTGCCGAGGCTTAATAACCACCTCATTCGAAATTCTTTTGTATTCCGCTTGTTTTTGTGTAGCAAGCGGGGAAGGATTGTTACTTACCTCTATGGCACTTTGGATGGCTCTTTCTTTACGTTCGAAAGACTGGGCAAGTAACAATAGTGTTTCTTTTGGTAGTATGTTGGCTAACCGATTAAAGGCTAGCATGGGTTCGGATGATATGGGTTCTGTTGTCAAAGGTGTTTGTTTGTAAGAATGTTTGGTTGTTTTCTCGCCATTTGGAGCCATGTCTTGATGGATGTTAAGCCTTTTGGCTTTGGTGGTGTATTGGAGGGTTCGGCAGTGGCTTTGCCTTTGCCTTTATCTTTGTCTTTTTTGGATCTTGACATATTGGTATCCCCCGTAAAAATTCTCTTGTGAGAAAATCGGGTAATGAATTTGAAGAACCATTTATAAATTCAATGTCAAAATCGAATACGAAAGTATGGCTTGCCATCTGGCAAAAATTTGTTTTGATGCAACATTTAAAACGTCTTTTTGTAAAATGTCTTTGGCTGATTTGCAATCAATTCTCAAGAGAAATTTTTGATTTAATAAATCTCCTTGGAATTTTGATATAGACAAAACTATAGCAAGTATTTCTTTTTTGATTGTCGAATAATTTTGTTGAGTGGAATTCCAATGTTTTGATATAAACTGAATAACTTGTTCTTTGTTGTTATTGACTTGTTTGAGAATGCCACCGTATCCTAATTCGACGCGTCTGTTTCTACTATTTTGAAAGTGGAAGGGTCGCAAAGATGTAAGCATGGTATGTCTTTCACATGTAATTTTATTTGTTTGACAATGTCCGTATGGACAGAAGTCCATGGTGGAGGATCCTTTCGCAACCTTTGATGTAAAGGTTTACAAAGGATGTTTATATTGGGAAAGAAATCTAAAATATAATTGAGACTACCCAAAAACCTTTGTAATTGGGTTTTGTCTTTAATCTCATCGGGAATTTATCGGTAAAAGAGATTGATCTTTCTATGGGAGTGATGGTGCTTAAATGGATGTAATGACCTAAAAATCTAACCTTGGTCTTGAAGAGTGCAATTTTAGTAGGAGAGACTACAAGACCGTTTTGTATGATTATTTTTATGAAAGTAGATAAATGTTTGAAATGCTGTTCTATATTGGAAGAGAATACTAGAACATCATCTATATAAACTATGATGTATTCAGAATAAGGATTGAAAATCTCGTTCATAATTCTTTGGAATTACGAAGGGGCATTTTTGAGGCCGAATGGCATAACATTCCATTCGTATTGGCCAAAAGGTACCGTAAAGGCTGTCTTGTATTTATCATTTTCTCTTACTTGTATTTGCCAAAATCCTGATTCATGTCAAATTTAGAAAATATTTTTGATCTACGAGTCTGTTTAGCAAATCTTTTTTATTGGGTATAGGGTATCTTATCCATCTAAGGGCTGTATTAAGAGGTTTGTAATTAATAACTAACCTGGGAACTCCTCTTTCTAGTTCAGCATTTTTATTGACATAAAAAGCGTAACAACTCCAGGGGGGATTGGCTTTTTCTTATGAGTTTTTTATTTAAAAGATCTTGTATTTCTGCTTGACAAAATTTTAAAACTTCTTGGTTCATTTGAGTTGGGCGGGCTTTGGTAGGAATTTTGTTTTCAGAAAAATCATGTTCATAAGGTAAATCAACGATATGTTTTTTTCTTTCCCAAAAGGCATTGGGTAAAGTAGAACATATAGTTTTTTCTATGTGTTTTTGTAGAGAAGCTATCTTTTCTATGATGTTTGGTTTTATAAGATTCTCTTCTATTCTTTTAAACTCTAAATCTTCTTTTAGAAATTCAAGTTGGTTTTCTTTGTCTTTTATGAGGCAATTTATTTCTGAAATGGAATATTCTTGTAAAATATTAAGACTTCTTTTCTGCGGTTTTGTTATGAAATTGAAGGTGATTTTTTTGTTTAAAGCATGAGTTTCTATACCTTCATTAGTAACATAAAAGGGTTGAATCAATTGTATGAAAGGTGTTCCAAGGATAACTTGTTGTCTCATGTTTTTAACTAAAAGGAAAGATGTTTTGTAAGACATTTGGTCTTTTATTATTAGGGCTTCAGGTAACTTGTATTGTATATTCAGTTTGTCTCCGAGGCCGATTTTAAGGACTCGAGATGTTTTGTCAAAGTATCTTGTTGGAACAAGGCCTTCCTTGATACAATTGAGGTCAGCCCCCGTATCGAAGAGTGCCGTTGTTTCAATAATATACTCATTATTGATTTTTATCTTAATATTTATTATCCATTTTCTAGATGTGATTTCTGTTAATAACATAAGAAAAGCTGGATCGAGGTATCGGGGTACTAGTGATTTCATTTTGGTTTTCAAGTTTTGTTGTTCCTTTTATGACAAGAGACTTTATATCAGAAATTTCTTGTTTCATTTTTGATTGAGTTTCTTTTAAGGCTTGTATTTCTAACTTTTGTTGTTTTATTTCGTTTTGGAGGTCATTAATATTTATAGGTCTAGACTGTGGTTTTTTGTTTCTATTTAGAATGTCTTTAAGGTTGTAAGAAGTATTAGGCTTGGAAGTAATATTCATAGAAGAGTGAAGTCTATCTAAGTATTCTTTTTTGGCTTCGGGGTCAAGTATTTTGTCGCGGTCTTTGAGAAGGAATTCTTCTTCTTTAGTTAAGACGTTTACTTCAGAATGGGTTTTTCTCGGAGAAGCGTCTTCATAATCGAATCAAGAGGATTCTATCTCATTGATTTGAAGACCTTCTTCCTCAAGAAATTCATCGAAGAAGTATCATCATTTTCTATGAAGATATTGTTTAACCGATTAAGAGTATTGTCATCTAAAGAAAGTTCATTTAATTTTTTATTAATCCTACAATATTTTGAAATATGACCTTTTCTACCACAAGAATAGCATTTAATGTCTTTAAAATTTTTTCTATCGAATGAGGTCTATTATGGTTATTCGGGTGTCTTTGTTTATTCCTACGAAAAGGAGGTTTGTTGTGATGTTTCTTTGTTTCTTTCTCAGGAGGACAAGTTCCCTTACATTTTGGTTTTGTTTTTTCATTATAAGAGGGGTCGTATTGAGCACAAAAATCTCCTAGACTCCTATTGGTGAGGGATTGTTCTTCCTTGAGTTGTCTTTGTAATTTGATTGTATTACACATTTGTGTTCCTTGTCTATAAACATAAGAGACTATTTCTCCATAAGAAAGGAGATCATAAGGAATTTGGCCGCTGTAATCTTCCCTAATTTTATCTCTAACTTGGTCACCTATAATCTGAGGTAAACCAGCTAAGAATTTTTCTTTCCAAAAGGGTTGATTGCGGTCGGGTCTAATAAGAACCCTTTGAAAGAAAAGCTCTTTGTATTCTCTAAATCTTCCTAAGGATTTGCAACGCATATTGGAAAGGAGATCTTGGTTTCTATCCCTAATATGTGAAGGATCTCCTACAAAGTGTTGTGAAATGGAATAGATAAGGGTATTAACCGCATCTTGGATGAGATGACCTTGATCATCATCCATGCGTTGACCAAAATCATCTACCTTATAAGCGGTTAAAATTTGTGTCTTTTGTTCATCTCGTCGTAGTTATCCCACCAACCTTTTAGCTGTCCAAGAAAACCAGCTACTAAAAGATTAGCAACAGCATGGTCGAAACATCTTGCTGTGTTTTGTAGGCATTAGCAAGCATCACCATGTTGTTAAGAATGTTCATAACATTGGTTTCGCAACACCATCAATGTTCCATTCATAGATGGCGTCGGAGAGTATTTATTCTGTATTTTTTGCGATGATTCTTCTTGGGCAATGTCTGGTGGGGTAGCTCTACTATAATAAAGCTTTTGTGGTTGTCTCCAATTGAGTCTCGTTAATTTCATTGACTCGACTCATTATCGTGATTATCGTAGGGTTTGGTTAGGGTATTAATGGTGGGTTGGTCTCTGAGTGTCTCTAATGATAAGATTCTGGAATTTAGGAGTGTCTAGTATAGGATCAGGTTCTATCTTTGATTTTCCTAAGAGTTTTTTCTTTTGTTCTATAGCTTTGGCAAACTCTGGGCTAAGATTTTTTGGAAATTCAAAGGCTTTAAAAATGGGTTTTTTGAGAGTGTCAACTTGTGGTGTAATAACCTGAGTAGGGTTTTGGAAGGTGGATTCTATCCTATTCAACTGTTTTCCTATGGTTACTAAATGTTGATTAGTAAAATTGTTTTGTTCAATAACTTTGTGGGTGTAGAGAGAGTCTCCTTTGTCTGGAAGTCTAAAAGGAGTGGCTGTAACCTCACTATCTCCATGCTGTATTTTTATTCTCCTAAGGGGTGGATGATTGGATTCTATGGTTTCACCATTATCAAGTTTCCACTTATAATGATGATCTAAAACAAATATTTCTTTTGACTCAAGGAATTGTTCTTCTAGCCAATCAAAGAAAAATATATGGACTTCATATTCATATATGTAGTCGTAATATTTTTGTTTGATGTCTTTTGCTTCATCGCAAAGGTTTTGAAGAACCATTCTCTGATTTGTTTGTTGTTTTCAGAATTAAATTCTTTATTAAGAAAAGCTTTGTTAGGCTCAAAGTGTTTTTCTAAAACATTAAGTTCAGCATCTATCATTTGTGAGTAGGTAGGAGAATGATGAGGAGAATCAGTATTTCCTAGGGTGGTTCGGCCGGTTCAAAGCTGATTTTGTTGATAAACCGCCTAGAAATGCCTGATCTATTATCTAAACCACTAATTTCTGGTTCAAGAGGTGTCTCATGGTTACTTCTACTTTTGGTGGAAGGAGGTAAAGGTGTTGTTTCTCTTGTGGGAGTGTCTCTATGTATACTAGGAGGAATGGTGATTATAGGAGGAAGATTAGGATTAAGATCTATGGACCTCGTATAAGAATTATGAAAAGAAGGACTAGATCTTGAATCAAAAGACCTTCTAGGAAATCTAATGGTCACTCTTCCTTCTGGATGTTGAATGACATTAGTCGGATCTGTATTTTGAACAACTTGTTGGGGAATTTGGTTTTCTAATTCCCATTGTTACTGGTAAAGTAACTTGGTTCCAATTAATAGACCTAGGAATTGTTGTATTAGCTCTAGAAATGTCAGTTTGGAGGAGTTTTCACATACATAGTTTTATACAGGGTTACCAACTTACATGATAGTTGGTTAACCATTTCTTGTAATACAAACATCAATACTCCCTGGAGTGCGGATTACCGCCCTAGTGGATGACTTGATGCTTTAGTTTCTGCATCTTTCAATACATGTAATTTCAGCTTTTCAGCTTTATATAATACAAGTTCATACCACCTTCATGGTTGGTTTTTGTTGTTTTCTAATTCCCATTGTTCTGTAAAGTAACTTGGTTCCAATTAATAGACCTAGGAATTGTTGTATTAGCTCTAGAAATGTCGGTTTGGAGGAGAAGTGTTTCTCCTCGAGGACTATGTTTGAAAGCATTTTCTCCAAAGGCGGAGGACATGGCTTTATACAATCAAAAAAGAAATACTTGCTATAGTTTTGTCTATATCAAAATTCCAAGGAGATTTATTAAATCAAAAATTTCTCTTGAGAATTGATTGCAAATCAGCCAAAGACATTTTACAAAAAGACGTTTTAAATGTTGCATCAAAACAAATTTTTGCCAGATGGCAAGCCATACTTTCGCATTCGATTTTGACATTGAATTTATAAATGGTTCTTCAAATTCATTACCTGATTTTCTCACAAGAGAATTTTTACAGGGGATACCAATATGCCAAGATCCAAAAAAGACAAAGATAAAGGCAAAGGCAAAGCCACTGCCGAACCCTCCAATACACCACCAAAGCCAAAAGGCTTAACATCCGTCAAGACATGGCTCCAAATGGCAGAAAACAACCAAACATTCTTACAGCAAACACCTTTGACAACAGAACCCATATCATCTGAACCCATGCTAGCCTTTAATCGCTTAGCCAACATACTACCAAAAGAAACACTATTGTTACTTGCCCAGTCTTTACGAACGTAAAGAAAGAGCCATCCAAAGTGCCATAGAGGTAAGTAACAATCCTTCCCCGCTTGCTACACAAAAACAAGCGGAATACAAAAGAATTTCGAATGAGGTGGTTATTAAGCCTCAGGCAACCCCTCTTTCTCAAAGATCAAATAATCGCATCCCCATCAAATACATCGTTTTTACAGGAAAAATCCATGGCAAGTGCAGCACTTGCAGCAGTCCAAAACAGAGATGAATACTGCAACATCCTCGGGACGATGCTCTCGAGCGGAAGAATCACAATGTGGATCTCCCAAATCTCAATACAGTCAAGAAGGATCCTCCCAGTCATATCATAGTGGAAACACTAATGAAGACGATCAAGCTACGGAATCAATCGGACAAGAGATTAAAAGACATCACATGCGAGATACTATTACAAACGGCGCAAAGGCTACACACCGGGAGCGTAGTAGACATACACTGTTCATACACCGTTCACTATTCATACACCGCTCGAAGATCTTGTTCACTCTACACCTGTTCAAGATCTTTTGTAGCACCCTCTATAAACAATACATCCAAATGTGTAATAAAGTAAAAGTATTTTCATTATCCATCAAATACACTTTAGTAGTTTATTTGAAAAGTATTTTTTAATAAATGATTGTTTGTATTGTTTATAAAAATGAATAAATAAAAAATATTTTCATTATCCATCAAATGTTTAGACATAAATTACTATTGATAATTAACATATTTTTTATTGACTTTTCAAATCATTCAAAAGAGCCTGTGTCACTCATATTTTTATTATCATTGCATGATTTGACACCCAAAATGGAGCATAAACATTTTCAGTCACGCTGGTTCAATGTCGGGTTCAAACTCAAGCCAAATTGAGTATCTAGCATCAGATTCTTCTCTTATCCTTGAGAATCAATTTTCATCTGTCTGTGCATGTTTCCCCACTTGTTTATTGAACCTTAAGACATGATTTTTGAAGCACATCAAGTATGTCTCAATCAAAAATATTCTCATCAGCAAAACTTATCGCCAAGGTCGACAAAATCTCTGTCTATGTCCTATCAATAATCACCTCAAACATTCAAGGAACTCCTATCGTTACTTGTAAAGGCGAACTCATTGGGCGGAGGAGGGCCTCAAGATCGGGCCTAAATTTTTCACCCAAGTCGGCCCATCATTTTTGTTTACATTAATCTCCAAATAGGTCCAGATTTCCTCATCAAATGCCCTTATCCAAGCGTGTCCAAAAAGCGCCTTCAAGTCCAGTTCGAGTAGGCTTACTGGGACTCCAAGCTCATAATTAGATCTATCTTTTTGTGTTTTGATTCCTCTAATAACGAGTGAGATTTCGAAAATGTATACACCTTCTTTTAAATATGTTACAAACTATGAAGCATCAACACTCTCTAAGAGTTTTCATGTCGTGTTGGATACTTCCACACGTGTTTGATACTCTTTGATACTCTTAAACACTCTCCAACACTCGATCAACGCATATTGAAAAATCCGACACTTAGTCAACTTTTTCGACACTCGAAATTATAATATACGAGTTTCCAACACGTGATTTCGATATCAATGCCAATTTTAAAATTTTCAAAAAATGAGATGTCAAAAAATATATATGTAAAAAAAACACAATAATAAAAATAATAAATGGAGAAATAAGAAAAATTTAATATTTTCTTCTTTCTAACTCTCACTTTCCGCGATACACAATTCACTTCCTTGAGTTTTTTTCCTCTTTCGACATATCTAACATGTGAGTCCGAAATGTCAAATATAGTTGAATTTGTCAAATTAAAGCAATGAATGATATTAATAAATGGTGGATTAATGTTTTTAGTGTAAATTCATTCTAGCTTTTTTAATTATTTATTTTTGAATTTGAATAAAATTAATTTGATTAAAATAATCATAAAAATGATAATTTATTATGTATATATAAAAATATACATTTAATATACAACGTGTCTCAACGTGTCGGAATTCTCTATTTTTTGAGAAATGATGTATTAGCGTGTTGTGTCGTGTCGTGTGTCAATATCGGTGCTACTTATATTATAGATACATAAAGGAACTGAGGAAGATATCAAAAACTCTAGAGGAGATTTCAAAAACTCTAGAGGAGATTAAATTCCGAGTGATGATAAAAGAAATACTGGCCGAACAAAGATATATATCACAAGTTGATGGATTATATATGAAACCACATATTCACGTGTTAGAATTGACTTACGACTTCAATATTTATTTAAAAATATAATAAATATTAAAATGAATAAAGGGAGATTAAAAAAAAGAAAGATGCATTATATAATTTATATTATAGTAGGATCATCTAATAAAAGGGCATGAAAGATGATAAAAATAAACATTTAAAACTCCATTTGCTTCACAAAAAAAATATTTGAAAAATATTTTTCTAAAAATAATTACTTATATCCCTAAAAAATAATTATTTAATAAAATATTTTCAAATCTAAAATTTTTAAGGATACTAGATTTTTTTCATTCATTCATTTTTTTATTTATAAAAATAATAAATTTTAAAAAATATATTTTTCAAATCTTCAGTTTTTTGCTAAACAAATCCACCCTAAACCTCCTTGAGACCTCCATTTCGGAGCGGAACGGCTTCTCACGTTGGCAAAGCACCAGCAACGGCATTATCCACTTCCTCACTTCGCAGCTGCTCGGCTCCCATGGCGAAAATGCCTCTCAACGGTAAATCTCTCTCTCTCTCTCTCTCTCTCTCGCGCGCGCACCGGAACCTCGCTTCCGAGGATTCGTCCGCCGGTCAACCTCCCGGCGACCGGAGTCAACTCCTCCTCCTTCCTCCTCTTCTTCTTCTCGTGGTTGAATCGAGTTTCTTGTTTGGTGGCCAGAGAGTATCCTCGAGCAGCTCAGAGACGGCACCGCGAAGTTCGAGCTCCTCTCCTCGCCGGCCCCTTCGATCTCGGCCCCCCGCCTTCCCGCGGCTTCGCCCCTGGAGCTCGCCGGACGCGGCGGCCGCCTGATCTTCGCGAGGATCGCGTCGTCCGTGTACGGTTTCGGTTAGCGCTGTGGCTTTTGATAGGGTCGAGATTGTTGCGCTCGCATCCGCGCCTGTTTCGTCGCTGTTGCATTTTCCTGGACTCGCTTTTCGTTCGATTCGTAATCGGTCGTGGTATAGGATTGAGTCCGCTGTGCATGTCATGCCGTGATTCATGCCGTATTGTGCCTTTTTTTTTTTCCAGAGGAAGAGGATCACCGCCGGCGGCAGCGAAGAAAGTCGAGCATTACTCGGTGCAGAAAGTCGCCGGAGATGGGCGCTGTATGTTCCGTGCCCTGGTAATATCGACTTCTCATAGGGTTTTCGAGGCTATCTTTCATGTCGTGTTTCGAATGGGCGATTTTTCGAGAATTTGGCTGTAGTTTACCAGTCAAACGCCTTCTCATTGTAGAGCTAAGGCTACATATCTTTTTCCGAGGGACCATTATGGGCATTAGCTGATAAATTCGTGGTTCTTTTGTTGATTGCTACGGATTGTTCTTTCTAGGCACTGGAGATTGGATTATCTCATTTTCAGCTTCAATTAGATGGCTGTTTTCCGCTGTTTTCAGTAAATACCTTGATTCCACTGCATCACAGTGGCACTTAAGTCTCCGTGGCATGTCCTGGGGCTTTAAAATCTGCTGTTCAAAACATGGTCACCACACTGTAATTCCTTCTAGGAAAAAGCAACCGAGCTAACTGGTTAAACTCTCTGATAATACTGGTTCAATTGATTGGGTCAATGTTGATTTAATCCTTTGTTCAACCATTGAAGGTTCAATCATCTAGGCCAAGTTAGATCTCAATCCAATGCATAGTCCAACTAATTGGACCGAGCAGTCTGCTCCAACATTTAGGACACTTGGGACTTGGTAAATAATTTTCAAAGTGCATCCTGGCCTGACATGCATTCTGATAGGTTTCTTCCGATATTGGCCACCCATATTTCTTAAAGTGTTGCTAGAACAGCCGAAAAGATTCTGAGCTAGCTAGTGAAAGTTCTTAGTTTCTGGTTTTTTCTTGTTAAAGAATTTTAATATGAGTCCATTGGCATTCAACCTAGGCAATGCCTTACTAGTCATGAAGATTAGTCAATCGTATCCTTAACCATATTTTTTGACTGGTGATTATGATTCCCATGGACCATAGCTGCTATATAACTCAAGTGCTCTTTCCTCTCCAGTCTCCTCCAATGTTGTTTCTGCTCATATCTTATAAATTGACTTATGTTGGACTAAAAGAACTTGACCTCGTCTCAAAATAACTTCTGCTGCTGATGATATCAGGTCAAGGGAATGGCCTTCACCAAAGGAATATCTCTTAACCCACGAGAAGAGAGAGAAGATGCAGGTATGTTCATCGTACTAGTGGCAATATTAATTTTTTAGGATACCATTTCTCAATGGTCTATCTCCACCATGAACTATTTCTATGCTGGAATAGAACTGAACGTATGAGATACCATGATTCAATAATAACAGGATCACAATTCTTTTTCTGTTCAAACATTTCCAATGCCTTTTTGTCCTGCCAAGCATTTCCCTGATTCAATTTCTGACGTTGGTCTAGTTTAGCTATAGTCATTTTGATTACTTGTCTTGGATGTTGTCATACTGTCAATAGGTCATTATGGTGCAAGATCTGTCAACTCTTTATATGCTGGAATAAAACAGAGCCTATGGTATACCACAATTTAATAATAACAGGATCACAATTCTTTTTCTGTTTTAACAATTCCAATACCTTTTCCTCCTGCGAAGCATTTCCCAGATTCAATTTCTGACATTCATCTGGTTTAGCCATAGTCATCTCGATTACTTGTGTTGGATGTCGTCATACTGTAATTAGGTCATTGTGGTGCAAGATCTGTCAACTATTTATATGCTGGAACAGAACCGAGCCTATGGTATACCATGATTTAATAATAACAGGATCACAATACCTTTTCTATTTAAACATTTTCAATTCCTTTTACTCCTGCCAAGCATTTCCCTGATCCAATTTCTTACATTCGTCTAGTTTAGCCAGTCATTTTGATTACTTGTCTTGGATGTCGCCATACTGTGATTAGGTCATTGTGGTGCAAGATCTGTCAACACAAGAAAAACTTTTTAATCCTTATATAAAGCCGACTTGGTTAGCTGTTCTGTAGTAATCAAGTTCCTTAAAGTCGAGTTAATGCTGTGTCAAAAAAAAAAAAAGTTCCTTAAAGTCGAGTTAATGCAAGAATGGTATGTAGTTGGGGCCTGATGAAATGGATTCCCGCAAATAAGATCAAGGATATGGTTCTAGTTCTTTTACCTTGGTACTTGAACAGTTATCGTAGAATTTACTTAGCAGAAGTTGAACAAAAAATCTGCTCTCTGTCGCATATTTGATTAATTGACTGCCCGAAACCTTGGCTGGGATTTTTTTTTTTTTTTTGGGTTTTATGCATGGTTGTCCTAGTTCATTGAGCATTGTCATGTAAAATCCACTGCTTGTAGTCTTGTGGGTAGGGCTGAACCTGCTTACTCATTTCTTTCTGAATGTCAAAATTACTTGATTCATTGACCATTCTTTTGCAAGTTCTTGAAACATGAGCTTATCTCTCTGTTGGTTAGAATCAAGGAATACATCCTTCTCCTTTTTGGTTTGAAATAGAAAAACTGAATCAGAGGACAAATTAAAACTGTCTCTTCTGGCAAATGCTGTGTAATAGAGACGAAAGTTGTATGCTTGCTCAGTGGTGGAAACTTAGAAGCTTACAAACTTTAGAAAATAGCAATGTTTGATCTTTTATTTTGCATGTTGTCATTGTGGGTAATGCATATCAATCACATGAACATCAAATTCCAGATGAATTACGGATGGCTGTCAAAGAAATTATATGCGACTCTGGTGAAGAACGTCGTCAATATGAAGAAGCATTGGTGGCAATTACCGTGGACGAGTCTTTAAAACGGTAAGGTGCTGCATCTCACTTTTCAGTAGCTTTCCAAGTGTTTAATTAGTATGTTTTGATTGATGGATGTCTTGCCACATACTTTTACAGAGATAATATTGATGCTTTCCAAATCTTCTTTAGGTACTGCCAACGAATTGGCCGACATGATTTTTGGGGTGGAGAGTCAGAGCTGCTGGTCAGAAACTGTTTCCATCCTAATTAAACATAATTTACTCCTCTCTGTGGCCTACATTTGTCTCCCCTTTTTGTTCATTGTACATAGAACTGCAAATTGGTAAACTAAGCCCTTAGTAAAGACATAAATAATAGGGTGCTTCTTTTCTTCCTTTTCTCTCGGGTATAATTTAGGGTTGACTATGGTTTCAAGTTGAACAGTACCATTGATCATGTAGGGACAAATTTAGTAGTCTTTGTTGCCTGTAAATTCTTCCAGGTTTCTCAACTGCTAATTGAAGCTGGCGTTGTCTTCTTGTTCTCTACATTTTAACAGTTTCATTTGCTAACAGCACTCCCTTTATTTTTTCTTGAGCTGCTGACCAGTTCCAATACATTACAGGTAATCTCAAAATTATGCAAGCAGCCAATCATTGTTTATATTCCAGAGCATGAGGTGAGATTTTTCTAAACTTACACGGTCTTTCACATTTGTTGGACTGTAGTGCAATTGAATTTGGAAAACACGTCACTGATAGAATTGCTGAACTATATAAATTCCACAGAGTAATTGCATCTCCAAATTCTCCTTTAATTGGAGATTGCAGAATATTAGTGTCGTGGCAATAAGCACTTATCAGTGTAAGTTGGTATTCTAATTTGTCGTGGAAGTAATATAATGTTTTAAGATAGGAACACCAAAATCTAGAATGCTTGAACTCATCTCACTGACACTGAAAAGTGACTAATTTTGCCTTTTTCAGCTGCCTGAATTTTGTTATGGATAAATAACTCAAGCACGTTCCCTGGTCCTTGTAGAGGAATTGTGAATTGGTTCTTGATAGTAGTGGAAGGGGATTATCAAAACAATCAGCTCCCATTATGGTATTTCTAATAGTTTTCATGCTGTACCCCCAATCAGTCCCCCTGTTGTGACTGGATTAGTTGTACTTAGAGAATTTAATTAAGTTGGTTATGGTATATAGACGTATTGAGAGTTGATTCTGCGTGTACTGGTATATCGGCGGATAAGATGCAATGCCCTAGAACAGTGAGATTCAAGTTTTATCTCAAGATGCTTATGACATTGTTCGGGACTCATCTGAGTGATAAAAACTATATGGCATACTCTGATGTTGAAATCATTATCTAGTACTTTTATGTAACAGAAGATATGATTGCTTTTTATTTGCCAATCTTGACGGATATGCGTTTTCGACTATACCACAGCATACAAGGGGTGGATGGGGCTCGGGTTTTATCCCCATTGCTGAGTATGGATCAGAATTTCGGAAGGGTTCAAGAAAGGGAAAACAGAGGGAAGTTGTGAAGCTTCTCTACAGTGGTAGAAACCACTATGATCTGCTCGTCTAAGAAGAGCGACATAAATTTGCCCATGATTCTGAGCTATAACATAAGGAAATGGAGGCCATGTTCTTGCAGAACTTACACAGGAATTATAGTTTACCTTGAACATTTCCTGAGGAGATCGAACTACTCATTTATGCTGGAATTCCAGCAGGTGTCCTCTTCACAACAGTTTCCTTACTGGTAGGCGCATCTTTACCCCCTTATTGTACTGTGGCGGAAAAAAAAGTACCCAAGTGATGCAGATGCCTGGGGGATTCAGTATTCTGTACGAGTCATAGCTTGCGCAGATTTTGCCAAAAAATTTTGGGCTATTGCAGGTTAGGAAGCAAATTGTAATTCATGAGTTCTCCAACTGATTTTCTGATGTTTAACGAGATCATCTTTCAATGACAAGTTGGAGTAATAGGCTTTATTATTTTGGCACTGCGCAGTCCATGATGGGGATCTATTGCGAACCTCTTCATTAGAGAGAGAGAGAGAGAGATTATCCTCTAAAAAAGCAGGGAAAACAAGCTAACCCGAGCAGCTCGATTCCACTTTGCTTATTCAGTAATGACTACGCATGCCGCTATGTAGTTTGAACTTTTTTTGTTAGGAGGGTTGGTCCGGCCAATTTAATGAACATCCCTCCGAATCTCTTCCAATATGGAGGAATTCGAGGGGATTCGTGTATTTTTTTTTTTTTTTGTCCTACTCTATTCCTACTCTACACTCACTTGCAGACTTGTCTGCATAGCCCGCCTTGCAGGCGTGTGAGAGCCGCAACCTCTTTCAAACTTACGCATCCCTACCCCATCCCCCGAGGAGGTGGGGATTTGAACCCCTCACCTCCTCCTTCCATGTTGGAAGGGTGGCCACTGGGGCGAACCCCAGTGGTTAGGTGATTCGTGTATTAACCAATAACTTTTTGTCTTTTATCGCTCCTTCCCCTCTTTTACATCTATTTATAAGCACATAAAACGATATTTGTGTTATGATTAAATTTTTTCCATATTTTTCCCAGTCTACTCTTCAAAGTACAACATACCTCAATCCCTTCGTATCTTTTTTCGTCCTTTTTACTCGAAATAATGTGAATCCCTTCTTCCTCCTCCTAATCACTCCATCCAAACTGAGCGTTAGAATTCCTGCTCCTCCCTCTCGATCCCTCCTCTCGAGACTGTGAAGAGTACGATTCACATAACAGTCCTCCATGCGTAGCGCATCTCGGTTGGGTATGTAATTGAAAGATATCATCCTTCCATCAAACTAAAGATCGGAAGATGAGAATGATGATCAGTTGATCATCTTCTAGAGCCATAAGTTATAGGGTTCTTCGTTGTACTGTAGCCGCAGAGGTTGTGAGAAAAGTATGTGAGAATTGCTGTGAGCTTGACTGGCTCTTGGTACCTCCTTTTGAAGCACGATCGCCACAAGAAAGAGCAGCAACTCCTACACACCACACAGAAAAACTTAACCAATTGATCTTAAACCTATTATATACCAATTCAATTCTAAACTTTTGAATTTTATCGATTTTTGTCCTAAACAATTGAATCAATCTTCGTTGAAAATAAATTATGTGATGGTTCAATCATTGCCAATCATCCTACATGACATGTTGCCATGTTAGTGATTTGTGGCAAAAATTAATCGAAAACTACATTAGAATTTTCAAAAGATTTATAATTAAATTAACAAAATTGAAAAGTTTATGACTAATTGGTTATGTTCTCATATGAACTCAATTTCAAATTGACAATACTTTTTACCACTTTTCTTTGGGCTGCACGTTTCTGAATGGCTGATTCGCATCTAGTGCAGTCTTGTATGACGTTGACTATCCAACGATGTCATGCCGGTATACAATTGTGAAGTTAAAGAGCCCGCCTTTCTTTTTAGCATCAAAGTTAGAATGATGATGTGCTCACTTTCAAACCCGGTGATACACCGATCAAAACAATTGTTTAGTCATTTTACTAAACGAATTAAATTATTAAATCCAAACTCAAGAGATTAATAAAATTATCTAGTTTGCAATTACACACTGTTGAAATTCGCCTTGACTAGAGGTGTTAAATGGGTTGTACAACCCATTTATGAACCCATTTATAGTTAAATGGGTCATTAATGGGTCAAGCTTTATCTTATAAAGCACCCATAATAAGTTTTAATGGATAAGCACTAAGATATATGGATTTTAAATGGGTCAGCTCTTTAACCTGTTTATGACCCATTTATTAACCCATTTTTCACTCAAAACCTCATTATCTCTCTTTCTTCTCTTTAACTTTATAATTTTTTTTTTATAAAAACTGAAATTATAATTCTTTTTTCTTTTTTCTTTCCGTTTTTTTTTTCTTCCTCCGGTCGCGGGCACGGCGATGGTCGGCGACCGGCCAAGCGAGCTCAAGCTCGCCGGATTTGGCGAGCGGAGGCCTCGCCGACGCCCGGCGAGCCTCGAGCTCGCCCCGATTTGGCGAGGCGAAGGCCTCGCCGACGTCGCGAGGCTCGAGCCTCGCGCGGCGACGCCGGTGAGCCTCGAGCTCGCCCCCTCGCCGACGACTGCGAGGCCCGAGCCTCGCCGATCGGGTGAGACTCGAACTCACCGGCGTCGGGCGAGGCTCCAACCTCGCCAAATCCGGCGAGGGCGAGCTCGCGCTCGCCATCGTCGGCAAGCCGGCGAGCCGCTTGCTGTGGCGGTCGTCGGCCATCGTCGTGGCCGGCGGCTGGCCAAAGAAGAGGAAGAAGAAAAAGAAAAAAGAAAAGAGAAAAAGAAAATTAAAAATAATTAAAATTTTGATTTAAAAAATAAAAATAAAAAAAAATTTAATTTTTAAAAATAAAAAAATAATTAAAATTCGATTTTTTAAAATAATTATTTTTAAAATTTGTATTGTATAAAATCATGTTAGCAATACCATTTTAAAAAATATATATAGACTTTTTTATGTTTCGTTAAATGGATTAGGTATGGGTTGGGTATAGGTCAGGTTGGGTATGGATCAAAAAATTTGCACTTCAATAAATGGGTCATAAACGGGTTAAATGGGTCGATTTGGGTCGGATCATTGATGACCCGACCCAAATCCGACCCGACCCACCCGTTTAACGGGTCTAGCCTTGACATCAGGCGTAAGGTTTTATGTTTTCTTAAAGTGTAAAGTTGAATTTTGCCTAGTAAGTTTTGTTTTGATATGCAGAAGAATATGAGAGGTATATTTTCTCAACTTATTTTCACCGAAACCATCATCATCCAAAATATAAAGATGATACTTTTTTATTTTGTTTCGGAAAGTAATTGATTGCGACACCTTTTCAATTGATGGTTTTTTAAAGGAGCTTAAATTTTCTTTATTGTATGAAAAATAAATAATTTAAAAAATATATTTTCTAAAATTGATCATTTGAAAACAAGGGCAAAATGGATACGTTATGACAGGGGCAAAATGAACAACAATAGTTGGAAGAAAAATCTGAATTGGACAAGTATTTGGAAGTAGAACGTAAACATTATAACACTGATTTTGATATAGTTGCTGGAAAGTAAAATTTTCATGATATCATATTCTCTTTTCCATTGCTCGAGGTATTTTGATCATGCCTTGACAGTAGCATCCTTAACCCCGAGGAAGGTGGAGACTCTTATACGTGCTCAAGATTGGTTACAATCTGTTCCGTTTTCACATTCAATTGAAGAAGACTTAGAAGAACTTGAAATCTTTGAGCTAGGTGAAAAATATGATTATAGAATATTTATACCATTTTGTATTTGAATGGATACGTTAATTCTCATTTTCATCGTGAATTTAATGTAGAATTGCCAACTACAACTATGGAGCCAGACTCGATATCTATTTTTTTGGGTGATTGATGAAGATGGAGCTTGGTACTTGTTAAATTAATTTTTTAATTTCTACTGTGAATTTACTTTTTCATATCTTGCATTAGGGATTTCGTGATTGTTGTCTTCTTCATTTCTTACTTCGTTTGCAAAGCAAGTTGTTAGCAGCAACTGCTTCCTTTTCTTCCTTTTCGCTGCCAAAGGAAAGCCCATGGAGTTTCTGATACTTGAAAGAATTTGGTATTTCTTTTCTTTTACGTTACCTTCTCCGTTCTTACTCTTTTGTTCTCTTGGTCGTGGCTTTATTGGGTTGGCTTTTCTTTGATGTCAAGTCCAGCTTTTGGCATCTGGTTCTCTATTATGCTTTGGATCTGAGCTTGGGTTTCGGATAAAGCTTTATGCTTGTAACGGGGATAGATCTGTGTTGTTCTAATCTTACCATTTTTTTTATTTGTGTTGGGATTATTGATCTTTAATTATGTTTTCTGTGAAGGACTCGCTCTTTCTTACGTGGTATGATTTTGGACTGCAAATTGATCTTAGTTGTAAGCTTTTTTCTGGTTGCTAAGACTTTTCATTTTGGCTTGCGTTAGCTGAAGTTGTTTGTCAGTGCTCAAGAAGTGTCTTTCCTCATTGTTCTGAGTTATATTCTGCAGCTAGATTTTTGGCTGCTCTCTACTGGTATAGGCATGATATGTAGTCAACAAAGAAGTTTGCTTCTTGCTGTTTGAGTCAAAACGTGATAAATGCTGGTCATTGTTATAAAAAGGGGTAAATACACTAAAATTGCCAAAAGTTGTGTTGTGTTAACGCGTTCACTTTAGTCTTCAAAAGTTTTTTCCGAATTATTTAAGTGCTACTTTTAAAAAAAAATGATCATTTGAGTGTTAACTCCGGTCCAGATTGCCGGAAATCCGATATGGCCATATTTTATTAATTTCTCAATCCTTCATGGCTCACCGGTGTGTCTAGTTAGCATATAACCCCTAAACGACGTCATCCAAAAGTTATAAATAGTAATCATTTAAGTGCCAAATTTTATTAAAAGTAATCATTTCAATGCTAAATTTTATTTCAAGTGATCACTTCAATGCTAGTTGTTGTTAAAAAAAAATCACTTTAGTGCTAAGTATGCCATGTGGAAATACCACATGAACTGGATTTTTTAAAAATTTTGCCTAGTCATTTTATAATTTTAACTATAAATGACACATAATTAGTTTGGCCGAATTTCTCGCCGTTGACACTAAAGCGATCGTTTTTCCTCCAATTTGGCGTTTAAGTGAGCCGGCGAAAACTTTTGGCATTAAAGTGAATGTCGTATACAACTTTTAGCACTTTTAGTACTTATCCCGTTATAAAACTATCAAAATCTTAGATTTTCTCCCTGTGATCCCTGCCCTGCAGTATGGTAAACCCAATCCTTAGCCAATCTTGTTGCAGGTTTAGCCACTGTAATTGGCATAAAGTATCTCCAGGAAAGGCTCATGGAAAACCCACTATGATGGTGAACTCGTATGTTTCGGATGAATACAAGGAGCTCGTCGAACTAGCATCTCTTCATTGAGATGCCATATGGTCTTGTACTCTTGTTTGTTTCTTGTGAAACTTTTGTCCATGACTGATAAAGTTTTCATATTGAACATAATCTGATGTTTAAACACAATCGGTCCGTCACAGCCAATGTTGACATTGGTCCGTCTTATCAATTATAATTGTTAAAAGAAAACAAAGAAAAATCCGAAACCTGACCTGGACCTACTTGATTTGACCCGAGTTTTGCTTTTGGGTCATATGCAATTCAGGTTGGGTTTGGGTCAGAGCGAACATGCAACCCTAATGATTCGGGTCACTTAGCATGAAAATCCAACCCTATCCATTGACACCCCTATTTTATATTGCTCTTGAAGCTTTGATTGTCCTTCCCTTTTGTCTGAAATAGAGACAAAGGATAAACCTTCAACTCCCGCTATACAGAACAATCAAGACGCGAATGGAAGATCACCGCTAGAAAGAGCGAGAACTTGCGCAACCGAAACTACTGCATGAATACGATAGCAATTGACTGGAGCTTAAGTTACATATAAAGTGCCATTTATTGAGGATTAGAATCTCAAATCCAAGTCTGCCATTCATTAAGAATTGTCAAATGAGATGGTGCCATTTTTACTTAGCGAAAGGCCCATTTGCATCCTGACGGCCAGATAAGCTTCGCTACATAAAGAAAATGTCACTATTCGATTTTATATAATTTTAGGTTCATCTTTATTTTTAAGCATGGAGTCAAAATTGTTAAGGGAAGCATAGTTTTTCCTTACTAATGTGCATGTTCCCAAACCTAATTTTTTTTTATTTATCTATAGTAAGGTCTGCAGTCCACTACATGTCCTTAGAGGATAATAATGTTTGCTTCTCCTTTTGCTTTTTTCTAAAGTAACGCTAATGTCGCGAATCATTTGCAACTAGAAACGTGACGTATTTCACATAAACATTTAATATTTTCTTTCATCTAGCATATCCCCGTGCGACGCATGTGCATCCTGTGATGCCAATCATGGACCTTCCCATGGGAACAGTTGTGAAATTACAAAGCCCGCTTTTCTTTTAACATCAAAATTTAAAATGATGATGCCCTCATCTTCAAAATTTGTGATACACCTATCAAAACTAAATTTACTAAATTATGAGGAAAGAAATACTATATAGTGAATTGGATCTTCCTCTTACTAAATCTAAACTCAAAAGAGACTTATGAAATTACCCATTGATGGTTATCTTTGCCATCCTTAACTTAGGATTTTTCCCATTTGGCAGTAATATACCATTTAAGTTCGACCAAACAAAAAAAACATATAATGAAATTTTTTATAGAAAGTTCCCAATGACGGCCAGATATCGCATCGTAGGGTTTTGCTATAAATAGGTTATAGCTTGACATCATAGCCTGACACCACCTCATCAGATCTAAAGAGGCAGCTGAGGGTGGCGAGCCTGATGAAATCTGGTCGATCGAATACTACTTCCACTCTTGCTTTCAGTCTCCTTTAGCAAGGGTCTGGTAAATCTCTCTAGCCCCCTCAGTCCCACGTTCTCTCTGGTCTCTGCATCGAGTCGTTTTCTTGCTGATGGACCGAGCGATTCGATGAACCGGTTTGAAGTTCCGGCTGTTCTGATGAACGAATGCAACCACGGCGGGTCGGTGAAAGCCGACGGTACTTCGTGTGGCTTCGAGATCGCTGCGGTTCAGCTGTTGCCTGGGGCTCTTGGTTCTGTCCGACTGGCGGGGGTTGCGGTGAGGATGGATCGAATGGATTCGATGGGAATGTGTTGCGACTTTTATAGTTTCAGCCTTGATCTTGGGTTCTCTGTTTTGAGCAAAATGTTCAAGGTTCAACTTGAACTATGTGGAATGCCCATCTTCACTTTAAACGAAGGGCTCTGTGTAGAGGGTAGAATTGCACAATCTATTAGGTCGGTCAACGAAATATTGTGCATTGGATTCGATGCCGATATGATTGTTTGTGGAGCGAGTATGAAGGGGTTGTGCAGGATGAGTAATGCCTTCTGTTTCTTCTGTCACGGTGAAGTTTGGAAATGTTAGAAAATTTTACATGAGATGATGTAAAACTCACCCAGAACGGGGAGCAGCTTTTCAAATGCAAATAGCAGCTTTTGAAATGCAAAGAGAACTACAGTGTATAAGGTGAATAGGGACCAATCCAACTAAAAAAATTTTGAAAAAAAAAAAGAAACTGGTTGGGAGTTGATACCACTCTCCTGACGATGGCCATGGTAGGCCGAAACCAGTTGGGGGATACTTAATACATTAGTTATAGTTTCGTTAGTCTCCCGTCTAATAATATCTGAAAAAACTACAATAGTCGGTCTTTATGTCTATGATATATATAGCAGTGGCTTAGACGTAGTTGGTATGAAGACTCAACTAAATCAGTTGAGATCTCTGAACATGGAATTGAGAATACATCGGTTTATCTGGTCCATTCTGTGCTGATCTTTTTGTCTTTCCTCCAAACATGCTCCTGATGGAGAGGGTCAAGCTCAAGCAGTCTTCCAGGACGGATGATTCAGGTCACCGTAGACAAGCACAACTGATCTCATCATTGGTGAAGTGAATCTGATTCTGATCGGAAGTTTGGTTTAATGTCAACATCAACTCATTTCAATCGATTTTTGTCTTGTAGAACTGTAGCAGCTAGCTCTAATGCAACAGCAGAGTTTGTGATTATTCATATGAAAGGGAAGATTGGCACAGACAGAGACCGAGGTAAACACCAATTTCTCCAATCTGACATTAAAAGAGAAGACTTACATTAAACGCCGCTAAAGCTATTCGTATTATGTATGGAGAGAACTATAGTCGCCTTTAGTTCATTGGGGAATTGGGCAAACTGTGATTCATTGGGGAATTGGGCAAAACGTGTGAGGCCAGCTCATCCATCTTGTTATCCAATGCGCTCAAATGGGCATCTTGCTGCCCGACGTTCATCCCTATAATTCTAGACCGAGTTCGGATGGCAACATAATTGAAGATTCTCGGCCACAAAAGCAGAGTGGAACGGGGCATTCGGCGAAGCAGTGAAATGGCCGAAAGTGATGATTATGGCCACCATTGTTTGCTTGAGATCAGTGAAAATGATGGCAACTGTCAAAGTAGTCGAAGATGGAGATGCGACTGGTGAGCAGGAATGGTTGACATGAATTGAAAATGAGGAGATTTCTGGAAATTGATTTCTCTCCGAGAGAAAAACCTTTGAATCCGATCTCCTCAACTCAAAAGCGTTCGACCAAGGGGCACAGTCGAGGCCCAGATTATCTTGGAAGCTCGAGGTTTTGTGAAATATCACCGTGTTTAAAATAAAAAAGTTAGTTTTTTTCCCCCTCTTGGATGATCTGCATTTATTTGAGTTTTGTACAGATTGAATGTAGTTGGCGTGAAGATTAAACATGGATTGGCGAATTCATTAATATAGACTTGGAACTTTTCAAGATCTTGTAGATGATTACTGTCAAACCTCGAGAAGTTGTTGTGTTGTGAATAGTCTTTGTAGCACAGATGATTAAATGCGACTGCGATGAGAAGTCTGGCTCGGCGGTATTCTATAACTCAATTTGAATTGCATTCCCTCATTTTTGGCTCATCGAATCGTCTCGTGGAATTGCAGCAGCTAGCTCTTATGCAAATAGCGGAGTCCGAGACTTTCCTGTTGGCTTGTTCTATTTGCTCTGATGCAATGGCATGCCTAATGCTGTGTTCGATTTGTTCGAGCAGGAATGAGATATGATATTAGGTTTACCACGGATGGAGTTCCTTGTGATGAGATTTTAGTTTGGAAATTTTTACTTCACTCGAGCATTTGATTGTAGATGAAGTGTGGTTTGAGCCGGAGTAGGAGTTGTCGCAGGCAACTTGGAAACTTGGGTCTTGGCCGGGCAACCATCCTGGCCGGACCTGGTTCTCCGCCGGCGATATCGCAGTTGGGACAGATCCTAGGCCATTGCTTGGTGGAATCGCCGAGATAAATACCCTATCTGTAGTACCAATTCTAGCTGAACAATCTCTTTTCTTTCTCTTCGAGGAAGCTGCTAGTGGAGAACCCAAGGCAAAGTAGTTTTGATTGAATCTGAACAGTCAAAGCCAAGAATTTGTGCAACGTGACTTTTGATCCTGCACGTGTTAGCCAAGCATCAAACTAGAGGCTTTGATCTTTCAAATGTCTAAAGTCAGTTCAATTTCTTCCGTTAGTTCTGTACGTTTCGGTCCTAGTTTTTAATTTCTTCGTAAAGGCATCCAATTTGAAAAGCCCAATCACATTATTGTCGTATTTAAACTGATGGTTAATCGGGTTCGTCTCCATGTTGATCCGAACAAGATTTTCCTTCAAAATTGGGAAAAATAAAAAATAAAACTCCCCAATATATATGCGAGAGATGATCACCGGGCATGTCGAGATACAATAATTTCAACTTCACTTATTATCCAGAACCGCCTGACACCACTAACTATAATTACATTTCGTCAGAGGGGAAGCCAGCATGACTCGAGCCCAATCAGGTCCTGCCCGTCAATTGAAGAGACCATCATTTCCTCAATTCGTCAAATTTCGGCTTCGGGCCCTTCTTGCACTAGGAGGATCAGGACAGCGCGCAAGCCCGTCTCGACCCGTGATCGTACATGCGATGCCGAGTGAGATGAAATTTTTTTTTTTTTGGGGGAAAAGTATCAAGTTAAAAAAAAAAAAAGGATTAATACTTAAAAAATCATAAATTGATATACATGTGACAAATTTGCCTCAAATTATTTTTTTAATCATGAAAAACCCTAAATTAGTACATTTATGATAAATTTACCTCGATTGACTATAAAAAACCATAAACTAGTATATTTATGATAAATTTACCAAATACTAATTTATTGGACCGCCAAAATCTCTAATTAGTACATTTGCCATGTTAAATTGGATTAATACCATAAAAAAAAATCACAATTTTGTCAATTGTGATAAACGAAGATAAATCCCAAACCATCAGTCACGGTGGCTCCGCTGGTAGGCTCCAAGACTTCCACGCAGGAGGTCGGAGTTCAAAGCTCTTGCAACGTAAGTTGCGGGGAGGCAAGTGGGCCATTTGGTGACTTATCCGGTGGCATGGGGTGGTGGTTTCCCTATGTTGCCTCCAGGTTCTACCGTCGGTTGTCGAACTTTCGGGGTTTCTGGGTCACCAAAAAAAAAAGAAGAGTAAAATCCCAAATTAGTATCTGAGTCAATTGTCACATGTCATTTAATTTAATAATTTGATAGTAAAATTTAACGAAGACTAATAGAGGGTAAATTTGCCATAAGTGTATCGATTTTGGGTAAATTTGTCAAATGAGTATCGGTTTAGAGTTTTTAATGGTAAAAAAATTAGTTTATGGTAAATTTGTTACGGATATGTCAGGTTGGAGTTTTTCAGGGTATTAACCCATAAAAATAATTCACAAAAGAAGAAGAAAAGAAGAAAAGAATGGTGAGCTACCTCGGAAAAGAACGTGGACGAGGCAAAAGAGACCGAAGCCGGAGCAAACAACAACAAAGGCGACAAGTGATCTGAGCTGCGTTAGAACTAAATTCTGAGAGGGGCTTCTGGAACGATCGTCGATGGCTTTGTACGGCGCTGTTGAGTTGTTTCTTGTTCATTGGAGCTCTCGCTTCATGGCGGATGACAGAGTGGTTTGTTATCGCATTGGGAAATCCTTGTCAGTGTTCATTTCGCTATAATGGAGCTCTCGTTCTTTGACTGTAGGATAAGTGTGATGGTGGTGATTATTCATGCGGATGTTGGGCTGTGGCAAGTAATTAGTTTTCAACCACGCGGAGTGATCATCCGTGGTGATTAATCCGCATATGCACCTATACGTCAATAGTTAGGATCTTTTAGGTCATCCTAGTACTAATTTATATCGAGCACATGGTGTGTCGGGCTACTAGATTCACACTCCTAATGCTCGTAAGCCAGTCTACAAAATTGTTGGTACCAGCGAAATGGGTGCTAAATTTGCCAATCATGCCCATGAAAAATCCCGATATGTTTACGACATTAATAAACATGCCGTGACATATTTTGAGTCAAAATTGGAATTTTGGGCTTCACTAATTCAGAAATAAGTCAATTATAGAATGGCTACCAAAACGATCTGTCTTTGGATGGAAGAATACGCCTTAATGTATCGGCATAATGTGAAGAACTTGCGAAAAGCAAGAAATGGCAGCATCTTGCTCAGTAAATGCTTTATAGCATGCTTCTGTTTGTTCTTTGCAATGTGACTATACATGAATGTGAATGCTCCTCATGCAATTGTAAGATTGTCAAATCAAAGAAAAAAAAATAAAAATTTGTTTTGTTTCGGAAGTCTACACAATTGGTTGTTGTCCTTTCATTTTTCATCCATCCATAGGGGTGGAGGAGTCGAATAAAAGCGAACTAACTTGATTGAAATCGTGGGATTGCATGACGCTTTGCCTTACGTTTTAGATTTTATTTAGGCTTTGCTTGGGAGAGAGGGGAGAGGGAAAATGAGAGGTGGGCATGGAAGATTTTGAAAAGAAAATTGAACTTTATGCAAGTGTGAACTGGAAGGGAATTGTGAAATTTTCTTCTCCGAACCGTAGCAGCTAAGCTCTAATGCAGCAGCAGAGTTTGTGATTTCGCATATGAAAGGGAAGATTTGCAAAGACAGAGACCGAGGTATTTTTTTTCCTCGGAATCTCCACCCCAACCTCCTTCGACAGGTATTCTGGTTATAAGAGTCGACTTTCGCTACGACGCCAATTTCTCCAATATTACAGCAAAACAGAAGACTTACATTAAACGCTGCTAAGGTTATTAGTATTATTTGCTGCGCTCAATTTCTCATCGAGTTTAATAGTGCTTCATATTAAATCTAAGCTGAGGAGATTTAGGGTTCGTTCGTTTCGTGGAAAATAAGTCATTTCCGGAAAATATTTTCTCAGAAGTCATTTTCCAGGAAAATGACAATATTTTCTGGTGTTCGGTAAGGAAAATATTTTCCGCTCCCTAGATTGGCGAGTGCGAGGGTTAAGTTTGAGAACAACGAGCTTGAGGTTCGCCCGGTCCGACAACTAGTCAAGAAAGAAGAAGATGGGAAACAAAGAAAAGAAAAATAAAAAAATAAAAAAAGAAGAAAAAAGGAAATTAAAAATAAAATTAAAATTAAAAAATAATTCGAATAAAGAAAAAGAAAAGAAGAAGAAAAAAGGGGAGGAGGAAGTGAGGATTTGTAGAGGTGTAATATAAGAGAAATCAAGTGAGGAAAATATTTTTCACTTTTTAAAAGTGGAAAACATTTTTCCTTACTTTAGAAGACTTTTTTCTTTTGATGGAAAACATTTTTCCCAAGGAATTCATTTTCCATGAAACGAACACCGGAAAATCCGAAAAACATTTTCCCTGAAATTATTTTTTATGAAACGAATGGAGCCTTAGCGTCGGCTGGAGCTTGCATATGATGGAAGTCGGTCGAACTCCTTGTGATGAGATTCCAGTTCTATTTTAGGATGAAGTGCACTTTGGAATTGAGTTCGAGCCCATGCTAGGAACTTGGAAACTCCCTCGTGACGAGATCATATGCGCGATGCCAACTTTAGTTTATTTCTTTTATTTCTATGAGAAATCCAAATTCCATGGTACTTTAATTCCATGCTAATGTTTGTACCACATAAATGGAACACCAGGGCAAAGTCCTTTGATTTAATCTCAACAGAGTCAACCCAAAGTCGATCCAGTTATTTTGACTTGCTAATCTCCACTTTCAAAATACTTCATTTTAGTTCTTATTTGAACCTAGTTTCTAACTTTTCGTAAGTGCATGCAATTTCAAATATTCATTCACATTTTTTTTTTTAACCAACCGATGAATTTAGTTTATCTTTATAACAAGATATGCCTAGAGAATTGGCTAAAAGAAAACTTCCCCATAGAAAATTATATGGAGCAGAGGTGATCTGAGGGCAAATCCATATTAGGTAATCCCCGGCCTCACTTATTATTTAAGTTGGCCATCACCGCAAATTAAATAGTATCGAGAGAAATTCACAAAGAAGAAAGAAGAAAGAGAAGAGTGGCATGCTCTTTGGGATCCAATGGTGATGTCGTGCTGGAGTACAATTGCGAAGCGAAGAGCCTGCTAGCATTAAGTAATTAGAAAACGATAAACTCGCTTTCAAAATTTGCCATACTCCCATCACATCAATTTTTACTAAATTACAAGATAAGAGAAGATATATGGTGAATTGGATTCTTTTCGAACATCGATTAAATGATTAAATTTAAATTCAAGAGATTTGCAAAATCACACTCGATTATTTTTAACGTGTCTAACTTACAATTTTGTCTATTTTGTAATGACGTGTCGCACGAATTTATGTAAAGTTTTTTTTTTTTTTTTTTTTTTTTTGAAGTGTAAAGTTGAGTTTTTCTACATTTTCTCAACTTAATTTCACTGAAATAACCATCATCATCACCACCCAGATTTTGTAGTTACAATTACTTTCCAATCTTTTATTTTCAATAAGTACATAATTGCAATACTTTCCATATGGTGGATCGTTAGTTGAATTTAGAAATTTCAGGGGGCCCAAGTGCCAAATCTCCCATCATCCCCAATCCATAGGGCTTTCTTCTCCAGCGAGAGCATCTGGTAAAGTCTCACTAAGCCTCTCAGTCTCACCCTCTCTCGTCTCTGCATCGATTCGTTCTCTTCGTCCCTCTGTCGATCCCTCCCTTTGGAGTCCCGGACTTTCCGAGGAATGGCTGCAGACATGGCGGGTCGGAGAAAGCCGACGATTCTTCGTGTCGCTTCAAGATTATAGCGGTTCGGCTGTTGCCTTCAGCACTCGTTTCCGTCCGACAGGCGGGGAGATGCGGTGAGGATGGATCGAATGGATTCGGTTGGACTATGCCGCAAGACCATTTTGTTTTTCAGCCGGTTTGGTATCGGGTTCTCTGTTTTGAGCAAATTATTTCTAATCTTACTTTTATTTTTCTTGGTGGAGCGGCCTTCTAATTTACGACAATGGCCTGTTCGGATGATGGCATCGACTTCATTCGTCTCATAATTCATTCGTCCCATGATCGCACGGGACTTCATAGCCTTCCTTTAGATTTAATGTTGCTCGTAAGCGGTAGCTCAATTACCACTAATTCCAGTTAATCTCTTCCCAACTCCAAGCTCACGAATTCCTCAGCCGCCAAATCGACAATCACATATTCAAACCTAGGATCGTCCGAATCCACAGGCCCTCCTCAAGTCGATGACGAGGACTTGATAAAGTAGTCATATGTTTCTCTCGGCTGGCCCATAGTATGTATCACCTCTCTCTTTTTTACTGTCATCTTCAAAAACTCACGAAATCAGAAGAGATCGGCCATCTTATTTATTCTGGAGAACGTGAGAAGAAGGATTCTGTTCTCGGTATTCGTATTCTGTTGATTTGTGGTACCGGCAAAGGCGGACTGCGCGGTCCCGGTGGGTCGTATGTTTAGTCTTTAGTTCATTAGCGAATTGATCCATGGACAAGGGTGATGCTGGAGGAGGGGGGACAGTTGATCTGTAAATATAGCAAGTGGAGGTCTGCGTTTTGTATGGAGAGAAACTATAGTCGCCCTTAGTTCATTGGCGAATTGGGCAAAATGTGTGAGGCCAGCTCGTCCAATGCGCTCAAACGGGCATTTTGCTGCTCGATGTTCATCTCTAGAATTCAAGATCGAGATGGCAACAGATTCGAAGATTCTCGGCCACAAAAGCAGAGTGGAACGGGGTATTCAGCGAAGCAGTGAAATGGCCGAAAGTGATATTATGGCCACCATTGGTTGCTTGAGTTCAGTGAAAATGATGGCAAAGCTCAAAGCAGTCAAAGATGGAGGCTTGACTGGTGAGAAGGGATGGTTGATGTGAATTGAAAGATGAGCAGATCTATGGAAATTCATTTCTCTCCGAGAGAGAAACCATTGAACCCGATCTCCTCAACTCAGAAGTGTTCGACCAGGGGGCACAGTTGAGGCCCAGATTATCTTGGAAGCTTGAGTTTTTGTAAAATATGACCGTGTTTAGAGTAAAAAGTTTGTTTTTTTTTCCTCTTGGATGATCTGCATTTATTTTTTGAATAGATTGAATGTAGTTGGCATGAAGAAAGCTCCAAACATGGATTGGAGAATTCATCAATATAGACTTGGAACTTTTCAAGATCTTGTAGATGATTACTGTCAAACCTCGAGAAGTTGTTGCGTCGCGAGTAGTCTATTACTCAATTTGAACTGCATTCCCTCATTTTTGGCTCATTGAATCGTCTTGTGGAATTATAGCAGCTAGCTCTAATGCAAATGGCGGAGTCCGAGACTTTCCTTTCGGCTTGTTCGATTTGCTCTGATGCAATGGCATCCCTAATGCCGTGTTCGATTTATTCGAGCAGGAACGAGATATTAAGTTAGGTTTTCCACGGTTGGAGTTCCTTGTGACGAGATTTTAGTCCAGAATTTTTACTTCACTCGAGCATTGATTGCAGGATGAAGTGGGGCTTTGGGCCGTAATTGGAGTTGTCGCAGGCAACTCGGAAACGTGGGTCTTGGCCGGGCAATGAACCCGGCCGGACCTGGTTCTCCGTCGGCGCAATATCGCAGTTTTGGACAGGTCCTAGGCCATTGCTCGGTGGAATTGCCGAGATATATACCTATTATACGCTATACGTAATACCAACTCTAGCTGAACAATCTTGTTTCTTGCTCTACGAGGAAGCTGCAAGTGGAGAACCAAAGGCAGAGTAGTTTGATTGAATCTGAACAGAGTCAACACCAAGATTTTGTGCAATGTGAACTTTTGGAAGGATCGTTAATGGGTTTACTAAATCAATCGAGGCGAAATCAACTGAACTAGCAGAGGCACAAACATTGGTTGAAACCCTAGACTTCGTCTCATCAAAGATTGCCCCGAAAAGATCAGAACGAGAGATAATCATACATTCTGACTGTAGTACACTAGTGGCTGCGATTTTATCTTCAAACACCCTAAATTGGGAGGTTCAGCTTTTAGTGGACCGGGCCAAGCACAGCTAGAAGAATCTTTAGGTATCACTTTAGCCCACTGTAATCAAGATACAAACAAAGTAGCTGATTGGCTCGCTAAAGCTCAACATATTGGGTACCCTCTTAGCAATTGGGTTAACAATCCTCCATCTGCTCTTTTGGATTTATTATATGTTGATGCTAGTATGGTTTGTACTAAAAACTCTTCCTATTAATGCACCTTAGTTTACTTGCTCAAAAAAAAAAAAGAACTTTGATTTTGCACCAGTGTTAGCCAAGTAGCAAACTAGAAGCTTTGATCTTTCAAATGCCTGAAGTCAGTTCAATTTCTTCCGTTAGCTCTCTTCGTTTCAATCCTATTTTCTAATTTCTTCCTAAGCACATGCAATTCGAGAAGCCTAGTCACATTATTGTCGCATTTAAACCGACGGGTAAAATTTGATTCACCTCCATGTTGTTCCGAACAAGATTTGCCTTCAAAATTGGAAAAAAAAATGTTATATTACGTTGGTTCGTTCATGATAGAATGCGTTTAAGAGGTACCGATTCATTTTGATGTGATATATTTAAGAGGGCACCTTTTGAAGGGATATAAGTAGTTATCTTTTAAAGGAAGTATAAAAAAATGATAACTTAATTGACTGATGATAATAAAATGTTTTAGAAAGGAACGCTATTCCTTTCTCTCTCTCACCCCATCAAAAACGAATAAACAAAAGGCTTCCATTAACTATTTTGAGAAAATAATCGACATTAATGCTATGAGACATAAATACTTTCGTCGTGATCTTATTTGGAATTATGTGAAGTCATATTGTTCATTGTTCGTTAGTGATTCATACTTATTTTTGGAGAATTTGTTTATCGTACATCGAAGAGGTCACTCATTTCTTCCCGACATACTCTTATCTTTAAAAAAAAGAGTACTCTCCGATATATACACAAGAGATGATTATTGGACAAGTCGAGATACAATAACCCTGACCTCACTTTTCATCCAAGCCTGCCCATCGTTGCAAATTAGAATGACATTTTGCTAGGCAGGCAGGGGGCGAGCGTGGCTCGAGCCTAATCAGGTCCTTCCCATTTGACCAAAGACACCATTATTGGCCCCGACGGGTCAGATTCCACCATCCGGCCCGTCATCATTGCACTAGGTGCCGTCCCGATCCATGAAAGATTGGCAAATTTTTAGGGCGAACAACAGGATCGACCGAAACTCACGAACGAAGAAAGAAAGACAGAAGGAAAGAATTGGGGGCCCACCTCGGAGAAGAACGTAGACCAGGCAAAAAGGAGACCGAAGCCGGAGAGCAAACAACAACAACAACAACAACAAAAAAGGCGACAACCGATGACGTGGCATCGGACACGTGGCGGGCACGCGCTGACCCCCGCGGTCGCGACGTCCCGGGAGGAGGAAGGGAGAGGGGGGAAATTTTGGGGGAAAGAAACGAATCAAAATCGATCGTTGACGATAAATATTCCCTTCCCCCCCCCCGAAAGACAAAATAAAAAAAAAAATCTCCCATCGCCTTCTCATCAATCGCATTCGAAAAGCTTCCCCCAGAATCCAGTCCGCTAGGGTTCCGATCCTTCGTCGTCGTCGTCGTCGTCTTCGTCTTCGATTCTTCGAGTCTGTCTTCGATGGAGGGAGCGAGCAACGGGGGGATGCTGTACCACGAGGTGCAGGAGTCGAAGCTGTGCGCGGTGCACTGCGTGAACACCGTCCTCCAGGGCCCCTTCTTCTCCGAGTTCGACCTCGCCGCCCTCGCCTCCGATCTCGACCGCAAGGAGCGCCAGATGATGATGATGCCCGTCCCCGGCGTCCCCGGCGCCGCCGGCGTCGGCGGCGTCGGCGGCGGCGACTTCCTCTCCCAGGAGTCCCACAACGTCTCCCTCGACGGCGATTTCAGTATCCAGGTTCGCTCTCTCCCGCCCCTTCTCGGAATTGAGTTGCTTTGGAGCTTGAATTCTGAGAGGGGCTTTTGGAATGATCGTCGATGGCTTCGTGCGGCGGCGCTGTTGAGTTGTTGTTGTCTTGTTCGTTTGAGCTCTCGCTTCATGAGGGATGACGGAGTGGTTTGTTGTCGCATTGGAAAATCCTTGCTAGTGCTCATTTCGCTATAGAGGGAGCTCTCGATCTTTGACTGTAGGATGAGTGTGATGGTGGTGATTGTTGGTGTGGATGTCGGCCTGTGGCAAGTAATTAGTTTTCAGCTGCGCGGAGTGATCATCCATGGTGATTAATCTGCATATGCGCCTATACGTCGATAGTTAGGATCTTTTGGATCGTCCTAGTACTAGTTTATATTGAGCACATGGTGTGTTGGGCTCTTCTGATGCTTGTAAGCTAGTCTACAAAACTGTCAGTATCAGTGAAATGGGTGCTAAATTTGACAATCAAGCTGATGAAATATCCTTATACGTTACGACATAAATACACTCGCCATTATAGATTTTGAGGCAAAATCGGAAATGTGAACTTCACTAATTCAGAAATAAGTCATGTATAGAATGGCTACCAAAAAGATCTGTCTTTGGATGGAAGAGTAGGCCTTAATGTATCGGCATAATGCGAAGAACTTCCAAAAAGCAAGAAATGGTGGCCTCTGGGTCATTAAATGCTTTATAGCTGCTTCTGTCTGTTCTTTGCAATGTGACCATACATAAATCTAAATGCTCCTCATGCAATTGTAAGATTGTCAAATCAAAGAAAAAAATAAAATTTAGTTTTGTTTGGGAAGTCTACACAAGTGTATGTTGTCTTTTCATTTTTTATCCATCCATAGGGGTGGAGGAGTTGAATAAAAGCTAACTAACTTGATTGCAATCGTGGGATTGCATGACGCTTTACCTTACCTTTGAGATTTGTAGGCTTTGTTTGGGAGAGACAGGAGAGGGAAAATGAGGGGTGGGGGTGGAAGATTTTGAAAAGAAAATTGAACTTTATGTGAGAGTGAATTGGAAGGGAATTGTGAAATTTTCTTCTCCAGCCCTATTTTTCCTCCCCTCTCCTATCTCCCAAACAAAAAATTAAGGTTTCAATGCCTAATGACCAGATATGTGGCTTAACTAGGTGGATGATTTAATAGCCTATGTTTAATATATACTGTCTTATCTGCGTATACGATGACACAGTTTGAAAATATAGGTTTGTTGACAAGTAAACATGGGAAAAGCAGAGAATTCTTTGTCAGGAAATACTAACTTAAATTGCCTAAGAAATTGTGAGCGACAACTCATCAATTGAAATGGGTTAGATTTGGGATAGCAATCTACAAGTTTTGGTTCCAATTTATGATTTTTTCTACTGGACCTTTCACAGAAATCAGAAAAGAACACGTCATCACTGAACTTGATGCTTTAAAGATATACTCTTAATCTATTTACATTGTTTGTCAAGAGCAGTAAAAACACTCTGCCTGGCTTTTGACTTTTTAGAATTTTGCTGTTTCAACTCCTTTTCATTTACATGTAGTCCTGGCTAAAAAATAAAAACAAGATTTTAAAATCACAAGATATACTACAGCAAACCTAAAATCTATATATTGAACATTCTCTGAGCATGTGAGGGGGTCCAAATATCCATGAGGATGCTAATTCGCATTATTCCAAAGTGGCATCTACTTCTTTGTAAATCCCTAGAGATTGACTGAAAAGTTGTAGTCTTTTGGGGCCATGGGTTTAATGTGATGCTTAACCAACCAAATCCTAATTTACTGAGTGGGGCTGTAAGTTTTTTTGCTGGAACCCGACAAGAAATAGCTTAAGAGTCTGATGGATAATGGGTTTTCTTATGACTTTCAAAGAAGAATGATGAGTCTGATGGATACTGATTGTGGACTACCAGCATGGTTTGGGCAGTGCAATTACGTAAGTAGGCATTTGTTTGTTATCAACTTATCATTGCACATGGGGCCTTGACATTTGATCTTTAGTTCATAAGGCTTAATAGATAATCTTTCCCATTGTTGAATCTCTTTAGGGTTGTTTTTAGTTGTATTTACATTGCACGAATAGCTATTGACTAAAAGATGAAAAAATAAAAACTTTGTGAAGAAACTACAGTTACAGAATCTTAGAAAGTAATTAAATTGTAGAAATTTTTCCCATTGTTTGGCAAAATGTTCACCTGCGTGCTTAAATATGAATTGCTCTGCTACTTGAAAGAATTCATGAATATGGGTCAAGTATTAAGAGTGTACGCTTCCAACTTCCAGTGGAAGTGTGAGCTTCCTTGCCCTGCAATTAGGGCAATTTTTCTTGTACAATGGTTCAAACATGAAGGTGTACATTAACTGCACCTCTGCCTTTGGATTTGACTTTGTGCAATGTGTATTGATGTCACTACTTGCTGCATGACTTAGTTGTGGAATTTATAGCTCTAGTTCCCCAATAGGCACATATTTTAATATGCATGAGAAAGCATTATTTGATTATTTATGGATTGCTCTTGTGCAGGCTGTGCGTCCTGCCCAATTTTGATATAAATTATTGTTCGTTTGTCTTTCTTTGGAATGCAACTTATGTGCCGTCCTTTTTATTCCTTGAATTTTACCCTGTTCGTATTGCATGTGGCATTTGTAAGGTTGACTAGAGTTTTGTGCTTCGCTTAGAATAACCATCCTTCCATGATAGATATTTGCAGAAATTAATCACATGGGCTTGTTAGGTGGTTTAGGGCATCTTAAGAGTCTTCTCCCCAGTTTTTCCTCTATTGAACTATAAGATTTTCCACATTATCAGAAGAGAAGACACATATCGGTAGTCAAGCATATTTATTTGTATGGTATTAACAAACTCAAGTGGTGCATCTCATGGAGAAGCTGTGGGTATGAATATAAAAGCCACTGAATTTCGTGCATGAGATTGGGGAACTCCTGATTAATGTCAGTCAGTCTGAGAGAAAAGGGACAGTTTACTTTCCTGGAAAAAGAAAACGAGCGATTTATCAAATTATATAAATATCGCGAGGAAAGACAGGTGTCAATACGTGGGCGCGTGCACATAGGGAGGGAGGGTTCATGCAGGGAGGTCCTGATTAATGTCAGTCAATGTGAGAGGAAAGGGACGGTTTACTTTCCTGGAAAAAGAAAATGAACGATATATCAAATTATATGAATAGAGGAAAGACAGTTGTCAATAGGTGCATGCGCGCACAAGGGAGAGCATCTGAAATCTTAGCACATAAAAGAAAGTTGCCATTTTGTTAATCAGGATAGACTGACTGATCATCCTGTTTGACTTAGTATGGGTGTACTTGTGATTTAACTCTGAACTGCTTGATTGTGCTATTGCTACGAATTCTTAGTTTTTGTCAACGTTTGATATGTCAATTAAGAATTCTTGGTGCTTTGATTCTGATATGGTTTAGGTTTCAAGCAATTTTTTTTTTTTTAATGAATATTAGTGAAAAACTGCTGTGGACATCGCTGTATTAGCTTTGAGTCAATGATAGTCTCTTTGGGAAGCTTTTTGAACCAGCAATTTAATGTGTAAGTATCTGACAAGTTCTTGTTTTCGGTTAATGCATCCCAACAGTTGCTGTAGAAGGAAGAATTAAACTTTTTGTTAAGATAATAATGGTGATCCTTGTTTCCGTTTCCTCTGGCTCAGGAAAATATTGTACCATTAGTAGTGCTCACTCTTTTATTAATGAGCTAGGAGGTATAGTTATACCACGAGGCAATTAGAAGAGCAAAAGAGATATAGATGGAATTGAGATACTGTTATTTTATTAACTGTGATGCCTCTCTCTCTCTCTCTCTCTGGTTGTAACATTTGGGGAAATGGTAGTGCATATGACTAGTTACTGATAAGTACATAAGATGATGATGTTGCCGAGAAGATTCCTGAATTTGAGTGATTGAATGTGAAGATTAATGTGGTAATAGTTGCATTGCTGATTCTTTGTTGTTTCTCAAAGTGATCGTCAAAAGAGCTAATGAGGGGTCATTTCTTCAGAGTTGCCTATAGACAATAAGATTTTACGGTGAACCCACCCCTTCTTTACTTTGTCGTTTCTTTCTAGGAAACTCCTTCCGCACCCCTTCTTTACTTTGTCCTTTCTTTTTAGGAAACTCCTTCCTCCGCTCTTTCTTTCCTCATGAAATTCTGGTTGGATTCCAAAGGAGATGTGCTTACCTGTTCTGATTATTTGGAAAGGATTTGTATGTAAATAGTCATAGGTTGTTTCGATTCATTTGATTATTTGTTTGGACAATATTATACAATGTACGCTTGACATCAATCTTGAACGTGGGCATGGTACGTAACTATTACACAAATCTTTGTTTGCAGGTTTTGGAAAAGGCTTTAGAGGTGTGGGACTTGCAGGTCATCCCCCTGAACTCACCAGTTGCTGAGCCAGCGCAGATAGATCCGGAGCTGGAAAATGCCTTCATATGCCATTTGCAGGACCACTGGTTCTGCATTAGGAAAGTGAACGGAGAGTGGTATAACTTCGACAGCCTATATGCGGCGCCACAGTATCTCTCCAAGTTCTATCTCTCTGCCTATTTGGACTCTCTCAAAAGCTTTGGGTGGAGCATTTTCCTAGTGAGGGGGAATTTCCCAAGAGAGTGCCCAATTTCGTCATCGGAAGCCCCCAGTGGTTATGGCCAGTGGCTATCCCCTGAAGATGCCGAGAGAATAATAAAATCTTGCAATACAACGCAACCTCCTCCTCCTCCTCAAAGAAGTCAGACTGATCATACCCTTTCTGACATGGAAGCCGAGGAATTGGAGGCTGCAATAGCTGCCAGCCTGATGGAAACCCCTGCCGTGACCCCTCAAGCAAGTGAAGCTGCAACCCCTCAAGCAAGTGAAGCTGCAACCACTCAAGCCGAGAAGGAAACAAGATAGAGCAGAAGATTGTTTGGCTTTTTAATTTTTTGGAAGAGACTGAAATTTCGACAATGTAGAATTGAAAGAAATTGCAGTTCGGGAGGCATAAAGTTAATCATAATTGTGGAAATACTTTATAAGTTCCGGCAGCTCCTGATAGTAAATGTCCGGACAATTTCATTACAAGAAGCTTACCCCAAAAAATGTGATTCAAGGGGGGTGAGGGTGAATTTTGGTATCATCTTAACAGAGTACTGAACATGGACAGACCCAAAAGCTACCAAGAACTCAGACTCCGATGTTTGTTGATCATGTAGGTTCTTACATGAGTTCCCTAACGATCCGTGTACCATGGGCTGTATGACTGTTTTCCCTGTCCGACAAATTGATGTTGAGCGTAGTTGGTTGAGGAATCGATGAGTCCGTACCAGGAGAGCACTCTCTCCGGAATGAATTACCCTTTAGTACTTTCGTCATTTCCTCATTTAGAAAAAGGCAGGGGAGACATTATTCTACCGTGGTTCCCAGAGAGTTGTGGCCCTCACCGGGCGAATGATGCATTGATGGCCAGCGGGGTCTTCTTTGACCGATCTTGAAGCTATGTCAAGCTGTCCCATAAATGAACTGTTGAAAACGTCGTTGATTGAGAAAGCTGTCTCCCCACCTGACCATTGCACGATCCCACTTGTCTTATCCTCAGTAATTTTGTTAGGAATTTCTAGTTTTTTGGTGGAAATTTTGTTAGGAGTTTTGTAGTTTGAAAAAACTCACTAGTAATTTGCACGCGAAATAACTTAATTAGAGATGATAAATCATATGCTGTGAATCCGATAACAGCTATGTAAATTGTCTTTTACGGATGGGTGGATTTAGAAATGATATCTCAACATTTATTTTTGATGGGTAGAGGGGAAAAAAATGAAAAGTTGGATGTGAATGTAGATGATCATGATCACCCTGATGAGTGCACCGATTCTCCTTAGTTTGCTCAGGAAGAAATGGAAGAGAAAGAGAGAGAGAGAGAGAGAGAGATGGATTGAAGCTTGAGGAGAGGCGATGAGTGATGATGACCGAGGATGCTCTTTTTTGCTTTTAGGCTGGAAATGGGAGACCACCAACGTATCACAACTTTGAACATTCATCCGTCCCCTATTTTCTGTTCTTTTAATATTTTCGAGTAATACTTTAATCCTATATCGACCAAAGTCACTGGTTTCTTATAGAAAACATAAAAAGTAAGAAACTTCATAGAGAGAGAGAGAGAGAGAGAGAGAGAGTCCAGGACATGGGATTACGGCTGCTCCCCTGAACTGGTCTCCGACCTACACGCTCAGATGTTTTAGGACAACGGGTGTCCAAGAATTCGACCCGATCTTTCTTCGGAAATGGGTTCGTCTGATCGGTTGTTTAACAGGCAGAGAACTGTCCACGAAGTGCTTGGTGGAGGTCTTGGTACGATTTACTACTTTTTTCCTCGTTCCCAATCCGTCTCTGCTTTCTTTCCGATCATCGGCCTTTCGATCTTGCCCAATTGCTGATAGTTTCCTCTTCCTCTTTTCATTAGTAATCAGCGCGCTTGACTTTGAATGCAGTGTTGTATCGTTGATGGGTGTTCTTGATTTTGTCGACCATCGATCTTTCTTTGCAATTGATACTTACCCCATAAATGTGCTGTGGCTATCGGGGATTATGATCTGATCCATGAGTTTTCGCGTTTTGTGGTTTTGAGAAATTAATGGTGGATTTCCCTTTTTTGTTTGGTCTGAGTTGAACAGTTGCGGATGTTATATTATGGAGGAGGAGCAAATTGACATGGGGGATACTGGTAGTGACTCTAGCTGCTTGGGTTGTGTTTGAAATATCTGGATATACTCTATTATCGCTATCCTCCTGTGTTCTGCTCCTACTCACCACTATTCTCTTTCTTTGGGCCAAATCGGCAGCCATACTTAATAGGTAAGTCTTCTGTAAATTGCCTTGGTCAACTGCACTAAGAGGAAATGAACATTATTTTTTTTGTGGTCTGATACTTCGGTGCTTATCAAACTGCATCTGACAGACACATGGTTTTCCTTCTGGTGTTTTCGTAATGGATTAGTTATGCGATCACTCGGATGTGAATCTCTTGTTGTCTTTGTCTGGAATATACAGTTAGAACCTTGAATGATGTTGATTAAGAAGATTCTGGTGGTGCATTGATCCTGTTTGAGAGTCTGCAAAATTAGGATCGTGCCATTCCCCGTTTCCTCTTTGTCATCCACTACCACAATGATAGTCTTTGATCTGAGTATATTGCTGTCTAAGCCCCATAAATCTGGACCCCATTTACTACCAACTACTAATCATTTAAAAGAAAAACGAGAAAAAAAGAAATCAATGGTGTAGAAATAGCGATGGATGATCAATGAAAATTGTTTCTAAAGTACCTTGATCTGAGGGTAAATCTGGACATTTACACATTTAAAAAAATGGAAAGAGAAAAGCAGATGATCAATGGTGTAAAATGGACTGATCAATTGAAAATTGGGAGATTTCTAAAGAACCAAATACCTTGGTACTCTCTCTTCTACTTCTAAGTTCTACAGTTTAAATTATAGTTAGTGATTGGAGAAGTGTTGAACCTGTAAATCTGTAAAAAGTCCTCCAGGAAGAAGGTGCTTACTGGTTGAAAATGAATCAACTTGAGTACTGGTTAGTTTGATTTTCATGCTGTAAAATTTATTAATTCAGGATCCTGATGACATTTAGTGAGCCAATGTGATTTGCTCAGCAGCATGTTTGAGCTACAAAAAATATCTTGAACAAGGAATGGCATTGGGCATGTAATTTAAATGTTACCAGCTGGCATGGACTATTCTGTGTCTAGAACATTTGATGTGCTGAGGTTGCATCTAAGATAGAGCTTCCTAATGCCATTGTTTGCTATCAATTCAATGAGTCAGAGAAGATTTGTTTCGCAAGTGTTATTTAAGATACTTAAATCTTGTTGGTGACATCTACCATATGAATGAAATTGCTGGCTAGTAGTATCTCCTTCTTGATGACATATGAGCATGAACCACTGATGACCTTTACATAAGTACGCCACTGATGACATCAAAATCTTTTTCGATTATACTCAGTTTTATTTATGTCTATATTTTTCTTTCGCAGACCTTCTCCACCCCTACCAGAGATGCACATATCAGAAGATATGATGAATGATGTGGCAGCTTTTGCTCGAACTCATATAAATGCTGTGCTCTTGGCTTTCCAAAATATTGCCTTGGGTAAAGATACATGGATGTTTTTTAAAGTCGCTATATCCTTGTTGCTGATTTCCATAGTTGGCAGCCTGACTGATTTCCTCACACTAGGATACACGAGTAAGTTTCATCTCCATTATCTTTTTCCATGATCTGTAGTAGAAAATGAATTTCAAAATGCATATTGCTATAGCGTTGTATTAACCAACTCATTCCTGTCATATGATGATATCTAAGAATCAAGAAGAAATATATAAATCTCGTACCTACCAAATGGCAGGCCTTGTTGTCATCCTCACAGTTCCAGCTCTCTATGAGAAGTACGAAGAACATTTTGATAAGTACGTCATGGCAGGTTATGGCAGCGCTGTGCAGTTCTACTCCAAATTATCTAAGGGTTATATAAGCAAAGTTCAGCAATGGATTGTGGAGCAGAAAAAACTGAGTTGATGTCCTACATCTATCACCTTTATTCCTTTTTTTTTTTTTTTGTGTCTTCTCTGTAACCACTGTATCTTCCTTTTCCATCTCTCTGTCTCCCATTCCATTCCATTTTTCCAAGATGCGGGGGTGGACAGGTTTATTAGTGAGCTTTGAGTGCTTTTTTTAACTCTTCCTTATATGCCTATATTATTTTTTTGTCAATATAGTGTTTTGCTTATCATGTTTTAGTCTGAATTTGGAGCTTCAGGGTTATTTGGAGTCTGTCCAACAGTAGCTTTCACCTGGGGCAAAAATGTTGTGTGGGTATTTGGAGAGAATCCTCCTTGTTCACGGAACAATTGAAAAAGGAAACTTGTATGTACTTACGATTTGTACAAATTTCAATTTCTTTTGGGGCTAGGCTGAACTATGATATACATCGGTGCCTCTTTTACTCTTAATGAAGGCAAACTGCCATAGACATTGTGAACTAGAAGCATCTACAGTTAATTTCTGTTATCATTTCCTCCCTTACCCTTAATTGGAATTACTTGTGGAGAAATTGTAACACCACCAGAGGATCAAAGAAGCATTTTGGAAGATAGCGTGATCGCTTGAGGCTTCAAGTTTCAAGCAAACGAAAACATCCTAGCACAAATTGTCAAAGGCCGTGGTCGTTCCAGTAGCATGAATTATTCCTATCCAGGATCCCAGGACATTCTTGTTGACACCTTGGGATCCAGGAGATTTTATAACATGATTGGCTTGTTCTAACTGTGCAAGTCGGTACAATGTAAGTGCTCACTTACCTGAATGGCTATAATACAAGCACGCTCTACAGCTCAGTTTATATACCAGCACCGCCATTGCCCAATATGAAACCTAGAGACAATCAAATTTTAAAGATTGTGTTTAAGAAAACGACATGGTACGATGGGAATCCATGGTATTAGCGACGGTTGAAAATGAACAGTCAGCGTGGTAATAATAGAAGGGCGAAAGTATTAAATGGGCAACCCTCTGGCATTTGAGGGTGGCTTCCAAGCAGAATAAAGAACAACGCCAAGAATACAGTGGCTGGGGATCAGTAACGTCAAACAGCATTACAGATCAGGCTTCATAAATCAGTTCGGTGCTATTAAAGAGGGATACATAAGAGTATGGAAAATTGGCTTCTCTATTCGTGATTGCTCCCGAAGCCATCCCTGTTCTCATGCTGCCACCCATAATTCTGTCCCTCATGCCCCATGTCACCTGGATAGAACTTGCCCCGCTGGATCTGTGACATATGAGATGGAGGTCCCGGCGGCGGTGGCGGTGGAAGTGGCAAGGGTTGTGGTGCCAATATTCCCTTGCCGTCTCTTACATCAACACTACTACCCCCTCGAGCTGTTTCCATACCCTTGCTTGCTAAAGGAGGTGGCGGAGGAGGATTCAAAGGCAATGTTCCTGCATTTCGCATGTAATCTCCCTGGTATAATGGGACTCTTCCTTGGACATCTGCAGGATTTGCATAAGCATCTCCAGCTCCTTGTCCTCCTGTCGGAGGTTCAAATGGTGCAGCCATCCCAGTGTTCCATGGCTGAGGATAGCCAGCCATGAAATTCACACCACCAGGTGGACCTGGTGGGAATCCCAGCAATGAACCTGGCTCTGGACCACCTTCAGGAGCTGAATCCTGCCGCACCGTATCATAGGGTGTGGGGAAAAATGGCTGAGCTCCCTCAATGGGGAAAGGAGGGAAACCGAAAGGAGGTGGAGGTGTGAGCATTTGATTTGACTGTAATGGCACAACAAAGTTTGGTTGTTGCATAGAATGCAGAGGGTATTCTTGAAAGGGAGAATCTGATAAAACTCCAGGCTGTTTCTCTGGGAAATGGCTAGATTCTTGTTGTGGTCCACCCTGCACATCCATATGGAAACGCCTATCAAACCCTGGAAGACGGTTGTCTGCTTGCAAGTCTGAAGGATTGTTTTGGGCCTGCCCTAAGAAAGCTGGTGGCTTCTGGTGCATAATTGGTCTTGGAGGAGGCTGTTCTCTTCCATGCTGATGGCGAGCCTTGTCGTCACGATCATGAAGCTGTGATGAACCAGGAGAAATAACAGGCCTTGGTGGAGCTCGTGCAGTAGATTCAGAAGCAGTAGATTGTTTGATACTGCGTGCATCTGATTCATTTCCATCTTCCTTTTCTGCATTTGGCTGAAGAAGATCAACATGGGTCTCATGTATATGAGATTCAAATTCACTTTTCTTTAGAAAAGACTTGAGACAGTGGGGTGCTGCACATATAAAGAGTCCCTCCATCATCTTTATGGTTTGAATTTTCTGTATACGTTCATCACACCTGTGTCACACAAAGAATTAACTATTTATTCAGCTCACTTGTCAATAAGATCTCATAAAGTTGTCGATGCTATAAACGATCACTATAAGAGGGTAATTACTGTTCGTTGCCATGAAGACTATAACTTCCGCAGCTGCCATGTCTTCTTAATTAAGAAAAAGGTGAAAAATACCACCACCAATGGTTTGCTAATGGCAACAAAGAAGCATCAGTCTACCCTTACACAAAAGCAATCTGCTTCAACAATTTTCCCTTTTGCACGTACTCAACCTGCTCCTGTTCTGTTATATTCACCTATAGCTTGCAAATGGTAGCAAAGAAGCAATAAGTCTACCCTTAGACAAAGCAATTTGCTTCTTGTAAACATTAATCTTCCATTGCAAGCATTTGGCTTACTACATTAATCTTCCCCATTGCAAGCATTTAGCTTACTACATTATTCTTTCCATTGCAAGTATTTAACTTCCTTTCATTCTGTTATGTTTTGCTAATAGATCATTGCAGAGAGAGATACCCTCAGGCAGCCTGGCCCAAAAGCCACAATCTAATTTACCAATAATATCTGACCAAATTTTCTATCTCAACAAAGAAAATAATTGACTAATGCATTGAACCAACTACAGCACCCAACTTAAATTGCACGCAGCATCGGTATCACCTGATGTAACATTGTTCTCATATAGAAGGCAGACAGGGTATGGGTACATAAATCCAAAAGGGTGAACAAAAGTTCAATTCGGAGAATTTTCCATTCATGAATAAACTCTCCAGTTCACTCCACTTCAGCTGCTTGACTAGAAAATAGGATCCACTACGAGACTAACATTTAGAATAGGTCACACACCATCCAGACTGACTTAATCAATATAAAAATCTCCCAAGCAGAAGAAAAATTGTAAGTTGTCACAGCTGTTAAATAACTATTTGGGTATTCTGACATTAACAGATCAACAGAGGAATGGTACACTTTACTGTAGTGATCCTGACTAGTAAAGAATTTTGAGTTAGCCTCAGCCAGTAAATGTTGTCATTGCATGGTCAAAACACAGAAAGTTTGCATATCAAAAACTCAGTTTGCACTGGCAAATTCTCATACCTAGTCCATTCTCTTTCTCTATCTTATGCCTTTACTTGTTAGTCACAAGAATCTAACATCTACCATAGTCAACGTCACATACAGACCATTTGCTAATGCTTTTCCAGATCAAAATTCTAGTCTTTCCGAGATGATCGAGAAACATTACAGCATCAAACATAGAGATCAGTTAGAGAACCAAAGAATTTGGCAGGTAAAGATAAATTCCAGGGTGGTATTATGAGATGAGGAAGATACGGCAGAAGAGATAGGAAATGATAATTCTTAAAGCAGGCCTCGTTTCACAATAAGTTTAATTGGGGGTTAGTTTAAGTTTCATGTATACACGGAGGCTGCTCTATCAAGCCAGAGCTTGCACTCGTCTTCATTTTCAGAACCCCGGATCCACTAAAATTACACCGACCATACAGCACAAAATGTAACCCAACATCGCTTAAGTAGATGCATTTTGTCGTCACAAGGGCCATAGGAAAGATGTACTTACAGATAACAGATTGAATCACTCCTGGCACAGTCAAGACAAAAGGCATGCTCACAAGGGCTCTGCCAACAAAACAACAATGCGAAACCCGTTAGCAAGGCGGCCGCAGTCCTCGAAATCCACTCGCCCTACAGGCCTAAAATATTCTCCGAGCGCATTGAGGATCAGCAATTGAACAGGCATCCTGAAATCACTAATCATCGTCCTACATTGACACTCCTCAGAGCCAGCTAATCTAATCAGTCCCAACCGGTTAACCCCAACTCCGTTCGAATCAAGCAACGGGGAATGCATTACCAGGCGCCCGTAGATGGCGATCGGGAAGTCGCAGCGGACGCAGAAGTGGACGCGCTCCCCGAGCTGGCGGCGGGACTTGCGGCCGACGGGCTTCACGACGGAGGCGGCGGCGGCGGACCCGAGGCCCTTCGCCACCGGGAGGTCGGCGAGGACGAGGTGGTCGGGGCAGGCGACCGTCACGGTCTCCGCGGGCGACGGCTTCAGCCCCCGCCGCCGTCGGCGATCGGGTCCCTCTTCAATCGGATCTGAAGCATCTTCCCGCCGGGGATCGTCGCGAATCTCCTCCCTCCTCGACCTCGGATTTCCCGGCGATTTCGAGAATTTTTGGAGGAACTTCTGTTCGAATTCTTGGAAAAACCCTAGAAATTGAAAGGTTTTGGGGGGAACAACGGTGTCACCACCGGCGATGGCGGGGGCGGATATTTTTCGGAATTGGATAGAGAGAGAAGGCCGGACGTTCTCTAGAACCAAAACAATAAAACCCAAAAAAAAAATCACATTTTCACAATTGCAATTAAGGCATTTTTATACTTAATTACGACGAAGCCGCCTCAGTTCATCCGGCTTGGGTGTCTGAAAATACTCGGAACCGCCCGGACCGCCCGGAACCGACGAAATGCCTGAAACCGCACGGTCTTGAGGGAACCGTCGGTTCCGATTCCATGGACGGATCCGCCCACCCACGACCGGACCGAAACCTTTTAATATTAAAAAAAAATTACTAAAAAACCCTAAATTAGATCTCATATCCTCACTGCCTTTGTCTTCTTCTCTCTCTCTTTGTCTTTTCCTCAGTTCCTCCTAATCCTATCGCCATTTCGATTCCTCCCCAAGCGTTGATGCCCCCTTGTGTCGGCCGCCACCCGCCATAGCCGCGGAAAATTGTTTCGCAACTTCTATGTTGAAAACCCGACCATGACCTCCTCCTCCTTCCCAACTCATAGACACCCGACCGTTTTATGTTGAAAACCAAAATTATTTTCATCGTCAAGATCGGTTCCATGGATCCACCCGGACAGACGAGACCGCCGGTCCGGTTCTCGAGTGGATCCATGCAACAAACGGTGGATCCTTGCCCAATTTTGAACCGGTCCTTATGCGGTTCCTGTTCTAGGTCGGGAACCACCCGCCCGACCATGCACACCCCTACATCTCGCTTGACTTGACCTAACCCGACTTTGTGTATGATTAATATCTTGAGGAAGGAGGATGGGGTTAACTTGCCATAGGTGGATCAGCCCGTAGATTAAGAAGGCGTGTTAGGTTCAATGGGAAAAGTTGATTTATCCATTTGTTTATATGTATATTGTATTTTTTTTTTCAATTGAAAAGAAATCCTTATTTCATTTTAAGTAAATAATAGAGAGGGACAACCCAAATGAGTTTTGGAATAAAGAACATCCAAAAGAGATTGTGTAAGGCTAGAGGTCCAATTCCGAGGTAGAGAGTGACGTACTTAGGGGCTGTTTGGTTCAGCTTTTTAGAAATGCCCTTGGCAGAATGCAAATACCTTTGAGGTAAATGGGCTTTCCAAAATGCTAGACTGTTTGGTAAACTATAACTAAAAAGTGCTTTAAGGAAATGCAAGACTGTTTGGTAAACATATATTTGAAAAGCCCTTTAGTGTGACTAAATTAAATTTTTAAATTTTAGTATTTTTAAAATTGCAAAAAAGAAACAATGATTATATAACCTTTTACATTTTCATATTGAGAATAATGTAAAAGATACATATTAATAAATTTATTTAAAAATTAGAATAAAAGAATTTGATTATAGATTAGATGCAAAGCTCAACTTTTGACCAATGATTCTTTTAGGTTTGTTTTCAACTTTGAATAGTTTTTTTTTTCTAATTATTATAATATTAATCATATTCGTTAATTAATTATCATCCTGGTATATTAATAAAAATTTGGGCTATTGATTGTCAAAAGATAAAAATGATATAGCAAAAAAAAAAAGGTGAACTTATTCGGCGGATAATAAAGCGACGGATTGTGGATGCTATTTTTTTTTTTTAGTAAACACCGCATATAAAAAGGGAGGTCTTCATTAAGAAAAATAAAATCAAGTTCCTCTCATACAAATTTGACTAGAAATAGTCATTTCATGATATTAAACATTGTCATATATGTCCAAAAAAAGAAAAAAGAAATACGTCATAATAAGTATTACAAACATCAACGGCTTTGTAAACTTATGGTTATTTCATCATGTAAACGTGCCATGTCCGGAGATGCATACGAATTTGAAGCACCCACCCCTTCATTTGTATCATCATGGTCAACTGAATATTCATAATCGGGATCCAATTCTGCTTGTTCAAAATCCATGTCAGTCATGTTATTTCTCCGTATATAATTGTGCAAAGTCATTGCCGCTACCATAATTTGCACTTGTTTTTCATATGGATAACATGGCATATGAGTTAAAATCCTCAACTTCTGTTTTAATACACCAAAGGCTCGTTCAATTGTCGAGCGTAGCGAAATGGGCACGGTTGAACACTTCTCGATATCCCGTAGGTGAAGGACCTTCTCGAAACTCTGGCAAATGATATCTAACTTCTTTATATGGCCCCAAATAACCAGTAGGATTTGGATATCCAGAATCTACTAAGTAATATTTACCTACATAAATATATTGTAAATTTAATCAACATATGCCAATTAAATATATGAATGTATCTAAACTATTGACTAACATACCTGGAGGAGGATGGGGAAAATGTGCATCACGTCTTCCAATAGCTTCATAAAATATACGGGTATCATGAGTTTGTCTCTCCCAACCGGCCCAAACATAGACAAATTCCATATTAAAATTACATATGGCTAACACGTTTTGAGTTGTTATTCCTTTTCGACCAATAAAACAAATTTGATCATACTTAGGTACAACCGCTGGAATATGTGTACCGTCAATAACTCCAATGCAATCCTTAAAATATGGATAAAATCGTCGATCTTTCTTGATCTTCTCTGGAACTTTTCTATATTCTCGATCAGTTGGTTGGATCAAATCTTTTCCCATATCACATACTTTATGTAAAACTAAGCTGAAGTGCCTACTTATGGTTTCCCAGGCGTTGAAAACGCTCTTGTGCTAATCTATTACCTATACCATGTCCTAAAATATGAAGAAACATACCAACCATTTCTTTAACATCGGTATTCCTAGATCCTCGAAGGCCATAACGTGTTACTAAATCATGCGTTAAATTGTTAAATACAATCTTATGCATTCTAAACATATTGTAACACCTTATCGGATTAGCATCTTCGCCCATCAACTCTTTTAACCATACATAACCTGTATATGTTGAGGTCATGCAAGGTTGTTTGCAAAGGTTGGTCGCTTGATAAAGAATTGCAGCTTCAGTGACTGAGATAAGATCACTTAATTCATTTTCCTCTTGCTCATGATTTTCCATTATATGTGAATCATCCATAACTGTTTCAAGTAACAAAATATAAAAAGAAACAATGTATTAACCATCACATATATGCAAACTATCACATTAAGAGAACACCAAATGAAAGCAATTCTAACATCAAACATTAATTGAAATTAGGTTCACAAAGGCTACAAATAAAGATCCATAAATAGAAACAAGTGGAATGACTAAGTTTCAAACATGAAAACAATAAGATGCTAACTATCACATTAAGAGAACACCAAATGAAAGCAATTCTAACATCAAACATTAATTGAAATTAGGTTCACAAAGGCTACAAATAAAGATCCATAAATAGAAACAAGTGGAATGACTAAGTTTCAAACATGAAAACAATAAGATGCTAACATCCTCCTATCTACGAAGACTTGATTCTTTTCTTATCTCATATTTGAGATACTTTACTTTCTTTGCATCATCCTTTAAGCTCATGAAAACTTGTCTATTGTCTATCTTTTCCTTTAAATGAGAAATTGAAAAAAAGTACAAGTCTTCGTCTTCCACAATCTCAGGTATGGAATCTAATATCTCTATGAGGTCTTCATAAGGACCGACTAAACTGGTTGCTTTGGATGCAGCACTGGTAGTGCTCCTACTCTCAACAACTGTAAGCAGCCTGTTAATTTGTGTTCCAAGCTCATCTCTTGTGCTCAATTTCTTATCTTTCTTTCCTTGAGCTTGCATCTTTGAAGTCTGTGTGGCTCTCTTACGAGTTTGAGTTCCAATTGGTTCAACAAAGGTTTCATCCACATGATCCTCAAAGTTTTCATCAGTAGACCCTACAACATCATCAATACCAGGTTGTGTGGTCTCCACATCATTATCAACACGTAAACCTTGTGTAGGATTCCATGTAATTCCTCATGTAGCAACTGTATCTCTGAACATCATATCTAACTTTACTTCAAAATCAGGATGTATGCCTTTCATCCTAAAAGCCTTAAACTTTGAATTAGCCTGTTATAATGAAACATTTGCATAAGTTGTATCATTAAAGGTGAGCTTAACATGAAAGTAAAAAAAGAAGTGAGGAAAACCTGAATTTTACTCTCCCACCATTCGTCACTCGCATCAATGGTTTTCTTCCTTGAATCCAATCCTAGTCCAGTTTCATTGTAAAGCAACGACCTCCATCTTTTTCATTCTTCCTTGAGGTTATCCCACTTACTCTTCATTTTTTGTTTATCATACTTTTTGCCCGTTAGCTCCTCAAACTTATTAATTATGACTTGTCCATCCATCTCTTTTGTTGTTTGCAGGACGATTGCCTTTTTCAATTTGTTCGATGCACAAGTTACAAAAGATTTCTACATCTTCCGAGCTCCAAAATGCCTTTGATGAACTCATCTACTAGTGAAAGAAACAAAAAAAAATCACGATTTTGTATCCATAGCCTAAAACAAAATTTTCATAACCAAAGCATACGAGGCAGTAAACCAACACCCAAAATTTAACCCTAAGTTTAAGAAAAAACGTATTTCTCATTGACTTAAAGAAATAATCAAATATGATCAAAAGAGAACCTCAATGTGAATGAGCTAACTTTGAAGCCAGATTCGAAAACCCAAGAATGGTATATGTGCACAAACACATTGCAACCCAAACAAAGCCCACACGGTTTCAAATGAGGCTCAAACTCAGATTAGTTTCTCTTTTTTGGCACATCCACTTAAAGTAACACATAATTCATGAAATGAAATTGGTAAAAAGTAGTAGAGTCGAGAGATTTTTTTTTGCAAGACAATGCTAAGGCTTAAGGATGTGTAACGCCAAAAACAGCACACTCGTAGTGCAGCACAACCAGAAAAATTCAACAGAGCGCCCCCCTCCCCCCTCCGCACAAATTAAAAAAAGAAAAACCGAAACTCACGACGAGATTACAGGCTGCAGAAATCTAAACGAGCAAGAACAGGACAATCATCGAGCATTGACAACAAGCAACTCTAATAATGTGTCATCATCAGGAAGAAAGAAAAAAAACATTTACAAGCATAAAAATCCAAGCCCAGGGTAGCAATTACAACTTATGTGAGGGCTACAATGCAGACACTTCACAATCAACTGAAGTACCCTCGGCGCGCAACATCCAAAGGTGCAAAATGAACTCTCAAACTCACATTCGGGGCATACCTTTAGTCTTTTAATCTTTCCACACTCTGCAAGCAATTTGATGGCCTCCCAGATCAAAAGCTTTGAAGTTGATTTTCCCGATGCTCAGCTCTTCCAACGTCGGGTACTAGGTGGGCTGGTGCTGAACCAATCTCTAGAATTCCAACAACAACAATTAAAAAAAGCAACCCCAATCAATAACCGAGGCAAAAAAACCCAAAACCCGGTCGTCGATTCCCACCCCAAAGACACCCTAGAGTCACTCGCCTAAAAAAGAAGTAAGAATAGGGACGTACATCTTGGAGAGCTTGTTCGGGGTGCCACCGGTGACCTTGGCGACGCGGAGGAGGGCGAGCTCGGCCTTGAGTTCCTTCAGTTGGGTCAGAAGGTCGGTTGTAGGAGCAGGAAGCAGAGCCGTCACCGTCGCAAGAGCAGGAAGCAAAGCCGTCGCCGTCACAGGAGCAGGAAGCAGAGCCAGAGCCGTCGCCGCCGTCGATTCGCGAGAGGAGGACCTCCGATCACAGTAATGGGTGAGAGACGATCCAAAGATCATGGACTACTTGAAGCGGTCACGTCCACATACCGCCAGTAAATCACACAACCCTATACATATCACCCTTTCAGAAAGCAGAACCCAGAACGTTCCCCGCCGAACGAAGTGAATTCATCAAGCGAAAAGATTAAACAACCACTGCCTCGACATACGCGCAGTTGCGACACCCGATTCCACCAAAAAACAAGGAGGCGATCGATCATGGGCAGCCTCAAAAAGTACCAAAACCAACGACGGAGCGTTCAAAATCAAATCTTCATGCGATAAACCGAAACCACAAGCGATCTTGATTTCGACGCATGAACCAAACAAGCAAGCACAGAAAGAAAGATCCATACCTGGACGACCGCGGCTCGGCTAGCAAGAAGAAGAGCGAGAACCCACCAAGGCGGAAGAGAGAGAAAGCGAGGATGCGGTTCTAGAGAGAGAGAGAGAGAGAGGGAGGCAGAGGAAGAGTCTTTGCTCGCCTTCCTCGAAGCCTATCGGGACAAAGTGCTCGGATTGCTCGGATCTTGGATTCGCTCGCTCATCAAGAGGGTAGAAGATCAGATCTCGCTCGCTCGTCGCGACGAACTTTGGCCTTGATGGAGTCGTGCTCGGAATCAAATCGTGATGGAGTAGTGCAAGTTGGAGGGAGAGAGAGACGAGGAGTAGAGAGTCGACGGAGAACGCTGCAAAAGAGAGGAAACGTGAAAAAAGTTAGGGTTTTGTTCAATATAGGGTAAAATCGGACTTTTAATGAAATATTGAGGGTAAAATAGGCATTCGGTGAAAATTCATTAAACCAAGGGGCCGGCATGCCGAGAATGCTTTTGGGCTTCCAGCATTCTAAAGGTTAGCATTTGGGGAATGGGGGCTCCAAATGCTGAACCAAACACTAATTTTTTTTCCCAAGGGGCTTTCGGGGTTGAAAGCCCCTTGGGAAAGCTAAACCAAACACCCCCTTAGACTTTAGCAACTCAATCTGCAGTTTTATCTCTTGGTCCATGAGTCAAAGCTTAAAATGGTATTGAAGGTAGAGCAGCTTGGCCTTTTGGAACAATTTCGTTGACTAACACTGTGAATTTTGTCGAAAAGACTATTTTATTTAGTAATATGAAATACTTTGATTTTGAAAGTACTTATTACGTAAACTTCGCCATGGAGTTTCCCCTCTACCGCTTGCGTAGTCCCCTTCTACCAGCTGGGTAGGTCTTGTTGCTGTTTCCCTCTCCGATCTTGAAGTTTTCTGCTCACTTCGTGTTTTTCCTTTCTCCCCGGGCCTTTTCTTCGTTGCGCTGAAAACAAACGAAAATCCTCATTTGAGTGTTCTGAAACCCTAATTCTAGCCCCTTTGCTTTTCCTCCTTCATCTTTCTTCACCTCACCATCTCCCTCGATCTTCACTCATCTGAGCTCCCTTCGATCCTTATGCCCGTGAATCATCCAGGTTCCTATTCCCCTACAGACAAAACATGGCTAATCAGATTGATGAGGCCAGGAGACTGGCGGCTCTCTACAAAAGCATGGGTAACCTCTGGAATGCAGTTGATGTCGTGGATATCCCAGGTGCAATATCTCATGAAAAATTACTTGAGTGTCGCAAAACCCTATTTGGTCGATTTTACACAAACCCTGCCTTGAACTTTACTGCTTTTGTAAATACTATGAAAAAAGCTTGGAGGACGGATAAATTTACTTGTGCGATGCTGGAGCCTGGTTTCTTCTCCTTCTCCTTCCAGTTGGAAGCTGAAAAACAGAGAGTGCTTGAATCTGGGCCTTGGTCCTTCTCCAGCCATCTTCTCGTACTTAAGCAATGTGAACCTGACACACCTGAGTTCTGTTATGATTTTAATCATTGTGATTTCTAGGTAAATTTCATCGGCTTACCTTATGGGAGAGTTACTTATGATGCAGTCGAGGAAATTGCTTCCAAACTTGGAGTAATTGTCGAAGTGAAACTGGAGGAGAAAGGAAATAGCAGTTATAAGATGGGTAAAGCCAGAGTAACGATGCCATTAGCAAACCCTCTAAAGACAGGTGTGTTAGTGAATCTAGATAGCAAGAGGCTCTGGGTTGAATTCAAATATGAACGACTGCCATACTACTGTTATTCCTGTGGTAGAATTGGACATTATGCAACGGAGTGTGCTGAAATACCTTACAAGGAATCAGGGTTGGAACAGAACTTACTAGTTCGATGTGGAAATTGGCTGCGAGCTAGGTGAGGGAACTAAGCCCATACGGAAAAATCTTTTATGGGAAGCAGGAGCTCCCTCCTGAAGAAGTGGATGTGGTGCCTGAAACCCCCTATCTTTTGCACTTGCAACAAAACAGAACATTCCAACATTACCTCTACTTCCATATGATTGCAATACCTAGCTAGGGGTAAAGGTAACTTACCAACCCTCCTCATCTCGGGAACTTATCTTGGTTGAAGAGAAAAGCCCCCGAAGAAGGGGCAGCTGCTGCATTGATGATGAATCAGTCTTGATACTATATGAGGAACATATGAAGGAAGCTGAAGTGGGGCTGGATGTGACTCCTCCTGCAAAAGTGAAAGGTAAATGTGTGAAGTCGACTAATTCAAAAAAAGGTAAAAGATTCTATCCATATGGAGCACAATCATCTAAACAACACTCAATGGAGAGTACTCAGCTAGTGGAAACACCTATTAGGGTGGCAGATAAGTCAGGTTAATGGGCTCTGGTGGCTAGCCCCTAATAAGCCACCAAATTACCCATGAAAATTTTAAGCTGAAATTGTCAAGGGTTGGGCAACCCCTTGACAATCTAAGCTTTGCGAGTCACTGTGACTCAAGAAAAGCCCAACCTTGTTTTTATAATGGAAACAAAAAACCAAGAACAGAAAGTGCTCAGATTAAAAAGGAGATTAAATTTTCAAAATTGTTTTATAGTCAATCTAGAAGGTACAACATGGGGCTTAGCTCTTTTCTGAGATGATCAACTGCTCTTATCCATCAATTCCTCCTCAGCTGCAGCAATCTTCACTCAATGTCACCTTGAAAGATAGCAATCAGAGAATGAATATTATTTTTCTCCATGCTCCAAATGATTTCAGAGAGAGAATACTGCTATGGGAACAGATTCATTCAGTTAGTGTGCACTATCGAGTACCCTGGCTTTGCTTGGGTGATTTTAACGACATCCTATATCACTAGGAGAAAGTGGGCAGACACATAACAGAAACTTACAGGTTAACGGTTTTCAGAGACTTTGTCAATCAGTGTTCCTAATGGATTTGGAATGCAAGGGATGTTCCTTCACCTGGTCAAATAACCGTGAGGGCGAGAATCGGTAAAAAAGAGACTAGATAGAACTTTCTATTCACTCGAGTGGAGAATTATTTACCCATAAGCTGAATGTGTAGCTCTTCCAGCAATAGGCTCGGATCACACCCCTCTTTTGATATCCTTGGCTAAACCAAAGCATAAACAACGACATCAGTTTAAGTACGAAGCATACTGGGTTGAGGATGCAGAATGTAAAACCATAGTAAGAGATACATGGCATGAACCTGCTTTACAAGATCTTAATGTAATGGAGAAATTGCAGCAAGTATAACAGCAGTTGACAAAGTGGAGCAAAAACAAATTTGGTCATGCCAAGAAGAGGATTACCTAGCTGAAAGGTGAACTCCAGAACCTGATGAATAGTACACACATTAATGGAGAAGCAACTCAAGTGAAAAAGTTAACTCAAGAAATTGATCAACTATGGCGGCAAGAGGAGATGTATTGGGGCATGAGGTCGAGGATAAGTTGATTAAAGCGGGGTGATAAAAATACTCGATTTTTTCATGCGACAACAATTCATAGAAGATGTCGAAACCAGATTTCAATGCTGAAAACTGACAATGATGCATGGGCACGAGAGGAACAACGGCTGAAAGGAATGACAGAGCAATATTTCAAAAATTTATACACATTAGTGGGTTCCCGTAACTGGCAACCCATCTTACAACTTATCCCCCTACCTTAATGGATGACCAAATGAATAATACATTGATTGCTCCAATTACAGTGGAGGAAATTACTAGAGCTATGCAGCAGCTAGAAGCTTTCAAGGCACCTGGTCCTAATGGGTTTCATGGCATTTTCTACAGAGGGCACTGGCCAGCAATCTCCAAGGATATCCATCAAGCAATGCAGCTTTTCTTTACCTTTGGCCATCTAAATCCTGCACTCAACAGAACACTCATTACATTAATACCCAAAATCCCACACCCTGAAAAACTCGAGCAATATCAACCCATCAACCTTTGTAATTTTCTTTACAAAATAACCTCCAAAGTGCTGACTAACAGGCTAAAACCAATTTTACCTCACATCATCGCAGGGGAACATAGTGCATTTGTGGGAGGCAGGCAAATTCAAGACAATATATTGATAGTTCAGGAGGTGTTACACAGATTACGAACCGGCAATAGAAGAAAGAAGTTTCAGGCTGTTTTAAAACTGGACATGCAGAAAACGTATGATCGCATTGAATGGGATTTCCTTAAAGCCTGTCTAACCAAACTGGGATTCCGTGACCTATGGGTTCAATGGATCATGCAGTGTGTCACCATAGTAACATTCAGCATAAATTTTAATGGGGAGCCCTTACCTTTCTTTAAACCCACCCGCGGCTTACGTCAAGGTGACCCACTCTCACCTTATCTCTTTATAATTGTGGCTAATGTGTTGTCTATCCTGATGAAGAAAGCTATTCAGGAGGGTACACTTACAGGAATTAAATTGAACAGAAGTTGTCCCACTCTGTCCCATCTACTTTTTGCTGACGATTCGATCTTCTTCCTGCACGGCACGATTGTAGAATGTCAAAATTTGGCTACAATCTTAAATCAATACTGCTTTGCCTCAAGTCATGCCATTAACCTGAACAAATCAGGCATTTATTTTAGTAAAGGCTACCCTATAGCTCTAAAGAGAAACATGTCAACAACTCTCAGAGTTCCAGAAATCACAAAGACATGGAAATATTTAGGCATACCTTCAGACTTGGGTCACTCCAAGAAAGACATGTTCGCATGGATCTTAGCTCGGGTCAATTCCAAATTGGACAACTGGAAGGAAAAATTGTTATCCAAAGCAGGTAAGGAAATTCTCCTTAAAGCAGTAATACAAGCCATCCCTCAATACGCTATGTCTATATTCAAAATACGTATATCGATTTGCAAAGCAATTGAGAGGAAGGTAGCATCTTTTTGGTGGAAAAGCAATGAGAAAAAGGCTGGAATTCATTGGAAGAAGTGGGATTAGCTGAAAATCAAGAAGAGTGAAGAGGGTTTGGATTTCAAAGATTTACAAATTTTCAATACAGCTATGCTAGCAAAACAGATGTGGCACATCACTCAAAATCTAGATTCTCTGTTAACTAAAGTACTAAAAGGGTTGTATTACTCACACTGTGACATCTAGAATGCTGGAAGAGGTTCTCGTCCCTCTTGGAGCTGGCAGAGCATCATCAAGGCCAGGGACTCCATACCTCCTCAGGTCATGTACAAGATTGGCAATGGAAAGAACACATAAATTAGAGAAGATTGATGGCTAAAAAGTGGCCCCATAGGAGGCCCAACAACAAATCAAGAGCCAGCCAAAGTAGCAGATCTTATAAACCAAGACACAGGTACATGGAATGAAACTCTTTTACATTCTATGTTTGATGAAAGATGTGTTAAGGAAATTTTAGCCACAACCATCGGACTACCTGATGAAGAAGATAAATTGGTATGGATGCATACAAAATCAGGCGATTACTCAGTTAAAAGTGGCTACTTTATATTCAGGGAAGTCTCAATCATATCACAGGAAATACAAGCAACCTCATCATACTAAGTTAACCCTAACCTCTGGAAATACATTTGGCAGTCCACAACCCCCCCCCCCCCCCCAAATCAAACTTTTCCTCTGGAATGCATGCAATAATGCCCTAGCTACAATGGAGAATTTACATCATCGAAAAATTGTACCTTCCCCTCTATGCCCCCTCTGTAAGCAGGAAGTAGAAACCCTTGAACATACGCTCCTCCTCTGTCCATGGACTGCTCAGGTCTGGAACTCGGCTCCCCTGCATATCCAGATCTCCAGATTCGGCCTAACTCGGCTTGAAGACTGGATCTGTAGCATCCAAGAAAATCCAGCCACCAACTGCAAATTTGATCAAATAGCGGTGATGATGTGGAGCATCTGGAAAGAGCGTAATCAATATATTTTCAATCATCAAACCCCAAAGCCGCAATACACAATCTCTAGAGCAGAGGCGTTAACAGAGAGCTACCGAGCCATAAACAGTAAATCAAAACTCAAGAAAGAGGCAGAAAACTCATATGGAAAATGGCATCCACCTCCTCCAGGTACGCTACGAATCAACATAGATGCTTCCTTTGTTCCAGATCCGGCAGAGGACTTAACATCCAATGACGTGAGAGACCCTCCTCGACACAGAGCCGCCATTGCTTGTGTCTGACGAGATCACCGAGGCCATTTGATGGATGGTTTCGTGAAGCCAGTCGATGCTGCTTCGGCTTCTCAGGCGGAGGCGATAGCCATGGAGGAAACCCTAGCGTTTATCAAGAACCGAAGCTTTCTCTCTCCACAAGTACACTTTGACTACCTCTCTCTTGTGCACGCGTTAAAGTCTTCCACCGAACTCAGTTGGGAAGTGCAATTGATCGTGGGCGGGGCCAAAGTCAAACTCGCTCGTCTTCCGAGCCTTTCCTTGGCCCATTGCAGCCGAAGCTCAAATCTCCTCGAGGATTGGACAGCTAAGGCGTGTCGAACCAATACTCTCCCCTCTAACTGGATATCCAACCTCCCCTGCTTTATTTGATCTTTTATACACTGATGTTCTTGGTGTAATATTTCATGATATGCAATAGTAAATCATGAGCTACTGTTTTCTGATAAAAAAAAAGTACTTATTACGTATAATGTGAGAAGATCAGGACATGGAAATTGTAAACTTTTTTTTATTACATGCTTGGCAAGTGTCTAGTGGACACTTGTTAATGTGTAATATATAATGAGCATAAATGATAACATTAGTCACATTTTCGAGCATATGATGTGAAGAAAGATGCAAAATATGAAGAGAAAAATTCAAATATGACACAACATGAGATACTTAATTTTATAAGTTGATATGACAAGCCACAATACACATAATGTACCTTTTTAACTAACATATTCATGTTTTTGACAAAAAAAAATTAATATATTCATAAGTTATTGATACAAATTGCAACAAATTACAAATACAATTAGAGACAATGACACATATATTTAATATAGTATTTAAAATTTTCAATTAGTTCAATCTAATTCCTCAAATTTCCATACAAAATCAAATTATTCCCAATGATTTTGAGAATTTTTGGAAGAACTTTTGTTTGAATTATTGGAAAAATCCTACAAATTGAAAGGTTTTGGGGGTGAACAATAATGTCACCACCAGGCGACGGCTGGGGCAGATTTTTTTGGAATTGGATAGAGAGAGGAGGCCGGACAGTCCCTAAAACCAAAACCATTAAAAAAAATTCACATTTTTGCAATTGCAATCAAGGCATTTTTACACTTAATTATGACGAAGTGACTTCACTTTATTCGGCCTGACCTGACCTAACTTTATATATGATAAATATCTCGAGGAAGGAGGATAGGGTTAACTTGCCATAGGTGGATCAGATTGTGGATTAAGGAGACGTGTTAGGTTCGATCAGGAAAACCGATTTATCCATTTGTTTATATGTGTATTGTATTTTTTTATTGAAAAAAAAAAATCCTCATTTCATTTCAAGTAGATAACATAGAGGAACAATCCAAATGAGCTTTGAACAGAGAACATCCAAAAGAATTGGGGCCGGGGGGGGGGGGGGGTAGCAGCCCAATTCCAAGGTAAAAAGTGGCGTAGTTGGGCTTTAGTAACTCAATCCGCGATTTTATTTAGTTTTCTCGGTTCACAAGTCAAGCTTAAGAAAGGCATTGGAGTTAAAGCGACCTGGCCTTTTTGAACAACTTTGTTGACTAGCAATGTGGATTTTGTTGAAAAGACTGTTTTGTTTAGTAATATGAAATGTTTTGATTTTGAAAGTATTTATTACGTATATTATGAGAAAAGCAGGACACAAAAATTGTAGACCTTTTAAGATTACATGCTTGGCAAGTGTCTATTGGAAAATTTTTACCAAAAAAAAAAAAAAAAAAAAAAAAAAAAAAAAAAAAGAAGTGTCTATTGGAAACTCATTATTGTGTAATATACAATGAGTACAGATGATAACATCAGTCACATTCTCATAAACATGAAGTGAAGAAAGATGCAAAATACACCACCGCCTACGGTGACTTAGTTGGATAAGGCTCCCATGATCCTTTGCGAGGAGGAGATGAGTTCGAATCCCGCTGGCTACACGGGATCTTAAGCGTGACGTCAGGGTGGTAGCAGCCCAATTCCAAGGTAGAAAGTGGCGTAGTTGGGCTTTAGTAACTCAATCCGCGATTTTATTTAGTTTTCTCGGTTCACAAGTCAAGCTTAAGAAAGGCATTGGAGTTAAAGCGACCTGGCCTTTTTGAACAACTTTGTTGACTAGCAATGTGGATTTTGTTGAAAAGACTGTTTTGTTTAGTAATATGAAATGTTTTGATTTTGAAAGTATTTATTACGTATATTATGAGAAAAGCAGGACACAAAAATTGTAGACCTTTTAAGATTACATGCTTGCCAAGTGTCTATTGGAAACTTTTTACCAAAAAAAAAAAAAAGTGTCTATTGGAAACTCATTATTGTGTAATATACAATGAGTACAGATGATAACATCAGTCACATTCTCATAAATATGAAGTGAAGAAAGATGCAAAATACACCACCGCCTGCGGTGGCTTAGTTGGATAAGGCTCCCATGACCCTTTGCGAGGAGGAGATGAGTTCGAATCCCGCTAGCTGCACGGGATCTTAAGCGTGACGTCAGGGTGGTAGCAGCCCAATTCCAAGGTAGAAAGTGGCGTAGTTGGGCTTTAGTAACTCAATCCGCGATTTTATTTAGTTTTCTCGGTTCACAAGTCAAGCTTAAGAAAGGCATTGGAGTTAAAGCGACCTGGCCTTTTTGAACAACTTTGTTGACTAGCAATGTGGATTTTGTTGAAAATACTGTTTTGTTTAGTAATATGAAATGTTTTGATTTTGAAAGTATTTATTACGTATATTATGAGAAAAGCAGGACACAAAAATTGTAGACTTTTTTAGATTACATGCTTGGCAAGTGTCTATTGGAAACTTTTTACCAAAAAAAAAAAAAAAGTGTCTATTGGAAACTCATTATTGTGTAATATACAATGAGTACAGATGATAACATCAGTCACATTCTCATAAATATGAAGTGAAGAAAGATGCAAAATACACCACCGCCTACGGTGACTTAGTTGGATAAGGCTCCCATGACCCTTTGCGAGGAGGAGAGGAGTTCGAATCCCGCTGGCTGCACGGGATCTTAAGCGTGACGTTAGGGTGGTGGGTCCTTCGCTAGCGTCACCCCGGGTTTACCTCGCATGCCGACTGTACGAGGGTTCCTGAGTTACCAAAAAAAAAAAAAGATGCAAAATACGAAGAGAAAAATTCAAATATGACATGACATGAGATATTTAATTTTATAAGTTGATATGACAAGCCACGGTACACATGTGTAACTTTTAAACTAATACATTCATGTTTTTGACAAAATAAAAAAGAAGACTAATATATCCATGTGTTATTGATACAAATTGCAACAAGTTACAAATACAATTAGGGACAATGACACATATCATTCATAGGCTTTTATTTATTTTTACTTTTTTAATGTGGTCCTTGAACTATTTTTAAATATTTAATATAATACTTAAAATTTTCAATTAGTTCAATCTAATTCTTCAACTTTCCATGCAAAATTAAATTATTCTCGGCGATTTCAAGAATTTTTTGAGGAACTTCTATTTGAATTCTTAAAAAACCCTAGAAATCGAAAGGTTTTGGGGTTGAACAATAGTGCCACCACCAGCAATAGTGGGGGCGGATTTTTTTGGAATTGGATAAAGAGAGGAGGTCAGACAATCCCTAAAACCAAAACCATAAATTTAAAAAAAAATCACATTTTCGCAATTATATTTAAGACATTTTTATACTTAATTACGACAAAGCGGCCTCGCATCATTTTGCCCGGTCTAATTCAACTTTGTATATGATAATTATCTCGAGGAAGGAGGATTGGGTTAACTTGCCATAGGTGGATCAGAGTGTGGATTAAGGAGACGTGTTACGTTCGATCAGAAAAGTCGACTTATCCATTTGTTTATATGTGTATTGTATTTTTTTTATCCAAAAAAAAATATCATTTCATTTCAAGTAGATAATATAGAGGAACAATCTAAATGGGCTTCAGAATAAATAACATTCAAAAGAGATTATGGGGGGCTAGAGGCCCAATTTCAAGATAGAGAGTGGCATAGTTGGGTTTTAGCAACCCAAGCCCGGTTTTATTTAGTTCTCTCAGTCCATGGGTCAAGCTTAAGAAAGGTATTGAAGCTAGAGCGGCCCGGCCTTTTTGAACAACTTCGTTGACTAACAATGTGGATTTCATTGAAAAGACTATTTTATTTAGTAATATGAAATGTTTTGATTTTGAAAGTATTTATTACATATATTATGAGAAAAGCAGGACACTAAAATTGTAGACTTTTTTAGATTACATGCTTGGCAAGTGTCTATTGGAAACTTTTTACCAAAAAAAAAAAGTGTCTATTGGAAACTCATTATTGTGTAATATACAATGAGTACATATGATAACATCAGTCACATTCTCATAAATATGAAGTGAAGAAAGATGCAAAATACACCACCGCCTGCGGTGGCCTAATTGGATAAGGCTCCCATAACCCTTTGCGAGAAGGAGAGGAGTTCGAATCCCGCTGGCCGCACGGGATCTTAAGCGTGACGTCGGGGTGGTGGGTCCTCTGCTAGCGTCACCCCGGGTTTATCTTGCCAACAGCCGGCTGTACGGGAGTTTCCGGGTTACCGAAAAAAAAAAAAAAGATGCAAAATATGAAGAGAAAAATTCAAATATGACATGACATGAGATATTTAATTTTATAAGTTGATATGACAAGCCACGGTACACATGTGTACCTTTTAAACTAATACATTCATGTCTTTGACAAAATAAAAAAGAAGACTAATATATCCATGTGTTATTGATACAAATTGCAACAAGTTACAAATACAATTAGGGACAATGACACATATCATTCATAGGCTTTTATTTATTTTTAATTTTTTAATGTGATCCTTGAACTATTTTTAAGTATTTAATATAACACTTAAAATTTTCAATTAGTTCAATCTAATTCTTCAACTTTCCATGCAAAATCAAATTATTCCTGGTGATTTCAAGAATTTTTTGAGGAACTTCTATTTGAATTCTTAAAAAAACCCTAGAAATCGAAAGGTTTTGGGGTTGAACAATAGTGCCACCACCAGCAACAGTGGGGTCGGATTTTTTTGGAATTGGATAAAGAGAGGAGGTCAGACAATCCCTAAAACCAAAACCATAAATTAAAAAAAAAAATCACATTTTTGCAATTATAATTAAGGCATTTTTATACTTAATTATGACAAAGCGGCCTCGCATCATTTTGCCCGGTCTAATTCAACTTTGTATATGATAATTATCTTGAGGAAAGAGGATTGGGTTAACTTGCCATAGGTGGATCAGATTGTGGATTAAGGAGACGTGTTACGTTCGATCAGAAAAGTTGACTTATCCATTTGTTTATATGTGTATTGTATTATTTTTATCCAAAAAAAAAAAGAAAATCATATCATTTCAAGTAGATAATATAGAGGAACAATCTAAATGGGCTTCAGAATAAATAACATCCAAAAGAGATTATGAGAGGCTAGAGGCCCAATTTCGAGGTAGAGAGTGGCATAGTTGGGTTTTAGCAACCCAAGCCCGGTTTTATTTAGTTCTCTCAGTCCATGGGTCAAGCTTAAGAAAGGTATTGAAGCTAGAGTGGCCCGGCCTTTTTGAACAACTTCGTCGACTAACAATGTGGATTTCATTGAAAAGACTATTTTATTTAGTAATATGAAATATTTTGATTTTGAAAGTATTTATTACTTATAATATGAGAAGAGTGGGACATGGAAATAGTAAACTTTCTTAGATTACATGCTTGGCAAGTGTCTATTGGACTCGTTATTGTGTAATATACAATGAATATAAATGATAACGTTAGTCACATTTTCGAGAATATGACATGAACAAAGATGCAAAATACTAATAGAAAAAACCTTTCTTGCAAGTATCAAAGCAAATGTAAGCCCCATCAAATAATGATAAAAAATTTGGCAATGGCCTTTCAACTTTCAATTTAAAATTGCTTGAAGGGTTTGCAGTGTAAAACTCTCTTAAGTAGTCGTACATCTGTGCATATTCCTTATTGTAATTGCCTTGTAGTTCATTCAATACTTTTAGCTTTGTTCTCCTATATTGACTCAAAGTGACATTTACTCCTAGTTGTTCTCTAACTAATTTCTTTAACTCAAGTGCTTTGATTTTAGACATTGTAGAAATAAGAATCATGAAGTGCTTAGATAAATAAGTACTAGACACTCTTTATTCTCAAAAGTGATACTGCATATATGATGATTTATGGGCACACCTAGCTCTTACAAAGCATTTTGTGTTCTTAGTGTATTTGATTGCTCTTTGCTTATCCACATAATACTTCAAAATTGCATTTTTGAATTCAGTTGCATCCTCAAATGTCATACCAATAACAAATACTGGATTTGTACCACTTTGTTCATATGATGGGAACCTACTTCTCCTCCTTGAAATAACATCAACCTCTTCGTCACCCTCATCATTTAAAATTGATTGAAGATTGTCTTCCTCATCTGAATCAGCAAACTTTGTTTTGTACCCAGAATCATCTAACGATTGAGCCCCATCCACAATCGGTGGTTGGGAAGTATTAGTTGTCTCACTATAAGTGCCAATTTTGAGCCTATGTCTTGCCGAAAATTCCTTTAATTTTCTCCTTGCATCAACCGGTTCAAAATCATCATCATCACTCGATTGTTCCACATCCACCAAATTATGTGCATCATCATCCTCTTCCTCATCTAGATCCCTATTGGCAACTTCAACCCAATTCCCATTATTATCAGTATTCCCAATCACAGTTTCAAATATATTACCAACCACATTATCAACTTTTTCCATTTTCACATTAGACATACCTCTAGTTTCCATCTCAACACCCTTCATCTCAACTCTTGTCTCTTCATCATCAACATGCTCAACAAATAGCTTAATATTTTTATAGTACAGATGATGATAAAATAGATCTATCACATTAAAGTTATCCCATAAATACCTAAAAGTTATTCCGTCTACAAGAGTTGTACTTCCAAGAAGTCTGTAAAAGAGTTTCTCTATTTTACACACATCCAAAGCCTTAATAGCTTCAATTATATTAGACGATGAACTCTTACTTAAACTTATATCAGCAACACCAGCCTTCCACCTATATATTCCAGCAGAGGGCCAACTTGAAATTTACCTCCATGGCAAACAGTGACATAAACTTTGTTCTTGGCCATTGGACCTACAAGGGAATAGAAACAAAGAGCATAGCACTTTCAATCATCAAATTATTAAAGCAATATTCAAGTTCTAAATTGAAGATATTTTTATAAAAGACTAACAATCAATACAGAAACAACAAATTAGCACAATGCGCTTTACAACCACAATGCAACTACATGATCAATAGTGAGAGCGAGGGACCTATTATCGCCTTTCAATATGTGATGTTCTAATTTGTTATTTTAATTTATTGCAAAAATTGGAAAATGCAAAACAACCATAATGCAGAAAGTAAAATGCCCCTATAATGTAGAGAGTAAAACACATTTGCAAAAAAAAAAAAAAATCGTAATATTACCATGACATACCCAACTGCTGTAATGTAGAAAGCCATACCTGCGTGAGGAGTCGCCATCGTCGTTGCTGCCCCCGTCGCCATCCTCGACGCCGCTCGCTTCGCCGCTAAAATGCCGAGATGCCCGCAAGACAAATCTTTGCACGAACTTGCAATCGTCAAAGAAGAGAACACAAAGTCGATGGGTGTCAAACTGGAGCTCTCTGAACTCCAAGTAATGAAGAAATGAGGATGCCAACTGATGTCGTTTTGCATAATGCAGAGATTAAAGCACCTTTGCAAAACAAAATAAATCGTAGCATTACCATGAGATACCCAAATGCTATAATGTAGAGTGTTAAATATGACTCGAGTTTGAGCATTTGCTAAAACGCGAAATTTGGTGGATTCGCGAAGGAGTTGCTGGACTAAAAGAGGAAATATAAAAATAAAATAAAGAAGGAAAGTTCTTTGCTGCAAAGCTCGAGGATTCCGAATTGAAGGAAATCAATTCGTGAGTCTTGGCGTGAAGGAGTCCACGCGTGAAAGAAAAGGAAACGAAGGTGGGCCCATGGTCAAAGTTTTGACCTCATGGGCACACCTATAAAAGAGGCCGAAACCCTACGTAGAAGAGGCAGAGGGGAGCCGCGAAAGAGGGTTTCTTCTTTTCGGTGAGTTGCTGCCGCATGAAGCCACACACGATCGTTGAGCGAAGCCGCATATTGAAGCGCCGTTATTCTAGCGAGTGCTTGGCGGGTTTTTTTTTTCGTTCGTGCAATTACATCTAAGAAGTTTAGCGTTTGTAGTCGATCAAATCTTGAGGTAAGATTTGCATGTAATTTCTCCGTGAGATTGAGAGATTATTTTTGAGGAATTTCGGGGCTAAACACTGCGTGCGTTATTGGGTGTAATTGGGGCTTGGGAAACACCGAGAGAGTGTTTGAGTGACTTGAGTGTGTAATCTCCTTGTATCGCTTGATCTATAGTGAAATTCGCTGCTGCTCTCCCCGTGGACGTAGGTCTTTACGACTGAACTACGTAAATCTGGTGTCCGATTTATTTTTTCTTCTTCCGTCTGTATTTTGTTCGATCGCTCGCCCTATCGCAACAAGTGGTATCAGAGCTTGGTTTGGCTAAGTTGAAGCAAATCGATGGCGACAAAAGAAGTAAAAGTGAGAATCAACAAATTTGATGGGAAGGATTTCAGTTTTTGGAAGATGCAGATTGAAGATTATCTTTACCAGATGAATCTGCACTTGCCTTTATTTGGGGAGAAACCAGAGACGATGAAGCAAGCTGATTGGGATTTGCTGGATAGACGAGCTATGGGTGTTATTCGCCGACGTTGGCTCGTAACGTTGCGTTTAACATCCCGAAGGAGAAGACCACCTGATTTGATGCAAGCCCCGTCGGATATGTACGAGAAGCCCTCTCGCGATCAACAAGGTCTGTTTGATGCGACATCTATTTAACTTGAAGATGAAAGAAGGTGCGTCGATTCTTGCAGATCATATCAATGAATTCAATGTGATTGTTAGTCAATTGAGTTCAGCTTGAGATTGATTTTGAAGATGAGGTACGTGCTTTGATTCTATTATCCTCATTGCCTCGATAGTTGGAATACTACCGCATCGCTTGTTAGTAATTCCTCCGGGTCAACAAGTTTGACGTTTGATGGGGTTCGCGATTTAATTCTGAGCGAGGATATTCGTAGAAGAGAATCTGGCGAATCTGTATTTACTGCTCTAGTATGTGAAAATAGAGGAAGATCTGTAACACGCGTGGGTAATTGTAGTACTAATATGAACAGACGTAGTCAATCTAGAACTGCTAATGTTGTCTGTTGGAGTTGTGGCAAGAGGGGGCATCTTAGAAGGGATTGCCTTAAGCTGAAGAATGAGAAGGGTAAGGGAATTATAGTTGATTCTGCAGATAATGTTGCAGCTGTAGCAGATAATGCTGATTATGTTTTGTCTATCACTAATAATTCATCGCTTGATGGATGGATTATGGATTCTGGTTGTTCTTTTCATGTCACACCAAATGAAAACTGGTTTATCACTTATTAGTGCACGGGTAGTGGTAAAGTCCAGTTAGGAAACAACGCTGAGTGCGATGTTGTGGGTGTTGGTGATGTTAAAATTAGAATGCATGATGGTATCGTGAGGACATTGACTGGAGTGAGACATGTTCTGGAATTGAAAAAGAACTTAATTTCCTTGGGTGCCCTAGATTCAGTTGGTTGTAGGTATTCTTCAAAAGGTGAAGTTTTGAAGGTTGTTCGAGGTGCCCTAGTGATAATGAAAGGAATCAAGCATGATGGCTTGTATAAACTTCAAGGTGAGACAGTGATAAATTCCGCTGCGGAGACGTCAGATGCATCTGTTCGAGAGTCTTTTGACTGCTCGAGGAAGACCTGGGTGTTTGTGCCAAGGCACAAGTTTGATGCTGATGTCAGGATCTCGCAGTCAAGAGTTTTGATCGAGACGGAGACTGGTAAGTCGATCAAGCATGTGCGAACTGACAATAGCATGGAGTTTTGCTCAGAGCTAGCAAATAAATACTGCATGAAAGAGAGCATAATGAAACACCACACTAGTGTTAGCAAATCACAACAATTTGCAGAATTGGTGAGCAGAACATTACTAGAGACGGCCTGAAAAATTATCTTTAGTGCTGGTATGGTTAGGAGATTCCTGGTTGATGTGCTAAGTATGGTAAGCTACTTGGCGAATAGATCCCCATCAACTGCTATTGAATGGCGAACTCCTGATGAAGAAGTGTGGTCAGGTAACGTTGCTAATTATTCTATTCTTAGAATGCCTGGTTGCCCGTGTTATTTTCGAGTGAGTAATGGTAAGCTCGATGGGAGGGCAAGATGCATATTCCATGGCTATGCACAAGGTGAGTGGGGCGATCAGTTGTGGTGCTCAGATATAAATTCACTGTTAATGACGGAGAAGTTACCCTTGATGAGTCTCAAGTACTTCCGGCTAGGAGTGATTATAGCAATGTTAATACGGATCTGGACGGTGTTCAGCTTGAGGTGGAGTTGCAACCAGAAACTCCTGAGGTAGCGAGTACATGTACTAGCAAAGTAATTGACACATATGGTATTTGTAGCGAGGTAGAGCTTATAGAGCCAACAGTTGCTGTAACTGCTGAAATTAACAATGTACGTTTTCGATCTCCTGATAAATATGTATGCAACAATGATTTTGCTTTATTTGCGATTGAGGAGGTTGCGTCAGAAAATCCTTGCGAAGTAGTTAAAAGTGCATGTGGAGTTGGTATTCTGATGAGGTCCTCAGTTATGGCAAAGTTCAAGCGAGGCTTGAACTTGAATAATATCTGTGGCGGTTAAGCCCATCGGGGGCTATGGGAAAGTAGTAGCAAAATTTGAATTTTTACGAAGCGATTGTTATTTGGCTTAAACGTCGAGCCAATGTGGAGATTGTTAAATATGACTCGAGTTTGAGCGTTTGCTAAAATGCGAAATTTGGTGGATTCGTGAAGGAGTTGCTGGACTAAAAGAGGAAATATAAAAATAAAATAAAGAAGGAAAGTTCTTTGCTGCAAAGCCTGAGGATTCCGAATTGAAGGAAATCAATTCGTGAGTCTTGGCATGAAGGAGTCCACGCGTGAAAGAAAAGGAAACGAAGGTGGGCCCATGGTCAAAGTTTTGACCTCATGGGCACACCTATTAAAGAGGCCAAAACCCTACGTAGAAGAGGCAGAGGGGAGCCGCGAAAGAGGGTTTCTTCTTTTCGGTGAGTTGCTGCCGCATGAAGCCACACACGATCGTTGAGCGAAGCCACATATTGAAGCGCCGTTATTCTAGCAAGTGCTTGGCGGGTTTTTTTTCGTTCGTGCAATTACATCTAAGAAGTTTAGTATTTGTAGTCGATCAAATCTTGAGGTAAGATTTGCCTGTAATTTCTCCGTGAGATTGAGAGATTATTTTTGAGGAATTTCGAGGCTAAACACTGCGTGTGTTATTAGGTGTAATTGGGGCTTAGGAAACACCGAGAGAGTGTTTGAGTGACTTGAGTGTGTAATCTCCTTGTATCGCTTGATCTATAGTGAAATTTGCTGCTGCTCTCCCCGTGGACGTAAGTCTTTACAACTGAACCACGTAAATCTAGTGTCCAATTTATTTTTTCTTCTTCCGTCTATATTTTGTTCGATCGCTCGCCCTATCGCAACATAGAGAGTGAAACCTACGTGAGGAGGAGTCGCCATTGCCGTCATTGACCTTGTCGTCGTTCCCGATGCCAATTGCTTCGCCAATGAGATGTCGAGACTCCCGCAAGAGAGGTCTTCCCACGAACTTGCAATTGTCAAAGAAAATAACACGAACTCATGACGAGCATCGAACTCGAGGTCAATGAGCTCCAAATAATGATGGGCGCAGAACTTTAACTTGGGAGGGGACCCAAATCTCAAGAGAACTGCATATCATCTAATTTGATTTAGGGCTTAGGGTTCAAAGGGAGATCGAGCATCAATTTCTTTCAAAGGGAATGAGACGATGACACAAGTTTGGGCTTTGAGTTCAGATGATTTTGGGAAGAAGAAGAATAAGACATGTGATTCGAACAATGAAGAAGGAAAAAGAGACACATGGGAAAGGGACACTTGGGAATAGCGGAAGGAAAGATCCGGCGAGGGTCGACGGCCCTCGCCTAGTCCGGCCAAGGGCTGCCGCCCACTGGGGGTCGCCTTAGCGGGCAGCGGCCCTTGGCCCGACGGGGGCGAGGGCCACCGACCCGCCCCAAATTGGGGCGAATGCTCGCAAGCCCCCGTTGCCGGTCGGCTAACCCTTCCCCCTCCGTCACTAGCCCTTCCCGACGACGGTGGGGAGGCGGCGGCCCTCGCCGCGCTCCCCCTTTTTTTTAATTTTTTTTAATATTTGTATTTGTATTTTTAAATTTTTTAAATAAATTTAGTTTTAAATTAAATATAATTAATTTTTATATTAATTTTTTACCATGCAGCACCAAAACAACGTTGTTTTTGCATTGTCAAGACGGCCACGTCGGCGTGCAAAATGACGCCATTTTGCAATTACTTTGCATGAAGTTGCGCACGTCAAAGATTTTGGTCGAATTGGCATTTAAGTGATCAATTTCTCTCTGATTTTGGCACTTAAGTGTCACTTTCGTAACTTTTGACACTTGAAGCCCAAATTGATTTTTAAAAATGGATTTTGGTGTTCTTAGCTATATGATGGAATTATGTGTGATTTTGATGGTTTTTATGTACTATGATGTGCAATTGAGTGCTCGGTGGTCGTTATTGATTATTATTGCAAGACTCAATTTTATGGGTTTTTAAATAGAAAAAATGCTAGTCTTCGGTTTTTTACGCCGATTTTTATGTACTATGTAAAATTGTGGAGTTTTGAATTGGGAGCGTACCAAGTTTGATGGTTTGATTTAAATGCGTGACCACGCACGATTATTTTACTGGGAGATTTTTAATACGAAGAAAAGTGGTCAAGTTTATTATTTAAAACGAGGCATTTGAATGCAAGGCATGGTGTTTTTGGCTAAATATGTGCTCTTGTGGTCACCTAAGTACCCTGATGTGTTTACGTGGGGTACTGAACCCGTCCTGATGCGTTTACGCAGGACAATGCCTAATTTTTTTGGATGCCCAATAGGGATTCGGAAGCCGGTTGTAATGGAAGCTGGGCCAATGCTCCTATGTGGAATGCCATCTAGGCAGGGGTTTTGGACAATGTCATGCCTGACAGGGTGGGACGATGCTCGATTATGCTAGATGACCGTTGACTGTTGAGTTGGCCGTGGCCAATAGGTCGTAATAATTGGAACACACCTGAGTGGTTGTAATAGATGCGCCTGATTATGGAATGAAATTGTGTGACACGATATGTAACATGTCATAACGGTTTAGTCTTATAATCGGGACCCATGTGATTGAAATGATGTATTCCAGTTATTAAAATGTGCTTGTTGCATTGATGATGGTATATATGTTGAGCTAACGTGCAGGTACGCACCGAGATGAGGTAAGTTCTGTATGGTGTGTGCTTAGGACCGCCTTCGAGGCGAATTTGCATCCTAATCGAGGTTTAAGGTTTTGACTTGTTGAGATTTTATCTCACCTCGTTATGGGCTAACATTTTTCAGGGCCATAGCATGGAGATCTGCTGAGTATGGATGTGGTGGATGCAAGATGCGACACCTATTGGCTGGCCCTGCCGTTAGCGAAGTTTAGGGTGACCTTGATCCCCGAAGGTTTTTGAGAGAGTCGGTTGGAAGTTGCTAGCGTAAGGACTTGTAAATCATTAAATTTCCTAGGGACAACAATGGTTAAATGAATAAGTTGTTTTCCGCAACTTTTGTTTTGATTGACTATCTTTATTGTTCATTTATTGACGGGTGTTGTGTTTAATTCGCTTCCGCATGCGTTTAATTGAAAGATAAAAAGAATGGGTTGGCAACGCGTCCTAGGACGTCGCAAATTTTAAATCGACCGCTGAAGGATGTGTGCGCGCTCAGGGTTCGGGGCATGACATATATGATATCTACTTGATTCATGTCGTTTTTATTCTCACTTTAGGTTTTTTTAAGCTTAGTATAACATTAGTGGCCTTATTCTATAATAGTTCGAACATTGTGTTTAATTTACATGTTTGAATATACATATACATACATACATACATACATACATACATGCATACATACATACATACATATTGGTCTCACTTCTCTCTTCTATGCACATGTGCTTGCGATACTCATAGGAATCAAACCTCGAATCCAGTACTCTTCAGCCCCACCACCAATCTCTTCACCAATAGAGTCGCATGCCTATTGGCCATTTTTGAATATATGATAAGTGAGTTTTTTTTGGGAAAAAGCCACAAAAAACCCTAAACTTTGCCTCGAGTGATAGATTTACCCTGAATTTTGTTTTGTGATGTGAAAAACTTTGAAATTTGTTAACTGTGACACATTTACCCCAAACTTTTATTTGTGATACAAAAAATCCCGAACTTTCATTTGTGTGACACATTTACCCTAAATCATAAGGGCGTTTTGGTCTTTTTACTTTTAAAAACTTTTTTTTTTCTTCTTCTTCTTCCTTCCCTCCACCGGCGGAGGGAAGCCGGCGTTCGGCGAGGGCCTCCCTCGCCAAATCTGGCGAGGGCACCCTCCCCCTACGCCGGTGGAGCACCCGTCGCCCGGATCCGGGTGAGGGCACCCCTTGCCGACGTTGGGCGAGGAGGCCTCGCCCTTCGCCGGAGGGCCTCCTCACCCGACGCTTCCTCCACCAACTCCACCATGGCCGCGGAGGGAAGAGAGAAGAAGAAAAAAAAATAAAAAATAAAAAGAAAAAACAGAAAAAATAAGACGAAAATAACCTTAATGAGGTAAATGTGTCATAGTTAGCAAACTTCGGGGTTTTTTACGTCACAAAATAAAGTTCGGGGTAAATCTGTCACTCGAGGCAAAGTTTGGGGTTTTTGGTGGCTTTTTCCCCTTTTTTTTTTCATAAATCAAGCATTCTTTGTCTATTTAAATTCAATCTCACAGGCCCTAAGAAAGCCAAAAGATTTTTGTATACTTCCTCATGAGAAGTCATAGTCATGAAAATCTAATTGATTGCAATTTTCTCTTAATCTTAGATAAAGACAGATGAGTTTATCCAACATAGAAATTAACGATCAAATCACACCATTTGTAAAATGAATCTATCATCCTTTATTAGAATGGGTATCACTTATCACTTGATGTTAGATGTTAGATGTGCGAAATGTTTACTCTCTACTCATTAGTATCAATTATGCCTTGTAAAAGTAACATGCCACTCTCTTTGAGACCATCATCATCATCATCATCTCCCGAGCATCAGCCATCATTACTTTCTCTCTCTCTTTGCGCGCGTGTGCGTGCACACCCGCATTATTTTGGGCTCTCAATCTCAATCTTGATCACCAATTGGCTCCAATTGAGGTTAGGTTGACAAATATGGTCAATCTCGATTAAGTAGGCATTGACCATGAAGACAGAGCTAGTCATGGATTATAGAGATGTAGAACAAGCAGTAGAGGAGAAGAAGAATGGAGATGTTGGCATTGATGGCAACCCATGGTGGTCACGGTGATAGCTAGTTATGGTTAGCTCTAATGTGGATGGATTGAGCTAGCATTGGTAAAGATGAGAAAGGCAATGCGAGAGCAAAAGAGTGAGTAGTGAGGTAGGAATTTTTTAAGTCTTCTTTAGGTGAGAAGTTGATATGTGATGTGAACCCAACTATAAAGAAGTAGATCCCCACATTCTAATTTATTTGATAAGTCTTTATCCATCAACCGTGATTGATCTTGTCTATAGACTACATATTCATGCATAATTCAACCACAACCACATATCCAAAGGTTGTTCTCAAAGACCAGTCGCAATAAGTAAATCATTTATTATTTTTACAATATTTTCTCCCTTAGAAATTTTTACTCTTTTTTCTTTTGCCTATCTTTAGATTAAGAAAATCAAAAAAAATTATGGTCTCTTTAGAAATCAATTTACCATTTTAAAAAGAGTTAATACCCTGAAAAACTCTATATTAATACACTTGTGACAAATTTACCCAAATTATTTTTTTGACCATGAAAAATCTCAAACTAATACACATGTGATAAATTTACCTCGACTGACCATAAAAAACCATAAACATTTACAATTTATCTTAAACTAATTTATTTATCTCAAACTAATTTATTCGATCTCAAAAAATCCCAAACTGATAAATTTGTAAAAAATCACAAAAATTGTAAACTGTGACAAATGGAGCGTAAAATCCTAAATTAAGATACTAATTAACCACACGATCATTTAACTTAATAATTTGATAGTAAAATTTAACGAAAACTAGCGGAGGGTAAATTTGTCACAAATGTACTAATTTAGAGTAAATTTATCAAAAGAATATAATTTTAGATTTTTTGTGGTAAAAAAATAATTTAAAATAAATTTATCATAAATATATAAATTTGAGATTTTTATAGATATTAACCCTTTTAAAATGCCGTATCTAACTGCATTTCACGAGGCCTTATAACACGTCGTACTTTACTAACATTGAAAAATACGCGACGATCGAGATCCGATCCGTGGTTTTGCGATTCAACAAATTGTTGATGTCGGGGACTCGTAGAAAAGCGCCTTGAAAATCGGCGACACTCCCATGCGGATCGACCCAAGAAGAGAGAGAGAGAGACAGAGAGAGTCAACGCACATTTTCTTGCATCGATCGTTCTCGTCGCGGGCCCTTCTCATCTCGATCCTATGCGCAACCCATGACAGCGATTTCACCCACAGGACGTCGGCACGTCCCTTCCGCAACGCGTGGACCCTCCTCTCCCCATCTCGCTGCGACCCGAATTCAGACAAAAACCGCTTCCTTCCTTCTGTAGCTACTACTCTCTTCCTTCTTGGCTAAGGAAAAAAGTTGGTTTTTTCCCGCATTTATATTCGGCATCTACCTCTCCCTCCCTCCCTGTCACCTGCCCTCTTGAGACGAGGAGAAGATGATGGAGGAACCGCTGCTCTCAGGTACGCATCGATCGCTTTCTGGGTTCGCGATGCCGTTTCGTTCTTGCCCGGATGGGAAATGTCTTGGTCTTGGTTTCGTGACTTTCTTGGGGGTCTCTTCTTGAAGAGATAAGGAGCGAAAATGGGGAGAAGGAGACCGACAAGTGGCGCTCCTACCAGTCCTGGGGAGGCCCGGCACCGCTTCCTTGGCCGGCACCGAGGTCAGCGTCGACGAGATTCGGTCCGCCGCCGCCGCCTCAGACCGCTACCCGCCCTCGATTCACGCCGCCCTCCTCTCTTCGCCTGAGCCCGATCTCGGCGGTACGTCCTGCGTCGCCTATCTCCGAATTTTGGATTTTGGGTCGAGCGTATTGGGAAAGAATGCGGGTTGGGTTGATGAGATTTAGGTGCCGGATCTTTTGCTTGCTGAACGTTGTGATTGTGATCGTTGTATACCTTGCGAAACTGCGGAATGCGTGATCTTTCGGCTTGATTGATTCTGGGTTTGACTCTTCATGCTGGAAAGTCTGAAACTTTAGGACTGGTTCTGGTTAACTTAAGTTCTTGTCACAATAGAATTTTATGCTCTGCAGAGCAAGCAATGGTATACCAAGGTGGATATGGAGAGGACATTGGCGGACCCTCCAGTGACTTTACGAGGTACGATTTGTTAGAGTCGCCCTTACTTTTCGTGAGGATCATATGCATGTGTGTAATCGTTAGATGATACAATTTTGCTATTCTAGAGCATACCCTTAGGGGTTACGACACAAAGGTTTCATTCATTTTCTTGTGCTTCCAGCCTTTCATTCTTCAAATTACTTATGGTGTCTTAGCTGAAACATCTTTATCTTGCAACATTGTCCATTGCTCTCACCGTTTTATGCGACCAGCTTGCAGGATCGTGATACTTCTGTGGTTTGAAAACATTTAATGAAGTAGTTTCTTCAATTTTCAGATGCCTGTCGGTACATTTATAGCGTTAATAGAATACTTTTGTAAAATTTGTATAGGAAGCTTGGTTTACTGGGAGTGCTAATGTTATCCTTGAGGAGTAACCAACTCTCGCTCGCCACTTCCTATAGGAAATTTTTTTTTTTTTTTTTTGCGTCGTTTAAAATTCCGTGAAGTTTCCGACTTATCCTGGAATAAAGCACATTGTTATGTCACTCCACGAAAGTTGGTATTCCAAAAAAATGAGTTTTTTTTTTTTTTTTTTTTGGAACCTTTAATTGAAAGATCACGTTAAAGATGGACATTTTTCCTTTCATGGAACTTCTAACAGGGTTTAGGTACTATATTGGTCAAGAAAATGCAACGTCCCTTGTTGTGCTGTTAAATCAGAATATTGTGGACCAAGTACACAATTTGTGCAGAATATTTTGTGCCTTTACATTATTTTCAAGAGTGATAACATTGGCATAGCATCCATTCCCTGTGTGGAACTCTAGCAAGTACCTTCTAGTAAGGCCAACGGAATGCCGTCCTGTATTAAACTCGATTAGAAAAAGTTGCAATGTATTCTTATTGCTCTCCATACGACATCAATGTTTGACATTGTTTTGATGACACTTCATCATGTAACTGCAAATATGCTTTGTTTTATGCCCTGTGATAATTTTTTTGGAAAGGTTGTGCCCATGGCATTCTGAAACAACGGTTTGTTGACTGTGTCGCCTTATGTAGGCCAATACTGGATGAAGTAGAGATACGGGAGTTGCTTATTGATCATGTTGGTCATCGCTGCTGTTGGGGGAGTCGTCCTGCTCGTACTTGGAAAATTCATGCGATTGAAGATTGCAATGTTTATGTGGGAACTTTAGATACCTTTATAGAGGAGAGAGAAATTATAAGAGAAACAGAACCCCACCGTGGTGGCAACCTCGATGGAAAGGATAAGGGTCCTGAGGTGGGACTTTGGGAATTGGATCTGAGGTCTCAATTTCCTGTCCTTTTTGTTCCTTACAAGGAGACACGGACAAATGTTCCTCATTCTGAAACTATAGAGAAATGTGCAGGTAGTTTTTAGGATAATCTTTTTTACAGCTTTTCATATAAGGATGTTTTAGTTTGTGATACTGCCCATCTTTATCCTTCTTCACTTAAGTGTTTTTCTATTATCTGCTTGGTGCAGTCTAGGATAATCATTTTACATCAGTTAAAGAACAAGATATAAAAGATGAAGTTCTATTTATGTCATTATTATGATCAGTCATGTGATGTGCGGCTTTGTTTATGAACTGGCATAACTTGATGAAAGCTGTGCAGGTTGTGATGGACGGGGAGATCGAGTTTGTCCCGCTTGCAATGCAGATCAGGAACCTGGATTTTATAAAGAAAATCAGATGGCACCATGCCCTGGTTGTCATGGAAGGGGTTTAATTGCTCATAGAGATGGATCTGATTCCATGTAATATCTTTGCTCTGAAGCTTGCAATTTTGATTACATTTTTCTAAGCTTTATCTTGTTCTCGGGTCATCAGCATTCTTTTCCATCTAGACTAGGGCTTATTGTCTTTAAACCTCAAATTTATGGAGCAAAATCTCAGTATAATCACCATAGTCCATGAGGTTGGGCAAGATGATTTCGGCTGACTGGTTGATTGGCTCATCTGATGTTCCTGATATATACTTGCACTGGAAGACTGGATGTTGATTGTTTATTGTGAATGACATGGTGTTAATAATTCTATTTTTGTAGATGTGCCAAATGCAATGGCAAGGGGAATATTCCTTGTGCAACTTGTGGGTCTCGTGGACTTATTCAATGCACAACATGTCTTGGAAGTGGGTCTCTTCTCTCACAAGGCATTGGTGTTGTCAAATGGTACGCATGCTCATGTGCTTTTGAAAGTTTTACTACACTGTAGAACTAGTGGGTGAATTAACTGAACGCATAGAAGTCTTGATACTGTACTTTTTGACAAAGATATGTATAACACCTGCTTGCTCTCCCTCTGTTACTGCACAATCACAGCTCTATGCCTCTTCTGTAGGAAGCAATCCTTCAATGTCTCCAGAGTGTTGTTGATTCTTGCTTCCACTCTTGGACTATATAGTTTGCATCTTAACAGCAACTTAGCATGATAATGGGAACTTAAGGCACAAATAGTTCTTTATTAAGGGTTCAATGAAAGCAATCATGGAAGCCTTACAAGTGCAGGAACTGGAGATGCTCTAATTTGAGTACCTACTTCAATTTGTTAACGATGGGAATTGTGTTAGATAACATGCTTTCATGTTTTCAGTTGTGATAGCATGTTGTGAGGTGTGTATTTCAAACAAGTGTATTGATTTTCCTAGCTCTCAAAGATTTAGGCGTCCTTTAAAGGGTACGAACATTGGTTAAGATACTATTCTGCCATTGCAGGAAGACTCTATCAACCCGAAAAGTTAGCGCAACAAGTGGAGCCGCTTCTGTTCCAGACGAGGTTTTCCACAGAGCAAAAGGGGTCCAGTTGTGCAACACTCAAGCACATCAGTGCACTCCGGCCTTCTTTGCAGACTCATTCTTCCTCAATAAGTTCTCTTCCGAAGTGATCTCTGAAAGGGCTTCTGTGCCTCCAACCGCGAGGGTGATATGCGAGAGGCACATGATCTCGGTCGTGCCAGTGACGCGCGTAACCATGACCCATCGTAAGAGGGCCTTCAGCTTCTACATTATTGGATATAGCAAGGAGGTCTATTTGAAGGACTACTATCCTGCTCGATTTTGCTGGGGACTCTGTCCTTGCTTGGAGTGGTTGAAGTTATAAGCATGAAGGTCTTTATATTTTATGAACTCGTGTCTTGTACATGCCAAATAAGATCTTTAGCGAGTTTGACATCGTTGAGAGAGAGTGCTATATATGTTGGCGTCCTTCTTTTTGTTCTTATGGTTCTTCAGGCTGGTCGAGGTTTTTGAGGCGTACATTTTGTGTGATGTTTATGTGTATAATCATGCGTGCGGTGTAATTTTTCCTTTTAAGGGCATCAGAATACTGAGTTTCTTGCTTCTATATTCTGGGTTGGAGTTGTTCCTATGTTTTGCTTAAGCGCTTAGAACATGTGGGTGGGGTTGGCATGTTGGAGTGAAGATTACTGTCATGTTTCCGATGTTAATGGAAGTTGTCGTGTTAGTGAGCCAACGCTGGATGTCCTTCACCGTCATAATTGCGTAGAAACTCCCTTTGATGACGGCGCTCTCGTTGCCGCCTCTGGTCGCCTTGAGCAGTTGGAGATTTGCTCATATAGAAGATATGAGAAGAATGCCCATGGATTTTGGGGACGTCAACCAATCAACGAGGCCTATATGCCTGAATGGTTTGGTTTTTCCCCTTCAAATGCATTCCAAGGTAAACCTGCCTGCCGTCAGAGCAATACCAATAGGAAAAATTAAGGCCCTGTTTGGCAACACTCCAAACAGTGACTAATTCTGATTTTTTGTTCCCAGAATCAGTTTGGGACGAGAATCGCGTTTGGTAGGTAAAAAATTTGTTCTCGGAATCAGTTTTGAAGTAGATTTGAGAATAAAAAAAAAGTTGATTTTACGTCCGAGAATCAAAAAAAGAATAAACACAATAAAACTCTTCTTCTTTCCTTCCGCCATCCCACGACCGTCGCCCGCCACCGCCCGCCGCCGTCCGCCGCCGCTCACCACCGCTGGCCGCCCACCGCCGGCCGCCGGTCCGGCGGCGAGCTCGCCCGGCCGGGCGAGGTCCGGCGAGCTCGCCGAGGCTCGCCCAACCACGGCGAGCCTCGCGAGCCTCCGGTGAGCCTCGCCGGGGCCTTCGAGGCTCGCCCGCCACCGGCCGAGCTCGCCTAGCTTGATTGGTGGCCGTGGCCGGGGCCCCGGGCGAGGCCCGCCTGTCCACCGGCGAGGCGAGGCCTCGCTAGATCTGGCGAGCCTCGCCCAACCCCGGCGAGGCCCGCTTATCCACCGGCGAGGCCAAGCCTCGACGGGCCGGGACAAGCGTCGCCGCAGCCGGGCGAGGCTACCGGTGACGCTCGGTGGTGAGGCTGCCGGACGGCGACCGGCCACAAGAAGAAAAGAAAAATAGGAAAAAAAAAAAATGAAAAAAGGTAAAAAAAAAAAGTAGAAAAAATATTTAAAAAAAAAAAAAAAAATAATTTGGAACATAATCAATGGACACGTTATTAAACCAATTTTATTCCGAATCAAAAATTTTAGACATTCTACCAAACACATTCTTTTACTTTTTTAATCGGTTCCTAACAAAATAAAAATAATCATTTTTTTGTCCAATCAGAATCGTAATCGTTGCGGAAACGCATCCTAATCGACCGGTTACTCAAGAAGTAGGTGTAATTCTCTCTCTCCCTCTCTCTCTCTCTCTCTCTCATGTCAATTTCCATCGCAGCCTTGTGCTAATCGATAATATAAATTTATATATTTTTATTTTTTTCTGGTGGGTAGTACGTAGTTACCATTATGTCAATTTCCATAGCAGCCTTGTGCTAATCTCTGGTGGGTAGTACGTAGTTGCCATTATGTCAATTTCCATAGCAGCCTTGTGCTAATCGATACTATATATATATTTTCTTTAATTTTTATTTTTTCTGGTGGGTAGTACGTAGCTGCCATTCACTGAAAAAAGTTGTGAGTACATATTAAGAGCTTCAGAGTAAATTAAATCCAAAAGGGCCAGGAAGTCTGAGACAAGTTAAAGTGATTTTGGGTCGAACAATTATGAAGACCCTAACCTAATCTGGAACAAGTACCCACCCATTTTATTATCGTTTACCCGAACATATTAAGACCTGACCCTAAAATTCTCTATTTTTCGTGTTCAGTTCGGCCGTGTCGGGTAGCCTTTTTGACAGCCCTAGGAGGAGGGTACAAGACCCAATAAAAAAGAATGGTCATTAGTCCTCCAGGCCTTAACAATCCAGCCAGCTACTTTATTCGTGTCCCTACTGCTACGGTTCAAAGAGAGGTCCGGAAACAAGTTACTTTTTTTGGATCCCTAGTCAACAAAAATTTGGCGCATTAGATTTTGTATACGCTATTATCACTCGCTAGTCGATACCCAAGTAATAAAATTCGTGGAATCTCCTCAAGACAATGCTACCGTGACGAAAAATGAGAACTTGGGATTGGCGGCACATGAGAAAGTCGATGCTTGTGGCCCAGTGAGACTTGTGATGGATTTGGCGTTAGCCCAAAAAAAAAAAGAAGAAAAAATGACAAACTGTGCAAGCACAAAAAGCGTTTTTCACAGTGTGTACTGCAACGTTGTTCCAAAGTCCAGTGCGTATTCGCACCTTGCCTTCGGATAGCAACAGACGTCGTGGGATTCAGGATTTGACGTGGACCAGGTTTTTGTTGAGTAAGTTATTAGGGATTAAAATCATAAACAATCAATCGATGTGACATCTCCATCATCATATGGAATGACCCGCGAACTACCGTATCAGCATAACTATCGCCTGATGCACGCACGGGCTGAAGACAAATCAGTAAGTATCAATGAACCTGGGCGATCGGGGGACTCGTGACCATCAAAGAAGTAGCTGAAGCATGAGGGTGTGTTTAAAGGCTGATGTATCTACCGACGAATCACATTAATCGGCCTTCTTCGAAACCTAAACAATCGAAAGGAACGTCATCCAAATTCTACAAAGCTTCACGAAACGGATGATCCGAGTCTACACCCGGAAATTGAAAAAGAAAGGAGGGAAAGCAATGCTCGTCCATTCACAAGATGAAGAGGCGTGTAGGTCTGGAAACATGATGTATGTGCACGCTCCATAAATCCATCAAAATACGGGAGAATTTAAAACGCCTCAACAACAAGTCAAAAGAAGAAAAAGGGAGGAGCTTTAGGACCAGTTTCTCTCAGATAGTGTCGCGCATCATGGCGCAATCTGTCGGCAAATCACGAAGGAATCAGACCGAAGACGAAGCCCCCCTTTGAATATAATAGTAACTACCGATCGGCAAACACCGACCCCAGAAAGAACCTAAACCTCGTATTCCCGTGTCCAGGCATTGATCATGCGCTCCAATCATGCTGGCTTTCTTTCTTCGGTGAAGCGAGACTCATGTGATGCTTTCCGTTAGAGGGACAAGAAGGCACTGATATACCTTCGACACGTCGAAAGTTTGACCGGGGGTTTAGTGGAGGACCATGTATGGAGTCTTTGCTTCGAAGGGTTCGCACGGGAACCGGGAGATAGTGATGACCACGAGGGAGTACAGGCGGTCGCGTTCCGTGCAGCCGCAGCACTGCTGCATCGCCCCACGTCGTGAATGGAATTTTCCCCATTCGACGTACGCATAACTTCGATGATTTCTGCAACCGAATGCAACGTCAGATGGAGGGGTTTTCGTTTGGTTTTGACCGGATGAAAGTACAGCTGAGTTCACGTTTTTCTGTTTTTTTTTGGGGCTAAGTTCCAAACTTGCTTTGCTCATTGTGCACGTTCTCTATGTGTTGGCTGGCCCATGTTAATACTGTTGAGTTCGAAATTGTTGGTGGGGATTCGTATAGAAACTCAAGGACAGCTCGTGTGTGGACGCGCGTTGTGCTACTTCAGCTGTTAAATCACAAGGTGTCCGAACCTATGTAGCAGAATGCCACGTAGGAGCCAAGATCGATGTAGCCATCAGGGGTGAGCGATTCTAGGGTCATCTAAGATCAGTTCAGTGTTTACTTGGAACTTAAAATCTACCTAACTTATTTTACATATCATGAAACCTAAAATTTATCCTATCAATAAGTTCTAGGGTGTACTTGAGAACCGGCCAATTTCTTTTTTTCATTTACGCAACAACAAAAAAATTTAATAATAACAATCCATAAACAATGAATACATAATAAAATATATAATAAAAAATTTTAAACACATAATATAAAACCTAAATTATAAAACTTCAGTTCTCAATCATCCATGAAAGATTTGCTCCAATTTCTAACCACTTGAAATCAAAAGAAACAATAAACATAGTTAATCACTTAATAATAAATTTAAATTAGAATTACTATTAATTAAACTAAAATAATTATTAGAAAACCTCATCACATATGTTTATTCCACTTTTACTCATAAACTCTATCTAGCGATGATAATCTTCTTATTAAGACAATTCATATCTTAAAAAAAAAGATAAAGTAGATTAAATAAAGCATTCACTCATTATGTATACAGAGGAATTTTAATATAAAAAAATAATAATATCTACATCACTTACAATATGTAATCTCCAATTTATCGATTTCTGATTAGGTTCTATAATTCTCGATTCCTAGTTTGGTTCTCACCCAATAATTCTTTTTAATTATTATTGTATGTTATTTTATTTTTCCTTCTTCCTCGTTGGCCCACACCTATGACTTGTCACCGGCCACTATCAAGGCCCAATGAATAGCGGATGAAAAAGGAAAAATAAAATAAAATATTTAAAAATCGAAAAATTAATTTCCGAAAAGCGCTAACCTAAACAAATACACCCCAAATACAATAACCGATAAACTATAACGACTTAGGAAACTATAATCGAAATGAGATACGAGCCTAAATAATTTGTTTTCAACGCGTTGAACAAACACACCCCGAATACAATAATCGATAAAACCATACCTGCTTACGAAACTATGCTCAAAACAATATACGAGCCCAAATAAATTTGTTTTTTTCCCGCGTCATATCTAAATTAATACTCAATATTAAAATATAAAACGATCATCCTTTTTTGCCCTCCTTTTTCAATGCTCGAAATGATTGCGCTTAAAAGAGGACGGGCCTCACCGACGATCGCGCCAGCCTGTGACGTACCGTCGATTCTCCGCGTTGAAGCCGCCAACTCCCTCCCCCGACGCGGGCCCCGCCCCCACCATATGATTGGGCCAGCACCGATCGCAGGCCCGCGTGGCGTGGGGCTGCCAATCGGGTGCGGCCGATCGCACGTCGATTCCGGAGAGCCCATCGCCACGTGGGGAGCGCGTTGCCGGGAGATCTGATCCGGTGGGCGATCCGACGGTCCACGATCGTGGCGGCGGGTTTCTGGAGAGGCCCACTTTTTATTTTTTTATTCTTTTTGGGAAAGGAGAGCTAAATTAATGCGACGGCCGGGGGGATCACGGTAGGGGACGCCAGTGCTCTGGGAGGGCGACACGTGTTGACGTTGATTTGAACTGATCTCTGGATCTCCGTGTGAGGAAGTGGAATGTCATGACATATGCACCGGCAGGATCGGAAATATATTTATTTATTAATAATTTTGAAAAATTCTTTTGCTTTTCTTTTTTTTCAAGGTCAAAGATGGGGTGACAATGACAACAAACAGGTTGTCAGTTTCAGACAGCAGACGAGAGGATCGAGGAACGTTCGAATTTGTGCTCCCATAGATTTCACACTCACCGACGACGTTCTTCTCGTGGAGACACGATAATCTTCTCTTAAATTAGGGATATGTTCAACGAAGTCACTAAAATTTGTGCGAGAAAGTGCGATTGAGTCGCAAAAACTTACAAAAGTTCAATTAAGTCGCAAAAACATCCAGGAAAGTGTGATTGGTCGCAAAAACTTACAAAGAGTTGATCAATCAGCTTAAAAGTCTGTCGCGATCAGTCAAAAAGTTAACACCGTTAAAAAAGTTAACGGAAATTTTGACGTAATACCACGTCATATTTAAATGATTTTTTTTATTTTTCAAATGGCTTTTTTAAAATTATTTTTTATTCAAAATCTTTAAAAATTAGATTAAAAAATAAAAAAAAATATAAATTTATTTAAAAAAAAAATCTAAATTTATTTAGAAAAAAAAACAATTGTTCAAAAAAAAAAAAGGTGGACTTCTGCCGCCGCCCATCGCCGGAGGGGCCGGCGACCGTCGCCGGCCCTGGGCGGGGTGGCCGGCCCTCACCGGGGCCGGCGACGGTCGCCGTCCCTCGCCTAGGACGGCGACCGTCGCCCGCCCTGGGCGCGGCCTCGTCGGCCCTCGCTCGGGGCCGGCGAGGCTCGCCAGATCTGGGCGAGGCTCCCCAGATCTGGCGAGCCTCGCCGGCCCCGAGCGAGGGCCGACGAGGCCGCGCCCAGGGCGGGCGACGGTCGCCGTCCCTCGCCTGGGGCCGAGCGACCATCGCCCGCCCTGGGCGAGGCCTCGTCGGCCCTCGCTCGGGGCCGGCGAGGCTCGCCAGATCTGGGCGAGGCTCCCCAGATCTGGCGAGCCTCGCCGGCCCCGAGCGAGGGCCGACGAGGCCGCGCCCAGGGCGAGCGACGGTCGCCGTCCCTCGCCAGGGGCCGAGCGACCGTCGCCCGCCCTAGGCGAGGCCTCGTCGGCCCTCGCTCGGGGCCGGCGAGGCTCGCCAGATTTCGAGGCTCCCCCAGATCTCGAGCCTCGCCGGCCCCGACGACGACGAGGCCGCGCCCAGGGCGGGCGACGGTCGCCGTCCCTCGCCTCCGAGCGACGGTCGCCGGCCCCCGGTGAGAGGGCCGGCGACGGTCGCCGGCGATGGGCGGCGGCGGCGGAAGTCCACCGATAATCTTTTTTTTCTAAATAAATTTAGATTTTTTTTTCTAAATAAATTTATCTTCCTAATTTTTAAAGATTTTGAATAAAAATAATTTTAAAAAGAGAAAAATAAAAAAATCATTTAAAATATGACGTCGGTATCACGTCGCCAATTTAACTAGTTAATTAGAGTAATTTTAAATTACCTATCTTTTTAATGTACTGCAAAAATAAATTATATAAACATTCTTTATCTTCCACGTAAATTTAAGAGAGGTTTACTAGTTAATTAGAGTAATTTTAAATTACCTGTCTTTTTAATGTACTGCACAAATAAATTATATAAACATTCTTCTCGTAACTCTATTTAGGCATTAGTCAATTGATATTGCAATATACTAAATGCCTTAAGAGATTGTGGAGAGAGTGCATTCGTCCCGAGCTTTATGGGTGTCGAGTTTGAGATCAAACTCGACTCATTTTACATGCTAGGTAGTCGGATATCAATCAAGTTTGATTGAAAATAAAATTTCCTTGTTTTAGCTCAAATTAATAGAAAACCAAGATAGTTGACCTCTACTTAGCTTAGCTAAATTACAATCAAGTTACCAAAAAGACTTGAGCTCAAGATTGATGAGTTCAAATATTTTTCTCCATTTTTATATGTGGGGCATGTTGTTAAATTATAAAGATTTACGCATGGGTTTATTTTCATAACTATTAACTACTTTTAACGAAATTGTTGAACCCCATTAGGTTCATGAGCCTGTTGAGCCAAGTATTTTGGTAAGCGTGAGCTCGAGCTCAACTAGAAATAATCCTTGAGTCACTCAAGCTCAAATTAGGCAAGTTGATCTTGAGTAATCATCGAACATTGAGCTCGCATTACTTGTGAGTGGGACTATGTTTCACTCTAAGCAGTAACTAAAGATGTCTATATGCTCAACCATATCTTCGATTTTTATCACTAGTAAGCCGATTAAAATGGGTGGATCAGGTCGAGTTGAAAATAGTTCAATCCAAATCGATCAATTTAACTCATTTTAATCAATTTTCGTGCAATATAAATCTAATAACTTATATCTAACCCAATATATATTACTAAAACACTTCTCTTTCAAACATAATTTAAGAAAATTTATATTCAAATTAAGGTGAAAATATGAAATGAGCGAGTGAGGTCGATTGAGGGTAAAAGGAAGTCATGGAAGTTGGTTGACTCTAATTACATTTGATGACCCATTTATTAAACATAACTAACTCATATAACAGCCCAACTAATCAAATATGATTCAATAAATGAATTTTTAACCTATTTTGATAGGTCTAATCATAATTAATGTACTCAATACATTTATAGAGTAACATAACAGGTTTGTGTCGGATGCTTACACGAGTCCACTAACTTTAATTACAGTTGTAGTTAATCTTGTCACCATTATATGTCCGTATAAAACAGGATATTTTCATCTCCAATTTCATGATCTTTTGTATCACTTTTATTCATGCGATAGCAGAATCTCATGAAAAGATTGTATCTAGTTTCAAGAGGGTAAATACTAAATAGGTGCTTATATGGAAAACAGCTAAAGTATAAAAGAATTGTTGGGTATACGCTTAAATCGACATACTAATTGATTCGCGAATTGGGAATAAGTCACATGTTTTTATACCAATTATGTAGATAGATCTTCCATGGCTCTATTTCAAACACGCGACCCCATGTATAATGTGGGCTTTTACATGCTTTTATTCATGAATTAGGAGCGGGTCACATGTTTTTATACTAATTATAATAGACTGATCTTGTGCGGCTCTACTTCAAACACGCAACCCCATATATGGTGCTAGCTTTAAATGCTAGTGTAAGTGCACGACACGAGTTTGATCGATTTAGGACGTCTTTAAATTTAAGAAAATTTCGAATTTGGCACTGCCCTCCTAGAATTTTTAACCGATTCATGAGACTTATTGGGCGTTTCAGGAGCCCCCAGTTTATCTAATTTTGGGAAATGCATTCCGTATGTACTTGAAAGCGTGAACTGTGGATGCGTTGAAGACTGGTTGATAAGTAAAGTGGCTGCTCCACGACTTCAGAATGGGGTAAGAGAGTCATAGACGGAAAGAACAATTCGCTTTGAAAATATTTTTGTACGTGGCATCCAAGTTTGACTCCAAATACATGACGTCTCGCCAATGACCTTTCAATGGCAAATATTGTATTATTCCTGCCTTTTTCAGTACATTGATATTGACTAAAATACACCGCATTTAACCCTTGCTAAATCCGTTGAATAGGTGGGGGCAGGCTCGAATTTGGATCGAGTAAAAAATGATCTGACTTTAATCCATCAATTTAATCCATTTTAATCCAATTTTTATGTAATGCAAATTTGATGACCTATACTCGACATAACTTATAGTCAATTCATACCTGACTCAATTCACATTGCAAAGACACTTTCATTTTTAAATCAATTTAGGAAAAATTATACTCAAAATTGAAGTGAGAGAAAGTCAAGAGAGTCGTAGAAGTAGGTTGAATTTAAATAAGTTATGGACCAATTTAATACTCATATTATTTTGGAGTTTACCATTCTAAATCTATTTATTAAATATAATTAACCTATATAATGACATATCCCGGTTTAAGAAATGTACCTGGTCTCTCCCTTGGAAGATATTAAACTTCTTCCCATCTCTTTCAATAGTGTATCAAGTTACACATATTGACATTTTCCTTATTATAACTAGCAAAAAAGCTAAAAAAAAAAAACTGAAAATGGGAAAGAAACGCGTTTGGAAGAAAATATTTAAGTTATATTCAAAAAAAAAAATTAACTCAATTAAGTAAAAAAATCCACTTAAATGTGGCAAGTTAGGGAGGGACAGCTTAACTTATTCAGTAGCAAAAATAATCGACGGCAACAAACAAATCTTGTCATTCATATTGCTAAAACCTATCGATAGTTGTCATTGTTCCATATTTGGTAAGGCATTGATAAAATTTCGCTATATCTTTCCAGTTGCCACCAATAAATTATTTTATTTCTGTTTTCAGCAATGTAGTTAGGCACTTACTTTTCTTCCCTTTAAACTTACTAGCTTTGACCAAATGGTATTGCCATTTTGGTTTTGTATTGCCATTTTGGTTTTGTATTGCCCTTTTGGTTTTAATTCAATTCCCAAAACCCCAATTGACTTAAAAAGCCAATTTAATGTCACGGTCATGTTTATTTAATACTTATCTACTACATTACTAGCTAAGTGATTTGGATTTATCTATTATCGGATGATATTCTGCATGTGACGTGTGTGTTGAGATTGCGCATAAAGAGGCTAGAGTAATTTATCAATAATGTTTTGACAAACAAAAAGAAAGAAAACTACAAATCCACGAATTTGAGGGTGGACACAATTGAACTCGATGCAGATAAATTGCAAAGTTATCGCGATTTTCGAAAATAATAATCGAAATTCAAGGGCTCCATTCATACGTCGATACCATGGACGATATTCTCCACGTGGATTTGAAAGTCCATCGACCGATGTATGGTCCTTTTCATTAGACTCCTCCTCCTCTCCAACCGGACATATTTAATTAAACCCAAAATCAGGAAAAATCCTCATAATGTACCCTCCTTTTTTTTATTTTTGTGGCTATAATGTACCATGAATTGAATCTTACCATACATTTAAATTACCTAGAGAGAGGAAAGACTTGCTTCTTTAAAAGCTCTCGCCTTTTATGAAGGTGCAAGGCACCTTTACGACGCACCACCGCACCTACCGAGGAACCATCCGATGTTACACCATCAATAATAATACACAAATACATGCAACTTGGGTTATAAGATCAATGCAATGAATCTGATCGAAAGAAGAACCTCTCTCCCCCATAATCAAGATCCTCGATCGTAACATTCCTCCCCGAATTCGACAGAATCTCACCACCCAATCGATCGCCTCCTCCATGTCTTTTTCCCCCCTTCCTGTTCTGTCCATCCGACACGCTGCTTCGGATTCACCACCACCGCCCCTAAGGTTAGAACAAAAAAATCGTATCTTTACGGAATGCGCACCTCGAATAGGGAAGGGCAATTCCGTCCATTTCCCCATGGCCCCCGTCATCACCGCTACGAAACAAGCATGGACCTGTTGAGGAGGAGAGAGAAAGAGGAGAGAGAGAGAGAGTCTATATATAAACTCGGGGAAGAAGGAGAGAATTCAGAGAGAACCATCGACGACGCGTCCGCTCGCCATCCATCGCGGGAAGAGAGAGAGAGAGAGAGAGAGAGAGAGAGAGAGAGAGAGAGAGAGAGAGAGACCCTCTTCCTCATTCTGTGTGTACAGCCCCCCCTCCCCAATAGCGTCTCTTCCTCCATTCTCGGCTCTTTCCCGGAAAACGAAGGAAGGAAAGGAAGAAAGGAAGAAAGGAAGAAAATTTGCAGGGTCGAGAGCGAGGAAAGTTGGCATCTTTAATTTCTTCTTCTCTTTCGACGGGCCATGGTGTCGACGGCGTCGGGTGGCCCCTCGAACTCATGCAACGCTAGCCCCAGGCACGCGGGGCCCACCGCCGCGCAGAGGCGGCGCGTGGCCGACCCTTTCGCGGACGCCGCCTCGTACTCCTCCGACGAGGAGGAGGACGGCGGCTGCGGCGGCGGCGGAGGCGTCGGCGGCGGCGGCTCCCTGATGGGCGGGCCCCACATCCTCCACAACGGCAGTATCATCTACCACCACCACTACCACCACCCGGCCGTGCGGTACCTGCTCCTCCGCCGGAAGGTGCTCCCCGACGCCTGGGCGCTCAGGATCGAGGACGCCGCCGCGTGGGCGGCGCACGGGGTGCGGTCGCGGCGGCACGTCGGGCGCAAGGTGTTCGCGGGGCTGATCCTGCTCGTCGTGCTCTCGGTGTTCCTCAAGGCGTCGCTCTTCGGCGGCTACGTCGCCGACGGCGGAGGCGGAGGCGGAGGAGCGGGGGGAGTAGGGAGGAGGGCCGACAACGGGCTGTTGCGGTTGCAGACTTTCAAGGACGACTGGTCATACGCCCAGCGCGCTGTCGCCGCCGAGAACGGTGGCGGTGTCGGTGGCGGTGGCGGTGACGGTGAATCTATGCCGAAGCGCGTTTTGGAGAAATTGTCAGTAAGTGAAAGTTTCCCGTTGAATTTTCCGACCTTTTGATGCCAAAGTTTGAGAAAAAATGGCGTCTTTTTCCCTTTGACAACTACTACACGACACGTCTTTGAACGGTAAAGCTAATTCTTTTTCCAGAACAGAAATTTAATTTGCCACATTGGCTTGATAGTCACCGGATTTCCGTGATTCAATATGAACTTTTTGGGATTTTGGGATATTGTTTCGGCTTTGTTGAGTGTTCCTTGGCGGATTTATATGTCCAACTGAGGCTAATGCAATGCTGAATTGAATGTCACTTTTATAGCATTCTTACGATCTTTGTGATGATCTGATCTAACGAAGGTGATGGGTCTCCTGCATTTTACAGACTCCAGAAATTTGGATGAAGCCAAACAGTGATAACTACTACAAGTGCGTCACTAGGCCGAAGAATCGAATAAGTCGGTTTAATTTTGCCCTCCCACTAAATTTTCTAGCATTGCTTTTTTTCCTGTGATGGAATTTCCTTTGCCAGCATCGAAATTGATCCTCTGTTTTTTCTCCAGGAACAGATGCGAAAACCAATGGTTATCTGTTAGTTCATGCTAATGGGGGTTTGAATCAGATGAGGACAGGAGTAAGTTTCTGAAATCATCGACACTGAACAGATTTTGCAACATATGAGGGGTTCTTTTATCTTATTTTCATCTTTAAATCTCTATCTACCCAGATCTGCGATATGGTTGCGGTTGCAAAGATCATGAATGCCACTCTGGTTCTTCCTTCTCTCGATCACGAATCATTTTGGACCGATCCTAGGTATTATCTTTTCTCCATCTTGGATGGTTTGGCCTCAAATCACCCATTTTTGCTAGTTCTGGAATTCACTAAAGGCAACTTGGTTTTGCAGTGACTTCAAAGATATATTCGATTGGAAGCATTTCATTGAGGTTCTGAAAGACGACATTGAGATTGTTGAGTCCCTACCGCCCAAATATGCTGTGAAGCAACCCCTGGTGAGGGCCCCTATTTCATGGTCAAAGGTACGTGGATCTTCTTTCCTCATTCCAAAACTCTTCATGCTTTACGTGTCTTGGAATTGCATCTCACAGTCCTTTTTTGTTCGTTCACAGGCCAGTTACTATAGAGGAGAGATACTCCCACTGTTAAAGCGGCACAAGGTGGTACAGTTCACCCATACTGATTCACGCCTTGCTAATAACGGCCTCGCTTCTTCCATTCAAAGACTCAGATGTCGAGCCAATTACGAAGCTCTTAGATATGGAAAAGAGATTGAGGAGCTTGGGAAGACGTTAGTTGACAGGTTGAGGAAGAATAGCGAGCCATACATTGCTCTACATCTGAGGTACTGTCACATCGAGGGCATTAGAAGTTAAATGATCTAAAATGCTAGAGGAACTGTGCATTTCCGTGCGCACATGATTATATTTTGAGTGACTGATTAGTCTCGCAAAATTTAGTTTTGTGTGCTTTGGCGAACCTAACTTGTGGAATCCCTTTTTTTCGTTTGGCAAATGGACAGAACACAAGTGAGACATTGTTTTCAATCTGGAACATGATTAAGCTATGAGGGGTCATTCTTGATTTTAGTTGCAGATATGAGAAAGTCATTGTCGAAAAAAGGGCTCGCTTTTTTGGCAAGTGGGACCTAATACAAGTAGGACTAAGGTCAATTCTTGATTCTATCTTTTGCAGATATGAGAAAGACATGCTGGCTTTCACTGGCTGCAGCCACAACCTCACAGCATCAGAGGCGGAGGAGCTTCAGATTATGAGGTATAATGTCAAGCATTGGAAGGAGAAGGAAATAGATGGTGCGGCGCGCCGTCTGCAAGGAGGGTGCCCTATGTCGCCTCGTGAGGCCGCTCTTTTCCTTAAGGCTATGGGATATCCTTCCACTACAACCATCTATATTGTTGCGGGCGAGATCTATGGAAGCAACAGCATGGACGACTTCAGGTCAGAGTACCCAAATGTCTTCTCTCACTCCACATTGGCAACTGAGGAAGAGCTTGAACCTTTCAAGTTATATCAGAACCGCCTCGCCGCGTTGGACTATATTGTTGCCCTTGAAAGTGATGTTTTTGTTTACACTTACGATGGGAACATGGCGAAGGCGGTGCAAGGACATAGGCGGTTTGAAGGTTTTCGGAAGACAATTAACCCTGACAGGTTTGCATTGATTTCATGCTTATTCTAACATCATTATGAGCTAGATAGAGTTTGTTATCTGTGGAAGTGGCCATTTAATCCTGAAATTTGTGTGATGTTTTACTCAGCTGGCTTGTGATGGTTCCTGTCATTAGAATCACTCCAACTACTCTCTTTGGAAATATAATTCAGTTTCCTATTTTATCTTTGCAGACAAAATTATGTTAAACTGGTGGATCAGTTGGAACGGGGAGATATTTCATGGGATGATTTCTCTTTGGAGGTTAAGAGGTTGCATTCAGACAGGGTTGGGGCGCCTTATCTCAGACAAGCGGGCGAGTCACCGAGGATTGAGGAGAACTTTTATGCAAATCCTCTTCCTGGGTGTATGTGTAACAAGCTGCAGGAGCAGATGAGGAGCCTGAACTACTATGACAGACAGAAAAAGGTCAAGTTGCAGAGGTAGGTTATGAGGCTGTCATTTGCGTTGGCGACTCACAGCAAGAATTTGTGGGACCTCTTTGCTGAGGTTGATATGACTCAGCAATGCTCTGGGCCTAATCGAGAGGATTTATACGCAAACAAGAGGGTGATCTCCTAGGCCGTTCCTCATGTGCTTAAAAAAAATAACCGAAGCTTTCAAGTCTGCCGAGTGATTCGAGGAAATATGAATTCCGATTCTGGGTCACCTGTAGAGGATAGATCAGTTTAGCTTAGATTGCAAGTTACAGGTATATACACCGATACAGAGGGAACCCCCTGTCACTGAAGAGTAGAAAAAACCACACAAATTCGTTTTATTTGTTTGATAATTTTTTGACTATTTGATGGTAAATTTGATGGAATAGCCGAATTCGGCTCCGTTCACACATTGTAAGTTCCACTGGATGTATAATAGCGAATCATTTTGCACGTTTTATTTTCTATTTTTCACTACCATCTGTCTTCTGCTTGTTACTTTTGTCCAAACATTTTCAATTTGACCAAAATTTGAGCAACGGATATTCGTTGATCATGTAAATATACTCATCGCCGGATGATCACTTATCTCGTTGGGCTGAGATGAACTGCTGGGGCTGATCAATTGACGTACCGATTTGCATTGCTCTGTCTCAGGCATTTGGTGTAATCTACTCTCAGATTCTTGAGACAATGCCAGAGGTATTCAGTATCCATTTCGGCCTATAAAGTGAAACATTCCCAGCCCTTCAACATAGAGAATTTGCCTTTAGTTGTTGAACATTCAAGCGGTTATGCATGTGCTTCTCTCTTCTGCAATTAATACCGAGTCACTTTAAATGGCCAGCAACAGAAAGTGATCTGTAAAGCTGCCTTCAAAGATTCCTTTATCACCGAAAAATCATATGACATGGAATGTGTGATAAAAGAGCCTTTTCATTGTCGTTCTAAAAGGCACTTCTCCATCCATTAATCTCCCCGGAGTACCGTTGACATGGATTCTCTATTAATCGAAAACGTACGCATTAATGATCGATCATTGTCGGATCTTGCAAGGTTGGTAGGTGCTCAAACTTTGGTAGCTTCACTCTACTTTTAATTCTTTTGTCGGGGGCAAATTGGCAATCTATGTGTCAATGATTGATCATCGTTGGATTCTGCCGGGTCATTAGATGCTTGGACTTTGATACAATCACTACTTTGTGTTCTTTCTTGAATGACGACCTATGCGACGATGAATGATCACCATGGAATACTACTGGGTCATTAGGCGCTCGAACTTTGGTAACATCACTACTCCTATCATTGTGTCTGAAAAATTTAGCGCATCTCGCTGTTACTGCTTCCAACAAAGTGTAATTAATTACCCATGCAACTCGAGTCACCATGACCTTAGCGAACACTACAAAAGCTGATCTAAATCTAGGAATGTTAGATCACATACTCAAGATGCAGCATTGGAAAGACAGAGATTCGGCAGAGACAATGTGTTAAAAGGCAAGTCACATCATATCCATTTTTCTTTCCTCTCTCTTTCTTGCTCGTTGAAAACTCCTCAAGCATTATTACAACCACAAAAGGAGATAGCCGGTGGAGGATACAAGAGACGTGCGAAGAAAAACTATGTATTTTGGGAGACAGATGGGCAGATCACACTCGAAATCCTCTGGAAACATCGATTGACTTGTTGGGTATCCGTTGTAATCTTATTAATCGGGAGGCAATTGCGGAATCTGAATGATCTTGAGATCCTAAGAGAGGCAATCCAAGTTCATGGCTCTTTCCCTGCAGCCCAAGCGAGCCCAAGCAGTTATTCCTTCTTCTAATGCACAACTAGACATCGGAACAAGAGATTCCTGTGTTCTTTCATATTTTAAGATATATAGAGAAATACAATAGGCAAATGAATTATTATAGAATATGTATCTTTTCCCTTTCAAAGATTTATTACAAAAGTTAAAAAAATGGTTAACAATAAGTATCAACCGACAGTTGCAATATGATGTTGTAAGCTTCAGCAACTGTTTGTCGGAAGACCACGGTTGGGTATTATTGTAAAATATTTGTTTAAAAATATCTTTGCATAATATTATCTAAACATTATGTCGAATAATATGATATTTTAATCACCAGATAATTCATGGTGTTTTTTTTTTTTTGTAGAAATGATTGGAATGAAGACTATAATACCTTTCAACCAAATAACTCAATAGGAAGATTTGAGAAGTGTGTTACGGAGATAAGTCTAGACCCAGCAATTACTCAAGAGATATGAGTTGTTGCAACTTCGATTTAGGTTTCAATATGTGATGAGAAAATTGTTGGAGTTTATCCCACATTGATTATGGAATGGGTTGGTCGTCGGTTTATACGATAAGAGAAAATCCCACTCTTTAAGTTAGCTTTTGGGATAAGAGAAGTCTAAGATCACCCAACATATTTAAGGAATAGTTCATATTAGATAGCAGAAAGTATATGTTTTGTATACAATTACAATAAAATACTGTCTCACCAGTATTATGCCAGGAGTTAGCCATTTGAAGAGGTGTATAATTTTTTGTGTGATGATCAATGACAATAGCATTTTTCTGTTCGGTAACCGGCTAATAAGAAGAGATATTTTTGACATTTAAATGTAAAAGTTGGTGGAAAAACATGTTTTTTACAAGGGACTAAAGTTGGTAAAACATTTACAAGGGCCTTTCTCCCAAGCCAGGACAAACCTGCTTTAGTTTTTGAGCTTTCTTTGAGGGAACATTTTTTTTCCCGATCAATTCTAATCTTACCAGAAAAAAATGGCCAATTTTTTTTAAACTTATTATACTTTTGTTAATTCAATTTTAAACATTTCAATTTTACCAATTAAGTTCTAAACCTTTTCACTTTTTGCCAATTGAGTTCATTTGGTTAATTTTGGCCGACAATTGCTGATGTGGCTGACCAACGCTGACGTGATACTTTTTATATTTTTTGGCATTTACCTTTTTCCTTTGTTTTTTTATTTACTTTTCTTTCTTTTGGGGGGGTTATTGTTAGGGTTGGTGAGGGTGGCTAGCGAAGTCGCCGCCAACACCTGGCTAGATCCAACGAGGGCATTGCGGTCCTTGCATAGGGCCAACGAGACTAACCCTCGTCGGCTCTAACCCCAAACCCCAAAAAAAAAAAAAAATTATTTAAAATAATTGAAAAGTGCAATATCAGCATCGACCGGTCATGTTAGTAATTTTCAGTTAAAATTAGTCGGATCACTAAATTGATAAGAAGTAAAAAGATTTATGACTGAATTGGTAAAATTGAAAAGTTTAAGATTGAATTAGCAAAAATATAATAAGTTTAAGATTTTTTGGATAATTTTTCCAATCTTACACCTTTTAATATAAATTAAGAATAAGTATACTAAAAATCTTAAAACTTATTACAAAAGAGCAAATAAATGATATTTTATACTTTTTAATTTGAATGATAACTTATGCTATTTTCAAAAAATATATGATGTCGATGTGACTTTAAATGGAAGTCATGTAAAGAAATGTCATATTATGGAGACGTTAAAAAGGAGAAGTCATAAATAGAGTAGGAGAGAGCGTGGGGAGTGGTCGGAGCGGGAGATGCTGCATCGGCTTGCCGGGCGGCTCTCACCAAGTCATAGGCAAGGTGTCATCATCACGTCGAGGCATATTGGCTCTCTAGGCTAGAGCTATACCATTAAATGGGTGAGTCGAATCGGGTTTGGGTTTGGTCATAAATGGTCCGATCCAAATCGACCCATTTAATCCGTTTATGACTAATTTATTGCAATACAAAATTTTTGATCCATACCCGACCCATTTAACTAAACTTAAGAAAGCTTATTATATATATAAAATGATATTACTAAAATAATTTTATATAACGCAAATTTAATGGACAATTTTTATAATTTTTTAAAAATATTTTTAAAAATCGAATTTTAATTATTTTTATTTTTTAAATATAATTTTCCTTTTTTGTTCTTTTTCTTCTTTGGCCGGCTGGCCACAGGCGACACGAGCTCGCCCCTCGCTGGATGTTGGCAAGGCCTTCGCCTCGCCCGGATCCGACGAGCTCGAGGCTTGCCACGTTGGGCGAGCTCGAGCTCACCCCTTGCCGGATCCGGCGAGGCTCGAGCCTTGCCAAGCGTAGGTGAGGCCTCCGCCTCGCCGATCCGGCGAGCTCGAGGCTCACTTGGCCGGTCGCCGGCCATCGTCGTGCCGGCGATTGAGGAAGAAGAAAGAAAAAAGAAAGAAAAAAAAAAAAAAAAAAAAGAAAAAAGAAAAGAAAAGAAAAAAAAAATAATTATAATTTCGTTTTAAAAAATATTTTTGTAAGTTAAAGAGATAAGAGAGAGATTGTGAGGTTTTGGGTGAAAATAAATGGGTTCACTTTTAATGGGTTGATAATGGGTCTTAAATGGGTCTGCTCTTTGACCCATTTAAGATTTATATATCTCAGTATTGACCCATTAAAACCCATTATAGGTGCTTTAGAAAATAGGCTTGACCCATTAACGATCCATTTAAACGTAAATGGGTCCATAAATGGGTCAATGATCCATTTTGACACATTGTTTTATTATTTTTGTGCGTTGAGCTCTTGGGAGTGCGAGACATTGCTCAAAAGGTGTAACATCCCGGTCTTTCACTGTACATATATTGTCCGCTTTGGACACTAAGTCTTCACGGTATTATTCCTCTCGAGGCAACCCATGTACAGTTAGAGGGACCCATGGCCTTATAAGATAGCCCGGGACTCTCTTCCTAGGCGGATTCCCTCCTAGGTGATGTGGAACAAGAGAGGGACTCCTTTCTTGTGCATGTCCGAGGACCGCCGCACGGGCCATCACATTCTCCACGTCTTAACAAAATAGTGTCCTCGCTGTTGCTCAACACGAGGTCGGGAGTTAGAAACAACATTCTTGCTGTGGCCCCACGCAGCAAGGACACTGTGCTCCCAAGGGGGGAGAGTGTGACGGCCCAGCCCAGGTAACGGTGTGTGGGGAGTAGGGATGGCGATGTGTTTGCGCCTCGGTCCCCGGACATGCGCAGGGAGGTGGCGCGTCTCTTGTCCCACATCTTCTAGAGAGAGGAGTCTTGGGCTAGCTTATAAAGCTTGGGTCGCTCTAAACTGTACATACGCGTTTTCTTGGGGTAGTATGGGCTGTCCCGAGAGGAACAAAACCGTGAGGACTTAGTGTCCAAAGCGACGTCGAAGACATGTGCTTGGAGCGTGAGGGACAGAATCTTTTGTCGCCGTCGTTTCTTGCTTTCGAAAGGACACTGCTTTGTTGTTTGAGGCTTTCAGTTAAGGATAGAGACAGGAATATCGAATGAAGAAAGGTTTGGCGAGACAAAGGCGTAGGAGGAGAGCATTTGCCTGAAATGGTTTGAAGCTATCGTCCTGAACGAGATGGGAGTGGCCGGCAAGGCCGCGTCATGGGGTGCTGCGGACCTTGTCCTTGAGGTGCCAGAGGATGATGGACTTGTCAAGGGAGGAGGTGATGATCATGTCGGAGCTGTCGATTGGGGTGGCGATGGCCGTCACCATGTCGGCATGAAGACGGAGAGAGACTCCTTCGTCGAATCAAAGGGGACATGAGAACTAGGAAGACGAAGGTGGAGGAGAGTGAAGAAGCAAGAGACTCGAAAGAAGTCTGTAACTTAGGTGGGTTGAGTAATGGGCTTCGTAGCCTAAACCCATATATGGGCCGTTGAATAAAAATAGCTTAGAAAGTGGGTCAAAGACCTGTTTTGACAATTTTACATTCAAACGACTAGACTAATCAATGGTGTGTTTTGACAATTTTACTTTCAATGTACGACTAGACGACTCAATGGTGTGTTTATTCCACGACAAATTCAAGATATAAGAATCACTAAGCATGAATTAAGGCTCACTCTTTATTGAGTCAAATGACAATCAATTTTAGAGATTATTCGATATTCTGTATTGAAATGAGAAAGAGAACAAGAAAAATAACGAAAAAGACAAAAAATTAGAGAAAACACATAACACCAGAAGGCCAAACCCTGCTGCCTCATCTTGCCCATTCCACTCCGTCCCGTCACTCGATCGGAATCATGACCTCGTTGGTCCTGAACGGAGGCAACGTCCACGGCGGATTGTACCTGGCCAGCACGAACTCCCCCGCCACCTTATGCCCGTCCCTCTCCAGCCACTCCCTCAGCCTCTCCGCCTTCTCTGCCGCCACCCGCTCCGTCGCCACCCCGCTGAACCTCACCACCCCGTACTTCCTCCCCTCCTCCTCCCTCACCACCACCCTCTCGTCCAGCGGCCTCGGCACCTCCTCTGCCCTCCCGTACTTCGCCGGCAGCACGAACCGCATCGTCACCGCCTCCTCCCCGCTGCCCTCGCGCCTGCCCCTCGGCGGTCCTTGGGTGATCACCGGGGTCGTCATCGCGATCTTCTCGCTCTTGGTGATCACGGGGGTAGTCATGGCGATCTTCTCGGGCTTGGCGTTCTGGGGGTTGCCGAAGGCGCCAATGTAGTTGACGAGGACGGTGAAGCCGCCGTCGCGGTCGCCCTTGAACTGGGAGGGGGTGTAGGCGACCTCGGCGACGACGGAGGGGGCGTAGTGGCGGATCTCATAGTTGGCGCAGGAGTGGAGAACTTGGCATTTCGGGGTCTCGACGCAGATTTTGCCGAGAACCATGCCCATTTTTGGAATCTTAGCGAGAGTTGATTCGAGTCGATGCAGGAATCAAGAAGATGAAGGAGATATATGTAGGATTCTGGAGTGTTTTGTGAAGGGAGTTTTTGCTTGGAGAAGGGGTGGAATTCAACGTTTGTACATGGAACAGACGAGTGGTGGCGGTTGGTCGTGGAGATCGCGGGCTCGGTTCTTCCACGACATCGCAGTCTAGAAGGTTGAAGAGGAAATTGCTTGGAACTTCCATTATTTTCCAATAAAGATTTGAATAACAAAATAAAGACATTAATATCCTATGGGTAGACATCTGTTTGGGCAAAACCCATAGGGATCCTTGGAACTTTCCCTATAGTAAGCTTGTCTATATCCAGTGAAAATAGAATAATTGCATAAGGACGCAAAAGTGGAGCCGTTTTTGCCGAATAAGGGTGCAGAGTGCTTACCTTGTTTCAAAAAGTGAGTCTAAAGTTGTTAACTTCGTCTCAAATGAGGGCCCCAACTCATTGGCTAGCCGAATTTTCGCCGGTGATTTATTCCGGCGATTAGACCATGGGCAATTTTGTCCAAAAATTTTAACCGGGTGAAAAATAGGAAAATCAAAGATCCCAAATCAAATTTTAGGGCTCTTCACAAATTTTCTTTTTTTTCCACGTTCCTCCTCAATTCTCAGTACTAGTTCTCTTTGTAAAATTTTATCCCAACAGAATCAGGGAGAAGCTTGTGTATTTGCAATCCAAAACCCTCAATTTCTCATCTCCTCCGTTCACGTCTCTCTCACTCTCTCTCGCAAACACAAACCCATTCATTTGTTCATTTTAATGGCCGTGCTGTGGCTTGGGAAGCCATCGAGCGGAAGGACAAAGTACATCTCTCCGTGTATGAGGTTGTCGTCGACAGTGAGGGCAGCGATTGGGCGGTCGAGGGAGAAGGAGTCCATGTGGCACACCATCTTGTTTGGGAACTTGAACATGATCTCGCCAGCGATGTACTTTCCATCAAGGTCCTCATCGTTCGCTCCCAAAAGATGAGCAATCCTCTTTGCTCTTGCTCTCGCTCCCGCACACATTTTCTTCATCTTTGCCGCTCACGTGTTTTTTCGTCATGGGACTCCCAAAGGTCTAAGTTTATAAGGAAGTGGGAGCGGAAGAACTCTTTCTCTGCTTAACTTCCTAGGTTCTAAGGAATCCTTCATTTGAAAAGCGATGATGTTGCTTAAATCTCGTCTTGTTCCCAAGCAATATCAGTATCTCCTCCTACTTCTTCTTCAATCTCTAAATCAAGTCCTTCATCAGGTCAACTTGGGTCTGTTCAATATCGGTGCTCGTCTCTTCAAGAATAGATTAGTTCCAAATGCAGGAAAGAGCTTGTCGTGCTGACCAAGCTGAAGATTCTTGGGTATTATGTTATTGTGAAATCTAGTACCATGGTTCGCTGCAAAATTTTTTCAAACTACAATCTATAGAATGCAACTTCAGAGAACATCCGATTGAGAGTTCACATGGTGAGGGCAACATAGGGGACATGGTTTACACAGACGAGAAAACGAACTAGCCAAATCGACTGGACTAAAACGAGATTGCTCAAACGATCTTCAACTTTGAGATTGGAGTTTATTGTGCGAATAAAACTGGAAACCCCATGTGGGAACTTCGTCGAGCAGTTGGTCTATTAGGCAGATTGCGCTAAGATCAGATACTAAAGAAAGATGGAACAGTAGGGGGCATAAAAGCCTCTCGTGTTTGTGCATGTCCAAGCATAGCTTTCATGATGTGTCATAGCACCATGAAGGAAGTAGCAGAAAAGGAGGCACAACTCAACTCCAAATGGCAATATAAACAACTCTTGTCAGCTTAGCATACCACAACAACCATAACTCAAAAGAAGGCTAAGAAAAAAAAATGACATAAGTTAAACTTCAACCAGGCCATATTCAATGAAAAAGAGAAACCTTCCGGTGTAAGAAATCTTCCAAACATAAACTAATAGTTAAAAAAGAAAAAAAAAGAATTTGTTTATTGGCCTTGTTACTCTTGCATCTCAAAAATTTGCTCACGTTCCACCACTTTCATGTTGAGGTTCCTTACATCCTTCTCTTTACCTATAGTTCAATAAAAACAACAATGTAGTCAAGAGAAAGTCAAGTGCAATTAAGAATAGTTTTAGGACAATGTCAATGGCAAATTGAAACCTGCATCTTCTCTCTTTCCATGGATGAAAATGAGCTTGAAATGTTGCCAAAAAATGAAGCAAGTAGTTCAATTGTCTCAGATTGTGATGCTAATGGGATTGAGGGAGTTCTTTTGACCGCATCGTGTGAGCATGAGGCGGATGTAGAAGTTGTTGGGCATGATGTTGCTATAGATGCTGCTGCTGCTACGATGTTGGTGTTGATGTTATTACTAAATTTTTGCAATGATTCCTATTATGGCCTAACCCACCACATTTTCCGCAAGTAATTGTTGTATTTTGTCTCTTCAACTTCGTTCCAATAGGCTCTTGCACAATTTTCTTCTTCCTTCTCTTCAAATTGTTGTCAACCGTTTCATTCACTGACTTCATTCTTTGTTTCTTCTTTCGACCAACTTGCTTAGGCACATCAGGGGGGAGTAATGGCTCTCGAGCAGGCCATGTGTCCTTGGAATCTACAGCATGCACAACATGGCTATAAGTTTGCATAAATTTTTCCTTAATGAAGCATGTATGAACCCATTTTTCAGGTTGTTCCCTAATGTGTACAAGAGCCGCCACGGCATGACAACAAGGGATTCCACTAATGTCCCATCTTCTACAGCTACAAGTTTTATGTCTAATATTAACGACCCTCTTGTCTCCATATGGCCCACTCGATTCAAACTCATCTTCCCCATTCCAAGCAGGATCCATGATGCTGAATATTTTTTTGAAGATCCAATATTTTTTGGATGTTAGGACAGATCACACCGATGTAAGGAGTCATCCCATCTCTTTGCTTATGAATCCTCTCCATGAGTTGCACTCTTATTGCTTCAAGCATTGTGATGATAGGTTTGTCCCTAGCATCAATGATGCTTTTGTTAAAGCTCTCACACCAATTATTCAAAGAAATGTCACATTTTGAGCTTGTCCCGAAGTGAGACTTGCTCCATTGCACCGGAGGCCTCGAGACAACCAATCATATGCTTTCTCATTAACTCGCCTTTAAATCTTCCATTGCCAAGTTAAAATCACATACCCTAGTTGCCATTGCAGCCTTCCAAACCAATTTTTTAAGTTCCAGTCCTTTGTGATGCAGCCTGAAGTTCTCATAAAGATGTCTCAAACAAAATCTATGTTCAGCTTCAGGCATTATATTTGCTAGAGCATCCCTTCTGCTTATCACATAAGAAAGTCCAATATTTTGAATATGCAGGGTCTGTAATTCCTAAGTCTTCTACAATCATACTAATAAACCAATGCCATGTCTTGTATGTTTCTTGTCCCACGACTGCCCATGCAAATGGATACATCTGATTATTAGCATCTATGCCCACAGCTGCTAGAAGTATACCTTTGTAGCCTGATGACAAATGACAACCATCAAACCCCACAAAGCGTCTACATCCTTCTAGAAAGCCCCTCCTCAATGCATCTAGACAAATATAAACTCCTCTAAATTTGAATTGATCTTGACATTGCTCAGTCTTGATATGGATCCTGAGTTGGCATCAAGAAGTGCTTGACAATAGCTCCTAAGCATCCCAAATTGCTCCTCCTCATTCCCTGTGATCATAGTCATTGCTAAAGCCCTAGCTCTGTAGACCATTGACCTCGACAACTTTAAAACATTCTCAGATTCCATTGTTTTCTTCATTGAAGCACCTGGCCATGTAGGATTATTCCTCAACCTATCACAATACGTGTTCGCTAGCCATTTTGTGCTTACTTGAGGAACGCATAGCACTCTATTACAAGTGTGTACGGGGTTGAAGGTTTTCACTTGTAAAGTATGCTTCCCTTGCACTTTAGAAGCATATATGAGCCAATCACATCCCTCGGAACATACTACCCTCAACTTATTTTGTGCACTCTTAGTGAACCTCACTTGTCTCCCATTTTTGATGGCATAGTTCCTAATAGCCTCTCTAAACTCCTTAGCATTACTAAAGCACATTCCCAACTTGAAGACAGGGTTCGCCATATCAATCTTAGCATTAAACTCAGGATACGTATACTCATTTTGGCTACTTATATTTAAGAAATCTACATTATCAACTAATGCATCAACATACAAGCTGTTGTCTCCAACATCCATATCCCTGTCCATTAAACGATCACCCTTAACATAGCTTGCGTTTCTTTTGTATAACTCATCAAGATCAATTAAGGTAAATCGATCTTCTTTAGCAACTTCAACACTCCCAATATTAGAAATAGAATAGTTCACTTCTTAACATCCCCCACCTGATGCAAAATGAATGAAAAATAATGTCAATAAGTTTCCCTTCTTCATAGTTGATATATTCCCTTGACAAGTATAAATTCAGTTATGCAAATCCAAGATGATAAAGATAATTTTTTTGCTATGGACACAAGTAAGTCTACTAGATTGATGAGTTACTCAATAGAATTACCAAAGGAAAATGTTTAATATAGCCATTAGTATAGCCTTAATTGCGAAGGAAGCAAAAAAATATAACATATCAACTTGTATTAAGTGGTCTCTTCCATGCTTCCAACAAACAAAAGCTCATCTATTAATTCTATAGAAAAGAAATGGATTATCTTTTGAATGCTTGCTAGTAAATGATGGCTATAAATCAAGTAACAATTGACATTGTTTGCTGCAGAGACTAACTATTTAGCAGCAAAAGCTTTACATTTGTCGACAAGTTTAGTAGGCATCAACCAATAGAACAAGGATAATCATCATATTGATATCTAAAGCATATAATGGTAAAATAATAAATTGAATAAGCAATCCTTAAAAGCCAATAGTGCAATCATCCAACCCTTCTGTCCTACTTGTAAACAAAATTGCACCAAATGCCAAAAAATCAATTGGTCGATCAAATATAATTAGTTATGACAACTTCTTTAGGTCTTTAATCAGTGGAGATAAAAACAGAAGATTTGCAATTCCAACGAATCAGTAGATTGGTTGTTAACAACTAAATATATATAATAATAAAAAAATGAAAGCGGTAAAATTGCTAAACGCGGACCACAATCGACATGTGGAGATTACGATGGCAACAAATCTAATAAGAAAATGCACAGTGGATACCACTCACCATTACAAAATGCAACTCACATGCATTGATTAAAATGGGACAAAATGCACCCACAAATCTAATCAAACAAGCAAGCACTAAAGGAAATTCCTCCTACCATCACTGTCTTCGCTGCCGTCGTGTGTGGTATTCCACAATATGCTTAGACCTCGTTGACATGTTGCTTGAACAAATTGCAATGGCCTTTTCTTGGACGAATGAAGAACCAGATGCGCCAATATAATAAACTAACCTCGGTTGAAACGAAGCAAATTAGAGGATGCTGAAATTTAATGAAATTGACACTCCTCTAGCACTTCTTCGAAGTGGTAAACCATGTGTGTTTGAGTGATCCTAACTACACCAAAAAAATTCTTGCATTCAAGATGCTTCGGTTAGCAAAAGAATTCTTCAACAAGAGGCTTTGCAAAAAAAAAAAAAAAATGGTTTTGGTTTGCTTCGGAAAGCAAATGAATTTTTCAATTCAAGTTATAAACTGAATTGGTTCAAAGCAAACATCAAAATCAATTTGAGTTTTGTTGCAATTGTATTACAAAAGCCCAGTGTTAAACACACCTTCTCTTTCCTTCATAGATTTCCTTTCGAGCCTGTTTTCACCTTTTCTTCGGGAGAAATCATCATTGCTATCAAGCTGAGAAAAACCTGGAGGAGTGGCAAGGGAGGCCAAGGATAGGCTCGGGACATAGAGGGGAGAGGATTCAAGTCAGAACAACCCTAACTTCTTTAATTTGGAAAAAAATAGAATGTTTTGGACAAAATCAATTTGCAATCTTTTTGATTTAATTGAGAGAAATTTTTTTAGAGAGAATTGAAGAGCAGAGATGATTCTCTCAGATTTGGCTAGGAGCAAAATTTACAGAGTGTATATGCACCGAGAATTGAAGAGAAACGTTGGAAAGAAAGAAAATCTGTGAAGAGCTCTAAAATTTGATTTGGGATCTTTGATTTTCCTATTTTTCATCCGGTTAAAACTTTCCTCACTGTCGACGACAACCTCATACACGGAGAGATGTACTTTGTCCTTCCACTCGATGGCTTCCCGAGCCACAGCACGGCCATTAAAATGAACAAATGAATGGGTTTGTATTTGCGAGAGAGAGTGAGAGAGATGTGAACGGAGGAGATGAGAAATTGAGGGTTTTGGATTGCAAATACACAAGCTTCTCCCTAATTCAATTGGGATAAAATTTGACAGAGAGAACTAGTACTGAGAATTGAGGAGGAACGTGGAAAAAAAAGAAAATTTGTGAAGAGCCCTAAAATTTGATTTGGGATCTTTAATTTTCCTATTTTTCACCCGGTTAAAATTTTTGGACAAAATTGCCCATGGTCTAATCGCCGGAATAAATCCACCGGCGAAAATTCAGCTAGCCGATGAGTTGGGGCCCTCATTTGAGACGGTTAACAACTTTAGACCCATTTTTGAAACAAGGTGCACTCTAGACCCTTATTTGAGAAAACGGTTCCACTTTAGGTCCTTATTTGAAATTTTCCCTAGAATAATTGTGTCCATAATCCTAACGCCTACCTCAAAAGTGCAATGGTCGAGTTTTGAAAAATTTCCTATCATTACAATCAAGTCTCAAAATTTATTAGGCACAATTGAGAACCTTTTATCTACGATGTTTAATTTGAATGATATTTAATGACAGTTTCGGAAAAGTATGACATTAATATGACTCTAAATGGAGGTCATGTTAAAAAATGTTGGTACTCTTAAAAGTTAAAAGAAAAAAAAAAGGCTAGAAAGAGAGAAAACGCGAGTGTGGAGAGGGGTTAGAATGGATGATGCTGCCTTGGCTTACTTGGCTTCTCTCACTGAAGTGAAGGCACACTAGGCCTATAGGGCCATCTCACCATACCCCCTCCCGCTTTTTAATTCCGATTTTCTTTATGATATGACACTCATTTGATACCATATCAGGCACACATACCTTCAAAAGCTTAACAAATGTGGTTTTAGTTTTTCTTCCATTACTCAAATTAGATGGACTTAACTGAATTGGTCGTGAAGATTGCAGGTTGTGTTCTTTCACGACATTGCGCTCTTGAGAGTTGACGGGGAAATCGCATGGAACCTTAATTTTTTTCGAATAAAGATTTGAAAAGCAAAATAAACAAACTAATATCCTGTCATGGTCAAATATCTGTTTGGGGATCCTTGGAAGTTGCTCCTGGTTAAGCTTATCTATATCTAGAGAGGACAGAATAAGTGCATCCAAATTCCTAACATGTAATTCAAAAGTACAATTTGAAGGGTTAAAAGACGCAAGTAATTTTAAATTATGTTCATCGTGGCACATTTACTTTCCAACTTTTTTTTTTATAACAAACAAAACTTCAAACTTGTACCGATATGATATATTTACCCAAAAATTGTATTCGTGTGACATGTTTACCTCAAATTTTTTTGTGACACAAAAACCTCATATTTATATCCATGAGAAATATCACCCCAAACTTATTTTCATAATACCAAAAATCCTAAACTTAGACCAACGCCACACATTTATCCTTAGTTAAGATTTTTCCTTTCCTTCTTTATCTTTGCCACCGCCATATTGCCACCATCTTCACTGTTGCCAAATCAAGGAAAAAAATGGAGGAGAAAGTTAGGAAAAAAAAAAGAAAAAAGAAAAACATACAATATTTGACATATTTTTGTTACATGAGTGCCACATCAGCATCGTTTGCAATTTGTCATTTATGTAGGTAGTTGCACAAGACTTCATGAAATTTTGAAGAAGAGTGATAACTTTATAAAAATAGAGTTATTTCACCTATTTTAGGAAACAAATATTGCAATATTTATGAGAAACTATTTGGATTTTCTTCTAAATTTTCCTTATTTATGTAACATAATAAGATATGGAAAAAATAAAAAAAAATGGCAAAAATAAAGAAATGAATATGCCACCCATAGAAGCGTTGGAAGGAATTAGGAATTATGTGATTTATTTCCCAATTTTATGTGAAAATAAGTAATTACCTTGTATTTGGAGCCTTGGATTTATCATATAAATAAGATAACATTGAGAGCTTGGGAGATAGCTACGTTTTTATTTTTAGATTTTTTTTTTTTATTATTCTGAGAGTTTTTTTTTTATAAATATTTTGAAGAGAAGACAAAAAGTGGTGATAAAATTTTTAATCTTTGATTCAAGATGTTAGATTTAATTTATATTTTCATTTATTCTTCTATTATGTTCTAATTTTCTTTTATTAGGGGTACGATATAACCTGACCATGATGATATAAATTTCATACTTATGTTTTGTAAGTGATTTCATTTATGTGAGTTATATATTATTTTGCTTCATGCTTTTGAGTGATTTATCACTATTTGAATGATCTAATGTGCATGTTTGATATTGAGAAAAGTGATGACATTACTTATTATATTATATAACCATAAATTAAATATGGATAGAGGTATACCATATGATAAGGTGGTCCAAAAGATTCATTATAAATAGGGAATGTTCACAGATTTTAATACATTTATTTTTATTTAAATTCACATAAATATATAGTGGATTGATAAACTAAGTATGTTTAATATACCTAAAGATATAATAGTAAATAGATTAGGAAATTCCATTATCACATGTTTAACGTCGTTCTTGCATGCGTAATGATATGAAATTCATATATAATGGTTATAATGAAATCGATACTCTAACATATTTTTATAATTGATTAATTGCATTTAGTTTCGAAAATTTGCTTTTAAAATTGTCAATTTTAATTTATTATCAATTTTATTTTGATATGTTAGATGAATTTTAAAATTATTCCATATTTAGTATTTAATTGGTTTATTAATTATCAATCTCCGTGGGATGATATCCTTTCTTATAATTATGCTACTTCTTTTGACACTTTTGTTTGCATTTAGAATTTTACCAACAAGTTTTTGGCATTGTTGTTAGGGATTTTTTTTTTTTTTTGTTTAATACTACTTAATATTGATACCAGATAATTCTAATTTTAGTCTAGCTTTTGTTATATTTTCTCTAGAGTGTAAATTGATGCATGACACATAGCCAACAAGGGAAACTTGCTGAGTTTGATCTAGTAATCAAGCATACATTTAAAATGCGACTAAGAGAACAAAGAAATTACGCTAAAAAGATGGAACAAGTTTGTGAGGATGAAGATCCACGTAAATACTTGAGAGATTATGCCGTGCTAATAGTTCAAGGCACCACGTCAAGTATCAAGAGACCTATAATTCAAGTAAACAATTTTGAGATCAAACCATGACTCATTCATATACTTCAACAATTAGTACTATTTAGTGGGCTACCAAGTGATGATTTAAATGCTTACATCGATGCTTTTTTGAAATTTATGACACCATTAAATATAATGGATTACAGATGATGCTATTAGAAACAAAGCTAAAGGTTGGCTCTCTTCTGTTCATATAGGATCGATTACTATATGGAATGATACGGTCCAAAAATTTCTTGGTAAATTTTTTCCACCTACAAAGTTTGCAAAAATGCATAATGATATTACTAATTTATGTATACAAATAATGAATCATAATTTGAAGAATGGGAAAGATTCAAGGAGTTTCTTAGGAGATGCCCATATTATGGATTTCCTGTATGGATATAGGTACAAATTTTTATAATGGGTCTAGCACAAGTCTCCATTCTATGATTGATGTAGTTGTAGGTAAAACTTTGAATGATAAAACACGAGAAAGAAGCCTACGACCTATAAGAGGAAATGACATCTAATAGTTATTAGTGGCCTACTAAGAGGCTACCAGTGTGAAAACTAGTAAAGTTTATGAAGTGGATGCTTTCATTGCAATTATTGCATAATTATAAACATTCAACAAAAAGATAGACAATATGAGTATTTGAGTCATGATAATTCATAATATGGTATGCGATTTTTGTAGTGGTGAACATGTTAGCATAGAGTGTATGGTAGGAAACCATTTTACACAACCTAATGAAAATGCCAACATTAGGAATTTTAACAAGTCATAGAATAATTCCTACTCCTACACATACAATGGAATGGCACAATCATCCAAATTTTTCATGGAGTAATCAAAATGTAACAAGACCACCATCAAGATTCAAACAACCACCAATTTGGAAAATATAGTCACCAAACTTGCTAATACCACTCAAGACATCAAGAGCACATGTGAGATTTCAAAATCAAGAGACTTCAATCATAAATCTGAGAATGCAAGTGGGTTAGTTAGCAAACATGATATCAAGGAGACAACAAGGTTCTTTGCCTAGCAACACAAAGAAAAATCCAATTGAAAATGTAAAAGCTATAACCCTGATAAGTGGTAAACAAGTGGGTGAAGAAGCTGTTGAACAAGAGATTTCTAGAGACAAAGAAGATGAGGTCAATAAACAAGCAAATGGGGCAGGCAAGAGCAAACCTTTTCTAGATAATCCTAAGCCATTTGTGCTACAAACTCCATTCCCTCCGTGACTCTAGTGTCACAAAATAGACAAGCAATTCTCAAATTTCTTGATGTATTAAAAAAATTGCATATTAACATTCCTTTTATAGATACCTTAGCGCAAATGCCTAGCTATGCAAAAATTTTTGAAGCAAATTTTGCCAAACAAAAGGTGTTGGAGAAATATCTCCAAGTGATTTTGATGATATCCAAAACTATCCTTAATATAATGTTTATTGTGGTTTACGCAAAGGGGGCAGACAAGAGCAAACTTTTTTCTAGATAATCCCAAGCCAGATGTGTTGCCAATTCCATTCTCTCCGCGACTCTAGCATCATAAAATAGATAACAAATTCTCTAAATTTCTTGATGTATTTAAAAAATTGCATATTAACATTCTTTTTGTAAAAACCTTAGCGCAAATGCTTAGCTATGAGAAATTTTTGAAGGAGATTATGCCAAACAAAAGGTGTTGGAGAAATATCTCAAAGTGATTTTGATGATGTCCAATTATCCTTAGTATAATGTTTATTGTAGTTTATGCAAATGGGGCAAGCAAGAGCAAACTTTTTTCCAAATATGATGTTGACGTGACTTTAAATGGAAGTCATGTAAAGAAATGTCATATTATAGATACGTTAAAAAGGAGAAGTGATAAATAGAGTAGGAGAGTGGGGGAGTGGTCGGAGCGGGTGATGCTGGAACGGCTTGCCTGTCGGCTCTCACCAAATCATAGGCAATGTGTCATCATCACGTGAGGCCATACTGGCTCTCTAGGCTAGAGCAAAGCGACTATCTCGCTATGCCTTCGCCTTGTTTTATTATTTTTGTGCGTTGAGCTCTAGCCAGAGCACGAATCGTCATCTGGGTTTTCTTGGGATTACGAGACGCTGCTGGAAAGGCAACATTTTGACGTCGAAGACATGTGCTTGGAGCGTGAGGGACGGAATCTTCTGTCGCTGTCGTTTCTTGCTTTCGAGGAAAGACTCTGCTTTGTTGTTTTTAGGCTTTCAGTGAAGGATAGAGACAGGAAGATCGAATGAAGAAAGGTTTGGCGAGACAAAGGCGTGGGAGGTGAGCATTTGCCTGAAATAGTTTGAAGCTAACGTCCTGAACGAGATGGGAGTGGCCGGCGAGGCCGCGTCATGGGTTGCCGCAGACCTTGTCCTTGACGTGCCAGAGGATGATGGACTTGTCAAGGGAGGAGGTGATGATCATGTCGGAGCTGTCGATCGGGGTGGCGATGGCCGTCACCATGTCGGCATGAAGACGGAGAGAGACTCCTTCGTCGAATCAAAGGGGACATGAGAACTAGGAAGACGAAGATGAAGGAGAGTGAAGAAGCAAGAGACTAGAAAGAAGTCTGTAACTTAGGTGGGTTGAGTTAAAGCCCATTAAAATTCATATTTGAATGAGCTTCGTAACCTAAACCCATGTATGGGCCGGTCGAATAAAAGTAGCTTAGAAAGTGGGTCGAAGACCTGTTTTGACAATTTTACTTTCAATGTACGACTAGACGAGTCAATGGTGTGTTTTGACAATTTTACTTACAATTTTACTTTCAATGTACGACTAGACTAATCAATGGTGTGTTTTGACAATTTTACTTTCAATGTACGACTAGACTAGTCAATTGTGTGTTTATTCCACGACAAATTCAAGATATAGAAATCACTAAGCATAAATTAACGCTAACTCTTTATTAAGTCAAATGACAATCAAGTTTAGAGATTATTCGACATTCTGTATTGAAATGAGAAAAATAACGAAAAAGACAAAAAAATTAGAGAAAACACATAACACCAGAAGGCCAAACCCTGCTGCCTCATCTTGCCCATTCCACTCCGTCCCGTCACTCGATCGGAATCATGACCTCGTTGGTCCTGAACGGAGGCAACGTCCACGGCGGATTGTACCTGGCCAGCACGAACTCCCCCGCCACCTTATGCCCGTCCCTCTCCAGCCACTCCCTCAGCCTCTCCGCCTTCTCCGTCGCCACCCCCTCCGTCGCCACCCCGCTGAACCTCACCACCCCGTACTTCCTCCCCTCCTCCTCCCTCACCACCACCCTCTCGTCCAGCGGCCTCGGCACCTCCTCTGCCCTCCCGTACTTCGCCGGCAGCACGAACCGCATCGTCACCGCCTCCTCCCCGCTGCCCTCGCGCCTGCCCCTCGGCGGTCCTTGGGTGATCACCGGGGTCGTCATCGCGATCTTCTCGCTCTTGGTGATCACGGGGGTAGTCATGGCGATCTTCTCGGGCTTGGCGTTCTGGGGGTTGCCGAAGGCGCCAATGTAGTTGGCGAGGACGGTGAAGCCGCCGTCGCGGTCGCCCTTGAACTGGGAGGGGGTGTAGGCGACCTCGGCGACGACGGAGGGGGCGTAGTGGCGGATCTCATAGTTGGCGCAGGAGTGGAGAACTTGGCATTTCGGGGTCTCGACGCAGATTTTGCCGAGAACCATGCCCATTTTTGGAATCTTAGCGAGAGTTGATTCGAGTCGATGCAGGAATCAAGAAGATGAAGGAGATATATGTAGGATTCTGGAGTGTTTTGTGAACGGAGTTTTTGCTTGGAGAAGGGGTGGAAGTCAAGGTTTGTACACGGAACGAGACGAGTGGTGGCGGTTGGTCGTGGAGATCGCGGGCTCGGTTCTTCCACGACATCGCAGTCTAGAAGGTTGACGAGGAAATTGCTTGGAACTTCCATTATTTTCCAAATAAAGATTTGAATAACAAAATAAAGACATTAATATCCTATGGGTAGACATCTGTTTGGGCAAATATAGGGATCCTTGGAACTTTCCCTATAGTAAGCTTGTCTATATCCAGTGAAAATAGAATAATTGCGTCCATAATCCTAACGCCTACCTCAAAAGTGCAGTGGTCGAGTTTTGAAAAATTTCCTATTATTACCGTCAAGTCTCAAAATTTTTGAGGTACAATTGAGAACCTTTTATCTACAATGCTTAATTTGAATGGTATTCAATGATAGTTTCGGAAAAATATGACATTAATGTGACTCTAAATGGAGGTCATGTTAAAAAATGTCAATATTCTTAAAAGTGAAAAAAAAAAAAAAAGCCTAGAAAGAGGGAGTTAGAATGGATGATGCTGTCTTGGCTTACTTGGCTGCCCTCACTGAACCACAATCGAGGTGTCACCACCGCGTGAAGGCACACTAGGCCTATAGGCTATAGCGCGAAACGACTATCTCACTATACCCCCTTCCCTTTTTAATTCTGATTTTCTTTATGATATGACACTCAATCGGTACCATGTCACCGGCACATATCTTCAGAAGCTTAACAAATGTGGTTTTAGTTTTTCTTCCATTACTCAAATTAGATGGAGTTAACTGAACTGGTCGTGAAGATTGCAGGCTGTGTTCTTTCATGACATTGCACTCTTCAGAGTTGACGAGGAAATTGCATGGAACTTTAATTTTTTTCAAATAAAGATTTGAAAAGCAAAATAAACAAACTAATATCCTGCCATGGTTAGATATCTGTTTGGGTAAATATAGGGATCCTTGGAACTTTCTCCTAGGTAAGCTTATCTATATCTAGAGAGGATAGAATAAGTGCATCCAAAATTTTAACATGTAATTCAAAAATGCAATTCCAAGGGTTAAAAGCCTCAAATAATTTCAAATTATGTTCATCATGACACATTTACTCTCAAACTTTTTTGTAACAAAAAAAAAAACTTCAAATTTATAATGGTATGTTTATCTAAAAATTGTACTCATGTGACACATTTACCCAAACTTTTTTGTAATACAAAAACCTCAGATTTATATCCATGTGAAATATCACCCTGAACTTATTTTTATAATACCAAAAATCCTAAACTTAAACCAACGCTACACATTTATCCTTAGTTAAGACTTTTTTCTTTTCCTTATTTATCTTTGCCACCGTCATATTGCCACCATCTTCACTATTGCCAAATCAAGGAAAAAAAATGGAGGAGAAAGTTAGGAAAAAAAAAGAAAAAAGAAAAACATACAATAGTTGACATATTTTTGTTACACGAGTGCCACGGCAGCATCGTTTGCAATTTGTCATTCATGTAGGTAGCTACATAAGACTTTTAGAGGCATTTTTTCATGAAATTTTGATGAAGAGTGATAACTTTATAAAAATAGAGTTATTTTATTTATTTTAGGAAACAAATATTGCAATATCTATGAGAAACTATTTGGATTTTCTTCTATTTATTCAAATTTTCCTTATTTATGTAACATGATAAGATATGGAGAAAGTAAAGAAAAAATGGCAAAAAGAAAGAAATGAACCCATAGAAGCGTTGTAAGGAATTAGGAATTATGTGATTTATTTCCCAATTTTATGTGAAAATAAGTAATTATCTTGTATTTGGAGCCTTGGATTTATCCTATAAATAAGATAACATTGAGAGCTTGGGAGATAGCTACGTTTTTATTTTTAGATTTTTTTTTATTATTCTGAGAGTTTTTTTTTTTTTTATAAATATTTTGAAGAGAAGACAAAAAGTGGTGACAAATTTTTAATCTTTGATTCAAGATGTTAGATTTATTTATATTTTCATTCTTCTTCTATTATGTTCTAATTTTCTTTTGTTAGAGGTATGATATGGCTTGACCATGATGATATGAATTTCATACTTATGTTTTGTAAGTGATTTCATTTATGTGAGTTATATATTATTTTGTTTAATGCTTTTGAGTCATTGATCACTATTTGAATGATTTGATGCGCATGTTTGATATTGAGAAAAGTGATGACATTACATATTATATTATATAACCACAAATTAAATGTAGATAGAGGTATATCATATGATAAGGTGGTCCAAAGGATTCAATATAAATAGGCAATGTTCACAGATTTTAATACATTTATGTTTATTTAAATTCACATAAATATATAGTGGATTGATAAACTAAGTATGTTTACTATACCTAAAGATAGAATAGTAAATAGATTAGGAAATTCCATTATCACATGTTTAACGATGTTCTTGCATGCGTAATGATCTTGAAATTCATATATAGTGGTTATAATCAAATCAAATCCTCTAACATATTTTTATGATTGATTAATTGCATTTAGTTTCAAAATCAAGCTAGATGTGTTTCCAATTCCATTCTCTCCATGACTCTAGCATCATTAAATAGATAACAAATTCTCTAAATTTCTTGATGTATTTAAAAAATTGCATATTAACATTCTTTTTGTAAATGCCTTAGTGCAAATGCTTAGCTATGAGAAATTTTTGAAGGAGATTATGCCAGGAGAAATATCTCCAAGTGATTTTGATGATGTCCAAACTATCCTTGGTATAATGTTTATTGTAGTTTATGCAAAGTGGGCAAACAAGAGCAAACTTTTTTCCAAATAATCCCAAGCCAGATGTGCTGTCAATTCCATTCTCTCCGTGACTCCAGCATCACAAAATAGATAAATAATTCTCTAAATTTCTTGATGTAGATGCCTTAAAGCAAATGCCTAGCTATGCAAAATTTTTGAAGGAGATTTTGCCAAACAAAACATGTTAAAGAAATAGATCTTCTATCATGGCTAACTTTAGTAGTTTCTTTACTAATAATGCTCAAGCTCCTAACAAGCCACCTTACTTTGATGGAAGCAACTATGGATATTGGAAGTAAATAATGCAATCATGCATTGAAGCTACATCCCTTGAAATGTGAAGTGTGGTTGAATGGTGTGGACTTACTAGCCCCATCACTTGCTATTGTTCAACCTCAAGCTCAATAGTTGCTGCCCATAACATAAAAGCATCTTAAAGAAGAGCTGCTCTCAATACCAAAGCTAAACACCTATTGTATTGTGCTTTGTCACCATCTGAATTTAACAAAGTTTCTTTTGTGTTATAGCCAAGGAAATTTGGGATTGTCTACTACTAACATTTGAAGGAATAGACAGGGTGATAGAAAAAAGATGAACATCCTACTTGGAAATTACAAGCTATTCAAAATGAATCCAGTTGAAATAGTGACACAAATGTTCACTTGATTCACTGATGAATGGACTTACACATTAAGGAAAAATGTTCACCAATGAAAAAGTGAACAAGCTTTTAAGAGCTTTGCCCAATAAATGGAGCACGGTTAAGACATCTCTATGCGAGACAATGAGGATTCAATTAATTACAATGGATGAGTTGATAGAAACATTTATGTCCTATGAAGTTGAACACCTAAATGAGGAAAATAACTCAAAAGGTAAGAAACCCATTGCCTTAAAGTTGATCATGATGATGCAAGTGAGTAAATATATTTAGAAGGAGAAGATAGTGATGAAGACATGGAGCTGTTGAGAAAAAGATTCAAAAATTTCATGAGGAAAGTAGGAAACCATAAATAAAAAAAGACAAATGAAGCTCTGGAATGACAAAAAGCCTTAAAGGAACAATGAGGAATCCAAAGGCAAGGATAGTGTTTGCTATGAATGCAAGAAACTAGGTCACATAAAGCTAGAATACCCAAATCTCAAGAAAAAGAAAGGAAAATATGATAAGAAGAAGAAAGCATTAAAGGCCAATCATAAAATGACATCGAGTATAAATCAAGTGATGAAGAGGAATCAAATCTTTATCTAATGGCCAATTTAGATCACGATGAAGAAAATGAGGTAAATTATTCTGAATTGACCTATGAAGAACCATAGGATTTTTTGAGGGACATGTTTGAAGAACACCAAAAAGCTTCAAAAAGAATTTCAGTTTCGAAAAAGGAAGTGTATGATCTTACCACTGAAAACTTTGCTGGTAAAGTTCTTATTAATGAATTGAAGAATGAACATGATCTCAAAGTGGGTGAAGTAAAACTTCTTCGAGTCGAGAAGGAGAATTTCAAAGAAAAATTTTTAAACATCAACACCAAGTTTTCACTAGGCTCAAAAACCTTGAAGCACATTCTCTCAATTCAAATCCTTCACTACAACAAATGTGGTTTAGGATATGAGGGAATGAAAATGAGAAGAATCCTTTTCAAAAAGTTAAAGATAGATTGAAACACAAACCTCCTATGCATTTTTATAAGTATCATTATGATAGACATTTCACAAATCTACTAACAAGCGATTTCCTGATTGCTTGATTTGCAATGAACATGGTCATTTCAAAATGAATTGTCCAAAAGAACAGATGAAGCCCAAAAAGATTCAAAGGATGTCGTGCACGAGCCAGATGTCAATGGAAATCACAGATGAAGGTTGCACTTGAAGTGACGCCGTGGACATTGAAAAACCATAGGAGAGTTGTTGATAAGTGACCCTCAAGTGATTATTGTTGATGTTGGGAAAATATGGCTTCAAATTGGGTAGAACAATGAAGTCGGATCTTTAGAGTAATCAAGTCGAACTTTGAGGCGTGATATCACTTTCTTTAAAGATTTATTTGCCTCATAACGTTGCTAATGGTCACCGGCAAATATCCTCTAGGATACAACAAAGTCTCAAATGAGAATACTAGATAACAATTTTAATATTTCTTCAGGGTCTCTCATAGGAAATAATTGGAAACAATGGCTGTAGTTTCTATCGAAAGAAGACGAAAAAAGAAGATGTTGTGTGTTTGATCTCAAAACAAATGTATTTATCTTTTTCTTTCGAATATAGACAATCCTTCAAAAGGTTGCAAAAAGACGAAGGCAACTTTTCGTGAACAAGTATGTCTTTTACGTTGAAAAGACATAAAAATTCGAAATTAAATAAGTAATAAATAAAAATAACTGTAACTTTTCGTGAACAGTCGCATTGTTTCAATAAGACTTTATAATTAATTTTTATAGAAATAAATCCGAATTTTCAATAAATAAAAATAATGATCGTTAGTTAGTGCCAAATCTCGTCCACGTATGCACTCACATCTTTTCGATGTGGGACAAGGCACCTTTTCATTTGTTTTATAAACAAATTATCAATAGTTGAAAATTCAGCAATGGTGTAGGGAGGCAGCAGCTCATTGTTGGGCCTTCGCAGGTATTGCGGCTCAAAGGGCAACAAGCATCAACATTGCAGCGAGGCTTGGCGTTGGTTTGGCATGTTGAGGGCAATAGGTTTGCCAAGGGGCTCCACATCTTGATGGGTGGCAAACGGTGGCGACAATAGTAGTGTGACGACGGGCCGGGGATGGCAATATGAGTGCTCGGCCAAGGATTAGTTGCGAAGACTCTTTACCTCTCTTTTCTCTTTATTCCTCACATGTATCTCTCTATGCTTTGAAATTATGACTTGACCCCGCCCCTTATTGTGAACCTATTCGTCTTTGTATAGGCGCCCCCTCACCATGTATTTTCTTTCCCTTTTCAATTAGCAAGCTTATTTTGTTTATTTGACTGGATCTTGCCCACGCTCACCAACTATTAGATTTGTTTGTCCTCTTTATCTTGGTATCCACAAATAATTGTGCACACAAGGAAATTAAGCCGATTCCCAAGAATCCTATGATATAATTGTCGAATCACTTCTTATAATCTACTTAAGCTTACCACCTCACATGCATATTATACGTGAATTTCAGCCATCATATCCTTCTATGGGCTTAGAGAAACATTTAATCTCGTGGGCTCAATCAGGCTCAAAATCATCCATAAAACTCATCGCCCAGTCTACAAATGCAATTATAAAAAATGTAAACTAAATGGGTTAATAATTAATTCCTAATTTTATGTAATAAATGAATGACTATGTTTTTTTTTTTTTTTTTTGTCAGTCCTACTCTAATCCTACTCTATACTCACTTGCAGACTTGTGCCCGGCCTCTTGCAGGGCGTGGGAGTCGCAACCCACTCTCGAAACTTACGCGTCCCTACCCCATCCTCCCCTGAGGAGGTGGGGATTTGAACCCCTCACCTCCCCCTTCCATGTTGGAAGGGTGGTCACTGGGATGAATGACTATGTTAGAAAAATCTAGGTGTCAACACAACGGAAAAATTCGTTTTTTAATTGAATAAAAAAAAATCTGTTTTGGTATGTAAATGTTGGCATCCCTCTCCTTTCTTGTTGGCTCCTCAGTTCTGATTCATTCTTCGTCCATTAGGTCTCCCACTGTGACTCTGCAACAGAGCTTGGCAACTTGAGGCTCTTCTTTTCTGGACTTCACCAGTAGTGTCTGCTAATCTAGGTTGCGACTCTTGGGTGCCAATAAACTGTGGAGGCCTCAACATAAGCTACCCTTTCTTCATTACACGCTTTCTAATTGAGATGATAATTTGAACTATTTTGATTCATATTCTCGGAGGTATTCGATCAAACATGTTGTACGCATCCGATTGAGGAACATAATATAGACATTGCAAACTTAGATTTACAACCAAACTCAAACTCTATCAACGTAGACTATCCAAAATCAAATGTACAGCTTAATAGACGCTTGATTTCAGTATTATCAAAGAAGAGGTCATTCTAGTTAGCTATGATAACAAAGTAAATAGAGCAAAGCAATTGGTGTTACCTGGTTAACAGCTATGACTGCAAGAGTGAGCCGTGACGCTTGTGAGTTTGAGCAAGATTGTTAGTGGGAGGTGAGGCCGACTACGAGGGAGTCAGAGGCAAGGCGTGACTGTGATGCCGTGATGGAGGGCCGGAGGTGAGCTTGAGAGCTTAGCTAACTCGTTGAGAGGCAAGGCGATCGACGGATCGAGAGCGAGATGAGACAATTGTGAGAGAGTTAAAGGCATGAGAGAGAGATGAAGCGAGATAAAAAATAATTAGTGACTAAGGGCCTATTTGTTAATGTTCTTTTTTTCTGTTTATAAACAAAATTTCTGTTTTTTTGTTCTAGGGAACAAAAAAAGAACAATGCGTTTGTTTGCGTTTTTGTTCCAAATCTATATTTTTGTTCCCGTGAACACATTTGGAACAAACAAGAAACAATAAAAATGTGTTTCTTGTTTCTAGAATAATTTTTAAGAACCAATTTTCTCTCTCCTCTCTTTTTCTTCTCTTTTTTTTTTTTCTTCTTTTCTTTTTCTTTTTTCTTTGGCCGGTCGCTAGCCTCGGCCATGGCCGCAACCCGGCCGTCGAGGGCGCGACCTCGCCGGAGCGACGCCGGCCCGGCAAGGCTCGGCCTCACCTTGGCTAGGCGAGCTCGGGCTCGCCGGATCTAGGTGAGCCCGAGCTCACCCAACCAAGGCGAGGCCGAGCCTCGCCGGCGCGGGCAAGGCCGGGCAAGCTCGGGCTTGTCGGATCTGGGCGAGCCCGAGCTCGCCCGGCCAAGGCGAGGCTAAGCCTCGCCCAACCATGGCGAGGCTCGGTCTCGTCGGGGCCGTGAGCCTCGCCATGGCCGGGCGAGGCCGCCGGCCTCGTCGGTCGATCGCCGGCCATGGCCGAGGCGGAATCAGCCAAAAGAAGAAAAAAAGAAAAAGAAAGAAAAAAGAAAGAAAAAAAAAATTAAAAAATTAAAAGAAAACAAAAAAGAACACAAATTTACCAAACATGTTTCTATTCATTTTTTATTCCAAAACAAGTTTACCAAACACGTTTTTTTGTTGAAATATTGTTCGGAACATAAACACTTTTTTTTTTATTTCGTTCCCTAACAATTTTTAAACGAAATATTACCAAACGCGCTTAAAGTTCTTTCCTTTCTTTTCTTTTATGAGGACTGACAAAAAAGCATTAAAGGCGTGGGATGAGAGTTAAAATTAAAAGAAAATTATTGTGTGTGTGTACTAGTCTAGTTTGGATGGGCGGTTCTACACTTGGAACCGAAAAGTGGATTGATCTTTATGGGAACCGCTAGTCCTAGGCCGATTTTGGGTGGTCCAAGAGGTTCATGGTTCTTTTACACATCCTTATTTAAAGCAATGCTTAAGAGATAATTTGTAATTAATCCATATACATAGCCAAAAGTGGGGATGAGCATGGTTTCAGAATATAACTTGAAATCTGGTAATTGGATCAATGAGAACCCATAGGTTTCAAGTTCTAAGATATGCAGAATAGGTTTCGAATTCTAAAGAATGATGAACCTATTTTGATAATTACATTCCAAGTTCTTAATTGGAATAACCTACAACCTGTAACATGTTATCTTAGAATTTGGAACAAGTTTTAATATATATATATATATATATTTGTTTATGTCTTTGTACAATCTTTCGATATTTCATGCCATTCGATGATGAGTATATAATTTAAAAGTATTAATTCGAGCTTCCATTTTATGACTAAGACTTTTACTTTATTAATGTTCATATTTTTCATGTGTTTTTATGATAAGTGAATTGTAGAAACAAGTGATGGTCAATAAAAATTTTAATTTACTACAATCGTTCAATTAATAATATTAGTAAAACTTTGATAGATTCTAGAACCAATCTTGGAACCACTAACAAAATAGATTCAAGATTTTTTGGGTATGCCAAGTAGGTTCTAAATTCCAAAACATAAGGAACCTCTTTCAATTCCAGATTTTAAGTGGGACTTATATGAAACTTGGAACCGCTAACTCTTTAGTCAATAGTATGCGATGTGTATGACCAATAAAGAGGGAGAGTTTCGAAGACGCCATAGTTGGAAGGGATGTATGCCATAGATAGTGCGAGTCATCAGTTGCATCGTGGCAACCGTGCGATCGACACACCAAATTCTTCAAACTATTTGCAGCAAGCTTTCCTAGAGGCCCTTTACTTATTCTAGTCCATTCATCAAAGCATGCATCGATTAAATTCTGACTAGATGAAATTGGAGTTGTCATTTCTTCTTCTCTCACTCAGTAATTTTCCGTACCTTTCCTTTTCTTTTCGATTGTTATACCGCGAATGCATCAGTTCTTCACATAACTTCGGAAGGTATAATGTGAAGAGATCTTAAAGATATGATATCACTAAGCATAAGTTAAATGCCAATCAAGTCCAAAGACTTCGACCAAAAAAAAAATAAAAAAAATTCCAAAGACTATTTTAAACATTCTGTACTTAAATAAGAAAATGAACAAGAAAAATAACGACAAAAAGAGAAAAAATAAGAGAAAATACGAAGCACCAGAAATTCCAAACCCCTACTCCATCCTCCTCACTCGATCGGAATCATGACCTCGTTGGTCCTGAACGGAGGCAACGTCCACGGCGGATTGTACCTGGCCAGCACGAACTCCCCCGCCACCTTATGCCCGTCCCTCTCCAGCCACTCCCTCAGCCTCTCCGCCTTCTCCCTCGCCGCCCCCTCCGTCGCCACCCCGCCGAACCTCACCACCCCGTACTTCCTCCCCTCCTCCTCCCTCACCACCACCCTCTCGTCCAGCGGCCTCGGCGCCTCCTCCGCGCTCCCGTACTTCGCCGGCAGCACGAACCGCATCGTCACCGCCTCCTCCTCCTCCCCGCCGCCGCCGCCCCCGGGCGGCCCCTGGGTGATCACCGGGGCCGTCATGGCGATCTTCTCGCTCTTGGTGATCACCGGGGCGGTCATGGCGATCTTCTCGGGCTTCGCGTTCTTGGGGTTCCCCAGGGCGCCGATGTAGTCGGCGAGGACTCTGAAGCCCCCGTCGCGGCTGCCGTCGAGCTGGGAGGGGGTGTAGGTGACCTCGGCGACGACGGCGGGGGCGTAGTGGCGGACCTCGTACTCGGCGGAGGAGCTGAGGACCTGGTATTTCGGGGTCTCGACGGAGATCCTGCCGAGAACCGAGCCCATTCTGGGAATCTTAGCGAGAGTTTGAATGGACGCGATGCAGGGACGAAGAAGATGAAGGAGATTTATATAAGATTCTGGGGGTGTTTTCAGTGAAGGGAGATTTTGCTTGGAGAAGGGGATTGGAGGGTTTTGTATAAGGAAGGAGACGAACGGTGGGGGTCGGTCGTGGTGATTGCGGCCTGTGTTCTTCCACGACATCGCCCTCTCGAGGGTTGGAAAGGAAACTATTCGGAATTTTCACTTTTTTTTCCAAATAAGAATGGTTAACGCTATTTTTATCTCTCAAATAGTTTTTAACCACATAGAATTACAAAAAGTCCAAAAAAAATCCAAACTAATATATTTGTACTCAATTTATTATCCATTAGTTTTCGTTGAATTGTGTTAATATCATGAAGAATTATAAACTAGTATACTTATGATAAACGGATGATAAAATTTCAAATTAATAAATCTGTCAACTTCACATATTATTTAATTTTGTAATTTGATGGTAAAATTTAACGAAAACTAGCAGATAGTAAATTTATTATAGGTATTTTAGTTTGGAGTTAGTTTAAAGTAAATTTATTATAAATGTACCGGCTTGAAGTTTTTCATGATTTCTTACTTAAAAAATTCATTAATAGTAAGATGATAAAAAAGGAAAAAAAAATATCCTTACCAAAAAAAAAAAGGAAAAAAAAATCATATTTAGATATGGGTCAATCAATTTCAAGAACTTTATCCACCTTTCCTTAAGTATTGCTTCTTCCTTTCTCTTGTGTTCGTATATGAGAAGTTTAGATTCATTCCTTTTCTTTGACGAGAATCCTCCAAAATTCGAGTATTTTAATCAACTTAATGATTGGAATTCCATATTAAAAGAATAATAAAAAAGCTATGGTGTCTAGAACATTTGTTTACAATCTATTTATAATTCAACCACCTTCCGTGTTTTTCCGTTCATTTTTGTACAAACTTCATTTCCTCTCATATACTCATCATTGCGCTTAAGCTAAATCCCGTGAGGGATTTTACTGCAAGGAGTCTTAAACATTGGTAATCTTTGTTAATTAACATATCTCAGATTTCAATTATAATCTTAATGGATTGACAACTTTAACCAAAGAATTCTACATCCCCCCCCCCCCCAAAAAAAAAAAAAAAAAAAAAGAATTGTGCATGAGAGGGAGTTGTTAGATATTGAACTCCAAACAAAGATTCTAAATAAATGTTCTGAACGCCACTACTTTATTGACATTAATTTAAAATCTAATTTCCATCATTAAGTTGATTAAAATACTCAAATTTTAGATGATTTTAAACCCAAAAGAAAAAGAAACGATGGTTAGGGAAAGATGGATAAAAATTCCAAAATCGATCGATCCTCATCAAATGTATGCTCTTCCTCTTTCATTAATCATACCATAAATGAGGTTTTAATGATGGTTATTTTAGATAAATTTATATATTATGACGTGTTTAGAATTATTTGAGGTATGGAAATAGCATTAGCCATAAAGATTGTGTGAGCAAAATAATATATTCATATCCTTCTATGGTCAAATCTCTGATCGGGTAAACAAGGATCTTTTGATATTTCCTTGCATAGCGAGAAAAGGATAAGAGCATCCAAAATTTAAAAACTTACTGCAAAAGTGAGGTTCAAATTATTGGAATCAAGTTTCAGAACTTGACAAAAAGTTGCAATACAGTACTTTTACGAACCTGCTTAACTTGATAATATGTGATGTTGATGTGACTCCAAATGATGTCATGTAAAAAAATTGTCAACATTACATAAAGGAAAAAAAAAATGAAGGTTAGAAAGAAAGAAGGAGCGAATGTGTGGTGGCCATCCAGGCAGAGCAAAGCGACCATCTTGGTATACTTTTTTTCAATATATAAAATTTCAGACTTTTATAAGATTTGGTTTTCACTTAACACCACATCAACTTTACATATTCTCGGAAAAAAAAACTAGCAAATGCCATCGATTCAAATTGGTTAGAATTAGAACTTGATGACACTATTTGAATTTTATAAGGAGTTCTTGACATCATAAAGTTTTAGCATTTTCGATTTACTTATCCCAGAATCTTTCATTCTTGGACGAAAATACAATAACAACTCAACTTCAAGATAAACGGGAAGCGAAGGAGAGCAAACCACACATGTTTCTAGCCACATCGTACGATCCCTGAAACATGGAACGCTGCTGCTTCAGCTCGTAGCTGGACAGCTTGAACGGTCGTAGGTTTTCTTCCCGAGGTTCTTGCACGCCTCAACCTCGTTCGTCAGCAAGTCCTCGCCGTCCTCCCGCGGTGACCAGACCGGGGACGGAGCGTACCCGCAACGCGGAATCGCTCGAAGGTTGATCGGTCGAAGCTTCCGCCGCCGGTAACGGATGGCCCGGAGTACCGGCCAAAATGAGATAGGCAGTCAATGCCCAAGACAGAGAATGTATGGAGAGCGAGAGAGAGAGAGAGTGCCTGGACGATGTGGGCCTTGGAAAAGGCGAAATTTGCTTGGGTCTGTCGGCTGGATCGGCGCTGTTACGTCTGACGCTGCCTTCGGTTCTTTGTGCACTTGGGTTCGTGCATGGCTGGCTGATTAGTGCCATGGAACAGTTTCGCTGTTACGACTCTGCTCGGACTGTTGGCCGGTCTTCGTTTCATCGAAATGTTGAGAGGTAATCTAGTCCTCCATCTAGTGACTCCGAGGTTGGAAAGCCATGTCCATGACTTCGAGAGCCTTAAGGAACATTCACACGCCGACCACGAGGCTCTTGAAGTTGTCTGCTGATTCGGAGAACTTAAGGGTTGGCAAAATGATTCACGCGCAGCTGATCGCATCCAATGAAAATTTACGAGGTAGTATCGTGGAGGCTAACTCTCTGATCAATCTGTACTCGAAGTGTGGTCAAATATCGAGCGCACGCAAGCTGTTTGACGATATGCGCGAGAGAAATGAAGTCTCTTGGGGGGCTCTGATGGCGGGATACTTACGCAGTGGGTTCCCATCGGAAGTTATACAATTGTTCAAGTCTATGCTGTCCTTGGAATGTGACCCCCCAAACGAGTATATACTTGCTACAGTTGTGTCTTCCTGTTCAGATGACAGGAGAGTCAATGAAGGCAAGCAATGTCATGGGTATGTGGTCAAGTCTGGGTTAGAGTTTCATCAGTATGTGAAGAATGCACTTCTTAACATGTACTTGAGGTGCTGGGATGTGAAGGCAGGAATTGTGGTTTTGGACACTTTACCTGGATATGATATTTTCACATATAACTTGGTTTTGAATGGACTTATGGAAAATGGGAATTTAGTGGAAGCTTTGGAAGTTTTGGCTAGAATGGTGTTCGATTGTGCAGCCTGGGATGGTGCCACTTACTCTACTGCTCTGGGGCTAAGTGCTTCTCTCAAAGATTTGAAACTGGGTTTGTCGCTTCACTGCCGGATGTTGAAGAGTCGAGTGGATTGTGATGATTTCTTTTGCAGTACACTGATTGACATGTATGGCAAATGTGGCAAGGTTATGAATGCAAGCAAGGTCTTTAACAGTTTGCAGGTTCGAAACGTTGTGACATGGACTTCAATGATGACTGCTTACTTTCAAAATGGATTCTTTGAGGAAGCACTTAACCTCTTGCTGAAAATGGAGAATGAATATACTCCACCAAATGAGTACACCTTTGTTGTTTTGTTAAACTGCTGTGCAGCTTTATCTACATTGAGGCATGGGCATCTTTTGCATGCATTAGTGCAGAAGTCCGGATTAAAAAACCACACAAGCATTGGGAATGCTTTAATTCATATGTATTCCAAGAGTGGCGACATTGAAGCCTCATGTGAAGTTTTCTCAAACATGGTGCATCGAGACTTTGCTACTTGGAATTCAATGATATGTGGATACTCCCAACATGGGCTTGGAAGGGAAGCTTTAACAGTTTTTGGAGACATGATGGCCGCAAGGGAGCTTCCTAGCTACGTAACTTTTGTGGGAGTTCTATCTGCTTGTGCTCACTTGGGTCTGGAGCAGGAGGCACTTTTTTATTTGAACCATCTCATGAAACAGTATGGGATAGAACCTGGAGTAGAGCACTACACCTGCATTGTTAGGCTTCTGACCAAGGCTGGTGCACTTGACAAAGCTGAAAATTTTATGAAGTCTACACCTGTACAATGGGATACTGTAGCCTGGCGCATGTTGCTCAATGCTTGCCATGTCCATCGGCAATGTGGGTTAGGCCTGCGTGTTGCAGAAATGGTCATAAGAATGGATGCTACTGATGTTGGAACGTACATACTGGCATCTAATATGTATGCCAAGGCAAAGAGGTGGGATGGGGTCGTGAACATTCGGAAGCTGATGAGAGAGAGGAGTATCAAGAAAGAGCCTGGTGTCAGCTGGATAGAAATTAAAGACACAACACATGTATTTGTTTCAGATGACAATTCACACCCTGAGTATTTGCAGATATATGAGAAAGTTGGGGAACTTTTGGCCAAGATTAAAGAGTTGGGTTATGTCCCGGATATTGCTGGAGTGTTGCATGACGTGGAAGATGAGCAAAAGGAAGACTATCTCAGTTATCACAGTGAAAAATTGGCCATAGCATATGGTCTCATGAAAACACCATCACGAGCACCCTTGCATGTCATTAAGAATCTAAGAATGTGTGATGATTGCCACTCTGCTGTGAAACTTATCTCAAAGGTCACAAAGAGGGTCATAATTGTCAGAGATGTGAATCGTTTTCATCACTTCAGGGAGGGATTGTGTTCTTGTGGAGACCATTGGTGACACTTGTGGGAACTGTATCACCCAAGATATATGAGTCAAAAGGCTCGTGCATCTTGGGATATACTTATTCCAAGCCACTTGATAGAGCATAGTGGCAGGGACAAAAGGGTAGGGGTGGCAGTGGGGTGCCGGGCTAAGAACATGGACCTGTTATTTACCCTTACAATGTGACTGAAATCCTTCTTCCATTCAGGTTTCTATTGAACATTAGAGTTTTCTCTCACTAGGTGCTGCTGGCATGTTGAAACATTGACAAACTAAGGAGAGATTATTGGGAAATGAAACCTGAGACACCTCTATTGGGGTTTTACCTGGAGTTTCCAGTTTCACTATATATTGAAGAGTTCCTGAATTGGGGCACACCAAGTGGTTGTCCTGGTAGTGGAGAGAAAACAGGACTAGTCTCCTGCATCCTCAACATCCGGTCAGTCAGTGACCTATGAAGGTACTTTTGATACCCTTCTAACTGTCGTTTGAGGTCACTGTACTATGGTTGGCTTACTTTTCTCTATCCCTTAATATTCTCCTCTAGTACTTGATTTTATTAGAAAAGAACAAGTTAAAGGGAGATCGGAAATGCATGAAATGGAGGAATGAGTGACCCATGGGGAATTTCATTACTTGAGCATGGTATCCCTGTGGATACAAAGAGGCAAGAGGTGGTCAAAACTGGGTTTTTGAACTGATTAATGTCTGAGGACAACTGGATAGTGGCTTGAAGGGCTGTTACAGATAATGAGGTGGCTTGCTGCTGAAGCACTCATTGGAGAAATGGCAAATAGTCATGGTAGAATTAATAGCCTTCTGATACCAGCTAGTTTCCACATTGAGGCGATGGATGATCAGGTTGAAAAATATTTCTCAATCATCATGCTCTTTCTATGGTAACCATGCATACGCATGTTAGGGCAAAGAGCATAGAAAAAGTGTTTGCTTGGTGAATTCTCTTAAGGTGCAGGTTTTGACTGTTTGTAGGATAAAATGGTTTCAGTTTTCCTTGAATTGACAATTGGCTACAGAATAGGTCACTTTATCTGGCTAGATTTTGACCACTTTAGCTTTGGGGTAAAACAATTTATGGAGGTTCTGGAGTGTTACTGTAGTTTCTGCTTTTATGCATCTTGGATGTCACTTATTAGATCTGCACATACCTCACAAGCGGAGGATGATACTGGATGTTCATAATTGCAGTTCTTATATTGGCTTTTGTACTTCATTAGCTCTTCTATTTTTTATTTTTTCATTCACATGAATTTTCCTACAAAGTTCCCCTAATAATATGTTTGGTCATCAGTTGTCCCAGAAGCTGCTTATCAACTTATGTGGTTAATCTTATCAATGTGAGTATTCTGTGCTTAATACCATGGCACTGTGCTGAAGCTTTACCTGGTAAATAACTTCTTTTATTTGTCTTGTCTTGTCTTGTCTTGCATTCTCTAGGACCTCATGGAGGGACTAGTCTATCGCTGCCTCATATCCAGCAGTTTGTATGAAGTTAGAGGGTGTCAAACTACTGATATAGAATGCAAATAATGCAATAGTTCGACTGCGTTTTCCACTCCAGGATCTCCTAAGCTTTCTTCTAGTGATCATACTCTCATCATTGGTAATTGTTCCAGAAACTTGTAGGAATACTTATAATCAACTATACTGTTTGAAGAACTATGAATATTGAATTTGCCAAGCCAACTACAGGTTAATTTGTATCCGTCTTTTTCATGTGGTCTGCACGTCTTCTTTTGACTCAAAAGGGTAATAACTTGGGAGCTCATTATCTTCAGAGTCTCCAGCAAATGAGACAGCAATTTTTATGAAATGACATGAATCTTTCAGGTTTGGACTACTTCAAACTTTTCCTTCGATGATGTGATGTGAAAATGCATGCAGGAAAAGACTCATGAGCAAATTTGTTTTGGTCTAAATAAGCATTGCAACAGTAAAATCTTTAACGACAAAGGAATTCCTTGTGAGTTTCTCATGTTCCACATTCTGCCTTTCGATATTTAAGTTGACCATATATATTTTGAACTTCTTAAGAGTTAAGGCTTAGATGGACCTGGAGAATTGTGCTGCCAAGCACCAACTTCCTACAGAGAACTTTCATATAAGCAGATGTGGTGCAATTACAGTACTAACTGCGAAATGATATAAATCTAATTGGAGGCCCCCCTCCATGCCCATTTTCTTAATCATTTGATCTAACATAAGCAAAGTCATTTCCTTTGTAGCTGATGAGCTGAACTTCTGAGTGATTATTCTTTACCAAAAAAAAACTTCCGAGTGATTATTCTGCCGCATTTCATCAGTCTCATTTGATTGACCAACAAAAACATTACACTTTGGATGCTATCCGTAGAGCACTGACTATCGTTTTCAGCTATGTCTCTGGGTGTCTTTTCCTGATCACTACAGTTACAAGTTGATTATGGCAGCGTAAGTCTTTCATCTACGAGGTTAACATGCTCTTTTGAAAATGGGCAAATATCTTGAGATGTCAAGACATATTCATCTTGCACTAAGTTGCTGGAAGCTATTGCATCAGTTTAGTGCAGCATAATATTCCTAGGGTGACTGGCGCAATCTGTCAATTGTGAAATACAAGATCATTTACGTGAGTAGATTGTTAGCAATGTTGGTGAGGATTTGTGACATTCACCGTGAATGTGACATGCCTGGTTAAGGATCCATAAGAAATCCTATTAGACATTCTGGCAATTTGTGAAATTCATGCGGTAAAGTTTCAGACCTAGTTATTAACTTGGTGAAATTTTACATCTTGAAAACAGTTTTCATCGTCAGTGCGACATTTTAGGTCTGATTTTGACAGGCTACATAATACATTTTTGCCTTGAAATGCTGAGGTTGAAGATCATGTGGCCGCAACTATCTACATCTGCATGTACATCAGAAGCGGAATGATGTCCTACTCGTATGCCATTTCCAACTACCTTGAATGAGAAACGTAGTTGAGGTGGCGAAGTGTTGCTTTTCTTGTAGGAAAAAACCCTCACTTCACTTTTACAATTATAGGACTTCCCACCTTTGACGAAATTCATCCCTGTTGAGACTGCTTCGAGCATTTGGCGTCGCTAGATAATTCCCTGACTTCCTTGCTTTATGATGCAACATCTTATGCCAACCCCATCAATGGCAAACTGAGTCTGTATAATAATATTCCACAAGGGAGGCAGCTGACTCAAGCCAAGTATTTCTGCAATTTGTCCACTTCATCTGGGCTTCCAATGAATATCGGTGTCCGCTGGTGGATCTGCCGATGGAAGGAAACAGAACAGAACGAAATGATTATGAGCTTTCTATAAAATGGCTTTATGCTGATTGATTTCTGATGAAACAAAGTATTGGCTCTGCTGGGCTCAAAGAACAGAACTCCTGCCTACATCTTACGACAGATCTTATGGGGTTAAAAGTAATGCAGTGAGTCTTGACTAAGAAACCGCTATAACAAATGTCTACAGTGGCAAGAATTGTCATGGTACATTCTTACCTTTTCTGGTTTGATGTCGAGTATTCTCTGGGTACCATCAGTTGCTTTTCCTCCGGCTTGTTCGACCAGATAGCTCATTGGTGCACACTCATACAAAAGCCTCAGATTCCCATTCTTAGCATTACTGTTCTTGGGGTTCCCATATATTCCACCAACTAGCAGCATCCGATGGATCTCTCCGACGAGGCATCCGATGTAACGGCCAGAGTAGGGCTTGCCATTGGAGCCCGGCTGCCTGAGATGGTTGAGGTAGCTCTTCAATTTCCCATCCCACCGGTCGTAGTTCCCCTCATTGAACGAGTAGATTTTACCTGTTTTCGGTATCTTGATGTCCTCATGTGTCAGCACGAATTCACCGTATGCAGGATCTAAAGTGAAAGCATACACCCCGTTCCCTATCGAGAGCGTGAAGACTACTGAGCTGGAGTAGAGGCAATAACCGGCCGCCAGCAAGTTGCTGCCCGGTTGGCAGACGCTGATGATGCACCTCTCTTTAGCTTGGTCGAGCTGTGCCACAGCAGCGTTTAGTAATTTGGCAGACGGGATTAAGAGGTCAAATTACAATATGATGGGCATCTGTCATACTCTAAAGCAGACTAAAGATCTGAGTAGCTTCCAAGATGCCGGGGACTCACCGACAGGGTACGGGATAAGCTTATTTGATTTCGCATAAGGAATGAAAAAGCAATACTTCTAGGCTCTTGTAAAAGAAAGAATAGCCTGTTCTGTTTTCTAACTAGGACACAGAAACTATACATGAGAAGATGTCTGACTTTTGGTTACAGAACGAAAATGAAATGGCAGGGGAAGATAGTTACCGTGGGCAGCGACTCGTCCTCACTGGCGATGAGGCATTGCTCGTCTGGGCCGTATATGCCGAAGATGGATCCTGTGGTCAATGCGGTGTCGATATTGGCGGATCCATCGATAGGGTCAAAGACAACGATGTAGTTTCCTGAGTAGGTCTCTTCTACGGCGACGGGTACATCTTCCTCCTCCGATGCTATGATCCCCGTCCTTCCACTAGACCTTAAGCAATTGCAGAACACCTTTAACATTGGCCCATATTAGTTGAACTTCCGAGGGAACTCACCAGAAAATTTGATCTGTCATGTTCTTACTTTCAAAAGGGTTCTAAAATTTCTATTAAATTTCAGTTAAGTTCTGTTTAAAAAGTGCCCTAGCTAACATACAAGGCTCGATTTGCATATACAGGGTGCAATATCTCATTGAATAATGCCAGGGTATCAAACTTTCGGCAGATCACTTGATAAACAGATTTCGGAAAGGTTTTCCAACAGATCTGACATTTAATCTCCATTGAATTTGCGAAATTTGATCTAATCGCAGACAAAATGAGCGAAAAGTGAACTCCGATCTCATCGCAGATAGAATGTAGCATTGAATTGTGTCCAAAATGTTATACGAACCTCATTGGACACGACGTCGAGCTTCTTCTGATCTTCCCCTTGGACGTTGATGGTTCCCTGAGCTCCGGTGAGGTTGACGATGCTCGACCGCTGGAGCAGCGATGCGATCTGTTTGCATGCGAAGGAGATGCTTGAGAGCACTATAGTCAGCTCCGCATCGATGCGGCCTGCCTGCTCCTGCTTCAACAGCCACGTTGTCAAGTTCTCGATCTCGTAGCTGCTCTTCTTCTTCGTCTTCGCGGCTGGGGTGGTTGTTGAAGCCCCGAGCTGCGGCGTCACCGTTGACTGTGTGGCCTCGCATCGTGTGCGTAAGGCAGTGGCAGAAGGAGAAGTCGGCGACTTCGGGTTGTGCAGCTTGAGAATCGAATTGGAGATCGAGTGACGAGAGATGAGGACGTGCGAGGAGAAGGTCGAAACTGCACGAGCCATTCTCTCTCTCTCTCTCTCTCTCTCTCTGGAGGCTTTGCCCTTGCTGACTTATCCAATCCAGGGTTAGCACTTGTGTGACTGTCATTCGTCGATGGGATCCGTTCTTTGATTCTTGCAAATGCTTTTGTCTGACTAGGAGGTTGGCAACGGTCAAGTGGAGGTTTCTGCTAGATACTGAGCTAACTCGGGGAGGGAAAGTTGGTCCCACATCATCACCACAACAATTATAAGAATAAGTAACTTCTCAGAAGAAGGGATTTGGACATGAATTTCTATTTACATTCTTGAAAGAATTTTAGGATTTATCACGAGTAAAATAGGTCGAGTCGCAAAAAGGAACAGCCGTAAAATGGGTCGGGTTGAATTGTTATGAATGATTATTAAAGCATGATCTTATTTGATAGATGTGTGCTTCGTAGATGGAACACCTGCACCTAGACTATTGCACAAGTCTGGTAATTTTAGATTTTGGAGAGAATAACTTCTCTGGAAGCATTTTATTGCTTACTCTTACCAAAAAAAAAAAACTTCTCTGGAAGCATTTTGACATGGTTTGACGAGAGCTTTCAGTCCTTGTTGATCTTGAGGCTACGAGAGAATAGGTTTATCAGCAGCATCCCTTTGCAGCTCTGCTCACTATCAAAATTGAAAATATTAGACATGGCAGTGAACAATTTGACAGGAACGATCCCATATTGTCTTGGCAATATGAGCAACATGATCAACTTCAATCAAGGCAATCCATTTGGATTAGTGGCCTTTGCTCCTATACAAGATATAATTTCCTTTTGACATAGAGGTGATTATTTGCAATGAAATCAAGAGCACACGGTTGAGATCATGAAGGGAAGATATAACGAGTATGCCAAAATTATTCTATAATGTGTGGTCAATTTGGATGTCTCTAGTAACTTTTTGAACGGATCAATCCCCGAAGAACTTTATTTCCTCAAAGGATTGATTGCATGACTTGAACTTGTCTCACAACCATCTCTCTAGAAATATTCCCACTGACATTGGGACCATGACGTTGCTCGAGTCTCTTGATCTTTCAAACAACCACATCTCAAGGACAATTCCACATAGCATTTCAATGTTAACATCCCTAGCCCACCTCAACTTGTCAAAAAATAACTTCACAGGGTAGATTCCAAAAGGAAAGCAAATTCAGACACTTGACAATCCTTCCATTTATGCTAGCAATCCTCTACTCCGTGGTGATCTTCTGACAAAAAAATGCCTTAGAGCTGGGGTGCCTCAACCACTGAAATTCCTTCACCCTAAAGATACATGTGAAGTGAATAATTTTGATAAGACATTCTTCTATGTGGTCATAATGCTTGGATTTGCAATTGGGTTCTAGGGCTTTTTCAAAGTTTTGTAGTTCAAGAAGGATTGGAGATGTGCATATTTCAGCTTTGCAGATCAAGCAGCGGACAAGGCATATGTGACCATAACAATGAAGGTAACCAAGTTGAAGAGATTGAGACTACCAAAAAGTGCAAAATGAGCAATCTTGTACTCTCTCCCTTGCCTTGGCTCTTCATTTCGGGTGTACTTAGAACTTGTGCTCGTGGGATCTCTTCCCTTCCACGAGTTTGCTTATTCATATAATGTAATTAGCATTTTGAGACGTCTATTTCTCAAAACACTACTCTTTCTATTGTATCTTTTTGGCCAAACTATGCTTTCTGCTCTCTCTCTCTCCCTCTCTCTCTCTCTCTCTCTCTCTCTCTCTCTCTCTCTCTCTCTCTCTCTCTCTCTCTCTCTCTCTCTCTCTCTTCACCCTAAATACGATTTCTACTCGGCTTCTTTTTCCTGTGAATTAGAGCTGGTTTGGATAGATTTAAATGAGCCTCAACATTGATAGGCCTCCAATTCTTGGTTCAAGAGGGGATGGGTAGGGAAGTAGGCATATGGATTCAAAACTAGAAATTTCCGCCTTGCTTGAATTTTAAAGTTGCTGGTAATTTTCCATCTTCTTGGTAAAATATTGTGGCCATTAATTTCCTCGCAAGGATTTTACGAATGACCAAACAAGGAATTGAATTCCTATGTCCTTTGAACTTCTACTAGTATCACTAGTGATTTACCCACAATATAATAAATTTACTAATATTCCATTAAAATAGAAATTTACAAACTTCTTTGAAATTTCGCAAGTATTTTAGTAATGTACCACCGTGAATTTACCAGTCTCCTAATTGTTTAGTTTTCCAAATTTTTTCAAATTTTACAAGTGTGGTGTATCAACTTGCAGCACTACAAGCAGTTTACTAACATCCTAAAGAAAATTGTAAATTAGCAACTTCTTGGAAAATATCGACATTTTCACAATTTTACCAGCTCTTTGAAATTATACAAGTGTCTTTTGTAATATACTAATACTATAATACATTAATTAACATTAATTTGACATAGTAATTTATTCATGCGCCGGTGATTTACTTACGACCCAAGCTAAATTCCAGAGGAGTTAGTAATTTCCAAATCACCAAGCTAAATTCCAGAGGAGTTAGTAATTTACTATTTCATTTGGAAAGTCGAGAAATTTTTTGTAGTGGTGATAATTTCCTAATGGATTATTCGATATTTGAGTTGTAGGTCGTACTCTTTCTACCAACGATATTAAATATCTATCAACTAAGTCAGAAATCTACTGACAAATGGAAAATTTTGAATTTTTTTCAACGACTAGACCACGCTTTGGGGAAAAGTCCTTAGCAAAATGCAAAGATCTTTGAGTTTAATGTATTTTCCAAAATGCAAAGTGTGTTTGGTAAAATTGTAGTTTGAAAGCCCATTTGAAGTATGTTGAGCAAAATGGTGTTTGGAGGAATTATATTTGCAAAGTGCTTTGGTGATAAAAAAAAAAATTATCAAAAAAAATAAAAAATAAAAAATTGACCGGAAGGGCGAGATCGCCGGGAAGGGCAAGTGGCCGCCGGACGTCCATTGAAGACCACGCGAGGGTCGCCGGACGTCGGCGACCATTGAAGACCACCGCGAGGTCGCCGGACGTCGGCGACCGCCGAAGACCATCACGAGGGTCGCCGGACGTCGGCGACCGCCGAAAACCATCGGCGAGGGTCTCGGGACGTCGGGACCTCGCCGCCCCGGATCCGGGTCGCGGCGGGGTCACACGACCGCGTCGCCCTCGGATCTGGGTCGCGGAGAGGTCGCGCGACCTCCGCAACCGCCGTGACCAAGATCCGGGGCGGCGAGGTCCCCGCGACCTTGCGGCCCCGGATCCGGGTCGCGGCGGGGTCACGCGACCGCGCCGCCCCGGATTCGGTCGCGGCGAGGTCGCGCGACCTCCCGGCAACCGCCGTGACCAAGATCTGGGGCGGCGAGGTCGCGGGAGGACCTCGCCGCCCTCGGATGCCGGGTCGCGGCAAGGTTGGCGACCCAAACCTCGCCGCGACCCACGGCGATCGCCGCGACCCGGACAAGGCGGCGGTCGCACCACTCCGGCGACGGTCGCACGGGCCACCGCAACCATGCCGAGCCGTCGACGGCCACTCACTCACGGCCGAGGAACACGTCGCTGGCCTTCAACGGAGAAGAAGATGAACGACAACAACGAGGGCAAAATCGGAAAATCGAGAGTAGCCGAGGATATTTTTGGAAGAAAATAAAAAAAAAAAGTGAACAGTGTCACTTGTATGCGAGAAAGCGAAAGCCCAAGGCACCCCTTCACTGCCTTGGGCTTTCAGCCTTGGGAAGGCCAGCATTGGCCTAATGAAAATTCCAAAGTTGTTCCCAAACACCCTGCTTTAGCCCAAAAGTACCTTTAGAAGCCCAAAGCCCCTTGCAAAGCTGATTCCAAACGCACCCCTAGAAAGCGGGTCCTCTAAAGCTGAGTTTGGTCCTTTTTTTTTTTATTTCCTTCGGAAGCTGAATTCACAGGTGAAGGGCGCTGATTTGCCTTTTGAAAATGGGGGATAGTTCCGGTTCTCAATGTTTGGATAGGATGAGTTTTGCGTGGAAGCCTATGTATTTTCAGCGACTATATAGAATCTGAATTTAATCTCACCTAAAGATAAAATTCTGGTTGCTAATCAAATTTAGCTTGACCTGCATTCACCATCTTAGATTGTTACGTTTACTCAAACATGGTGGATCTGTCTAGCACATTCGCCTCTGCTACTAAAGAGATGGTCTGAAGCAGCTCTAAACATATTGCCACCGTGAAACAAGGTTCTGTTTGGGAAATTTCCCTTGTTTTTTCTTTCTTTCTAGTCGTTTTAAACTACTGGCTGCACATAATTTCCATGGGAAAGACTAGAAAATAAAGAAGCACATCGTTGTCGAGCTGGGCGAGAAACCACATTCTAATTGGAGTGGAAGGAGGCTTGCTCGGGGAGTTTCCAAACTAATTCAGATCCTAGGAGAAGGCTCTGCATTTAACAAAATTCTAGATGAATCCGTCCTTCTCCAATACCTTTAACCTTGGGCTATAAAGAGAGAGATGAATGTGCAGACCAAATCAAGCTCCCTTAAAATGTAAATTGAGGTGGGAATTTAGAATCCAGTGCTGGCGTTGACGCACAAGACGTTAGACCAGAGCATCCTGATCAGTAGAGAGAGAAAAAAGAAAAAGAGTGGGGAAGCAGCGTTTAAGATGAATGTGCACCAGTTTTTTGTGAGAAAGGAACCCCACCCCTAGGTTGCACCGACACGGTACACGCAACATGCGACACGACACGACACGATATATCGACACGTCATTTCTCAAAAGTAGAGAATTTCGATACGTTTCGACACGTTATATATTAAATAAATATTTTTATATATAAATACATAAATAACTAAATAATACTAATAAAAAGAGCCTAGAATTAATCTATACTAAAAACATTAATCCTACATTTGTTAATATCATTCATTGTTTTAATTTGACAAATTCAACTACATTTAATTATAATAATCCATAAAACTTGGAGGAAAAAACAAGTAATCCACGTTCCATTATTAAATTTAAAATTTAACAAAAAGAAAAAAAAATCAACATTCTATAATCAAATATAACAAAAAGTTATTCATCCACATTATCCACTTCTTCGATAAAAAAAAAAGACTCAATCTCCAGCTCATCAAGTGAAAAATTTGCAATTTCAAACACCCCAACATCTTCAAACGAGTATTGGAAATTTGTTTCAGTTTTTATTTTTTATTTTTTATTTTTTATTTTTTATTTTTTATTTTTTATTTTTTTCATATATTTATATTTAGACCCCAAAAGTTTTGAAAATTTGTAAAATAATCTTGTGTGTGTCGGAGTCACATGTCGGAATTTCCGACTCGTGTGTTGGAGTGTGTTGAAGACAGTTGACCGAGTGTCGGATTTTCCGACACGTGTTGACCGCAATGTCGGAGTGTGTCGAAGCATGTCAGAGTGTGTCGGAGTGTAGAACATGACACGAAGGGTCCTGGAGAGTGTCCGTGCAACCTAGCCCCACCCCCATTTTTGAAGTCAATTCTAATCCAACGACCGAAAGAATTCTATCCTTTTCCAATATATTTCGAGACTCGAACAAATGGGGGGAAGATAAATCCTTGGAGCAGCCGTGCCTGTGATGGCGCCGCAACTAAGCGGAAGCGGGTCAGATTCGAATGGGGCTAGATGATGCCAGAAGCTTCTGAATTTGTGCCTCTTGCTGAGGATATGGTGCTAGATAAAGGAGAATAGTGTGCATGGTTCTGTGGGGGGCTATTGCAAGAAAGCTCATTTTCATTGATAAAGAGAAATTCACTGTAGGGTGCTAGACGGGCGCAAACCCACGTACAGAAGGAGGTCAAGATTGAAAAGAGCTTAATCACGAGAGAAAGCATATATTAGCAACCAATGCATTTGCATCTGCTACTAATTCCATTATCCTAAAATCATTAGTTTTGCACCAGCCACGAAAAATTACGAAAGGGTTTGAAGACTCCTCTCCTTCAACGGCTTGCTTTATTTGCTTTTTCCAAACCAGCCAGAGGATAGAGAGGATATTCCCAAGATAGCAATCGCCAACCCAAATTTTCTTGCACTCAAAACACCGACCGTTTGACATGGTTCTATCAAATAAAACATGAAGACTTTCGATTTCCCTTTGTTCTCCCTTTTAATTGCATCTTCACTGCATTATATGCTCTTTTTCTATGACGTTTGTTCTAGGTAGCCTATATTTTCATTTTTCCTATTCTCTTTTATCAATTTTGATGCTCTATATGTTGCTTGAAGACAAGTGACACAAAAAGGATTTGTTTTATTAGTTCTCCCATAGGACGGACGCCAGTAGATAGAGGAATAGTTTTTTTATTCTCTTTTTCGGTTTTTCTTTTTCTTATTCAAATTGGCGGGAGGATGCTTCGTGTGTGTTGATTTTATGGTTCAGCGTACAATGCAGCGTTGTCCGCTAGCTGACTCAAATGGAAACTGTCCGGTTCGAAGTCTCTCCAAGTGTCTTCGGGGGTTCGGACGTGGGACCTGACGTCGGGGGAGCAGACCAGGGATCCGCCGGTGACCCTGCAGACGTCGCTTCCGTTCCTCACGAAGACTCACCTGCTCATGGGTGATCCGGCGGAGGACGATTTGATTTCGTGGAATGAGGATGAGATGATGTTCATCAAGTGGCGGATAGCAGAATTAGGGTTTTAATTTAGTTTATTCTTTAATTTAATATAAATAAAATTTGAATTAAAAATAAGATTGACATTGTTTTAGCCTTATATTTTATATTTTTGTCATGTCATTCCAACTTATGAGAATGGAAATATTGTAAAAAGGTCATGTCAGTATTTTCTACTAGCAAGTTGATAGGACTTAGCAAAAGGATTCGATTGTATAACTTGATTGTACTTTTGTATGTTTTAGGCATTAATTGTACTTTTATAACAAATTTTATGTTGTTTAGTGCACTTATCTCAAAATGAAAAAAATATTAGACTCACTATTAAGATGAAGGAAGTGAGGATCATGCGAAAAGTCATAAACATTGACTTCGACATGGAGTTATCTGTGGACTTGGCGAATAAGTTATACCTGGACTTTCACTTTCATGAACTTTGATTGAAAAGAACGTGTAAACTCTCTTTATTGTAATTGAAAACCAAAGTGATAGATTAGATTCCTTACTATCATTAGACATGTTAGATGTATGCATTTGTTTTTCACATGGCATATATGAGATGAAAGGAACATGTAAACTCTCTTTTCATTGTAATTGAAAACCAAACCGATAGATTATATTCCTCACAATCATTAGATATGATAGATGCATGCACTCGTCTCTCTCACAACACGTAGTTCTTAGGTGCACAAGGCAACCTATGAAATGTGAATACACCCAAATACTAACACGAGCATTCTAAACATTCCAACACACTAATTGTCGTTACTTCCCAACATACATTTTTCATTAAAATATTTTTTATCGGCAAACATAATTTAAAATAATAATTCTTGTTTGAACATGAAACTTAGTGGTTTGGATATGTTAGAAACACATTATAATGTTTATATTATCTATATAGTAAGTACAAAATCTGGTCTTATCCTAATTATAGGATAAATATGTCCACCCTCATCATATCACATTTTTGACAAGGAGCACTTCCAAGATCCCTTTTTCGTTCCACTTACCGATCCACATGTTGAGTAACCTAAGTCTAGCTTGAGGTATTGGACATTAGCACTAAATTACTTGACCTTTAGGGCAGATCCCAAGTGGCCCTTTTTCCAACTTGGAATCATTTGGAGCAACATATTACAACGGAGATACAAGTGGAAGACCATATCATAACTCTCTCAAATGCTTCCATTTATGGGGCTTTGCCCAGTGTTGCGACCTACCCCTCGGGAGAAAGAATAATAGGTTTAGAGGTATTGCCTAAAAGATAGATAGTTTAAATTGTGGCTATAAAGCGTGGTTACACTAATTGTTGTGATCTAACTTTGGGTGAACTATCTAAGGGTTTGACTAATGGATTATTAAGCCTAAAATTCACTTGAATTTTCCCAAATTCATACCAATTTGTGACCTAGGTTCATGTTCTTAGCATGCGAATGATTTTTCAATTAGAAGTCGTCACTAATCTATTTTTGGTGAGTCGATTAGAAATCCAAATAGAATAATAGGAGAATTACCACACTTCTACGAATAAGAGATTAAATGAGTTTGGAGACTTGATTAGGTTAGATTACTCTAATGCCCTTTTAGTATATTTTCTCTTTTATTTTCAATTTACAGGCAGCTTGGGTTAATTTTAACCTATCCTCTAAGAAGCAAGGTGATCATGTGGGTGCACAACCATTATTGAACACTCAACGAAACAATGCGACAAATAAATTCCAAACATGGGGAGGAAATACTTAGCTTGATGCAACGCAAACATTTGCAACAAATATTAATTAGAAACACATATTTAACATAAATATGATTCCTAATTATCACAAAATTCCACTCAAATATCTTTTTGGGTTTTCTTATTTAAGTGAAACTTAATCTATATGCAATGCAATGCAATAACATACACAAATGTCTAATTCATACAACATGCAACCTATCATGCAAATATATGTCACGCAACATTAATTAAATAACCTAATCTAATGATGGGCAAAATGCAACTATTTTAACATGTCGTGCGTTTTAATTTAAATGACCCTAAACATACAATTTACTAAATTACGTGCAATGAATGAACTAATCTTATGTGACACGCGTATGATATTTTTTGCTTTTTTTATAATTGAAATTCATAATTAAAAATCACTAAAAAAATCAACCCAAAGTGAGATATTATCTATTTCAAGTTAGGAAATAAACTAATTTGAATCCTATGTTAACTTAGAAACTTATCTCAACATGCAATTTAATTCAAAGATAATATCTAACCTAGATATCATCTAAATATGCTTTTCAATATAATTAATTGGGCAAGGTGCCGCAAGCTTGCCGAAACCTCGCCCTTGCAAATCTAGGTGAGGTTGAGCCTTGCTAGTGGCTAAGCGAGCCTCGCTTGGCCACCGGCAAGGCTCGACCTTGCCCAAGTGGCACAAGGTCGGCTTCATCTTTGCTTGGTGAGGCCTAGCCTCGTGCCTTGCCTTGCCATTGGCGAGGCTCGGTCTCACTAGCCGGTGCGAGGCTAGGCCTTGCCAAGCCAAGGCTTGGCCGACCTCACACCACTTGGGCGAGGTCGAGCCTCGCTAGTGGCTAGGCAAAGCTAGGCGAGGTTGAGCAAGGTCGAGGTTTGCGATGGCCAGGTGAGTCTCTGGCGAGCTTGCTAGCGACTTGCCAAAGGAGGAAGAAGAAGAGAAAAAGAAAAAGAAAAAGAAAATAAAAATATAATAAAAGCCTTAAAAATTAAAAGAAACAAAAAAAAAAAAATTTAAGAAAAAATTTAAGTCACCAAATGCGTTTCTATTTCTAAAATAAAAATTTTAGACGGTTATCAAATCTTCAAAAGTTCGAAAATTATTATCGGGAACAAAATAAAAAAAAAAATCATTTTTTGAATAAAAATTATTTTCGAGAATAAAAGTTCGACGCACAAAACTCGAGGTGGACCTGAGACCCTCTCCCATGGACCTAGCACCCAAGGGGCTAGTCCAAGAATGCCTGTGCCTCGACGCAGGACTGAGATCGTAATTTGGGACCTTGGGGGCATGGACTGGGGACTTCGATGCCCAAACACGAAATTGCAAGCGCAGGACTCCAATATGCAGCTCTTGGACATGGACCCCTGGAATATGGACTGGACGTTTGGCGGACAGACCGGGTCCATAGGCACTCGGACTCAGGACGCTAGGTTCGTAAAGCATGATTCTTGATTCTAGGTGCCAAGTTCCGAGTGCTACTCACAGGGATGCTTGAGGCCGGGAGTCCCAAGCCTGGCCTCGTGGTACACGGTGTCTTGCGCTCAAGGTCCATTAGTTATGAGGCACGAGCCCTCCGGCTTACTTTTCAATAGTACGTCACTTCCTAAATTTCTCAGTCATGAATTGTTATGATTCTGTCAATTATAGGGAAATTTGTTGCAGATGTACTCTTGGAAAAGGGAAAACCACATGTTCACGAATTTAATGCAGTTGCAAAACATGAGGAAAACATACATCTCAGTATTCTTTTAATTTTTTGTCTTACTCATCTCTTCTATGTACATGTGTATGCTGTTGTTTATGGGGATTGAATTCGAACCTATACTCTCCGGTCCCACCCCCCAACGGCACGGCCACATGCCTGTTAACATTCAATGTCATAAACAATGAGGGAGAGAAGATGCGCAGAGTCGTGTGACTTCGCTTTAAATTCTTTCTACACTTTTAGAGCGGGGGTTCACTATATGGAAATGTCATTTTACAGCAAAAATTACCCTGTTCTTCCGGTAGTTCAATTGCTAAGCAAGATACTTTTCCAGTTTCTCAACTTCCTCCACGCTCCCAATGTACAACGGCACTCGCTGATGAATCTGTCAAAAAAGCCCATGAAAAGCAGAGCCTGTTATACATCTGCTGCAATCTACTCAAGAAACACCCTGCAGATAGCACGTCAAGTCACTAACCTCGACAGGTTGAATGTCTAGTACCCGCTGGTGACCATCCGATCCCTTCCCTCCGGCCTGCTCCACGATGAAGCTCATCGGGGCACACTCGTACAACAGCCTCAGCTTCCCGTTCTTGCTCTTCTTGTCCCTCGGGTACCCATAAATGCCGCCGTACAATAGGGTCCTGTGGAAGTCCCCCACGAGGCTCCCAATGTACCGGGCCGAGTAAGGCTTACCGGTCGGGCCCGGGTCCTTGAGGTCATCGATGTACTTCTTCAGCTTGTCGTCCCACAGCTGGTAGTTTCCCTCGTTGAAGGAGTAGATCTTGCCGGCCTTTGGGATCTGGATGCTCTCCTGGGTGAGCACGAATTCGCCATACATCGGGTCGAGGGTGAAGGCGTAGACGCCTTTGCCAATGGTGAGGACAAAGATGATGGAGCTCGAGTACATGCAGTAGCCCGCTGCCAGGAGGTTGTCCCCCGGCTGGCACACATTCACCACGCACCTCTGCTCTGCATTGTCGAGCTGTTCGAGTGATCATGGCATACATGAGAAAATACAGTGTAGGCTGAATCAGGTTATTGTGATCGCCAATTTGATAATATTCTATCTTGGGAAGAAGTAATCAATTGAACAGTTAGAGAGATTGGCTGTTATCTATGAGTGTCATGGGCAAAATATTCCCGTTGAGGGGAAAGGGGAGGCTTACATTCTCGTCATCGCCGATGTCGGCTAGGCACTCGTCATTGGGGCTATAGATCCCAAAGATGGAGCCAGTGGAAACAGCAGCATCGATGTTGGATGATCCATCAAGTGGGTCGAACACCACAATGTAGTTGCCGGAGAAGCTCTCCTCCACGGCCACTGGCACGTCCTCCTCCTCGGAGGCTATTATCCCAGTCCTTCCGCTCGATCTCAGGCAGCTTGAGAACACCTGTGCAAATTTACAAACCAATGAATAAGCACTGACGTAGACACAAAGCGATATTATCGCTCGAGACTCCATCAAAGAGCTCATTATCACCACCGGTATAGCCAGTTTTGCGAGTCTTGCTAGTGGACAAAATTCAGAGTGAAGCCCTAAGCATCATTCTATCTAATCAAATACAAGTAATGCTTGGCTTAGCGGTTAAAGAGACTGACAAGTTTGTGTAGATTAGGCATACATGTCGTTGTCATCTCTACCTAAATCGAACGCACGGACATGAAATTCATTTCAGCATTGCTGTCAATGTTTTAAATGCTAAGGCAGAGGCCGAGACCGAGAGATGGCGGCGATGTTACCTCATTAGAGACGACGTCAAGCTTCTTTTGGTCCTCGCCCTGGACGTTGACAGCCCCCTGCACCCCCGTCAGGTTCGAAATGCCTGCCCGCTGGACCAGCGATGCAATCTGCTTGCAAGCCATCGAGATGCTCGACAGCACAATGGTCAGCTCGGCGTCGATCACCCCTTCCTTCTCTTGCTGCAGCAGCCATGTCGTCAGCGTCAAAATATCGTACCCGCTCTTCTTCTTCTTCGCAGTCTCGGCCGTCTCGGTCGCCACCGCCATGCACCTCACTCCGCCTGCGGCAGCTCCAGCAGATCCGACATGTCTCTTCTTCAACGAGACGAGCGCCCTGGAGTCTAGCGTGCACAGCTTGAAGGAGGAGAGGCTGGAGAGGGAGCAGGACGGGTTGGAGAGGAGCCGGTGAGGTGCCGCCGCTGACGTGGCTGCCGAGACCATGGCTTCAGGCTTCTTCTAGAGTCTCTCTGTTGAGTGTCTCTGCGACGCGTTCTTCTCGCTGCTGCTGATATTTTTTCCTTGGCTCCGCCGATGGAACGAATTGAATTTGGTGAGATAGAGTGGAGCATTGATGGAGGGGAATGTGAGGCCAGCGACGACTTCTATTAACCTCGGGGCCCGCTTATCCTTCGGCATTGGCTTGCGTTGCGTTTTCTGTGATCATGATTCCCCCGCTGTGAAACTCGGCTCTGTACCTTCAGGTTTATCATTCCCTCTCAACCCTTTCTTTTTTTATTTGGAAGAAATATGAATATTGATAACTAAGATGTATGAGTTCAGTACAAAGAACATAACTAGTATATTCGGATCATGCCGATTTTTCTTTCTGGCGTAATAAATGGGCTCAAAGCCCATTATAATCCCCATTATTTGTTTAGTATTGCCCAAAGCCCAACCCATTACTCTAAAAGCTCGGCCCAACCTTTCATTTCCTTTTCGTGGAGAAACCAAGAAGAAGAGGTGCATTCGTTAAGAGGGGTCCACCGTGAAGAAGAAGAGAGGAAAGAGGAAAATCTTTGCATGTTCACGATCTGGACAACTCGACTAGCCGAATCAACGGTGAATTGCAATGCTGGATAAGTACTATGCATATTATTCTTTTAATTTAAGTAATATTCAAAGTTATGGCACAAATTTGAAGTAATGTCAATTTCAACTATGAGATTTGATTGAGGAGTTATTGAGCTTTAGATTCATATGAAAATGGTAAATGAGGGCAATGTGGAGTTGTAGAATTTAACAAAAATAGATTCCGAAGTATGGTTTGGTTGGAACAAAATTATGAAGTTTCGCTCGCGAGTTATGCATTCTAATAATAAGCATTACCAACGAAAATGAACGTTTACGATAGACGAGTTTATTTGTTAGCCCACGTGGGTGTCATTTTATCAAAGAATAAGTGTAATTAGTCAAGTCATTCATTGGGATTGTGTATTACTTGATTTTTATTTCTTTTGAATGATTAATAGGAATTCAAGTGTGTCGGCTTGAAAAACTATTTTAGGTTGGTTTTCGCTTTTTCCATCTTCAATGAATTTATAAACTCATACATTGAAAGTGGTAGAGATTTAATATAGTATGAGTTATAAAGAAGCATATTTCTTGCATAAATTGAATTGGACTTTTACTATCATTTTGTTTATTTGAAATGAGAAAGTACCTATTTATTACAGTTTGAGTTGATTGTTGTAAATGGTTTGTGAAATCTTTTACCAAAGAATCATGAAAAGTTTATGACTTATGAATGCGGTTTATGAAAGGTATTTTGAGATTAAACTTGAGTTTGAGGTGGTTTCTAATTTTAGTTGAGTTATTGTAGATTAAGGTTGATAGATTATTCTTATATCGCTATGATTAGAACCCACTAAGGGGGTGGTATGCATAATGTTTTAAGATGTCTTTCTAGGCCTAACCATCGGTTAATATAGGTGGTAGACCTAGTCAATGAGGTAAACTTGGTCGCCTTTCTCATGAACGTTAATGTAACCATAGTTGGATGTTGAGCATTGGATTAGTTAATGAAATAGACCTTTGATGTTGATTTGATTGAAGTTAATTAATGGAATAGACCATTGATAGTTGATATTGTTGATTTAGCTTATATGGCAAAGGTTTGTTGAAAAAGTGTGGTCCAGGTTTGATATGTTACGTATATAATTTAGTGAACTAGAATTTGTTGATATTGAGATATGTCTAAATTTCGAGGTGAATTTCTTTTAGAATGATAGATTGTAATAGATGGGCTCAAAAGCCCATTATTCCATTAGTATTGCCTAAAGCCCAACTTATTTCTCTAAAAGCTCAGCCCAACATTTCATTTCCTCTTCATCTATTGAAGAGGAAATCGGCAGCGAAAACACGAAGAGGTGCATTCGTGGAGAAGTGGTCGACCGTGAAGAAGAAAAGAGGAAAAAGGAGGAAAGAAAGAAAATTTTCATGTTTTCACGATTTGGACACCTCGACTAACTGAATCAATGGTAAATTGCAACACCGGGTAAGTAATCAAGCCTATTATTTGTTTCATCAAAGAAATTTTTGAAGTTAGGGCACAAATTTGAAGTGTGGTTGATTTTGAACTATGTGGATGGTAAATAAGGGCATCGTGGAGTTATAAGGTTTGACGAAAATTGATTCCTAAGTATGGTTTTGATGGAACGAAATTTTGAAGTTTCACACGTGAGTTATGCGTATGAACAAAAATAACTAAAAAAGGTGAAATGATTTTTCATTATATCAATTGAATTGAAATAATGAGCCTCCCAACATGATTGTTTGTCATAGAGGAGTTTATTCGTTTGTGCATGGGTGTTGTTTTATAAAAGAATAACTGTAATTAGTCGAGTCATTTGTAAGGATAGTGTGTTGGTTTTTTATATTACTTTTTAAATAATTAATAGGTATTCGAGTGTATTGGCTTGAGTAATTACCAAAGGTTTGTTTTCGATTTTCCTAGATGAGTGATAGTATATTTTCTATGAATTTACAAACTCATATTTTGAAAGAGGTAGAGATTTAATATAGTATTAGTTAAAAAGGAGCATGTTTCTTTCTCCAAATTGGATTAGACTTTTGCTACATTTTGTTTATTTGAAATGAACTTGTTGATTACAGTTTGAGTTGATTATTGTAAATGGTTTACGAAACTTTTTATAAAAGGATCATGAAAAATTTATATCATATGAATGTGGTTTATAAAAGGTAATATATATATAGAATCATGAAAAGTTTTGTGTATTAATTGGTAAACTTGAGTTTGAGGTGGTTTTTGATTTTGGTTGAGTTATTGGAGATTGAGGTCGATGGACTATACTCATATTGCTATAATTAGAACTCACTAAGGGGGTAGTATGTATACTATTTCAGGACACCCTTCTAGGTTGAATCATCAACAATATAAGCGATAAATCTAGCTAAGGGGGGTAAACTTAGTTGCCTTTCTCATGGGCATTAAATGTGACTATCGTAAGATGTTGAGCATTAGATAAGTTAATGAAACGAATCATTGACATTGATTTGATTAAAATTTATTAATGAAATAAACCATAAATGGTTGATATTGTTGATAACTTATATGCAAAAGTGTGATCAACGTTTGATATGTTATGTATAGTGTATATTGGACTAGGAATTGATGATATTGATTTATAAAAGTGCAAATTGAATATTTGATCCACTTAGAATATATGTAGTACTCATTATGAGTTGTGTTTCAATATTGAGCTATGGTTAGTTGTGTCCTTTTACCCTTATTCTTGCTAGGTTGGAGATGTGACACTTTCAAGATAAAGAAAAGTACCAAAAAGTTTTAAACTTATTATATTAATATTAATTTAATCATAAACTTTTTAATTAAATTAATTTAGTTCTAAACATTTTCACATTTATATCAATTCAATCCGTTAGGCTAATTTAGGCCGAAAATTGTTAATATGAATTTATATCAATATAATAATTTTTGGATACTTTCCTTTCAAGACGTTGAGAATACTTTAAACATTTCAATATGACATGTAACTGATCCAAACGAAGAATGGGAGACAATCAGCGTGCTCTGATTTCAATGACGGGTTCAACGGAATCATACCTCACGTCTCAAGGAACCTGAGATTGTTCCACGCGAGTCAAAAGTGTAATCACCCACTTGAATTGACACGCGTAAGTTCGCAACAAATATGCCCCTCGATCTCAAAGAACACTTGCTTGCAATTTTTGGAGAATCTCCATCGTGTCTCGGCACCATGTTACTCGAACATTGTATGATTTTCTTCTCTTTGGGGGCGTGTTTATTCAATGAAAAAAAGACTTATGTTTAAGGAAATGATTTACCTAAAATTCAGGGTTAAGAAAAGTGACTGATTTTCCATTTTTTGGTTGTGAGTTGAAAATGAGAGCGAAGTAGTTTTTTCAAGTTTGAAATTTTCATTTCTTAAAATATTTTTCTTTACGTGTGCTATTAAACTATATAAAGGAAATTATACTATGTGATGAAATATGAAGCTATGAATTCACAATTGTTGGTACGAAAAACATCGAATGAGTGATTAAAGATTCGATGAATTTCCAAATAAAATCTTTTAAAAAGCAGATATCGAAAAAGGATCTAAAAAGCCTTCAAACGCGGACATACATGAAAGTATTCAATCTCTTTATTCTTTTTCGATGGTTCCAAAATTACCGTTGGAAAGAAGTGAAATGGTTGGTACAACCTACTTTGACATTTGAATAAATGCCTTTTCTGCTTTCCATTTCAGCCGCAATTTTTATTTTATTTTTTAACGCTGGAGGGGGCCGGGGCTGGGGGGCGGGTTTGGAGCACTGATTGGAAGTATTATTTTAGAGAGAGAGAGAGAGAGAGAGAGAGAGAGAGAGAGAGATCTTTATTGATGCTTTAAGCTTGATGGAAATTCTTTTATATGTTGTGACATGGAACTACGTAAAATTTAGTTAATGAAGACGTTTCTCATATTTGAATTGGAAAATCGCTTTCCTGATTTTAAGTGCAAGCGTTTTGTTTGAGTGGAAACAACCCCCTTTTAAAATAAATGTGCTTCTCACGTTCAAAGGCGCACGCACAAACGAGCACTTTCATGTGTCAAATTCTTTTGCACCGTGCGAGGTTAAGTTTACAAGTGAAGTTTTTCATTAATCCCTCGAAGGAGCACTCAAAATGCAAATGGGATCGATGTAAAAGTACGTGGTGATAAGATTTTGCATAGCAACCACGACTAATTTCCTGCGGTATAACCTTGAGTTATTAACGGCTACTATAGGTTCTAGCATGGGGATCACTTAACAATAGAATTCCTCTGACAAGACAAAAAAGATCGGCTTCGCAACATTTTTGCTAATTTAGCCGGTGACTAATTTCCAGATATTCGTAAGAGTTGGCAAATTTTCTTTCATCCAAACAGGCAACAAGACAAGCAGGACAGACGCATCAAAGAGATCGGTGCGGAATTGCTCAAATACAGAGATGTACGGTCTTTTGGACGTTTGGTTGTGATGATAAGTCATGCCGTAGGAAGACAATTTACAGCGTGCTATAGCAATTTTTTATTTTTTTTATTTAGTGAGATAAGGTGTATACTGACTTTTAACCAATGGAACTATACAAAAAGTAGTCCTTACTCAAAAAAAAAAAAATATATAAAAAGTAAATCTCGGCACCTAAAAACTTGCAGTCTCGATGACAAACAAGTCACTAAGAATAGAGGGGTGTCGAGAGTAAAAGAGAACGAGGGGAAACCAAAACAGCGGCGACCCTCAAGCAAGCTCTAAGACACCTAGGAAGAGAAACTAGAGGGATCAAGTCCTCAACTTCTTTGTATCCTCTTGTTTCTTGGAGAGTCCGCAACATGATTAAAAGTGAGAGCCTTGTCCTTAACAACTTTGGTGAGATGTTGCTACAATGCCGGAATGAACAAGGCTTGTCCACAAAACAATATATTATTCCTAGTCTTCCAAATTATATAACAAAGAGCGCCAAAGAAGAATCGAGCAATAGCTTGATAGAATTCGTTGCCTGAAAGGAATTTCATGGCTCATTGTAAATTTTCCACCCACGACCTATTTTGCCACGGGAGGTTGCATCTTGAAGGCCAAAAAGAAGCAAGGCCAGTAGAAACATGACACCCAAAAAATAAATGATCTCTAGAGTCCGGTGAAGAACGTGCTATAGCATTTTTGTACTTAAATACGACGATACATCATAACATTGTCTTATGCACCGATTTGAACTCGACGTGAAGCTGCGTTCTATTCCGTATTAGAAAGAGGAACACCTACTACCGATTGCTTTATCCTTGAATCCGTCGTCGTGTACGTCTCTCATACAAGCAGACGAATCAAGCGATCATCAATCACGTTTTGTGCTGATACCCCAACCTACTGTTGCTAGCCTTCTTAGGCATGATGCATTTCTGTGGTCTACTGCTAGCCGCCGTAAATTGGCCTTTGGGTGCATTAAAGTTGGCGGCGCGATATTAAAGAGGTGGCTATGAATTGTACCCCGGAGATAATCGCAGTTTGCACGACGGATTAAATTTGGTGGTAAATTCATGCACTTCTTTTGGGAGATTAAGTGGCTTTCTTTTGTGTGAAATTAGGTGGGACTATACATTTTGGTCCTAAACATTTTGACCATTTTTGAGAGAAATTGTCCAGAAAGTTCTAAACCTATTGTACATAGGCCAATTCAATTTTAAACATTTCAATTGTGTCCATTTAGTCTTAACCATTTTGATAATTTCTCAATTTAGTTCTAAACCTTTAAATTATATCAATTTAGTCCTAAACCTCTTGATGATTTTCCAATTCAACGACAATTTGTTATTATAATAATTTCACCAAATATCCAAATAATAAGTTTAGGATTAAATTGACAAATTTCGAAAAGTTTAGGATTAAATTGATACAATTGAAATGTTTAAGATTAAATTGACAAATCGCTGAAATGTTTAGAACTAAAATGATATAATTGAAAATTTTAAGACTGAGTTTGCTGCCAAACATTAGGTTTAGAAATTTTTGGACAATTATCTAGATTGTTATTTGTAATTGGGGACTGCAAAGCACCTTGAGAATATTGAGAGGCTTGAGTGTAATTGTAATCTCATTGTATCTCCTTGATTTATAATACAATCTTGTGTTGTGCTTTACTTCTCATCGCTTGTTTTCACAACAATTGGCCGATGATTAATTGAAGGGCCCACAATCAATTTAGCTTCCGGTGGAAATTGCCTTAACAGTCGGTCTAACGTCAAGAGACCTTGGGGAGTCTGTCTAGCGAAGCGAGACGTTGGGCTACTGCAACGACAACGTGGTTCAAGTTGGCAATTGATGGTGGTTGATGTGCACAGTTTGTCTCTAAACCGCTGGAGCTCACACACGTGCTAGATGTAGATTGGGTGTGATTTGTAACAATTTAATTAACTTAGTCCGATTAGAACTTATAACTTACGTTTTCTTGAAAATTTTGAGTAAATGCGCTTTGATCTGATTACGAAGATACCGGATTTTCATTATGCGTCCCACCCAAAAGGAAAAACCCTCCTCAATTCCAGGACCACATGAATGAATGGAACCTTCTCTGGCTTTCTCCAAACTACCAGTCTACCGCCTTGGATTTCCACGTTTCACAAAGGGAAGACTTTTGCGACTTTTCCAACACGGCCAATTCGAATGCGATGTTTCGCGTGATTTGGGTTCTCATCGTGTAGGCCAACGAATCAACTCGTAACTTAAACTTAGCGCAAAGGTTTCATGCCCTTTTTCCAATTTCTACTTTTTTTTTTTGGGGTGGTCAACTTTGACAACTTTGGTAGGCTCCTCCTATGCTCCTTCCCTATGTATGCTCCAGCCGTGAATGTGATGGCACGTTTTGTTTTTGTCGCCCAACATGGACCGCATTTTAATAAAAATCAATAATACAACCAAAAATTGATTACTCGATGTATATGGATGTGACAACTCTCGTCGATACATAGAGATTAGTTGGATCGACAGTTCAAATGCACCATGTTAGAAAAAATTGATGGCGCAATTCGATATTCTTACAAGCCATGTCGATCCGACAAAGGGCAGATGGGTCCAAATCCTATGCTTCCCTGAAAGTTAGATGCAACCATGTAAACATCAATTGCCATTTTCTTTTCTGAGACGACCATTGACGGCCAAGTTCGGTCTTACTCCACTTAAAACCAATTTTTCTTGCTTTGGCACCCGTAAAGCACACGGTCAATCCTCGGTCAACAAACGAAATTACCCAAAATTTTCGTTTTCTTCTCGCCGTCATCGACACGAGCGACAAACTCAATTTCTTAATTTTCCACAATTGACTCGGTAAGCAGAAAATAAATACTGAATTACGAATTATCGCTGACGAAATCGCGAGGAAGGCTTCTCCAATCCGTCCCCCCCGCCACCGAAACGTCAGCGTCATGGCCTCAAAGACGCGTTTCAGTTACCGGCGACCAATGCAAATGGACGAGCTAAGCACACGCCCGTCTATAAATGGCCATGTTCGCCTCGTGCGTTCTTAGATCTTGCGGCACCAAACGCTACATTAAAGGACACAAAACCAATCCTCCTCGATTCTCTCTATTCACCAAACAATACCCTACTTTGATTGGCAAGCTTCAATGGCTTCTTCCTCAAGCAAATTGACTTTGGTTCTCCTCCTCTCTTCCCTCTTCCTCCATGCAACATTAGGTAGAGCGACATATCTCATATTTATGTTTTGGTTTTCGAAACCCTTGATTGTTTCTCCCATGTTCTTTCGTCGCTCGCGTTGATCCTGTCGAGACTGGAATTCTTTGCAGCTGAGATTGTGTGCGAGGAGTTGCCGAAGGATCTGTGCGCGTTCTCGATCGCGTCTTCGGGGAAGAGATGCTCGCTGGAGACATACGCGAACCAGAGTGGTGGGGTCGAGTACCAGTGTCGGACGTCGGAGGTCATAGTGGAGAGGATGGGCGGGTATATTGAGACTGACGAGTGTGTGCGCGCCTGCGGGGTCGATAGGGATGCCGTCGGCATCTCCTCGGACGCGCTCCTCGAGCCACAGTTCACCGCCAAGCTTTGCTCCCCGGCGTGTTACCGCACATGCCCCAACATCATCGACCTCTACTTCAATTTGGCTGCCGGAGAAGGTATGAACACGTGATTCACCATCAACGTCAGAGGCATGAAAAGGCCATAGAAAGAGTTTGAACTTAGTCCCTTTCGCTTTCGCCACGGAAAAATTGAAACATTCCCTATTCGATCCTTCTGTTTGACCCAAGGAATTTTCTTTTGGGTACTCAATCGTGGTAGTTGACCAAATTCAATCCCCCTTTTTATTTTTCGTAAAGAATTTCCTTTTGTGGAGAAGTTACCGTTCACAAATTTAATAAAATAGAAGGGTCGACTTATGTTTTTTCTTGCATCGAAATGATTTTGCAGGAGTGTTTTTGCCGGACCTGTGCGAGGTGCAACGGACCAATCCGCACCGTGCGATGATAGTGCTGATGAGCTCGGGCGCAGCTGCCAGTCCGGCGGGTAGCGAGTCCTCGGACATCACGGCCGTTGCTCCGGCTATGTCGCCCATGTAATCTATCGATGTAATTAAGCCAGTCTTCACTTTGTTGGTGGGTGATATTATTCGTTGTCTTTGGTTGTTTCTATCTTAGATGGAGAAGAGGAATTATTAGCCAAGTAGAGAAGGAAGAGAGGTGTCTACTCTAAATTCTTTGTATTTGGGTGGGGCTTGAGTATCAATTTCACTTATTTTTATCTCCCCCATATTTTTATTTTTTGTGATGATTATAAATGGATAAATAAATAAAGACTTGCCACGCGCGAGACTTCCTAGTGAATAAGGGAAATGAGATTGGTTGTGATGTTGTGGCAATGGCAAACAAGGCATGTTTAAGAGTGTTGGACATCCCAAGCGCCAAAACTTGACATGGATAGATATTTAAGTATTAAAAATTCCAAAATGTACACTTAAGTATTAAAATTGGAGAAGAAATGGACATTTATGTGTTAACCACGAGAATTTTCGGTTAAAATGTTAACGTGACATTTTTTGGTAAAGTTTTTTACTGAGATGGTCATTATTTAAAAAAAATTATCTACATGGCTAGCTTGTCCAAAAAAGACGTTGTTTTGCTCACAAAATTGATTTAAATATAAATATTAATTAAATTAAATTTAAAAACTAAATTATAAAAAGGATTGTAGTAAAGCGACAAGGGCTCACTGCAACCGCCGCCGCCCCCACCATCACTAGAAAAGGCTAGTGATGGTGGGGCGAGGGTTGGCCAAGGTCATCGAGGTGACGATAGCAAGGGCTACTTTGTGGTAATCCCTTTTTTTTAAATTTATATTTTAAATTTAATTTAATTATTATTTATATTAAAAATCAATTTTGAGGCAAAACGACGTCATTTTGCATATTCATTGTTGAGTAGGCAACTCCGACGAGCCACATAGACCACATTTATTCTTAAAATAATGCTAGGTCAGATTTTTGGTTACCTTGTTGGAGTTGGCACTTAAGGGTGCGTTTGTTTGCGTTTTTGTTTAAAAATTGTTTTGAAAACGAAATAGAAAAAAAGTGTTTACATTTAACAATTTTTGAACAAAAAAACGCGTTTGGTAAATTTGTTCCGGGAATAAAAAATAAACAGAAACACGTTTGGTAAATTTGTATAATTTTTTTATTTCATTTATTTTTTTAATATTTTTATTTTATTTTTTCTATTTTTTTCTTATTTTTTATTTTTTATTTTTTATTTTTTATTTTTTATTTTTTCTTCTTTTGGCCGGTCGCCGCCTCGGCCATGGTCGGCGACTAGGCGATGAGGGCTGGCGGCCTCGCCCGGCACACGCGAGGCTCGTTGGCTCCGCGAGGCCGAGCCTCGCCGGCCACCGCCGGGCGACGCCGACCCCTTGACTTGGCGCGAGGCCGCCACCCTCGTCGGCCGGTCGCCGGCCATGGCCGAGGCGCGGCCGACGAAAAGAAAAAAGAAAGAAAAAATAAGAAGAAAATAAGAAGAAAAAGAAGAAGAAAATAAAAAAAGTGTTTAAGTTTTGTTTCGACATATGCTAAACACAAATTTGTTGTTTATTTTTCTGTTTTTTTTTTGTTTTTTAACAAAAGAACAAAAAAATGAAAAAAGTGTTCAAAAACAAAAAAAAAAATACAAACAAACAGACCTAAATTTAGTTTATCTTTTGTAAGTTTTGGTACTTAAGTGTTGTTGACACCTACATCCTAATTTTAAAAAAGAATGCCATTAAGTGCCACTTTAGTGTATCTTTTATAAGTTTTGGTACTTAAGTGTTGTTGACACCTAAATTTTGGCGATTCACTTAGTCATTTATTTTATAAAAAATTATGGGTTAATTTTATCCCTGAAAAAAAAAATATTAATTGCATAGCTACATTTAGTTTGCGTATTTTGCATTTTATTTACTGGATCGGTGGCGGATGAGTTGAATTGGTGTTTTTGAGTTTTAAATTAGCAGGCTAGGCTAGGGCCACGAAAAGAGTACAAATTGGCCTAAGCCCGTTTTCTGAAATTGCGATTTGAAATGAGGATTTTTGAAATTTAAGAAAATTGGGTTTTGATCTTATCTTAAGAGAAAGAGGTGTAGAGAGAAAAGAGGTGTGTGGGGACAGGTGAGTGTGAAAGAAAAAAGAATAAAAGGAAAAAAAAGCAGGGTGCTGTTCATCTTCTTCTTCCGGCAGCCGGCCACCGCTCCCTCCGCCCGAGATCCAGCCATGACGCCACGCCGCCGCACCCTGCGCCGTCGCCACCCCGCCGCCCATGCCGCGTCTCCACCTCTCCGCGACACCACCGCTACCCCGATCTGCCCACTCGAGAGCCCCGACGACCGCATATCCGAGCTGGTCGTCGCTCCACCGCCGAGCGAGCCCCCGCACCAGCCCGCATCTCCTCTGTTGCTCGTGTCGCGCCACCACCAGGGTTCCCCTTGCTCGCGAGCAGCTACGCCGATTGCCGCGCAGCCCTCGCCCTACCTTGCCGCTCCACCATTGCACCAGCAACACCGCCTGTTCGCCAAGCCCTTGCTTCGCTCCTAGCCGCGTGCAGATCCGTCACCGACGCCAGCAGACCGGCGCCCGTGAAGCCTCCACTGACCCGCGACGCCAGAACCTGCTACCGACCCCGATGCCAGCCTCCGCCTTCGATCGACGCTCAGCAACGCCCCCTCCCCCTCCGAGATCTGCACCACCGCTGCAGATCGCGACACCAGCGACCCGACACCCCTTGCCCGTAGCCACCCGACGTTGCAGCCCCTGTCCGACCCGCGACGCTGTTTCTGCTCCTGCTTCATCGACGCCCTCCGCGAGCAGCACCGACTCCCGGTCGAATCCCCGAAGCCCAGCAACGACGGCCGCGCTTGACAGCCCGACTCGGCTCCTCTGCCTGCGACCCAGGACCAGTCGCCGAGGTCCGACGCTTTGCTGCTCCCTGCGACCCGATGCACGCCCGAGCGACGAACCAGCTGCAGCTTGCTCCCAGACGCCGGACAGCACCCCCCTTGCCCGCTGGTCAATGTTGATGCCGCCGGTCCGCCTGCTGCCCTTCGCCGGAGCTTCGACGCCCGCCGCCCTTGCAGGACCGATGGTGACCCACCACAAGCCGCACGAGCTGTCAAGTCTCGGGTGAAAAAGCGAAAAAAAAAAAAGCAAAATCAATTTAGGTAGTTTTTGCTTTTATCATATTTTTTTATTGTTCTTATTTTACTTTCTTTTTTTAGCATAATTGTTCCTTAATGTAAGATTGAAGCTCCCGATACGAAATTGCCTTGAAATTAGTGATTGTTAGTCCGATTTTCAAGCTCGAAATCCGACTTCGCAATTATTTAAAAAAATTGCCAATCCGATCTCCCGCCGAGATCCGATTCGTGATTTATGTAAAATTAAGCAAACCGATCTCATGCAATGCGAAATATGGTTGTCAATTTTTGGATATCAATATTATCTTTTGTTTGATTTGCTTATCGTCAAGTAAGTTGAGTCAGATCTTATTTTCGTAAAATAAAAAATCAAAAAATCTTAATTAGGATTAGGTTTGTTGTCATCTTGCATATTTAGGATTGCAATCTTATTATGAATTTTTAAATAAAAAATCCAAAAAAGGAAAGCGCAATCATTTAGGTTGTTAGTTTTTTTATTTGAATTGCATGTTTAATTATGTGTTAGTTTTAATTTCGAATTTCTTAAAGAAAAACACAAAAAATCATTGTGCATATTAGATTAGAATTGCATGTTTCATTTTAAATTTAGATCATTTTTTTTAGATAAATTACATTTTAGATTTAGATAATGTCTTAGTTTAAATTAGGATTTAATATAACTTAATCCCTAGTTTAAATTAGATAGAATCTTAATCTAGCTAGATCATTTCAAATTTCGTAAAATTTGTCTTAGGATAAATTAGTTGCAATTTCTAGGATAGATTGCATTTTTAAAATAAAAAATGTCATTTGCATGTCATGTAGAATTAGGTTCATGAAATGCACGTCATTTAGTGATTATTGTTAGGTTCATTTCTAATTAGAAATTGACCGTCATTAGATTAGGTCATTTAATAAATGTCACATGACATATAGCTCGCATATTAAATTGCAATGTTGCATGTCATTTTTGTTAAAATAATTTTGTACGTCATTGAATTGCATTACACGTCATTAGAATTAAGTCATTTTGGTTAATTTAAATTGCATATTTAACAATTGCATGTTCATTAAGAGATCATAAAAATCTCATTCATATAGTTTAAGACCTATTGCCATGCCATATCATTTCATGTTAAATTAATAGCATTGCATTGCATATTGACTATATTTTCATTTAATAAGTGAAAACAATAAAAGAAATTGCATGTTAATTATAAGCCATATCTAGGATTGTTGATGTGGATTTTAATTTAACAATACAGATGCTTTCGTTGCTTTGAGGTAAGTTCTGCATCATTTAATTGCTTTCTTGGGTGTTAAATTGGTGGTTTACGCACCTGCATGAACACCTCACATGTTAGGGAAATAGATTTAAAATCAATCCAAATTGCTTGCCAAACATTTTTCAAAAATAAAAAGAAAGGTACCGAAAGGGCGTTAGAGAAATCTAACGTAATCAAGTCTCCGTCTTTTAGTCTGCTGTTTCGTAGGAGTAAAGTAAATCTCCCTTTACTTTACTAGGGTTTCTAATCGACCCACCAAAAATAGATTAGTGGCGACTCCTAGTTAAAATTCAATTGCATGTTAACAATTCAAACCTAAATCGCGAATTGGTATGGGCTTGGGAGAGCCCGAGTTAAGTCTAGGCTTAACAATCCATTAGCCAAACCCTAGGTGGTTCACCCCTCGAAAAATTGGGTCGCGACAAGTGTTCTCCTTGTGATGTACTTTTGTGGCATGTTTAGAGCAAGTTAGTCAAAATTGAAAATTGGGTTGGCTAGAGAAGTTTGCAAGAGATGTGTATATTGATTCCTAGTTTCCTAACATCATAAGTTACATGAATTATGATCTCAACTTTACGGAAGATATCAAGATCTATGAGCCCTCTCCCCCAAAATATTATGATTGAGGTGGAATTAGATAGATTTATTTGGAATTCGAGTGATTTTAATCGCTCTTGCGATGGAAGCGAAGAGCTCACGGTCATGCCGCAGCACAAAGTCGATGAAAATTTCAACTTAAGATTGCTCAAAACATGAACAATTAGGAAATGGATTATTATGCTATATAAATTGCCTAAAAACTAGGAAAGCTACTAGAAAAAAAATCATAAATTTATTGTATTTTTTTTTTGGTAAAAATAAATTTATTTATTGTATTTGTGCCAACTCATTTTTAAATATTTCAATTATGCTAATTGAGTCATAAATTTTTATCACATTTTGCTAATTGAGTTCATCAGACTAATTTTGACTAAAAAACATTGAAGTGGACACTTGCTGACCTATGTAGTAGAGTTCACACACATGGACTTTGTTAATAATATTTTAATATTTTAAATTTTTTGTGCTTTTCTTTAATTACTCTTTTATTGATTGAGGGCTGAAAAGGGTTGCTGGCCATAAGTGAGGGCCGAGACGCCTTAGCCGGCATTGGGCGAAGGCGATGCATTCCTCATTGGCTTTGGGTGGTGGTTGCCATGCCCTCGCTGGCCATAGCACTCATGGGCCCTCGTTGGGCATGATGGCCCTTGCCTAATGCCCTCATCAGCCACAACAAGGGTGTCCAACCCTTACCAAATCTAAGTAGTGAGGGCGTTGCCATTAACCCAGATTTAATGAGGGCTACAACTCCCTTGCCAGATTTGAGCCAAGTGAGGGTGTTGCCCAAATTGATAAGGGTACTGCAATTTTTGCCTTCATCTGGCGAGGGTCAGGACACCCTCAGCCATGGTCGGCAGAGGCATCCCAATGAGGGTCGAGCATTGGCCCTCAATAGAAAAAATAAAGAAAATAAAAAGAAAAAGACAAAAAAAATATGATATATTATTAAAAATGTCCATGTCAGCGCCAGTATGATGACTTGCATTCACTTTAACGGTTTTGAATCAAAATTGACTAGATAAATTCAGTTGATAAAATGTAAAAATATTTACAATTCAATAGGCAAAATTTAAATATTTAAGACTGAATCTGCATAATTACAATAAGTTTAAAGCTTTTTTTTAGTACTTTTGCCCTCTAAATAAATTACTTGCAACACAATTCGTTCTCATCACCATCGATATGGGCAATTTTAATTCAAAAGAGCAACCAACTTCTTGGTTAATAGTGATTATCGCGGGTTCTCTAACAGATGCTTAAGTGGGATCTATATCTATCTATAATTAATCCTGGGAAATTACTAATTGATAAAAACAGAAATTCTACAATGGATCTAGTATATATTTGGGAAAGTGACACAATAAATTTCATAACTTTTGACGGTTATTTAGGTGCCATTACCCATTTTTTTTTAATCACTTGAGTGCTATTTTATGTATGTTGTTCACTTGAGCATCATGATTTTTTTTTTCTTTTCAATTATTTGAGTGCTATATAAACTTTTCAATCGCTCACTTTTTTGTTGTTGTCAATTCTACTCTATTCCTACTCTACACTCACTCTTAGACTTTTGCCCTGCCTCTTGCAGGGTGTGGGAGTCGAAACCTACTCCTGAAACTTACGTGTCTCCACCCCCATCTCCTCCTGAGAAGGTGGAGATTTGAACCCCTCACCTCCCCCTTCCATATTGGAAGGGTGGCCACTGGGGCGAACCCCCTATGGTTCAATCGCTCATTTGAATGCCGTAATTTTTTAAAAACATTCTCCACAAATGTTATGCCATAGCAAATTTTCAACACTTGGATAAACCTTTTAAAAAAGTTATGGCAGTTACATGATCAATTGAATATTGTGACAATTAAATGAACATTTTTGAGAAGTCATGGCACTGAAGTGGCCAAATAAAAATTATGGCACTTAAATGAGTGGTGTATGAAAGTTATGACACTTTTTGGTGTCATTATTTCCCATTTGGGACATACCATGAACACTTCGTCACATTTGACTTGTTCTCCTCCTGTCAAAATCTTTGTCTTGGTCTTCTATGAACTCGTAGAGACCACCGATATCATCACTATCCATCTTGATACTACCACAAACATTTGCATTTTATTACAGTGGATATTATTTCCAAGATAGTTTTTGAAATCACCAAATTTCCATAGGGATGTTTTCCCAACACTTCCGTGAGATGAAAACTCCTTGTTCATTTTGGTTGATCTCTATGCAAGGAAGTGATGCATCAACCCAAGTCCGTTGTCCCAAACGTCTTTATCATCATGTCATATTTGAATTCTCAGGCTATGTTCTCATTGTTATTTGTATATACGAAATTATCCACATATAGAGACATAATAAGTGTGTCAAAATTACCTTGAGTCTTAATTTAGAGTATTGGCTTGCTCATGCTCTTTCTCACTCATGTTTGATGAAGTATCCGCTAATTCTGCTATACCGCACTAGCAGTGCTTGTTTGCCAATAAAGTCCTAAACGCTGCCATCAAAATTTCCTTTTGGTCCCCAAAAAAAACTCTTCATTTGGCTTACTGGCAGGAGAAAGTGCATTACGTGTATCTTTACACAATCAGATCCAAAAAGCCTGTGTTAATTACAAGGCCCAGTTGGAAGACTATGCTTTCTTGGTGGGCTTTGGCAGCCCAGCCATCAACACTACTAACCTGTAAATTCAGCAGTCAGCCATCCTCCATTAGCTGGTTGACCTCTTAAAGAGGTCGTCCTTTTCCGGTCAAAGACGAACTCAGGTTTGGATAGTTCACTTTCCGGGTACATGTTTTTTCTCCTTCTATTTCGAACTGGTTTGAGGGTTTCAAGCTGGAGTTTCGATTTGTAGAGCACTTGATCACTTTTAAGTCCTTTGTGATTTCTGCAAACTTCAGTCACCGATCACTAAAGCCATTTAAGGTTGTGAGTTTGAGCCTACGACTCCAGTTTCCAGCCCTTTCCTCGTTTCCCGGTGAACCTCGCATTGATGCACATAAAAAAAGGTCAAATTATGTGGTGATATATATATTCTTTTATGTAACACTACCGAGTATGTCTTAGTTAAATAGTGCGCTCGGCTAAAAAAAAATTGATGGTGCAATTCGATATTCTTACGAGCCATGTCGATCCGACAAATGGCAGATGTGACCGAATCCTATGCTTCCCCGAAAGTTAGATGCAACCATGTAAACATCAATTGCCATTTTATTTTCTGAGACGACCATTGACGGCCAAGTCCGGTCTTACTCCACTTAAAACCAAATTTTCTTGCTTTGGCACCCGTAAAGCACACGGTCAATCCTCGGTCAACAAACGAAGTTACCCAAAATTTTCGTTTTCTTCTTGCCGTCATCGACACGAGCAACAAACTCAATTTCTTAATTTTCCACAATTGACTCGGTAAGCAGAAATTAAATACTGAATTACGAATTATCGTTGGCGTAATCGCCAGGAAGGCCTCTCCAACCTAGGTAGCACCGACACGCGACACGCGACACGCGACACGCGACACGACACGACACGCGACACGCCATTTCTAAAAAAGTAGAGAATTCCGACACGTTCCGACACGTTAAATATTAAATAAATATTTTATATATACATGATTAATTATTATATTTAAATTAATTTATTCAAATTCATAAATAAATAAAAAATAAAAAAGAGCCTATAATAAATCTATACTAATAACATTAATAAATTTATTCAAAAAAATTGGAAATACATTTTTTTACTTTAACAAAAGTTATCGATGAAATAAATAATTAATGAAAGATTAGAGTCAAAATAAATTTATATTTTTTTTTATGATGATCAAAATTTATCATTATTTAATATCTAGTGCTTTTATTTTTTGAAATAACTTTTTAACCTGTCAATTTATTTATTTTTTAGCCTTATCATGTATTAATAAAATTATTTAATGTTTAATATTTCTTTCTAGGATTAAATGGGTCTCACCCATTTATTTCAGCACTGCTTTTCTTCCTCCACCCCCACCCAGCCACCTTTCGCCTTGTCACTTCCCTTCTTTCCCCTGCACGAGCTTTCTTTCCCCAGGCTTTCTTTCCCCTGCACGAGGCTTTCTTTCCCCAGGCTTTCTTCAAATCGACGCCTCGTCTCTCTCCTTTCTCTTCTCCCTAAAAACAGCCAAAGGGCAAAAACCCTAGCAACCACCTTATTTTTCCTCTCCCTTTGCTCGGTCTCCACCTCTCCCGCCGCTGCCTTGCCTCCGTTCTTCCCTTTGCCATCGTAGCCTCGCGTCCAGCCCTCCGCAATGTTGCAGTTTTTCATCTCGGCATTACAGCCGGCGGTCGCAGCCGACCAAGACGATCGAGAAGGCTTCTCGGCGCAGTCGGCGGTCGCAGCCTTCTCCGGCGTTGCAGTCGGCGGTCGCAGCCCTCCCTCGCTGTCGCTCACAGCGTCGCCTCGGCTCCCAAACCCTTGCCTCCACCCTCCATCACTTTCTTCCTTCGCACCTGCAGATCCGCCCTCCGGACACGCTCCGATGCGCGTGTCGAAAAGAGTTGACTGCGTGTCGGAAACTCCGACACGTGTTGACCGCGTGTCCGAGCGTGTCCGAGCGTGTCGGACACGTGTCGGGGTGTCCGACACGACACGGAGGCCCTTTGAACGTGTCCGTGCTACCTAGTCTCCAACCCGTCCCTCCGCCACCGAAACGTCAGCGTTTTGGCGTCAAGGACGCGTTTCGGTTACCGGCGACCAATGCAAATGGATGACCTAAGCACACGTCCGTCTATAAATGGCCATGTTCGCCTCGTACGTTCTTAGATCTTGCGGCACCAAATGGTACATTCAAGGACACAAAGCCAATCCTCCTTGATTCTCTCTATTCACCAAACAATACCCTACTTTTTTTTTGGTCGAAAACATAACATATATTATATGCTTAGTGTTGAAGTTACACTAGAAAGCATTTTGGAATACAAAAGATCTCGTAAAAAAGGAGGAGGATGTTGCACCCAATTAGGGGAAAGCAGAGAGGCCTGATGGGCCTCAGTGGCTCGGTCCGCAACAGAATTCGCTGCCCTACTGCAATGAACTATTCGGAGATTAGGGCACCGAAGCTTCAACTCCATTATCTCGTGAAAGATGGCTCTGTGCTCCCATGGCATTAGGGCATGATGGTTGATGGCATCTACAAGAGTCAAACAATTGGATTCCACTTCAAGATTATCCAATCCTCGCCTCTCTGAAGCAGAAACTGCAAGGTTTGATTAAAGCCGAGCACCTCAGCTTGCAGTGTCGAGGATGCAGACACTGATCGTGCAAAGCCATCGAGCGAGACGCCAGAGGAGTCTCTGCACACACAAGCCACCGAAGCGTCATTGCAATGGGATAGGTAAGCCGCATCTATGTTGACTTTTAGAAATCCTTTGTTTGGTGGATGCCATCGCTGATTCGTATCACTTTGATTTAACCCACGCCGTTTCATCATCTTATTGAAGCACCAACAGGATCGGGCGTCTACTAGCGCTGATTGCACAACCTACTCAACGTTGGGATGCTGCTGATGGAATATGAAGTTGTTTCGAGCTTTCCAGATTTGCCAGAGAATAGATGTAACTATTTCAATATCTGGTAAGCCATTTTGTTTCTCAATAATAGCAACCAACTAGCTTTCTATTTGATGCACACCTGTAGGATGATGCTTGAGATCGATTTCTGAGTGCAACCACACATTTAAAGTCCATGGACATAACAAGAATAGATGTTCTAGTGTCTCAGGTACCTGATTTGTACACATACAGCAAGTGGGGTCTGATATGATGTGTCGTTTGTATAGATTTTCTCTGGTTGGTAGTGCGTTGTTGCAAATTGACCATAGGAATGATCTTAATTTAGGCATAGTGTTGAGTTTCCAAATTGCATTCCATAATTTGCGAGGCGGTTGAAAAGATGAAGAGGCTTGATTGTTGTTGTGGTGTATTTGCTGAGCTCTGATTTGATTATAACAATTCTTTACTGTAAATTGCCCATTCTATTTTCCTGTCTAGATTAGTTTGTCTTGCATGAGCTGAGGTCTAATAGAGATAGATAGAATTTCTTCAACTAGTTTACTATCGAAACTCTGGCGTGAGAGTGTTGTATTCCATGCATTCTATTCTGAAATAATGAAGTCTGCAACTCTCTGTGGTTCGTCTCTAGGAGCAGGGCCCCCTATTACACCCCTAGCCAGCCATCTATCCTCTCTTATTTTAATTTGTGTGCCATCCCCAACAGACCATAATACCTTATCTGCAATAGAGTCCTAGCCTAGCAAAATGCTTTGCCAACCCCAAGAGGGTCTAGCACCTTTAGTGGCATTCCAGAAATCCCGAGAGTGAAAGTACAAGCCTTTAAGAATTCTACTAGCCAGTGAATTAGGTTGTTGAGCTAGCCTCCAAGCTTGTTTTCCTAGTAATGCTCTGTTGAAAGCTGAAAGATCATGAAATCCTAAACCCCCTTTATCTTTCCTACTCTTAATAGACTCCCAGTTCTTCCAGTGTATGTCTTGCTTGTTGTAATCAGATTGCCACCAGAATCTAGCTATCCTCTGTTCGATTAATTTACACAACGCAGTAGGGATTTTAAATATCGACATAGCATATTGAGGAATTGCTTGCACAACAGTTTTAAGTAAGACTTCCTTACCTCATTTTGAGATTAGCTTTTCCTTCCAACCTTCAAGCTTTGAATTGACACGACTCATAATCCATGCAAACATGTCACACTTAGATTTCCCCTAGTCTGAAGGAATGCCAAGATACTTGCTAGTTTTTTGCAATATAAGGACTCTAAGTTCACTGGCCAGATTCTCTTTCAAGTTGCTAGGACAATCTATACTAAAAAACAGACTTGATTTATTCCTATTAACAGCTTGTCTTGTAGGTAAACAATATTCATTTAGGATACAAGCTAAATTCTGACATTCAATAATCTTCGCATCTAGGAATAAGATGGCATCATCTGCGAAAAATAAATGAGATAAGGTAGGACACCATTGGTTTAGCTTAATACCTTTAAGATTTCCAATGTCCATTGCATTGTTGATTAAGCTTGTTGAGACATTAGCCATCAGGATGAACAGGTACGCTGATAAAGGGTCACCTTGTCTCAGACCTCAGGTTGGATGAAAATAGGGTAGAGATTTGCCATTAAATTTTGCACTATAGGAGACCGTAGTAATGCATAACAAGATCCAATTAATCCATTTAGTATGGAAGCCAAACTTTATGAGATAGGCGCTGAGAAAATCCCACTCTACCTGATCATAAGCCTTTTGCATATCCAATTTAAGTACTGCCTGAAAATGCTTTTTCCTTTTCCGTATTCTGATTTGATGGAGTACCTCCTGAACCACAATGATATTGTCTTGGATTTGCTGACCACCTACGAAAGCACTTTGTTCTGGTGCTATCAACTCTGGTAGCCAGGGTTTGAGACGATTGTCCAGGATTTTAGAAATGACTTTATAAATATAGTTACAAAGGCTAATAGGTCTGTATTGGAATCTTTTTGGGTGATGGATTTTTGGAATCAAAGAAATATAAGTGCGATTATACTCAGGCAGCAAAACTCCTGTTTGAAAAAATTGTTGCATGGCTACAACTATATCTCCTTGTAAAATGTCCCAGTGTGCTTGATAGAATTGACCATTTAGTTTGTCTGGACCCGGTGCTTTGGTTACACCTAACTGGAACACTACTGTCTGGACTTCCTCACAAGTAACTTCTGCTATAAGAGTATCATTCATCTCCGCTGTCACTACTTGCTTACAAATATTTAAAGTTGCGCTGTAATCTCTATACCCTGCAGAAGTATATAAAGTCCTGAAGAAACTAGAAGTCATCTCTTTGAGGGAAGTTGGGTCACGTACCCAATTTTGTTGATCATTCTGCAGCATACTGATCTTGTTATTTTGTCTTCTTTGAACAGTGGTGGCATGAAAGAATTTGGTGATCCTATCCCCCCATCAAAGCTAGTTAACGCGTGATCGCATTGCCCAAAATTTCTCCTCCTGCTGCCATAACAAATGTATTTTCTCTTTCATGTATGATATCTCAGCTTTATCAGAATGGCCATGAGGCTGATTTGTCAGAACTTGAAGTTGATTTTTGAGGTAATAAATTTGATCCTTAGCATTGTTAAATTTAGATATGCTCCATTTTGAAAGAGCTGCTGAGACAGCTTTTAACTTTTGGGAGAGCGTCGCCTCTCGGAGTTTATAAGATGTCCAAGAATCAGCAATTGTTGTACGACATTCCATATCTTGTAACCAATAAGCTTCAAAGTAGAAAGATCTTGTCTTTTTAGATCTCTGTGTTGCTTCAGTATACAAAAGAAGAGGACTATGATCAGATCCGAGGGCTGGTAAGGCCAACACTTCAGCCAGGGGGTAAGTTAATCTCCAGTCCTTTATGCACAGCATTTTGTCTATTCTTTCCTTTACCATGTCATCGCCGGTCCAATTATTAGACCAAGTAAAGGTGTGGCCTTTGTTTCCTAGATCCATTAGATAACAATCGTTAAGTAGATCGCGGAACAAATACATGCGATGAGGCTTGGCAAGACGCTTCCCCACTTTCTCTCAAGGATACATTACCTCGTTAAAGTCACCTATGCACAACCAAGGCAAGGTATTGAAGCTACTAATTTGCCTTAATGCTGTCCACAGGTATTGTCAGAGATGATAACTTGCTGGAGCATGTAGGCAGGTGAGATGCATAGTGATGCCAAAATCCAGGTCAATATAAATCGAGTCAATCATATCCGCAGAGTTATAAGTCACTTTCACAACCACTCTATCAGTCCAAAAGAGTGCTACACCTCCTGCTAATCCTACTAGATTTTCAATATATCTAGCTAAGTTCCAAGTTTCCTTTGCAAATAGATAAGCTTTTGTTCTTGATTTTTCGTTTTCATCAAAATAAAAGATTAAGCCTTTCATGAGTCACTAAGACCCTAAGTGCTTGAACTGTCAGGGGGTTGCCCAGCCTTTGGTAGTTCCAACTTATTATTCTCATTGTTCACTTGGTGGCTTTTTAGGGCCAGCCACCAGGGCCCAACATGCAAGAGAATCTGCCTCAAAGATAGGAGTCTCCTGCAGAACAGATTCATCAAGGTTCTCTTGGAGTTGAATTCAAACGTCAGGGCTAATGAGTCTTTTTGCCTTCTTAATAGGCCTGATCGTGCAGTAAGGCGTGAGTGTTTAACCTTCTTTGACTACATAGAACCCGCTGTCATGCTATTGTCTGGAAGTTTCTTTTGAACAGTCAGACTCGTTGATGAATTCTTCACCATAGATTGCCACTTAATATGAGTTGCAGCAATGATAAATTGATCACGCTCCATTGCCTCCATGGTTTGCTTACCTTTATCTTTTTGAACTTGAATTGCAGGTGTCAGGAATAGAAACTGGAACAGGGATGATTGCTGAAGGAGGTTGAGGAGTCTTCGGGATACTCTCTTCAACATCATCTTGGGATGGATTTGTCTCATAAAAGGTACGCCAGAAGGGGCTGTGTTCCCGGACCTCTGCTCTCAGCCATGATCCATATAGGAAACAATCATTCCCCTCCATTTTACTCTCGTCATAAGGAAATTCTTTACAGTGCGTGGCATAGTGACCAAGCTTACAATAGGAATAGCAATAATGAGAGAGTCGTTTGTATCTAAAATCAATCCAGAGATTCTTTCCTTCAATTTTGATTAGGAGCCTTGTTTTAAGCGGCTGTTGAAGGTTCAATTCTACTCAAGCCCTCCCTATTCGTAGCATAGATCCATCCTTTTTTTCTATTTTCACAACTGTTACTCTGCCTATATGAGCAGCGGCCTTACTTATCATGGTTTCAATGCATCTGCCTATATGAGCAGCGGCCTTACTTATCATGGTTTCAATGCATCTTTCCAGTGGCAAACCATAAACTTAGACCCAAAACTCGCAGGTGTTAAAGTCATACCAATGCAGAGGCGTATTCGCTATCCAAGGCTTTAATATGACCAAATGGTTGCCAAATAATTAAGGTCCATTCTCTAGAACTCTCTGTTTTACCTCCTCAGATTTAAATTTTACTATATATAGACCAGAGTCACCTTGAGAGATTTCCATGAGTTTAGTTTGCCAGGCTCGTTTCATAGTATTCTGAAATGCCTGAAAGTTGACTGAAGGATTATTGAGAATCTTACCAACCAAAACTAACCGACATTCCTCAATTTTGTTGACAGGTGCTGCCTCGTCCCAGACCTCAACTGCTTGTTCCAACCACAGGCGACTCATTCGATTGCACAAGGCTCCCAGGCGAGCTTCATCATCAGCAGTCGAGCGATTCATATTTGAAGTGGAGACCAAACAAATTCTGGGGAAAACCCTTAGCAAACAAGATCCAGCAGCTGAATTAAAAGAAACAGATCGTCATACCCTTTCTTCGACCAGACGATATAAGAAAAGAGAAAATCGGAAGAAAAGGCAACTGTCGATCAAACCGATCGTGACATGCAAGCCACAAGAAAGGCTGGGTAAAGGGCGTTGAAGGTGGGGATGAGAGAAGGAAGTGAGATGGAAATGGATAAGTGTTCCGATGGGAGATTAGTGAATGCACTATTCTGGGTAAATAAATCCAACGGGATGAGCTTCGAGGGATTCTGTAATATGGAGAGATTTGGAAGAAGAAAACTACCATGAAGGTAGAAGCGCTCTACTTTGATTGGCAAGTTTCAACGGCTTCTTCCTCAAGCAAATTGACTTTGGTTCTCCTCCTCTCTTCCCTCTTCCTCCATGCAACATTAGGTAAAGCAACATATCTCATATTTATGTTTTGGTTTTCGAAACCCTTGATTGTTTCTCCCATGTTCTTTCGTTGCTGGCGTTGATCCTGTCGAGACTGGAATTCTTTGCAGCTGAGATTGTGTGCGAGGAGTTGCCGAAGGATCTGTGTGCGTTCTCGATCGCGTCTTTGGGGAAGAGATGCTCGCTGGAGACATACGCGAACCAGAGTGGTGGGGTCGAGTACCAGTGCCGGACGTCGGAGGTCATAGTGGAGAGGATGGGCGGGTACATTGAGACTGACGAGTGTGTGCGCGCCTGCGGGGTCAATAGGGATGCCGTCGGCATCTCCTCGGACGCGCTCCTTGAGCCACAGTTCACCGCCAAGCTTTGCTCCCCGGCGTGTTACCGCAGATGCCCCAACATCATCGACCTCTACTTCAATTTGGCTGCCGGAGAAGGTATGAACATGTGGTTCACCATCGACGTCAGAGGAATAAAAAGGCCATAGAAAGAGTTTGTGCTTTGTGCTTAGTCCCTTTTGCTTTAGCCACGGAAAAATTGAAACATTCCTTATTCGATCCTTCTGTTTGACCCAAGGAATTTTCTTTTGGTACTCAATCGTGGTATTAGACCAAATTCAATCCTGTTTTTTTTTCCCTTGTAAAGATTTTCCAGTTACCGTTCACAAATTTAATAAAATAGAAGGGTCGACTTATGTTTTTCTTGCATCGAAATGATTTTGCAGGAGTGTTTTTGCCGGACCTGTGCGAGGTGCAACGGACCAATCCGCACCGTGCGATGATGGTGCTGATGAGCTCGGGCGCAGCTGCCAGTCCGGCGGGTAGCGAGTCCTCGGACATCACGGCCGTTGCTCCGGCTATGTCGCCCATGTAATCTATCGATGTAATTAAGCCAGTCTTCACTTTGTTGGTGGGTGATATTATTCGTTGTCTTTGGTTGTTTCTATCTTAGATGGAGAAGAGGAATTATTAGCCAAGTAGAGAAGGAAGAGAGGTGTCTACTCTAAATTCTTTGTATTTGGGTGGGGCTTGAGTATCATTTTCAGTTATTTTTATCTCCCCCATATATATATATATATATATTTCTGTTATGATTATAAATTGATAAATAAATAAAGACTAGCCACGCGCGAGACTTCCTAGTGAATAAGGGAAATGAGATTGGTTGTGATGTTGTGGCGATGGTAAATAAGGCATGTTTAAGAGTACTGGACATCCTAAGTGTCAAAATTTGACAAGAATGGATTTTTAAGTGTTAAAACTTCCAAAAGGAACACTTAAGTATTAAATCAGAGAAGAAATGGACATTTTTAAGTATTAACGACGAGAATTTTCGGTCAAAATTTTGATGTGACATTTTCCGGTAACATTTTTTACCAAGATGGTAATTATCTTAAAAATATTAACTACATGGCTAGCTTGTCCAAAAATAATGTCATTTTTCCCTCAAAATTGATTTTTAATATAAATATTAATTAAATTAAATTAAACAACTAAATTATAAAAGGGATTGCAGTAAAGCAGCAAGGGCTCGTCGCAACCACTGTTGCCCCACCATCACTGGAAAAGGCTAGTGACGGTGGGGGCGAGGTGAGGGTTGGCCAAGGTTCTTGAGGCAACAATAGCAAGGGTTGCTTTGTGGTAACCCATTTTTTAATTTAATTTAATTAATAATTATATTAAAAATAAATTTCAGGGCAAAACGACGTCATTTTGCACATTCATTGTTTAGTAGGCAACTTCGGTGAGCCATGTAGACCACATTTATTCTGAAAATAATGCCAGGTCGGATTTTTGGTTACCCTTGTTGGAGTTCACACTTAAGGGCCTATTTGTTAAAAACAATTTCTGTTCTCCGGAACAAAATTTTTTATTCTTTTGTTCTAGGAAACGAAAAAAGAATAGAAAGAACAAAAGAATAGAAACATGTTTGGTAAAAATTTTGTGTCCGGAAACAAAAAAATTATTTTTTTATTCCCGGGATTAGATTTGGAATATACACAAGAAGTAGAAAAAAAATCAATTTCTTGTTTCTGAGAACAATTTCTAGAATCAATTTCTCTCTCTCTTTTTTTTTCCTTCTATTTTCTTCTTCTTCTTCTTCTTCTTCTTCTTCTTCTTCTTCTTCTTCTTCCTTTTGCTAGTCGTCGGCCTTGGCCATGGGCGATGTCAATGACTGGCCAAACGAGGGCTAGCGACCTTGTCGGAGCGTCGCCAGCCCGGAGACACCGAGCCATTCTGAGTCTCATCGGCTTGAGCCTTGCTATGGCTCAGCAAGGTCGAGCCTTGCCGGTGGCTGGGCGAGCTTGGCCTTGCCAGATCTAGGAGAGGTTGACCTCACCTAGCCTTGGTGAGGTCGAGCCTCGCGCGGCCACGGCGAGGCTCGGCCTCCTTAGCCGTTGTGAAGCCGACCTCTTGCTGCTTGGGTGATGCTGAGCCTTGCCGGTGGCCTAGCGAGGCTCAACCTCGCCAGCCGGTCGCTAGCCACAGCAGTGGCTGACGATCGGCCAAAGAGAAAAAGAAAAAAGAAAAAGAAAAGAGGAAAAAATAATAAAAAATAATAAAAGAATTAAAAAATTATAAGAATTAGAAAAATCTAAGAATTTTACCAAACATATTTCTATCCCGAGACTAGAAATTTTGGTAAATTACCAAACTCGTTCTTTTTCTCAGAAGTTGTTTTTGAGAACAGAAACAAAAGAAATTGTTTCTCATCAAAAATTGTTTCTCGGAACAGAATGGTTACCAAACACACTTTAAGTGTCCTAATTTTTTAAAAAAAAAAAAGTGCTATTAAGTGCCTTTTAAGAGTATCTTTCGGAAGTTTTGGTACTTAAGTATCCTCCTTGTGATGTACTTTTGTGGCATGTTTAGAGCAAGTTAGTCAAAATTGAAAATTGGATTGACTAGAGAAGTTTACAAGAGATGTGTATATTGATTCCTATTTTCCTAACATCATAAGTTACATGAATTATGATCTCAACTTTACGGAAGATATCAAGATCTATGACCCCTCTCCCCGAAAATATTATGATTGAGGTGGAATTAGATAGATCAATTTGGAATTTGAGTGATTTTAGTCGCTTTTGCGATGGAAGCTAAGAGCTCATGGTCATGCCGCAGCACGAAGTCAATGAAACATTCAACTTACGATTGCTCAAAACATGAACAATTAGGAAATGGATTATTGTGCTGTATATAAATTGCCTAAAAACTAGGAAAGCTACTAGAAAAGTTATAAATCTATTGCATCTGTGCCAACTCATTTATAAATCTTTCAATTATGCTAATTGAGTCATAAACTTTTATCATATTTTGCTAATTGAGTTCATTGGACTAATTTTGACTAAAAATCATTGAAGTGGACACTTGCCGACCTATGTAGTAGGTTGACACACGTGGACTTTCTTAATAATATTTTAATATTTAAATTTGTTGTGCTTTTCTTTAATTACTCTTTTATTGATTGAGGGCTGAAAAGGGTTGTTGACCATAGGTGAGGGCCGAGACGCCCTAGTCAGCACTAGGCGAGGGTGAGGGCAGTGCGTTCCTCATTGGCTTTGGGTGAGGGTTGCCATGCCCTTGCTGGCCATAGCAAGAGCTCACGGGCCCTCGCTGGGCATGATGGCCCTTGCCCAATGCCCTCATCAGCCGTAGCAAGGGTGTCGCAGCCCTTACCAAATCCAAGTAGTGAGGGCGTTGTTGCCACTAACCCAGATTTATGAGGGCCACAACTCCCTTGCTAGATTTGGGCCAAGTGAGGGTGTTGCCCAAATTGATGAGGGCATTGCAATCTTTGCCTTAATCTGGCAAGGGTTAGGACACCCTTGCCCATGGTCCGCAAAGGCATCCCAGTGAGGGTTGAGCGTCGGCTCTCAATACAAAAAAATAAAGAAAAGAAAAAGAAAAATATAAAAAAATATAAAATATATTATTAAAAATGTTCATGTCAGTGCTAGTATGATGACTTGCATTCACTTTAATGTTTTTCGATCAAAATTCACTGGATGAATTCAATTGATAAAATGTGAAAATGTTTAGAATTCAGTAGGCAAAATTTAAATATTTAAGACTGAATTGTCATAATTTTAACAAGTTTAGAGCTTTTTTTTAGTACTTTTGCCCTCTAAATAAACTACTTGCAACACAATCCATTCTCATCGCCATCGATATGGGCAATTTTAATTCAAAAGAGCGACCGACTTCTTGGTCAATAGTGATTATCGTGGGTTTTGTAACAGATGGTTAAACAGGATGAATATCTATCTATAATTAATCCTGGGAAATTACTAATTGATAAAAACAGAAATTCTACAATGGATCTAGTCTATATTTGGGAAAATGACACAATAAATTTCATAACTTTCAATGGTTATTTAGGTGCCATAACCCATTTTTTTTTATTTATCACTTGAGTGTTATTGTTTACGTATGTTGTTCACTTGAGCATCATGAGTTTTTTTTTTTTTTCAATTATTTGAGTGCTATATAAACTTTTCAATCACTTGCTTGAATGCCATAATTTTTTAAAAAACATTATCCACAAGTGTTATGTCACAGCAGATTTTTGACACTTGGATAAACATTTTTAAAAGGGAAAAAATCATGAAAAACCTTGAACTTTACCAAAGTGACACATTTATCCCAAACTTTTTTTTGTGTTGTGAAAAATTTTGAACTTTGCCAACCGTGACACATTTACCCCAAACTTTTTTTTGTGACACAAAAAACCCTAAACTTTTGTTATGCTACACATTTACCCTGAAATTATAGGGCATTTTGGTCTTTTCATTTTAATTTTTTTTTTTCTCTTCTCTCTTCCCTCCGCCGGTTGGCTGGTAGAGGGAAGCCAGCGTCTGGCGAGGGCTGCCCTCGCCGGCGTTGGGCGAGGGCCGCCCTCGCCCGCGTTGGGCGAGGGGTGCCCTCGCCAGATCTGGCGAGGGCCGACCTCACTTGCGTTGGGCGAGGGTGTCCCTACCTTCGCTAGATCTGGGGAGGATTGTCCTCGCCCGTCACCGGCGAGGGTGGCCCTCGTCGGCGTCGGGTGAGGACGGCCCTTGCTGCGTCGGGCGAGGGTGTCCCTGCCCTCGCCCGACGCTGGACTTTGGCGAGGGTGACCCTCGCCGGACACTGGCTTCCCTCCGCCATGGCCGGTGGAGGGAAGAAGAAGACAAAAAGAAAAAAATTGAAAAATGAAAAAACAGAATAAAAGACAAAAATGCCCTTGATGGGGGTAAATGTGTCATGATTTGAAAAGTTTGGGGTTTTCACGTCAAAAAAAAAAAAAAAAATAAATGTGTCACTTTGGGCAAAGTTCAGGATTTTTCGTGGCTTTTTCCATGTTAAAAAAGTTATGGCACTCACGTGATCAATTAGGTTATGACAATTAAATGAACATTTTTTAGAAGTCATGGCAATGAAGTGGCCGAATAAAAATTATGGTACTTAAATGAGCGGTGTATGAAAGTTATGACACTTTTAGTGTCCTTATTTCCCATTTGGGACATGCCAAGAACACTTCGTCACATTTGTCTTGGTCTTCAATGAACTCGTAGAGACCATCGATATCATCACTGTCCATCTTGATACCACCACAAACATTTGCATTTTATTATAGTGGATATTATTCCCATGTTTGATGAAGTATCCGCTAATTCTGCGATACCGCGCTAGCAGTGCTTGTTTGCCAATAAAGTTTTAAACGCTGCCATCAAAATTTTCCTTTTGGTCCCGAAAAAAAACTCTTTATTTAGCTTACTGGCAGGAGAAAGTGCATTACGTGTATCTTTACACAATCAGATCCAAAAAGCCTGTGTTAATTACAAGGCCCAGTTGGAAGACTATGCTTTCTTGGTGGGCTTTGGCAGCCCAGCCATCAACACTACTAACCTGTAAATTCAGCAGTCAGCCATCCTCCATTAGCTGGTTGACCTCTTAAAGAGGTCGTCCTTCTCCGGTCAAAGACGAACTCAGGTTTGGATAGTTCACTTTCCGGGTACATGTTTTTTCTCCTTCTATTTCGAACTGGTTTGAGGGTTTCAAGCTGGAGTTTCGATTTGTAGAGCACTTGATCACTTTTAAGTCCTTTGTGATTTCTGCAAACTACAGTCACCGATCACTAAAGCCATTTAAGGTTGTGAGTTTGAGCCTACGACTCCAGTTTCCAGCCCTTTCCTCGTTTCCCGGTGAACCTCGTATTGATGCACATAGAAAAGGTCAAATTATGTGGTGATTAGATATATATATGTCTTAGTTAAATAGTGCACTCGGCTATGATTACAATTTTTTTATTTTTAATCTTTTTTGCTTTTTCATTTTGTGCCAGCATAACTATCTTCAACTTATGCTCATATTACACGTAGAAGTGTGGGACGATATGGTAGCGTGACACATATTATATACCTCATTTTATATAAAGAAAAAATGGGTAGGGCAAGACAACTGGAGATTGAGGACTGAATTTGCAAGAGTTTACAACCAAGAAAATATTGGGTGGAGCTAGGGTAGCCATCTCAGCAAATTCACAAGTCCATTTCGCGTCTCTCTCTCTTCTTCGCTGTTTCTTTGTCTTTTACCCCTTTTTTTTTCTTTTCTTTTCCTTTGACTATTGACCAGTTGTGTTGACACCTAATATTTTAAAAAAAATAATAAATTAAATAAAATTCGTTTTTTTTTTTGAAAATCTTTGTTGTTGAAAATATATTCTCATTTCAAAATTTTAAAAAATTAACCGTTTGATTTTTGGAGCCATTTTTTGTTGAGAAGATGAGTAGATATCGGGAAATCTTCAACGATTTTGAGTCATTCCTCTATAAAAGAGGGCAAGTCTTCGGTTCAGAGGGGGCTTCTCTTTGTCTGGGTCGAAGGAAAAAGGAAAAAAAAACTGAAGAGAAAAAAAAAAAAGTGAAAAGAGAGGAGAGAAAAGAGAGGATTCGTTTCTTTGGGAATAGGAAGTCAGAAAGGGGGGGAGTATTCTTTTTCCTTTTTTTGCTGATTTGCTGCAGAGGGAAAAGAGACCAGGGGGAGAAGACGTGAGAGTGACAGGAGAGAGAGAAAAGGTAAAAAAAAAGAAAAAAAAAAAGTTACTGTTCATCTTCTCCGGAGCTTCCCCCATCCGCATCCGCTCGACCGGTCATCCGGACCTCCGCCGCTGCACGTCCCAGCGTCCAGCGACCGCACCTCCGCCGGAGCGAGACGCCATCACCTCCACGTCCGCCCGGCACCCGTCAGCCAGTGACCCGCGAACCCGGTGCTGCCTGAGTCGAGTCGAGCCTCCACAGCCCGACGCCGCCTCTAACGCCTGCTCCACCTCACTGAACAGTGCCCACAGCAATACTTCGCCGGTCTCCGTCCACGAGCCCCGACGACCCGCGCCACCACGATGCCGAGTCTTTGCCAGCCTTGCGCCCAAGCACCAGCACCGCCTGCAGCCGAAGCCCGTGACGCCACACCCCTACTTCGCCCGACGAAGCTCCTCCTGTGCTGATCCGAGTTCCTTCCAAGCAACTCCCCTGTTCTGTTGTCTCTGCTGCTCCCGATCCGTGACCCAAAGCCCGGTGAAGCACCAGCCCGCGAGCCCTCCTCGCCGACCCAGCCGCCGCGCCACCACACCGCCGCCGACGCCACTGTCCTCTCTTGAGCCTTAGGTGGTTTATTTTATTTATTTATTTATTTGTTTGTTTGTTTATATTTTAAGTCTTGTTATTATTATTTAAGTTAGATCATGGTATATTAATGTTAGTTATTTGTATTGTTTAGACATTATCCTTAAGGCTTTATTCAAGATTTTTGTAATAATTAGTTTGATCCGAGACATCGGATCATTCTTTTAATTACATTAATTTTGAGCTTCTTGGTGAAATTTTAATTGTTAAATAATAATAATTATTTAATTTGGTCCGTAAGACTTCCGAATTTAGATTATTTAATTATTTTGAGTTGTTGTGATGATTATGGTTAAAATAATTGTTAATTTAACATGTGAGACAACTGGTTATTTTTTCAATCATTTTGATCCTTTATTTAGTGGCTATATTAATTGTTTAGATTTAACCTTAATTTAATAATTATTCAACCCAAAAAAAAATTAAAAAGAAACTAAAAAATAAAAAAAATCAAAATATTCAAAAATTGCATATGCATATAGGACATTATGGTTTAATATAATAGACACGTAGTTTAATTAATCAAATTTTTAGGATTATATTTCTAGAATTGCATTTTTAGATAATATTTTCATGACTGCATTTTTAGATATTTTAAAAGAAATAAGTTAGGATTAGACTTAAATAGCCTTTTTTAGAGTCTTAGATATAATTGGCACATTTTCATATTCTCATTTAAAAAAAAAAAAAAAAAAGCTTTCTAAGACAGAATAGGATTTAAGTCAAATTAATCCCAAAAATGGATTAGAAAATTACTTTAGATAGTTTGAGTAGGGTTTTTATTAGTTTTGAATTTCAATAAAAAAAATACGAAAATACAAAAATTTAGGTGCATGTTAATTAGTTGCATAATATGATCATTTAATTAGAATTTATTAGTAAAGTTAGGTCATAAGGTGCATAATAACTAGTTCGCATAATAGACCCATTTAATTAGAATTTCCACATTAATAAGATTAAGTCATTTAATGTTAAAATGCATTTTATAAAAGAATTCTAATTTTTAAGAAAATCCAAAAAATGAGTGTTTGCTTTATGTGATGCAATTTATTTACTTGAATATTTTAAATAATGGATGAAGCACTGTGTGGTCACCACATTTGCATAATAGTAACTTAGGTTAAAATAAATCAGCTGCATGCAAAAACATTTTGAAAAATTAAGAAGAAATGGTACCAAAAGGGCATTAGAAAATTCAGAACCAAGTCGTACCCTTAATCTCTGTTAGTTCGTAGGAGTAAAATTAGGTCGCGGACGTGGTGGAAAAAATTAGGGCGACTCCTTACGACTACCGGGACTTGTGTTAAAACACTTAGTGGACTTAGGCCAATTTTCTTTTTTTTTTTTTAAAAAAAAAAAATGTTTTTGTTTGGCAGCAAGGATCTCAGGTACGTCCCTAACATTCCTAAGGTGTTAAATGTTCTTGCAGATGGGAGGTATAAGGGGAGTAGTCTTTGTTAACCTCTGTCTTGTAGGTTGGAGTAGGGATGAATATTTAAATTAAAATTATAGAAGTGTTGTTTGCATTTAAACTGTTGTGCATGTTTTATTGTTTTTAGCACTACACTATTGCACACACAACCCGCTGTCTGGACCCGGGCTGCGATAGAATTCTTAGGATGGTGTTGAGAAGGATATTTCCTTTAAAGCGAGACTGCTATATAAAGGTTGACCTTCTCTTCCCCGAAAGTTCTTCATGGTGTCGAATGTGCTTGTCCATATCCGCGAGACTGCGTGATTATTGGGTATTCCATTCGACTGAGCCGGAGTTAGGGGGACCTAACACGTTAATGCGAGACTGCAACAGTCAGATCATCCTCTTAGCTCCATTTCATGTGTGTGTGATTGTCATCTATTTTCAGTGAAAGTAAGTTGTTTAAATTATTTGCAATTTACTTATTTCATTGTAATTTTGTTGGTCCATGACAATTAGGTTTCGTCGTTAGTCTTATTTTATATGCAATGGGGAAAACCGACGTACAATTCATTTCCACTCCCAAAAAAGAGCTCAAGAGGTGGTTGGATCAATTAGATCAAGATGGTCAGAGATATGTGAAAGCCAGGATCGCCCGACTTCTCCCGTTGTTAGAGATCAACATCCATTTTAGTGTTATACAGGCATTGCCTCACTTCTGGTGTCCACAGACTTCCACCTTTGTGTTTGGTGAGTTCGAATTGACTCCAACGCTCGAAGAATATAGTATTGCCATTGGAATGCCCCTGGACAAGGAACTTGTTAGGCCGCCTATCGGTATAGATTCTATCTCTGAATTATCTCAATTTTTAAAAATCGAAGCCGAAAGAGTAAGGAAAGTCGTCAAAGCTAACTGTTTTGCATGTCCATTTTCATTTTTAGAAAAATGTTTTGCAGACCAATCAATGATTTCAAAAGCCAGGATTTTCATGTTAGCATTTTTTGGGCTAATCGTTTTTCCTTATCGAAAAAATGCCATTAATCCTGCAATTTCATGGGTGGTTAATCGGGTTTGTGACGGGCTAAATTATGTGAATATGATTTTAGCTGAAACATTTTTGTCATTAACCCGTTTCAAACAAAATGAGGAAAGGACAATGCGTGCCCTCCCTGAACTTTTGCAAATATGGTTTTTCTCCCACATAAGAGGGTTTGGGCATCTTATAAAACAATTCAGGATAGACGATTCTCGACATCCCATACAAAAATTTACGGTTCTAGAACGTTTTTCCCCACATAAACAATACGCCCGTTGGATTAATTTTTTGAAAAACCCTAATCCTAAGGCATTCTTATGGAATACTAAATGGCTCCACATTGAGGAAGCTCGCTTTTTGCACAAACATGATGGACCAATCCCGCTGCTGGGCCTTTCCGGTGCTACTTCCTATTATCCACATAGAGTGGCCCGTCAGTACAAAGCTCTTCAAGAAATTCCTCCACCTCTCAGGACAGATTTGTTCCAAGTTCATTTCATTCGAAAGGATTATGACTACTTCAATGAGATCCAGGAGATCATTACTACATGGAGCGAATGTTATCCAGAGAAGATTTTGGTGCCCATGAGACTGAAGGGTGAGGAGGAGATTCACCATGCATCGGTGTTCTACATCCAACAACACCGGATTCCACCGTTACCTTGCGTCCGTAGTCCCCGATGTGACCGAGAAGCCCACCCAACGAGCACAAATTGAGCATCTTAAGCGGAAAGTGGAAATGCTCGAAGCTGAAAATAACAAGTTTCGCAAGGCGTTGGGTTCCCGAAAGCATATAAAATGAGATATTTTGTTTTCTTAGTTCAATGTCTAGGGACTTTTATTTGAGTTCAGTGTTTTCAGTTTTTAGTTTGATGTTTAGGGACTTGAATTTCAATTCTTAGTTTAATGTTAGGAAGTTTGGTTCAATGTTTAAAATAAATCTTGAATAAAATCAAGCGATTAGATCATTGTCATGGACCAATCTCATTTATTATAATACTCACTGTATTTTTTTCTTAGGTAACAACACGGCTCATCCAAGATCACCAATCCGTACTCGTTCTAAGGCAACAATGGCTGATAACACCGAACAAGTGCGTGTTGCCGAACAAGCTCGCATCGCTGCCCTCGAAATGGAAATGAAGCAAGTCTTGAATGTCCTTGAGCAGCTTTCTAAGCAAATTGATTCTCTTCAAGCCAACACTTTGCTCCACCAGCTCCGCAAGTTGAAGTGGTGTTACCACAACATGCTCCCGTGGTCGACCCAAAGATAAAGGCAAGAATACATTTGCAATTGGGACATCAACCTCGATGGTGCTTCCAAGGAGAAAATTACGACGTGCCTCAAATTGTTGTTGATGAGGAGGTACAAGTGATACACTCGGCTGTATCGAAGACGAACAAGAAAAACGCATGGCAAAGATCGAGGAGAAACTCAAGCAAACAGGGTTCGTTTATCCAAGGCCCAATTGATTTGTCCCACTATGCAAAGGTCAAGATGCCGAAGAAGTTCAAAATGCCGGACTTTGAAAAGTATGATGGCACCTATTGTCCAAAGATCCATTTGCAGACGTATGTGGTCAGGATGACCTAATATGTTGATAACATCCCTTTGATGATTAAAAAATTTCAGGCAAGCCTGATAGGACCGGCACTACAGTGGTACATTATGAAGAAAATTAATCTTCTGGAGACTTGGGAGGATTTGACCGATGCCTTCTTTAAGCAATATAAGTATAATATTGATGTCACTCCATCTCGAGAGGATTTACTTCGCACTGAGAAGAAGGGGACGGAATCTTTCAAGGCATATGTCACGAGATGGAGGACCATAGCTGCTCAGATTACGCCGGAGCCGACAGAAAATGAGCTGATGGATTTGTTCATGAAGACACTCCCGCCTGAATACCGAAATCGAATGTTGGGATCGACTGCCGAGTCGTTCAATCAGCTAATCCCTGTTGGCAAGCGAATTGAAGTAGCATTGCGTGATGGATGGGCGTCAGATCAAACCAGCTCGTATAGGAGAGTCTCAGTGAAGAAGGATAAGGAGCCTGTAGCGGAAATTAATGCAGCTTAAATTCAACCCCCTCGCCCCGTCTTGAACACTCAACAGGGAGGAGCGCGACCATTCTACAGCCAGCAGAAGAGCTCTTCCAAGCGTCAATTTACGCCTCTTCCTAAACCATTGTCTAAAATCTTGCCAACCCTTCAGAAGAAAGGATTACTCGCTAAGGAGCCTAAGCGACCTAATCCTGAGCGTTTCCCCAACTACGATCCTTCTAAGACATGTGCTTACCATATGGGGGAGGTAGGGCATTCTGTCGACGATTGCTATACGCTGCGACACAAAATCCAAAATCTATTGGATGCTAAGGTGGTCTCATTTCGTGATGCTCAGCCAAACATCCAGAATAATCCACTCCCTGACCACCCAGAAGCTGTGAATGCCATTTCTAGTTTTGATGCTGGTCGAAAGAGGAGCTTGAGAGTACATGTGGATGATGTTTATAATGGTTTAGTTCGAGCTGGATACTACTCAGACGTAGAAGAGCCTACCATGTCTCAGAAGGTGCAAAGAGTCAAGGCATTGTCCAAGAAAGGAATGATTGTCTACGCGGATCCTGTTGACACCGTTTCGACCATCACTCCAATCATTATTGATCTGGAAGAGGAGGTTTCTGATTTTGAAGATGAGTTTTCTGGTTTAAACATTAGAGCTAACGATCCCCTAGCTCTTGACATACCACCGTTGGAAGATGCGTCGGATGAAGATGGATTAATCATCAACGATGTGCCGCCACCAGATGATGAAGAATTGATTCTTGATGTTACGCAACCTTATGCTTACACAAGTAATAAGGCGGTACCATGGTGTTATGATGCGGAGATAGATGTGGTCACTCGATCGGGACGCACTTACGCTCGGCCAACTCACAACCCGTCAAGCCGATCATCGATGAGGAAGCTAAAGAATTCTTAGCGGTAATTAAGGCAAGCGAGTATAGCGTAGTGGACCAACTTCGTAAAATGCCAGCACAAGTCTCCATATTATAGTTACTTTTGACGTCGGAGAAACATCAAAAAGCCTTGATGAAAGTCCTTAACGAAGTGCATGTCCCAGAGTCCATTGAACCTGAGAAGTTGGGAGAATTCGTGGGGGCCATTTTGTTAAATGACCAGATTACTTTCTCAGATGATGAAATCCCAGATGAAGGAAGAGGACACGGCAAAGCCCTTTATATCTCAACCAAGTGTCGAAATACCTTGGTGTCCCGTGTGCTCATAGATAATGGATCGGCTTTAAACATATGCCCTCTTGCAACTCTAAAACGTCTTGGGTATGATTTGGGGAAAATTCGCACGGCTAAAACCTCAGTTCGAGCATTTGATGGAACCAAAAAAGAAGCAGTTGGAGAAATTGATTTGGACTTGCAAATAGGGCCAGTGTTATTTAATGTAATTTTTCAGGTCCTGGACATACCTACAGCTTTCAACTTTTTGTTAGGTCGTCCATGGCTTCATGCAGCAAGGGCAGTTTCTTCAAGTCTTCACTAGAAAGTGAAGTTCGTGACAGAAGGGAAGCTTATTACAGTTCGAGGAGAGGATGAGTTCAAGATTTATCATGAGACGGCTATCCCTTATATTGAGCCGGATTGCAAAGAAGAATCTAGTTTTCAAGCATTTGAGTTGGTTTCGACCATTCATATCTCTGAAGGCACTGCCCTACCCACTCCAAAGTTATCAAAGTCAGCAATCATGGTAGGCAAGACCATGGTCGGGAGCGGTTTTGTTCCAGGTAATGGTTTAGGCCGACATGGTCAGGGCACTCGCCAACCAATTGAGGCCGGGCATAATTCATATACTACTGGATTGGGCTATCGTGGTAGAGGTGGACGATCCTATAGAGGAAGAGGAAGAGGACAAGGACAAGGACGAACTGGTTACGTTATACCCCATATTAGGTCCACATTCCCTAGGCCTGCGAAAATGATGCATGAGGAAGAAGGGGCGATTGATACCTATGTTCAATACCCCAAGCCTCTAGGTGTTGATGTTGATGTTATTCATGTCGGATGGAGAGAAGCAGACAAGCTAGTTGCAAACACCATTTGATCCACTGGAAAAGACGACACACTCGGAGGAATGGTCGAATTATTCAAAGAGAATTTCGTGTTTGCCATCGACGAAGTTCAGGAGTAGGAGAATTTTAATTATTTGCACACTCCTCTACGCAGGAGTTTTTATTGCTTTCCGTATTTGCATTTTCATTCCTAGGTTTTTTATCATGTAATTTGCTTTTTCATCCAATAAAATTTTCATGTTTTGAGGGCATGTTGAAGTACACCAAACCGGCCCGGTGATGATATCCAGCCGATAAAAGAAAAGAAAAATCCAAGGAGAATTCTGAGGCCTGGACTTCATCATGCTTCCTCGTGTCAAGAATTTTAAAATAAAAGGGGTTTTCGCCAAAGAATTTCGTAAAAAGAAATTCAAAAAAATCTGGGTGACCCTTTTTGTTTTTCTGATCCATCTACATTCCGTTTCAGGGATGATCGTATAGCATACAAAGGCATGGAAATGATCAAATCCAATGCGACATGTGCCAATAATGATGATCCCGAAGACTCGATCAAAGATTCCATTGAGATGCAACGTAGCTGGGAGCAGCATGAAAAAGCCAAGGCTCTCACATCCGAGCAAACCGTTACTATTAATTTAGGTGACACTGAAGAAGCCAGAGAGGTGAAAATTGGGGCAAGTCTCCCCAAAGATGAGGCCAAGCACTTAATTCAGCTACTGAAGGAATATCAGGATATCTTTGCATGGACCTATGCTGATATGCCTGGTTTAGACCCATCAATTGTGGAGCATTGTCTACCTACTAATCCGAATGTGCCACCTAAGAAGCAAAGGTTGCGGAGAACTAAGCCCGAGCTTTCAAAGAAGATAGAGGAGGAAGTGATGAAGCTATTGAAGGTGGGATTCATTGAAGTCTCACAATACCCCGAATGGGTGGCCAACATTGTTCCAAAGAATGAAGAAGGACGGTCGGGTTCGAGTTTGTGTTGATTATCGGGATCTGAACAAGGCTAGTCCGAAAGATGATTTTCCGTTACCACACATAGACGTCCTTGTGGATAGTACTGCTGGTTTTGAACTATTCTCATTTATGGATGGTTTTTCCGGATACAATCAAATAAAGATGAAGGAGGAAGACAAGGAGAAGACTGCCTTTATTACCCCATAGGGAACCTTTCATTATAAGGTTATGCCCTTCGGACTAAAAAATGCCGGGGCAACTTACCAGCGAGCCATGATAGCACTGTTTCATGACATGATGCATCAAGAAGTTGAGGTCTATGTTGATGATATGATTGCAAAGACTCGACTGGGGAAAAGCCACGTCGAGATCTTGAAGAAGCTGTTTGATCGGCTCCGTGAGTTCAAGCTTCGACTAAATCCCGCTAAGTGCGTGTTCGGAGCAACATCTGGTAAATTACTTGGATTCATTGTGAGCAGTAAATGGATTGAAATTGACCCGGCTAAAGCTAAGGCCATTTGTGAGCTCCGACCTCCGTCAACGGTGAAAGAAGTCCGAGTCTTTTGGGGAGGTTGAATTACATTGCTCGATTTATTTCTCAACTTTCCAAACCGCCAAGCCGTTCTTCAAGCTTCTAAAGAAGAATGCACGAGTCAATTGGGATGATGAATGTCGAGAAGCGTTCGACAAGTTGAAGTGTTACTTGATGAATCCACCAATGCTTGTCCCGCCATCACCGGGGCATCCTTTAATTCACTACCTCACCATTCATAGTGAGTCACTAGGGGCAATGTTGGCTCAAGAAAGTCCCGTTGACAGAAAAGAACGAGCCATTTATTACTTGAGCAAGAAGTTCACTATATCAGAGCTGAAGTATCCTGATGTCGAAAAGACTTGTGCGGCTTTGGTGTGGGTATTGCATAGATTGCGACAATACACATTGCATCACCAGACTTTCCTCATGACTGAGAACGACCCTATCAAGTACTTACTTGATCGACCCGCTTTGTTGGGTAGGATGGCCAAATGGCAAATTTTAATTTCCGAATTTGATGTGCAATTCATGCCACAAAAGTCGGTTAAGGGACGAGTGATCGCTGACCTATTGGCCGAGAATTCAGGAATCTCTAATGACAATGATAGTCTCCTTGATGACCGTGTCTTGAATGTGAATGAAGACTTGTGGAAGATGTTCTTTGATGGAGCTGTAAACTTGTCTGGTTCTGGTACTGGGGCAGTTCTAATATCCCCAGATGGACAACACCATCCAGTGGCTGCAAAATTGATATTTCCATGCACTAACAATGTGGCTGAGTATGAAGCTTGCATCCTCGGGCTTCAGCTGCAATTGATATAGGCGTGGACAAGTTAAAAGTGTTCGGAGATTCCACACTAATCATAATGCAGACCGTAGGTGAATGGAAGACCAAGGAAGCCAAGTTGCTCCCATACCATAAGTATTTAGAAGATCTGGTGGAAAAGTTTGAGGAAGTTTCGTTCGAGTACTTGCCGAGATCTCATAATCAATTTGCAGACGCACTTGCAATGTTGTCTTCCATGTTGCAAGTCACTGATGGGTTAGAGGTTGAGCCTCTGAAGATAGACGTTTTGCCGAAGCCAATTTATTGCATGGTAGTGACAGAGGAACCGGATGGAAAACCATGGTACCATGACATCATGACCTATATTCAAAAGCGAGAGTTCCCAGAAGGTAGCAATCCAGCGGACCGAAAGCATCTCATGAAACTTGCCTCCAAATTCTTTATTAGTGGGGATACATTGTACAAACGATCCTTCGATTCTGTCCTACTTAGATGTGTCAATGCTAAGGAAGCCACTCAGTTGATGGAAGAAATACATGAAGGATTGTGTGGTCCTCACATGAGCGGCCACATGTTAGCAAAGAAGATTATGAGACTAGGCTATTTCTGGCTGACCTTGGAGACTGATTGCATTCAACATGTCCGAAGTTGTCACCGTTGTCAGATTTATGGAGACAAAATAAATGTTCCTCCAAATGAGTTGCATCAACTGTCAGAATCATGGCCTTTTTCGATGTGGGGCATCGATGTAATCGGCCCGATTAATCCGAAAGCCTCGAATGGTCATCGTTTCATCCTTGTCGCTATCGATTATTTCACAAAATGGATAGAGGCATCATCCTATGCAGTTGTCACCGCAAAGAATGTCGTGAAGTTTGTGCAACGGGATATTATTGCTCGTTATGGTGTGCCTGAAGCCATTATCACAGATAACGGGACAAACCTGAACAACAAACTTGTCGATGATTTGTTCAAAGAATTCAAAATTCATCATTTGAATTCATCGCCCTATCGCCCTCAGATGAATGGTGCGGTTGAAGCAGCGAATAAGAATATCAAGAAAATTCTGTCAAAGATAGCTGATAACTATCGTGACTGGCATGAGAGACTTCGTTACGCTCTGATGGCGTATAGGACTTCAGTTCGTACCTCTACTGGGGCAACTCCTTTTTCTCTGGTGTATGGCATGGAAGCAGTCCTGCCAATTGAAGTAGAAATCCCTTCTCTAAGAGTTTTGTCTCAGTCTAAGCTTACGGAAGCTGAATGGGCACAACAGAGGTATGACCAACTCAATTTGATTGATGAAAAGCGATTGAAGGCCATATGTCATGGTCAATGTTATCAACAGCGGGTGGCCAAGTCCTTTAATCAGAAGGTTCGTCCAAGGCGTTTCAAGGTCCATGATTTGGTGCTGCGCAAGATGCTACCAATTATCCTTGATCCTCGTGGCAAGTTCACTCCAAATTACAGTGGGCCATACATCGTGAAGAAAGTACTTCCTGGAGGTGCTTTAATCTTGGCAGAAATGGATGGGCGTGAATTCACAAATCCTGTAAATTCTGATGCTGTAAAGAAATACTATCCATGAATAAAAGGGCTCGTAAAAACCTTTTCCTCACTCAAAGTTGGTCAAATCTCTAGTATATAATGTTACATGTTTTATTTTTGCAGGGGGCAAAGAATGGATATGAGCAACAGTGTCTTTTATCTTTGTAAGGTACCTCTATGAGCCTCCCTACAAAAAGAGGCAAGACACGAACACTCAACAGCTTTGACTTTATGGTTTGATATGCAAGAATAGAGCATAACATTTTGTCATTATAGAATGCTTTCACATGATGTGCAATTCACCAATTCCACTTGAAATTTATCAAAATAGATAATTTAGTGAAGGATGTTGAGTTACTTGAACATGCTAAATGATGCTAAATAAGATGTGAAAGGCAAGCCTTATCCCATATACAGTCCCTTGTTTACACATTGTGAGGTGAAGTATGGAAACGTTTTGTGTTTCAAGGTGAAGAGTTTTCTTGCAAGAAGTACGGCAGCTGAAATGACGAGAGGCAGTTCATTTGTCTGTCCCAAACACTACAGATAAACCCTTGTTTAACCCTTCTTTGAGCCTAAATACTTGAAGAATTTCTTTCATACTACCCCTGTCAAGGACCACCCCACATCGGGGCAAATGGAGGTAAGTTGACATTGAAGGAGAGCGAAATGGATAGAAATTTTCTTGCTTTCACTTGCATTAATCTTCAAGTCATGCTATTTACATTGAATTCATATGGTAATTTAAGTACTTTAGGATGACGAAGAGCATTTCTTTCACTATCCTACACACTTATATCCTTTACATAGCCCACTTGAGCCTATGAATTCATTTCATGTCAAACCTAGTTGGTGATCATCCCCCACATTGGGGCAAGATGAAAGACAATCATTCGAATAGCATGGTCTAAAATGCTGATGAAAGAAGACTGTGTGAGTCCAAAGAAAATAAGTGCAAAAAAATAAGGGGCATGAAAAAGCAGTGTGCCTGGTAAAAGCAAGGCCAATGCCCATGAAAAGAAAAGAGAAATGATTGATGAATTGGGGGGCATGAAAAAAAAGCGGTGTGCCTGATTGATGCCCATCATCAAAGAAAATAATTAAAAAAAAATTGTTGAGAAAAGATCTCCAGTTGAATAATTATTGGCATCAGTGATAAACTCTTGAGCCAATAAAAAAAATTTGTCAAGAAGACGATCCATGGCGAAGAAAACTGGTGGTAATGTCCAGATGATCACCAACTCTCACCCTTTACACACATCTTTGAGCCTAATGATCCTTTCGTTTCTCAAACCCAAGAACCAAGCCTATGTTACGTCTCTTACAAAGTCTCTTCAGATTAGGGCATTTGAATTAACATAGGAATTCATATGTTTTAAGCATTGCTCAAAGAAGTGCGAGCAAGATTATTTCTTTCTCATTTTGCAGGGTTCTTAACTTGTAAACCCGGAGATGATTATAGAATTATTCTTTCAATAGCCTTGACTCAAAGAGTCTCTTTTGCTAAGCCATTGACCAAACCCACATTATAATCATTGTCAAAGACCTCTCAGATTGGTAGGGTTGTACTGATTGCAAGAAAATTCGAGCTCTTGTCGACAAGATGATGGTAAGATTGAGTGATATATTCCCGCATCAATGGTCGGGACAAATAACCCCTCCTAAATGAGAGCGAGTGAAAAAGCCTTTTTCACACTAAAAGTGTCTCGTTTAGCATGTTCAAGAAATTCACAGCTTAGTGAAAATTGTCTTAATGATAATTTTTCCAGTAAAAGTTTGAAAAAAGAAAAATAAAAAAAGCCATCATGTATGGTCCTTCATTGAATTAAAAAAAAATGAATGAATTTCTTCTCAAAGACCAAAGGATTTGTTTTTGAAACCCGGAGTTTGTTCAGTCATCTTGGTGCTTGATGAAAATTCCAAGTACCCATTTAGTAAAATATTTTCAAATGTCTAGTGTGAATTCCAGAATTTAAACCTTTAAATGCTTGATGTGACTTCCAAGTATTTGTCTTTTCGAGCATCTGATGTGATTTCCAGATGTTTTGAATTTTTAAGTACTTGATGCAATTTCCAGGTGCTTGGGATTTGATGAGAGTCCCAAATCCCCCAAAAAATTTTCTCCAGATTCAACCTGATTAAGGCGACCGAAGAATGGTTCGGGTCCTAGCCAAGCAAAACTTCAGTCTAGGCGATCGTAAAATGGTATGGGTCCTAGACAACATTTATTGCTCTAACAGGCGACTGTAGAATGGTACGGGTCCTGGAAAAGCAATTTCCCCACTCAGGCGACCTAAGAATGGTACGGGTTCTCGACAACACTTATTCCCTATTTAGGCGACCGTAGAATGGTACGGATCCTAGAAAGTGAATCCCATTTAGGCAACCGTAGAATGGTACGGGTCCTAGACAAAACCTATTTCCTTATTCAGGCGACCGTAGAATGGTACGGGTCCTGGAAGGTAAATCCCCGTTTAGGCGACCGTAGAATGGGATGGGTCCTAGACACAACCAAACACTGTCGTACTGGACGACCGTAGAATGGTACGGGTCCTGGGAAAGCAGTCTCTTTGTAAAGTTATGTTACTATTTTAGGTATGGGTCCTGGACATGTAACACCAACTGCCTAGAACTACTCTATCCTTCTTGAAGGTGGGTTATTCCGGGTGCTTGGGATCTAATGAGAGTTCCAGACTTTGAGCCTTTCAATTATCTGAAGAGATTTCCAGATGTTTGTTAGGTCTCATAGGAATCATTTCACACCTAATAATACTTTTCTGAATATCCAGATAAGTATGACAGGTACGTGTTCTTCTTTGCATTTTGCATTTCATTAAGCATGGAGACATAGAAATATATGCTCTCGAAAAAATCATTGCATTTACATTGCATTATTGCATGACCTTGCATTTCAAAAAGAGTTAAATTTATTTGAAAAAGAGGTTATTAACATTTGCATATACATTCCATATTCATTTTGCATTCATTTTGCATTTGCATTTCATTGAGCATAGGCACATTGAAATATATGTTCTTGACCAAATCATTACATTTACATGGCATTCTTTATTGCATGACATTGCATTTATTTGAGTCTATTTCTTATATAAAAAAAAAGGGTCATTACAATTAGCATTTGCATATTCATTTTGCATGGTTTAAATTTAGGTGTCATTTATCTTTGAAGGAAACCTCTACGAGCTTCCCTTCAAAGAGGGGCAGCTGTTGACACCTAATATTTTCAAAATAATAATAAATTAAATAAAATTCGTTTTTTTTAAATCTTTGTTGTTGAAAATATATTCTCATTTCAAAATTTAAAAAAATTAACCGTTTGATTTTTGGAGCCATTTTTTGTTGAGAAGATGAGTAGATATCGGGAAATCTTCAACGATTTTGAGTCATTCCTCTGTAAAAGAGGGCAAGTCTTCGGTTCAAAGGGGGGGCTTCTCTTCGTTTGGGTCGAAGGAAAAAGGAAAAAAAAACTAAAGAGAAAAAAAAAAAGTGAAAAGAGAGGATTCGTTTCTTTGGGAATAGGAAGTCAGAAAGGGGGGAGTATTCTTTTTCCTTTTTTTGCTGATTTGCTGCAGAGGGAAAAGAAGTCAGAAGGAAAAGAGACCAGGGGGAGAAGACGTGAGAGTGACAGGAGAGAGAGAAAAGGTAAAGAAAAAGAAAAAAAAAGTTACTGTTCATCTTCTCCGAAGCTTCCCCCATCCGCATTCGCTCGACCGGTCATCTGGACCTCCGCCGCTGCACGTCCCAGCGTCCAGCGACCGCACCTCCGCCGGAGCGAGACGCCATCACCTCCACGTCCGCCCGGCACCCGTCAGCCAGTGACCCGTGAACCCGGTGCCGCCTGAGTCGAGTCGAGCCTCCACAGCCCGACGCCGCCTCTAACGCCTGCTCCACCTCACTGAACAACGCCCACAGCAATACTTCGCCGGTCTCCGTCCACGAGCCCCGACGACCCGCGCCACCACGACGCCGAGTCTCTGCCAGCTTTACGCCCAAGCACTAGCACCGCCTGCAGCCGAAGCTCGTGACACCACACCCCTACTTCGCCCGACGAAGCTGCTCCTGTGCTGATCCGAGTTCCTCCCAAGCAACTCCCCTGTTCTGTTGTCTCTGCTGCTCCCGATCCGTGACCCGACGCCCAGTGAAGCACCAGCCCGCGAGCCCTCCTCGCCGACCCAGCCGCCGCGCCACCACACCGCCGTCGACGCCACTGTCCTCTCTTGAGCCTTAGGTGGTTTATTTTATTTATTTATTTATTTGTTTGTTTATATTTTAAGTCTTGTTATTATTATTTAAGTTAGATCATGGTATATTAATGTTAGTTATTTGTATTGTTTAGACATTATCCTTAAGGCTTTATCCAAGATTTTTGTAATAATTAGTTTGAGAGACATCGGATCATTCTTTTAATTACATTAATTTTGAGCTTCTTGGTGAAATTTTAATTGTTAAATAATAATAATTATTTAATTTGGTCCGTAAGACCTCGGACTAGATTATTTAATTATTTTGAGTTGTTGTGATTATTAGGGTTAAAATAATTGTTAATTTAACTCATGAGACAACATGTTATTTTTTTCAATTATTTTGATCCTTTATTTAGTGGCTATATTAATTGTTTAGATTTAACCTTAATTTAATAATTATTCAACCTAAAAAAAATTAAAAAGAAACTAAAAAATAAAAAAAAATCAAAATATTCAAAAATTGCATATGCATATAGGACATTATGGTTTAATATAATAGACACGTAGTTTAATTAATCAAATTTTTAGGATTATATTTCTAGGATTGCATTTTTAGATAATATTTTCAGGACTGCATTTTTAGATATTTTAAAAGAAATAAGTTAGGATTAGACTTAAATAGCCTTTTTTAGAGTCTTAGATATAATTGGCACATTTTCATATTCTCATTTAAAAAAAAAAAATAGCTTTCTAAGACAGAATAGGATTTAAGTCAAATTAATCCCAAAAATGGATTAGAAAATTACTTTAGATAGCTTGAGTAGGGTTTTTATTAGTTTTGAATTTCAATAAAAAAATACGAAAATACAAAAATTTAGGTGCATGTTAATTAGTTGCATAATATGATCATTTAATTAGAATTTATTAGTAAAGTTAGGTCATAAGGTGCATAATAACTAGCTCGCATAATAGACCCATTTGATTAGAATTTCCACATTAATAAGATTAAGTCATTTAGTGTTAAAATGCATTTTATAAAAGAATTCTAATTTTTAAGAAAATCCAAAAAATGAGTGTTTGCTTTATGTGATGCAATTTATTTACTTGAATATTTTAAATAATGGATGAGCACCCGTGTGGTCACCACATTTGCATGATAGTAACTTAGGTTAAAATAAATCAGCTGCATGCAAAAACATTTTGAAAAATTAAGAAGAAATGGTACCAAAAGGGCATTAGAAAATTCTAGTGTAACCAAGTCCCCGTACCCTTAATCTCTGGTTCATAGGAGTAAAATAAATCTCCCTTTATTTTACTTAGGTGTCTAATCGACCTACCATAAACCGATTAGTGGCGACTCCTAATTAATAACATCTTGCATGTTAAATGTTTGAATCTTAAGTCGCGAATTGGTATGGGCTTGGGAGAGCCTGAGCTAAGTCTAAAAGCTTAGTAATCCATTAACCTAGTTTTAGGTGGTGAACTCAAAAAAAATTAGGCCGCGACAAGCTGTTAGCCACATGTGAGGGTTGCCCTTACCGGATTTGGCGAGGGTTTGAGAGGTGACAACATCGGTGAGTGTGTCATAGCCCTTGTTAGCTTCAAGCGAGGGTCGCTTTTGTCGGTTTTGGCAAGGGCTTGACTCTTGCAGCTAGGGCAAGGGTCATCCTTGTCGGATCTTGCGAGGATTTGCAAGGCGACGACATCGGAGCTGTAGGGGACCTTGAGGATGCAGGGGCTGAGGGAGGGTTGGGGTTGCAGATGATGGGGGCTTGGGCTTGTTCTTGGACAAAGGGTGGCGGCAATAGCGTGGTTTGTTGGGCAATGGAGAGGGAGAGATAGAGCGAGTTGAAAGAGAGATAGAGAAAATACACGACGTAGTTTGTCAGACGACAGAAGCGACATATGAGGTGCATGCGCAGGCAGTAACATGGTTCATCAAATAGCGGGCTTTGTTGTGAGTTGAAACGATTGCATGAGTGGGAGGAAGAAAGAGCATAGTGTGAGAGAGAAGCGCGGACGGGAGAGAGAGGAGAGAGAGAGAGAGAGAGAGAGAGAGAGAGTGAGAGGAGAGCGTCAAGTTGAGATTAAGAGAGAGAAGGCTTCTAGTTTGCAATGGGCTTGGGCGATACATGTTGCCTAATGAATGGAGTGAAATTTTTATACGTTGGAATCCCAACTCTACCTAATATTTTCTCTTTATAACTTCAACCCTAGACTCCAAAAAAGATGGGCCGATCTCAAATGGACCAAACTAGTAATTTTATTGCAGGTTGTAAAGGTGAGAGTATATGTCCTTGTTGGAGAATATGCAACATTCAATGGCACTAATTAAAGTGGAAGAGGAAAATTGGGGGGGAGGGGGGGTGGAAAGCGACTCCTTTTAGCTTTCAATGTGAAAAAGATAAAAGTAGTTGGTTGGCTGGCCTTGGCCCAAATCACATTCGATGTTGTGAAGATTATATAAGAACTTCAGTGCAAGATAGATAAAGAGTGCTTCTTTTCTGCAAGATAAATTGGTTGGCACTTTAACTTGTACACCAAGGTCTAAAAGTAGACCTCACATCCAAACTATCTCATAGATGGTTTTGGCAATGCCTCGATATTTAGCTTCAGCTGATGACAACGATATAATGGATTGCTTATTTGTTTTCCATGAAAGTAAAGATTTTTCCAGCTTACTACAGAAGTTAATGGTGGATCTTCCGATCATGGGATATGTGGCATAATCCATATCGTAATAAGCAGTTATTTCCAAATTGCAATCTCGAGAAAGAAGTATACCAAACCCTAGGCATTTCTTCAAATACTTTACGACTTTCAGAGTCACATTCATGTGAGATTCCTTTGAATTATACATGAATTGACTAAGTGTTTGTACTATGTAGCATATGCCCAATCTAGTCATTAGGTATATAAGTTTTCTTATAAGCCACTGATAACTGGATGGATCTTCGAGAAATGGGTCATCAATTTTAGATGGCGATCCCATATCATAATCAACCGTGGTTAATTTTGCATTTTGTTCAATAGGGATAATAGCCGGCTTACATTTTGACAATCTTGCTTTTTATATGATTTCTAGAACAAATTTCCGTTGAGTGAGAGAAATCCTTACGTATGAACGAGCAATCTCAATCCCAAGAAAATATTTGGGAGGCCCCAAATTTTTAATATGGAAAGCAGAATGTAGGTATTCTTTAAGACTTTTGATAGCTAATTCATCATTTCCCATAATGAGTATGTAATCAACACACATCATTAAATAGATTAATGACATACCTTTTATTCCATGTGAATAGGGCATATATAATTTTTTTTTTTTTGGTGAATGTGAATAGGGCATATATGTGCCTAAATTGTGTGAAACCAGCCGTTGTGAGAGTTGTAATGAATTTTGCATACCATTGTTGGGAAGAATATTTGAGACCATAAGAAATTTATGGAGATGACATACCTTAGACTCCCTCTATCGCCGTAATTCTTGTGGAAGATCCATGTATATTTCCTCGTCCAAATCGTCATGGAGAAAAGTTGTGAACATCCGTTTGATATAATTGCCAATTTTAGAAAGCAACAATAGATAAAAAAAAAGGCCAAATCATGACATTTTTTGCTACTGGAGAAAATGTTTCATGGTAGTCAAACGCTTCTCACTATGTAAAGCCCTTGGCTACCAATCGAGCCTTATATCGTTCAACAGATCCATCGACACTGTACTTGATTTTATATGCCCATATGCATTTATTAGGTTTACAATAAGGAGACAGGGGTACTATTTCCTAAGTTTGATTTTCCAATAAGGCATTTAGTTTTGTCTCCTTGGCCATATACCAACATGGATCATGAACAGCTTCGCTTCGAGAAGATGGTTCTCTCTCCTTGGATATATGACTAATGGAGCACATATATTCATAAGATAGTTGCTCTAACATAGGAGGAAATAATATATGGAGTACTTAGTGAGTTGAAAGAAGCGCATATATAATCCTTAGTCCATGTAGATGGACGAGTAATTTGACCTGAACATTGTGGGGGACATGCTTAGGCATAGGAGGTGATGACTCATCTACCGTAAATTATGGAGATGCTATTCCCATAGATGAAGTAGAAGTCTCTTCCAATGTGGGACTAGTTCCTCAGCTGAATGTCCTGAATGTCCAGAGGTTGATGGATGATTTGTATTATTCTCCATTATTGGAGAAAATATTGGAACATCCGAAGGTGTAATAAGCCTGTATTGTGGAGTAGGTGATAAGACTTCTTCAGATAAAAATTTCCCATGACGATTGGAACTACACTACTTGGTTGATGGTAATTCACCTTCAAATGGAAACATGTCTTCATAAAAATCAATATCTCTACTCACAGAAAAGTTGCATGTTGATGGCTTGAAAACACAATGCCCCTTTTAGAGAGTTGGGTATCCCATCAAAATACATTGCCAAGCACAAGGACTCATTTTGTCTTGAGAACCCATAGTATTAACATTACACAAGTAGCCATAAATTCTCAAGTGATCTATTTCAGGCTTCTTCCAAAAAGCATCTAAAAGGGTGTCCATTTGGCAAGAATTCTAGTCGCAATGCAATTGATCAAGTAAACTGCCGTGACCACACAATCTCTCTAAAAGGTTTTAGGAATGGATGCTTACGTGCAACTTTTAAAAGATGACGGTGTTTACGCTCAACTATCCCATTTTTGTTGAGGTGTGTAAGTGCACGAATCCATAGAATACCATGGGAAGAGGATGTCTTTACATTCATGACTAAAGAATTCTTTCTTATTGTTTGTTTGAATGCGTTGAACAAACTTTCCAAATTGATTTTGCGATAAGGTGAAAAAATTCCTTTAATGAGAAAGAACTTAATCCTTTGATTGCATAAGAAAAACTCATGTGACATGAGAAATGATCATCGACAATTGTAAGGAAGAACCTTGATCCATCACGATGAAGGGGTGATAAGGGCCCTAAATGTCAGCATGGATTAGTGAGAAAATGTCCATAGCACATGATTTGCTTGTGGGAAAGGGTGAATGAGATTGTTTTGCTAAAGGGCAAATTCGACCCTGAGGATGAGAAAAGGATGCACTGTGACTCAAACGTTGATGAGTGAGAATAATTTTATTATTGATAGCAAAATTACACAATGAGTTTTTATTCATGGAAATACATGACAATTCAAAGTTTTTGTGAAAATTGGTCCATAAATACAACCCTTCTAAAAGACTACCAAGCCCACAAGTTTGCCAGTCGAAGGGGTTTGAAAGAAACAATTATCATAATTGAAAATGATATGACAAGAATTATCCTCATAGACTTTTGAGATCGAAAGAAGATTGAATTGGAATTTTGGCACATAAAGGACATTATCGAGTGTAATGGAAGGACTAAGATTTATGGTCCCAATAGTCATGAAATAGGTCTATTTCAATTCGAGAGATGCATAGAAACGGGCAATTGAATATTTTTGCGAGTATAGGAAAAGAAACCTTTATCATAGATAATGTGATCACTCACACTAGAATTAATTATCTATGCATCATGTGAAATAGAGTTAAAGTAGTAAGAAGTACCTCAAAAACTCGCTTTCTTGTCAGAAATGTCCAGTTGCTTTAGGACTTTCATAAATTGCTGGTATTGATAATGGGTAATTGATTGATTGCTTTGTCCAATGACTTAATAAGGAGAATATTCCCTTTCCTTTTTTTTCCTTTCTCCCTGGGCCTTCAATGTAATTTCCAACGAGTGTCTATCTATGACGTGTACACTTGCAATAGTCACAGTACATTTTAGCCTTTCCCTTTGAATTTGGTCCATTTCATCTATGATGATGAAAAACTATTGGATTTGTACATCAGGGCCCATGTAGCATCTTGTGGAGTGTCCAATCCACATTCTAGGAAGATTGCATGTGAGTCATCCAATTCATCTACTGGGAAATTCATCTGTGAGCCTTCTGATTCGGGAGTTGGAAAGATCACCCATGAGCCATCCGTTTGTGTTTTTTGATCTGGATTGTTCATTCTTCCTTTTGCAAAGTCTCCTAAGTTTTCCTTAGAAAACCTTAGCCCCTTTTGCCACCTCATTGCTTTGACCCCAGCTCTTGACCCTTGCATGTTTCAGTGAGGTGAGTCGTTGATTCTCTTCTTGAACTACGAGTTGATAGATGTGTCTAAGCAACAACATCAAATCCATGGTGAGAATCTGAGATCTGAATGGTGAGTAAGTTTCGTTCAATATCAAAAGGAAACGAGTTACCTTCTCGTGTTCCTTTATAATTTTATACTGTTGTAATGTGTGGTCAGGTCCTTCAAGTGTTTCTCTAGTAGCCTCTAGTTTGTTCCAAAGGCTTGAAAGCTTATTGAAGCAAGCCATGATGGATAAATTCCCTTGATTGAATTCGGATGAAGCTTCGGTGAGACAAAAAAACTTTGCTTGATCTAGTTTCTCATATGTCTCCTTTATGTTATCCCATTTAGTCTTCTGTCAGAGGAAGCTTGGTTGCAATCCACGTTTGGAGGACCTAGTTGCACTTCTTCCAAAATCACACCAAGCAATTGTTGGTCAAGATCGACACCATTCCATCATGGAAACCGTCCTTATCATTTGTCACCAATGCCTAGTGGAACTCTTGAGACCATGTCCAATAGTTCTTTGTGCCATTGAGTTACTGGGTAATGAGATGCGGCTCTGGTTCGTTGGCGATAAAGGTGTACAGCAGTTTGCCGGGCTTTGGGTGACAACTCACAACAGAAAATGGGTATGGTATGAATCCAAGTTGAAGAATTAGGTACGGATTCGTTCCTAGACCCATGGTACCCAATTTGGACACTTGACCCGGATAAAACCACCTAGGCTCAAAGGACGGGCTTGCTCTATTAGTGGTTGGTGGACTCTCCTTGGGTTGGATGTGTTCGCCATGGGCCTCATTCATCGGCCCTTGAGAAACAAGCCCATGGATTGGACTAGGTTGGTTGATATATTCGTGACATCCTGAATTTTCGATCCCGTCTCGATAAAATGAAATGGGTTTTTCACTGACGCGTCTATGGTTCTTTTTCTCTAAGCTGATCACTTACGAGTTAGCTAACCTAATCTATTGTGTGAAGCCGCTAAGGGATATAACTGCGGTAAAATCCCTAAAAACTACATGGTAGGTTGGATTGTACTAAAATCGCGTTCGGTTGATTTTAACCACAAAATTGAATTCGGTTTTGGAAATCGAATATTTGAGCGTGTCGTGATTTATTTTTAAGATCTCGTCTCATCTTTTGGGAATTTTCCGTCGAGCCAGGAATTTTGTGGAAAAATTGATTCGGACAATTCGAAAAACAAATAAAAATTCGTATGGGTTGTTGGGAGAGCTTATTTGGCTACCAAATTTGTTTATTTTGGGCAAACTGAAGATTAATTCTCATTGGAGGAGTGTTGGACTTTAGGGGCAAGGACTTTTGGGGCATGTAGTGAGTAATGTGAATATTTATTTTTGATTCTCTTCCATCTCTTCCCATCTCTATCTCCTTCCCTCTCTTCCCACGCACTTTCCCCTCCCCCTTTGCTTCTGCCGACCTCACCCCTCTTTACCCGCTCTCTTTTTCCTTAGCCTTTTTTCTCCATTTTCCCCCCATCCCTTACATCCTCATCTCCTTTCCTTGCTGCCACCAGCTCCTTCCTTCTCTCACGCCAGCATCATCTTCATCTCTTCCTTTCCCCCTTCTTCCAGCAGCCACACGCACGTGCATCACCATTTACCACCAACAACTCCTTATGGCAGCGTTATCTTCACCGTTTAGCACACTTCACAGCCAGCGTTATCTTCACCGTTTAGCACACTTCACAGCCACCGTTCAGCATCCTAACTCCAACAGTAGAGCAGCCCCACGCCCAGCCAACGCCAACGACCAGTAGCTAGTCTGCCTAGCTCACCCCCTTTATCCCCGTGCCGTGTCCAGCAAGCTTCGCACCAACTTAGCCCCTTGATCCAACTCAACTTAGAATTGGTTTTCCCAGCTTAAGCAGTGATCTTGTTAGCCTTTTTTGGCCTCGTTCGGTTCTCTATTGGAGATGCCGTAGGCTCAGGTCTTGGTCACCTTCGCGCTGCCATCACCGTGGACCCATCGGCTCGCTAATCCGGTGAGTTAAGTGAGATTAGTCTTAAGATGGATTAGTTCTAATCTAGAATGGTTGGATTAGCCTTAAGAGATATTAGTGTTAATCTAATTGATGAGATTAACACTAATGAGGATGGATTAGTCCAATTTAGTGGATTTATCTTGGATCTAGTTTTTAGACCCTCGCCGTTTGCCATTTTTGTAGATTGTAATGGGTTGCGAATTTGAGGTTGATTCATTCTTGAGAAATGTTTTAGACATCTTCAGTTATAACATATATTTTACTCAACATTTTTATAGATTTAAAAGTATGGGATTTCAACTCCGTCATTTGCAAATAGAATTTTGGACTGTGCTGTAATTTGTGACCTTTTGGGATTCTAGAGATTTTTATAAAATTTTAAGATTTAAATTTCAAAATAGTTTCTTCATAAAAGTTGTTTTTCACCTCTTTTAGTTTAATATACTCAAATTTCAGATCAAACGGACAAGTTTTGGGTCTTGAACTAAACTGATTTCAGAAAACAGATTTTTTGGAAACAGACACAGTTTTTTGTACTGGATTGAGTGATTTACTAGACTTAATCTTGAAAGATTTAGATTAAGGTATTTTCATAAAAAAAATGTTCGTTCATGTGTCATTTACAACATATTCAAATTTAATAATTTTTTGAACTCGTTTGGTTAGGTTTCTTGATTTAAACTTGGAAATGCGTGAGTGGCTCGGTTTCTGCCGGTTAGGACCGGTTATGATTTTGTAGTTGTTCTTGGTGTAGTGCTTGCTGAATCATGTGTATTTGGTGATGTGGTTGACTTTTGGCTTGCTTAGGAATTACACGTGAGGTTATATGAATGGTTGTTCTATGTTGGTGGTTTATTGCTATTGCAAAAAGTGACTTCTTGAACTATTAAATAGAAAATAAATGAGGTGTCGGGTCTAGACAGCAAAACTTATTTGCCTAGCAAAACAATGAGATTTTAAACTAGTGTGTGCAAAACTTGATGGAATAATTTTGAGTACGTGAGCACCTACGAATTTATTTCTAAAGACTTGAACAAAAAAAAAGAGGGGTTACTAAAGTTTAGTTCCAAAAAGAGGTGTTTGGAAAAGAAAATAGAAAATAAATGAGGTGTCGGGTTTGGATCCCAAATTTTATGTGCTCAATAAAACGATGGGGTTTTATACTAGACGTGTGCAAAGTTTGGCGGGTTAATTTCAAGTACGTGACCCCGTACGAATTTATTTCGGAAAGTTTGAACAAAAAAATTGGAGTTACTAAGGTTATCTTAAAATGGGATTTTGGTGTTTTGGTTATATGTTGAAAGCTAAGAGTTAGCTTGGTTGATGAGGCGCCTATATGGTTAGGTTGATTTTTTTTTTTTGGTCAGTATATGGTTAGGTTGATTAAGTAGTTCAGTTTTAATCGCAATTTATTTATTTATTTATTTGCATTTATTTAATTATTTTATAATTTATTTAATTATTTATTATTTTCCGGAAATTATACCGGGATAACCGGTTGTTAGAATTTCGTACTGATTGTCATAGCGCAATTAGTTTGTGCATTTGATGGTTAATTTGTGCCTATTTGGTGATGTGGTTGCTTTGTGATATGCTTAGAAGTGATGTGTGATGAGGCGCGAATGGTAGTGTCGTGGTTGTGATTTATTGTTATTGTTTTATGTAGCGACTACTGAAAGAGGATGAGATGTGTTGAGAAAACCGATTGGTTGTCAGTAGGTAAAGGACTAAGTGTGCACGATAGCAAAGCATCGTATGAGCCACATCTAGAACCTTATACCATTGCTTATGATAGTTAAGAACTAAGTGCTATACGACAACTTGACTTCGTGGGAACCACCTCTATTAACTTGAGGTATTGCTTATGATAGTCAAGAACTAAGTGCTACGCGACAGCTTGACTTCGTGAGAGCCACCTCTAGTAACTTGAACTATTGCTTATGATAGTCGAGAACTAAGTACTACACGACAACTTAATTTCATGGGAGCCACCTCTAGTAACTCGAGCTATTGCTTATTATAGTTAGGGACTAAGTACCACATGATATCGGAACTTCGTGGGAGGGGGCACCTCTAGAACCTTGAGATTGAGATTGAGATTGAGTATTGAATTTGAACATTGAGAGTGAATATCGGGTGTGAATTGAACCACCAATATGAGTTACCTGCACCTGATTATGGGACAAAATTATGTGGCACGGAATGGGACGTGTCGTAACGATTTGGTCTTATAATAGAGACTTTTGTGAATATTTGATGAGAGAATCAATGTGTTCCAATTCTTGAATGCAATTGTTGTATGCATAAGTGTTTATGGGGTGTACTAATGTGCAGGAAGGTGCTAAGGTGAGGTAAGTCCCAAGTGGTGCATGTTTATAACGCCTTTGAGTGAATTCTCGTCCTAGTCAGGGTTTAGGGTGTTGACTCACTAAGATTTACTCGTAACCCGTTGTGGTTTATAATTTTCAGGTCCTTAGTCTGGAGATACCAGAGAGTGTCGTGGAGGATCCCGAGCCAAAGTTGAAGGAATCCAGAGTAGAGGTTGTCTAGTAATTCTTTTAGGGTAGACCTTAGTGTGCAGACTTGTGGGACTGACTTAGACTATTTATAAAGCGTGTTTGTATGAAATTGGGTTATCATGTTTTTCTATCCCATGTTTGTTGTTATCCGGACTTTGTTCAATTCACTTCTACATGTGCATAAAATAAAAAGGGTCGGCGATGCGTTCTGAGAACGTTGCAAAATTTTAGTCGACCACTGAGGAATGCGTGCACGCTCAAGGTTCAGGGCATGACAATATCTATGCATTGGGAGTGGGTTGGATAGGTAGCCATTAGATGGGCTAGCCTAGAATGAGCTGCCCTTGGTTCATTTGGGTTTGGATAGGAACCCATTGGATGGGCTATGCTTGGGCCCTAGATCTCCGCTCCTATAACACTTCAATTTGGTGCTTCGAATGTGTAGGTGAGTGAGGTAGGTCTTCCAGATTTGATCTTTCAGGAATTGTATTTTCTTTTGATGGTGATTGGTCTTTTTGCATGGTATTAGTAAAAGAAAATGGACTTTGTGTTTATTTGCTCAAATACCAATTCCTACACTTGTGTGCTAACCTTATTTTGCTAATTAGTATTTTCTGCAACAACATGGATAGAAGGAGAAGAAACATGAGACAATCAGTAAAGAGGCTAAGGCTAGATTGGATAATTGCGAAAGCTAGGCTAGGAATGCGAAAGCTTTGATACCATAAAACAAACTGAAAAGGAAGAGAATCTACTTCTACATTGATTCAACTTGTCTTGACTACATGTATAGGCATTACTTATAATACAATGTATGACCAATTCAAGGAAATATTAAAATATGATACATGAAATCAAATCCAATCTTAGAATGATTCAATCGATCAATTATGACCAAAATGATTAGTCATAATTCATAATTGATCTTGCATATCTCCAACAATGCAAATGGGCATCGCATAGGTGGGCAATGCTTGAACTAGAGGTGAGCAAAAAGAATTGCCCAAATTGGGAACCGTTTGAATTGGATTGAACTGGTAAGTTTTAAGTAGTTTCTAAGGGTATCGGTTTGATTCCCTATTTCACAAAATTAAAACTGGTGAATTTCAATCCGATTTCTAGTTCATGACATTACTTTGTGATTAGACCTTCCCATGGGCCTAGTAGCTTCATAGTCTTGACAGCTTGATAGGTGAGAAGATTGATTAGGATGGTAGTCGTGTATTAACCTTCCATTTGACCATGTCTCGTTTCAATAAAGACTTCACAAAAATTGGAGTTCATTTTATGATTGATTTGCAACCCATGATCACTTTTTGAGGATCTGGAATAGCCCATGGGGTCCAATCACTTACTCTTACTGTTAGCTATATGCTCTAAAGCAATTATATAATAGTTACATGTTAGGTAGTATTTAATGGCAAATAAATTTTCATTCATCTTCCTATTTATATATGAATGAGTCCATAAGATTAGCTACGATTGAATCTATTCTTAAGGTGTTAAGAATATATGTAACGGGTTTATAATTATGCCGAATCTTTAAACAGTTTCCGGTCAATGAATCATTGAAAGGATATTGATGATCTTGTTGAGACTAGTGTGTTCTCAAGCATCACCATTTAGTATTGGATACTTGAGGGGATGATGATTCACAAGTCATTGGGTATTGTGATATTCAAGCTAGAACACATGTGCTTGTCTCGAACAAGTTCACTAAACGTGACCTGCATTGAACAATTGGCAACATGGAAACTTGATTGTTTAAGTTTTAGTTAGGTGTAAGATCCTTAAACTCGAGGCACGATGCTGACTTGTATGTTGGATACCTATGGTTCATAAGTGCGCATATTGATGCTTCGTCGAATTGTCTCTATACTTGGTGGTCATAATTTGTTCACATAAGAAGGCACATGCATGCGCAATATATAATATGTCTTCTTTTTATATATAATAGATATATAAGATTGATGTCCTATGCGATCTAATTGTGACATTGTATTGAAATCTTCGGTCGAGATTATAATGGAGAATGAATAGTTCATGTCTTGTAGAATACATGTTAATTAGATTTGAGCATATGATCAAATTGGTGGCTTGACCAATAATTCCATGGCTTTTGTTCGATCGGGAAATGGTGAGATAGAAGGATTGAATTACACGGTCGCCAAAGCTGACAAATTCATTATATTCTCGAAATATTTCACACGATCTAGGTAGTCATGATATATTGCTAGATGTCACTCATGGTTTGTAGGAACAAGAGATTGATATGGACAATTAGTTCTTTTGATTATGTTAATGTGTTAGTACAAGTCCTATTGCCAACTTAGTGATGAACCTAGGGATGTCACATATCATAACCAATTAGAATAACGTTTAAATGAGAGATACATCATTGCAAACATGTTTGCAAGTTGAGCCAATCAAAGTCGGGCTAAAATACAAAATATTTGAAAATGGGGCTTCAAACTCTAAGACTGAACCAAAGATCTAAAGCGTTCAAATTCAATGATCGAATTTGAAGTGAGTTCAGAATTAATAAAGGTATTAATGATTTGAAGTGAGCTCAGAACTAATGGCATCATTAATGATCTGAAATGAGTTTAGAATCAATAGCCAAATTAATGATATGAAACGGTTTCAAACTTAATGACTAGTTTCAGAACTTAACGGCTACATAAATGATCTGAAACATTTTCAAATGTAACAGCCACATTAATAATCTAAAATGTTTTCATAATCAATGGGCAGTTTAATAATCTAAAATGGTTTTAAATTCAAATGACCAATTAATGCTTTGAAACGGTTTTAGATGTAACGGTCAAATTATATATTTGTAACAGTTACAAAGTTAATACCTAGAATAAAGACTTGTAACGGTTACAAATAATTGTCTAGAATAATGCTCTGTAACAGTTACAAAGTTAATGACCAAATTAGTGTCTAAAATGGTATCAGAACTTACGTCCATTAGAAGTTACAGCTGAATTAATTCTAAAACAGTTTTAGAGTTAATGAGCCGATTTAAATGTGATCAGCACTAGCTATAAAAGGTAATACAGAGAATAGATCACAAGATGATCAACAATTGACAATTGAGAGTTTTGATAATGATCAACCAGATTATTCACACACGAGAGCAATTACTAGCATAATTGTAGTTGTGAGATATCTCAATTTTTCTCTTCTATTCAATGTGAGAATTGGTAGTGTGTCTGAGCTAGAGGCCCGACATTTGTGAGGCTAAATTTGAAGAACGTCAGAATCTGGAATACAAAGATTAGACATTTTGTATCTAAAGAATGTCAGAAGCAATATTACTAGAAGATGTCAGACGTTCGTTGTCAAGAGTCCAAGAATGTGAGAATCGGAGTTACTAGAAAGCATCAGATGTTCGTGGTCAGAGTTTGAAGAATGTTAGAACCACTGCTGTGAGGACATTAGATGTTTGTGTTCAGAACCCGAAGAACATTAGAACCAAATTTGGAGCACAGTACAAGGTTAATATAATTAGCCCATTTATCTCTTGCATGTACTTTTTGTTAAAATGCATGAAAATGCTTTGGAAACACGTGTATAAGCTTTTTACTTCTATTGCGATCAGACTTTGATCTTAATAGCATATGCTTGTTTATCAAAACAAACACCAACACCTACCACACATGCAAAACTCCATTTCATTTCCGTACATCCCCACTTTTAATATTGGCGTCTCGACGATTCATTTCAATCTTGTTCCCTGCTTTACTTTTCTTTTCTTTTGGTACAACATATGAAGCCACCAGGTTGCTGCAGATCTTGCGATACATCTTTATTGGAATTTAAATACGTACAGAGTTACAACCAAGATGGATGCAAGAGACTCTTATCTTTGCTTCCTCTTTTGGCGTGTTTTTACATAAGCCAAAGGCATTTGGACTGAAGGATGGGAAAACATGAACTCTCTTCATCATAACCGCGTTTTCAAAGAAACGAAGCAACATATGACTAATAATAATGGGTTTGCAAGTAAGAAGCGTGTATTGTGTGCTCTCGGTCCTAACACTGAGGTAGATCGGGAGGAGGCGGTGGCAATGTCGACGATGGGGTGGGCCCGTTCTCGACGACAAAAGCCGTCGCTAGTCCCATAGCCAAGTGGCTGTCCAGGTGACAGTGCAATATCCATACACCTACAGAATATACAGAAAAGTTGAGATACATTAATCATCTTGCTTGGAGTGATAAAATAATTATTAATTTTCAGTATATTATATGTTGAGCTGGAGCTTATCATCGAACTTGTCTAAAGGATTTGTTGAATCGTCGCTATCCCTTCTTGTCATTCCATCTAATATGCCAAACTCATTCCTTCTTCTAACTCCTCCCTTGAAAAACATTCATGCACGCATATACAAAAATGCGCGTCCAAGCCAAATGATATCAACGTATGAACCGTCACCATAAAGGACAAAAAGCAATGTTTGACTTGTTAGCTTAAAGATAATGATTAGATTGCCCGATGTTTAGTGGATTTAGTCCCCTTCATCTCGCTTAATTACTCCCGAGAAAAGGTTCTATGTATCCGCTACACTTGCAACCGATCGTTCATCACACTTAGGTTATCTTCTTTTTTCCCTAGGAAATAATCATGCTTAGATTAAACACTATACAATCACTCAATTACGAACTATATTGAACTTCTTAAAAAGATGCACCAACTCATGTTTTGTTTTCAAACACCAGTCAATCATACTTCAACAAACGATAATTCCCACTTTAGACCCCAATGATATTCTAACAGTACGATTTTATGTGGTGTATAACATCATAATTAATACAATGAAAGAGCGAAAAATAATACCTGGATTATTTGCTTGGAATCTGATGGCAGCCCAACCTCCCACGGGCACACCGATCGTGTTACGTATCACCGGGTTGAAGAGATTGAACTTCTTCCGATCCTTTACCGGCTCGAAGTTCCCGAACCCTTGCCCCACCACGTGGAAGTTGTAGCCGTGCAAGTGCATGGGGTGATTCTCCGCGCCGATGATCGTTGTGTCCTGGAACACGATCTCGACCGTCGCGTTGTACTTCACTTGCTTCACCCTCGTGCTCTGGGGCGCGAACGCGAACGCTGTGTTGTTGCTGTTAGCGGGGTTCGTGTAATCGAACTTCAGCGGCGGCTGGTTGGGGAAATCGGGGGTGTAGATCCCTTTCACGTTGAAGTAGTGCGCTTGCAAGAGGGACAGCCTCGTGGGAAATTGGAACGACGCGTTGTTCATGTTTGCAGACAACCGGAGGGAGGGGATATTGGGGATTGCCTTACACGTGGCCGTCGACCCGCACGGGGAGAGGCTCAGTCCGATGGTCACGAACATTTGCTCATCCACCTTAGTTGGCACCGGCATCCAATTCGGGCTCCCGACGAGGCTGGTCAAGGAGGAGGAAAACTTGTGGGCCGTGGGGGTGTCGTTGAGGGCCGGCAAGAGAGGCATGATTGGGCTCGTGTAGGGCAGTTTGTCGTAAATGAGGATCCCGGTCGTGGCGGTGCTGTTGGGCGGCGGAGCATTCTGGGCGCTAACGTATGGGCGGGCTGCCATGTAGTAGGCCCCCGGGGTCTGGTCCGTGGTGAGGAGCACATCGACCGTGTGGCCCGGGGCGAGGACAACGACGTCGGTGACATAGGGGTTAGTGTATGAGGCGTCGACGGCGACGACAGTGAACTTGTGATTGGCTATCTTGAAGAAAAGTTGGTTATTGAGTGCAGCATTAATGATGCGAAGCATGTAGATCCTTCTCTGCACCACCTTTAGCTTGTAGGTATCTACGCAGGAAAAGAAGTGCCTTGAGTATTTAATTATCGATAAACTACCAGTTAAAATTTCTCCGACCTTTGTTCCATTTCAAGATCTCTCTGGACTTTGTGCAATAATTCATAGTCATCGAGGTGATACGAAGAAGAAAGTTGCAGTTTGTTGTTGGTGGTTTTTCTTACGCTTTCTGGAGCAAGGATAGAGATCTCCGGGCCGTCCATTAATGGTGTATGCATCTGAATTGGCAGGCGGCACGCCGAGCGCTTGTGCCTGGTTCTGCATATCGATCACATTTCCGTTCCACCACTCTCCTGCAGTACCACCTAAATCATTTAATTATCATGTTGACAAATCATACGGTGACGGGATCCGCCTTCTTTGATTAGTCTAGTCCGGTTGATTAGTAACTCGGGTACGGGCCCAACACTCATGAATGAAGAAATTGTTTTACTGGTTCTTACACTTATATAATACAACTTTGTGTGATATATATATATATAGAAATTGGGTGAAGAGTGATACCTAGAATAATAGGAAATTCTTTGTGGGGTGTGGGAAATGGGTAGTGACCTGACTTGGGACGGATGATGAGAGCGCCGTAGACGGTGGCGCGGAGCAATGAGACGTGAGCATGCCACCAAAGTGTGCCTTCTTGTTTAGTGATAGTAAATTTCTGGATATAACTATGTCCCGGACGAATTGGACACTGTGTAAAGTAATTTGGTCCATCTGCCCAGCCACTCAATAATTGAAACACTCCGTGCCTGTACAAATCACGCTAATTGTCGTCATTAGCAACTTTAGGGGGAAAAATGAAGATAAAAGGACATCGCAAAGTAGCCACTTGGGAAGTTCATTGGGACAAAGTTGGTTTTTTCAAGCGAATAGTTGACCAATTTGTGGGTGAGGTGAAATCTCATCTCATGTTCGCAAGCCATCAGCAATAACTAGTCAAAAAGCATGTGCTCATTTTATCTTTCTTTGTCGTGTTAACCATTCTAAACAGCTGTGAAAGAAAACAACAGAAATGAAAAAGCTATCCTTGCAATTTGTCAAAGTCAACTTCCCCATGCATCTTCAGTTTATCTGATGTATTTCTATGGTCCCCTACTTACCAGTGAATAGTGACGTTGTATGGGGACTTGTTGAAGACGTAAACGACAAGTGTGTCGCCTTCCGTGACTTGAATCGTCGGGCCAGGAAGGGTTCCGTTCACTGTAGTGATCACACGGTGGTGGCATAATTTCCTCACTGTCGCGTTCTCCACCTGAATGGATCATTAAAAGGAAGATGATTAATCCCATGCCGTGCACTGGAGTTTAATCCATGCTTTTGCAGTTTAATCCACGAAAATTGAGACTATGCAGAGTCCTAATGCTACTCTAGTACAGTTCTTTCCTCGAGAACCAAGAGATAGATAAATGAGCGATTAGATTAGGTGAGCAATCGAATTAGGTCTTGCATGCAAAACAGAATCATGCTGCAGACGAAAAAGACTGGGATAGAACAAGAACATAAAACGGGTCGGTGCGTAAAACCCTCGCATAATATGCACATAGTTGGAAAAGAAGCTTTAAAAAGAGTAAAGCAAAGCCCGATACATTGAATACGTGCTCCACGATTGCAGCTGAAGCCACTGAAGACATAACTCCAAGAGCAAAAGCCCACGCACGCAGAAACCCAGTTTGTTCATGTCGTCGCGCCATCGTTCGGTGCAAGCTGTTTGTAGGTCGGGGAATGTCTCGACGATTTGCTCATATTTAAAGCACAAACCCTCCTACGTTTCTTCAAAAGAACGAGAAGTGCACATCCATAAATTTTATATCAATAAAACTTTGTTGCAATTGGGAACCTTCGATTGTGATTTTTTTTTGGCTTTTTGTCAAGAATGATGTAATGCAGATCATGGACTTATTCTAAGCTCGGACATGATTGCGTGAGGACATTAATTGAATTGAAGAAATGGTCCCTCAGGGTGTTTTCCCAACGACGGTAGGACAAACTTCGCTGTCCTGCAGTTCAAATGGCTCCTATCATAAAAAGAAACGAAGAAAATAGATTAAAAAGTGTCTAGGTAGAAGGGAGGATGGAACTTTATGTCATTGTTTTCGTAACATAGTCGGTCCTTGGAATTGGTTAATCCAACTACGACTAAGCAACCTCGGAGTCCTAGTTGTAACTTAAGTCAGTTCATTCGAAGGTTCGGATGCAATAGTTTGGTTCACTAAGTTAATTCTTTTTTTTCATTATTCTTGAATAGCCGATGAGATCTCATAGAGGTTTGGTGAATATTGACGGGAAGCCATGTTGAAAAGTTGATGCTTGTCCCAAAAAAAAGAAGATTATTTTGAAGGTATAATGAGATGGGGTTCTGTTGAACACTATTTCGAACTCGCAGACAAAACCTTATTTGAATTGGACAATTAGATCGGTTTGTTCAACCAAATGGGTTAGAAAAATCCAAACACACTTATACTCAAGTTTGAGGTGCGGACCCCTGAATTGTCATAACTTGACAAAAATGGACAATTAAATGCCATAACTTTTGAAAGGTACACTTAAGTGTCAAAATCGGAGTAAAGTGGATCACTTTAGTCTCCAACCAAAATCCGGCTAAATTGCATACGTGGCATTTTTTTTCCGGCGAATCAAGTGCAAAATGATGCTGTTTTGTACGTTGACGTGGCCAAATAATGCAAAAACGTCGTCGTTTTGGGCTAACGTAGTAAAAAAATACTGTAAAAATTAATTAAGTTAAATTTTAAATTAAATTTAGTTAAAATATTTAAAATTAATATTTTAATATTTAAAAGGGGGGGGGAGGAGGCCGAGGGCTGTTGTTGCCTCCCGTCGTCGCCGAGAAGGGCTGGCAATGGAGGGAGGAGGGTCGGTCGGGGTCGCCGGGCTTTGGAGAGGGGCCGCGACCTCGGTCGACCAGCGGTGAGAGCTCGTGAGCCATCGCCCGGATTCGGCCGCTAGGGGGCGGGGGGTGGGGGAAGGAGGAAGAGGGAGGCAACCGGCGGTGAGGGTTGAGGCTATCGAGTCGGCAACTCCAGCCCATTTGCGCGAAGGGCCTACATGCCTTACGTCGTCGGCTGCCTTCCTCCTCCATTTTTTTTAAATAATAATAATAATAATAATAATAATAATAATAATAATAATAAAATTATATTATTATTTTGTTTTAAATTTAATTTAATTAATTTTTATATTATATTAAAATTCAAATTATGCCAAAATGACGTTGTTTTGGTTGATTTAAGAGCTCTATTTTGGCCAACACCCGAAACGACGTTGTTTGGGGTGAATTAGAGTTGACTTAGCTCTTTGGCGAGCCACCTCAACAAGAAATATTAATATTTAAGTGACACGTATGATTTTCGGCCGACTTCGCCGGATGTGGCACTTAGGTGTCCCACTTTTCTTCAAATGTGGCACTTAAGTGTACATTTCGAAAGTTATAGCACTTAAATATCCCTTTGTGCCAAGTTATGGCACTTGTAGTGTTTTTATCCCACTCAAGTTTGTTTGACAAAAAACTTTGACATTTTTCAAAAATGTTTTCCGATGAGCCATTTTTCAAAAGAATGATAATGCTTTTTGATGTTTCGTTGAAATCTAAAAAATAAATTGAAAATTATTTTCCTTCAATTGGAATGGAAAGCTTACTTTTATTTACGTAAAAAGACATGCACTATTTGCTAAGATTCCTTGGGCCCAACCTTTGCGAACTTGGGCTTTGTCGTAGAGGAACTGGGCCTTGACACTAGTGACTTGGATGTGGGGTTGGGCACCTAGTCACAAGTATCGGGGTCCCAAACCTAGTCGAGAAAGGCTGGGCACGAAAGGATCGTGCTTGGCCTTTCTAGACTGAAGCTCAGGCATTGGTCACTTGGGCACAAGAGTTGGAATCTCGACAAGGCCGCCAAGGACCTAAGCATGGGCACCAAGGTCTTGGACTTGGCCTTGAGGAACCTCATCCAATCTTTGTGGACCAACCTAGGTCCATCGCCTTGGACGTGGTAGTCACTTACCCTAGCATGACCATCAATGTCCTAACCTTAGCCTTAAGACACCTGAGCTCACCCTTTATGGACCGAGGCACGAGTGCTGTGACTTAGGTGCAATAGTTGAGTATAGTCACCAAGGAACTAGACAAAGGCTTTAGGGTCTTGGGGGGAAAAGAACCAAAAATTCCTATACCTATTGCATTAGTACAAATTTAGTCATAAACATTTCAATTGGATTAATTTAGTTCTAAACATTTTTATATTAATACCAAATAGTCCATTCAGCCAATTTAGGTTGGAAATTGTTGACATGGAAGTAGACCATGAGATAGCTAGTATAAGCACCTAGAGGGGGATGAATAGGTGTAAAAACAATTTCTCGAGAAACGACAACGATACTAGGTAGACGATAGAAATGAAGTTCTCTTTTGATTAACAAAATGAATTACGATCAAAGTAAAGTAAAGAGTAGGGGAGAGAAAATTAAACACAAGGTTTATAGTGGTTCGGCTTATTCCAAGCCTACGTCCACTCTTTCGCACTGACAGCCCACCGGCTGGATTTCATTATGAACAAAAGAAATGTTACAGCACAGTTCTCCCTTGATTCCACAGTATAGATATTCTACCACACTTCCTCAAGGTTTCTCACGAATATAGACTCTCTTTTGCGTACAAGATTTCGCTCAAATGAATTGACTAAAAAACAAGGAGCTTCAGACTTTGGAATTCTTCTATCGTGCACCTCATCGAACAACTAGAACGTCTTCCTTATATACTCATTTATGCCATCATACCTGTTGGCACTTACCAAAGGAATTCCTCCAATCTACCCATTGAACGGAATCAATTAGGAAGATCATTCGAGCTATTAAAGGAACATGTCGATAGCTCATCAATCATGTTCGCCCATACAATAAGGATCTCGGTTTTCATAAGTAGAACATTCCAAGAATATTTCTCCAATCATCGGATCCTTAATCTCCGAATCAATCATGATCAAATAAAGAATTCTGTTATGTCATATCCAGCCAAGAGATCTTCTCCAGTCGATAAGGTCACATCCTTAATGAAACATCCAGTTCTGAATAGCCTTTCTTCAACGGATTAGAAACTGTCAATGAGAATAGACTTTGAGTCTTAAGTCTGGCTATCCGGAGGTCTTCAGACTTTAAATAGCAGAGTCTGCAAATCTTCAGATTAGATTGATGGAAACATTTTGTTAGCTTCAAAACATTTCAAGAAGATTTTTCCAACAATCTCTCCCTTTTTGATGGTGACAAAACTTTCCTGCATATTTGGATAACTTTGATCTGCAAAATATTACTCAAACAAATATGCATATCTTATAAAGATAAATGGCTTAATGAATAATAACACTAGAATCTGCAACCACAGAAAATAGGTTAGACTTGTATGTAATAAAGTCATCCATAAGATATAAGTAGTCAAATCCAAATCCAAATTCAGTCCTCATCCAGACACAAAAGTAAAGTCAAACTTCAAAACACTCCAAGTCAAACAATCCAAACGATTAAAAAGTCAAAGTTTCAAATCTTGCATCTCTCCCCCTTTTTGTCAGCATAAAAAAAAGATTGAGATGAAAATTGAATAGAGTCAAAATTGCTTGGGAACACGAACAAGCTGGAAATCTCCCATTGACTGAACGATGCCTTCCAGCTTTTTCAAGTCTTCCTTCAGTTGTGCAACCTCCTCACCCTTAGCAGTAGCTTGAATCTGAAGAGAAAGGGCTTGGATTTGATCATTCCAGGAAATTGAAGAAGCTTGACCTGCATTCTGCAAATTCTGAACTTCGCATCCTAGAGCATATATCTGACCTCGCATTTCCAAGAAAACATCCAGAATTCTGCGAAAATCTGTTGAATTATCGGTCTGCGTACTGGCTTCGGCACGATCTGATGGAGTAAAGGGAGATGATGGCAGATCAGCATAATCACGTAGATTTGGCGATGAAACATCATGTCCTTCCTCAGGAAATTTAGAGGTATAAATGTCCTCTGAATCTGCTGGAGAGCGACTGACTCCTTCACTGGTAGCAGGATATGAGGATATTCCTCTTTTCTCTTGGTCTCCCCATGTTTCCATGCCTTCAGGTGGAGAACAGTGTTCCTCATGTTCTCCTTCCTCTCGATCTCTTTTCTCTTCTTCTTTTTTTTCAACTCTTTCCTTCTCAGCATCCCTTTCTTCAGCTTCTCTCTCCTCTGTTTCTTTCTCTTCTCTTTCTCGAGTCCTCTGTTCTAAGTCTTTCCCTGGAGCATAACGGCTCAGGTTCTTCAATACCATTGCAGAAATGGTAATGTCTTCCTCATCATCTTCATCTTCAACGATGAGAGCTCTTCTTTTCTTGGATGGAGCAACCATGGGCTCCTTCCCTTTTCTTTTTGCTGCAGAAGAAATTTGATGAGTTTTGACAGGAGTCTTCTCCTTGAATTTCTCCAACGCATTGCTTAGTTCATTCAGACGCATTTTAGTCACCATTTTCAGTCCTACCACCATATGATCACACGATCGAACACAGAGAATTTGTGGAGGCTGAATATTCAGATGTCTGAATAATTTCGTCATAAGACCTCGATAAGGAAGTTGACCTCTGTCCTTCACCACTGTTCTATACATGTGGAACATAATAGTGTGAGAAATAGAAAACTTTTTCCCAGAGATGATGGCATACATTAGCTTTGCCTCTAAACTTGAAACATCAGTCTTGGAAGTTGATTTTGGTCTGAGGCAATTGATCACAATTTTGTGAAGCAGAATGTTAAACGCACTTATCCTCAAGTAGGAAATCTTTTCCTCTGTTCTTCTATCCTTAACAAGTTTCAATGTAGCACGAGCAATAGAAACATTGATCGGTTGATATCTTCCTCTCTCAACCCCTATCACATCCGCCAGCATATCCATATCCACCACAAAGTCCTGATCTCGGACACTGAAAGAGATTCTATTCGCATCCAAGAAGCTAAGATTCGAATAGAAATATGCAGTTAATTCAACATGGGCTTCTGTGGTGTCAGAACAGAACTTCTCAAGTTGAAGAAACTTGAACTTTTCCCTCAAATTGACATTTACAGCATCAAGGAAGTCAAAATCCACACTCCTAAGGTTTATCACCCCATGCTTCAACAATTTTGAGTATAGAACCTTATGTTCCTTTGATGTAAACAACTCTCCCATTTTTCCTCGAATTTTCGCTGCAACACCCATTCTCGGTTGAAATTGGCTGTACAATTTGTCATCATCATTCCCATCTATCGGATTAAATCCCCCAACACGCGGATCACTTGGGATATTTGCAAGGGTTTCTTCTGCCACCCCTTTAGGAGCAATTCCCAAACTTTCCATTTTTCGCAAAAAAGATGTACTTATTCCCATATCCTTTGTCCTTAAGAAACTCATCAGCGTAGTTCAATGGAGTACCAGTCTTCTTTAAAGCACGGTAAAGCTTATAAATAAAGGAAGGCTTTTGAATTCTTACAGGATCCGCGTCTTCAACGATTTCTTCCTCTTGTTGATGACCAACACCCTGTGGACTAGTTGGTAGAGAATGATGCTGCTGAGAATGTTATGGGCTCTGTTGTTGATTTGGAGACTCTTCTTCCTCGGTGAGATCGAAGTGCGTAGGCCCCTCACTCATTCGCCGTGGTCCCCTGCTTGCGATCCTCGAAGACTTTCTTGAAGACGACATCTTTCTCAGTCTTTGAAAAATTCCTTGCTTGACTTTCCTAAGAAAGATGACAACTTTTTCGAAGATTAAATAAGGGAAGAAAACAAGAATGGAAGATCGGTGCTTTCTTAGGGTTTTTGGAGAGTAAAGCGAAGAAGAAACCACAATGCATAAACAGTTAAAAAGAGGCATACGGAACGTCATAAAAGAAAGTAAAAAGATGCATTTTAAAAAATTAACTGCCTTTTTCGAGAAAATAGTCATTTCAAAAATAACTTCTTTTTCGAAAAGGAAACGATGCAATAATCACGTCAATTAAAGATAGCAATAATCAAACACGGTTGATAATCATACATTTTCAAGATGAGATTCAAGAGAGAGAATAACTTACAGTCAAAGTCTTTTTTGTCTGAGTCTGAGAGTCTCTAGACTTTAACTTCTTCAAACCTCAAAATGTTGAGTTTGGAACAGATAATTTCAAATTGATTTTTCTCTAAAGGCTTTGTGAATATATCCGCCAGTTGGTTCTTTGAGTCAACAAACTGAATTGAAACTTCTCCATTTTGAACATGATCTAATGAAGTGATGTCGAATCTCTATATGCTTTGCTCTTGAGTGAAGAATTGGATTTTTAGTAAGATTGATTGCACTGGTGTTGTCGCAGTTAATCTCTGTGCATGAATCTTCAATTCCAAAGTCTCTTAACTGTTGTTTTATCCACAGAATTTGTGAATAACAACTTCCGAGAGCTACATACTCTGCTTCTGCTGTAGAAAGAGCTACTGTAGTTTGCTTCGTTGAAAACCAAGACACTGTCTTGCCTCCAAGTAGTTGACAGGTACCCGAGGTGCTCTTTCTATCAACTCTGCATCCGGCTAGATCTACGTCTAAGTATCCAAGAAGAGTAAAGTCTCCATTTTTAAGATACCAAAGGCCGATGCTTGAAGTTGAAGCAATGCATTTGATAATACGCTTTGCAGCACTTAAATGAGATTCTTTAGGGTCTGCTTGAAATCTGGCACAAATGCAAACACTAAACAAAATGTCAGGTCTAGAAGCAGTAAGATAAAGAAGTGAGCCAATGATACTCCTGTATAGCTTCTGGTCGACTTTCTTTCCTCCTTCATCTTTGTCTATCTTCAAGGAACTTGACATTGGAATATCAGCCTTTTTTGCAATTGCTCAGTCCAAACTTTTTGACAAGATCATTAGCATATTTTTCTTGACGAATAAAAGTTCCTTCATTCAGTTGTTTCACTTGAAGCCCGAGAAAGAAGGTTAACTCACCCATCATGCTCATTTCAAATTCATCCTGCATAGTCTTAGAGAATTTCTTGCACATACTTTCATTAGGAGATCCGAATGTAATATCATCGACATATATTTGAACTAGCACAAAAAATTTTCTTTCTCTTTTGATAAACATAGTAGTGTCTACTTTATCTTTTATAAAACCGTTTTGAATTAAAAACTTACTCAGCTTGTCGTACCAAGCTCGAGGTGCTTGTTTTAAACCATATAAGGCCTTTTTTGAGTCTGAATACTGAGTCTGGTTTCCTTGGGTCTTCAAACCGAGGTGGTTGTTCCACATAGACTTCCTCATGGATGAATCCATTTAGGAAAGCACTTTTGACGTCCATTTGGAATAACCTGAAATTTTTATGACAAGCAAATGCAAGTAATAAACGAATTGTTTCTAACCTTGCTACTAGTGCGTAAGTCTCGTCATAGTCTATCCCTTCTTCTTGCGTATATCCCTTGGCCACGAGTCTTGCTTTGTTTCTTATGACTTTCCATTTCTTGTCCATCTTGTTCCTGAAAACCCATTTAGCACCAATAATAGATTTGCCTTTTGGTTTAGGAGTTAACTCCCAAACATCATTAATGCTGAATTGCCTGAGTTCTTCTTGCATAGCTTCAATCCAGCTTTCATCAGTCAAAGCTTCTTATATGCTTTTGGGTTCTATTTCAGAAATAAGAGCCACAGCACTAGATTCTTCGTGCCTTTTGGATCTTGTGCGAATTCCTTCATTGATGTCGCCAATTAAAAGTCTTTGGGATGACTGGACTTATGCTTCCAGTTGCTGGTTAATTTGTCAGATTGATGGTCACTTCCTTCACTTGAATCTTCAACAGTCATTTGTTGCTGGTCCTTTAAAGTTTGAGCCGTTTCCTAAGATTTAGACTTTGTAGAGTCTGGAGCAGGTTCAGGTTCTTCAAGATGAGTCTGAATATATTCATTTTGCATAGAATCTTGGAATTTGACATTCATTGATTCCTCCACAGATTGACTCTTCTTGTTATAGACTCGTAGGCTTTGCTTGAGGTTGAATATCCAAGGAAGATGCCTTCATCTGATTTTTCTTCAAACTTGCCAACTCGATCATTTGCATTTTTCAATATAAAACATTTGCATCCGAACACATGAAAATATGAAACAATAGGCTTCTTTTCTTTGAATAATTCATAGGGGGTTTTTTCTAGAATAGGCTTTAGAAAAACTCTATTGATAATATAACAAGCTGTAGAAATTGCTTCAGACCAAAATCGTAAAGAGATGTTGCTTTCAATTAAAAGAGTTCTAGCCATTTCTTGAAGCGATCTATTCTTTCTTTCCACAACTCCATTTTGCTCTGGAGTATATGGAAGAACACATGCTGAAAACTAGATTCATCACAAAATTTTGTAAAATCTTGATTTTCAAATTCACCTCCATGGCCTGTTCTTATACTTGAAATAACATACCTTTTTTTCATTTTGAACCTTCTTAGCAAATTTTTCAAAATAAGAGAAGGTTTTAGACTTGCCAGGAAATATACCCAAGTAAATCGTGAGTAGTCATCCACAATTACTAGGCAATATTTTTTATCTCCAATGCTCTGGGTTTTGGTTGGTCCAAAGAGATCCAAATGCAGAAGCTGCAGTACACGGTTAGTTGAAACTTGATTTATTAGTTTAAAGGAATTTCTTACTTGTTTTCCCAATATGCATGGTGTACATAGATCAGACTTTTGGTATAATAAATTGGGTAGACCATGAACAAGCTTCTTTGTTGAGATTTTGGCTATTTGCTTCATATTAATGTGCCCAAGCTTTCTGTGCCATAAGCTTGCTTCGTCTTGGATTGAGATTAGACATTGCGATTCATTTGGTTTCACATCTAAGAGGTAGATATTTCCATGTCTTCGACCCATGAATGACTGAGTAGAGTCTTTACTGGTTCCTGAACATATTCCCTCTTGAAAGTAGATTTTGAAACCGGTATCACACAGCTGACTGACACTGAGCATATTGTAATTGAGTCCTTCAACTAAAGAAACATTGCTTATTGTGAGGTTTCCAATCTTTACAGTTCCAAATCCCACTATTCTTCCTTTGCTATTTCCTCCAAATGAAACTTTTCCACCATTCACTTGAACAAGCTTTATGAAGCAATTTGAATCTCCTGTCATATGTCTTGAGCATCCACTATCCAGATACCATTTTACCTTTTTCTTGATAGTGACCTCAAATTCATTGTCTGAATCTGATTCTGTCTTGGAGTTTGAATCTGAATCTAATTGTGCCATTAGATATATATTGGCATAATCATCATCACTTTCTTCACACTCTGTATCACTCCATGTTTCTGCTTTAAGAGCCTTTTGATACTTTTCAGTTTTTCCTTTCTTCTTCCTCAGAAGAGGACAGTTGAGTCTGATGTGTCCCTTTTTTCTTACATTCAAAGCAGACTACATCTTTGTTTGATTCATCATCCTCAACAGACTTAGTCTGTTGCTTTTGAAAACTTTTTTTCTTTGGATTGAATCTTCTTCCTTTTCTGTTTAGCTTTCTGAATCTTCTTATCATGATAGCAAGCTTTTCATCATCCATATCATCTTCAGAATTTGTAACATCAGAATCATCATTGGATTTTAATGCAATGGATTTCTTACCTTTAGGGTCTTCGTCTTCATTGATTCGTTTCACTTCATAAGACTGAAGAGTCCCAACCAACTCATCAACATATAGTGGCATGATTCTTTGGGTCTCTCTGATTGAGGTCTTTATATGATTCCAATCCTTGGAGAGTCCACGCAGTAGCTTGTTTACCTTCATGGGATCAGAAATTGGTTGACCTTGATTTTCAAGACCATTCACGATTTTTGTAAAACGACTAAACATGTCAGTGATAGATTCTCCTGATTTCATTTTGAAGGCTTCGTATTGACCGAGGAGAATGTTGATTCTAGTTTCTTTCACTCGATCAGTTCTTTCATAGGTGATGTGTAATCTATCCCAGACTTCTTTGGCTGTAACACAAGAAGATATTCTGTTATATTTAGTATGTGACAAAGCACAATGTAAAGAATAAATTGCTTTTGCATCAAGAGCTTGTCTCTTGATTATCTCTTCCTGAGTCATTTCACTAGACTCAACAGTATCTTTTCCTCTCTCTGAGATAGGTGTAGCTTTAGGAATGATTCCTTTTTCTACAACGTCCCATTCCAGAGGATCCTTTGATCTTAGGAGTGCCTTCATCTTGTTTTTCCATATGTTGTAATCATTTCCATCAAAGTAAGATGGTATGGTATTGCTTTGCCCTTCTACCAGCCCTGGAGCCAACATACTAGCCATGGATCTTTAACTCTGAAGTAAAACACTTCAAAAAAGTGAGTACACAGGCTCTGATACTAATTGAGATAGCTAGTATAAGCACCTAGATGAGTGAATAGGTGTAAAAACAATTTCTCGAGAAACGACAGCGATACTAGGCAGACGATAGAAAAGAAGTTCTCTTTTGATTAACAAAATGAATTACGATCAAAGTAAAGTAAAGAGTAGGGAAGAGAAAATTAAACACAAGGTTTATAGTGGTTCGGCTTATTCCAAGCCTACGTATACTCTTTCGCACTGACAGCCCACCGGCTGGATTTCACTATGAACAAAAGAGATGTTACAGCACAGCTTCTCCTTGATTCCACAAAAGTGTAGATATTCTACCACACTTCCTCAAGGTTTCTCACGAATATAGACTCTCTTTTGCGTACAAGATTTCGCTCAAATGAATTGACTAAAAAACAAGGAGCTTCAGACTTTGGAATTCTTCTATCGTGCACCTCATCGAACAACTAGAACGTCTTCCTTATATACTCCTTTATGCCATCATACCCGTTGGCACTTACCAAAGGAATTCCTCCAATCTACCCGTTGGACGGAATCAATTAGAAAGACCATTCGAGCTATTAAAGGAACATGTCGATAGCCCATCAATCATGTTCGCCCATACAATAAGGATCTTGGTTTTCATAAGTAAAACATTCCAATAATACTTTGCCAATCATCGGATCCTTAATCTCCGAATCAATCATGATCAAATAAAGAATTCTGTTATGTTATATCCAGCTAAGAGATCTTCTCCAGTCGATAAGGTCACATCCTTAATGAAACATCCAGTTCTAGATAGTCTTTCTTCAACGGATTAGAAACTGTCAATGAGAATAGACTTTGAGTCTTGAGTTTGGCTGTCCGGAGGTCTTCAAACTTTAAATAGCAAAGTTTGCAAATCTTCAGACTAGACTGATGGAAACGTTTTGTCAGCTTCAAAACACTTCAAGAAGATTTCTCCAACATACCATCCTACGTGGCAATATTAGCTGACAATAACATGGAAAATTTAATTTTTTAATACTTCTTTAAAAAATATATTATTTTTTCCTTTTCTTTTCCTTCTTTTCTTTTTTCTTTTTTTACCTTTCTATTTCTTCTTTTTTCCCTTCATTAGCCACCATGATGGTCGAAGAAGGTTGCCGATCGCTTGGGAGGGGGCTTGCTAGCCACTGGCGAGGCCGGCCCCTACCAACCTTTGGCAAGGGCCAACAAGGGTTGGCATGAGGTAGGCCAATGAGGCTGCCCCTCGCTTGCCTCACGCCATCTAGGTGAGACCATTGCTCACCAAATCCAGCGTGGGTATCCTCATCCAACCCTTGCTAGAGGCTAACGAGGGCTTGGACTCCTTCGCCATCCTCAGAGGCTTACTTGCCTAAATAAGGTTGCCCTTCACCAAGCCCTTGTTAGAGATCGATGGGGGGCAACCTAGTGTAGATGGCATGAGACCTCGCCAACGAGGGGGCACCTTTGCCTAGTCCTCGCTGGGCCTCGTCAAAGGTCAGTAAGGGCTGTGAGGGTATTTTGGCCCTCGCCCTACCCATACGCCCTCGTTGGTGGCGGGCAACCTTTGTCAACCATTATAAAGGCTGGTGGAGGGAAAATCAGAAAGAAAAAAAAAAAAAAAAAAAGGGAGGGGGGGGGGCAAAGGAAAGGAAAGAAAATAAAATAAATTAATAAAAAAGTTCATGTAATTGTCAATGTTAGTATCGACCGTGTTACATAGGATGACCGACATCCACTTTAGCAATTTTGAACTTAAATTGACCTGATATAGTGAATTGATAGGAATGTGAAATGATTTTGGACTAAATTGATTCAATTGAAAGATTTATGATTGAATTAGTATCAATGTAATAAGAACTTTTTGGTAATTTTCTCTAAGGCCTAGGCTTTTCCTACTTGGCCTCAATGAACATGGACTTGAGTGTTTGTGACTTGAAGATGGGAGCTAGGTATCCCAACATGGCCTTGGAGACTCAGTCATGAAACTAGGGTTCTGAGATCAACCTCTAAAGACTCGAGGCCAACCTCAATGGCCTTGGTATGGGCAGTAGTACTAATGTGTGTGAACTGAATATCGAGAAACGGCCTCCTAAGACTTTGGCATGAGCAATCCGGTCTTGGGCTTGGCCTTGAGGGACTTTAGTTTCCAACCTTTGTGGACTCAAGCCCAAGCAATGGTGACTTGGGTGCAGGTGCCAAGTAGCGATCGTGGTTACCAGGGACTGAAGCACGGCATCAGGTTTCCAAGATGGCCACTGAGGACCTAGGCATAGGCATCGAGGTCTTTTGCCCAACCTTTGTGGGTTGAGGCCCAAGCATTGGTGACATGGGCGTAAGAGCCAAGTACAACCACTAGGAATCTGAGCACAAGCATTAGGGTTTGAGGCCCAACCTTTATGGACTCTTAGTTGGTCTTGATGGACCTAGCTAAGGTGCAAGTGATTTAGAGGTAAAGGCAAGAGCCAAGTACTTGGGCATGGCCTTAGAGGCCTAAGTCTAGTCTTTATGCACTCAAGTTGTAACGTCCTAGTATGTGACCTTACTAACGCAAGTTATTTAATCTTTTCACTTATTGCACAAATGGAAGCAAGCAAAAGAATCAAACCACCATAACAGCAATAATGGATGAACACAAAAGCGGAACAGGCAATAAGCTTTCGTTTCATTATCATATTTATACATATGGGTGATTAACATGGTTACATCAAGAGGTCAAAAGGATGTCTACTTCCATTAGCTATCCATACAAGCAACATAATGAGCCACGGCTATCCACATCACCCTTCACCAGCTACTCGATCCAATCCTACAAAGTGACAACCGTATCTCCAAAAATGGTTCCCTACCTCCAACCTATCTCCTCTACTCCATACCACCGGCACAGGCATGGCTAAGGATTTGTAAGCAAATAAGAGTGAGTTAATGCTCAACAAGGGAAATAACAAACTCATAAGCCACTTGATCTAAGTGACTCTTGATTCCTAGGACAAGACTAATATTCAAGTAAGCAAGAAAGCACACAAGTATGAGTACACAATATACCGTGAACCATTTCCAGTCACACAAGTAGTGCCAGCATGCATTTACATAACATGAACAAACAAGACCTATGATATCACTCTAATCTAAATATAAGATACATATACATGACCATGACTGCTACCCACATCATTTCATGTGTAATCCAATCATAGAACAATAAAAAAAAGTAAGTCATATACCATTCATTTAGCAAAGGCAGCAACACTCATACATTATCAATAAGGCATAGCACACCTTATCAATTGATCAAGGCATAATGCATTCATGCACTTTTGGCACCACACTTAGGAATTCACAATGCAATTACCACACAAAACTATACATTCACACATGAACTCATACGCCGTATAAGTTATTTAGTAATATCATGTGATCATATTGTCCACTTTCAAATCCAATTTAAATTAGGTTGTTGGCCGGTTTACTTAAGTCACTTCTGGAATTTCCATGGGAACTAGCCTTACACATCTCACTTCAAGGCATCTCGATATCAAACAATCAATGCATCTAAGGGTCACTAACCTTGGACATCCCAACTCTCCCAAGACATCTTGGTTTATTATCCAAGGCTTCTAAGGGTCGCTGGTCTTGGCCATTTCGACTTCTCTAGGGCGACATCAGGTCACTAGCCGATGGATATCTTTCACATTCATTTCATTTCACACAGTTCACACTTCCACGCCTTGAATTAATCACATTACACTAACATATTGAACACTCGTGGAATTCACAATCACAAATGGAGCTAATTCTCACAGCATTCACAAGATAGCAAGTCACTAGTCGACTTTCACGCTGTATGAGGCTCAAATTCCAGAATATGTGCTCACACTATACCTTAAATTTCCACGAGTAAATGATATTATATTTAAACCAAATACACTAGCCAAATTAATGTAACTTCTACCATTAGTAGACCATAATTTAAGATTCCATCATCTTCCTATAAAATTTAACTAAATTCAAACCAAAGGGCAGAATCGACCACAATTACATAGTTGGGGAAATGAACCCACAATCATAGTAAATAAACTCAAAAAATTCTAAAATTTTAGTATATTATAGAAAAGACCTTAAAAAATTTTAATGTAAAAGACTAAGTCTAAAACAATCTATGTAAAGAGTAGCAAATTACACGAAGTCACACAAAATCTAGTGTATTGGAACATAGTAAGCAATCCTCAAATTATACACATCTCACCACCTTAAACATGTCAAAACATCTTGAATTTTGGATATGTTATAGATCAAAATGTCATATGCAACTTTTATGAGGAAGCAATCCAAAATCTAAAAGGAAAGTCTTTTAAAAATTTCAAAAAGGCAAATGGGGTCATTATTCCTACTATGTTGGACAGATCAAGCATGGTAAAAGAGAAGTCCATTGTACCATCCATATCATCTCAGAAAATTCCAAAATTAAAATATGTTATACTTCAAGATATCTTGTATAACTTTAATCATGGAAATCTCCTCTAATCCAAATCACATAAAGCTCCACAAAATTAACAAATCCAAGAGGTTTAGCAACTCCAATTTCTAGAAATCCAAATTGAGGCTCCAAATGGCTTATTATTTCAAACACATAAGTACACAGCCCAAGAATACACCAAGACTGGACATTATAGACAACTACAATAGAGGTCTTCAATCATAGATCATAAAAAAATTCAACGAATCAAGTACAAGCACCGAAGCTTACATGCAACACAATTCGGGCTACAGCAATAACATGCATGTCCCTCCTTCCCTTAAATCCTACTACCGTAGCATCTCAGCAATCATTTCTTACCATCACATAACACATGTAAGGCCATAAGCACAAACAAATACCAAGAACAGAAAAAATCTTCCATATTCTACAAAATTAAGCCTCAAAGTATTGAAGGGTTTCAAAGAATGCCACTTCTCCTTGCCTCGCTTCCTTCATCAAGTTGGCCGTGTCTCTTTAGCTCGCTTGCCATTTGTCCAAGCCAAATAGAAGTTCACAGCTTGGAGAAGATGAAGAGAGGTGCGGTTGGAAAAGAGAGAGTGAGAGAGAGCTCGGTGAGAGAGAAGGTCGGGCAAGAGGGAGACATTCAGGAGAAAGATGAAAGAAAGAGAGCCGAGAGGAATTGAGAGGGAAATGAGAAAGATGGAAGGGGAAAATGAGGGCCAAGGAAATAAGAGGGAAGAGAGAGAGAGAGAGAGAGAGAGAGAGAGAGTCATGATGAATAGTCTTGGGGACATGACCTTGCATGAAATAGGATTGGTGGGAGAGAAGATGGTGCCATTTGGCCCATCTTCGATGCCACTTGGTAGGGGAGAAGGAGGAGAGGGGGAGACAAAGGGTGGCGGTCTAGCGTAAGGAGGAAGGAAGGAGGAAGAGAGAGATAGTCACGGCCATAGAAGAATGTTTAGATTGATTGTCATTAATTTTTATGTAAAATAAATATCTACGATCGAGTACCACACTCTCGACTCTTTTAAAAATAAAATAGAATAAAATTTCTTGGCTAATATAAGGGAAAATACCATTATTCTAAAATTCTATAATTAATTAAATTATAATTTGTGCCCATTGACATAACCTAATTATTGATATTTAAATTACTAATTTGGCAAACTTATCTAGATGTCACAAATATTCCCCCCTTAAGAAAGTTTGCTCTTGAAATTTTAGTTCGTATCTGTTCATTCAAAGAGATAAGGATAACAATTTTTCATGTTGTCCTCACTTTTCCAAGTCACTTCGTCCATATCTTAATGTTGCCATAATACTTTGACGATAGGAACAACCTTATTCCCGATAATTCATTTGCTTCAATTCGTTATTTGCATTGGGCCCCCTCAACAAACTTTACTTGCTCATCTACCTCAATTGTTTTGAAGTCCAAAACATAGGTAGGGTCAGGTTAACATTTTCTTAACATTGATACGTAAAAGACATTATGCACATTAGACAACTTTGTTGGTAATGCCAACCTATATGCCAATTCTCATATTTTTTCTAACATCTCAAAAGATTTGATGAATGTTGAGTTCAATTTTCCTTTCCTTCCAATCCTTGATATACCCTTTATTGGTGATACTTTTAGAAACATGTGGTCTACCACGTTAAATTCAAAGGGCCTACATCATCTATCGACATAACTTTTCTTCGGCTTTGGACAGTTCTAAGTCTATCCCTAATAAGCTTCACTACATCTAATGTTAGTTGTACCATTTCAAGCCTAGTTAACTTTTTTTTACCTACTTCATTCCAACATATAGTAGCCCCAAAGATCGACAATCCACCAATATAAGAATTTGTCTAGTTTTCAACAAGTACTCCTGAGTTCCCAACATGAAGAATCATCACTTAGACTAATCATTCATCAAATCCACAACTTGAACTTTCACCATTTGACCTTAGAAAGAGTAACCACAATTGATCATATTTATTAATTCCACATAACCTTTAACTAAGATCGTCACCTAAAATTAGAAGTTGACCACCATTGATTAAACCTATTACTCCAACATATAAACCATAAGTAATTTCATGTCTCATATGACAATTCAAATCCATACCTTCTAGGATCAATTCTTACATATTGAATACCTCCATGTAATGCATCAAAACTTCAATGAGATTCTCTAATAGGAAATCACAACCTAACTCAAATGATTATAACTTAATCCTCAAATTCATAACTCGGTCTCCATTATTCACATCTTAAGCCTCATAATCTTAATCCATCTATGCCATCAAGAATCAAAATTTATCCATTAAGACTTGCTATGATATAATAATTGCCTATAACCTTGTGAATAATATCTAAGCAATCCAAAAGATTATAATTATCATTAGAGCCTAGAGCTAATAGTTAACACTTTTAAAATCTTTTCTTGTCACAAAGCAATTCAACTTATACTAACATCCTCAAGTCTCCAACAGTTGCTTACGAAGTCAATACATCCTCGTAATAACATCAAAGTCATATATAGCTAGCACCATTAAGTCTACTATCTGACTTCATTTTTGCTATAGTAATCTTATGATCCAAACTAGTTAGGGTCAATAGAACAACATCCTTTAAAAGCATAGTGACACTTAAGGGTACTTCTAGCAAATTAAGTTTCAATCAACATAGTCGCACAAGGAAAGGTTATCTGAAACGAAAGTCTTCAAAGCCTCAGCATCCTCCCAAGTAACTGCATACACTTATCCTTGAGTCGGTGGTCTTTGTTGGTTCCATGTTGTGGTGCTCCACCTAAAGAGGGTTGTTGTGCTGGCATAGTACGTCGCTACTATTATCTCTCTTGAGGACAATACTTAAGTATATGACCTTGCTGCCCACAACCATAACATCCCCTCCATACCATACAAGGCGTGTTTCCATGAAATCTATTACATCAACGATAAGGACCATTTGAGTAGTGCATCTATCCTACCATTTGACTACTTTCAGCTCATCCATAGTTTCCAAAATTATGCTTCTTATTAGGGTTAAAGGGTTGTCTCCTTAATTTGTTAGGCCTCTTATCCCATCCAATATTGGCTTGAGCAGATTGGTGACCTAATGTTACTTGAGTCACCCTTCCAGTTCCTTTACTCATTAACTCCTACTCTATGAGTTGAGCTTGCTCATAGAGTTCGTCATAATCCTTTATATTTAAAGGCACTAGTTGCTACCTTATGTCTGTCTTAAGACATTTTAGAAATCTCTTAGCCTTATCATCTCTATTTTCTATCAACTAGGAGCATACTTGGAAAGTTTTGAAAACTTTACCTCATACTAATCCACTATCAAATTTTTTTGACTTAACTGCATAAACTTCTTCATATTTTTATCCTTAGTGCAGTTAGAGAATGCTTACCAAGAAATGCCCAACAAAAGTCTCCCAATTCATTACCACATCAGCTGGGAACACCTTGTCCTTCTATGCTCTCCACCAATGCTTGGCATTCCCTTCCAATTGATAATCTACCAATGTTAACTTTTCGGCATCATTACAATCTAAAAGTCTAAAGGTTCTTTCCATACCATCGATCCATTGCTTAGCCTCCTCGAGATCTCCCATTCCAATAAACTTAGGAGACTTCAATTTCAAAAATTGTTTTAATAAACCTTAGATATGACACTTACCACCCGCTTGCTATTGAACTTATCTTTCTAACAAAGCTCCCACGTTCACAAATTCTTGAGAATCCCCTCCATTTGAGGATCCATTCTAGAAGTTGATTCAGTCGACCTCTTCATTTTGTCCTACAAGCTTCTACACATTGGCAATTCAATGTGACGTCAACTAGCTAATAAGTAACATTCATTACTATTATCATAGCATAAGTAACTTATGTGCAATGCGACTACTTGCTTCTCATAGAGCAATAAGTAACGAGTTGTTACTAACATCATAGAATGAGTAATATCCATCACTAGTATAAGTAACATACATTACTTGTTTTTTTTTTTTTCAAAAGCAAGACAAACACATGCACTTAACATTTTAGACAAATGTGTTCACCCTATTCGCCTCCACTATTAGTGCACCTTATCACTCCAAGTCATAACTTAAAGCTCTTCCCTTGTTCTGTGCATAGTTTAGTTCATTCCTACCTCTTTTGTCATCCCAAAAGCCTATTGGGAGCAGCTTCTTGTCCAGACACTTTGGCCTCGAAAACCACTCCTCGCCCTCATTAGACCAGGTCATTACAGGCCCACCAGTTTCCACCCGGTTCATCCCTAAACGGCATACTTACTAGAGGGGATTAAGCTTTGATATCATAGAACTAGGCTATGACGTCCCAATACACCACCTTACTAAAGCAAGTTATTTAATATTTTTGTTTATTACACAAGCAAAAGTGAGCATGAGAATCAAACCACCATAATAGCAAAATGGATGAATACAATAGTGGAACGGGCAACAAGCTTTGATTTCATTATCTTATTTATACATATGGGTGATTAACAAGGCTACATTGGGAGGTCAAAAAGGTGTCTACTCCCATCAGTTATCCACACAAGCAACATAAAGAGCCTAAGGCTATCAACATCACCTATCACTAGCTATACAATCCGATCCCATAAAGTGACAACTATGTCTCTAGAAATGGTTCCCTGCCTCCAACCTATCTCTTCTACTCCATACCACCCACATAGGCTTCTCTAAGGATTTGTAAAAACAACAAGAGTGAGCTGCTTAATAAGGGAAATAACAAACTCATAAGCCACTCAATCTAATTGTATTTTGATTCATAGGACATGACTAATATTCAAGCAAGCAAGCACACAAGTATGAGCACAAGATATACCTTAAACCATTTACAATCACACAAGTAATGCCAGCATGTATTTACGTAACATAAACAATACAAGACCTATGATATCACTCTAATCCAAATATAAGATACATATACATGACTGTCGTGACCCGATCTTGCTGCTTGATCCTTTTTTTAGAGGAGAGGAAAGGGGAAAAAACAGATTTAGGGGTACTTGACCACGAAAGTTCCCTCATGATTCTCAACCACAGGGATGTCATCACTTCATCCTCGGGATGAACCTCTTGTGAGTTCCCTTTATGAGGTTGCGAGTTCTTCTAAACTCGTACCCTGCGTGATAGCAGAGTGTCGCAACCCATACCCACACGAGCAACTCACCTCAAGAGAGGACATCGGATGTGGATATCAAATTTAAGGGTACGTTTACCCATGGTAGCCCTCCCTCTGATACTCCTCTCTAAAGATGACATCACTTCATCTGTTATGAATTTTGCACATACAAGTATACTAAACCATGGTGAGCCTTATCGAGACTCATCCCCACACGGCGGGTTTTTTTATACGGTCTAATTATTTATGATAACCTAAAAATAAGACAGGAATCGCTACTGCCTTGTTTTTGGAGATTGGCTAGAAACCCAATCGAAGGTCGAGAGTGTTCCTTTGATTCCTACACAACCGAATATCTATGTCTAGGAACTTAGGTTATGCCAATATTTCTATTATCGCTTTTTCGGTACCTAAATAGTATGTTATGTTTACCTAATGTGTCCATGCATTTCTTCTTATATTTTCGAGATTATTAGTCTTAAACTAAGTGATCATGTATGGTTGGCTGTTTTCATGTTATTCTATTTCTAAAGAAGATGAAAGGAAACACCCAATTGAATTGAAAATTGTGAAGTAGTAAGTAAAAAATCAAGGAAAGTTGTAAATCTATCATGCAATTTTAGAAAATATAAAAGAAAAATACAATTGAAAATGATAAGAGGAAAATAGGACCCACAACTCATCAAGCTTTTATACAAATGATGAGAACCTAAGACATATGTTAAGGATGAATGGTATAGAATAATGGTGGGAATGGACATCGGCCTCTACCATCTTCATGTCATCTCCATCTTCAAGGTGTTAATCTAGATCTAATTTAGGAAATCTATAACTAGGTATGTACAATGAAAAGAAACATGTATACATGTCAAAATAAACAAAATCACAACATCATACTAAAATCAATCTCTTAAAGGGAGTTCAATTCAAAAAGAATATTTTGGCCTCGAGGTCAACCTTTGTAGTTCACACACAGGTCCCTCTAAGACACCTACCCAATCTATTTTTGTGACTTATAATCATTATTGACTAATTGTGTTCTCGCATGTCCAATAACATTTGTAAGTCCCTAATGAGGTGCTTTATGTGATCTCAAGATTTCCCTTGATGTCATGCATCGACCTTACCATTCATCTAGAAATCACATGCATTTGTGAGCATTAAACATGCATGCGGGTCTTTTAGACCTTATTTCTCTATCAATCAAACAAATGAGTGAGTCGTTGGTGGATCACTTATTACCAAAGGCATGCGCCAATCGCAAACACAAGCATTTTTAAATGAATGACTCGATTGTATACATAGAGAGTATATGTGATATCAAAGACATATTTTTGAAAATCATCCACAAAATGTTTTGAGACAAAGTGAATATCTCTGCTATAAAAGGCATTCAATTACCAAGGCTAGCCCAGAGTCTCATAAATGCACTCACAAGCATTGCAGGCATTTTGAATACAATTCAAACTGTGACTTTCCACAATGGCAAATCAAGATTCAAGAAGGTTTGAAAATATTTCGAAAAAAGAAATATCTAGGCTATAGAACACAATCAATTGCCAAGGCTAGCTCGGAGCTCGCCTAAATGCACTCACAAGTATCACAGGCATTTTGAATATGGTACAAACCATGACTCTTCCTTAAGTCCAATAAAGCTTTGGAAAAGAATTTCTCAATAAATAGCTTTCAAAAACATCATATGTACCAAAGTATTTTAAATTTGATTTGAAAATAAGACTTGTCGAAAATCATGTAACAATGAATATCAAGGTATTTAAAGCGACTTTTATGAAGATGGAATGACCTAAGTTCATGCACAAACAATTATCATCAAGCTCATGTCAGGAAATTTCAGAATAAGCATGTAAAGACAGCAAAATTAGGTAATGCCTAATGACAATTTGGCGATGAAAAAAATTCTCTATCATACATGACACAATAACGAACAAATTTTGTGAAAAGAAAAAACTCATAAACGAGCTACACATAATTTTACAAAAATCAGACAACAACATGTTAGAAAATTGTCAAAACAACGGGGCATTCAGTCAATATCATGAGGATTTTTCATATCAAAACAAGTCTAAAAATCACCATATTTTCACACAACATAACCGATATAATGACAAGCAAGTTTCTTTAAGGAATCAAGCATAAAATTCTTATAGAACAAAATAGAACAAAAATTTCAAAAGTCTATCCAAATAGGGGTTAGAACAGGGGTGTGAATTTGATCTCATGTCTAGATTCAAATCTAGTTTTAAAGAAAAATAGAAAGTGGTGCAAAAGATAAGCAATCTATATAAAATTAGTGGCATTGGAAACCTCTAAGTGTACCTTATGACTTCTTAAGAGGGCTTGAGTCCAAACTAGGTCAATTTGATACTCTAAGATCGAGATCTTTAAAAGTGTGCATATATTAATTGTTAAAAACCATAACACAAACATGTATTAATAAATCTCAAAACTGTTCAAGTAATGCACAAATAGCATGAAAAAAATCTCATGCGACTTAAAATTGGATGCAATAAACAATTGGGGTGATCATCTAATCCTAAGTCGGCATGAGAAATTGTCATACAATTCGATGATAATACGAGATGACTCAAGATTCATAATGAAATAGTTGAGGATTTCTTGGTGAATGTGCGCTTTTGTGGCACAAATTTAACATGTAATGTCACTCAAATGCAATTACGTGAACATGTACTAAAACCTTGTAACATGTAGCTTAAGTGTTAAGAAGATATTATTGCAATATTTGATCTTTAAAAGACCCAAACAAGGATAATAAGATAGATATATATATGGTAAGGTTTCGTTCTAATCCCAACATCACAAAGAAAGCATGATTTCTATTATCTAAAGACTTTCAAAAATCTAATGAAAAATCTCACATATAGAACATATGATGAGGAGTATTTTTTGTTGAGAGTCCAAGAGCTAGATGAAATCACATGAGTCAAGGCAAAAATGGTAAAACATACATGCATATCTAAGTTATATGTTATTACAGCATATTTTTACATTAACTCATGCAATTGACACACTAGACAATATCAAAACTTTGCAAATCGTGCATCAAGTAAACATATGCAGTAGGTGTTTTATATTTCATGAAAGATTTGAGATCAAACATACTTTTTTATGGACTCAATTTTACCCAAGTGCAATTCGGAATAGTGTAGGGCAAATAATCTTATATTCAAATCTACGTGATCTTGACTTAGTTAAACACATCCAAAAATTCCGAAAAAAAAAATTACAGGGCATTCTCCACACAATTACGAACAACTTTCATGAGGAAAGTTCATCTAGAAATCAAAACATAGATTAATACAAAAATCAAAAAATCAAAAATTAACACAGAGCAGAGTGATCTAGGCTCAAATTTGAGTGGCTTTGACCTAGCTAATTATGTCTAAAAAAAATAGGGAACATACACCACACAATAAAAAATAACTTTCATGAAGGAAAGTTATCAACACATAAAACTATTCAAAATTAGCAAAAACAGAAGGCGGAATAGGAATAGATTGAAAATTATCCTAAACTATTGTAGAATCGTTTATATTCTAAGGTATTTTTCAAAGGTCAAACGTCGCTTGATCAGAACATGCGACCTATCAATTCAAAGCTGGTGATGTGCATTATCAAAGTTTAAAGGGACTTGAACTCAAATAAAGTCGTTTCGAATCTCATTTTGACCAAAATCATAAGCCTATTACAAAACCACGAAAATGTAGATTAAGGCCAAATCAAGTTCAATCATCCATATCATTCAAAATCAATTAAGCATGAAAATCAACATCCAAATCCTTTGACCTAACATCTAAACATAGCATATTTTTCTAAAATTGAACCCTAGCCCCAACTAGTTACTTCAGTCTCGCTTTAAGGGTTCTAGATTGAGATTGTTACCTTTTGATGCAATTTTGTCAATTTTGGTTGCAATCGATCGAAACTTTCACCGGAACTTCGATCAAACTCTAAGGATCAAATCTGAATGGTAAGGATCAACTTCGAACCGGTTGGATTGTCGACTTGGATCCATACCGAACCGATCCAAATGGACCGGAAGGTGTGGTCGTCGGGGGCTAAATCGGCGACCAATAGCTCACCGACATGAGGTTGATGGTGGTAGATTGGTAAGAACTGGTTCGGTGTAGAGAGAAAAGAGAGGAGAGAGAAAGATGGTTAACCTGGAAAACAGAGAGAATAAAGAGAGAAAGAGATCTAGTAGAGAGAGGAAATTTCATGCACAATGAGCCCCCCTCCAAAACGAAGGGAAAATTGGACTTATATATTACCCCGAGTTATGTAATTTTATCCGTTAGTTCAATCCGATGATCAAAATTTCAATCCAACAATTAAAATTTGGTTTCGAAAATTGGATTATGATCTTGAGGTCTCGGGTAACCTATCCAATAGGTTTAATTTGTAAAAACCCAAGCCAAAATCGAGAATTGCGTCAAAACGTTCAATTAGGGGTTAATTTGCAATTTGATGAAATTCAAGGCAATTTGAAAAATTTCGAAAAATAGAAGGTGCATAAGTGAAATTGACATTGAGAGAATCCCAAAACTAGCTATCCGGGGTTAGGAACTGGCCGACAAGGGGCTAAACTAGCCATCCTCGTCAGCGGCTGGTCTGACTGGTCAAATTGGTTTGGTCTAGTTTGGCTTGTTTTTGACTGGTTTGGTCCAATTTTGACCATTTCGCACATTTCGGATCCTTGTGGATTCAAATTTATGCAATTTGGTACATAAAGGAGAAATTTATCCTATTTAAGAAGAAATTGGCCGATTAAGATTCAATTAAGATAATCAAACCTTATGAATGTGATCTAGATGTCTTTTATTGACCTAATTGAATGATTATTATAAAAGACAATGGATCAAAATCATGAGTGCTTTGAATTGAACTTAAAGGGCTAAAATAGCCAAATTTGCAATTCAATGGACAAAATTACAAATTAACTAAAATTGAATTCAATTGTCACAATTGCCTATCTAATGACCTACCCATATGTCAGATTACTTATTGCATTTAAATTGACCTTGAATTGAAGTGCTCAAGCTTATGTCAAAAATGAGTCTAGGCTTAATATTAAAATTGGATCTTGATTTATGAAATTAAGTCATAACCATGAATGGATCGATTCCAATTTTGTCAATTGAAGCTTAATTGCTTGACTTTCTTATGTTTAGAAGGATAAAATTCTTCAAATTGATAAGTTCTTATATGAATTTCCCAAAATCGATTTTGAATTTTGACCTATCTTAAGAAAACGAGTGAAGAACAATCGCCACTTAGCAATTCATGAAGGATCAATTTTGGTCCTCTAATTAGGGCTGAAAAAGGCAATTCACATTTTGAAATTCGCGAAATTGAATGCATGAGTGGATTTAAAATAGCCCCAAAATCAAATGTCGAAGAAGGAATTACACCTAATTATAATTAAAATAAAATTAATTTTATTTTTGGTCGATTTAGAACCTAAAATCTATTAAAAGAAATATATTTGTGAATTTTTTATTTGTTTCAAATTTTTTAGTTAAAGATTTAACCAAAAGTCAACTATTTATTTGATTTTTCCTAAAAAATTAATTTTTTTGGTCAAATATTTGAATTTTTTAGAAACTAATTTGATAAAAGTAAAATTAAAGCTAAATAGTATCTTTTTGGGTAAAAAATTAAATTTTGATAAGGGGTTGACTCTTGGTCAAAGGGATGACCAAAAAGTCAACTCAAATGTCAATTATTTGACTTTTCGGGTTTTTCTTGAAAATGAATGAAAAACTTGCTTAAAAATGACAAAGTAAAAGAAAGAAATGAGCGACATTTTTTGGTCGAGAAATGTGTTCCATCGTAATCAGAAACTCTAATCTTTTTTTTTTTTTTAACTTTTAATGATATATCGACTAAAAATCAAGTGTCAACTATAGCCATGATTGCTACACACATCATTTCATGCATAATCCAATCACAGAACCATAAATAAAGTAAGTCATATACCATTAATTTAGCAAAGGTAACAACACCGATACATTATTAATAAGGCATGGCACACCTTATCAATTGATCAATGCATAATGCATTCATGCATTTTCGGCACCACGCATAGGATGTCATGTAATCATACGGTCCACCTTTGAGTTGGATTTACATTGGGTTGCTAGCTGGTCCACACGAGTCACTTCTAGGTCGCTAGCTAGACTTCCATGGGAAGCTAGCCATGGACATCTCATTTCGAGGCATCTTAGTATCACTCAACCGAGGCATCTAAGGGTTGCTGGCCTTGGGCATCCCGACTCCCTCGGGGCATCATCCGATCGCTAGCAAGTTGAATATCTTTTATACTCATTTCATTTCAAATAGTTCACACTTCCCCACCTTGAATTAATCACACCATAATAGTATATCTAGCACTCATAGAATTCACAATTACACATGGAGCCAATTCTCACAGCATTCACGAGTATAGCAAGTCACTAGTCAACTTTCATGCCACATAAGGTTTAAATTCCAAAATATGTGTTCACATTATACCTCATATTTCCACAAGTAATTTCCACAAGTAAATGATATTAGATTAAGACCAAATGCACACCAGTAGGTAGCCAAATAAATGTAATTTCTACCATCAATAGACCACAAATTAAGATTCCATTATCTTCCTATAAATATATTCGAACCAAAGGATAGAACCGACCAGAATTGAGCAGTCATGGAAATTGAAGCCAAAACCATAGTTAAATAACTCGAAAAATTCTAAAATTTTAATATCTTATAGAAAAGACCTTAACAAAAAAATCTCATGAGAAAAATAAGTACAAATTTTTTTTAAAGAGCAGCAAATTGCACGTAGTCATGCAAAATCTGGTGCATTAGAACAGAGTAAGTAATCCTAAAATTATACTTATCTCACAACCCTAAACATGTCAAAACATCTTGAATTTTGCATATGTTATAGATCATAATGTCCTCTACAACTTCTATGAAGTAAGCAAGTCCAGAATCTAAAAGGAAACTTTTATAGAAATTCAAAAAGTTAAATGGGGTCACTATTCCTACTGCCATGGACAGATCAAGCACAGTAAAAGAGAAGTCCATCGTATTGTCCATATAATCTTAAAAATTTCCAAAATTAAAATATGTTATACTTCAAGTTATCTAGTACAACTTTCATGAAAGAAGTCTCCTCAAATCCAAACCACAAGAAACTCAACAAAATAAAAAACCCGAGAATTCCAACAACTCTAGTTTCTGAAAATCCAAACTGAGGCTCCAAATGGCTTATTATTTTGAACCACACACGTACACAGCCCAAGAATACACCAAGACTAGACATTATAGATCACATGTGACATAGGTCTTCAATCATAGATCATAGAAAACTTCAACAAGTTGAGTACAAGCACCAGAATTCACATGCAACACAATTTGGGCTACAACAACAACATGCATGTCCCTTGTTCCTTTAAATCCTACTACCACGGCATCTTAGCAACCATTCTTACCATCACAGCATACATGCAAGGCCATAAACACAAACAAACACCAAGAATAGCAACAATCTTATCTATTATACAAAATCAAGCCTTAAAGAGATTAAAGGGCTTAGGAGAATGTTGTTTCTCCTTGCCTCGCTTCCTTGATCAGGCTGGCTGTTTCTCTTTAGCTTATCGGCTATTCGTCCAAGCTAAACCAAAGTTTATAGCTTGGAGAAGATGAGAAGAGGTGTGGCTAGGAAAGAGAGAGTGAGAGAGAGCTCGATGAGAGAGAGGGTCGGGTGAGAGGGTGACATTCAGGAGAGAGATGAGAGAAAGAGAGTCAAGAGAAATTGAGAGGGAAATGAGAGAGATGGATGGAAAAATGAGGGGGTCGGCCAAGGAAATAAGAGGGAAGAGAGAGAGAAGTCATGATGAGTAGTCTTGGGGAGGTGAACTTGCATGAAATAGGATTGCGCCACGTAGCTAGGGAGAAGAGAGAAGAGGGGGAGAGGAGGGGCGGCAGTCTGGCATGAGAAGGAAGGATGGAGAGAGAGAGAGAGAGAGAGAGAGAGAGAGAGAGAGAGAGAGAGAGAGAGAGAATTGAGTACTACGCCCATGACTCTTTTAAAAATAAAATAGCATTAAATTTCTTAGCTAATATACGGTCCAAGACCATTGTTCTAAAGTTCTGTAGTTTTTTTTTTTGGTCGGTAAAGTTCTGTAGTTAACTAAATTCTAATTTGTGCCCATCGGCATCACTTCATTATCAATACTTAAATTACTGATTTGGTGAATGGAAATTGGGATGTCACACAAGCCTAGCCTCAATGAAATCAGGCCCAAATGCTAGTGAGTTGGGTGCAAGAGCAAGGAATCAAGGTATGGCCTTGGAGTACTCAAGCACGAGCATTGGAGTCTTGGATCTAGGCTCAAACTCGATGGACCTAAACTCAAATGCTAGTTAAATTGGGTTTGGGAACCATGTACTTGGTCTTGGTTGTCACAGACCTAGGCAAGGGTGTCGAGGTCCTAGGCATGGCCACCAAGACTCGGGCTCATGTATTGGGGTTTCAAGCCTAGGCTCAAAAGAGGCTAGCCTCTTTGCACCTAGGCTTGGCCATGATAGCCTCTATTGCAAAAGATAAGGGCAAATAATAAAATAAACAGAAAATTGGACATCATAGTTACGTGGGTTGATTGGTAGAACCTAATACATGAGAAGAGCATATTGAATTCTCAAGCAACATAATAGATATTATGTTATGTTCGAGTCATTCATATACTCTCAGTACTTCATAAATCCCAATTATACTCAACTCACACAATATTTTGTCTTCATGATAACTTTCAAAATAATCTCTCAATTATATAAAAAAAAAATCATAAATTTTACCACAAGATTCATCGGTTGCCGTACTTTGGATTGCTTCATGATGTAATTCATGAAGAAGCAGCCTTTTGAATGCTCTTCACAACAAAGACACTTCTTATATAGAAAAGAATTCAATCAAAAAAATGAAATCTCTATTAAGAGTCCTAGTCAAGCTAGGAAATCACTATAATTTGGAGACCTACGTGAATGAAGAGAATTCCCTTTCCAGACTCAAACTCAAGACATATCTCAACATCAAGCATGGGCGTTGGTATTCCCATACCTAGGGGTAAAGTCCTCATGCCCAAGCGTCGAGGTCTTTGATATAATTGCCAATGTATGGTCATATTTTGGGAATTTTTCTGATTCTTAGAAGAGCAAAGTATTTTTCTGAATTTTTGCATAAGTTTTCGGTTGACTCATTTTTCTAAATAATTCAAATGCCAAAAAATGAGGAAAATTTCCATCCAACAGACAGCTTGAATGTTAACCAAGGAGCGACAAATGGAAAATCATTTGTATGGCTGTACTCTGTACTAGTCCTTCCCATGCACCTCGTACCTTGATGGGCTTGACAGGTTGGTTGGTGTGAAGACCAATTATGATGGGCTTAAGAAATAATGCTAATCTATAAAAGTCCAACCCTATGTCCTCTCTAATAAATTTTGAAGAATAAGGTTGTCGCGACCTAAATTTCGGATGCACCACCTAAAACTAGGTTAATAGATTACTAAGCCTTTAAACTTAGCTCGGGCTCTCCCAAGCCCATATCAATTTACGACTTAAGGTTCAAATATTTAACATGCAAAATGTTCTTAACTAGGAGTCGCCACTAATCGATTTAAGGTAGATCGATTAGACACCTAAGTAAAATAACGAGACAATTATTTTACTTCTACAAACTAGAGACTAAGGGTACGGGGACTTGGTTACACTAAACTTCTCTAATGCACTTTCGGTACCATTTCTTTTAAATTTTCAAAAGTGTTTTTACAAGCAGCTTGGATTTATTTTAAGCTAAATTAATATCATGCAATGGGATAATCACACAAATGCTCAATCATTATTAAACATTCAACAAATAAATTACATCACACAAAACAAATATTTTTTGGGTTTTCTTGAAAATTAGAATTCTTTTACAAAAGTGCATTTTTTAACTAAGTGACTTAATCTTATTAATATGAAAATTCTAATTAAATGGGCCTATTATGCAAACTAATTATTATGCACCTCATGACCTAACTTCACTAATGAACATATTCTGATTAAATGATCCTATTATGCAAACTAGTTAACATGCACCTAGTATTTTTGTTTTTTTTTTATATTGAAATTCAGAATTAATAAAAGCCCTAATTAAACTATCTAAAAAGGGATAATTTTTTATTTATTCATGGGATTAATTTGACTTAAACCCTATCCTATCTTAGAAATTTTTTTTTTTTGGGAAAAATGAGATAATTAAAACGTGCGAACATTATCTAAAACCCTAAAAAAAATTATTTAGGTCAAACGCTAACTTATTTCTAAAAATGCAATCCTAAAAATTTAATCCCTAAATAATTCTAATTTACTAAACCTACATGTCTGATTTATTAAATGCTCATGCAGATTTTTGATTTTTTGATTTTTTTTTAGTTTTTTTAAGATAATTAATTATTAAATAAATATTAAATCTAAACTATCAACAAAATCAACAAATAAATGATTAAACTAATTGAAAAAATAACCCGTTGTCTAACATGTCAAATTAACGATTATTCTAACCCTAATCATCACGACAAAGAGTTCAAAATAATTAAAAATCTGATTCGAAGTCTTACAGATCAAATTAATAATTATAATGATTTAACAATTAAAATTCTACCAAAAAGCCCAAAAATTAATATAATTAAAAAAAATGACCAATGTCTCTCGGATAAAATTAATAATCATAATAATTCTGGACAAAAAATTTATTAACATCAAATATTACAACCTAAATAGATAAACTTTAAAAAAAAAAAAAAAAAAGCAAAAAATGAGATAACATAAAATAAAGTAAAATAAATAAAAAAGAAAAGGCTAAACTACCTAAAAGGGGAAACGACAAAGGACGGCGCCGGGTAGTCGTTGACCGATCGTTGGAGCTCTAGCGGAGAGCGGCTGCACAGTGGACGGCAGCAGGCTCGAGCTTGGGCAAGTGGTGGCGCATTCATCGGGTGAGGAGGACCGATACGGACTAAGGTGCGGCAGCAGGGAGGCGTGGGCGTCGCGAGCAGCAGTCAAGTCGCGGGTCGGCGCAGTGGAGCAGAGGGGGCTGCGGTCGGCTCGGGAGATGGACATCAAGAGGGTCTCGGGGGCGCAACGACCAACGGGCGAGAGGTGAGCGTGGGTCGTTGAGCATCGGCGAGAAGCATAATGCTGGGTTGATTATAGACAGGGCAGAGGCAGCGACGAGCACTCAAGAGAAAGCTGGTGAGTTGCGGCCGGGGGCTGGTGGCTCAGCTGCCGACGGGTTCGGCAGTAGAAGCCTCACGAGGAAGAAGAAGAACTTTCTTCTTTTCTCTTTTTATACTTTTTTTCTCTCTCTCCTCTATTCACTCTCACATCCCCTCGCAGGTCTTCTCTTCCTGCTCCCTCTCTGCAAACTTTTGGCTGACTTTTCTTTTTTGTCAGAGAGGGAAAAGAGGAAATGCTTTTCTCTTTGCCCAAGATGGACGAAGACCTTTTTTCACACGTATTTTCTCTCGATTTTTTTTTTCTTTCGGATCCCCTTTCTTTTGACTTGACTCTTCCCTTTTGCAAAAGAATTTTTTTTTTCTATTCCATTTTGAGCTCAAAGAAACCGAAGGAAAAAACCCTCTCTCACGTTTCTATCATGGGCCGATCGATTCACTCTCGATCACACGTAGGCTTACCCGTGCGGCCTTAAGGTTTTATCCCTAAGCAGCCTTTCAACACTCGACTCGCAAGACTCGTATGTAGAGAGAGAAACTCTTAGAGAAAGAAGCTCTGGTTTTTGTATTGCTTGTGAATGAATTACAATGAGGGAGGAGACCCCTATATATACAAGTATAAGGCAAATCATATCCGTAGATCTCCTTTAGATCTAATGATGGAGATTGCACCTCCCCATCTACCAACTACCGGCATTTATTGCCAACTACCAGCTACTTGCATTTATATCGTATGCGTACAAATATAGTATCGCCCGCCCCTAGGAGAATACTCTACGTCTTGGGGACATAAGCCGAGGGTCATCAATGTGTCACACCCGTGCCATGGAAACCTCTTGGACATGCTTTCTTTCGGGCCGTGACATTCTCCCCCACCTAATCAGGTGACGCCCTTGTCGCGTCTTTAGCGTGAAAGGCTTCGATCTCTTTCTTGAATTGCCAAAGACTTTCCTTAGGCTCCCAACTGGCTTCACTCTCCGAAAGACCCTTCCATCGGATCAAATATTCACACTTGGCTGCGCAATACCTCTTTCGTATGACTCGATCCACGAGGTCTTTGCCCCAGCGGCGCTCGTTGTGACTCCCCTCGATCCGGGTCTTCCTCATCAACCTCAAAGGGTTTAAGCATACTTACATGGAAAACCGGATGCACCTTTAGTTTTGGTGATAGCTCCAGCTTGTATGCGACCTTTCCAACCCGTTGTAGCACCCGAAATGGCTCTTTGTAGTGACAGATCAATCCCTTGTGCACGTCCTTGTATCGAAGAACCACATGTAGCTTGGCCAACACTTGGTCTCCAACTTGGAACTTCACGTGCCGTCGCTTCTTATCCGCCCATTTCTTCATGCGCTTGGAGGCTTTGTATAGACATGCCCGTGCCAAGTCCACCTCTTCTTGCATGTTCTTGGCAAACTTGTACGTGGGCAGACTACTCCCCCGGTAACCCGAAGCAATTGTGTTTGGTTGTTGCCCAGTTGCAACCTCGAACGAATTTTGGCCGATCGACTCGCTCCATTGCAAGTTGTAAGAGAACTGGGCTACGTAAATCAACTTTGCCCAATTCACTTGTGTCGCACTCACATAGTGCCGAAGGTAGATCTCTAAGAGAGCATTGACCCGCTCCGTCTGACCGTCGATTTGGGGATGCAAACTCGTTGACATATTCAGCTCCAACCCCAACAGTCTGAACACTTCGGATCAGAAGTGTCCCGTGAAGCGAGGATCTCGATCGCTCACGATCGTTTGTGGCACTCCCCAATACTTTACCACATGCTTTATGAACAGTTTGGCCGCCTCCTCGGTCAGGCAATCCTTTGTCGCAGGCACAAAGGTTGCGTACTTTGAGAACCTGTCAACCACCACCATTAGAGTCCAGCACCCTTCGGACTTCGGCAGGTTGATGATGAAGTCCATGGAAATGCTTTCCCATGGACGAGTTGGGAAGTGGCTCCAACAAACCCAGCGACGACCGTTACTCTAGCTTATCTTGTCAGCACACCAAACAAGTCTTCACATACGCCTCCACGTCGTTTCGCATTTGTGGCCAATAGTACCAATCTTCGACGAGGGCCAACGTGCGGTGAATCCCTAGATGACCCGCCCATTTCGAGTCGTGGCACTCGCACAAGATATCCTTCCTTAGCTTCCTATAGAAAGGCATGTACAGCTGCCTTCCCTTGGTGTAGAGGAGCTCATCCTCACACCAAAACTGTCGGGTCTTACCTTCCTTGGCATACGCGATGAGAGCTTGGGCTCTTGGATCATGCTCCAAGGACAACTCAGTCGACTCACCATGTGGCTCATCAACTCTATCTTCCTACTTAGCGCATTCACCACGGAGTTGGCCTTCCCCGGCTTGTACTCCAGCACGTAGTTGAACTCCGCTAGGAAGTCTTGCCATCGAACTTGCTTCGGACTCAACTTCTTTTGGGTTTGGAAGTAACTCGTGGCCACGTTGTCCGTCCTCATGACGAACTTTGATCCCAAGATATAATGCCTCCACGTCCGAAGGTAATGGACCACCGCGGTCATCTCCTTCTCTTGAATGGTATACCAACGCTCGGTATCGTTTAACTTTCATGACTCGTACGCCATCAGATGGCTATCCTGCATAAGCACACCACCAATGGCAAAGTCTGAAGCGTCAATCTCTACCTCATAGGGCTTAGTGTGGTCGGGTAGCACCAACACTGGCTCCTCGGTCATGGCTTGCTTCAATCGGTCAAAGACTCTTTGGTATCTATTCGTCCACTCCCACGCCTTCTCTTTCTTCAGCAGGTCCGTGAGTGGCATAGTGATTCTTGAGTAGCTTCGGATGAACCGCCGGTAATAGTTGGTGAGGCCTAGTGACCTCAACGCTGGCACCTTCGTCGGTGGCTCCCATTCGACAATTGATTGGATATTGGCCTTGTTCATGTGCACTCGTCCACCCCCGACGATGTGCCCTAGGAACGGAACTTCCTTTTGGGCAAAGGCACACTTCTCGCACTTAACGTACAACTCGTTCTCGCACAATACTTGGAAGACTTGCCTTAGGTGTTTGACATGCTCCTCCAATGTTCGATTATAGACCACAATATCATCTAGGTAAACCACTACAAACCTATCTAGGAAAAGGTGGAGTACCTTCTTCATCATTGTGCAGAAAGTGGCCGGAGCGTTGGTTAAGCCGAACGGCATCACGAGGAACTCGTAGGATCCATACTACATCACGTAGGCTGTCTTTGGCTCGTCCCCTTCAGCGATCCGAACTTAGTAGTAGCTCGATCAAAGATCCAGCTTGGTAAACCAATGAGCTTTACCAAGTTGATCAAAGAGATCCACAATGAGAGGGATCGGGAATTTGTTCTTCACAATCAGCTTGTTCAGTGCGCGGTAGTTGATGCACATCTGGAGTGACCCATCGTGCTTCTTTTGAAATAGGACCGGTGCATCGAACGGAGCTTTGGACGACCATATGTAACCCGCGTCGAGCAACTCCTTGAGTTGCCTCTTCAACCCTTCCAACTCGGGCGGCGCCATATGGTAAGGTGCCATGACAAGCGATCGAGCGTCCGGTATTAGCTCGATTCAGTGATCCACCTCTCTCTTGGGTAGTAGTTTCTTCGGTGGCTCCAAAGGCATGACATCCTTGAACGAGTCGAGGACTTGGGCTGCTTCCGTTGGAACTTCCTTCCCTTCACCCTTGTTGTCTTCGATCTTCAAGGCCGCTAGGAAGGTCACTTCAGCCTTCCTTGCTCCTTTGGTGAGTCGTATGGCCGAGATCATCTTCCGATCACGATCCGACTCATGGTGGACTAGAATCACGCATTGAATATTCTTGTCCAACACACATATGCACTCGGCAAACGGGACTAAAAGCGCATGAATTCTATCTAAGAATTTGATCCCAATGACAATATCATAGTCATCAAGTGGAATTACCTCTAGAATTTATTTGCCTCCACGACCCGAGTTGTAGCTCCACGTCCCTTTCAACCCCGATCGCAGGGACTTCCTTCGAGCTCACCGTCTTGAGCCAATTGGCTCCCTTCTCAACCCGTAGGTTAAGTTTCTTCATAGCTTCCTTCGATATAAAGATGTCGGATGCTCTTGTGTCCATGAGCGCACTCATCGTGGTCACTCCAATCTTCACGTCTGTGAATATCAAGCCTTTGGGCTCCTTTGCCTTCTTGGACTTGATCGTGCTAAGGAGTCACAACGATCCCAGCCGTGCTTCCTCCCTAGGCTCATCTTCTTTGCAAAGAGCGACCAACTTGGCCTTGTTCGGGCAATCCCGCGCCATGTGTAGACCATCACAAAAGAAACAGCTATACGAGTGTACCTTCCTTTGTCCTCCACCACTTGGCCCCGCATGAGCCTTGTTTTGATTAGCCGGTGGTCTACCTCTGGTCGGGCGGTTATATCTTCCCCGATCTCCCCCACAAGTGGCTTTATCCCTTGGACGAGTGTCCGATTAGGATGTGGAAGGCGACGCCTTGTACTTCACGAGCGACTTAGTTACAGTCATGGCCGTAGTAAGATCTCCCACGTTGTACCACTTCAACTCTTGCTTTGTCCATGGCTTAAGACCGCCCATGAACTGGTGAAACGCCTCAACTTCATTCATCGAGGGGATTTGGAGTAGCAACTCTGAAAACCGCTTGATGTAGTCGTGCACACCACCTTTCTGCTCGAGACACTTCAGCTCATCACGAGCTTCCTCTTCCGCGTAAGTAGGGAAGTAGTTCCGTCGGAACTCCTCGACAAAACCACCCCAGGTTGTGATAGGATTCCCACACCTATCATCCGACCGACGACGCCACCACAAGAATGCACTATCAGCTAAATACATCAATGCAGTGTTTACCCGTGTTTGGTCATCGTTGATCCCAATGCCTGGAAGTACCGCTTCATGTACCACAGAAAGTTGTCCACATCCTTGGCCACCCGCGAGCCCCGGAATTCCTTCGGCTTCGGCGTGTCCACTCGTGAACCTTGCACCGTGATCACCACATTCACACGTGCAGCTTGTGCTTCAACGAGCTTACCCGTAAGCTCTGCAATCTCCGCGCGCATGGCTGCTATCGTGGCCTCCAAGGGTTCGCACCGTTGTGTGAGTTCCTCCTGTAGGGTCCCTAGCAACTCGTGACAGAGTTCTCCCATGCCGGTCTTGAGCTCTTACACTTCCGCAATCAGCTCCTCCCTTCCGATGTCAACTCCGTCCACAGTCTCATTCAAGTTGTCGACCGATCCATGGACATTGGAGACAAACAACTCTAGCTTCGCCATCCGATGCACAAGATCCCTCGTCGAATCCCTCGAACCACCACAGCTATTCTTCCCCTTGGCAACGCCTTTCTCGGTGTTTCGCCCACGATTAGCACCATCACCACCCATGGCGAGCACCTCATCAGATCGTGGATCAGCCATTGCACTTGCGCTTGGATCACAAATCAGCTCTGATACCAATTGTCATGGGCCGATCGATCCACTCTTGATCACACGTAGGCTTACCCATGCAGCCTTAAGGTTTTACCCCTAAGCAGTTTTTTAACACTCGACTCGCAAGACTCATATGTAGAGAGAGAAACTCTTAGAGAGAGAAGCTCTGGTTTTTGTATTGCTTGTGAATGAATTACAATGAGGGAGGAGACCCCTTTATATACAAGTATAAGGAAAATCATATCCGTAGATCTCCCTTAGATCTAACGGTGGATATTGCACCTCCCCATCTACCAACTACCGGCATTTATTGCCAACTACCAGCTACTCGCATTTATATCGTATGCGTACAAATACAGTATTGCCCGCTCCTAGGAGAATACTTTACGTCTCAGAGACATAAGCCGAGGGTCATCAATGTGTCACGCCCGTGCCATGGAAAATCTCTTGGACATGCTTTCTTTCGGGCCGTGACATTTCACTCTAAATTTTTTCGAATTCCCCCCATTTCTTGAAAAATGTAGAACTCTTTTATAGTGGTTCCAAACGGCTGCATTTTTATGGCATTTTCCAAGTTTCCATCTCTTGCCACATTAAATCAAATCTGTAAATTAGAGCATGATTTCACAATCAATTTGATCTTACTCAGATTTCTTCTATTTTGTAAACTTCTTGCCCATTATTCATTTGATTTTTAAATTGCTTCTACATTTAACAAAATCCGAATATCCATCAGAATTTTAATGCATAATCAATCAAATCATCTTCCTCCAATTTTTCATTTTTTTCTTTTATTTATTCAAATGCAATTTTTATTTTCCTTAATTCCTTAGATTTGCTAAAATTGGGTGTCAACAAAGGTCTTGTTTCGATACAAAAATTTATAAAAATTGGAGTTTATTTTACGATTGATTTGCAACCCAAGATCACTTTTCAAAGACCTGGCAAAGCTCATTGGGTGTCCAATCATTTGCTCCTGCCAATCTACTACACAAGCAAGCTTCGTTTCCTTCCCGTACATGGCCACTTCCAATGCCACCTCAACCTCTTCTTTCTTACCGGGTTATTGTATTGGAAGATATTAAAATTTACAGTTCGGTTTTCAATCACTTACAAAATTACAACCAAGGCGGACGCAAGACATTCTTCATTTCACTTCCTCTTTTATTATGTTGTTACATAAATAGATGGGAAACGGGTAGGCTTTCAGATATATAAAAGACCAGAAATCATCAGCCAAAAGTGGTGGCGGGGTGAATTAAGGGATGTAATTTGAATCAAAGGTTGGGAAATTGGCATTGTCGAAGGCATGAAGCTATGGACGGCCGTCCATCACAATGGGTTTGCATGAAGAAAGAATGGAAAAATTAGACTCAATAAAAAACAAATAGACAAAGCGTGCTCCAAGTACTTTCGGTCCTAACACTGAGGCAGATCAGGAGGAGGTGGAGGCAACGTCGACGATGGAGTCGGCCCGTTCTCGACAACAAAAGCCGTCGCCAGCCCCAGCGGCAAGTGGGCGTCCAGGTGGCAGTGCAATATCCACACACCTGTATAATGTACAAAAAAAAAAAAATTGAGATACAATAACCTTTTTTTTCGGGGTGATAAAATATAATTATATTCAGTATGTTATATTTTGAATTCATCATTGAAATGGTCTAAAGGATTTGTTGCACTGTCACTATCCTTCAACTCATTCCATCTAATGTACCAAACACATTCCTTTACCTACTTCCTCCCCTGAGAAACATCCATGCTTGCAAACACAAAAATGTAGAAGTTCAAGCCACATGATATCATATGTTACATGTGATTGTAGAATGCATATGGTTCACGAGTTAACTTAAAGATAATGATTAGATTGCCTGATGTTTCGTGGACTTTGTCCCTTCTATCTTGCTTAATTGCTCTGTGTTGGTTACACTTGCAAGTGATCGTTGATCATGTTTGGACTAAATCCTATATAATTACTCAATAAAGATTGCTATTTCTAGTCTTTTTTTTTTCCAAACACTAGTCAATCATACTCTTAAGAAACAATAAATTTTACTCAATATGGTATTTACTTTCATAGTTCATAATATGGAAGAGATAGAATAAAATTACCCGGATTATTTGCTTGGAATCTGATGGCAGCCCAACCTCCCACAGGCACGCCGACCGTGTTACGAATCACCGGGTTGAAGAGATTGTACTTTTTCGGATCCTTGACCGGGTCGAAATTCCCGAACCCTTGTCCCACCACATGAAAATTGTAGCCGTGCAAGTGCATGGGGTGATTCTCTGCGCCGATGACGGTCGTGTCCTGGAACACGATCTCGACCGTCGCGTTGTACTTCACTTGCTTCACCCTCGTGCTCTTGAGCGCAAACGACAATGCCGTGTTGTTGCTGTTGGCGGGGTTCGTGTAATCGAATTTCAGCGGCGGCTGGTCGGGGAAATCGGTGGTGTAGATCCCTTTCACGTTGGAGAAGTGCGCTTGCAAGAGGGACAGGCTCGTGGGGAATTGGAACGACGCGTTGTTCATGTTTGCGGACAACCGGAGGGTAGGGATGTTGGGGACGGCCCTGCAAGTGGCATTGGGTCCGCACGGGGAAACGCTCAATCCGACGGTCACGAGCATCTGCTCATCCAGCTTGGTCGGCACCGGAATCCAACTCGGGCTGCCCACGAGGCTGGTCAAGGAGGAGTAGAACTTGTGGGCCGTGGGGGTGTCGTTGAGGGCCGGCAAGAGAGGCATGATCGGGCTCGTGTAGGGCAGCTCGTCATACACGAGGATCCCGGTCGTCGTGGTGTTGTCTGGCGGCGGAGCATTCTGGGCGCTAGCGTATGGGCGGGCTGCCATGTAGTAGGCCCCCGGGGTCTGGTCTGTGGTGAGGAGCACATCGACCGTGTGGCCCGGGGCGAGGACGACGACGTCGGTGATGTAGGGATTAGTGTATGAAGCGTCGACAGCGACCACAGTGAACTTGTGATTGGCTATCTTGAAGAAAATTTGGTTATTGAGTGCAGCATTGATGATGCGAAGCATGTAGGTCTTTCCATGCACCACCTTTAGCTTGTAGGTATCTGCGCCGAGAAAAAAGAAAGTATCGAATATCAACAAACCAACAATAACCAAAGCAATAAAAAATATCGAATTTCCTCTGATTCAAGTTGAACTAATTCATTAAAAGAAAGCCATCGTTGTAATATGAAGGAAAAATCGCAGTATGTTGTTGTAATTGCTTACGCTTTTTGGAGCAAGGATAGAGATCTCCGGGCCGTCCATTGATGGTGAATGCATCTGAATTGTTAGTCGGCACGCCGAGCGCTTCTGCCTGCGTCTCCATATCGATCACATTTCCGTTCCACCACTCTCCTGCAGTACCCACGTAAATAATTTTACACCTTAAAGAGTATCTACAGTAAATGATTTTACCGGTTCTTGTAGATCCATTTAATGATATAAAAAGGCATTACTTAGATAAAAACTACTTTTTGGGATATATACATTAGAAATTTGGAGGAGAGGTATACCTAAGATGATAGGAAACTGTTTGTGAGGCGTGGGAAATGGGTAGCAACCCGACTTGGGGAGGATGATGAGAGCGCCGTAGACGGTGGCGCGGAGCAAGGAGAAGTGAGCGTGCCACCAAAGCGTGCCTTCCTGCTTAGTGATAGTAAATCTATAGGTATAACTATGTCCGGGACGTATGGGGCACTGCGTAATGTAGCTCGGCCCATCTGCCCAACCGCTCAATAGTTGAAATATCCCATGCCTACATGAATTGAGCTAAGTGTTATCATTAGCGACTTTAGGGGGGGGGGGGTGGGGTGGGGTGGGCAAATAATTAAAATAAACTACATTTCGCAAAGTAGCACTTGGCAAATTCATCAAGACAAACCTTTTCTTTCCTTCCCATTTTTGTAATTTTCATTTAATTTAAGCACATGTAGTGGCCAAATTCGTTGGGGAGGTGAGGTCTCATAGTCGCATGCCATCATCAATAATTGGTCAAACAGCAATTGCTTATTGCATCTCGTTTAACTATTTAAAACAGCTTGGATGGGCATGTAAGAAAACAACGAAGGAAAGAAAATCTCGTCGTTGTACCATGTAAAAGTCAAACTTCCTATGCGAATTTTAGTTTTTTTTTTTTTATGCAGTTCAATGGTCAGGATTAATCACCAGTGAATGGTGACGTTGTATGGGGACTTGTTGAGGACATGAACTACGAGGGTGTCGCCCTCCGTGACTCGAATCATCGGGCCTGGCAGAGTTCCGTTCACTGCCGTGATCACATGCTTCTGGCATAATTTACGCACCGTCACGTTTTCCACCTGAAACAGATCACGTTTTCCATGAAAACCACCGGACAAGACAGGAACATAAAACGGGCCCCGACGCCTAAAACCGTCGTCCGTTAAAGTACAAGTTGCGTACGGTCGGAAAAGCAGCACTAGAAGGAGGAAAGCACGTTACATTGAATGTGTGTTCCACAGTTGCAGCCGCAGCCATCGCAGACGTAGCTACAAGGGCAAAAGCCCACACGAGCAGAATCCGGGCTTGTCTTCCCATCGCTTGGCGCAAGCTTTTCAAAGGTCTTGGAATTTGCTTCGACGGTGCACGAAACACAGAGGACACGCCCGTATTTATACCGCAGTTCTGTTGTTAGGTTTCTTCCAGGGGGCGGGAAGCGCGCATCCTTATTTTATGTCAATCGGACTGTGGTGTGATCGTGAAGGCGATTTTCTCTCTACTTCTTTTTTCGGGAAGTATGATGTAATGCGGATCGTAGGACTTATTCTCAATGCCTCGCACGATTGCGTGAGGGACATTATATTAAATGAAGAAAGGATCCATGAGGGTAGGTTTTGCAAAGCGACAGCGCAAACTTCGCTGTCTAGCGGTTTAAATGGCTTCTATCACATGATAATAAATTAGAATATAGAAATATAAGCAAAGAAGATAGATGATTAAATGGATAAGGAGAGAAGCAACGAACTCATGTTATAATTTCTTGGCATAGCCGGCCCTTTGAATTGTTTAATTCAACTACGACTAAAGAACCTCCGAGTTTTAATTTTGTCATTCTGTTTTAGTTCATTCGAAGGTTCGGATGCAATAATTTGGTTAATTAAGCTGTTTCCTTTTCTTTCTTTCTTTTTTTTTTTTTATCGATTTTCTTGAATGGAGGATGAGATCTCATAGTGGCCTGGTGGATGTACAGATGTGGGAGCGATGTTGAAAAGTTGAGGCTTATCCCCCCACACACATTCCCATTTGGAGTTGGAGATTTCAATACGAGGATGATCACGACTATTGACAACCATTTTAAGGAAGAAATTATTTTGAAGGGATAATGATATGGGGTTCTCAGCTTTTTGTAATTTGGGACAATGTCGTTCCTTCAATTTTTCTTTTCTATATGTGCAATTGATTTATTGAACTATATGTTTGTTCCTGTTGGCCCCCCTCGAAAATCCAATGGATAAATAGGGTCATAGTCCTTTAGTGTCACAAAGCCCACATGGTAGAAACATGGCGCGTACATAGCAATCAAAAACTCAAATGGCACCACTCGATCAATAGCAAGGGTTGTAGACCCTTGCCAGTCAACTAAAGATGGCCTTGACCCTCCTTTGCCATCAATTGAGACAGTGGCGGTGATGGCAGCTAATTGTTTTAGCTAGCGAAACTGGCGACGGCTGGAGGCAAGCCAGGAGGCGACGGTATTAGAGCTTGATAGCATTTGAAGAGAATGGAGAAGAAGAGGAAAAACAAGGAAAAGAAAGGGAAAAATAGACCCCAACTATCCAAAATCATTGGTGCTTATGTTTTCATTAAATTTGGAAGTATCTCGTTTCAACTAACCTATTAGGGAAAAAGGATGCTAGAGGGGCTTCATTTTTGGCTTTTTCCTTCTTTACTTTTTGTCTTTTTTCTTTTTTTCTTTTTTCCCTTTTGGCCTTTCTCCAAATGTGGCCTCAAGCCACATCGGCATCACATGTGCTTGAAATTAGGGGTGAGCAGCGGTCTAGGGTTGACCCTGGACCGACCTGGAGCCATTATGGCCTGGCCCAACCCCGCTTGATCGTCCAGTTAAGGGGGGCCCGGTTAGTCGCTTAGTCGCATGGCCTTGGCCCAATTGGTTTTCTTAGTTAGTCGCATCATAAGAATTTTAGGTTTGGTCGTACTGACTAAACCAATGTATATTATATTATATTATTTATAATTCTTTTATATATTCAAATCTAAGTAAAATGTATATTATATTATATTATATTGAGATGTTCTATCAATAGTACTAATAGTAATTTCAATTTAAAACTTTTGTTGAGTAATAATTATGTGTCGTTTGTTTTGCTTTTAGGTGTTTAGAAGTTCAAGTAAATTAACAATATGTGAAGTTATATATTCATGGTTTATATTCAGTATTTTGAACTTTTTATGGTTTAATTGTATTTTACTAATGAATTTCGGTTGCATTTTGTTTTTTAATTTGTGTCAAATCGTAGAAGTTTTTGAAGAGTAGAATAATCTTTAATGCAGTTGCTACGGTGATTTGCTAGTTAAGTGGTGTGAAGCTCATTTTTTGGTTGAGTGGACTCTACATGATCAAATGAGGAAAACGTTTTTGCATATGGTGTTATGAATATTAAAGATAGATGATTACAATAACTTTCCATCTTGTTTCATATCTTAATGAGCGGTTAGTAGGTATTTTAAATTTCTATTATTGTGTTTGGTATTTATAGTTTAGTTGCACAATCAATGCATTGTCGATGAATGTGTAATTTGAATTTATAGGTTTGCTTTTTTAGGGAGTATAAAAAATAAGAACAAAAAAAATTTCAATCGGTTCCGGGTTAACCCGGGAACCGGACCGAACCCATTGGGTCGGTCCGGTCCTTGGGTCCCGTGCTCAATAGGGTCGGTCCTTGGTCCTAAAAATTGAGGACCGACCTTTATGCGGTTGGTCACAGGGTTAGGGGTGGCCCGGACCAACCCGGACCATGCTCACCCCTACTTGAAATATATTTAATAATGGGGCTTTACTAGCATAATAATCCTTCAACTAATATAGGTAACGGTTTATTATGGGCAACAAATTATTGAAAGAATGAACTCATAATAATTTATAATTATTTGTTATTTTATTTTTATGATCCAAAATACACTATTATTTTCATAGAATATTAAAAAATGTCACATAATCATTTATCTTTAAAATGCAAGTTAATATTTTTTTTTTCCTTTTTAGCATACTTGTCCCACTAAAAACCAAATGATGTATATTTTTTATAAAAAAATTCAATATTAATGATAAAAAACAGAGACGATAAATTAAAAAAAATGTTAATATAATATCTATTTCCCTCTCCCTTCTCTTTGTGATTTCCTCTCTTAGAAATGTCATCCAAGACCACCACAAGCGACCAATTGCCCTGCCGCTGCCGTGGTCGTTCGCCATGGCACAGCCGCGTGATCATCAAGCTCCATCGAGAGATGTAAGTCATAGGCCCACGAAAAGGATGGCAACCTAAATAAATATGTATTTTATAGTTGGTAGGAGGCTGTCATAGTAAGTTGCATTGAAAGCTCATGTAGATCATTGACCTTCCGTTAAATAAGAATAATGGAATACAGTTGTTCATTCATGATTGAAAGCACGCATGTATAAAAAAATATAGTGATGGATACATCGAATGGTCAATCAAAAGTTTAGCTAGGGAGTATCTTTCACTAATCTTGGCCCCAACCGAAAATATCTTCTACAAGTCCTCAAGCAAAACAAGAAAAAGAGGGGAAAGAATTGAAAAAAAGAAGAAGAGAAAGTACATTTTTTTTATTTTTTTTGTGAAGCCAAGCCGATCAAACACAAGAAGTTTTGAAGGTAAAATCACACAAAAGATTTACGTTGTTTACAAGTTGATGCAACATTTTTACGTTTTTTTATGATTGATGTAATTTATGTTCTTGGAAAGAGACTTTTCAAATTTCGATAACGATTAATAATTTCACAAGCAAGTTTTTTATTTTATTATTATTATTATTATTATTATTATTATTATTATTATTATTATTATTATTATTATTATTTTGAATCTCACAAAATTCAGACAATACTCACATTGTATAGAACTGCCGCTATAGACCAAGTCAGACTCAAACTCACCTTTATGGTCTTTGCACGCTTTACTGATGTGTCATTCTTTACCAAATCAAATCACAACTAGGCTTACTAAAGAAAAGAAGCTGAATATTCACAAGTTGACTTATACCTCAATTAAAATGACTCTTTGAATTAGAAAACATCTTCCCAGCGGGGTGAAAACCATGGGGAGCGAGTCAAATTCGGTTAATTTTTATCAAGATTTGGCCAAGACATTGGATGGCAAGGATAAATAGTTGGAAATGATGAAAGATCCAAGCAAGGTAGGTTGATGGAGAATGCAAAAAGCATAGTCCTGTTGAATCCATTGGTGAGGTGTTGATTGAAGTGACCAAAGAGAAAGATGTTGCAATATTGTGGGCAAAATTTATATGATGGAGGGTTTGAATGATTACTTGTATATGCTGAAAAATATCTTTTAATTCAGACTTGTTGAAGATACAAGATGAGTTTAGCAAATTCATTGTAGGTTTGAAGAATGTCAATGAAGCCTTTCTTGATGAGGAACAAGGCACAATGTTGGCAGAATCTTTATCAGATTCTTTTGAGTACTCTATCGATTCATTGATAAAGGGACTCCCTACAATTAAAAGATACATCCGGCTTTGTCTTCTTAGCATAGACCAAGATACCTAGCAGAGAATATGGCATAGACTTTGCTTATCCAAAATAGAGACAAATGTCAAGGATTTAGAGTTAGCCAATGGAAGAGCTACCCTAAATCGAGGTCCAATTTAGGAATCATGGATGTTATCACCGCAAAGAAGTAGGGCATTATTGGAGAGCTTGTTTGAATTACAAGGGTAAATGAGTTAAGGTGAAGTCTACAAGTGATCATAGTGTAGTTACCACAAAATTCAAACATGACTTGTGGTTTAAACTTGCACAAGACTAATCTACCAGCATAGTAGCCTATATCTAATCAATCGAAATGAAATCTTTAGGAGAAATTGATGAAAGGATATCTATTCAAATCCTAGATTTTCTTAGATTCATAGACATAGTTCAATTCCATGTGATCTTTTATTCACATTTTTTTTTCCACTAAGAACGTTTTCTAAATCTCTTAGACCTCTGAATTTGGAGCATCCTACTTCAATGCAATTCACAGGGTTGATATTTCATGATCAAGAGTGTAGTGTTACTTGTAATGTCAGTCCTTATATATCGTATTGACAATCAAAATATGATTGAAAGAAGAAATCTCTATTTGACAAGATTTCTTCTTATACCTATGAATTCTATTGAACCCATAAATAATACATTGGAAGAATCTTTTAGGTCTTCCAATATCAATAAGTTGATTATTTCGCTCCTTTATTTTCCAAAAGGAAAAAAGATCTCCGCAAGCTTTTTCCTCAGGAATCAAAGGCATGCGCGAAATCCAACAAACAAATTCAAAAATCGATTTTGTTTCAGAATCGTGAGCTTCATAGCTCTGACCGAAAGGAGTCACTTTTTTGTGATTGCGTGCACTTCATTGCATTCGCGTCAAGTTTTTCATGCTATTTCAGGTACATGTGTAGAAAATCTAGATGATTAAATTAATGGTGATGCGTCCTTCCAAGGTTGAAACCTTCAAGATGAACTGTTTTAAGGTTTTCCTAGTATTTTCCACGAAATTAGGTACCCGAAAAGAAAAGACAACCAGTTAGACTAGAAATACTCTTTGTTTGCTACGACATTTGCGTATATATTTAAACATGAATTTTTCCACTTGCCTTGCCTTGGGCTCGAAGGTTTACTTCTAATCTTGCATGGACCCGGTTAACGATATATATTTTGGGTCTGCATTCATTGGTGGGACATTGAGTAATCACCAAGATAATAAGAAAAACGAGTTATCAAGAGCGTCACTTGTTTTTTTCTTCGAGACTTCATGACTTCCTCTTAGTCTTTTTTTTTTTTTTTTTTTTTTTTTTTTTTTTTTTTTTTTTTTTGTATATATACCACAAAATACCCTAAATTATAACCATCACGACATAAGTATCCGGAACTTTTTTTGTGTCAAACCTCAAACTTGCCTATTGTGGCATAAATACCTCAATTTTTTTTTTTTTTTGGTATCATAAAAAGCTCCAAATTTATACCAATGTGACTAGTATGCCTTGGATAACACTGAAATAAATGGTATAGAATGTGCAAAAGTTGGGGATATTTATATTAGAGTGGGCAAATTTAGGGCTTTTGGCAACACAAAATAAAGTTTTGGCACAATGGATGTAATTTTGGTTTTTTGTGATATATATTTTTCTTTTGAATTGCTTGACTTTGTTCACTTTTTTGGGACCTTCGTGATTTCGGTACACATTTATATTTAAACTCCCCACGTACTCACGCCGCATTCATTCCCACTCTTTTCCTTCTCAGTTTGTCGTCTTCAGCTAATTAATGTTACCATCCGGCCAAGGTCAGAATGAGTTTGACTTTTGAGTGCCCCCTACTTTATATCAGCTAAGAGAGCAATATGGAGATAATTCACCGTAAAGAGATGTATATGTCTCCATGTCTCCGTGGTCTCTACAAGCAAATGGTGAATTCCCAGGGGATCCTTCGGTCGCGTATACACAACAATTATCACGACAAATCAGGCTTGTAATTTTTATGGTGTCCCTCAGAAAAGTACGTCGTCGTGATTTTTGAAGCCGAAACCTCGACCAAGAAAGGCAGGCACGCCTGCCCCTCGAACTAAGTCGTTTTGCGGATGTTGTATCTGACTTAAATGATGCTGTTTAGGAGCATTAGATTTGGTCCTGGGTCAGAACTTATCACTCTCTGCCCGAGTATGAAGTTGGCTCGGTGCATTCGGACAGAGACTGCTTGCGAGCAAAAGTCACTTTTTGCGCAATTGCACTCGTTTCTTCTCTTCCCCCCTGCTCCGGCATGATAAGTCAAAGCGTATCGGTTGCCTCTGGACGGACTAAATTATATTACGGCCTAAAATCTCGCAGATCCATCTAATCTAAATCTTCAGTGTGGACTAAAAAAAAACGCAGATTTGACATGAAGTTGCATTACCATTGATTTCTCGAAACCCACTTCTGCAATTAATAGAATAATACCATACAAGAGTCTAATATAAAATGGAAAAACTATTTAATGAATCCAGTACATATACTAAACTGAATCCAAACTGTCAAGTATGATAATATCCTATAAAGAAATCTACATAAAATCCACAAAGGGTTCATCATTTCCATTGGTTTAAATCCAGTTTAGTATATGTACTACACCCATTCAATAATTTTTCTATGAAATGAGTAAAACGAAAGAAATTGTTCGATTTGAAGACGCCAGGTGTGAGTTGTTCATTTCATACCGAACCTAAATAACTTAACCCCCGGAGCACTCACGAATGCAGGAGGGCCGGGGGAGGCCTGGTCCCTCTGCAGAAAAAGGTAAAAGCAAAGCCCACCCATACAGTTTGGGTATAAGGTATTATGACAAGCCCAAATGAACTTTCCTAACGTGACATCGGCCCTCCAAGCCACTCTCTCGCTCCTCCTGTCTCTCCCACTCTCTTCTTTTCCTTCTTTTATAAGTTCAAAGGGAAGGAGGGGCGATAAGCGCAAGTGACACCCGTCGAGCATTGTCATAATGGTATCACACCCGTTATCGTACATTTGGTTTGAGCCGTTATTACTTCTTCACCACTCACAAAAGTTCCAAGATGAGCAAGCTTATCACCACAGCCCACTAGAATACTAGCGATCAGAAAATGTACGCAAGCAAGGTATGACGCGGTTGAACCAACACAACATAAGCCATCCAAAGATTTGCTAACGATGTAGATTGAATTCTTGATCTTGTAAACAATAGGTGACCATTTTAACTCGTGGCCAATCCTATTTTGTCTCTCCCTCTTACTATTTAGGTTACATTTGATTGTTTGAAAATAGATTTTTTTTCTTTACCGAGGATGGTTGCAATACATTTGGATCAACTCATTCGAGGTATTATTCTCTTTGATCCATCACATTCCAAGTCTCGCAATTTTACCTTTGGCATTTATGGTACTTTTCCACGAGGTCGCCTATCTTATTAGTAATCTCACCCAGAACGCTTCCAATGCTAAGCATCATCACCACATCAAAAGGTGCGTTCTAGTAATTAATTTCAGTTTTACATATATATTTTAAGAGTGCATTCCCCTTTTAATTGAATAATTCGGTTCATTCATACATTTTTCATCATCTTAGAAACCTATCAAGATCCTTTTTTTTGTCCGGGCCCCCTATCTCAAAAAACACTCCCCACCCTCTTGGACCAAATCATTACAATGGCAATGTTGCCTCAACTCACAGGGCCAGCTCTGCCCTACTCCAATTAAGGGAACCTTGAGACGGGGCATATGATATAATTGCACGAGGGGTGAGCGAGGGATGGGGCAGGTTGTTGGGGTGCAAGGGACAAGCTTGGGGTCATTGATCCCGGCCCCAACTTGGCATCCGTATTCTACTAAACTTATGGAAATATTCAACTTTTGGTTTGTTTGTCTCACAAAAAAAAAAAAAAAAAAATTTGGAAAAAACATTTTCCTCATTTTCAGTATTTAATTTGTTTAAGAAAATGAGTAAATGAAAAATGTTTTCCTAGATAATGGAAAAAAATTTCATACCAAAATTTAAATTTGGGAATATAATTTTCCCTTGAAAAGAATCGGAAAATGTTTTCAAAAATATAGATATGTGTGGTGCTTGGACTCAACACTTTACCAAACCCAAAAGTTCCAAACCTAGACTATGGCTGCTCTAATCCAATATGTAAGTCGTGAAGACAACACCCCAAAATCTCCATAACTAGAATTTAGAACACATTAATGTAATAAAAAGAGATTTACACATCTGATTTGGAATTTATCATTCTTGATGCTGAATAGCAATGATTTAGAGCTCAAGTGCATCTCCTATATTGTGTTTTGTATCACTAGACTCAATGAGATTGCCCATCACAAATTATATTAAGTAACTATTCTTTATGTGAGGTTATTTGTGCATCAGGATTAGAGAAAAAATTTTAAACACTATTTATAGATTTTTTAGCTATAGACCCTCTCATTATAGGCTGAACTTTACTCGGCCCACATAAGCCAATCTCATATTAAACTAATTAAGAATCTTTATATCTTACCTTATTAGACAAATTCCGTACAACAATCAATTTTAATCTCAATTAATGTGGCCTACATTGGAAAAGCTCTAACGCAAAGTACAAATGTTATTCCTAAATTAGTCTTCAGCTTGCATGTTTTGTTAGAAAAATACAGTTTCTTTCCATTATCTTAACTTCATTATAATTCCTTTAATTACTTGTTTCCTTGTTCACTTTTTTTCCTTCTTTGGTACCACATATGAACCCACTTAGGTTATTGTATTGCAAGATATTGAAACATACATTTGCTAAGTCACAACAAAGGTGGACGCAAGAGACTCTTCTCTTTATTTCTTCTTTTATTATGTTTATACATAAACAGTTGTAAACAGGTAGACATTCAGATATATTAAAGACATGAAATTGCCGGCCAAAGGCGGGGGATGTATGTGAACCGAAGGACCGGAAAACACGAACTCTCTCCTTTGAATCGGCATTGTCGATGGAATGAAGCAATGGATGACTGAGTATTATAATGGGGTTGCATCCAGAAAGAATAATAGACAAAGCGCGTTTCGTGTGCTGTCTGTCCTAACACTGAGGCAGATCAGGAGGAGGTGGAGGCAACGTCGATGACGGGGTCGGCCCATTATCGACGACGATGACCGTCGCTAGTCCCATCGTCAAGTGGGCGTCCAGGTGACAGTGCAGTATCCATGCACCTGTAAATTGTATATGAAAAAACAATGAGATACAATAATCTTTTTGTTTGGGGTGATACTGATCGTCTATTTCCAAAAATGTCATATTTTGAGTTCATCATCGAAATGGTCTAAAGGATTTGTTGCCCTGTCGCTATCCTTCAATTCTTTCCATCTAAATTCCAAACCCATTCCTGTACCTAACTCCCTCCCCTGAGAAAATTCACGCTTGCAAATTCAAAAATGTGAGTTCAAGCCACATGATAACAACGACAAAAAGTAATGGGATTATAGAATGCATATGGTTGACGAGTTTGCTTAAAGATAATGATCAGATTTCCCGATGATTTGTGGACTTAGTCCCTTTCATCTTGCTTAAATAATCACAAGAAATGGGTCTGCGTGTTTGCTACGCTTGCAAGTGAAAATAATCATGCTTAGTTGAAACCCTATATGATTACTCAATTACGAATTACATTGGACTTCAACAGAATAATCGCCTACTCATGTATTGTTTTTTTGTAAAAAGATAATCATATCTAGTCTTTTCTCCAAACCCTAGTCAATCATATTTTAAGAAACAATAAACCCCAATTGAGACTTCAATAATAATAATCTAACATTATGATTGGCTTTGTTTCCCCATATCTTGATGTTAGGATGCAATAGATCGATTCTCTATAATATTAACTATCATAATATATGATATGAAACAGAGACAAGGCTGGCTTGTTTGTAGGGATAGACTACCGCCAACAAAAGCCATATGGCGGTGGATGCTTGTAGTCGATATTTAGTGTAATATTTGTATGGCTGGTATCGAAGACTAAACTCATTTGTTCTTCTAGTGCAACTGGACTAGAATTATATGGAGTAATATCTTTGCACAACATGGGATCTGGCATTCTTTAAGAGGCTAGACTGATGAACTTCAATAGTTGATTGAGGCTACTAAAGGGCAAAGACACGGCGGCAAGGCTCCTCAAGATATCTTTCCTGATGACTATATAATCTATTTGGATAGAGCACAAATGTGGACAATTCACTATAAGTCAATTGATAACCACATTATTTTGGCTAAGGGCCGTAAAATCATAAGAGATAGAACTTCACTTTACTAAAATTGTAGACTTTCCTAAGCAAATGTTGTATTGGCTACTATATGGAGATTTTTTATTTCTAATTTCTTGCATTATTAATTTTATTTGTAATGCTGAGATACCCCAACGCTTCTGTACTTCATCTGATTAATAATACTAGCATATATACAAAAAAAAAAAAAAAAAACAATATTACCTGGATTATTTGCTTGGAACCTGATGGTAGCCCAACCTCCCACGGGCACACCGATCGTGTTGCGTATCACCGGGTTGAATAGATTGTATTTCTTCGGATCATTGACAGCATCGAAGTTCCCGAACCCTTGTCCCACCACGTGGAAGTTGTAGCCGTGCAAGTGCATAGGGTGATTCTCTGCACCGATGATGGTCGTGTCCTGGAACACGATCTCGACGGTCGCGTTGTACTTCACTTGCTTGACCCTCGTGCTCTTGAACGCGAACGCCAATGCTGAGTTGTTGCTGTTGGCGGGGTTCGTGTAACCGAATTTCAGTGGTGGCTGGTCGGGGAGATCGGCCGTGTAGATCCCTGTCACGTTGAAGAAGTGTGCTTGCAAGATGGACAGGCTCGTGGGGAATTGGAACGAAGCGTTATTTATGCTCGCGGACAGCCGGAGCGCAGAGATATTGGGGACGCCCGTACAGGCGTTGGGGGGGCCGCATGGGGATACACTCAATCCGACAGTCCAGAGCAATTGCTCGTCCAGCTTAGTCGGCACCGGCCTCCAATTCGGGCTCCCCACGAGGCTGGTCAAGGAGGAGGAGAACGTGTGGGCTGTCGGGGTGTCGTTGAGGGCTGGCAAGAGCGGCATGATTGGGCTCGTGTAGGGCAGCTCGTCGTAAATGAGGATACCAGTCGTGGTGGTGTTGTCGGGCGGCGGAGCATTCTGGGCGCTAAAATACGGGCTGGCTGCCATGTAGTAGGCCCCTGGAGTTTGGTCGGTGGTGAGGAGCACGTCAACCGTTTGGCCTGGGGCCAGGACAGCAACGTCGGTGACATAGGGATTGGTGTATGAGGCGTCGACGGCGACGACAGTGAACTTGTGATTGGCTATTTTGAAGAAAAGTTGGTTATTGAGTGCAGCGTTAATTAAGCGAAGCATGTAGGTCTGTCCGTGCACCGCATTTAGCTTGTAGGTACCTGCGTGGAGAAAAAAAAGCCTAAGTATCGAATATCATCAAACCACCCATTGAAATTTCTGTGAACTTCGTTCAAGTTGAAATTATTATCAAACAAAATCATCGAGGTTATATGAAGGAGAAAGGCGCAGTATGTCGCTGGTGGTTGCTTACAGTCTTTTGAGCAAGGATAGAGATCTCCGGGTCTTCCATTAATGGTGTATGCATCTGAATTGTTAGGCCCCGTGCCGAGCGCTTGTGCCTGCTTCTGTAAATCGATCACATTTGCGTTCCACCACTCTCCTGTAGTACAACGTAAATCATTTAACAGCTTGGTCGAATTTCTGTTAAGAGAGATTAATTGCGGGATAATAGAATCTAGCGAACTTAAACTTGATTAGCATGTTGACAAATCATTGGATCATGGAATTTGGGTTCCATGACTAGTCTGGGCTGGTTGATTAATGACTCACGTATCCATTCAAAGATATAGAAAGATATTTACTAAGATTGGGATATATACGCTAGAAATTGGGTGAAGAGTGATACCTAGAATAATGGGAAATTCTTTGTAAGGTGTAGGAAATGGGTAGTGACCCGACTTAGGGAGGATGATGAGAGCACCGTAGACGGTGGCGCGGAGAAACGAGACATGAGCATGCCACCAGAGTGTGCCTTCCTGTGTAGTGATAGTAAAGCTGTAGGTATAATTGCCTCCAGGACGTATCGGGCATTGCGTAATATAACTTGGTCCATCTGCCCAACTACTCAATAGTTGAAACACCCCATGCCTACATGAAATCAATTGACTGTCATCCTTAGTGACTATAGGGGAAAGAAACAAATAACGAGGAAAAAAAATTCCCAAAGTTGGCACTTGAGAAGTTCACCAAAGTCAACGTCTTTTTCTCCCTTTTTTTTTTTTTTTTAAAATTTTCGTTTGTTGTAAGCAAACGTAGTTGACAAAGTCATGGGGGAGGTGAGGTCTCATGATCGCATGCCATCATAAATCTTGGGTCAAAAAGCAATTGTTCATTCCATCTTTCCTTCTTTTGTTTAAAAAAAAAAACAGCTGGAAGGTCATGGAAAAATAAAACAACAAAATGGAAAAACCTAACGTTGTCCTAATCAAAGTCGAACTTCCTATGCATATGTCAGTATTTTGATGTAGTTATTATTAATTACCAGTGAACAGTTACGTTGTATGGAGACTTGTTGAAGACGTGAACGACGAGGGTGTCTCCCTCCGTAACTTGAATCGTCGGGCCAGGAAGAGCTCCATTCACTGCAGTGATCACATGGTCGTGGCATAATTTTCTCTCTGTCACATTCTCTACCTGAAACAACACATTGCATCCCCCCTTAAGTGAATAAACGAGAGGAAAGCTAATTCTAGATAAAGGAGCATTAATGTGATGAACAAAATCGATCATTAAAAGGAAGCGGATTAATCCCATGCCGCATCCAAGTTTAATACTTGTTTTTTTGCAGTTTAATCCATGAAAAATGAGACTATACAGACTCCGAATGCTACATCAATATAGTTCATTCCCGGAGATCTAAGAGATGGATAAATGAGCAATCAAATTAGGTCTTGCATGCACGGGAAAATCACATTGTGCATGACTAGGATTGGATCGAACAAGAACAAAAAATGGGTCGGTGCATAAAACCTTTGTATGGCATGTACATGGTTGGAAAAGAAGCTTTCAAAGGAGGAGAGCAAAGCACGTTACATTGAATACGTGTTCCACGATTGCGGCTGAAGCCATTGAAGACATAACTCCAAGAGCAAGAGCCCATGCAAGCAGAAACACGGCTTGTTGTCGCGCCATTGTCCGGTGCAAGATGTTCGCAGGTCGTGGAGTGTCTCGATGATGTGCTCGTATTTAAATCGCAAACCCTCCTACGTTTCTTCTGGGGAACGAGAAGTGCACATCCATAATTTATTTTGATAAGACTTTATCGTGATTGCGATGCTTCGATAGTGACATGTTTTTCGGTGTCCTGTCTAGAATAATAATAATGCAGATCGTGGACTTATTCTCAGCCTCTCCCTCGATGACTATTTGTTGGTTTGCTCATATAGGCACTACCTTTTTTTTTTGGTCGGTATGTGGGCACTACTTTAAAACCCAGCGAAAAATGTTGTCATGGTTGTTAAGGGTCACAGCACCCTGCGTGGCCAAAAATTAGTCCATTTGGTTATTCAATTTTCTTGAACTCAGTTTGATCGTCCAATGTTCTTCGAGAAATACACGTCAATTTTCGCCAATTTCCTCTTAAACGCAAATTAATATACGACTTACCTTTGCACACTTCCATTACTCTTTAGAAGGCATCTAACTGCCTTGCAACCGAATTCTCGGTGGCCTACTAATTATCTTGTCATTCTCCTCCTCTAATGTGAGTGGATAAGTACACTAGGGCAGGAGTCTGATAGCCATACCTCTCTCTTTAGAGTCTTGCCATCCCTGAAAGTAGAGTGAAGGGACAACCAATTCTTGATAGCACAAGCAAATTAATTTCGTTTGCGATTCACGGCATGTTTTGTGGGGCATAAAGAGAATTAGTGGTTCTTGCCACGTTACTACCAATTTAATATTTTAAACATTAATAACTTGTTTAATGAAATATTTCCTATGCATGCTAAATTAGAAATCCATATTCTTCGAAGATAGGAACAAGCTAACGCGAAGATGTAAGGAATGGGTCCACAATACAGATAGCGACCTAAATAAATGTTGTACAGTTGGTGGGAGGCTGTCATACAAAGTTGCTTTCGGTGCTCATTCATGCATGAAACTGAGGTAGTGATGAACTCAGGAAATTGTCAGTCAAAAGGAGTTAGTTAGGGGAAATCTTTCACAAATCCTCAAGCTAAACAAGAAAAAAAAAGGAGGAAAGCAAGGAAAAGAAATGATAGAGTGCATTTCTGTTGTCAAGTCAAACCTACCAAACACCATAAGTCATGAAACTAAAATCCCACAGTATATTCATGAAGAGAGGCTTTCCAAATCTCGATTGCATATAATAAATTCATAGGCAATCTTGTTATTTTAATATGATCTCGCAGAAATTAGACCTAAAATACTCATATTTTACATACTCGCTATTTGATCAAATCATGGGTCAAACGTGGGACACAGTTTGAATAGCTTTTACGCTCTTTTGCACGCTTTACTGATGTCATTCAGTACGAAATCAAATCACATATAAGCTTACTAAAGAAAAGAAGCCGAATATTCACAAGTTAGCTTATAACTCGATTGAAAATGAGTCTCTTTCTACCATAGAACATCTTGGCCGGGTGAAGACCGTGGGAAGTAAGCCCCATTCTTCAACATTTTTTACTATACAAATATTTCAATAGCTTCCTCTGAATTTCCCCGGCGGTGACTTAGTAGAAATTCAAACTCAAAAAGGAGTAATACTTTACGACAAAAAAAAAAAAAGGAGTATTACTTTAATAGTCCCCTGACACCCCCCCCACCCCCACCCCCCCCCCCCCCCCGGGGGACACCATAGGAATTGGGCAAAACCTGATTCTGATGCTATTGTTGAAAGGTCAAACCTGACTTTGTAAGGGTATAATTACAAGAAGACAACATGGATATAAAGAATATATAAACCTCATAGACGATACAAGATACTTTAATATTATGGATCAATTGAAATGAGTTGATCTCATGTGAATCGATGATTTAATTTATGTGCACATATTGATGGTCAGTAGATCTCATGATCTTTTCAATAACAAACAAGAAAAATTGACATTTTGGAAAAATCTAAGGAGCCTTATAAGCTTGAAAGTTTTTCAAATTCCATTTTGAAAAAAATATAAAGCATCCGAACGACGTGTTTGTTTTATGAAAAAGATATTCATGAAATGACTATTCAAATTTTCATGTGGTTGGTTCCCCAAAAGTAGGTAATCAAGGGAAATTCAGAGTCATAGAAATAATCATATTTAAATTGAGGAAAATGATTTCTCCATCATTAGTAGAAAAAAACATTTTACCAAACCCCTTTTCCACGCGCATGCTGACACAGACTTTCATGAAAGAGAAATTAAACTTTTCAATTGCTTTCATTTTCTGTTTTCCGGTATCCTTTTTTTTTTTGTGGGAGGGGGGGGGGTTGCTTTATTTTGAAATAAAAAATGTACAATTCATACTTCGTATATTAGTAATATCTTATACAAGCGTTTTGATATTATTTGAGTATCTTATATTAGGAACATTAAATAATAATAACAGAGAATATTTTTTTAAGTAAATCCAAACATCGAAAACCTTTTTCCATCTCACTTGGCGGTGCACCATAGGTTGGCGAGCTTGAGCTCATTGACCTGTGGCAAGGCTCGAGCTCGCCGATTTGGTTAGGCCTTGAGCCTCGCCAACCTATGGCGAACTCAAAGCTTGCCAATCTAGCAAGGCTCAAGCTCGCATGTGACTGGTTACCGACCCTCACCATGGTCAAGCAATCGGATAAGGAAGAAGCAAATATAAAATAAAGAAAAGAATACATATAAAAATAAAATTAATTTTAAAAATACAATTCTTTTATAATTTTCCCCATCAATTTTTTTTACTAAACAATGGAAAGTACTTTTTGATTCTTTTTTAGGTTTTAGCTAAATATTCAAAAATAAAGTCATTTTCCTGCTAGAAATAGAACATTTTCTGCAAAACAAATAGTCCGTTAATTTAAAAATAAGTCATTGTTTACCCCAAAAAAAAGTAACTTTTCCTTGTAAATGAATGTCGTTCTTGCTACATGAAATTTTTTAGTTTATTGTTTCTTAATTTTTTTGGCTTAATTTTTTGCTCTCTTTTTTGTTTATCTACTTTGGTTAGTTGGGGCCTATTTGGCAAAAACATATTCAACTCCCTGGAACAACTATTTCTATTCTTTTGTTCTAAAGAACGGAAAAAAAATATAAACGTGTTTGATAAAATTTTGTTCCTAGGAATAAAAAATCTATTTTTTTGTTCCAAGAAATAGATTTGGAATAGAAACACGAAATAGAAAAAAGTGGCTTCTTGTTCCCAAGAACAATTTTTTTCTTTTCTCTTCTTTTCTCTTCTCTTTTCTTCATTTTTATCTTCTTCTCTTTCCTTTCTTTCTTCTTCCTTTCGCCCTGTCACTGGCCTCGGCGATGGCCGACGACCTCGTCGGAGCATCATCGACCCCCGACAACACTGTGGCTGGGTGAGGCTCAGCCTCGTCAGGCCACCACCAAGTCGGAGTCACCCAGCAATGGCTCGGCGAGGCCAAGCCCTGCCAGGCCAGGGTGAGGCCGACCTTGTGTAGGCATGGCAAGGCTGAGCCTCATGTTGGCCAACAAGGCCGAGCCTCCTGGTTGTCAAGCGAGCTCGCTAGCCCTTGCCCAGCCGGTCATCGGCCACTACCATGGCTGACAACCGGCCACAAAGGAGGAAGAAGGATAGAAAAGAAAAAAGAAAAAAAGGGAAAAGGAAAAAGGGAAAATATAATAAAAATATTAAAAAATTAAAAGGAACAACAAATTATACAATTTTACAAAATGCATTTCTATCCTGGGAATATAAATTTTATGCTGTTACAAAGCACATTCTTTTATTCATAATTTGTTCCTGAGAATAGAATCATTACCAAACGCGTCATTGATGTGTGATTTGAAGGTTTTTGATTCAAAAGTATGTGTTCGATTACCGGAATGAGATTTTTTTTATCGGTCACGAGCTTGTTTAACAGGTTCTTGTAACATATATAAGATATAAGTTTCTATATAAGTGGGTAGCTTGTTTAGGAGATGGGAAAAATGGATATTTTTCTTTTTATTTTATGGTTGGCGTGAGATCTAATGTCATCATGAGGTCACCATATAGTTAGAAGCCCCGGGCAGTCGATAGGATAAACATTCCACAAGTTTCCTTTATCTCTATCGAAAGTCATGTCTCTTAAAGTAATTTATTAAGGAAAACGGTGGAGTCGCATGTGATATATTTATAAAGGGAGAATTACCCAAAAAAAAATATATTCTTAACCTATTATAATTATGTCAATTCAATCTTAAACTTTTTTTTATCAGTTTAGTTTTAAACATTTTGTAATTATACTAATTCAGTCCATCTAGCCGAACTTGGCTAGCCGGCACCAGTCATCCAGCAAAAACTAAAGTGAACAATTTTTTTTTATAATTTATAATTTTATAATTTTTATAATTTTTTTTTTCCTTCTTCTTTCTTCCTTTGACCAGTCGCTGAAGTGAGGCAACCGCCCAAAGGCGAGGGCTGATTGCCAATCTCACCTAACTACTAGCCAACGCCCTTGCCTATCCTAGCGAGGCTCGACCTTGCCTAACCATTGGCAGGGCAAGCCCTCGGTAGATTCGATGAGGGCTAACAAATGTTAGCTATTTATTAAATCATGTATTTATTTAACATCCTGATCTTCTTTAAAATAGTTAGTAATGATCTCGCAAGATTTAACATATTGAATCATCAAGATTTTGACACATATACGAGCTTTATCTAGGACCAATCTTAGTCATGTAAACTAACTAGGCGATTAACTAAATGGCGATGAGTCCTTCCTTGGTTGAAACTTTTAAGACGCTTTCCTAATACTTGTCACGAAATTAGGTGCCCAAATAGAAAAAGAGAAAAAAGTTGACTAGAACATCCGCATTTCACGTATTTATATGAACTTGGCCACCTACCTTGGCTTGAAGTTTGACTTCCAATCTTGCGCGGCCCCTGGCCTTTGTGTCTTTATCATTGAGTAATCACCAGCATTATAAAAAATAAAAGTGATCAAGAGCCTCACTTGCTTTCTTTTCTTCAAGATAGTTTGAGGTAATATCAATTATCGCCGGCCGTTGTACATGACTTCATTCGTAATGAGAGCATAAGAGGTCGCCTCCTAATCCTCTATTTGTTGCCACCTTCCAAGTCTCTACCATGTATCTCGCCTAAACGAGTGACTAGTCATTGATATGTAAACTCCCCATATATTCACCTTGCACGCACTCTTATCTGTTTCCTCCTGAATTTTGTAATATTCAGCTAATTAATCTCATTATCTGCCCAAGATCAGAATGATATTACTTTTGAGTGCCCCTTATGTCACATTAGCTAAGAGAAATATGGGGAAAAGTGCCAAAAAAGTCCTAAACCTTTTGTCTTTGTGCCGATTTAGTCATAAACCTTTTTTTGGTGCCGATTTAGTCCTAAACCTTTGTACGTTGTGCCAATTCAGTCCTTTCCGGTCAATTTTGTCTGGATTTTGCTAACTGGACGCCGACCGGCTGACGTGGTTCGATCGGCGCTGACATTGACACATTTTAATAATATTTTTATATTTTTATATTTTTTTCCTTTTTTTTTCTTCTCGTTTTCTTCCTCCAGCTGGTCGCCGGACCTCAGCGACCGGCCAGAGGCGACGGCCGGCAAGGGCGAGGCCGCCCTCGCCGGCCACCTCGCGGGCAAGGGTCGAGCCTCGCGCCGGGCAGCGAGGCGAGAGGTTGAGCCTCGAGCCTCGCCGGATCTAGCGAGGTCGAGCCTCGCCGGCCATGGGCGAGGCTCGCCCTTGACGGATCTGGCGAGGTCTAGCCTCACCGGCTGGCGAGGTGGGAGGCCCGAGAGCGAGATCCGAACCGTGAGAGAGAAAAAAAAAGCCCCGGGGAGGGCAAATCGAAGAGAGAGGGAGACCCCGGCCCGCGTGAGGCCTCCACCGCCCGACGCCTCCTCCCGCCGCCGCGTGGCCTCACTCGTTGCCTCCCCGTCGACCAACCGCGAGCCCTGCCGTGCTAAGCTCGTTGCTGCCGTTACCCCGATGCAGATCTGCCGCCGTTCTTACGCCCGGAGCCCGACGCAAGCTACCGTTGTTCCTCCCTGACGTCGGGTGCGCCGTCCCCGCTGCCACCCAGCACGAGGCTTGACCCTCGCCCGCAAGGTGGCCGGCCGGCAGTCGCCTCAGGCCGGTCGCTGACCGGCGACCTGCCGAAGAAAAAAAGGAAAAGAAAAAAAGAAAACGAAAAAAGAAAAAAAAATCGAAAATATTAGAATATTATTAAAATGTGTCCATGTCAACGCCGATCAGGCCACGTCAGCCGGTTGGCGTCCAGTCAGCAAAATCCGGCCAAAATTGGCCGGAAAGGACTGAATTGGCACAACGTACAAAGGTTTAAGACTAAATTGGCACTAAAAAAAGGTTTAGGACTAAATCGGCACAAAGACAAAAGGTTTAGGACTTTTTTGGCACTTTTTCCGAGAAATATGTATGTCTCTTGATTTTATTGTCATTACTGTCTAGGATTTCTTCCACCGACAATGGGGTTTCTAGGTTTTTTTTTTTTTTTTAAAGCAAATCATGAATCACGAATGGGTCCTTCAATCGCATTTGCATTCGGCAACTATCACAACAGTAAGTTTTGTGGTTTCTGTGGTGTCCTCTGGAGAGTATTTTATTGTGATGTTTTGAACTCAAGGCCTTGAGCGAGATGGGCGGACAGGTATACCCCTTGAATTTAACCCTTCGGCGTTTCTTGTAACTAATATTCTTTATGAGCATGTAGTATTAACCAATGTCATTTAGAAGCATTAGACTCGGTCCAGGGTTAAACTATCACTATCCGTCTGACTATGAAGTTTGGGTTAGTTAAGTTTGACATTTTAATTAATTGGTTAAAAAAAGGGTTGTCATACCTGAACTCTTATCTTTAGAGTAGTTAGAACCAAATCTCCAATTATGATAATTGCCATCTTAGCAATAGATAATGATAGTAACTACGTAGGACAAAACCCAATTCCTAAGTGGGAATGGACCAAACGTCTGACCGGTTTTGGACAAGGACTGCCTGAGGGCCGAAGCAGCTGTTTGCACAATTGCACTCTTTTTCTTCTTTTTTTCTATCTTCCCTATGCTCATGCATGATGTATTAACGCGAATATTTTGGCTCTATTTGGTGACAGACCAAACTAAATTACGAGGTAAGATCTCACAAATCCATCTTATTAAAATTATCTTTAGTGTGGACGCAAAAAGCGCAGATCTAATTTGAAGTTTCATTCTCATCGGTTTCTTTTAAACGCGCTTCCGCCATTTATAGAAGGAAAAAGAGTAGATAATGACCCCGTCATTCTCCCTAGAGTGACCGAGCCTTAGCCACCACTCATTTTATGCAGAAAACTGGACGACACCTGTGTCCAGCTTTTAGCTTGCAGCGTCAAAAGCCACTTGCGTGGGATGGCACACATTAACCAAATCCCACTATTTTATTATTTTCAACAAGTAGATAAGAAAAAAGAGGAAATGTAAAAAATCGAGCATCCGACACCTCAAATACCAAAACTTGGTATGGATGGACATGTAAGTACTGAAACCTCCAAAAAGTATACTTAAGTGTCAAAATCAGAAAAGAAATGAACACTTAAGTACTAACGACAAGAATTTCCCACCAAACTACTAAGGGACTTTTTCTAATTAGATTTTTTTACTGATATGGCAATTCTTTTAAAAAGATTATCCACGTGTCTAGAAGCGTAAAACGATGTCATTTTGCCCCCGAATTTGACTACTGCCTATTTACACGGCCGCCTATGTAACACGTCCTAGTCTTGCCAAAAATGCTACCCCCATCCCCCAAGCCCTCCTTCTACTTGACCCCGCTGTCACCATCGTCGTCATTGTCTAGAAGTGGGAGTGGTCCCATCGTACACCCATTGACCTGAGCGTAGAGTGTGACAAACCCCATCAGTACAAGGCCTGATGGAAGACCAGCGTCCACAGTCAAGATCATAGTGATTCGAATGAATGTAACCTCAAGAAAATCGAGGTCGACTTGCTCCACTTGGTCCCACGTGAGATCGGTGGGGACGTCATAGAGCATCATGGAGGACACAGGTTGCAAAGGCATACTTACGTGTCTGAAAAAATATAGTTCACATGGGGTGAGTATAACCACTCAGCAAGTAAAAACCTATTAGACTATACTACATGAGTCTACCACTACCCATCCGATGAAATTTTAAATATAAAATATACAAGATTGAAACAACTCAATTTGCAATGACTCTAAAGGAACTTCACGGAGACAACACATCAGGGAGTAAACAGATATTTGGAGAATTTCAATAATCATATCTAGTCTGGATCTAGCTGTCACCATCTTCTGAAGGGAACTGCATTGCACCCTTCCAAGCATCTCGCACCCCAATTGACATCACGAGGACCTCCGGGGTCCTTATTTCCCAGGCATCCGAAGAGCGTCATGTTCCACCATCGCTGCCTCCATCACCTCCACAATCTCTTTGTCTTTGTTATTGCAAGGTGGCCCAAAAATATTGAATTGAGATCCTAGGGTTTTGGGGATAATTTCATCATTTTCCTCTACTTTCTCTTGTTTCCCATTAAAAAAAAGAAAAATATCCAATACAGGCTATATTTTCCGAACTTCAACTTGCAGCCATTGACCAAAGCACATCTCCTCTTTTCTTTCCAATTTATCTTCATCAAAAGGCATATCTCTTTGCAATAGATTACATAGTGTCCCAATTTCCCACATAAAAAACAAAAATGTAATAATCTTTCATACTATAAATCCAAATTATGTATTCTTCCCTTCCAACTTGATCAGCTTACTAGATTTTAGTTATTCCTGTAAGTTGATTTCTTTTCTGGCTTCCCTCATCATCTTTTGTTTCCACCTTCACCTCTATAACTTTTCCCAACTCTCAAACTACTTCACAAATAGCCTTCTCAGTGACCCTTTCCAAGGGCAAAACATAAACTTGGACCCAAAATGCTTATAAAGTCATAACTTTGAAGGGGGTAATGGGAATCCAAGGCTTCAAAATCAATTGGTGATTTAAAAAGAGCCAAGGGTTACTCTCCAAAACCCTACTTTTCTCTCTTTTCTTTCTAAATTTAAACACATATAAACCAGACTCACGTTGTGTGATATCAAGGAGTAAGTACACTATTAGTGCCAAAAGTTGTGTATGGCACTTAGTTTGGTGCCAAAGGTTTTCGTCAGATCACTTAAGTGCCAAATCGGAGGAAAAACGATCACTTTGGTGCTACCGGCAAGAGATTCTGGCTAAAAATGATTACGTGGCTGTTATATTTATAAAAAAAAAAAAAAAAAAAAAAAATCGACATGAATTTTAAACGACGTCGTTTCCGTCCTCCTTAAGAAAACGGCGTCGTTTTGCCGTCATATGTGGTTGACCACACAAAAACGACGCCGCACAGCTCATATGGGTATTGAAATTAGAGTTTTTTTTGTCCGATCCTCGCCCAACACCGACCTAGCTCGTTTGGCCACCGTCACTCAGCCATTGTCGCTTAGCCACCATTGCTCAGCCACCATCACTCGGCCTCCATCGTCGCTTGGCCTCCGTCGTAGTTGCTCGACTAGGTGAGCCAGGAGAGGGTAAGGTTGTTTCTTGGGCAAGAAGCGATAGGAAGAATAGGAGGCGATGGCGAAGGTGGAGAGAGCGAAGACGAGGAGGGCGAGGGAAACAAGGAGGGTGCAAATGGAGATGGTGGATTGGGCTCTGCTCAAGGAGCGGCTGAAGTTGGTCCTTCTAAAGGGGGAAGGAGAAGGAGGAGGAGAGGAGGAGGAGGACAAGAGCTTGGGCTTGTCAACAATGTTGGATGAACCGAAGGCAGAGTTATGTTGGTGGTGGTGCTGGTGCCGATGCCGATGCCGCTGCTGGTGTTGCTACTAATGTTGGTGCTATTGTTGTTCTTCGAGGAAGAAGACAATGGGGAAGCCCATCCCATGTCTTCTCTCTCTCTCTCTTTATCTCTCTCAATTTGGGGATTTAGAGTTCTAACTTGGGGGATAGAAGCCAAACAGCGTCATTTTGTTATTTAGAAGCTGATTGTACCCTCTAGCAAGTCACATCAACTTCAAAAATTAAATAAAAAAATGCCACATCGGATTTCTGGTCAATCAGATTGGCGTTGGTACTAAAATGATCATTTTTCAAACTTTTTGATACTTAAGTGATTCAAAATAAACTTTTGGCACCAAAGTGAGCGACATACACAACTTTTAGCACCGATAGTGTACTTACCCCGTGATATCAATAACAACTTTCCAAGCCCTTTTCATCGTAAAGGCTTGAAAGTTGATGGAAGGGTTGGACAGGAGCAGACCCACTAAAATAAGTTGGCATTCCTCAAGTTTTTCCTTTGGCGCTGCATCATTCCATACTTCAATCTCCTCTTCTAACCATAATCGACCTAAAATTTTGTAGAGCAAAGCCAAGTGAACTTTTCCTTCCTCAGTTTCTTCCATAAGGATTGGAAGAGAGATGCTTTAGTAACAGCAACTCCAAGGGAAGAAATTGCGTACTGCTAAGTGCATAAATCGGAGTAAAAGGACAGTGGAAAAGGGAAGGCTCTGGACTCAATGGACTATTGAGGGGAAATCAGATTTCATGAGTAGGGTTTATTACAAGGCAACGAAAATTTAGGTTTTAATGCCTAATGGATAACAAATCTATGGTTGGTGAGTCGTTCTAGACAAGTATATTCTAGGGAACAGGTCCAACTTTCAACGAATAATGGGTAGTTTCTTGTGGAAAAACATAGTGATCTATTTTTTTTTATGGAAATGGTAAAAGTCGAGCCTTGTTTCATCTTTTGTGGGCCAAGAAAACTCCAACACAAATTGTATGGTGGGAATGATGATAGTTAAATGTAAGAATGCGGAAAAGTGAAATTGGGGAATTTGCATATATATTATGAAATTGGGGAATAGAGTAGATTAGTCTATTTATAGACTTTATGAGAGACAATTACAGGTGACATATATCAATCAAAATATAAAAAATCAAATGAGATATTGCACATTCTTGAGATACAGAAAACTAACAAAAATATTCTAATATCTAATATAGGAAACTATCCTAGAGAATTATCCTAATTATCTCTAATATTCTCCCTCAAACTAAAGATGCATTGAATATGTCAACTTGAGTTTGAATACAAGTCTTAATAGTGTCCAATAGTTAAGTCATGGCAGATGAGGGGGCATTCTACAACTGCTCATGGCAAAACTTCCGAATCTAGCTAGTCTAAGATTGGCGAGTCTGATGGTGATATTGCTTCTCGAATTGACATGCAAAACATTGAGAACTGGAGGGGAAATAGCAAGCATCTAATGCAGCCGACTTGCAAAATAGTAACTAAGCAACATCGCCTATATGACTGGCGTTATATGACTAGCGTTATGGCATCAAGTGCCCTATCTAGCTCACTTGGCAAAATAGTTACTAAGCAATGCGGCCTATGTGATTGGCATCGAAAGTAAAGCCACCTCCGTGAAAGGTTTGATTGGGTGATGCGACGGTGCAATTGGCATTGAAACATGACCATCATGATGGACTCGACAAGGCGCTTTCTCATATGAGGGGCTCTGCAGACTATGCGACAAAAGTATGTTGGCTACTGGATGAGATCAATATTGTTGAAAACAACTTGACCGGAGGATATTAGGACTTATTGGAAAAGAAATGACAAGAAACAATATTAGCTTCGGAAATGCCCTTGGGTGTGCAACGGGTGTAAGCACACCCAATTCACTTCAAGATTGACTAGATCTAATACCAAGTTAAATGTAAGAATGTGGAAAATTAAAATTGAGACATTTCTATATATATATGTATATGTATATATATTTTGATATATCATAATAAAGTAGATTAGCCTATTTATATAGGTTTTATGATAGACCATCAAATGTAAGGCATATCAATCAAGATATGCACAATTAAAGGAGATATTGCACGATGTTAAGATATATGAAATACTAACAGAATATTCTAATTATCTGTAATATAGGAAAATATCCTAGAGAATTCTTCTAATTATTTTTAACCGTGATGAAGGGGGACAAGGATACAAACGGGAAAAATTAGGGTTTATGCAAATGGAACTACCATAGAAGTAAAAGAAACTCTACATACATAGTCGAGAGAGGAGCCGTTTTGCGACCCAATATCACTTTTCAAAGATCTGACAAAGTTCGGGGTGTCCAAACACTTTCTCCTATCAGGCCACCACCCAAGCAAACTTCCATTCCTTACCGTACATCCCTACTTTCATTACTACCTCAACCTTTTCCTTCCTACCATAATAACTCACCAGATCCATTTAGTTTTGGTTCCTCCTGTCCAAACAATTCCTAAAATTTCTTCTGCTTGCATGTTTTGTCAGAAAAATACGGTTTCTTTCCATTATGTCTTAACTTCACTGTAATTCCTTTAATAACTTGTTTTTTTAATATGAAACCATTAGGTTATTTTATTGCAAGATATTGAAATATATATTTGCGAAGTCACAATTCAGGTGGACACAAGAGACTCTTCTCTTTATATCCTTCCTTATTATATTTTTACATAAATAGTTGAAAACAGGTGGACATTCAGATATATTAAAGACACAAAATCACTGGCCAAAGGCGGAGGATGTATTTGAACCGAAGGACGGGAAAACATGAATTCTCTTTATTGTATCGGCATTGTCGAAGGAAGGAAGCAATGAATGGCTGTGCATCATAATGGGGTTGCATCCAGAAAGAACAAAAAGACGAAGAGTGTTTTTGTGCTCTCAGTCCTAACACTGAGGCAAATCAGGAGGCGGTGGAGGCAACATCGACGATGGGGTCGGCCCGTTCTCGACGATGATGACCGTCGCTAGTCCAAAAGTCAAGTGATCGTCCAGGTGGCAGTGCAATATCCATGCACCTGCAAAATATACAAAATAAAAAATAAAAAAATAAAAAGTTAAGAGTTACATTAGTCTTTTTGTTTGGGGTTATAAACTAACCATCAATTTCCAATATGTTACATTTTGAATTCATCGGTCTGAAGGATTTGTTGCGGTGTCACTATCCTTCAACTCGGTCCATCTAAATACCGAATTTATTTATTTATTTTTACCTGACCATGCTCCCCTGAGAAACAGTCACTCTTGCAAATACAAAAATTCGAGTTCAAGCCACATGATATTGACATGTGAACCGCACGTAGGAATTGGTAAAGGACACGAACAATGGGATGATATGTTACATGTAATTCTAGAATGCATATGGTTGACGTGTTAACTTAAAGATAATGGTCAGATTGCCCGATGTTTCGTGGACTTAATCCCTCTTTTCTTGCTTAATTTATCACAATAAATGGTTCTGTGTATTCGCTACACTTGCAAGTGATCATTGATCGCACTTAGATTATCTTCTTTTTTGGCTAGGAAATAATCATGCTTAGATTAAACCCTATATAATTATCAATTACGATAATTATGTCAAGTCTTTTCTCCAAACTCTAGGCAATCATACTTCAAGAAGTAATAAATACCTTTTTAGAATACGATAGAATGATTGCTTTTGTCTCCCCGTATCTTGTTTAGAATACAACAGAATGATTCTATGTAGTTTATGCTCTCATAACTAACAATATGAAAGAGAGAATAATATTACCTGGATTGTTTGCTTGGAATCTGATGGCAGCCCAACCCCCCACGGGCACGCCTACTGTGTTACGTATTACCGGGTTGAAGAGATTGAACTTCTTCCGATCCTCAACCGGATCGAAGTTCCCGAACCCTTGTCCCACCACGTGGAAGTCGTAACCGTGCAAGTGCATAGGGTGATTCTCTGCGCCCAGGACGGTTGTGTCCTGGAACACGATCTCGACCGTCGCGTTGTACTTCACTTGCTTCACCCTTGTGTTCTGGAGAGCGAATGACAACGCTCTGTTGTTGACGTTGGCGGGGTTCGTGTAATTGAATTTCAGCGGCGGCTGGTCGGGGAAATCGGGGGTGTAGATTCCTTTCACGTTGAAGAAGTGTGCTTGCAAGATGGACGGGCTCTTGGGGAGTAGGAACGACGCGTTGTTCATGGTTGCTGACAGCCGGAGGGCAGGGTTGTTGGGGACGCCGGTACACGTGTTGGTGGGGCCACACGGGGAGACACTCAATCCGATGGTCACGAGCATTTGCTCGTCCAGCTTTGTCGGCACCGGCTTCCAATTCGGGCTCCACGCGAGGCTGGTCAGGGAGGTGGAGAATTTGTGGGCCGTCGGGGTGTCGTTGAGGGCCGGCAAGCGAGGCATGATTGGGCTCGTGTAGGGCAGCTTGTCGTAAATGAGGATCCCGGTCGTGGTGGTGTTATTGGGTGGCGGAGCGTTTTGGGCGCTAACATACGGGCGGGCAGCCATGTAGTAGGCCCGTGGGGTCTGGTCCGTGATGAGGAGCACGTCGGCCGTTTGGCCTGGGGCGAGGAGGACGACGTCGGTGACGTAGGGGTCGGTGTACGAGGCGTCGACTGCGACCACGGTGAACTTGTGTTTGCTATTTTGAAGAAAAGTTGGTGATTGAGTGCAGCATTGATTATGCGAAGCATGTAGGTCTTTCCATGTACCACCTTTAGCTTGTAGGTATCTGCACGGAAAAAGAAAGTGCTTAAGTATCATCAATAAACCCAAAAATTAAAATTTCCCCGAAATTAGTTCCGGTTAAATCATTCATAAAATTAAATTCATGAAGGCGATATGAAGGAGAAAGATGCAGTATGTCGTTGGTGGTTGCTTACGCTTTCTGGAGCAAGGATAGAGATCTCCGGGCCTTCCATTAATGGTGTATGCATTTGAATTGTTAGGCGCCATGCCGAGCTGCTGTGCCTGGTTCTGAATACCGATCACATTCCCGTTCCACCACTCTCCTGCAATATGACGTAATTCATTTAAGAGATTGTCAAGTTTCTACGCAGAGAGAGTAATTACGGCATAATTGAGTCTAGCAAACTTAATTTGATCATCATGTTGATAAATCATAGGTTCAAGGAATTCAAGTTTTGTAGATCCATTCAACAATGTAGGAAGACATATGCATTTAATATCAGGTGAAGAGTGATACCTAGAATAACAGGAAATTGTTTGTGGGGCATGGGAAATGGGTAGTGACCGCACTTGGGGACAATGATGAGGGCGCCATAAACAGTGGCACGGAGAAGCGAGACGTGAGCGTGCCACCAAAGCGTGCCTTCCTGATTAGTGATAGTAAATTTATAGGTATAACTATGTCCAGGACGTATTGGACATTGCGTAATATAACTAGGTCCATCTGCCCAGCCACTCAATAGTTGGAACACTCCGTGCCTGCATGATCGAACTAAGTGTCAATCTTAGTTATTTCTAGGTAAAAAATAAACATTGAAGACAAAGAAACATTTCCCAAAGTAGGCACTTGGGAAGTTCATCAGGACAATGTCTTAATTACCAGTGAATAGTGACGTTGTATGGGGACTTGTTGAAGACATGAACAACGAGGGTGTCTCCCTCCGTGACTTGAATCGTCGGGCCAGGAAGAGCTCCGTTCACTGCGGTGATCACACGCTTGTAGCATAATTTCCTCACCATCACGCTTTCCACCTGAAACAAAGCATCGCATTGTATATTAATAACACTTAAGTGGTTGATTTAAAGGAAAGCTAATTCTGAATAAAAGAGCATAATCACGCAATCTCATTCAATTACTTCCATGTCGCCTATGTATCGTGATGAACAAAATTAGTCGTGAATATGAGGGGGAGAATTATTCCCGTGCTGCTTTTCCTTTTTTTGCCGAGTTAAATGCTTGGTAATCGAAAGTGAGACTATACGACAATAATATCCATCGCCTGAGAATGCTACTTCAATATAGTTCTTTCCCAGAGAACTAAAAGATAGATAAATGAGCAATCAAATAAGGTATTGCATGTATGACAAAATCGCGTTGTGCCATGAAAACCATTGACAGAAGAAGAACACACAAAACGGGTCGACCCATAAACCCTAGTACAAGTTAAACAGAAGCACTAAAAGGAAGTGAGCATATCACATTGAATGTGTGTTCCACGACCGCAGCTGAAGCCATTGAGGACATAATTACAAGGGCAAAAGCCGATGCAAGCAGAAGGGCAACTTCTTGTCGCACCATCGTTCGGTGCAAGCTTTTTCGAAGGGCTTGGAGTGTTTCGAGGATGGATGAAACAGAGAGGAAGCGTTCGTATTTAAATCGCAAGCCATCGTTAGGTTTCATCTGGGGAACGAGAGAGTGCACATCCATATTTTATCTCGATAAAACTTTGCCGTGATTGCGAAACTTAAGCGGTGAGAATGAAAATGAAGATCGTGGACTTATTCTTAACCTCTCGCGCGACTGTGATAGGACACTAAGCATATGGAGAATGAGTCCTGAGCATGAGTTCCTAATGGCGGCGGTAGGATAAGCTTCGCTGTCTTTCAGTTCAAAAGGCTTCTGTAAAATGATGACTCAGTAAACGGAAAACTAAACAAATAAAATAGATAAAGTAAGCGAATAAGGAGAAGAGAAGCATTGGATTTATGCTATAGTTCTCTAACTTTGAATTTGGTTTTGTTAATGGCTGACGAGATCTCATAGTGATTTGGCGGGGTATAGATGAGTGAGCCACGTCAAAAAGTTGAAGCTTGTGCTTACACATTTTTATTTGCCATTCGGGATCCCAATATGAGGATTTTCCATTACTATTGACAACCATCGCTAAAAATACTTTGAGGGGATAATAATAGGGGGTTCCCCAACTTTTTCAATTTTTACATGATATTGAACATTTTTTTTCATTATATGTAAGCGATTTTTTAGAAAGAAATGTTTATGTAATTGTCATTAATTTATGGGCCACAAAAAGATAAATGACGAATAATTAGAAATTATTATAAGATTTACTTTTTCAAGAATTTTTGACTTACAATATATTGTTATTCTCATAGTGGCCTAAAAATTATTATGCTAGCAAAATCTTTTGTTAAAGTATATGTACATTCATTCATATTGGCCCTACTTTAAAACCTAATGGGAGATGATGTCGTGGTCGTGAAGTTTCACGGCACCTAAACAGCAAAAAAGTCAATCATTTTGCTTATTCAATTTTCTTACGCTTTGTGTGATCATCAAGTTTCTTCATACGAGCAATACGTGTGGATCTTCTCCTTCAATGTCAGTAGATAAGTACAATAGGGCAGGAATGCTCTTTTATCATGTATGCGGATTGCTTGATCGATTACCTATATGCACCACTCTCATAGTTATAGCTATGTCTTTAGCTTCTTGCCATTACCAAAAGTAAAGGCACGACCTATTTGTGATAGCAAATTAATTTGGTCTACGATTCATGGCATGTTATGTTAGGAACTGAAAAAAAAAAAAAAAAAAAAATAGTGGTTTTTGCTGCGGCACTGCCAATTAAATGTTTTAAACATATTTTGCAGATGATAACTTGCTTAATGGAACATTTCCGCTGCATGCTAAACTACAAACGAGCTAAAGCGAAGATGCAAGCGATGGATCCCAAAAAAGGAAAAAGTGATATAGAAGAAAAGAATTGATAAAATATATTTCTGATGTCGAGTCGCAAAACTAAAATCACACGACATATTCACTTTGTTTATAGGTTGGTATAACCTGAGTCTATAGAGATAGACTTTCCAAATCCCGCTTACATTTAATAGATTCATTGACAAGTTTCTTATATTTATATAATCTCATAGAAATCGGACCTAAAGTACTCGTATTTCACATGGAATCCTCGCCATAGAACAAGTCAAGAGTCAAACTCGAAACATAGCGTGAATAGCTTTTGCTTCACTGAATTCATTCATTACGAAATCAAATCACTTACGAGATTTCTAAAGAAAAGAAGCTGAATGTTCCCAAGTTAACTAATAACTCGATTGAAGGTGACTCTCTTTTAATGGAAAAATTGTCCAAAAAATCTTAAATCAATTGCATGGCGACCCATTCAATCATAAACCTTTCAATTTTGCCAATTTATCAAACCTTTTAACAATTTTCTCATTCAGTCCTAAATCTTTCAATTGTATGAATTTCATGTAAACCTTTTGAGAATTTACCAATTTAGTCTTGAACCTTTTTTGATTGGAAATTATTGATGTTGCGGTTCAATCAGCATTAGACGTCCTATGTAGCTCGGCCGATGCTGATGTTGACAAATTTATAATTTCTTTAAAAGAATTCCAATTTTTTATTGATTTTTTTCTTTTTCTTTCTTTTTCTATCTTTTCCTCTTTTTTTAGTTTTTTTTTTCATAGGGCCCCTGCTGGCCACTAGGCGAGGGCCATGAAGTCCCTAGAAAAATTGCAATTCCAATGATACAAAATTACACAAATGAAGTCGCAAACCTCTATTGCAAGTTTCAATTATTAATTTTGCCCCAAATCCATGATTTTAAGGTTAGGTTTGAGGAAGAGGATGAATTTTTTCCCATATCATTGTGAGGTTAGGGTTTGAAGAACAGTTGAATTTAGGGCAATTGTGTGTTAAACAACGTCGGTTAGGGCTATTAATGCTAACTAGACATGCAAGCAAGCCATGTCAAGTTGGTAGAAATGTTAGAATATTGCCACATTAGATTGATAACATTCCAAATCGGAGTTGGCACTTAAGTTATAGAAAAGGTAACAATTAATTGATCTGATCTAAAATTTTGGCACCAAAGTGAGTATTGTGCAAAAGTTATGACACTTCTAATATCCTTTTTTTTCTATTTCTAGATGATTGATGTTCTTATTTAAAATTAATTTCAAACGCTAAAGACAAAGTTCTTAACTTTCTAGTTTGTCATTTCAAGTAAACATAGCTTTAATTTTTTTACTCAATAAAATTGAGTCATCATTAGAAATGTTAAATTATATTTTGTGAGAAACAAGAAGAAGAACAATTATATTTACCAAGTACAAGTTAATTTTACCACAAACACCTCATTCTTTACGAAGAACAAGTTGAATTTGTCAACAATAAATCAGGTTTACAACTATTTAATGTAAAAGTAACTCATTGTTCACCCAAGCAAAAGTAACTTTTCCTTGGTAGCATGTTCTTCTCAGTGAACGCAAATTGTTCTTGGTCAGTACGAGTTATTCTTGGTAAACATAAGTTGTTTGTACATACAAGATGTTTGTGGTAAACGTAGCTTGTACTTATTAAATATGAGATTTTCTTTTTCTGATTCGTTACGAAAAAAATAACTTAACATCATTGACTATGATGACCTTGATTAAACAATCAAAAAACTTATTTTAAGTTTTATTTGAATATTTACCATGAATGAATGAAATTTGCCATATATATGTTACCATGGATAAATTAATTCATCACTATTGCAAAAATGACTTGTTCTCCGTGAATGCAAGCTATTCATGGTAAATGAAGGTCGTTGTTGATAGATGATATTTTTTAAATAAATGTTTTTAATTTTATTTTACTTTGGTGTTTCTTAATCTTTTCGTTTAATTTTTTCCTCACTTTTAGATTTTGTTTTATTGACTTTGGTCCATCGGTGTGTGATTTGGAGGCGTTTAATTCAGGATTGCTGCAACTCATGTGTTCGATTACCGTAGATGAGACTTTGTACCAGTCACAAGCTTGTTTACCACAAATGAAGCTTTTCACAATAAACAAAGGGACCATTTGTTTCATGGTAAATAATTTAAAATATTTTCTTAAAAATAATTACTTATATCGCTTGAATAATTGATCAATGAAATATGTTTCATTATTGATAATAATTTATGTCTAAATATTTTTGCAGATAATATAATCATTTTTAGAAAAATATTTTTCAGATCATATATTTTTCACAAAACAAATGGAGCTAAATAGCATTTGACAGATACTTATAACAAATACAATATATCTTTCTATAAGATTGGGTAACTTGTCTAACAGATGGAAAAATGGACATCTTTCTTTTTTTATTTCATGGTTGGTGAGAGATCTTTTCTTGTGGTGAGGGTCACCGCCTCATCAGAAGCCAGAGAGAGTCAATACAATTAACATTTCACAAGCGCCACCTTGTCTCTGTCGAAAGTCACGTTTTTCAAAGAAACTTAATAAAGAAAACCGAGGAATTTGAAGCGAGGAATTTGAAGCGAGCAGGGCTAAAGATCATCACGGCTTTTTAATTCAGAGTAGCTATTGTGATAGCGTCCATTGCATTGAATTTGCGTCCGATATCGATTATGTATATGTAGAGTACCTTATATTAAAGTACGTCTTAATCTAATTGCTTAAGTTTTTTTAATAGTTGACAGTGATTCAACGGAATCTCATATAGTATCAGAGTAGGAAGCCCTTAGGCCAAAGTTTAGTCTGAAATGTAGAGGAATATTATAATATTTAACTATTAAATCATGTTTTCATATAATGGCTTAAATTTTTTATACAATTAGCAGTAGCTTCACAGAATCCTACATCTTAAATCCTCGAAATTTCGATATATATCTAGCGGGGACCAACCTTAGTCATGTAACCTAGCTAGAAGATTATATTAATGGCGATGAGTCATTTTAAAGTGGGGAAGTGTGTCATTGCTTTCCTAACATTTTTCACTCATTTAAGCAACCCAAATAAAAAAGTAAAAGAAAAAAGCAGTTGACTAGAATTCGTCTTTGTTTGCTACAAAGACTATTTGACTTCTTCTCAGCCCTTTTTTCAGGGGCCTTCGTGACTTCATCGGTGATGAGAGCATAAGAGGCCGCCTCCTAATCCTCACTTGGTTGTCACTTTCCGTACAACTAGCCCTAACCAAGTCAATAGGCATTTGACTTCTTCTCTACCGTACAACTATTAACCAAGTCAATAGGCATTGATATTTAAATTCCCCCTATATTCACATCGCATGCTCTTCTATCTTTTCCTCCTGATTTTCTTAGCATTCAGTTAATTAATGGCCAAGGTTAGAATGATTTGACTTTTCAGTTGCGCTATCAAAAAAAAAAAAAAAAAATATATCACAAGTATCATAACTTTTATACAGGCACTTATTTAATTGCTCTAACTTTTTTCGATCACTTAAAGTGCCATAATTTCTAATAAATAAAAAAAAAAAAAAACCTTCTTTTGAGTGTCATAACTTTCAATCGATCACTTAAATGCCAAAAAAATTGAAAAATGTTCACCTAAGTACTAGAAATCTTACGTTACATAGCACTTATGATAGACGTTTTTAAAATATTATAGCACTCAAGGAATCAATTAAAAAGTTATATAACACTCAAGTAATCGGAAAAAATATTCTTTGACTCATATGAGCACCGTATATAAGTTTTGATACTCAAGTGAACACTGTATAAAAGTTTTGTCCTCTCCCTTCCCCCCTTTAATATTAGCTAAGAGCAACATGGAGATGATTTTCCCTACCAGAAAAATTTATATATATATATATTGATTTTATTGTCCTGATTTTGTAGGGTTTCTTCCCCCTGACAAAGGGGGTGTCCAAGGTTTTTTTCGAGCAAATGATGAACGTCCAGTGAATCCTTAACTCGCCTTTGCACTCAGCAATTATCACGACAAGAAGTTTTGTATTTTGTCTGGTTTCCTTGGGGAAGTGCTTCATTGTGATTCTTTGAGCTTAGAGCCTTCAGCAAGAAAGGCGAACAGGTACACCTCTCGTGCATAATCCTTCGGTTTTTTTATAGCTGACATTCTATACGAGCATGTGGTATTAAACAGTGTCGTTTAGAAGCATTAGACTCGGTCCGGGGTCAGAATTATCACTATCTGTATGACTATGAAATTGACTTGGTTCATTTGGGTTAGTTGAAGGTGAAATATAAATCACTTGGTTAAAGAAGAGTTGTGACACCTTAACCCTGTCTTAGGAGTAGTTAGAACCAAATCCACAAGTATCATCATTGCAACTTCAGCAAAAAAAATAATGAGAATGATCACATAGGACAAAACCCAATTCCCAAGAAGGAATGGGCCAACCGTTTGACCGGTTTAGGACAAGGCCTCCTTGAGAGCAAAAGCCACTGTTTGCACCATTGCACTCCTCCTCTCTTCCCCATGCTCGTACATAATGCATGAACGTGCATTGGTTGCCTCTATTAGGTGACGACCAAACTAAATTATAAGATAAAATCTCACAGATTCATCAATCTTAATTATCTTTAGTGTGGACATAAGTAGCGTCGATTTGACTTGAAGTTGCATTTTCATTTCTTTTTTGAAGCTAGTGCAATAACGCTATACAACAACCAAATATAAAACAGAAGTTCAACGGACCTAGTAAGGCTAGTATACGTACAAAAGTAAACTTGAACGGTTGGATATGATCGAAACCACGTGGGGTTCACATAAGACTTACAGGCTTTAACAGTCAAATTTTAGTTTAGTACATATATTACACCAATGTAAGAATTATTTCTCTCTCCTTCTGTCTCACCCTCATTTTTAGTTATTTTGTTAGTTCAAAGGGAAACGGGGGGATTAGCACTAGTAATCTCCATTGAGCGTTGCCCTAGGGGCATCACACTTGCTACAATATGTTGTATTTAAGTCATCGCTACTTCGTATAACTCATGACTCGAAATCTCAAAGTTGGCAAGCTTGCCATCCCAGCCTAATAAGACACTAGTAGTCAAAAAGTCTTTCAATATGACTTAATTAGGGGGCATAGCACAAGCTGTTCAGAGGTTTCCTTAATGCATGAATCATACTTGTGATGTTTTGACTTTGGTGACCACTTTAACTTGTGGCCAACCAATTTCCATCTCTCCATCTTATTATTCAGTGGAGATAAGTATATTAGGAGTCCTAAAATTAATTACGAAAGTGCAATTTAATCCTTAAACTTAACAAAAGTATAAGTTATTCCCAAAACTTATCAAATTTTGTGAGCGAGTCATTCCATTAACTCTGTCTAATTAGACTAATAGATAATGCCAACATAATTTTTTATTATTCTCTCTCCAATGAGGCATTGACCATAGTAAAACATAAATTATAAGACTAAAACCGTTTTTTTTTTTTTTTGCCTAAATTCTAAATTTTTAACCAAATTTTAATTATATTAGATTAGAAAAGGCAATTTAAATATTAAAAAAAAAAGTGTTGGAAGATATGATTTTGTAATATCTTTTTGATAGGAAATTGAATATACTTTAGAATAGAAAAAGATAGGCAAAAATCATATTTCCTTTATTATTTCTCTTCATTGTAATTAAATACGGAATTACATGTACGAATGAGAATCAATGAAAAAGAAGAAAATTGTTTCTTCGCATCTTCATCTTCTTTTTCTGACATGGTATCAGAGCCATCCTGGTTCTGAACTGATTTGCTTCCGCTCCTGATTGCCTCATACACCAACCTTGAATTTCAGAACAGCATTGCCAAAGGAATCAGAAATACTTGATTGCCTGAAGAAACTGTATCTACATCAAGAACATAACAAAGGAATCAATTTTCATCATGTCAACACCACCAGATCTCACCTCCAATCCCGTCGAAGAATCTGCATCCGATGCCTCAACATGAGCCTTGGAATACCGAGATCCAGCTGCTATAGTCCCTGCATCAGAACAACAACAACAAATCCAGGGCCAACCTCCGCACGTGCCATGGCAACAACAGGCTCAGGCAATTGCAGGGCAACCGTTCGCTGGTCACCCTTACCATTGGATGCCGTATCCATGGTATCCTGGGTCTATCCCCAATGCATCATTGCCTGGCTACCACAGCAGCACGCGAGCTGAAGCAGGTCCACCAACCAGTGACGGGGCAAACCCTAGCTTCAGCCCGGAGCAGACGGGCGGAGCACCTGTACCAGGCCAGGGTTTTCAAAATGCAGATTATGGATTCGGCCTCGGGAGTTCAAGTCAGGGAACAAATCCCTTCCCGACTCCTGCACCGGGATTCTTCCCGTATCAGTTCCTTAACACCAGTGGTCGGCCGGAACCCGGCAATCCACTGTACACAACAAACGGCGACGGCCCAGAATTGAAGATTATAAGTCAGCAATTAACAGGTGTAGAAAATTATTCAAGTTGGTCACGCGAATTCCGGCGAGCACTTATCACAAAATACAAAGAAGGTTTTATTGACGGATCGTTCCCGATTCCGTCCGACGAAAGAATGGCACGAATCTAGAGGAGATGCAGCCAATTGGTAAGAACCTGGATTGGAAACTGCATCGTACCCGAGGTCGCGGCCAGGCTTCCCCCAACGGAGGATCCGAAGAAGATGTGGGAAAGCATAAGGGAGATGTATGGAAAACTTGATCAAGTGAAAACTTTTTTACCTAACACAGCAAATTTCAGATCTGAAACAGGGGAACATGAGCATCGCAACAATATACAACAAACTTTCCGGTCTGTGGAATGAGTTGGAGGCAGCCGAGGAAAAATTCAACTGGCCCAAGAATATCCAACAACAATACAAGCAGATGCGAGAAAGGGAGAAAGCAACGCGATTTCTCCTCATCCTCAACAAGGCTTACCAGCCATTTCGATCCCACATACTTACCATTGAGCCTCTGCCAAGTCTCGGCCGGATCTATCAACTCACCATACAGGAGGAGAGCCAACAAAGATCGGGAGACCACGGCATAGGAGGAGACGGAATTGCTCTGGCTGTGAAGAGCCATTTCTGCTCGTCACAGAGAAGCTCGGGGAGGAGAGAGGTGGATCTAGGGTTCGAAAACGAAAACCCTAGATCGACGCCTTTTAAGAGGAGCACAGACAATGGAGATTATTTCCGCTATCAAACGGACGGCTCACGATCGTTCCAGGGGGTGACGCAATCGAACGGCTCGCGTGGCATTGTCTTTGCTCCATCCGACGGCTCACATTCTGTTTTTTTAAGCCCATCCGACGGCTCCCGAAGCAGCTACTTGATTGGATCAGACGGTCTGCGATTGCCTGGCACCAATGGGCCGATGGCTCGCGCGGCCCATTTCCTGGAGGATCCGATGGCCCATATGGGCCTATTTCGGCCCAATCTTTTCAAACCAATTTTAGGCCCAATTCAAATGCCAAAAATGGGCCAAAAGAAAGAGGTAAGATGTACTGTGATTATTGTAAATGCCCGCATCATACAATTGAGAATTGCTGGAAGCTGCATGGAAAGCCAAGAGAAAAAGAAAAAGGGAAATTTTCCTCCGTTTTTCAGGTGTCCAATCAGCAAAGGGGAAAATCAATTACCCATGAAAAATATCATGAGCTGATGGAAACTTTGAAGAAATTAGATCCCTCAGATAAAGGGAGCAGCTTCACAGGTACATCATTTTGTTTGATGAACTCAATTTCAAAGGATGCATGGATTATTGATTCAGGTGCTAGTGATCACATAGTCTATGATAGGAATTTACTTTCAGATATTACAAAATTATATTTTCCTATATCAATACAACTTCCAAATGGAAATACCACCAAAGTTACAATGACTGGGACTGTAAAGCTTAGTTCTCTTATTACTATTAAAAACATACTTTACGTTCCCGATTTCCATTTCAATCGATCTCGGTTGCCCGAGCTGTGAAGAAAATTCATGCCACATTCTTTTCCATTCGATAAATATTTCTTTCGGGCCCGTTCGGCGGGACACCGATGGGCTTGGGTAGAGTCAGCCATGGATTATATTTTTGGTTGGATTTTCCACATCCTTTTAATTTATCTCCTGTTGCATTCAATAAATCTCTGTGTAATGCTACTGCCAATGGCATTCATTTACTAAATCATAAACGTTTGGGCCATAGTGCATTATTTCCTTATCCTAAATGTCCCATTTGTCCCATGGCTAAGCAAACACGTAATCCTTTCCAGAATAGCACTTCTCGATCACCAGACATTTTTTCTCTTATTCATGCTGATGTTTGGGGGCCCTATCATACTTTAAATCATGATGGCTCCAGGTTCTTTCTCACAATTGTGGATGACTACTCTCGTGCCACATGGATTTTCCTCATGCAATCAAAAAACCAGGTCTTTTCTCATTTGAAGACATTTCTTTCCTTATCCAAGACTCAATTTTAGAAACCAATCCGTAGGATACGTACTGATAATGGAAAAGAATTTTTTAATACTGAATGTAGTTCCTTGTTCACTATAAATGGGATATTGCATGAGAGCTCTTATGTTTACACGCCCCAGCAGAATGGAGTTGTAGAAAGAAAACATCGCCATCTTTTAGAAGTGGCACGTGCTCTTAAATTCCAAGCTTCTATTCCCGAAAAATTTTGGGGAGATTGTGTGATTACTGCAACATACTTGATCAATCGCATGCCATCACGTGTTTTGAAGGAAAAGACACCTTTTGAGTTATTATATGGAAGAAAGCCGAATTTATCACATCTCAAAGTCTTTGGGTGTCTGTGCTATGTCACTACAGTGGGCCATAGAGATAAGATGGCGCCACGAGCTACTCAATGCATTTTCATGGGCTATCCAACTTTTCAAAAGGGATATAGGCTTTATGCACCCTCTACAGGAAATTTCTTTATCAGCAGAGATGTTGTCTTTCATGAGGATGTTTTTTCCTTTTTCGTTAACATCTTTACCTGAAGAGGAGAAGACAACTCGCCAATTCTTGTCGGAAGAAAATTCATCACCATGAGGAATATTTATTATTCCTAATCCTCCCAAAGAAGTTGATGTCTCGCCTACAACACCTCTTGTGAATCCTGTTGAAAATTCCATTGAACAGCCATCTACAGAAGAATCACTGCCTGAAGAACTAGACCGGTTGCAGGATATTCCAGAGATACTATCTACTGAAGAATTATCCACCACACCCGAGGTGTCAGAGAGGCGTTCTCATCGAACCACTCGACCCCCAACTTGGACGAAGGATTATATATGTGGTTCTTCAAAATCATCAGGTACTAGATACCCCATCTCTTCTTATGTCTCATTTGATAGATTGTCGCCAGAACATCTATGTTGCATAAGTCATATTTCTGAAGATCTAGAGCCTTCTAGTTATAATGAAGCCAAAGATTATCCTCATTGCAAAAGGCCATGGAATCTGAATTACATGCATTGATCGAAAATCACACTTGGGATGTTGTGTCAATGCCTAATCATCGCAAACCTATTGGATGTAAATGGGTCTATAAGATAAAATACAGAGCAGATGGTTCTGTAGAAAGATACAAAGCCCGGTTGGTGGCAAAGGGCTTCACCCAGAGAGAAGGTTTCGACTATCACGAAACTTTTTCTCCTGTAGCAAAGGATGTCACTGTCCGCACTTTTCTATCTATTGCTGCTTTTCGTAACTGGCCATTACATCAAATGGATGTTCATAATGCCTTTCTACATGGTGATCTGGATGAAGAAATTTATATGGAGCTTCCACCAGGATTACGGAGACAAAGGGAGTCGAAGGTATGTCGTCTCCGTAAATCCCTTTATGGCTTGAAACAAGCCTCCCGACAATGGTACGCTAAATTCACCAGTGCACTCTTGGCTGTTGGGTTCAAGCAATCCAAGTATGACTATGCCTTATTCATCTGGACAAAAGGTAAGTCATCTATTTACTTGATGATCTATGTTGATGATATCTTTATCATGGGGAATGATGCTTCTGCTATTAGAAAACTTAAAGAGTATCTGCATTCGACTTTTCATATCAAAGACTTAGGATCGTCCAAGTATTTTCTTGGGATTGAAATAGCTCGCTCAGATCAAGGCATCTCATTAAGTCAGCGAAAATTTGTGATGGAAATAATATCAGAAGCAAGATTATCAGGTATTAGACCAGTCATTCCTATTGAGCAAAATACTAAACTGACTTCTATCGGTTATGACACTGGCGTATCCTCTTCTTCTGATGATCCTCTGTTGCAAGATCACTCAGGATATCAGAGACTAGTAGGAAAACTGATATATCTCACCATGACCAGGCCGGATATTTGTTATGCAATTCAGACTCTTAGTCAGTTTATGCATAGTCCGGCGCGATCTCACATGAATGCAGCCTTGAAGGTTGTGAGATACTTGAAGACTTGTCCAGGTTTGGGGATACTTCTTTCCCGAAAGTGCAACATGGAAATGACAGCCTATTGCGATGCAGATTATGCCACATGCCCTATGAGTAGGAGGTCTATTACCGGTTTCTGCATTAAGTTCGGGGAATCAATACTCTCATGGAAGACAAAGAAGCAATCTACTGTATCCTTATCATCGGCTGAAACTGAATACCGATCAATGGCCAAGACTGTTTGTGAAATAGTCTGGTTAAGGGGTCTACTTCTGGACCTCGGAGCTCCTATTAAAGGGCCAACTTTACTCTTCTATGATAATAATTCAGCACTCAAGCTTGCAGCAAATCATGTACTACATGAGAGGACGAAACATATAGAAGTGGATTGTCATTTTACTCGGAAAAGATTCAAGAAGGAATTGTTAAGACAAGAGGAATAAGGACTTGAACAAATGACTGATATATTTACTAAACCTCTTTGTCAAAGACAACATACATATCTTCTACACAAGCTAGGTGTCTTGGACATATACAAACCACCAGCTTGAGGGGGAGTGTTGGAAGATATGATTTTGTAATATCTTTTTTATAGGAAATTGAATATACTTTAGAATAGAAAAAGATAGGCAAAAATAGTATTTCCTTTATTATTTCTCTTTTTTTTTGGTAAAGTCCTTTATTATTTCTCTTCATTGTAATTAAATACAGAATTACATGTACAGAATGAGAATCAATGAAAAAGAAGAAAATTGTTTCTTCGCATCTTCATCTTCTTTTTATGACAAAAAGCAAGGGCAACAGGTCATTGCCACCGCAGCTGCCCCACCAGCATTGGAAAAGGTTAGTGAGCACTCAACAAGGGTTAGCAACACTTGCCAATCGTAAACAAGGACTCGACGACTTCTACCTAGATATGGGCAAGGGTTGTCAAGCCCTCACCTATGATCGACCCGGGGTCATTGACCCTATTTGAGCCCCGTCGGTAGGGGTGTAAACGGTTCGGTTCGGTTCGATTTTTTTGAAAAATCGAACCGAACCGAACCGTTAGAAAAATCTTCCAAACCGAACCGAACCGAAATTTCGGTTCGGTTCGGTTCAGTTTTTCGGTTTTCGATTTTTAGCCTTTGGTTTTCGGTTTTTGTTTTTTTTTTTCTATTAAACTTAGATTTCTCCACTTTTATTTCTCCATTTTTATTTGTTGGTTCGGTTCGGTTCGGTTAACCGAAAAAACCGAACAACCGAATCCGAACCGAACCGAAAATTTTCGGTTTTTAATGAAAACGAACCGAATGAAAACCGAACCGAAAAAACCGAATTTTTCGGTTCGGTTCGGTTCGGTTTTCGGTTTCGATTCGGTTTCCGGTTCGGGAATTGACACCCCTACCGTCGGCCCTTTATGATGATAGTGGGTTGATAGCAAGCCCTCACAACCCTGGCATTTCTTTTCTTTTCTTTTTTTTCCTTTTTGAGTTCTTTTTTTAAAAAAAAGAACAATTAGCTTTCAAATTTTATTTTCTAATTTAATTAATATTTTGGTTAAAAATTAGGATTTGGGCATAAACAATGTTGTTTTACTCTTATATTTCATGCTTTCATAAGGTCAATGCAACACATAGGAGAGAGAAAATAATTATAAAAAAATCCACATTAGTATTTTATATTAGTCTAATTGAACAAAATCAACAAAAAGACTCCATTGCGCCAACTTGACAAGTTTTAAAATTTAATTATATTTGTTTTGTAAGTTTTAAAACTCATTTACACTTACAATAAGTTTTAGAACTCTCAGTAGATTTATTCCTTACTCAATCCATCTTTTTTTTCTGATTTTACGAAAACTGACTTCATCATTTACCGAATGACAGCGCTGGCCGGGGATCACTGGTTCCCACCCCTCTCTGGCATTCTCCGCTCTTTGCTAAACTTGTAAAACTGAACTTCATCTCCATTGCGAGCAGGATTGAGTAAGAATCTTAAATTACTGTTTTTGAAATGTTGTCGATAGGTAAGCGTTTTGTTGGGAATAACGGATCCCCGAAAATTGGATTCGACACCGAATCGAACCCCTAAATCAAGCGGAAGACGAAGCCCGGGAAAAACATCACGCATCACCGATCCTAAAGCACACCACGGATTCGAGCGTACCTTTTAGCCACAGATTAAACACCGACGCCAATGGAGGAAGAAAATCCGGTCGAATTCGATCCGATGAAGCCTTGAAGGGAAGAATTAGAAGCCGTATGCCCTCATCGTTCCTTTTGAGAGAGAAAAACGCGCGGGAGAGAAAAGACGTGCGTAATTCGATTCCAACATACGTCTTCTCTCTCTCTCTCTCTCCCCTTTTATACCCCATTCTTTCCACGGGCCTTATTCCCGTGGGCCGGGCTTTCGGGCCCAACTTGGGCGGACGGGGCCTTAAGCCCTTTAATTAAATAAAGTCTTCATCTCCCACTCGCACATGGTGGGCCGAACAGTATTCTCTTTACCTCTCTTCAACATTCATATCGGTGAATAATCCGTGCGACCAACATACTTTGAGAGCTCGTTGCTATACATTTGTTAGGAATATATGGCAGCTCATAATGGGCGTCACACTCCGAGTAGATTTAGTATGCAGTACCCTAGATCGATCGATCACATCTATATCTCTCTTGATCTCTTTTAAACAATGATATATATATTGTATCCACAATTATAGTTATCACAAAGACAATCATAATTGGTCGACCAGTGAATACAAAACTACAATGTGATTCTCCAAAATTGATCTTCCTCTTTCCTTCAAACTCTCAATTTCAGTCCAGCTTGCTTTTCTAGAAATGCCCCATTAGATCGAATCATCTCATGACCATTGGCAACACACTAAGATAGCAAACACTAAATAGAAATCTTGAGAATAAGTAAGAGTCCCGAGGGGACTAAAAATTAAGGAACTCTTTTCCTTAAGAGTCTCACACGTCACAAAAGTTGAGATCAAACTTCTTGCCACTCTTATTGGTCGTCTCATGCATACGTAGTATGAAATACGTATTACGGTATTAACTCCTTTCCCATGGAGCGTATGTCTACACTTTTCAATACTGTACAGATGATGGTTCGAGACATACCCAATGTCTAACTTGAGTTCACGTATCTACTCAATCACAAAATTCATCGTAACTCACATCCGGCATCTTAGACGGATAAAGTAAAAACATGTGGGGTTATTTTACTTTTGGACATCTTTAGTATTATGTCCTCATCTTAACACCTAGTTAAGGCGACATACGTGTTTTAAGCTTGAGCTCTCGATTATCACCTAGATAATAAGCTTAAAATCAGTCTCATCTCTATTCATCACATAGTAAACGGGCGATTACCCGTGTGAGTGGGCTAATCTTATATCTGTCCGACATACTTCTCAACTTAAAATAATGCACGAGCATTAAGATGCATAAAGATTATACTAAGGTTCATAGGCATTAATCAATGAAAAACAAAATTTCATAAATGTGAACAACTCAGGGAAATTACAATTCAGTACATCAGACTCTACGCAATCCTAGAGATTTTACATGACCACAAAACACATCTCTAGGTATTGGCTTTGTCATAGGATCTGCTACCATTCTATGCGTAGATATGTACTGCAAGTTCACATCCTTCCGTGCAACTATATCTTTTACAAAGTTATACTTGGTATCTATATGTTTGGTCTTGCCATGATACTTTGGATCTTTGGTGTACGCTATTGTTGCTTGGCTATCACAATTAATCAACAATGGATTTGCAGCTTTCTCAATAACACCTAAATGATCCAAAAATCTCTTAAGCCAAACTCTTTCTTGTACCGCTGCTGATAACGCCACGAACTCAGCTTCCATCGTGGACAAGGCTATACACGTTTGCTTCTTACTACTCCATGATATGGCGCCATTGTTCAGTAAGAAAGCAAATCCAAAGGTAGATTTTCTTTCATCTAAATCTCCTCCCCAATCAAAGCATCTCGAATAGCCTTCAAGTCGCAGATCCTTTCCTTGGTAATTCAACTTGAAATCAGCAGTTCCCTTCAGATACCTCAGTATTCTCTTGACGGCTTTCCAATGTGCTGGACCTGGATTGGATTGGTATCTACTCACCATTCCAACTGCAAAGCATATGTCGGGTCTTGTACACATCATAGCATACATCAAGCTCCCAACAGCACTAGCATAAGGAACATGTTTTATTTGTTCCTTCTCTTGTAGAGTCCCTAGACACAATCTATGGCTCAATCCTTCACCTTTTGCAATAGGAGTGTATGGGTTTACAGTCTTGCATACGAAATCGTTCAAGAACCTTATTTATATAGGTTTCTTGCGAAAGAGACAACGATCTCTTCGAACGATCTCTCGAAATCTTAACTCCAAGAATGTATGCAGCCTCACCCATATCCTTCATCTCAAAGTTAGAAGACAACCATCTCTTGACAGTATTAACCAACTCCATATTGCTTCCGGCAATCAGGATATCATCAACATATAATGATATGATCACAAATTGATCCTTGGATCTTTTGATATATACACAATGATCCTCATCAATCATTGTAAAATCATATGCCACAATGGCATTATGAAAACGTATATACCATTGTCTTGATGACTGCTTAAGACCATATATCGACCTCAAAAGTCGACATATTTTTTCTTCTTGGCCTTTCACTATGAAACCAAAGGTTGTTCCATATATATTTCTTCCTCTAATTCTCCATTGAGGAAAGCGGTCTTTACATCCATTTGATGTAACTCAAGATCCGACTAGCTACTATTGCCAGAATAATGCGAATCGAGGTAAATCTCACTACAGGAGAAAACGTATATTCATAATCAATTCCTTCATGTTGATTATACCCATTCGCCACAAGGCGAGCCTTATGCCTTTCAATCGAGCCATCAGCCTTTCGCTTTATTTTGAGAACCCACTTGTTCCCAATAGCTCTGCGTCCCTTTGGAAGATCAACCAGTTCCTAGACTTGGTTTGATTTCATTAACTCCATTTCTTCTTCCATTGCATGAATCCATTTTTCTTTACTAGGGCAATTAAGAGCCTCATTGATATTTCTAGGCTCATCCTCATCTTGTGGAGCAACCATAAAAGTTTCCCCTTCAATGTCAAAACGTCGACGGGGAATACTTTGGCGACTTGTTCGCCGTATGGGAGATTGTACACTTTGCACATCATTCCCTATTATGCTCCCACTTGGATGAACTCCACTAATATCATTGTCTTGATCCAAGGTCTCAAATAGGGAGTGATCTTCCCTATTTCGCCCTTCTTAGGGAACTCATCCTCTAAGAATGTAACATCTCGTGATTCAAATTCAGTTACACTCCCACTTTCCTGCTCACCAATAAACACATATCCTTTCGAGTGTTCCGAGTATCTTATGAAAATACTCTTCTTTCCTCTGGGACCCAATTTCCCAAACTTGTGAGATGACTCATGTGTATAGGCAGCACAACCCCATGGCTTAAGAAAACTCAAGTCCGGTTTTCTACTGTCCATAACTCATATGGAGTGGAAGCAAGCGATTTAGAAGGCACCCGGTTAAGTATATACGCGGCGCTTAACAATGCATCACTCCAAAAGGTGATAGGCAAGTTAGCATGCGCCATCATGGACCTAACCATTTCCAGTAGGGTTCTGTTTCTTCTTTCCGCAACACCATTTTGTTGAGGAGTGTACGGAATAGACAACTGTCTTTCTATTCCTTTTTCATCACATAATTTTCTGAACTCATCAGATAAATATTCTCGACCTCGATCGGATCTCAATACTTTTATTTTCTTATCTAATTGATTCTCTACAAGGTTCATAAACCTTTTGAAACAACTTATTGCTTCAGACTTATGAGAAATCAAATAGACATATCCGAATCGAGTATAATCATCAATAAAGGTGATGAAATAAACAGCCCAATGCCTTCCTTTTACATTCATTGGACCACAGACATCAGAATGGATTAAATGCAGAGGAAACTCAGCTCTTTTTCCTTTTCCAAATGGTTTCCTTGTCGTTTTCCCTTCTAGGCAATGCTTACATATGGACAAATCGACTTTTTCAATATTGCCCAACAAGCCCTCTTTGGCTAGTCTATTCATACGCTGTTGGCCAATATGACCAAGTCTAGCATGCCACACATTCACATCATTATCATATTTATTAGGAGACGTGAGAAGGGAATAACAAACATTAGCATTAACATAATCAATATCTAATACAATAAAACCATCTAGAAAATAACCACAACCATAGTAATTTGTCTCCAAAAACAAATTCACACCTCTACTACAGAAGTTCATATTAAAACCTAATTTAACCAACATCAATACGAGACACTAAATTCCGACGAATCTCCGGAGCATACAACACATCATGAAGGAACAAAGTGCGTCCACCACGCATATTCGGTTGGCATGTGCCAATTCCTTTTACTTCAGCTCGGAGTTGTTTCCCACATAGATCCACTTAGTTCCAGTTAGTACTCGTCGAATTCCACGAAGGATCCTCTATCCTTCGCTACATGGTCTGTCGCTCCCCGAATCCACACCACAAAGGATTAGACTCGATTAAGAACACGGAACTCGACACATAAGCAAAGTTCTGAAAAGTGCAAGGGGTGCATACCTTCTTTGGCTCACGACAGTCGCGAGCATAGTGACCCTTCTTGTCACGGTTGTAGCATTTCACCCTTGTAAGCTTTTTCATGTGAGGACGCTTTCCTCTTCCATGTTGGTTAAATTTGGGTTTCTTCCCCGAAGGACCCGCTTCTTCCTTGCCTTTCCCCTTATCAAACCGGTTAGGGCGCTTGCGCTTGGAGCTCAAGCTCCATTTGAGCTAGAACCAAGATAATAGAGTTCAAGATCCGGCTTAGCCGCCAACAAAGCGGTCCTCTTCCCCGCTCAAGATGACGCATTGCATCCTCATAGGTTTTGATATTTTCATTATGAGTCGGTGCACCTTCATATGCTCCCAACTCGAGGCAAGGAACGAATCACTCGCTTGCACTTGCTTTTGCTCATCTCGTGAGGACATGGCCAGCATCTTTCAGCTCAGTTATCATGTTTGACATCTTTCTAAGATGTTGCTTCATGGTCTGACCATGAGGCTTCTTATAAGAGTCAAACCTGATAGTGAGCTGCCTCAGTCTAGTCACCGAAGTATGACCATATCTAGCTGCCAATGCCTCCCACAATTCCTTGGCATTGTCAAAACGCCGAAACTCTCGCATGACGTTATTTTCCATGTGCCGCTTAGCAACGTGATGCGAGCTAGAGAGTTCATTCTTTTCCACACAGAAAAAGCTTCTTTGTCTCTTTTGTGCTGTGCAGTGGTTCCCTCTTCAGGTTCTACCATGGTCATGACAAGAGCCTCAAGTGCTTCTTGCTCTTCCAGCACATATTGGATTTTCATTTGCCAAACTTCATAGTTGTCTCCATTGAGCTTTTCACCTTTGTTCAGCTCGGCAACTATGCTCTTTGTGGCTGAAGCCATTGATCTGAACAAATCAGACAAATATGCACGAATTATTAATGCCTATCATTTATGCATCCCTATTTACATAGACCCATCATATTAATGAATAATTTCAAGTAAGGCTTTAGAATCAAAAGGTCACTTTGTTTCCAATCATCCTCCAAAAATCCTAACTTAAAACTATCATTAATATGATTGTCATATGCAAAATTAATTCTATGAAGCTACAAAAAACTTCTAAAACTACCTGACTAATTACCCACAAAGAACCAAAGAATTAACGAGAAAGCAGAGATAATTGACATACAATTAAAAAACAGTAATGCTTTCAATTAACACAATTAGGTAGTAATCAATACATAATAAGTCCACAAAGCACACTTAACATATAATAGCCAATACAACTAACACAAAGTCAAGACACGAACCGGGAAAGATCCTCTTTTGTTCAATTTCTTGATCTTTTCCCCGAAACAATACAGAAATATTCGTTTACAAAATCCATCACAATTTTCTTATAGGAAGCGGCTCCGTTGACATCCCATATGCGATTCAACACATCTTGCCATTCAATGGAAGAGTGGTTATGAAAAATCGCACCATCTCTCGATTGTGACATAGGACGACCATTCCATATGACCTGTTGAATTTTCCTGTTGACTTCAATGACATGATCAATTAAGTCACCCATTTCCCATCGATGATCGATCATTCTTATCAACTCGATGACCTATCCTTTTGTTCATCGTGAATCGCGCGAATAGGTGTCGCAATCTTGGGAGGCATAGTTCCTGCAACAAATGCAGAACAAATAAGGGATCACATTATAATCCACATAGACTTAATTGAAAAAGAAACACATTCTTTCCCTTTTTTTTTTTGGTCAACGGTCAAAGTCAACGGTCAACGGTCGTCGGTCAACGTGGTCAACGGTCAACGGTCAGAGGGTCAACGGTCAATGGTCGTCGGCCGTCGGACCGGACGGACCCGTCGGGCCGGTCGGACCGCTTCAGCGGGACCGACGCACGTGCCGCGCGTGCGGGGATGACGTCACGCAAACGTCATCCGCACATGCCCGCCGTGTCTTGGTCTCCGGTGGAGTCGATCGCCGTGGTGACCGTCCGGCAAACGACGTCGGTGATGACGTCATCGGTGACGCATCCGAACGGTTACCGACCGTTGGATGACGTCACGACGGTTCGCCCGCCGGTGCGTCGCGCCTCACTCGCCAATGCCAATGCCCGTAACCCGGCAGCGTGCGGCGGCTCCGGCGGCGTTCGACACATCGCCGAACTCGTCTCGACGTCGCGCTTCTTCCTATGCAATCACAATTTTATTTTGACTTACGAAATCTCGGAAAAAGGGCGAAAAGCGCTCGGGTGTCGGGATTTTGGCCCGGTTCCGTACGGCCGAAGGGATTTCGCGAAAATCAATCAAAAACATCAGAATTGATCGGGAAAAACGTGAAACCTAGCTCTGATACCAATGTTGGGAATAACGGATCCCCGAAAATTTGATTCGACAACGAATCGAACCCCTAAATCAAGCGGAAGACGAAGCCCGGGAAAAACATCACACATCACCGATCCTAAAGCACACCACGGATTCGAGCGTACCTTTTAGCCACAGATTAAACACCGACGCCAAAGGAGGAAGAAAATCCGGTCGAATTCGATCCGATGAAGCCTTAAAGGGAAGAATTAGAAGCCGTATGCCTACTGTTCCTTCGAGAGAAAAACGCGGGAGAGAAAAGACGTGCGTAGTCGATTCCAGCAGACGTCTTCTCTCTCTCTCTCTCCTTTTATACCCCATTCTTTCCACGGGCCTTATTCCCGTGGGCCGGGCTTTCTGGGCCCAACTTGGGCGGACAGGGCCTTAAGCCCTTTAATTAAATAAAGCCTTCACGTTTCCTTGAGAATTTGCTACTAGAAGAAGCTCCATCCACCAGAGCGCATTCTGCATGCAATGGAAGCGGGTAAGGCTTTTCATTTTCTGGATAGGTTACATGTTTCGATTACATAATTGGCGTGGTGTAATTGATCAATGTCATTGCTTGCATAACGAGGCATGTCAAATAAGCTTTTCCACACGTCATTTTTAGGTAGTGTGTTCAGTACATATAACGACTTCCCGAGAGACTAGAACCATCTATAGTCTAATTTGCATCAATTTAGCTTATAACAATCACATTCCCCCTAGCATAATATGAACTTGTCATGTAAACTAAGTTATTGTAATGTGTCATTAAACTTAGTAATTTCATGATAAAATTTGACAAAGTTAACAGAGAGTAAATAGATTACAAGTGCATCAATTTAAAATTTTTGATAACCCAAAAATTATTGTTGAAATAAATTTATTACAGATATATCAATTTGAAGTTTTTTTTATGTTATTAATCTTAAATCATATGTGAATCTATGTATCAATAATCATATATTGCGAAAATAGTAAGTGTTTAAGAATATATAAAGGTTCACAAGTCCGTACGCCGCAGTCAAAATACTTTGCTAGAGAATCTCGAAATGCGTGCTGGGCTGTTGTTATGACTTTTGAATCGTCACTCTTGATCAATCACACCTTCATGCATTGAATATGATGTTGGCCTGGTGTTGGGGACCTGACCGGTTTAAGAAGGACAAACGTTTAACGGTTCATCAAGTGATGGGATTGTCCTTGTTGATATCGTGCGTGTATATTGCATACGAATCGCTCACAACTAGCTTGGGGAGAATACGGTTGAGCATGAGATTGACTAATAATATGTGCAGTAAATGAAGCTGATTCCGTGTAAAACCCCTTATTATTCAACCTCCAACTCATCATCTGGGGTCATGCCCGAAACGAAATATTTTGCCAGTTCAAAGCACACAGGTTGCCAGCAGATTTAGGAGAATTCAATGCACCCATAAGAGCAGGACCTGTCTGACTAATGGATTCACGGTTGTGATGGAATGTTACCATGGCATGCCACGACTTGCACCTTGCAGCTGTCTCTTATAATTGATCACATGCTCAAGCACGCTCAAAAAAAAGGAGAGAACAAATTTCCACTCTCCAAAACAATGATCTCTAACTCCGCACTCAGAATTCAAATCAGGCAATTGTTCTCTTTGCATATAACTCTAGCTTGATTTGTTTGTTTTAGTATGCTAAAGAATCCAAAAACAACATACCTGAGCTATTTTCAATGCAGTACCATACTTGATCCTCACTGGACCTCTTCAGAACAGCAAGACCTTATTTTAGGCAAATGGCACTCAGGAACATGCGACTGTATCCAATCAAGTCGGCAGAGGGGTGACAGGGAGACATTATCTCAATGACATAAGCATATTATGCTCCACATAAAGCTTCACATATACATAGAAAACTCAGACATGGCAACTGTGATATGAAGACAGTCATGTTCATACAATCACAGTGCTTCAGTCTCATTCAGCAGCAGAAAAGGGTGATTTTCCGAGTGAAGTTCTGCAAAATCAAAGGGCTCCCTAGACTACAAAAAGCCCGACAATTGAACCATGATCCAATAACAAGTTACCAATTGGAATAAGATAATTTAGATGATAATCATTGTCTACAAAGTGATAGCTAACCGAGCTTATACTTCAGCATCATAAAAGCACCCCTATAATCCAAAGGGCGCCCATTGGACACAGCATGAACACAAATCCTTTTTCAAGAATATACTTGTAAATACCCTGTCAAACCAGAAATGAAATCAGAAAGGACCCCCACATGCAGGGAAATGGAACTGAGGATCACAACATGTGGCAATATCTAATTAGCATCCTAATTCCAATGAATTCTCAGACTATGCCATGCAAGACAAATTCCAATCATTTCAAGAACCATGCCTGCTATGGTCGAGGTACATTTATCCACTAGCAGTTTATTATTGATGTTCATTAGAGGAAGAGTGGCTAAGCACTCTCACTTAAGACAACCTTAAACTTGGAGGTAAGAGTACTGAAAATTTGCACGAATCACTGCTCCTAGACATGGCAAATTTGATCATTCTTTTCATCTACAGGGATGAAATGGGGTCATGGCAGGTATGATGAGCAAGAGTGGGCTAGCCAAACCACAGAAGTCTTATTCTATAAGAGAGAGTCTATATGTTCATATAGTGGCAACTTCGCAAATAGAGGAAAAGAAGGCTTTTGAAGACAAAAATTAGCTGTGTTCTATTGACAAATTTAGAGACATATATGTTTGAAAACTAAATACTTTTGAAATACCAGAAAGATGTTTAAAGAAGCAAATCTATGATAGTCATTGCAAAATCTCTCTTGTAGATGAACTCTTTAAGGTTTGAACTAATTTTCTGTGTATCCAACCCCTCTATTATTCGAGACACTCCCGTATTCATCCCACATTCAGAAACTTCATTTCATACAAGAATGAACCACCTATAGTGCAATTATAATAGATGATATAGCCTAAAGAATGATAAAAGATATATTTCTTTACTATCAAAAAGAAAAACTGCAATTTAAGAAGGAAAAATATGTACCAGAGCAAAACTAATGATTAGCATCAGGAGCTTTAGCATTAGCATTAAAATTGTCAAAGCCTCCACTAGTCGGTCCTGCTGGATTCATTTGATAGGCAGGAGGTGGAACCATTGAGGGGGCACTACCAGAAGAGGTTAGATTCAGTGCACTTCCAGGACCTGAAGGTGGGACATTCAATGTAGGAGGCCTTGGCATGCCATTCATCTGAAGCATAGAGGGAGCACCAGGGGCTGGCGCCATTGCTGGCATCCCTGGAGGAGGAATGTAGCCTGCCAAAAAAATTTCAACCAATAAAATTAGGTCCATGTTTCTACTCTGATGGCCATCTTAAAATAGAAAGTACTGTGTGAGGAAATAAAAGACATCAGTAGAAGGCAGCAGGCTCGCTCAATAAATAGATAAGAATATACATGAAACATACTGCCTGCTAGATTTACAACGTCCAAAAGAAAAAGTCAGTCCCCTTTCACGCACTATCACAAATCTGAAGGGAAAAGAACAGGAGAAAAGCAAACCATAACTCAAGCTTATAAAAGAAACATGGCACCGTATGAAATACGTGAAGTTTGTGCCTAGAATAAGGACTAATTAAGTATGACAAGAATGTCTTTTCCCACCAAATAATGACTATGATTTGACAACTGTCGCCATTAGAAACAATTCAGAGTGAATTAACTTTATGCGTATTTGTCCTTGCCTCTCAGAAGTAACCATTTACACGGTTGAGTTAAAGAAATAACGAAAGAGAAAACACAAGAAGTCAGCATCATGTATCCATCTATGCCATTACATAGCATGCAGCATTTATCCTACCACGTCTTCTACACCCTGTCTTATCCATGTTAACAAGAACACTTCCACAAGGACATTTACTCAACTCATAGCAACATCCACACTGTCAATGTCCAATCAAACTAACTTTAAAAGATCTTTACCCTATTTATTTTTTCATATGGGAGCATGAAAATACTGAAAAATTGACAGTAGACCAAAGGAACGAAAGAAAAATTTCAGTGTCCAAGATGGTATGTGTTTCATTTGGAAGATCTAACAAGAAAATTAGGCAATCTAGTGAACAATACTAACAATTTCATGAAATGCTGTGTTATCCACAATGGATGTTAACCATTTACTACATTGTCTGCCAATCTATGTTCAGACAAAGTGTCTGTAAAAGATAGGCTTTCTTATACCATTCACAAAATGAGATGATGAAGCATAGAAACTGAGTGGATAGGCATTCTTTCAGTAAGGCTTTTCTTGGGAATGGCTGTAAAGCTTTGATATGGAGAAAGATAGTTTGTGAAGAAGCATATAGTTCCAAAATTGGTTTTGGAAGATGTATTGTGAAGAACAAAGTCTAATCGAGCAGCACACAAGATTTGGCTTTCAAAGCAAAAAATGAAAGGGTGAGATAACTTTAGTAGCAGAAATTTAAAGCAGGCAATTATAGGAAAACTGTGTCATTGGATGACAAATGGTGGGGAGATGATGCCTTCAACGATATATTTTCCGATTGGTTTGCATTACAAGGATCATGACAGTTCATGCAGGTTCATTGGCAGAGATATAGTAGACATATGGGGTGGAAGGTGGAATTTTTACATGGGACTCAAGATAAGTAGCTCAATGCTTTCTCTTAACCTTTTTGAGCTACTAGCTTAGATGGCGCCAGGTGTGGGAGAGGACGATAGTCTATGGTTGAAAGTTTTGTGCATGTAGAAACTAATCTATCAAATTCTACTACTCTAATCTCGTCTCTAGTCAACTGCAAGTACAACGGAACACATTCTCCATTTGCCAAAGTAAAGGGTTTCTTTTTCTCTATGGAAGCAGCTCAGAGACATAATCTCGATTGAGATAATCTTCAAAGAAAGGAAAACATTGGTAATAGATGTTTTATTGCTACATTGTCACTGGAGAAGATAAGTTAGGACTATGAATTTTGCAGTTTCGGAAGCAAAGTGAATCACTTTAGGCACAGTGCAAAGTGAATGTTGGGCTTGGAGAGGGACCATTAAATTCTCCATTGGAAGGAAGAAAGTAACTGAGATAGTTCCTCTCTTCATATTTCAGCTCATTCCAAAGAAACAATAGGCACGTCATAGGTAGCTTTTTGTTCTTGGAGGCATTCTTTGGAACTGTTGTATCTTTGAAGTTTTGTATCAGACTTTTGTGTCTCGTCTGATCTAAGAGTGTTGTTTCTTGTCTAGGTTGTAGAGCTATACCAACTGTTACTGCAGTTTGCTCATGTATTTGATGATGGAGGACTATGGCAACAACCAGACTTGCAAAAGGTGTGCCAAATGAAGATTTAGTGTTAGATGATAATCTGCTTAATTTGCCTCATTAGATTAAGAATCTCTATTAAGTGTTTAGAATCGTTGAGCAAATGGAACTTTAAGTTTCTAGTTTCTAGGATATTATTTGTCCTTTTCTATTTCTAATTTAGAATAGAGACTATATGAGTCTTTTAAAATGGTCTTCCTTTGGCTTATGATGTATCTATCTGTGTATCTATCCAATGAGTAAATACAATTTCAGCATTTCTTTGCTGAGACTTGTGCAGTGCAATTCTCCCCTAGGTGTGAGCTTAGGCACTTTGGAAGTAAAGCCTAAAGCATTTTTTTTTCTCTCCTAACCTTTCTTACAACATCACCCAAACTCTTACCAATTTCTCTATCATTCACTTATCGGCTGATAAAAACCCTGCATTGTTCACTGCCTTAAAACAGTACTTCTAGATCTGATTCAACCAATCAGATTGTCCTACATCATTTGAGCTGTAGGTTTGCTAGTTCATTGGGGTTGTACACATATTTCACTTCTATTTGTTCATGATTAGCAAAGCTGGCTGATGATTATCAATGACCGCAAAAAAGAAAAAGAAAGAATAGGCATTTCAAAGAGTAGATCCCCCAGGATTCTTTTAGGGATAACTAATTATATACCTCTCACTTTTGGTATTGTAGGAAGGAAACTTCGATTTTCATACTTATCTTTTGCTGGAAATGTTCAAAACAATCGTATTGGCATAACTTTTGGCTTCCCTTGTGAAGCCGTTCTGCATGGGGGCAATACCCCACAGCACCTTTTTAAATAGAACTTCTTTATCATTCAGAGAAAGTGCAAGTAACATCCAGATCTCAGTTCTGCATATACACAAGTAAACTCCCATTGCTCACTATGGGTACAGAGCATCTCCATATCATTTAGCCAAAAAATCTACAACAAACTCACGCCAAAAATTTCCATCATAAAATTCTATACTTTAACGAAGCCCGGACACAGATATGACAAATTGCAGCCCCTAGTCAATCAATATAGCAAAACAAATGGAAGCTATTTGCTCAAAGTATGTATCAGAAATCATGTATTAGCCAGTTTGGATATCAACATAATACCTGGTGCACCGGGCGGTGGCCTTGGCAAGACAGGTGGCCGCATTCCAGGAGCCAATTGCATATTTGGTCCCATGGGCATCATAGGCGTTGGTAGTATAGGTAACCGAGGCCTCTGAGCCATAAGATGTTGATTATATGCGGCACCAACTTGTTGGAAAGCTGCTGCTTGCCCCAAATGTTCCTTAATCCTTTGATCAATTAAACTTTGAGTTTGCTGCTCCTCAAATTGCTGATAGTAAATACGCACATTTGCCTAAAACCAGTTACCAATTCAAGTTCAAACCCGTAATTAAGAACCTGGCTTCTTCAAAAAACCAAAGATAAATGCACCGAAAGGCAACGTGGTAAAAACTTGGAGCCCATTCAAAATGTTACAACCAAGAATGGAAAGAAAGGAACACAAAGCAGGTGCCAGTAAGATAAAGTACCTTGTGCTTGTACCCTGCATTGTGCTGTTTTCTGACTGACGGCTGAAGTATCAAAAGACATAATTAGGGACAAAAATCTTTCAACATTCTAAGCCTCTAAGGGATTAAAAGTCTAGTGCATGCTAATCACGATTATAGTTTACCAAGAAAGTTAATAAAATTAAACATGGCATGCAGTTATCTCAAGCGAAATGAACCCCATCTCATGAATAGAGGGTCAAAAGGCAGATGTCATTACACACCTTCAACAAGATAGCAACTTGGAGAAGCAGGCAGCATTATAGCTTATCATTTCAAAGCCCTTTCTTTCTTGTCCCCAAGTACTTAACACTTCCAACCAAACTCATACACCAGTCGAGATTGCAAATTACATACAGCACAATGCCGACAGGATTAAGAATTCGATTGACGACACGAAAAAAAACCAAAAGAAAAGACCCCAACGCCGCCAACACCACTCGCCAATCGTAAAGAACCGAAGATTTCCTAACGAAAGAAGCGAAATTGGCGAAGCAAGCAGGCTTACAGAGTCGTGCGTCAAGTAGGTATCACAGTAGTCGCAGTAGTACCTGCCAATCATCGCCAAGAAAAGACAGAGGTCAGCAGAAAAACTAAGAAATGCGCGACGTCGGAGACGAGAAGGCGCGAGCGAATGGGACGCGTCGGACGTACCGAGGCATGGCGGCGGCGGCGGCGGCGGCGGACGGGCGGCGAGCGCGGTCGCCGCTGCGTGAGACTGAGATAGAGAGAGTTGAGCCGCGCGGGCCTGACGTTGTGTTTGGGTTTGGGGGATTTTTGAGTTATTTCACGAGAAAATACGGGCGAATCACCTAAGTTTGGAGAATCTTTTTCTTACATTTTCTTATACTAAGATTAATGCCACCGAAAATTTTGAATTGCTAAACGTGTATTACATTTTATCAAACAGATTTTCATGTCGCAAAAGTCCCAAACTAAACTAATGTATTCATAATAAATTTACCAAAATATTAAGAAAAATTGGGGGAAATACGAATTTTAGCAGATTTTTGAGACATAAGAAAGCTCTTAGAGCCAAAAAAAAAAAGCAAATTTTCCCATCTTGATTCATTTTTCTTTTTTGGATCTAGTTTCTCAAAACAAGGTCATTTTCTTTTTCTTTTTTTTGTTGGGAAAACAACGTCATTTGAAAGATGCATTTATATTAAACTTCCATGCCAGAGCCATGTCATATATTGATCATTCATATATTGATCACTCGAGTCGTGTGTCAAGTGTATTTCCTTATCAGCAATTTACATAATATTGTATGAGAAGTAACTTATGGTAAATTTGTTACCAGTATATCGATACGGGATTTTTTGTGACACAAAAATCAATTTGAGGCTAATGATGCTAGGGTAAATTAGTTTGGAAGTTTAAGTAGTATGAACCCAATTTAATTGCCATACCTTGAGAAGCGTGATGCCTTTTAATTCCTTTTAATAGTATGTAACCTTATAAATCATAGGGCCTCTAATTGTCATGTGATTTTTTGCGTCAACGTTTTTCATTTATGTGCCCAACATTTGTCATTTGTTCTCATAAATCTTTTTAAGCATGCGATTATTTCAATTTTAAAATTCTCTATAAATTCATTGATTTCTTACCTTAATCCTAATCATATTTGCTATCATTGTCTAGTACATGTAAAGATGGTGATTCTAATCAAAATAAGTAATGTCATAATTTGTTAGATAATTTTATTTGAGCATTCTTTTTTGGAAAATTTCAACTGAATTATTATGTGATGTCCATAACGTCACCCATAACATGTGTTTCTTATAATATTATTCTCTTTTAGCATGCAAAAGCATAATCAAATGTTTACAAATAGTCCTTTTACAAAGAAAGTCGTACAAGTAGTATAAATACGTTAAATTTACAATTTTACTACATTACGAAGAAAATACAAAAGTCTAAGTAGGAGTTAGAGAGAACTACCTCCATATCACACTATTACTTCAAAAGTCTGCATGTACAAATGTTTAGACAGAAGTCATGGATTGATAATTTCTCCTCCACTGCATCATTGCCATCATCAAGGTCATAGATATAAGTGCTAGTATGAACACCTAGAAGGGGGTGAATAAGTGTGAAGACAATTTTTTGCAAGGAACGGTAGAAATATTTCACTCTAAAAACTGAGTCTAAAAAACAACAAACTTTGAGCAAGTTCAGACTTTAGCAAAATAGAATTACGAACAAAATAAAGGAGTTTGGGGAAGATAATAAGAACATAGAAATTATAGTGGTTCGGTTTAGATCAAGCATACATCCACTCTCCACGCTAATAGCCTATTGGCTGGATTTCACTAAGAATCAAAAGAGACTTTACAGCATTGCGTTCTCAACTTCACAGTGAAGAGTTTCTACTGGTCTCTCATGAAGTCTCACAATGAATCTCTCTCTTTTGAATACAACTTTGAGCTCAGTATATCGAATGACAAGAAAATGGTAAGCTTCAGACTTTGAAATTTCTCTTTCACGCACTATATCGAACAACTAGAGAATCTACCTTAAATACTCCTTCATGCCTTCTCGACCGTTGGCACTTTCCAAAGAAATTCTTACAATCTACCCGTTGAACAGAATCAATCAAAGAGATCTCAAGTCGTTTGAAAATTGTGATGAAAGCCTGTCAATCTTGTTCGTCCATACAATTAGGATCTTGGTTTCCATAAGTAGATTCTTTCCATATTTACTTGCAATCCGAAAAGATTTGATCTATCTAAATTGATTCCACTAAAGATAATCAATCTCATAGGTGATATATATCATACGAATCGAACTCTTGAAGAAATAAACAAAATCTCACATCTGGATAAGTTTTCATTCTTCAATAGCGTTCAGTTTGGAATTTGTCAGTATGGACAGACTTTAACACAAAGTCTGGGATTCTTAAAACTTTGACACAAAATCTAGTCATCTTCAGATTTTAACACAAAAATCTGAAAATCTTCATAATAGACTTTGAATAAGTTTTGTTAACTTCAAAACAACCAAGGAGTTTTCTCTAACAATCTCCCCATTTTTGTTATGATGACAAAACTTCCTTACAAATTTAAGAACTTATATTCTGCAAAACAACACTTTAGCAGTACATGATATCTATAAGAGAAATAGATAAGGATCTATGGATGGCATCGATTCTAAAATCACAAAGAACATGTTAATTTTGAAAAATAATCAAACACCAAGATTAAAACATCCACAACCATCCACATCCATAATCAAACACCACAAAAGTTTATCATAACAGTCAAACAGAATAATCAAATCTGCAATGAACATGAACAAAGGTCAAGGTTCAAATCAAAAAGTTTAAAGTTTAAATCTGCATGTTCTCCCCCTTTTTGTCAGCAGCAAAAAGTGGAGAAAAACAAAATTGAAAAGAGATAGAATAAAATTAGGTTTGTCTTGGAATTCCGAACAACTAGAAATCCCCCATAGACTGAACTGTCTCCTCCAGCTTTCGCACTGTCTCCTTCAGCTTCTTAATATCTTCAATCTTGGCAATCTATGAACTTGCTATTGTAAAGCTTGAACTTGTAAGTTTAGAGATTTACCTTCTCATTGAGAGAATATGAAGTAGATTGCAAAGTAGAGTGAAGCATCTGCATCTCAAACTCCACTCCATATTGCAGTGCTTTTAACTCCAAAATGAGCTTGAGCAACCTTTCAAAGTCTACATTGGGTTCTGTTTGCACACTAGCCTTAGCACATTGAATTCGTGGAGTGTTGAGTGATGAGGGAACATCAACTCCTCTACTTCCAAGACTTGGAGTAGATTCTCCAATATCAGCTTCAGGAAAATGAGAAGCATGGACTTCTTCTGAATCGGCAAGAGATCTACTGACATCATCACTTGCAAAAAGAGGAGAAGAAGTACCTATTTTCAAATGAACTCCCCCCATTTTCTAGCCTATGGGTGGAGAAAAGAAAACTTCTTCTTGTTCTTTCTCAATTCCAACACGAAAGTGATGTTCTTTTTCTGTTCTTTCTCCCACTTGGATACTCCTTGGACAGTCTCATTCAAAGCTTTCTCAGCCTCTTCAAAAAGTCTTTTGCGATGCTTCCTTTATGCTTCTTTGAAAAATAAATATAAACATATAAGAAATCATTAAAAATATATATATAAACAAAAAATCTACAACAAGACTACTAGTCCGAATAGGTGTACGCTTACAAAGGGAAGGCATTGTTCCTACAATAAATGTAGAACAAAAAGGGATTACTTATAATCCAGAGGGACTTAATTGAAAAAGAAACGCATTCTTCATTTTTTTTTTTTTTTTTGTCAAAGGTCAACGGTCAACGGAGATTGAGTCGTGTTAGAAGGGTCGGGTCGAGTCAAACTAATCAACCTAGCTAGGTGACGTCACCGGCACGTGCCCTGCTCGTGCGCGGGCAACCGCCGGCTGACATCACGATGACGTCGTTGGCGCATGTGGTGCACACGAGGGGCAGTTACCCCTGCACGTGGCTTGCACACGCTAGCGGTTGCCTGGGCACGTGGGGCGCATGCACCTGCACAAACCTTCAATGCACGCACCAATGAGACCGTTTCTTCTGGCCGTGCATGGTGGCGCGTCTGGCAACCTTGGCGGTGAGCCACCTGTTCTTTTTCTCATCTCAACGAGAACTACGACCCTACACTATCATAAAAACGAGTTTTGATTCACCAAAAATCAAAAAGGGGGGCAAATAGTAGGGGGTGTTAGGATTTCTGTCCGATGGCGACGTTTCTCAAAATTTCAACAAATTGCCACCGATTAAGTACCGTCACATTTTTCATGAATTCCTGCTTCCGTTCGTCAAGAGAGGTGCGTACTATTCAAAGGGGGAAAAACAGAGAAACGTATTTCTCTTCTAAAGATGCAACTATACTTCTTATTTTCCCCATTTTTTTATTTTTTTATATTATATATATTACAGTAACTACACTCTTTTGTGGGCCCTTCACTAACGGGCCGGGTTTTGGCTCAACATGGGCGGACGGGCTTAAGTTGGCCCATCTAATATTAAAAAAAAACCATCAGTTCCTATGGCGGTTCCATTCCCCAAAATTATCACAAGAGATTCATCAACTCTCGCAACTAAGCGAGTATCGACTCGTGAAATTATATGGAGAAGATTTTCATTTCGGCACAAGAGTAGATTTCTTTTTCCGTTTTCGTCCAAGATTCCAGCATTTCTTTTATTTAAAAAATAAAATGAACAAAACTAGGCAAAATGAAGTAGGAAGAAAAGAAATAGGAGTATTAATAGGACTAGGACTAGAGTAATAGCAAGAAGAGGGTTCGACCAAAGAAAGAAAAAGAAAAAAATAAACAGCAGGACTATTGGTCCTAGTAGACTAGAGTGAGAGGGTACCGTAGGGCACTGATCGAAAGTAAAATTATAAAAATAAAATAAAGTTCTGCCCAATAGCCAGTAGTATTGCAGTAGCGGTAGACTACTCACTAGTACGAACATTAGTACTAGCCGTAGCATCTGCATTACCAGCTAGCGGAGCAGGTGGGGTAAAACGATAAGCCATATTTGTTAAGTACAAATTCGCACCTAAACCTTGTGCATGGACGTCTTGAATGACGGGGCCAACTCGACAAACACCTCAACTTATTCCAATTGCCTACAGTTATGAAAATATGCCGGCATCATTTTCATAAATACCTTGGCATCCTCCACATTATGGAGAACCAAGGCACGTTGATTTTTCACTTCTTGGACAATCTCATTCATAGCCTTCTCAACCTCTTCAAAAGCTTATCCGATTCTGCTTCTCTCCTCTAAAAAATAAATATAAACATATAAGAAATCATTAAAAAAATAAATATATAAAAAAGTCTAATGTAGGACTACTAGTCCTAGTAGACTAGAGTGAGAGGGTACCGTAGGGCGCCGATCGTACAAGTAAAACTATAAAAATAAAATAAATTAATGCCCAATAGCCACTAGTAATTGCAGTAGTGGCAAACTACGTACGAATAGTAGTACTAGCTGTAGCTGCATCTACATTACCAGCTAGCGGAGCAAGTGGGGTAAAATGATAAACCGTATTTGTTAAGTAAAAATTTGCACCTAAAACCTTGTGCATTGATGTCTTGATTGACGAGGCCAACTCGACAAACACCTCGACTTGTTCCAATTGGCTACGGTTATGAAAATATGCCGGTATCATTTTCATAAATGCCTTGGCATCCTCCACATTATGGAGAACTAGGCACATTGATTTTTCACTTCTTGGACAATCTCATTCAAAGCCTTCTCAGCCTCTTCAAAAAGTCTTATGTGATGCTCCCTTTCTTCTTCTTTGAAAAATAAATATATACATATAAGAAATCATTAATATATATATAAACAAAAAGTCTACAACAGGACTACCGGTCCAAATAGGTGTGTGCTTATGAAGCGGAGGCATTGTTCCTACAACAAATGCAAAACAAAAAGGGATTACTTACAATTCATAGGGACTTAATTGAAAAAGAAACACATTCTTCAATTTTTTTTTTTTTTTTTGTCAACGTTCAACGCGGTCAACAGTCAACGAAGATCGAGTCGGGTTAGAAGGGTTGGGTCGAGTCAAACCGACCGACCTGGCTAGGTGACGTCATCGTGATGTCACTGGCACGTGCCCTGCGCGTGTGTGGGCTACCTCTCACTTACATCACGATGACGTCAGCTGGCATGTGTGGTGCACATGAGGGGCAGTTACCCATGCACATGGCTTGCATGCGCTAGCGGTTGCCAGGGCACGTGGGATGCATGCGCCTGCACACCTTCAAAGCATGCACCAACGAGACCGTTTCTTTTGGCCGTGCATGGCGACATGTCTGGCAACCCTTGGCAGCGGGCCACCTGTTCTTTTTCTTGTCTCAACAAGAACTATGACCCTGCACTATCATAAAAACAACTTTTGATTCACCAAAACTCAAAAAGGGGGACGAATAGTAGGGGGTGTCAAGATTTCTGTCCAATGGCGGCGTTTCTCGAAATTTCAACCAAAAGCAATTTATAAACACCAATTATCGAAAAACATGAACAACATCATTCTAGTACCATTGTTGGGAAACAAATTCCTAAAAATCAATTGAGCTGTTATCCGAACGATTGTTGAGGAATCACGGAGTCGGATATTTGATTGCCCGCAATTTTGACGTATTCTTTGAAGCCCCGCTTCTGTTCGTCGAGAGAGGTGCGTAACTATTTCAAAGGGGGAAAAATAAAGAAATGTATTTCTCTTCTAAAGATGCAACTATACTTCTTATTTTCCCCATTTTTTATATTTTAATATTTTATATATATATTACAATTACTACACTCTTTTGCGGGCCCTTCACTAACGGGCCGGATTTTGGCCTAACATGGGCGGACAAACTTAAGTTGGCCCATCTAATATAAAAGAAATCATCAGTTCCTATGGCGGTTCCATTCCCCAAAATTATCACAAGAGATTCATCAACTCTCGCAACTAAGTTGCGAATATCAACTCATGAAATCATATGGACAAGATTTTCATTTTGGCGCAAGGGTAGAATTCTTTTTTCCGTTTTCGTCCGAGATTCCAATATTTCTTTTATTAAAAAAAAAAGAACAAAACTAGGCAAAATGAAGTATGAAGAAAAGAAATAGTAGTATTAATAGGACTAGGACTAGAGTAATAGCAAAAAGAGGGTTCAACCAAAGAAAGGAAAAGAAAAAAATAAGCAGCAGGACTACTGGTCCTAGAAGACTAGATTGAGAGGGTACCGTAGGGCACCAATTGAACAAGTAAAACTATAAAAATAAAATAAACTATTGCCCAGTAGCCAATAGTAATTGCAGTAGTGGTAGACTACTCACTAGTACGAACAGTAGTACTAGCCGTAGCTGCATTTGCATTACCAGCTAGCAGAGCAGGTGGGGTAAAACGATAAGTCTTATTTGTTAAGTACAAATTCGCACCTAAAACCTTGTGCATAGACGTCTTGAATGACGGGGCCCCAACTTGACAAACACCTCAACTTGTTCCAATTGCCTACGGTTATGAAAATATGCTGGCATCATTTTCATAAATGCCTTGGCAGCCTCCACATTATGGAGAACCAGGGCACGTTGATTTTTCACTTCTTGGACAGTCTCATTCATAGCCTTCTCAGCCTCTTCAAAAGTCTTATGTGATGCTCCCATTCTGCTTCTCTGAAAAATAATATAAACATATAAGAAATCATTAAAAAATAAATATAAACAAAAAGTCTACCGCATGACTACTTGTCCTAATAGACTAGAGTGAGAGGGTACCGTAGGGCGCTGATCAAACGAGTAAAACTATAAATAAATAAAAAATAAAGTAATGCCCAATAGCCAGTAGTAATTGCAGTAGCGACAAACTACTCAATAGTATGAACAGTAGTACTAGCCATAGCTGCATCTACATTACCTACATCTGCATTACTAGCTAGCGGAGCAGGTGGGGTAAAATGATAAACAGTATTTGTTAAGTACAAATTTGCAGCTAAAACCTTGTGCATTGACATCTTGATTGACGGGGCCAACTCGACAAACACCTCGACTTGTTTCAATTGGCTATGGTTATGAAAATATGCCGGCATCATTTTCATAAATGCCTTGCAATCCTCCACATTATGGAGAACTAGGCATGTTGATTTTTCACTTCTTGGATAGTCTCATTCAAAACCTTCTTAGCCTCTTCAAAAAGTCTTCTGTGATGCTCCCTTTCTTCTTCTTTGAAAAATAAATATAAACATATAAGAAATCATTAAATATATATATATATAAACAAAAAGTCTACAACAGGACTACTAGTCTGAATAGGTGTGCGCTTATGAAGGGGAGGCATTGTTCCTGCAACAAATGCATAACAAAATGGGCAGTTACCCACGCACGTGGCTCGCATGCGCTAGTGGTTGCCAGGGCACGTGGGGTGCACGTGCCTGCACAAACCTTCAACGCACACGCGACGAGACTGTTTCTTCAAGCCGTGCGTGACGACATGTCTAGAAACCCTTGGCGGCAGGCCATCCATTTTTTTTTCTCGTCTCGATGAGAACTACAACCCTACACTATCATAAAAACAAGTTTTGATTCACCAAAAATCAAAAAGGTGGGGGTGAATAGTAGGGGTGTCAGGATTTCCATCCCCGAGCGTCCGATGGCGGCATTTCTCAAAATTTCAACCAAAAGCAATTTATAAACATCAACAATGATCAGAAAACATGAACAACATCATTCTAGTACCATTGTTGGGAAACAAATTCCTAAAAATCAATTGAGCTGATATCCAAACGATCAAATAACAAAAACGAAAATGTGCTCGAAAACATGTTATTCCAATCAAAGGCATATCACGGAGTGGGATATAACTTGATTGCCATGGATTAAGTATTGTTGCAATTTTGACAAATTCTTTGAAGCGCTGCTTCTGTTCGTCGAGAGAGGTGCTAACTATTTCAATGGGGGAAAAATAGAGAAACGTATTTCTATTCTAAAGATGCAACTATACTTCTTATTTTCCCCATTTTTTATTTTAATATTTTATATATGTTACAATAACTACACTCTTTTGTGGGCCCTTCACTTACGGGCCAGGTTTTGGCCCAACATGGGCGGACAGGCTTAAGTGGGCCCATCTAATATAAAAGAAACCATCAGTTCCTATGGCGGTTCCATTCCCCAAAATTATCACAAGAGATTCATAAACTATCGCAACTAAGTTGTGAGTATCAACTCGTGAAATTATATGGAAAAGATTTTCATTTAAGCGCAAGAGCAGATTTCTTTTTCCGTTTTCGTCCGAGATTCCAGCGTTTCTTTTATTAAAAAAAAAAGAACAGAACTAGGCAAAATGCAGTAGGAAGAAAAGAAATAGCAGTATTGATAGGACTAGGACTAGAGTAATAGCAAGAAGAAGAGGGTTCGACCAAAGAAAGGAAAACAAAAAAATAAACAACAGGATTTACTAGTCCTAGTAGACTAGAGTGGGAGGCAACCGTAGGGCAACCGATCAAACGAGTAAAACTATAAAAATAAAATAAACTACTACCCAATAGCCAGTAATAATTGCAGTAGCAGTCGACTACTCACTAGTACGAACAGTAGCACCAGCTTTAGCTACATCTGCATTACTAGCTAGCAGAGCAGGTGGGGTAAAATGATAAGCCATATTTGGTAGGTACAAATTCGCACCTAAAACCTTGTGCATGGACGTCTTGATTGACGGGGCCAACTCGATAAACACCTCAACTTGTTCCAATTACCTACGGTTATGAAAATATGCCGGCATCATTTTCATAAATGCCTTGGCATCCTCCACATTATGGAGAACCAAGGCACGTTGATTTTTCACTTCTTGGACAGTCTCATTCATAGCCTTCTCAGCCTCTTCAAAAAGTCTTATGTGATGCTCCCTTTCTGCTTCTCCGAAAAATAGATATAAACATATAAGAAATCATTAAAAAAATAAATATAAACAAAAAGTCTACCGCAGGACTACTAGTCCTAGTAGACTAGAGTGAGAGGGTACCATAGGGCGCCGATCGAATGAGTAAAACTATAAAAATAAAATAAATTAATGCCCAATAGCCAGTAGTAATTGCAGTAGCGACAAACTATTCAATAGTATCAACAGTAGTACTAGCCGTAGCTCCATTTGCATTACCAGCTAGCAGAGCAGGTGGGGTAAATGATAAACCGTAATTGTTAAGTACAAATTTGCACCTAAAACCTTGTGCATTGACGTCTTGATTGATAGGGCCAACTCGACAAACACCTCAACTTGTTCCAACTGCCTACGGTTATGAAAATATGCTAGCATCATTTTCATAAATGCCTTGGCATCCTCCACATTATGGTGAACCAGGGCACGTTTATTTTTCGCTTCTTGAACAGTCTCATTCATAGCCTTCTTAGCCTCTTCAAAAAGTCTTATGTGATGCTCCCTTACTGCTTCTCTGAAAAATAAATATTAACATATAAGAAATCATTAAAAAAATAAATATAAAAAAAGTCTACCGTAGGACTACTAGTCCTAGTAGACTAGAGTGAGAGGGTATCGTAGGGCGCTGATCGAGCGAAAACTATAAAAAGAAAATAAATTAATGCCCAATAGCCAGTAGTAATTGCAGTAGCAGCAAACTACTCAATAGTATGAATAATAGTACTAGCCATAGCTGCATCTGCATTACCAGCTAGCGGAGCAGGTGGGGTAAAATGATAAACTGTATTTGTTAAGTAAAAATTTGCACCTAAAACCTTGTTCATTGACGTCTTGATTGACGAGGCCAACTCGACAAACACCTCGACTTGTTCCAATTGGCTACGGTTATGAAAATATGCCAGCATCATTTTCATAAATGCCTTGGCATCCTCCACATTATGGAGAACTAGGGCACATTGATTTTTCACTTCTTGGACAGTCTCATTCATAGCCTCCTCAGCCTCTTCAAATGATGCTCCCTTTCTGCTTCTATGAAAAATAAATATAAACATATAAGAAATCAATAAAAATAAATAAATATAAACAAAAAGTCTACCGCAGGACTACTAGTCGTAGTAGACTGGAGTGAGAGGGTACCGTAGGACGCCGATCGAACGAGTAAAACTATAAAAATAAAATAATTTAATGCCCAATAGCCAGTATTAATTGCAGTAGCGGCAAACTACTCAATAGTATGAACAGTAGTACTAGCCGTAGCTGCATCTTCATTACCAACTAGCAGAGCAAGTTGGGTAAAATGATAAATCGTATTTGTTAAGTACAAATTTGCACCTAAAACCTTGTGCATGGATGTCTTGATTGACGGGGCCAACTCGGCAAACACCTCAACTTGTTCCAATTGGCTACGGTTATGAAAATATGCCGGCATCATTTTCATAAATGCCTTGGCATCCTCCACATTATGGAGAACTAGGGCACGTTGATTTTTCACTTCTTGGACAGTCTCATTCATAGCTTCTCAGCCTCTTCAAAAAGTCTTATGTGATGCTCCCTTTCTGCTTCTCTGAAAAGTAAATATAAACATATAAGAAATCATTAAAAAAATAAATATAAACAAAAAGTCTACCACAAGACTACTAGTCCTAATGGACTAGAGTGAGAGGGTATCGTAGGGCACCGATCGAATGAGTAAAACTATAAAAATAAAATAAATTAATGCCCAATAGCCAATAGTAATTGCAGTAGCGGCAAACTACTTAATAGTATGAATAGTAGTACTAGTCGTAGCAACATCTACATTACCAGCTAGCAAAGCAAGTGGGGTAAAGTGATAAACCGTATTTGTTAAGTACAAATCTGCACCTAAAACCTTGTGCATTGTCATCTTGATTGACGAGGCCAACTCGACAAACACCTCGACTTGTTCCAATTGGCTACGGTTATGAAAATATGCCGGCATCATTTTCATAAATGCCTTGGCATCCTCCACATTATGGAGAACTAGGCACGTTGATTTTTCACTTCTTGGACAGTCTCATTCAAAGCCTTCTCAGCCTCTTCAAAAAGTCTTCTGTGATGCTCCCTTTCTTCTTCTACAAAAAATAAATATAAACATATAAGAAATCATTAAAATATATATATATAAACAAAAAGTCTACAATAGGACTACTGGTCCGAATAGGTGTGCGCTTACGAAGGGGAGGCATTGTTCCTGCAACAAATGCAAAACAAAATGGGATTACTTATAATCCATAGAGACTTAATTGAAAAAGAAACACATTCTTCGTTTTTTTTTTTGTCAACAATCAACATCGTCAACAGTCAACGTAGATCAAGTCGGTTAGAAGGGTCGGGTCGAGTCAAACTGATCGACCTGGCTAGGTGACATCATCATGACATCACCGACACGTGCCTTGCGCGTGTGCGGGCTACCACCCGCTGACATCACAATGACGTTAGCTGGCGCATGTGGCGCATACGAGGGGCAATTACCCACGCATGTGGCTCGCATGCGCTAGCGGTTGCTAGGGCACGTGGGGTGCACGCGACTGCACAAACCTTCAACGCACATGCCGACAAGACCATTTCTTGTGGCCGTGCGTGGTGGCATGTCTGGCAACCCTTGGCGGCGGGCCACCCGTTGTTTTTCTCTTCTCAACGAGAACTACGACCCTGCACTTTTATAAAAACGAGTTTTGATTCACCAAAAATCAATAAGGGGGGAATAGTAGGGGTGTCAGGATTTCCATCCCCGAGTGTCCGATGGCAGAATTTCTTAAAATTTCAACCAAAAGCAATATATAAACATCAACAATGATCGGAAAACATGAACAGCATCATTCTAATACCAATGTTGGGAAACAAATTCCTAAAAATCAATCGAACCGATATTCGAATGATCGAATAACAAAAACGAAAATGTGCTCAAAAACATATTATACCAATCAAAGGCATATCACGGAGTCGGACATACCTTGATTGCCATAGATTAAGTATTGTCGCATTTTTGACGAATTCTTTGAAGCCCTACTTCCGTTCGTTGAGAGTGGTGCATACCATTTCAAATGGGGAAAAATAGAAAAACGTATTTCTCTTCTAAAGATGCAATTGTACTTCTTATTTTCCCCATTTTTTTATTTTAATATTTTATATATATTACAATAACTACACTCTTTTGTGGGCCCTTCACTTACGGGCCGGGTTTTCACCCAACATGGGTGGACAGGCTTAAGTTGGCCCATCTAATATAAAAGAAACCATTAGTTCCTATGACAGTTCCATTCCCCAAAATTATCACAAGAGATTCATCAACTTTCACAACTAAGTTGCGAGTATCAACTCGTGAAATTATATGGAGAAGATTTTCATTTCGGCGCAAGAGTAGATTTCTTTTTCCGTTTTCGTCCGAGATTCCAGCGTTTCTTTTATTTAAAAAAAAAAAAGAACAAAACTAGGCAAAATGCAATAGGAAGAAAAGAAATAATAGTATTAATAGGACTAGACTAGAGTAATAGCAAGAAGAGGGTTCAACCAAAGAAAGGAAAAGAAAAAAATAAACAGTAGGACTATTGGTCCTAGTAGACTAGAGTGAGAGGGTACCATAGGGCACCGATTGAATGAGTAAAACTAAGCAATGCGTGACATCGAAGACGAGAAGGCGCAGGCGAATGGGACGCGTCGGACGTACCAAGAAATGGAGGTGGCGGCGGCGGCGACGGAGGCGGACGGGGTGGCGGCACGGTCACGTGAGAGAGCCAGAGAGTGAGAGAGAGAGAGAGAGTTGATCCGCACGAGCCTGGCGTTGTGTTTGGGTTTGGGCGATTTTTGAATTGTTTAACAAGAAAATACGGGCGAATCACCTAAGTTTAGAGAATCTTTTTCTTACATTTTTTTGTGTACTAAGATTAATGCCACCAAAAATTTTAAATTGCTAAACATGTATTACATTTTATCAAAAATATTTTCATGTTGCAAAAGTCCCAAACTAAATTAATGTATTCGTAATAAATTTACCAAAATATTGAGAAAAATTGGGGGGGGGAAGGAATTTTAGCAGATTTTTGAGACATAAAAAAGCTCTTAGAGCCAAAAAAAAAAAAAGCAAATTTTCCCATCTCAATTCTTTTTTCTTTTTTTCGAATCTAGTTTCTCAAAACGAGGTCATTTTCTTTTTTTCTTTTTTTGTTGGGAAAACAACATCATTTAAAAGATGCATTTATATTAAACTTCCATGCCGGAGCCATGTCACATATTGATCATTCGAGTCATTTGTCAAGTGTATTTCCCTATCAGCAATTTACATAATATTGTAAGAGAAGTAACGGATGGTAGATTTGTTATCAGTGTATTGATATAGGATTTTTTGTGACACGAAAATCAATTTGAGGCTAATGATGTGAGGGTAAATTAGTTAGGAAGTTTCAGTAGTATGAACCAATTTAATTACCATAGCTCGAGAAGCGTGATGCCTTTCAATTCCTTTCAATAGTATGTAACCTTATAAATCATAGGGCCTCTAATTTTCATGTGATTTTTTGTGTCAACGTTTTTCATTATGGGCCCAACATTTGTTATTTGTTCTCATAAATCTTTATAAGCATGCGATTATTTCAATTTTAAAATTCTCTATAAATTCATTGATTTCTTACCTTGATCCTCATCATATTTGCTATCAGTGTCTAGTACATGTATAGATGGTGATTCTAATCACAATAAGTAATGTCATAATTTGTTAGGTAATTTTATTTGAGCATTTTATTTGAGCATTTCATTTCTCGGGTCAATGTATTTTGTTGTGATAATAACTATTAGTTTTGTATAAAGTTGAAGACATGTATATTATTAAACTCGTGTGATTGTCTTATAATGGATGTTTGGAAAATTTGATTGTGCTTCCACATGCGTATGAGTATAAATGGAAAGGTCACATATCTCATGTGACACTCTGAAGCATCACAACATTCCTTATAATAGAGCTTTCGTGTACAGTAATAATTATTATAGCCCACAATAGTATTTTTGTGAACAAACTGTAGGTCCTTGTACATTTCTTAGAGAACAATTCTTTTTCGGATAAATTTTTGCATGTTAACAATTATGTGATTTATGGACATTTTTAGATAATTTCCTCTTTTTTTTTTTTTTTCAAATTACAGATTTTTTTTCCTGATAGAACCATGCTTGAACAATAATTAACAATATGCTCCACCACTTGTACGGCCCCCATTTCAAATTTATTAACTTTAATGCTTTTATATTGATTCAGCCTTGTCAACTTTTTTTTATTCATAATGTAAGTTATAGCAATTTAGAGGTAGACTATAGTTGGGCCAAGCTTGTGAAATTCTTTGTCCTTTGTTCAATTATTTGTGTAGGTATACAAACATAGAGATGTGATTACTCATCAAAATTGGGAAAATTGTCAAAAAAAAAATCTTAAACTTATTGTATGGCGATCAATTCAGCCTTAAATCTTTTAATTATGTCAATTTAGTCCTAAATCATTTGACGATTTATTAATATAATCCTAAATCTTTTGATGACTTGCTAATGTAATTCTTCAAGTCAATCCAAATAATATGTTTAGGGCTAAATTGACAAATCTTTAAAATGTTTAGGACTAAATTGGCAAATTATCAAAATGCTTACAATTAAATTGGTACAATTGAAAGATTTAGAACATAACTAATTGTCATATAATAAGGTTAAGAACTTTTTGGACAATTATCCCATTTGAAATTTTATAATTTTTTTTGGAGATTGTTGTGTACTATTATGGTGTTGAAAATAGAGAGTAGATTTTAGGTGACATTGGGATGTAAGAATAACTTCTACGCATATATACAAAAAAATGCCATTGTTATTCTTGACCAAAATTAATATTGAGGATAAATTACCCAAAATTTTCTTTTAAGCCAAAAGAGTAAAAGTAATCAACTTCAATTGAAGAAAAAGGAAAATTTTCATTGCGGAAGTAAAGACGAAAGAGCGAAAAGAAGCTCCATCTTAAAATAAGCGAATCTAATTATTTCCGGCAACTTAATCAATTAAGTAAAAATTCTGAATTTATTTCACTGATTGTAGACTCCACCGGAACCGGAAGTATGATAGCCCTTCTTTTTAAACTAACCAAATGGAAAAATTAGGAGCAATTTAAAAGAGTTTTCCAACGAAAGAAGACCAGTGTATATTGCATTTATGCAACAAAAAAAATAGTGTTAAGTGTTTTTGCAAAATCACTTTATTATGAAGAAAAATGGAAAGAAGTTACTGAGGCAATATAGTATGGACATGTATATATATGTAGAGAGAAGATATTTTAAGATTTGAAATTTTTGGTGAGATTCTTAGAAGATAGAAAAGGTCAAATTTTGAAACTGAAGTAAGGAAATAGAATTATTAATTTATGCAACTGCCCATAAACAGAAAATTCCTAAAATTAGCTAGCGGAAGGTATTAAGGGAAAGGAAAAAATGATTATGGTCCCTTAAAAATAGCACACCCTTTATTTCCAATCATATGATAGTAGAGCATAACTGAAACATTCTATCACGAAGTTTTTCTTTTCTTTTTCGGGACCCAATCCTCCTATAAACTTTTTCTTCGCAAATCAAACGTTCCCAATTCTTTTACCATTTCACATCACAACATAGCAAAAGGGGTTAAAAAAAAAAGGGTCTTTAAGATCGTCCCGAAATTTGACCCCCCAAAAAAAAATAGCCCGAAAAGATGGACGGCCCCGTTAAAGTTAGTGAAAACCGCTTTGGATACCCAACCCAAGCTTTGAGTTGATTCCTTTTTAAAACCAAGTAAATTACTCGAGCAAATCCATCCAATGCAACCCCTTATAAAATATCTCCCTCGAGAGTGACTACCAAATGCATTCCAAGCACACAAGGTCACCAATTTGACCTCCCTACCCCTCCCACGCCACCTGGCGGAGCTCCTTTGGGGGGAAAAAGCCGGGGGGCTCTCCCGTCTTTTCACTGAAAAAAGCAAGTGTTTCTTTATGATAAAATAAAGGCAAAGACATGGAAAGCCAAAGGAAACGGACCGAGTAAATCCGTGTAAGAAATCCTGCCCCCATTGACCGATCTCAGTCCGGAGTCTACACGCCACCTCGACCCTCCTAGACGCCCAAAATCACGATCACGATCACGATCCATGTTCCACGTCTGAAAAGCGCACGAGAGGACCGAGCCGCGTACCATCCGTCGCACGACAGATCGTCAATGATTCGGGGACCCTGCTGAACTGAACCGCGTCGCACTGTACGATCTCCGGTCCTCCTGTCAGGAATATAATAAACCAGCAGAAATCGAGCTGAAATCCACCGTGTGAAAACTTCTCCAAACGCGAGCGAGCGAGGCGAACTGGATGAATCCGACCCGTGCAAGTTTCCTCGTTCCCCCCTGTGACTGTGACCGGGTCCCTGTCCCACTGCCAAAAAGCAAAAGCGGCCCCCCTTCTCAAAAGACAGTTTCTTTCTTTCCTTCTTCGTGTCGCTGTTCTTATTCTGTGTCTCTGTTTCTCTCTCTCTCTCTCTATCTTTCTGACATTATTATTCTCCTCCTCCTCGTCAATCCCAAACCCCACTGAGATTTTACCAAATTTTTTCTTTTCATTTTCGCCGAATGCTCTAATGGAGTTCGCAGCGGAGGAGTAGAGGGAAATGCCACCTAATCCATCCAAACCCAACAGTCTCTCCCCCCTCCTCTTTAAATCGACGGGTTCAGTCGAGGCTGCTTCTCAAGCTGTCCGGAACTCCCCGGTCTTCCTTCTTGAATCTCCGAAAGTTCCGAACTTGAGGCCTCCCCGGGATTCTTCGTGCTCAAGAAACCATTCTTGAGCTTCTGGGTATGCCCCATGATGGCCTCCCGTGAAATGTCCCACGTCGATTTGGAGCGGGGCGAAGCCCACGAACACCACCGCCACCGCCACCGCCACCACGATGTTGGGGGCAGCGACGACGAGAGCGTGTGCTTCTCCGACGCCGACGACGGCAGCGGCTCGTGCGACTCCCAGTTCTACTCCACCGCCGGGGGGTCCTACGACGAGTGCGCCTTCGCCGGCGTGCTGGACGTGGACTACGACGTCGAGGGCGGGTCGGGGAGGCCGTCGTCGGCGTCGGATTGCTCGGTGGTGGTGGAGGGAGGAGGGAGGGTGGTGAAGGTGCATTTGTCGAGAGTGGAGAGAGAGAGGGATTGCAGGATTTGCCATTTGGGGTTGGTGAGCTACAGCCGCGAGTCCGGGGCCCCGATCCAATTGGGCTGTTCTTGCAAGGGCGATTTGGGTGCTGCCCACAAGAATTGTGCAGAGGCCTGGTTCGAGATCAAGGGAAACAAGTAAGTACCCACAAAAGAAAAGTGACACGAAGAGCCTAAAAATTTAAAAATTTAGAGGCTTCATAATGTTTTCTGATTGCTGTTTGTTCTGTATCTGGAGTCGTTCTTAATGCAGGTTGCAATTATCCGTTTCATCTTCTAGCAAGTCTAACAGGGTAATAATTACTAGAAATTTGTGGAGTTGGAAATTCTTGAAAATTGATTGATTCTCATGCATTTTGAATTTGGGCTTCTCAATATTCCAGATGAGGGATCATTCCAGGTCATAGAACGTCGTATGCAAGTGTGATTAACTTTAATATCAATTTTGAGTGTCCTGACTTATAGGTACATGGATAAATTCATTCATGATCCAATGATTATTATTGCTTTAAGAGCGGTTCCGCAGGATCTTATAGAGATTCCGAGAAATATAGCAGTTGAATCTGATGATATGGATGGATTAGAAATGGGGATGTCATCCTCTGCCATGATACCAGTAGGCAAACACGTCAAAAGGGGCACTGCCTTTGTAAGTGGGACAATCAAAAGTTTTCTTGCTCTGATTATAGAAACTACTAATTCTCTTAGCCAAAAGAAAAACGGGAGGGATATAAATATGAAAAGGAATAAAAGGGGAAAAAGAAAGGAAGAAGATGAAAGATTAAAGCATCGAAGTGACCGGATTGCGTGTCCAACGGCACCGCCCCATTGTTCTTTTTTTTTCTTATTTTCATATTTAGAAGTCCTTATAGTCTCTACCGTGTTGCTCTCCCCAGATTCTGCTGCTTTTATAAAAGTGGAGGAGGGACCCCATGTGATTTGGTCATTTTCCCATGGCTGAAGATTGTTGTTCTTAACAGATTTGATCAATAACACGCACACTTGTTCGTTGTGTAGATTCCAATTATTCACATGGTCCTTGAAAATGATGTTTCTCGCGTGGATATTCTAAGTTTCCAGTTTTTTACGGGCATCATATCATGATATGATTCTTTGTTCTCTTGTTTAAAGATGTGGGATGCATTAACATGTCACTCTCATCTTTGTTGATGATGCATCTTTAGGTCTTTTCTATGTGTTGCTCCTCTCGAGTCTTGAAGCTTCAGCATGTTCTGTGGCTTCAATTCAACGAGATTAGTGCTCATTTGTACTTTATTATGCTATGGTTGAGGAGTTATATTATTAAGGATAAGTTAGTTTCTTCTAGGGTGAAGAACTCTCACTGATACTTCATGTTCAAATACTATAGAGGTCTAAAGAAATCTTTAAATGCAAAAGCTGTGGAACTAGAGATGCAGGACTCTAAAGCTGCTAGTTTAACTTTAAGTGCTTGAGCTTTCATTTACTTCTGTCTCTGTGGGTTGGTGAGATGCTACATCTGGCCTGTAACCTTTTGAAGAGCTTTGCCAATTAGCAGTGAAGTCTATTTAATTCCTGGGCTGATGGAATTTAATCACTACAATGATTCAGCGGAAGAAAAGGATGAACAGACATCAATTCAAATTTTGGATTTTTGAGTTGAGAGTAGTTCCCCATTTGTTAGATACATTGATGCAATTCAATTCAACTTAATGAGATCTTCCATTAGGGTTGATTTCAAAAATCATGGTGTACATCTAAGCTCCCCAATGTTTACAGTACTGCACAAATGGCCTTCGTGATAGAAAAACCAGCTTCTTCTCTATCCAATAGACATTACCATACTCTTTAATATCTTTCTGCTGCCCAGTTAGAGCCATCTACATAACGTACTCTCTAAGACTATGCATGACATACTCTCTCCTCTATTTTCGGATCTTCTTTGATTGGATTTATTTTGATCTCCTTGACTTTCTAGGACCTGTGAGATCTGTAACTCCATTGCGCGGAACATTGCTGGTGTCAATGAGGTAGAGTCTGCCGAGCAGCCGACCAATGAGATTGACATTCCTCCAGCCCCGTCGGCCATCCCAGCCACCCCAACATTGCCTTCGGAGACCCGGAACTTCTGGCAGGGCCACCGCTTCTTGAATTTGCTGCTAGCTTGCATGGTATTTGCGTTTGTCATATCGTGGCTTTTCCACTTCAATGTGCCATCATCGTAGAGACTCGGGTCACCGCCGCATTCTCTTCACACGTAAAAAAAATCAAGGAATGTAGTAGCAGTCGCTTTTACAAGTAAAATTTACAGAAAGTGAAAAAGGGAAAGTAGGGAATTTTTCCATTTACCTCACCTTCAAAGCAATTTACATATGGAGTTGTTTTGTGCATTTTTAGTGTGTTCCTCCATGGACAATTGGACGTGCATGTTTATGGGAGTGTTTTCTCATGATTGAAGGGCATACGAGCTTATTGATTTTCTTCCTTCCTTGCCTTTGACATTACACGTGGTTTGGCACTAAAATGGAGTTTCCTTGTTAAGAGGGAAAGGAAGCGTGCAAGTGTATATGTCCATTATTGCTCTGGTAATGCCTTTTGATGATATCTTATCATCATTGAATCGCTGTTGTAAAGTCTTAGCCCCTTTTTATAAGCAATTTATTGCGAATATTTTCTGTTGTATGTACTATGATGTCTTCTTTCTTTCAATCAAAGCAGTAGAATAATAATGGATGGCTAGATTAATCAGCTTAGAAATAATTTATCTCTAGTTGAAATTATGTGTTTGAGATTAATGTAAAATATTTAAAGAGATATTCAAATTTAGAAATTCTAACTCGGATTTAATAATTGTGTTGTGTTTAAATTTCAAAGATAATACAATTAATAAACGTGTTGTGTTAAGTGTTTTTTTTATTGTCCTTGTGATAATAAGAACACTAGGCTACGAAATAAGTGAGATTTAAGGTCTGTTTTAATAAGCATCCCTTTTTTCTGTTATTTTATTTCTCAGAATAGAAAAAAAAAATAGAAATCTGTTTAATTATGTCAACTAATTTATAATTTCTCATAATAAAAAAGTGGTTAGGGAATGAATTTGGAATAGAAACAAGGAGTTTTTTTTGGCGGGGGGGGGGGGGGGGGGGATGGGGGTTCTAGGAAATAAGAAAAGAAATAAGGTCATTTGATCATTTTAGGAAGAAAAAATGCTCAATGTAACGTAATGTGTGTCTTTACACAATCAACACAAGGTCCGGTTTCTTGACTCAATCCAAGTCCCCATTTTTCGAAATAAAAAATAATTTAAAAATCAGAAATTTAGGATAAAATTAGAAATTAGATTTTGAGTAGTTTTACAAGATTTTAGTGTTTATTCTAGTTTAGAATTAAGTTAGAAAAATAAATGTGAATCTTTTGATGAAAATTGAATTTAAAATTGAATAAGCTTTGAGTGCTAAACTAGATGAATTTTTTAAGGCCGTTTTCTTTTAAAGACAATGCTAGGTCATGGAAGCTTGACAATTTCAGTCTTCTTCTCACAAGATTCTATTGGAGGCATCCTTTAAGATCTCTAGTCATTTCTAGCCATCCATCTTTGACTAATTATTGTTCTGGATTTTCTAAGTCCATCTTAGAATATCTTGATCAATTAAATTCTTACAAAAGTCCTGTTTTATCCAAACATGAATTGTTAAGTCTCCACTAATATTTTTATGATTCAATGAAAAAGATTGGGAATAGAAATTTTTTAGGGTTCTAGCAAATGCATTTTTTTTTCTTTTTCTATTCTAGGAATAGGGATTTTATGTTGTAACCAAGTACGTTCTTTTTTGCAGAAATTCATTAGGAAATAGAATTAGAAAGAATTATTTGAATAAAAATTATTTCTCGGAAAAAAAATATTAGCAAACGCACCATTGGCTCATAGACTCGAGAAACAAAGGCAATATACGTATAATGGCCCAAGCACCTCAAAAGAGGAGGCTAGAAAATCCCTTCTTCCAAGGGATCGTGCATATAAGCAGGATTATTTATGCACGCTGGTGCCCCGTAGGACAAATTCGCCGACCCAAAAGAAGGTTCAAGCTAGGAAAAATCAAAGCTTGATCCACACTAATATTTTGTTTCTTGCTTTTCTTCTTCGTTCCACTCGAAATTAAAAATATTCCTGATCAACTCTTGATAAATTACCAAAATTGCAGCTGCGCTGTACTTAATTCTGCTCCTGAGTGTTTTGATTGATTTGTTTGGTAATACATGTTTTAAAAACGCAACAGGCGGGTAGGAAAATTTGTCAAAACTTGTTGTAACTTTTTGAGGGCTTTTGTTGAGATGTTTGCTAGACGCCTCTATAAGCCGAACCACATCACTTCTTTTTACAGCTCAAATTGCAGCGAGAAAATCGTACTGAGTAAGCTCTAGGATTAGGAGGGAGAGGCGGCGTACAATAATCTTCTCTATTTATGAATTATTCCTAGTCTGATAATGAATTTCAGCATATCAACCAAATGCGAATAAAATGATATATGTAAAATCAAGTTTTCATGTTTGACGCCAACTCTCATTACGAGCATAGAGTTCCCACCAGTAATAGAAGATGAGCATACACATTTCAATGTTGTTCTGATTTCCATTAGTTTCGAGAGAAATGAATGAATTAGAAAATATTTTCCTAAAAATGATTGTTTATATCACTTACAAAATTGAATGAATAAATTTTTTTACTGTGCACAAAAATATTTAGACATAAATTATTATTTATAATAAAAATATTTTTCATTAACTAATTATTTCCAAATATACAGACAATCTTTTTTAAGAAAGTGTTTTTTAAACGAAACAGATATGGCCCTCATTTGGTTCCGTATTCTGCTTCAATTCAACTCAGTTGTTCGATTTAAGCAGATTGCTGGTGTTCCACGAGGCATAACATAGAACACTGTTCTAGGCTAGGGTGGTAAATTAGTGAGATTGTTGGTAACTTTCCAAATATGTATTTAACTAAATTTCGATAGACAACTTATTGAGTCTATAACAAGTTAGTAAGTTCAATAGGTTTTCGAAGAGTACCAACATTTATTTGCACTTCCAAAATTACCAACTTTGTAACAATTTATGGACATGTAGTTTGGTAGCTTACCAAAACGTTAACATTACTTACTTTTACACAAAATTACCAATTTCAATTTGAATGATTGACTAATATTCCTCCCATCAAGTTATCGGTTAATTTAATTTTAGCCAACATTATTGAGTCACTTAACAACTTTTATTTGATTATTTCAACATGACTAACCATTATCACAATTTACTAATATTTATTCTCGGAGCTTACCATGTGGTAAAGTTACTAATCATTTACAGACCGTAGTTTGAGTTTTTTTACCAAGTTATCTTTGATGAGTTTTTAAATAAGTTATTTATATGAGCTCTTATTAAGTCGCTTACCAACTTTTTTTTTTGGTCGGTCCACTTACCAACTTATATGTGATTGTATCTAGGTGTTGTAGTATTTGTGTCATGTTTTGCAGCTTTTTCATCTCGTCATCCTTCCACTCCTTTTGTTCCCACATTTGGAGTGTAAGTTTCTGGTGACAAGATTTTTTGTACATTTAGCCTTTCTTCAATATATCTCTTACCTTTATCAAAAAAAAAATTATATTTGATTGTATTAAATACTATTGCAATCATTTACTCGTATTTGGGTAGATATCTAATTTACTAAGTTACAAGAAGCAATTTTATTTTATTTTTTAATTTCTATTCCGAATCTTTGTTCCTAGAAACAAAAAAAATACCAAGCGCAATTCTGTTCTATTTATGTTCTGGGAAATAAAAAAAAAATAGAAATACGTGTTCCCGAGAGTGTTACTAAATACACCCTTAGGCTTCGCAAAACATGTTAGTAAATTATTGTAATAGCAAGTAATTATGGAAAGAGTTGATAATTTCTTTTCTTCTTTTTCTCTTCATCTCTTCTTCCCCTTAGTCAATCTTTGGCCCCCAATAAGGTCGCTCACCGGCCATTGACAAGACCCCCGAGCCTCGCCATGGTTGGGCAACTCCTTGCTAGATTTGGCTCGGTGAGGCTCCCTAGAGGCTAGCAACCTCGTCGGCCCTCGTTTGGTTTGTTGCTGGCCGGCCATGGCCAAGACCAATGACTAGCTTGAAAAAGGAGAAGAAAAAGAAAAAGAAAAATGTAATAAAATTATTAATAAATTAAAAAAATTTAAGTCACAAAAATATTTGGAATTGTACCAAACACATTTCTATTTTGAAAATAGAAATTTTATGTAATTACTAAACGCTTTAAATTACTCAAAAATTGTTCATGGGAATAGAAATTGGAAAAAGTGTTTATGAACAAAAACTGTTCTCAAAAACAAAAATGTTATCAACAAACACACTTTAAATTACTATTTCTTATATGAAACTAGCAACTCTTATTTGTTTCAGCTACTAACTTTTATTTGATTTTTCTTTTTAATCACGAACATTTTCCAATTACCTATGCACTTATTTCTTATTGTTTTAGAGGTACCCACTTTTCCAATAACTTATCAACAATTGTGAAGTTTACAATGGGTTAAAGTGACCAAATTTTACACGAAAATCATCGACACTATCGAAAATTATTGATTGCCTCAAATGATTCACCAACATTGATTCGTGAATCTTCAAGTTACCAAGTATATATGAAAATTACCAATTCTAATTTGAATTATTTACCAATTATAACTTACTAGTCTGCCAACTAGACACACATCACAGCTACATCGGATCCTATGCCAAAGAGCAGTTACAACCTTCCCACAACTCCTGCTAAGGAGATGCATGACTTTGTCCCAAAGCTGACCAGACCTCTCATGAGCTTTATACCTATTTTATCTATTGCCAAGATGGGGTCAGACAGATGACCTGAAAACTTATTATTCGACACCTTCGAGTCCGATATACACGCATATCGCCCTTCCCCAAATCATCGTCTTGGAAATATGCTCTTTATAGGTTTCACATGAAAACTTTCGAGCTGTTAGTCGCGTTGCATTGGAATCGGCTAGTTCAGATAAATAGACAAGCCTGGTGAGCTAATAGCGTTTAGAACGGGGAATTCGACGAGAATGGATGGTGTCTGAACAGGTGCTTGACATGAACGACAAGCACAAGCGAGTCGGGGTTGATTAGCTCTTCGGGTAAGAGGACTGGCAATGGCCGAGACCCGGTTACGAAGGGCATGGTAGATTTTGCGTGAGAAAAGATGACGATAGATCTTGATGAAAGAAAGGAAGAACTTTCATACATTACAAAAATGCAAAGCAATCAAGATTTTTCCAAAAGGAAAAGGGGCAAAAAAAGAAGAAGAAAGAATCTCATAGTCGGTCGCTCCGATCGAAATCAGAGTAAATAAATACAGGAAGACAAGCATTACCACGGAAGGAAGCAAAGGGGGGGCTCGAGTGATGTGGCGGAGGAAGAAAAGTAGGGAGGAGGAAAGGCGAAAAAGAAGAAAAAGCTATACATTTATTTAATGTTTGGTCCTTTTTGTTTCTAAGCTTGTGGCGTCCTTGAGAGACTCCTGCGCTTCGTTTTCCATGCCGAGGATGAACAGGCAGGCTGCTTGAAGATACAAAGCCGTGGGCCACTCAGGAGACACCACCAGGGCTTGCATCGCGTCCCCGAGAGCTTCTTGGGCCATCTCGCTCATCAAGTACGATAAGCACCGCCTAGCATAGACGGTCGGCGAAACCATGGTCCCGCAATCGATGAACTACAAACAAAGAGACAACATGAAGTCGGACCATTTTCTGTCGGAAAGAGGAGCTATCCCTGCCTTCCCAGACAAAGTGCAGTTGAAACATAGCTTAAAGTAAATGTCTTGCAATATGCTTATTCTGCAGTTGGGCCCATTCCTTTTTCTTTTCATTTCTCCGGGACAAGCAGAAACAAACGGTCTAAACTGGGAAGTCGCTTTCTCTTTCAAGTTGTTATATCTCATTTTGTAGCTAATCACCAGAAATAGATCTGATTCTTTTTATTCCAACCCTTAGCGGTCTATCTACATTGATGGGTCTACTAACAATATTATAAGTAACAAGGTTCGGTATCAGAATACTTACTTGGCTATAGCAATCAATGGCAGTTCCAAAATCCTTTGCCCGAAAAGCAGTATCACCATGCTTCTTTGAATTCAAAGTCTCCTGCATTTGATTGGTCCACATTTGAAAAGACAGCTGCAGGACAGAACTAGGCATCTCAGGGTTGGAAGTTGTCATCGATCCAAAAAAAAAAAAGAGTTGGAAGTTGTTGACAGACAGTTGGAGAAAAATGATTTGCTTGGAGCTTTTATCTTTATGTTATTGAAAAAAAATAAAGTTATAACTGAACAGATCACACTTGGGGGAAAAGTTCTCAAAATCGAAATCTAGGTCATTAATTCCCAACAAGAAATGATTACACAATTCCTACTAATGTGGTTGGTTACGTTCATTTTGCATGGAATGTGTTTGAGCCACCTGAAATTGATAAGCAGGACTAGGGATTCTTCTAAAACAGCAACCAGATGACACCAAATAGATGAAACATAATAATCCTCTGTACAACCTGAAGCAAGCACACAAGTGTTGGATGCTTCAACTAAGTTCTGGAGAGCACAATAAACACTTGCACGAATTCAATGACTCTTGAGAACTACTGAGAACTACAGCCTGGTTGCCTCAAGCACATGCTTTTCTAGATTAGGTCAAAATAGGAAGCCATACCATTCTTTCCAGACAGACACAGACGTATGGCGCAAATTGTGTTCAGTGTCATCAAGGAACATAATTCACGCAGGAGTTAAGAGAAAAGTTGATACAGAAAAACAGGGATTTACCTCATTGGCAATTCCTTCATCGTCCTTGTATCCAATCTTATCCAATATCTCATGAATTGCAGTGAGATCCATTCTCAAGCAAGCTTCGCCAAATGGTGTCAGTGACAATGGTTGTGCAGGAGACTGGGTCTCCCTTTGGATACCCATAAGTACATGTGATGGAACCTGCTAGAAAACTCTTGGGATGAGAAACAGCTTGTGCATAGACAGGGAGTGATCAACTTTTTTTTGCGAAAAACTGAAGTCAAGTCTCTTAGTGAGGCAAATAAAAGTTCGTGGGACATATTTTGGTCAAACAGAGAAAAAAAAAATCATGGGACATATTGCTATACTATTAGCATAGCCACAGGATGCTCAGACCAGCAGCTGTTGGGCCAGGGTGGAGACTTGGTTTTTGCTTGCGCTTAAAGCAAGAAACAGCAATTTTTGCACAAGCAAAAACTGTTGTCTTATGCAGGTAACGTGTATGAAAGATTTCAACATAAACATAGAAGAACCTTCTTGGTACTGAAAAAGAAACGATTAAAAGTGAAAGACAGTGTGCAATCAATCATACCTCCGTTTCCTTCTGTAGTGACATAAGGGCTGTGACAAGGGACTTTGCATTTGGCCTCTCCCGAGCTTCATATTGCAAACAGCGGGAAGCTAAACGAACTAGCTCAGTCCCATCATCATTGGAAAAGTGACCCTCTAAAGCAGAATCCATCAGCATCAGGAAATTTTTGCCACGAATCAGATCGAGTGCCTAAAATTAGGCTCTATGTCAGTAAGCCCATATTTGGGAGTATCATGCTTAAAAAACAACAGAACAGAAGCAGCAATAAGAAAGATTAAGCAGAATCCTAGGGGATGGTGAGGAGGAGGAGGAGGAGAGCAGGAAAATAATGTGAACGGATTCACAGAATGCCATGGCCCATTGTTGTAACACAAACCTCCAACCCTGGAAGAGAGAAATTCTTGAAATTTGGGCAGGAAGTCTTTTTTTCTTTTTTTCTTTTTTTCCACTTTGTTACATCAAGGAATTAATATCGTGAGCATCAAAACCTAGTACTAACTCATCCACTTTGTCCCAAATGTTGACCATTTTGATAATGAGATGAAGGTGGTCATAAAATGAACCCTGACTCTAGAGTCCAGAGTCAAAACCAGACATAACTATCGCTTCAAAAAAACAGTAGGATCAAGTATATCATTGACAAAGCAATCACAACACAATGACATATCAGATGTGATAGCAAAAGATATTTAAAGATTAGTTCTTGAGACGCAGCATAACCAGCTTATTCTAAACTTACGTGGCTTGGGGGTATATGTTTGCCACTTAGAAGATCAAGTAACATGGTCCCAAAACTGTAAACCACACTTTCTGCTGTCACTCTGCCTGCAAAATGTAAAAGGATGAATGGTAATTCGAAATTATTCAGATTACAACAGGAACAAAGAAGTTACATTATCCAATCTTGGACATATCTTTCAGAATGCCGGCAGTATAATTAAATGATATAACTGCACTGAAGATATGTTTGTTGTTCAGATTGTTTATGTGCTTGTAAACCCTCTCAGTATAATCAATGAACATGGAAACTAAGATTAGGCAAAAGGACAACATACATATTTCTTTAATATCCATTAAGAAGACAAGCTGAAGGCTTTATTCAGAAATCAGAAAGAAGTGCTAACACCAATCTAGATTGCCAGCTAAATCCAAGTTATTTGCAGACCAAGAGCAGAGAGGAAGACACATTTTTCATATCAACTAAAGGGCCTTCATTTAGCACAATTTTCTTTCCCACTTAAGTCTAGGGTGTTTTTGGACCATTCAACGAAATACAGTTTAATATTTGCAATTTGGAGACCACATCATCTCAAGTAAGAAGGTTGCACAAGCATAAACAATTGGGCATAAGGAGACCTTCCAAAGTTCCAAACCAGTATGAGAAGAGAGGGTTTGGGAGAGAATATTCTTTTTCACACAGTTCAACAGCATGAAATTTTTTAGTTGCCATTAATGTGCACAACTCATCAAACTCAAGCTACAATCACATGTCCTCACAGCAATTGCAGACTCGTGAGGAGAAATGCATATACCTGTCCTCAAGTATTCTGGAGGTGTGAAGGCTAAGTTGGTACTGTAACTCTTGCCGTCTCTACTGTTTTTCATGAGGCCAAAAGAAGACAGACGTGGATTTGCATCCTGTCGAGAAGATCAAAGTCAAAAATCCTCACAGGAGAACCAAGAAGAATAGACTTGCGAAGGGCTGTACCTGATCAAACAAGACTCTGTAAGCATTGAGATCGTGATATAAAGCCCGGCCTTTACTGCTGCAGTAATCCAGTGCTTGGGCCAAGTAAAATGCTACCCTCAGTCTCATTGCCCACTTCATAGGCTGGTTCTCCCCTGGAATCAACCAAAAAAAAAAAAAAAAAAATTCAAGTTAGAACAAACGGCAAAATAGGTTAGAAATTCAAAATTTGGACAATGCAAGTGTTCCATCTACACCAAAATACAGCATTGAATTCGTCCATGCATGTGATTCTTTTAACTTGGCATGGTTCAACAGCATTTTTTTGAAGTGCCAATGTGCAAAGAAAGAAAAATAAGAGCTCTGCAGCAACCACTAATATCTTTAACACCAATTTCCGGGAGCCAGATCCAATCCCTCATTGACGAAAACAGAAATTGTGATTACTGAGTTGTTATGAACACTCAAGGCAATCCAAAATTAAGAAATTACAATGGGATGGATACATCGAGCCTAAAAATGCATGCTCAATGCAATTAGCAGTACCCATCCACTGGCTTGTCCTAAAACGACAGAAGTGCGACTTACTGTCGAGACTCAACATATAGATCATCAGCATTTCACTCTTCCAAGACCTTTTCATTACCTTTGAATCCGAATTACGACGTAATACCATCGCCGTCATTACCAAGCTCGAGAAATTCAGGCATCGAATTAGCAGAAAATAAATAAATAAATAAATAAAATGGCGGCATACAGTGAAAGAGATGCTTCGCAAGCGTCTCATTCGGCATGAACTCCGCCACCAGCAGCCTCTCATCTCCCTCGCAGCAACACCCGATCAGATTCGCCAGCCGCTCGCTCCGCAGGCTCCCGACGGATCTCGCCTCCTCCTGCAACCACACATTATTCCGATCAAAAGCGATCGACAAAGCCTCCGCAAAAGAATGAGCCTCTCGATTCGGCCCGATCATTACGAGGAACTGGCGATTGTCGGGCCAGGCGAGGCGGTTGAAGCGCTTGACGGCGATCGAGCGGCCGGCGTCGAGCTGGCCCTTGTAGACGATGTTGGGGGCCTTGAGGCCGTGCTCGGAGACGATGTTGTCGGGGGAGAACCCCCCGGTGGCGGCCTTCAGCTGGTCGAAGCTGTACTCGGTGAAGCTGGGCCACGAGCTCTCCTTCCTGTCCCCGTTCTCTGCCACCACCAACAACAGAAACAAACCCAACATTCGAAAACGCCACTCGATCACACTCCACGAAAAACCCACCTCCAAAAACCCGCACAGTGACAGAAAGAGAGAGTACCGAGATCGGAGGATTCGAGAACGGACGGCTTGAGGTGGGAGTGGAACCAGCAGAGAGAGAATTTGGAGCAGCGAGCTCCCATCGTCAGAAACAGAGAGAAGAAGAGAGAGAGAGAGAGAGAGAGGGAAAGAGAGATCAAGCGGCAGGGGAGGTCAAACGATCAGACGGAGCGCATTGCTGCTCCGAGGAGGAACAACCGGAGGCTGACCAGTTGAAGAGAGATTGCTGCTGCGCTTGTTTCAGTGGCGAGAGAAGAGAAGAGAGGAGAGCAGAGCAGAGCAGAGCAGCAATGGCGATCCAACGGCTATTCTCTCTCTCTCTCTCTATCTCTATCTCTATCTCTTGCGCTTGCTGTGTGGACAATGAAATGAGGAGCGAAGCGAAGCGTGGTGATGGTGGTGGCGGTGGTGATGGTGGTGGGAGGTGGTGCTTGCTGTTCGGGCTAATAATAATATTACTTTATCATTGGAGGACACATTATTGTTCGGGTTTGTGTCTCCAACATCATGCGTGTTTGTTTCAAAAAGGGCCTCAAAAGCAAAAAGAACAAAAAAGAGGGTTTTTTATAAAAGCCCCCCATCTTTTCTAATTTCGCCTTTTTCAACCCTTTCTGATTTCACCTTTTCTTTAATTTGTGTCTGTGTGTGTGTGTGTGAGTTTTTGCTTCAATTTCTGCAGTTCCCATCATTTCCCCGTCCCTCTCCGTGTCTCGAATCAAGGTTTCATTTCGCCACCGAGAGATAGAGAGAGAGAGAGAGAGAGAGAGACTGATGGGTGTGCATGTAGACCCGTGATGGGCTGCATCAGCAAATTTAGTATATTATCATGGGTTATAAATGGACATATAAATAATTTATGGTTGTCATTTCTCATTAGGGCCGTTCTATTAAATACTTTAATTCGGTACCTCCTGGCATATTTACTCCCCCACAAATTCACCCAAATTAAGCAACCAAATGACGTATATATAAAAAATTTATAGATTCGACATTATACTCACATACATTAACATGTTCGCATTTTAGTGGAGGGTAGAATCGGGTTTTATGGGTAACCGGGTTGGGATTCTTTTTTAGAAGGAAAATCAATTTGCTGTAAGCATGCTTGAGAAATTTTGTACGGCGAAAACTAATTCCAGGACACACATGTCGGGTGAGTACCAATATAAGATATTTAATTGGTATCGACCCTTCATTTCGTCAATTTAAACGAATTAGTCTTAGCACACCGAGCATTTTCATTATTACCCATGATTAGATCTGAATGCCCCTAAGTTCGGGAACGATCTAGCTAAATTGGACTTGCTGACGTGGAAATTCTTGTCGGTCCAAATTATTAGTTTGAGTGGGGGCGTGGAAGAGTTCCACATTCTGTCAAAGTCAAAGGAAATCCAAAAAGAAAACAGTTAATTAACTATCGCATTGCCTGAGGGTCAGGTAAAGCCGCACTGTTATCGGATTAAGTTAAATATTAATTACGTGTGTAGACATGTCCTAATCAAGTTTGACAACGACTCGACATCAGCCTTGTTTGAATTGTTAACGTTATTCCCGTGAATAGATAATGAAGTTTGTTAGCATGGTCTGGCTGGGGAGACCAGAAAAGGACCAAAACATTAGGTTGTTAGCACGTCAAATTGTTAAACGTGAGGCCGGACGTAGTGTTGGGATGAGCACAAAACAAATCTAGAATCACATTAAATATCTCAAGCGCGAGTAGGAACTAAAAAAAAAAAAAAAAATTGAAATTAAGGCAATGACAGAAATGGGTTTGAGGCAAAAAGAAAAAAGGGTTTTATTTTGTTTGGTTCGATAGAACGAGTTTATCGATTTGGTATGAAGAGTCGTTGAACAGGTGAATATGATCGAGCTTGTGTGAGTTGAAAATTGGTCAAACCCAAACTGACCCATTTGATTCATACCAATCATTTTTCTTTCATATAATTTTAGTAATTCATTTTTGATTTGACTTAACCCGAGCTAAATTGATGCCCAATACAATCCAAGTTCCAATTCTTGGCCATTTTTCCTCTTAAACATGGAAAATAGAAAACTAATCAACTAAAAAAAATAAAACTCGAAAAAGATCGGCCAATAAGAAATTACTAATCCTTTTAATGACTCAAGATACTAGAACAAATCTTTTGTTACTCCACCGGTTCTGGAAATTTTATCTAATTTTTTCCTAAAAGAATGCTGTTCTTTTACTTATTAGAAATACACAAAACAAAATGTTAACTACACTATAATAATGAAAAAAAAGAAAAAGAAAAAAAAGGATGTTTTTGTTTTGATATTTGAGGACGCATACCAAAGCTTCATAAAATTAAATAAAATACAAATATGAAAGAAGTTGAAAATGTGAATTCCCTGATAGTACTACTTCGCTATGGGTCGGTCATCCAGGAATATTTAGTCTCGTGTAAATATGTCTATTTGCAAATCATATTGTTAGACTAAAACCAAGTTTTTATTGGCAGATAAGTTGGGGGTAATCACCGACCGAAAAGAAACGTGGGGGGTAATTCAAGATGAAAATGGATTTGAAATGGGTTTATGTTCCCAACACATTAAGACTCATATGCAGTTAGATATTTAAATTTTTTTCAGCCAATTTCCACCCGTTTTAGAATTTATGCAACTATTTATGATCCAACCCATCAAAATATGATTTAAAAGATGGATCTTAGACTAATATTGCCCACCTCTGGATACGACGGACCCGTAACTTTTATGGGACAAAAAGTTATAGCGTCTTTACTCGAGATTACGTGAATTCTTATCTTGAGCCCGCCTTTCCAATTTATGCTAATCCGAACTCTTTTGGAAAGTCTCCATGTCCCCATCAGAAGTCAAACATTCTGCTGAAGGTGGGGTGGATTGCATGCCTGCCCTGCCCTCCATCCTCCAATTGGTAAAAGAACATGTTTCTTCCTAAATGCTATTGGCGTTCTCTTCGTGAAAGACTCGATTTCTGCGTGACCTGACCAAAGGACCGAGGGTCACTTTCTAGCTACGGCAAGGGTCGCTTTTCCTTCACAAGAATCACTCCCCAATCAACGCCACCTACGCTATGCATGCTACGTCCTGTCGTTTCGCGTGATGTAAATCCTAACTAAGTTCTCAATACATGCGGTTTTCAATGGCCAGAAGCGCACAAACACATCTTCCCTTTGGGTCGTGTTACTCCTCTTCTAATTTTCACTTAACGATGAGACGCTGAGTTTATTTAGAGATATGATAATTTTCTTGAAAAGTACTCACAAGATCCTTATTTTCCGTTCAATGCTAAGGCATACTAACTTTCTATTTTTTTTTAAGGGATAAGTGAAGTCCTAAAACTTATTCAAAAAATATAATTGAGTTTTAAAATTTTTAAAAGTGTAATCATATCTCTCAATTAAACTCATTTAATTAGACTCTCGAAAAAATTGACTCGATTTTTTTATTAGTTTTTCGAGACACATGACACCTATGTCTTACCTACCAAGCTGAAAAAATAAAGAACTCGAAAAAATAAAGATAAATAAATTTTAAAAAGCAAAAGAAAAAAGAGGATGAAAAGAAAAAGAGTGAGAATTAAAAAAATAAAAAGCTTCAGCTGTCATGTCTGGGAGCTCCAAATTTCCTTCGCTCTACTACGAGCCTGATGGAACTCAGATAATATATTTTTTTTCCACAGTTCTCATACGCCTGTTGTCATTTGTCGTACCATGGACCATCGTCATCAATCAAATGCACAAGATTCGTACACAAATTCCACGGCTCACCAACAGCTTTGAAAACCAGCCATATAACATTACTTTGAACAAACATATACTACACATAGTAGGCCAAGTCAATTAAGTATGCATTATATATAATTATAATCCAACTAATATAGCTGCTACTATTTTCAATGCTTAAGTTTAGTTAGGACATAATCACTGACGCTCCCACAGGAAGGATCAGTGATCTTGTCTACGAGCCCTAGGTCTACATCTTAGTGATTCCATCGAGAGTTTAGAAAATCAACAAATGACAAATGTGAGGTTTTTTTTTCCAATTTTTCAGATGCAAATTGAAAATCAGTAGTTCCATGCACAAATCAAAACATTCACAAGATGAATTGAGATGGATAATTAAATATAGCAGCATGAACTTCACTGAGCTCATGGAGGGAGAGAGAGCTTCTTCGAACCCATGGTCATGGCTACTTGATCTTCATTGAACCTGGGGAGCGAAACAAAGTGGAGCTCGCAATCATAGCAAATGGAGCTTCTTTTGAGCTCACAACTATGGCTGCTCAAGCTTTATTGAGTTCGATCGTGGCCAATCAAGCTTCCTCGAGCTAGTGATCATAGTCACTCGAGTTTCGTTGAGCTTGGCCATGGGCAACTGGAGCTTTGTCAAGCTTCCTCCACACAAGTGGCGTTTTGAATCGTCCCCATCGCGTGCAACTGAATCACCAAAGAAATTGATGCAGCAAGCAGAGGATCAGCAAGGTCTTGCCTTTTCTTTTTTTCTTTTTCTTTTTTTGGCAAGGAGGTCTTGCCTTTTCTTTTTAACTTCATTTTTAGCTTTTTTATTTTTTGAATTCTTGTCCTTTTTTTCTTTACTATATTTTCTTTATAATTGTTTCCCCTTTATTCTTATTTCGTCTGTCTTAAGAAAGTGATGAAAATTCAATTTTTTTTTGTTAGCCAAATTAGATGGGATTGACAAATCGACTCGATTGCATGCACCCATTTAACATATTTAGCGACTTAAGTGCACTTTTTGAGAGTTTTATCACTCAATTGTATTTTCGTGATAAATTTTAAAAAAATTTGTGTACTCATCCTTAGAATTTAATTGACTTTGAAAGTCATTAGGCCACTTAATAATGGGTCTCTTGCTTATAGTGCCCTTGACAAACCTATCAAACATACTTCCTAAAAAAGAAAAAAAAACTACTGCAATTTAGCAAAGCATCGATTGCACATTACATGAGAAGGGCAAATTTATAAACTTCTCCTAACGAGTCATACAGCAAGTACCCTGAGCCTAAACACTTGTAAACAAAAACCCTAATAATAACAATAAACCCATATCAAAGGACAACCTTTTTCTTTCCTTTTCCTCTATTAACAAATGTTTAAGCATTATCCTTCACTAAAACGCACGTAGCATCATTGCAATAAGGAATTAAGGAGAGAGGGGGGAGATGATGATGAGAAGGATGGGGGCAAGAATGTGAGTCATAATTGCTACCACCTCAACAGGGGTCAAGAGGCCCCCTCCTTTCCCCCCTCAATCCCACTTTTTCACAAGGGGGGAAAAGGATGGGAGGGGGAGCATGCAAAAGGCAAAGCCTCTCCAAGACATAGGCATGCCTCGGTCTCATGATCACGATATTCCCCCTCTCCCCTCCCCCTATCATAAAACCCCACACAACTTTCCATCTTTATTGACCAACTTTACCACCACCACAATTTCCGCCAACATTATTTTCCCGGGTCTTTGTCCACGGGATCTGCCCTCGCGTGTCGCCTTTTGGCGTATTTATCCTTTTGCTCGATTTCACCTGTCGTTTTCGGTCCCGTCTACGCCCCCGAAGCGTGTGTCGAAAAGCATGTTTCACATCGCCCCGTTCGTAGAATTTCAACGGATCATGTAATCTCCCTTCTTCGCCCGAGTACTGAAGACTCTCGAGTTATAAACTTCCTAACGTGTGAACGCCGCTTAAAGAATTAGGTCTGCTCTGGCCTCGAAAGGACGGGTGAGCACCATATTTTCATCTATCCATGACCGACTTTATTAGCACAAGAATGTCAGCTTAGCATCATGATAGCAACAGGGAACATTGAAATTTTTATTGACGACAAGATCTGTTCTTATTTTTCAATTTTCTTTCGAATTTTCTCTTTGCCTCACGGAATAAAAGCCTGCCCTACTTCACAATCTGGCTGGGGGACCTCCTTTTTGTTATGAAGCGTGGCAGCACAACGATTATTTGTTGTTCTCCCTGGATATGATCCCACAGGCCGGGCAACAATTAGCTGTATTACAGCTAATGGGTCTGCATCCCATGGAGGAAAACAAATCCAGAAGACAGTTCCTCTTTGGCATTTAATTCTTCTTCTTCTTTTTTGGGACAAAATCTTTGGCATTTAATTCTCGAGCCGATAATATATGGTGGCCATGAATAGGTACAATAAACAAGTGGCTCACTTTAAGTGAGCATTTGGTTAGAAAGTACCATGGCTGGAGTACTCGTTAAGTAGCCAAATACAACTGCAATTTCCAATGCAGTAATTGTCCTTGTGATATGAACGACCAATATGTCTAAAAATCTTATAGTTACTCATTAAGCATGTTTGACAGACACTCATTAATAAAATCTAAAATCAATGTATAATATTAATTAGATCGAGTGGTTGAGTGATTTCTTACTCGATTCAAGTCATGTCGTTTTCTAGTCAAAATAACAGCATTACCGTTCCTCTTACCCAGTGAATTGAGTTTCATTTTATGCGCGGGGACATGACATTTTGTGTGTATTATTTGCGAATTTTCAATTCAAAAGTTTTGATATTTTGTTCCAATATATATTTTGTATTTGAATAATTCGCTAGAGAAAAACTACTTTCAATTTTCCCCAAGGAGTTGGCTAAGTAGTTAGACATTTAATGTTGACATGACAAATTTCGTGTACATATAATTGAAGTTGAAGTCCAACATCATAGAGAGACCATTAAGAGAGAGTTAATGTCTTAGACCTTTAATATATTCGTTTGATATTTCTTCCCTTAAAAACTTAAGCTAATAATTTTTTGGCCAATTACAATTTGTCAATTATCCCACACCATATCAATTCTAGAATGTGGGACTTGTTGAGTATCGCTCAAACATATACCTCGACAACCTCATCTTCACTTGTGAGTTGTTCCTATGTCAGCCTACTTCCACTTAAGAGAGAGCCCTAATTTGGTCACATTAACATATCCAATTGAATTAACATCTATTCAAAAGTTCAAGCTAATAAGTTATGGCCGAACTAACATGTAGTAACATTCCACAATACGAGACATAAACCTCTTCACACAGGCACCTCAACAACTCAAACTCAAAGATATATTCGACAGCCACTTAGAATAATCTTAGGAGTCACGCTCACTTTATGATAGAGATTTACATAATAACCGTGAATAAAATGATTGAGGATAAATTGGTACAAAAAGTTTGATTGTCCCATAGTGTAGATATAAGGTGCCTATAGTACGATTGCTATAAGAGTAGGCCATACTTGCATGAACTCGACTTGCAATCCATTTGAGCTGTCATATCATATGGCTCCGTCGAATTTGATGATTCACGTGAATTTGACTTACGTGGTGGTGTAGTGCTGACAATAAATTTTGGGTAGAACTGTCGGAGGAATGGGTATTTCGACGATTTAGAGAAAGAAACTAATGCATGCATGAGAAGTAATTTAGTCAACTATTAAATCAGGAACTTCCCTTTGTTTTGATGTACAGCTTTGATGGAGCGGGTCAAGAACCGAAAAAGAGGGCACACCACATGTCTATGCCTTTTGTTTCTGGAAAAGATGATACGTTGTACAGGTTCATGTCCTAGGGACAAAATCTGTCCCATTCTTACTTTTCTGAAGGCATTCTAAGTAGGGAAATAAAACAATCTTTGAGACCTAACTTGGAATAAAAGATATCTTGTCGATTCTTCAAATACATGCCACCTACATTCATCTCTTTTGGGAGAAAACTATTTGCTACATTTAGATCACATGTGCGTACTCACCGCAACAGTTTAGACAGTGTGAACCTCATGTAGGACTCACAAGATTCAATGAATCACATGCGTCGAATTACTGCACCGAACGCATTCAATAACTTTTCCTTTTCAAGTTTGAATTTTTGCACAACTTCAATCTTATGATTTAATGTACACATGTAGACTCCATCAATTGAAATGTGTATTATTTTCTGTCCAAAAAAATGTTTATTATTTTGGTGTTCTAACTTTCAGATTAATCGTTTTGATAATCTTACATAAGTATGTAACATGGCTGCTCTTCCTTTTGCATTGTGTTGATTAGTGACGATTAAATATACAAGTACATGAACAATATGAAATTTGAAACAACTAATCTGTAGATGCATATTTGATCGATATCATGCTTTTTGATGCGCGATTTGGTCGGCAATGTTTGATGCGACAAGCTCCTGTGATCGGATCTGAGCACCACAAAGACAAGTGGTCCTTCTAAATTTTACCTCAGGAGAATCCCTCGATGCAAAAGTGAACTGGGGTTTCTGGGCCATGCCTTGCAAGGAGTTGGTTTCCAGCTTTGGACCCCACATCGACAGATTATATCCACAAAGTATAATGATTTAGGAATTGGGTTTATCTAAATGGGCCTTAAGTGGAACATCAGCCCATTTAATTTTGTCCACATCTGTATTGGAATATAAATGTTACCTTAAATTGTTTAGTTTTTTATGTGTAAGTCTTTAGATAATAATAAATGAACTTTTTTAGGAGGAATTAAATGAAAATGAAATATGAAAAGACTGGACGAAGGATATACGGAATGTAATGACGTGAAGAATAAATGAATTTGCAGTAAAATATTCCGAGCAACTTAATATAAGTTCATCATTAAATATTATGACAATAGATAACATAAAACATCATGCAGGCCCCGTTAATTCCTTTGAGTTCAAGTACACATATTTTTTAATAGTGTTCTAACTATTTTCGTCAGAAAAATTGTTTAGAAAGTCTTGGACCTATTATAAAAAAAGTCAATTTAGTATTGAACCTTTTAATTATGTCAATAGTCATAAACATTTTGATAATTCGTCAATTTAGTTTTTATGGAAAAATTTGATCGGAAATCATTAACATGGATATTGGTTGTCTTATGTGGCATGGCCGACACTAACACAAACAATTTTTCCAATTTTTGTTTATTTTTTTCTTCATATTTTGTTATCTTTCTTTTCTTTTTTCACTATAGGGTCAATAGAGAGTCATTAGCCACTGGTTGAGGCCCCTTGGCCATTGGGGGAGGGTCATGGTCCTTGCTCACGTCCCATGGAGGGTCACCAACCCTACAGTAAAAAAGAAAGAAAATAAAAAATAAAAAAATTATATGTGTTAGTATTCATCATGTCACGAATGGCGATCAATGTCCAAGTCAATGATTTCTAGTTAAGATTGGCTAGAGAGACTTAAATTGACAAATTATTAAATGGTTTAAGACTAAACTGAAACAATTGAAATGTTTAGAACTTTTTTGAACGATAATTCCTATTTTATTCTATATCTCAAACACTTTTACTTCTTTTAATTTCTTTCAATTTCAATAACACTTTTATTTACAAATGCAACCATAGTCCATGAATAATAAAGAGTTACAAATAAAATGGTGAAACGGTGAAGAGAATGTAAGGGGGTTAAAAGTTAATAAATGGACGAAATGTGAGAAGGAGAAAAACTCCACTATTGCCAGTTGTAAAATGTCATAATGAGTAGCAAATTTACTAGGTTGCCTTGGTGTCAATTTTTCAATAGCTTACATTATATGTACGTGTAAATGAGCTAAGATTTCTTCAATGTCCTTTTTATTAGAAGAATGCAATGGTTATAATTGAATATCGGATTCATATGAGATAAATCCATTGTGGTCATGTATTCACTTTTGGTGGAGGTGTTGTATGTTGGAAATCAGCCAAACAACTTATGGATGTGAGATATACTTTTTATTTAGAGTTTATTGCTCTTGAGCTTGGTAGTGATGAGGCTGAATGATTGAGGGATATCTTAGCAGAAATTCCGTCGGATGCAAAACCAACATCTTATGTATCTATGCATAGTGATTGTAAAGCTACAATGACCAATGCTAAGAATAAAACTTACAATAGGAAGAGAAGACGCATCCATTGAAACATAATATCTTAAGGCAGCTGCTGAAACATGGAATTGTATTAATCAATTATGTAAAATCAGAAGTGAATTTGCTAAACCTTTGGGAAGGAAACAAATAGTGAAATATCGAGGGAGTGGGATTTAAGGCAATTTTAATATAAACAAAGTTGGTAACCTAATCTATGTGATTGTAGATCCTTTGAAGTTGGTCATATGGGTAATAATAAATCACTAGTTACTACTGCAGCAACAAATTTTATTAAGTTCCCTCCATTGGTGCGAAATTGCATATTACGCAAGGACAAATCAAGTTCTTAACAAATTCAATATCTATTATAAGTGGTCTATTATTTTCTATACTTATGTGGAGTAGGGCCGCTTCAATAAGATTCATGGCCGAATCTCTATTACACTCACGACTAATAAGGTGCATGCACGGGCTATTAGCGCAAACCCGTGTTCAACAATTGAAATTGTGGATGTGTAATGTGATTAATGAGAAATTTTGCTTCCAATAAGAATCCTTGCTTCAAGGAAGCTATAAGTTTCACCATTGGGTCTGTAAATGAAGTCTCATTTTTCTATGTTAGGTTCATAGTCCAAAAGATGCCGGATTCAATACATTGCCGTCCAATGTAAAATGGTTTTAATTCCTTCTACACTTTGATAAATATTTTGGAAGTATGCAAGTAATTGTTGTAGAAAAGCATTTCAAAAAGCTTGTTCCCCTTTTCCTCGCCACGCATTGCTTAACAAGCTCTCTCTTAATCACCATATTAATAAGTTCACCTTATTAGTTTAGTAATAACAAGAAAAAAGTGTTGGACTCAGTCACATGAGCTTGGGCCGAACCAAGTGTGAAGTTGGAGCTTGCCCTCCCCTCTTTCGCACAAAATACACGTGAGACCCGGTCCAACATTTCTCTCACTCAATTTTTATTTTTGTCTCCGAAGTGCGAAAATTATTATTGAGAACAACGCTTGCACGGCTGGTTGCCACCATCATCGACTGTACAAACACTATCTTGTCGGCATCGTCCAACGCGTTACGCCACTGTCGGCGGCGGCTCAAATAAATGAATACGGCATAGATGTAGTGTGTTCGCCATGAAGATATTATTGAACAATAAATGGCCCTAACTCGATTGAATGACCTTATGGCATAGATGTAATGTGTTCGCCATTAATTCCGCGTCATTTAATGATGTCTGCGCTCATGTTTTTCTTCCCCCCTCCGGGGCGGATGTCCAACAATCCATCACAAGACATTCCAACATAATATACCTTCGACTGTTTCAGCCGACAATCATGTGGGACTTTTGATTCATTGATTATCGATGTTATATATCTCGAAGACACCCATTTAAATAAAAATAAACACATATATCCATCATATCGAGTAATTTAATAGACAACTATACTAGATCTTAACCATATTAAACTAAAGAATCCGTCGTTTTGAATCCTCGCCATATCTAAGATCTATGCTTTCATCATAGTAACATTATAGCAGTCGTGTTTGGATGTCCATGTAAGAAAGAGCGACCAGGACGTGCATGCATGTGATGCAAGATAAAATATTTTAAGTCCAGAGGGAAAAAAAAAATATGAAATCATGAGATATTGAATTGTCTTGTTCCTCGTATTAAATGAACATGGGGACAATAATTCTTGTGAAGCGCAGACAAAGGAGCACATAAGTTACTCCAACCGACCGACACATTAACGAGAAAAACGCAAAAAAGAACAAACAAGACTTGTTCACATGCTATGTCGTGAATCGAATGCGTGAACGTAGACGTTCTCAACATCAATCGGTCAATCAGACCATGTTAGTCTCTTTCCTGTTCCAGCAAAACATGTCCCTCCCTATAATAGTGAGATTCACATTTATTACATCGATCACGGTCCCTTTCTTGTTCACTCAATATTGAGTTTATTTCTCTGTTTATTTTCCCCTTTTATTTTCTTGTGGAAAAGGAAGAAGACCATAATATGTCCCCATCTGTTTCTTCACCAGACATATCGTCCATCAATTTGATGCCGAGTTTGTAAAGATGATGATTCCCTTCAAAAAAATTGAATAAACAATTAAAGTTACTAACTTCATATAAAAATTAGAACCTTTAACGCGTTGATTACTCTTTAATAAATGTTAATAAAACTTTGAAATGGCTGGTGGAATCAAATAATTCCAATACCTTTCTAGGAGTATTGGTAAGTTACTAACAAGTGACAAACCGAGCAAGGTGAAGAATTGACTTTTTGCTACAAACAAGATCCATCTCTTTCTGGTGTTTTTGAGAATCTACGATTGTGGAAAAGATTTATGATTTTACATGCGCGAAACAGGGGAATCGTCCTCCTTCTAGAGGTGATAAATGGGCTGACCTCACCGTGCCATGCCCTGGCCAAAACCCTAGCTCGAGTCCGAGCCCTTCAATTTTTTGGTAATGGCCACTGGACAGGTTGGTAGCACTGTTCAAGGCCTAAAGGCTCTTTGGGTCCAAAAGAAATCACAAAAATGACCAAAAGGGCCTATAAAAGGCTTGACATGAAATGGGTTCTGACGCGCCCAGGCCGACCGGGCCTATTTGACATCAGGGTTAGGTTTTTTGAAGGGGGGGGGGGGGGGGTGTGTTATGCGTAATTTTTGAAAATGTGGGGGCTGTTTATGATTACGCGAGGGATGTGATTTTAATTCTCGTTAGATTGCTGATGCATCAACTATTTAGAGGGGATTATTTCAGGTTTAAAATACATTGAATTCTCGATGAATCTACATCTAATGATCACTTATTTTGGAATATCTTCGATGTTCAATATTTTATGAAATCAGATTATTAAATCTGGAAAATTAAAAGAAAAAAAATAAAATTAGCAAATCACTCCTTACACGGGTTTGTTTGTCGAGGAGTCATGGTATTTGTCATGATTTGGTAGATTATATTCTAAATTTTATGAATCGGAGAAATAAATGTCTAGGAAATAAGATATACATAGAAAGATTTAAGTGAGAGTACGAGTGTAAACGACAAAGAGGGATAAAATGAAGAGAATTTTGAGGAAAAAAAAAAAGAGGATAAATTTTGAAATCCAGCAACGCACTTGGGACCCTCAATAGAGGCCTTTCATGGAATAGTGGAAGTATCCAAGTCTAGTCAATATAATTGATTTTGATAAACTGGGATGTCAAATTCTTATGGAAGAGTTTTTATTTTTTATTTTTTTGACAATATGGAAGAATTGAGTGGCTTATAATTTGATTTTGTGACTTGATACTTTCCTAGGCTATTCTTTCTTGGGCCATGAATGGTAGCCCGGATTACATACAAAATATTTTATCAAGTGTTTGGTGACATTTTTCAGAGTGGATAAATCTAAATATGTAATGCTAGGTCCATTGGGTGAGCTGTGTGGAGAGGTGATAGTGGCAGTAGTACCAATTTCTCGTGGTCAACAAAATAAAATTGCCAACCACCACAATGGTTGGCCTTCTCTCTCTTAATTCAAATTTGGAAAGTTATACCATGTCTCTATCTCTTGATTCAAATATATGAAACAACGGCCACAAGGTAGCTACTGGCCTAGTGATTACAACATAGTGGTCACCACACTAAGGCAACCATCGTGCTATGGTCATTGGCCTAGCGACAATCTCCATCATAGATAGCCACTGGAAACACGATTAAGGGCTTGTCCGAAAGATCAACCATTCTCTAGCGAAGTCGACCGCCATACTGTTGTAATGTTTAAATATTAAGCCACTTTTTTATTTAACAACTTAAACTTCTAAAACAGTTATTATGATCTAACAACTAAATATTAAGCTAAAGCCTAGTCTATCCTTGAGAGAGAGTGTTAGATTACTTACATATTAAACCACATTTTTAATATTAACATTTAAACGTTTTGAATGGTTGGCAATTTTCGATAAAAAAAAAAAGAAAACAATATTAACAGTAATATCACAAATTTTTTACATATAGTGTGGCTGCTGCTCTTGTACAGCCACAGGTGGTGGTTGCCACCCCCCAAGATGCCATTTGCAGTAGTCACTTGGCCGTGATTGAGGGAGGTCTATGTTGCTTTTATATATATACAAACTTTTTATTTTTATTTTATGTCTTTTCAACTTAACGTCCTTTTTATTTCAGTATCCATTCTTATAGTCAATCAAGTGGTGAAGAAGTTCTAAGATATAAAGAATCCAAGGGGATTTGTTGTCTTGTCTTTACGACTAAACATGGTCTAATGTCTCAACTCTCCTTTTGAGTTGTTCTAGGATGTGTTTAGTAATATTTTTATTTCGGGAAAAAATTTCTTTTTGTGAATAGTATTTTTCTATTTCTATTCCTCGAAATAATTTCTAAGTAAAATAACACTTTTAATGACTACATAAAATTTTTATTCTCGAAATAAAAAATAAAAAAAAATTGCATGATATGATCCATAAATTTTGTAATGTAGAATTTTTTTTTTAATTTTTTAATTTTTTTCTTTTCTTTTTCCTTGCCACCACCGTTTGCTGATGCCTGTCGCCGACCAACAGCCACTCGGCGGTGGTACGGCGAGGAAGAAGAAGAAAAGAAAAAAAATAATTTATTTCTAGAAATTGCTTTGAAGAACAAAATGTTATTTTTTTTTTCTAATTTTTGTTTCTATTACAAATCTATTCCTCAACCACTTCTCTATTCTAGAGAACAGAAAAATTAATAATATTATTAAACAAATTTATATTCTTTTTTTATTCCAAAAAGTAAAAGAATAGAAAAATAAAATAACAAAATGTTACCATGCAGTACCCTAATGAGTTGAGTGTATTCTTTAGGATGGTTGCTTCTAAACACCGTCTCCATCTACCACCATGGCCAGGGGACACAATTCCACACCCACCAAGTTACCGAACCGGCCTAGGATTATATACATATAACTATAATATAAAATTAAACAAATATATTAATAATATTATATCTAATTGTATAGTTTATATAATATGTGTAAATTTCCATTCCATATGTAATGACAAAACGAGTTAAGCTAGTATTTTTAGAAGAGATAGGAGTGGGGCTGGGGCAGGTTGCCGATGTCGGTCCAATTGCCTTCTTCGTAAGGCGATGTTTGCTGCCAGTCGAGCGAGACGTGTTAACATACGGAATTACCGGTGAAATTTTTCGGATTGCGTTGAACGTCGGTTATATTTCTTATCATTAGAGGAAGGTTTTCGGTTCTTTTCTATTGAAAGTCATTAGCAAAAAGTTCAATGGCCAACCTATTCGATATAATTTAATTATGCCCAAATTTTTTGTCATTTTACTCTCATAATATAAAAGTTCAAATCGAGTACTCGATTTATTACTTTTTCATAATTTCATTAGAAGCACGATGCGTTTAATTTTTTAGAATCCTGCAAACGATTATTCGGAAATATGTATCTTCTACCCATTTTCAAATTTAATGAAAATTAGAATAGAAATATCTATTTTTGCCGCAGAATTGGGCCATATTAATGTGTGTTTTGTTTAAGATTTTTAATCTAATTAATTTTCAGGTTGACTAAAGTTCAGGTTAAGCACGTTTCTTTGGACTCGTCCCTACTCAAGTTGGCTTCCATCATTTTATTTATAAAAAGGAAAATCAAATATGAGATATAGTGATTTTTTTTTTTTTTTTTTTTGATAAGGTAAGATATGTATAGATTTTGCCTAAAAAGAAAACAAGGAAGGAGGCCCGGCATCTACAAAAGACAGACACTCAAGATGACAAGAGTCAAAAAAGAGAGTAAGGGTGCCGTGGTTCCCAAGAGAAACCAACCGGTGAGACCAAAACACAAAAATCAAAAAAACTAACAAACAACAACTAGAGAACCTCCATCAATCAAAGATAGTGATTTGGCATCTCTAAAATAAGAAAAGACAATTCCCTACATATGATGCAATTTTTTTTTCCAGCACAAATAATCTGAAGTTTGAAAAAATTGACTGAGGCTCTACATCATGTCTTTGTCTGATCAATGAGATGAATTTCATAGAGGAGATATTGCTTCTTGTCATCGAAAAAAACACAAAATAAGAGAAACTAGCATATAAAAGTGTGCTAGCTTTCATCGTTTCGAAGCGGGCAATGTCACCAAATTTCCGGGGAAAAGCACCTACGTAACTCGTTCTAACGACAAAGTATTATGGTCTGCCGTCACATAAAACATCAGATAACGTAGTTTACTTTGCAAGGAGATTGAAAGACTGCAAATTTGCCTGCATATCGATGCTCTTCTTCTAGGTTGGCCGTCTCTTACTGGCTCTTCGGCATGCTCCTGGTTTCGGGTTCTGTTTGGGTTTTGTTGAATCTGCAACAATGGTAGAAGCATCCGTCGCCTTGAGAATGTCAATGTTTTCGTCCTCGTTATCGCTGCAATGAGTAGGACTTAGGAAGTGCCTTTTGTGTATGAGGAAACAAGCTAGTAGTTTTCTGCACAAATCAAGCGGAGGCTTGTCCTAGACTGTTTATCGCGGACTGGAAAAGCCAAAAATAAGAACTATGGCAGGAAACTATTTTGCCCTCCAAAAGCGAGTACATCAATATCCAAAGTTAATTCCTCTTGCACATGGGAATAGCCTGTGCAACATCAATCACTTAGCCAATTTTTGGCCAGAAAACTGTTCTCGTCCATGAAACTTGGATGTGAACCTGTCGTATTAACTGCTATCAAGAGTATATCCAGCTCAGACAAAAACAATATCCAGCTCAGACAAGACAAGTTTCCCATGATTCTAATTCAATCTAGCAACCTAGTGGTTAACATGCCAAATGAAGAAGGATAAAACCTTCGAACGGTCTGAGGGTGGTGAACTTCAGCCCTACAACTCCTCAGAGAAAGCAAATTTGGAAGATGACAGAAGGCAAAAAGCATAAGATTAGACTTAACTTTCATGGTTGCCTCCCACCTTTAATCATATGCAATCATAAAATTGTGACGATAGTTTTAATATTGTATTGTAACTATCGTTGATCCACATCTTCAAACTTGAGGGTAATAAGATGCCAACATCTCAGTACAAGGAAACATAGTTTGCATACCGTTAATTTCCCCTGGTTTGCCCCAGTGAAAAAGATTGGACCGAACCTTTCAGGTTTTTCATAATGCAAACATCAGTTTCTATGTTCTGGTAGTGCAGCTAGTCAATACAAGACCCATAACGACCTGAGTCATCTGCCGTGGAACTAAACCCTTTGAAGGGCATGCAGTTCATTGCAATATCCAGGTTCTACCAGGACTTTGCCGCCATCCTCTTGGTAATCAAGGATTTTAACCATCTGCCTGCAAAATCAAAGGACCTTGCCCCTGAATTAAACTCTATCGAGCGGCGAGAAAGGAGGATATTTTGGGGGAACTTCAAAATGTGGTGGCAGATTCACATCATTTCCGTTTACTGAATGTCCCTGTGAAGTTCTAGATTTGGAAAGTTGACGCCGATCAGAGGGCTCAGAAGACATCTGGCAGCTTATTACAGCTATGCAAATGGCAAATGCTTGTAATGACGAGATTGACCGATTGAATTTGACCAGGTAGATTCCTGTTCTATATAGTTTCAAACTGAAGATGGCATTCTCTTGTTGAGCTTCTCCCTGTAAACAAGAAAATAATAGGTAAAACCAGAAGCATTAAGTGCACAATGCAATTACCTGAAAAGATGAAGTATGCATACACACCTGAACAAAAAGTTCAAGGTGATCTGACATCGAGCAAGCACTTGATGTTTCATAGAAGTCCTTTAGGGGAGAAAGAATGCACAATTTGCAACCGACATCCCAACCTCCACAATCACATGATCCACCAGATCTCCATCTATCGATCAACGATGAAGGTTCTCCGTTACTTGGCATACTATGATCACCCCCTGGAAGTATAACCATTAGATGATTTTTATCTTCATTTGAAAGTTTGGATCCTTGCAAATCCCCTCTTAAAAATTTATGATTAGTAGCCTGTGCTTTGCAGTTTCTAGGCGTGTCCATAGAAATCTTGAAGATGATGGCGGCAAGTTCCCTGTTCATTGGTGGATACGGTAATTCCTTGTCAGCTCGACTCAATCCGGGTCCCGATAAAACATATTCTCTCTCAACAGTCGGCTCATTGCAGTTGTCTGAACAAGCATCACGAAATGTCAACTGACCAACTACATTGTGCACAGAGCCGCCACTTCTCGTCTTGCTTCCTTGTCCAATCCAGCCGTTGCTCTTCTTTATCGTTTCGTCCACAGAATAGATTGTGTATTTTCTCATACAATTGCTCTTTCCAGATAGTGTCGCATCTTTGGTGGCAGCAGCAACAATGTGGCCGTTCTTGCCAACCACAAATTTGAATAAGGGGAGTCCGTCAGCACTAGTAACTTGGAGAAGAGCTTCAAGTGTTGATACCTCATGGTTACCGATTTGATGTGATTCAGTGGAATATTCATGGCTCGAGCTCAGGGAAGCTACGCTCTGTTCTGGTTGCCGAATTCTTTCAGAGCGATGGTATGAAATTGATGACTTGGACCTCAGAAGTGGGTCTAGTAATCTTCTAATGCCAGACCTAACTTTGCTAGCAACGTCGGGCTTCTCTTTAGTGAGACTGCCACCGCAAGGAAAATCCTCTGGAGCCATCGGGCCAGATCTATCAGTCACAGATGCTGAGCTACAGAGAGGAGCAGAAGCACTTTCTCTGAAACTGAAACTTCTGCTTATCATACCGAAACTGAAGCTGAACCGGTGGCTGGGTGATGGATGCCTACTTTTCTTGCCTGCGGAGTTAACAGCTTCTTGAGTCAGACTTCCCATACCCTCCCTTCTGCTTGAATTTCTAGTCTTGTCACTATCATTTGGCTTTCTCATATTAGAAATTTTACTGCTAGACAGGTCATCCCCTGACCTGCTGCCGCCAGAGAAAGTTGAAGATTCGTCAAATTCGAGCTCTGAACCGCTCCTAGCAGTCTCTCCCTGGGAATCAACTTTCAACGACATTGGACATGAGTGTGGTAATTCTGAGCATGGTTCTCTTGAGCGAAGCTCCTCGGAAAATAACACATCTGAGAAATAATTACGAGTCGCACCCGTCAAACTGTGATCAAACAATTTTCTGGTGTCACTTTTCTGGGATGCATCCATTGAGCTATTATGTGGACGTTTACTGGTAGAAAGTTGAGCTAAGGTTGCTTTATTCCTCGAAGATCGTTTGTTGGATGTTTCTCTATCTAATGACTTCTCAACTTTTTTCTCGCTCTCGTCATTCTCAGCAGTAATCATCTCCTTTAAACTGATTGGTCCGGCATCGATACTCAGCTTTGATGATGAAGTTCCAGCCACGGACATGCATTTCTGTTCTCTATTATTTCCTCCGGTGCCTGATTCAGCCATTTTCCCCAGTCTGATATTTCCTTCGCCACTAAAAACTCTCCTCTTACTCTTACCACGCAAGTCCAATGAACCACCTAACTCCGATACAATCACCTGATTCAATGAGTTTCTGTTGTCCTTCTGGGGCGCAATGTCTGTACACTCTTTTCTCGAAGATCTGTAAGTTCTATTTGTCTTTTCATGCCCCTCCAACATACTCTTAGAAGCACTTTCAACATCTTGAGAGAGCACAACTTTGCAAGCACTTGGCTTGACACGTCGAGAAATCCCATCTATCTCGCAATAACTAGAGCTAGGACAAAGAGATGCCCATTGCTCACTTTGATGATTACAAGTTCTGGTATTACAGTTGCGAGTGAAATTCTCTAGACGACTCCAGTCCAGAACTCCAAAACTCAGAGCTTTCCCCTGGAGGTTTCCTCTGGTTTCGACACGCTGGAGATAATCAGGCAAATTGGTCATGTGCCTGACAAGCTCATCTTCTTTAACAATCTCCCCGCTAGCACGCTGTCTCTGTTGATCTGTAGAGGATTTCAGTTGAACAGCATGGGCATTCGCATACTTCTCCCCTGGGTAACCCTGCTTTAAGGTTGGTTGACCCTGACAACTTTGTACCATTGATCCGTCTGGATATCCAATCCGATTGGACCATCGTGGTTTCCTGACACTCTCGTTCACTTTCTTGGAGTTCTGGTGTGGCTTTAGACTCTTTCTGACCAATGAGTTGGATTTCCTATCCCTGTGAGGAGGGAAGACTTCATGCTTTGATGGAACATCAGACGCCATGGCTTCAGCTGCTTTCACCACCCATCGTCACTGCAAAAAACGGTTCAGATCATTCTTCATCAGCATCATTGTTATAAGTAGTCTGAATCTCCTCAACACTATGCTAAGAATTGAAAACAAAATAATATTAGCATTTCATCTGAAAATTTTGGATGAAACAATGAAATGGTTATACATATAATGCAGGTCTTTGTCAATTGCCACTGCAAGCTTGAAGTGGAATGACCACAAACATTGTCAATTTGACATGAAAACTCACAAAACTCCAATAAGGAGAAGGAACATGGTTTTGGCACAAAAGCAGATTCAGGATTACCAGTTAAGATGTTAGTTGCAAGCGACGAAAACATAGAAGGAAAAGCAAAATCAAGGTTCTTTGTCTTCACCAGCAGTTCCCCAAATGTCCCATAGCAAAATGGTAGCAGGCAACACTTTTAAAATCTATCAGCTTATGCAAACTGCAAAGAAATCATTCATTCTGGTTAGGACAGCTCGAGCAGAACCATCTTCAGTGTACATGGACAAGTAGAAGTTACACGGTTAATGGAATGGAGCATGGAGTTCCACCCAAATAAGCCCTGCTTCTGAGTTCTGTGTGCTGCAATTTTTAACCTCAAGGCTCCAACTTTCAGTTGTGGAAAACACCGATGAATGAAACAATGCAGTGCCGATGGTTATACAATGCTTTCCTCTAAACATGCTTACTCCGAAGCAACTTCACTTTAAATTTTGAGGTGCCAAAAAAAGATTTCCTGCAGATTTTCACTGTTCACCTTCCTCCCTCTACTGCTCAGATCTAAGGTCATCCTAGACACTGAAAATGACACAAACCGATCACAAGTTCTTGCCAAAAACACCAACGAACCAGTTCTTAGCCACACGGTGGGGAAGATAAGATAACACAAGGAGTGCTTTTGCTTTGCTTTCTGTCCAAGAAGAGTAAATGCCAAAGCTATTAATGGGGGGGACTAAGCCACTATCCCAAGAAAGCAGAGCATCAAGACTAAGGGAAACAGACAAATGGGGTTACCAAGAAAAGCTTTAGAGCTCGCTTGGAGTTGAGAGAACGTACGGGTACGAGGAAAACCCAGAGAATGCGCGGCCCCTCCAATCCCGATGAAGATGAACTGAAGATAGTCACAGTGGTAATCAACCCGGTAAAAAGAAGAAACGGAGAGAGCGGAGTATAGGACTCGAAACGGAGCGTTTCTTATCGGTCGCGAAATTCATATAATAACGCCAAAGGAGACGATCGCTATCATCGATCTTTTCCACCGATCAGAACAAAAAAGAGAGCGGCAGACCAAGCAAGAAGGTACGTAGATTATAAGCAAAGAAAGGAATTCACGACAATCCACATTACCCAAAAACGAGGGCAGTCGAGAATGATCACCCCATTTAAGTATATGAAAAAATCATTTGTGGGAAGCAAAAGCAGAGACATCAGTGGCAAAGAAGATGGATCTTGGCTCTCCTCCTTTTTGACTCTCTGCATCAACTCCAGTCAGCACTGCCAAGAAAAGAAACCAGCAAAGACAAATTCAGAAGCTAGAGAGAGGGAAGGAGTGCGCCTTTCGGGGACGTGGGTCCGATCATGGAGACTTCTGTCCTCCGGCGAATCCCGATGCTTGGCTGTGGTGGCGGGTCCGACCTAAAGCTCCCTAATGATTTTCTCTCTCCTTAGCCATGAAAAAGCAATACAGGAATCTGGCATGCATACTTAAATTCAACTTGGAGGACAAACCTGGTGGGCCTGCGTTGGATCGACATGCCATCCTTTGTTTTCTATTTGCACATTTGACATGTCTCGCACCAGAATTTCCGGCCTCGCTATAATACAGATTCTCAAATATGCGATTGAGGATGATAAAGTTTGGCGCGCGTGTGTATATGTTGCCTGGGATCCACCATCGACATTTGATCTAGTGATAAGTGGGTCATCTATCTTTCATAAGATCACGATGGTTAGCCAATCTTTGAACAAATTGTGTTACATTTGCCAACCGCAGACCTTTGAGTCATTAGTGATGCAGAGTAGTTATGACTCCATTTGAATAGCTCAGGGTAGACATACGATTCTTATGGCGACGCCCACAAAGAGTTGTTAGCAGGACTTGCCCACCTCTACTCTTTTACTCAAGCAAGAAATGTTATTTGGAAAAAAAAAATTGAAGGAAATTACAAGAGTATCTATATATCGTTGTCTATCTCTAATTTTGATATTGCGTGTATGACAAATTTTGGCATAAATTAGTACGACATATATGCATAGGATGTATGGAGCCAATGGATTCCTGATTCCGTGTGTGGGCATATATGACTGTCATGTCCACATAGAAAGCGGCAGGGCCTACGTGCCGTGCTTGGATCGACAATGTACAGGTTTTCGTGAACTGTTTGTGGTGTCTAATAATTTAAAGCTGAAGCTTCTGTTTGGAGGGATGGTCCTCGCGCTTAAGCTTTACACGTCAACACTTCCACTGAAACATGAGTAGTAGAAATCTAGGCCTATTCTCGAGGTTCATTATTGCCGGAACTCGGGTTTGGATCTTACAAGGTATCGGGGCTAGGCTGTTATGGAGGAACAATATGTCTGTTTGATGGTGGAGTTATAAGGTGCGATAGATTTACTGTTGCATTAGGGGATGGTTTATACTTCTTATCGACATGAAAACACGGAGGTTTCACTCTTCGGTGAGCCAAGTAGCATCGGACACTCGACATATGACACGATAAAACATGATACGCCAACATATCGTTAAAGAATAAAGAATTCAAATACATTAGGATACATTGAAAATTAAATGTATATTTTTATATACATATGATTATTATAATCAAATTAATTTGATTCAATTCACACAAAAATAAATAATAGAAAAAGAGCCTAGAATGAATTTATATTAAAAATATTAATCCATCATTTGTCAATATTATTCATTATTTCAATTTGACAAATTCAACTCCACTCCGGTAATCCATAAAACTCAAGAAAAAAAGCATTTCACCTTATGGACTCACATATTAGAGCGTATTGGAAGAAAAAAGAAAAAACAAACTTGGGAGTGAATTGTGTGTCATAGAAAATGAGAGTTAGAAGAGAAGAAAATACTAGATTTTTCTTTTTTCTCCATTTACTATTTTGACTATTATTTATTTTCTAATGTATTTACATTTTGACTTCTTATTTATTGAAAATTTTTAAAATTAATCTCATGTATGTTATAATCATATGTCAGAATTCCAAACTCACATATTGGAATTCCGAACTCGAGTGTTTGAGAGTGTTGAGAGAGTTGATTATGTGTCAAATTTTCTGACATATATTGACCAAGTGAGAGTATTGAAAAGTGTCGGACATGTGTTAGAAAGTCAAACACAATATAAAAACTCTTAGAAAGTGTCGGTACTTTCTAGCTGATAAGTGGGCGAGGGTCAGAGGTCACCTTGGAAGATCATAATTTAAGCAATTTTATTAGTAGTTTGACTTGCCTTTTAAATAGTTACTAGGTGTATTTAATCTATTTCTCTTAATTTAAATGTAATAAAGCTATATTTTATTAGTAGTTTGGACTTGGGCTTTTAAATAGTTACTAGGTGTATTTAATCTATTTCTCTTGTAATTTGGAAATGTAATAAAGATGTGCAATGTACTAATTATAGTGGAATAATTTGGTGGATCTCCATATTCTTTTTCTCACTTTTATTCTCTATTTCCTTGTTGTGACATTCTTTAGTTGACTCTCTCAAGTATTGTCCACTTTGTTTCATTCTATACCAAGCCTTATAGTTTTGTCTTTTGGCGTATAGACATGCAATTTCATAGGAGGTAACCCTTCCTAATAGTGCTCTAGTTTGGAAGTAAGCTGAGAGAAAGTTTTGAAATTCCAAAGCAAAGCTCGTTGTTATATCAAAAGATGCACATGTTAATTTATTTCCGTTTTCACAAACACATGCACATGTGCACACATTCTAGAATTGCTCTCCCCTTATTCGATGCATAGTTCGATTTATTCATATTCCCTTCATCATCCTAAAAGACTGCAGAGAGTTGCTTCAGAGAGTTGCTTCTTGTGTAGACCCTCTAGGTTCAGCAATCACTCTCTACCCTCGTTAGACCGGGTCGTTTCATTTGTGCGCTGAATCCTAACATGCTGTAATTAGGGTTTGATCTTCAGGCTTTATAAGAATTGGTTTTGGCTTGTCTTAAAGCACATGGGACGACCTCCTTTGGCTCCACAAAAGAATCTGTAAATTCACAAAATTCCAATGCTGCACTTGTCTTCGTCTGACACCCCGTTCCTGGAAATAATTTGGTCATGAATTTCCTTGTCAAACGTTGTACCAGACATTAATGTGACAGCCGACCTACCCGTGGTAGGGGCCAAAACTATAACAGGCCCAGAGTTTAGAGTAAGCCGAGAGAAAGGAATGTCCTAAGGTTTGTCGACCACACAAGGCATTTATCTCTTTTGGCTGTGTCGTACAGATGAATAATGACAGAGAATGCGTATAATAGCCAGAAATTGAATGACACTATGGTCCCAAATCAAAAGGATTGGTGAAGATATATTCGTTCCCATATGTTCATCAGCTGTGGAATTTTGAGAGGGCAAAGAAATGGAGATGGAAACTAAACTCCCCCCAAGAACATGATTGATACTGTTTGATAACCCAATCATGTCATGAAAATTGAAAATTCGGTATTTCATGATATCAAATTTGTTTTGATTACCATAACTAACGATGACTTAAGGATTCGATTAAGTTGATAAAGTAATTGATGGCAATTAAAATCCTACCAATTGTATTGCTAAAGCATGTCGGTAATGATCACAATGCCTTGTATGAGAAGCATTTAACAATATTCAGTCATCAATTTTTACTTAATATCAAACAACTTTAAAGTTCTAATTTCAACACTTGAAATTCAGTGCTTAGTTTTTCAATTTTTATCAAGTGAGCCCTCATGCATTTTGCTCCAAATCACTAGGGAATGATCATAAAAGCATAAAGAAGTCTGAGTCACCAAATCAAACATTATTCAAACGCTAATTTAACAAGAGATATTACGTGTTCCCATCAATATATCATCTTAAGATGGGAAGGGATCCTTTTACATTGGTTTAAAATATCTGGTTTTTTACACCGAATCTACTCAATTCATTCACTGTACGTTGAAAGGATGGGAGATTGATGCAGTTCTCGGCGTGCCAAAAGAGACTTCCAGCTCATGAACCGGAGGTTATATTGTTTCCATGCACTTGTCCTGGATGGGGATTATCTACCTAGATGAAAGGTCTAAAATTAACCGATGCATGGGGTTTGCATAATGTTGTACGGATTTTTAGGTCACCAGACATCACGTTTAGGAGGCCTGGCAGCAGACATATGATTCTTGTTCACGAAATACTCATCGTGGTCTATTACCTAAAGGTGCAAGACAACTAAACCAGGTGTCGTGTACGTACTTTCAGCACATGATATGCAACATTTCGCTTATAAAAGAAGTACTCTGTTCATATTAAAAATTTCAAGAACGATTTATCGGGCAGACGCTGCTTCCCAACTGTAGCTAAACCTTTCCCTTTTTCTTTTTCCTTTTCGTACGTTTGCTCTATTCTATATGATTTGAGCGGCCGGCCTTTACTTTTCATGGATCGATTGGAAATTACAACTTAGGTTAGTCCTCGAATGTAATGACAGAAAGGTTCTGAATAAAGTATGGGACATCCTATGATGTCTCCAGACCAAATGTATCAAGACAAAGTGGAAATGATAATCTTATACCTTGTACTTAAAGTTACTAGAAAGCTTAAGTTTCATACTTAGTACTCTCTGGACGGCACAACATTCATTCTGATACAATATATGGGAACTTGCATTATTACAGAGCATGAGGATGTACGCAGAACAACGTCTGATGGATCACAAGATCAAATTATAACCAAACCACCCACACAAAGTTGTGACCATTTGAGATCATGCCTTATGAATCATTTAACAGAGAGGTTTTTCATCCAATAAGTGACGTCTTCATTAGCGTTACTCCATGTCACCCGCAATACTCCTTCAATGCAATGCCTGATTAGATTAGTTCCTACCCTCTGAACCACGTAAAAAGTCTGTTAGAAGCCGCATGTTCAAGCTACCTCGCCTAGCTATTGCTTTGGTCTCTTTAAATCAATGTATGGGTCTACTCCATTCATGAACCACACATCCACCAGGGGGAATCTGCCTTTGATATGATTACCAATAATTCTGCCGATTTCAATGTGGGTCGGCACACCGAAGGGAATACTCAATCGTAACCACACAAGTATGGTGACCCTCTGACTGTGGCTTGGGTCTTATGAATAACTTAATGACGTCCATGGCAATTCAATACGAGACTTTGGAATGTCACTCCGACAAAACACATCTCACTCCATAAATGATTTTCGGCATCCTATCAAATGGTAAGCGAGGTGTTCGTAGTTATTTTGCCAAGAAGTATTAGCTTCGGTCTTTCCGAGCCAAAATAAAGAGGAAAAATGAACATTAGTACTAATTTTTTTATTTATTCATAAGACACCGTCATATAATACCAAGTCCAGGAACACCGTGGGGAATAAAGCTCTTGGGCATAGGGCAATAAGCAGCCATCGGGATCATACTTTAGAGGCTAGTCTAGTTCCAAATCTGGGCGTGGATCTTTTGTTCTCATAGCCATACTTTTTCTCTGAAATAAGAAAAGCATTTCGGCTCGTCATTTTTGCTTTAGCAAAGGTGAGATGTTAACAACAGAAAAAGAAGCAAAGGTCAAAGTTAAAAAGGAAAAGCGGTTCCCCAAGAAAAAAAGGAAAAGGCCTCTTGCAACACCGTTACGAAAAGCGTAGATATACTAAGAATGCCAGATGAAGTGTAGGAACGGGATTTAACTTCTTAGCCGTTAGTCACTGAAGAAGTAATGATTTTATTTTGGTCAATTGCGGATTAAGATTTTCAAAAAGGCCCAATTAGTGTTCAAGCTCGCCGTCGATGAAATTCAAGCGTCAAAATATCAACGAGGCCCTCGTGGAATATTTGGTCACTTACTACGTTTCATATCTGACATTTGATTACTATCAATGGTGAGGTCCAGATCTGATCTTTTTTTTTTTTTTAAATCCTTAAGTCCTCAATTTACCAACATCCAAAATCTTAAGTCTTTTTTTTTTTCTGGACTTATTCTCTAAGATTGCATATAGTTTAGTTTAAGAAGTAACGAGAAATATGTTGGCCAAAAAAAAAAAAAAAAAAAAGAAAAGAATATTTGTGCTTTGTTGTAGAAATTATCATCATTTGATCAAGTCCATCGATTCTGATCACGACCCTCTTGAAGTGAATCTTGAGGAAGCTAATAGATTACTAAATGGCAAACAAATCCTTTTTGAGGTGTGCCCATACTTTGCACAAACTCTTTCAAGCCTTATCAATTTCAACATGGTTTCTCTATGTTAGAATAATTAAATATTAAATCACGTTTTCATCTAACAACTTAAACTTTTAGAATAATCAATAGTAATTCTACAAAATTTCACATGATATTAAAATATACCACTGTGAAAGCAAACACAACCTCTCAATGTTGTCTTTTTTTGAAATCTCCATAGAAGATTCATCAGTCATAGCTTCTGAACCAGTTGGAGCCTCTGAATTAGCTCCCGCATCCTTACCAATCATGGCAATTCCACAATCTACTCTAGGAAATCAATCCCACATCATTACCCTTCTAGCCATTGGAGTAAAGCTTAATGGTAATAAATATGTTGTACGGAAAGCAAGGATGCTTCCACTTCTCCAGGCAAACAAACTTATGCCCATTGTTGAAGGTACCTCTTCTTGTCTTCCAACTCATCTCACACAAACAAGTGTAGATGGAACTACTACAATTGTTTTGAATCCTACCTATGAAGAATGGTCAACACATGATCAAGTTGCCCTGAAATGGATTCTTAACACCTCAGCTGACACAATTGTCGGATGGCTCTCAACATTCACCTCTTCAATAGACGTGTGACGATTTATAGCCACATCCTATGTAGCACAAAATCATGCCTGAGTAGCTCAACTTCAGATGTATATGCAAACTCTTCATAAAGGTAACCAAACGGTTACAGAATTTCTTCAACAAACAATAGCGATTGTAGATCAGCTCTCCTCCATTAATGAAGTCATCTCTCCTCAAGAACACCAAACCCATGTCTTTCGTGGGTTGGGTCCATAATATCAAAATCTTGCAATCTCTATTTCAGTTCAATGTCAGTATCAAGATGTGACCCGTGAGACACTCTACAGTTTGCTTTATCTCGAAAGGCTCGGCTCAAGCTCATGGAACCCTTAGTGCAAGGTTCGACTACATTTATAGGGAAGGCCGATGATGTCTTTCCTCCACACTCAACACGATCTCCACAATTTGGTATGGACCACTTCTATAGATCAGATTCTCATAAGTTCCCTGGGCGTGTACATGAGAATAGTACACGTGGTGCTAGGCCATAAAATGCCAACAAATTCTCAAACATTCGCAATTTTAGGTGTGGCAATGGTGGTAACAGATGTCAAATTTGCACAAATTTGGTCACATAGCCAATGTTTGTAGGGAAAGATATTTGCAGCAGCAACATGAGCAATCCCGTACATCATCACAGCTCAATTTGGCGGAAATTCCTCTTTCGCCGTTTGTTTTCTCCTTAGAGTCATGGTACCTAGATTCGGGTACCACTCATCACATGACAAACTATACCTTTTAGCTATCTGATATTCAGCACTATCATGGTAATAATTAGGTCTCCATAGGTAATGGATCTTGCGTACCCATCACTCATATAGGTAGTTATATTTCCCCAAATTTTTTTATGTATCATATCTTAGTTGTTCTTTCCATTAAAAAGTATCTCCTATTAATTCATCAATTCTCTGAAGAGAACAATTGTGATTTCATATTCTCACCTACTTCTTTAATTGTGAAGTGTCGCCATCCAGGGAGAATCATACTTCAAGAAGATCTGGATCATGGTCTTTACTCCACTCCCACGTCTTCAACCTTGTGTTCATCGTCACCACTTGCTTTTGCAGTGCATAAGATAGATTCCATCCACATATGACATTTTCATCTAGGTCAAGCCTCCTACAACTCAATCAGTCAAGTATTAAATAAATCTATAGTTTTTGTTTCTCCTTGTCCTACATGCCTCTCCAGCAAGAGTCATAGTCATGCTCACCCACTCTCCAAAATAAGTCTTCAGTGCCCTACAATTAGTCCACTTTTATGTATGGGGACTAGTTCTAGTGACATCCTTTTTGGACAAATCTTATTATATGTCACACCCCGAACCTCGAGTGTGTGCACATCTTTCGGTGGTTGATAAAATTGCAATCTTCTCAGGACGCGTCACCGACTCAAAATGATTCATGCATATGCGAAGTGAAATAAACAATCCCTAGACAACAATCAAACATGGGATAAAAAGCCGGACAACAAATTTTACAAACACACTTTTATAAACAAACTGAGTTTATACATAGAGGCCAAAAATCAAAAGAGCGGCTAGGCTAACCCTACCCCAGACCCTATCTGCTTGAGATCTAGATCTATCACGACATCGTTCGGGATGTCGAGGTCTAAAGGGTTAGCTACCTCCTCTGCAGGCTCCTCACCCTCAGGCAACTGGTTCAACCCGATATTGGCTATGACATCGGTGTCGAACATAGGGTCGAGTATCTCCCCCAACTTGGCACCTTCGACAGGTTTGTCAAAACCATCCATGGGGCCCTCCCAAACCCTCATTGACCCAAATTGTGGTCATGACGAGCTCATGGGTCCAAGGATTCCCCAGGGGCCAAAAAGATGGTACGCTGAGTCTTGGCCTCTCGTGGCCACCCAAAATAAACGGGTTTCATCTCAATCTAAGGACTTGTAAAAAGGTAAACCACGACGAAGTGAGATAATGTCTTAGTGAGTTCATGCCCTAAACCCCGATTAAGAAAATAATATACCTATAGGCAGCCTAAGCACACATCAAATGAGACTTCCCTTGCCTCTGCACCTTCTTGCACGTAGTATAGCTCATATAACAGATATATACAGTAAATGCACTCAACAATTGGAACGTCTCACTTTCAAATCAATCAAATACATGGGTCTTGATTATAAGGCCAAATCGTTATGACACGTCTCATTTCGTGCCACACAATTTTGTCCCATAATTAGGCACATCTATTTCAATCATTCATGCATCCCAATTGATTATAACCCAACGGCCATGTCAAACTTAACAATCAATAGTCATCCGGCATAGTCGAGCATCGTCTCCCCTATTGAGCATGGTAACATCTACCTCTAGATGGCATTCCCAAAGGAGCATCGGCCTAGCCTCCATTGCGACCGGCATCCGTTGACATGGGGCATTCTCGAAGGAGCATTGTCCGGCATAAAAGCTTGTGACAAGTTCTCATAACGATCACACGCACATCTAATTCCGGCCAATGACATCGTGCTTTGCACTCAAATATCTCAATTTAAATAATGTACTTGACCTATTTTTTTCATATTAAAAACACCCAATAAAATAATAATGCGTGGGTACACAGTCAGCTTGAGCCATAAAATGCGATATTCTCACCTTTAAAAATCTTACTATTTGATATAGTACTTAAAAACATTTTTGGCGTCTAAAATCGACACCCGGTATTTTTCTAATTAAATATAAAAAAATCCATAATTTTGAAACAATAAATAAAAAATCTTCAATCGTATCCAATTGCATAATTTAACACTCAATTACACAAATTAATTACACCATGACAATCAGCACGAAATTCTAACAACCGACTATCATGGTATAATTTCCAGAAATAAATAAATAATTAAATAAATTAAAAATAATTAAATAAATGGAAAATAATTAAAGAAATCACTAATTAAGCTATATACACTAATCTAACCACCTAATTGGACTTAAATAAATAATGTACTAAACTAACTAAATCACATAATCTAATTAACCTCTAATTAAACTAATCTAACCACCTAATTAATCTAATTAACTAACTAATCACTAATTATACTAACTAATCCTCCTAACCTAATCTTAGCTTAAAATAATCCTCTTCTAAGCATAATTAACCTCATAAGTAAGGTTTAGCAAGTAAACCCATCGGTTTAACGAGTTGATGAGTTCACAGCGACGGCGACGTAGAGGTGAGCGAGATTGAGGCCTATGGTGACACCCGAGGAGATTCGGAAAGGCCCGGAAAAGGCCCATGAAGCCTCAACACTAAGTTGAAACTTCGGTTTTGTGGCTAAATTGAAGAAGCTGGTTGAAGGCTTGGTTGGTGTGGAAACGGGCACGACAGGGCCAGGCGGCAATGGTAGCGGCTTGGGGATGGCTACGGCAGCTTCCAAGCAGATGATGACATATGGCCAGGGGTTGAGGAAGAAGAAGATGGAGCTGCTGTTGGAGGAGAGGGGATAAAGAGCCACAAAAGTCTTGGAAAAATATCTTAAACACTCAAGTAAGAGGCCCCTAAGTCTACATAGCCCTATCAGTAGCCATTTTCCCTTCACAATCTTCCCAACAAGCCACTCTTGATGCTCAAAATGTTGCAGCTCCTGTGGCCTACGAATTTCACCAATTTCCCCTTCAATTTCACACCAAAGTTCTCTAGTTCAATCCCATTTGGTGGCCCAAAAATACCAACGAAGGTACCCACATCAATTCCATGATTTCCCTCACCAAATGATCCAACTAGAAGGTCAAAAGTGCACTCAATTTAGCACATCCGAATGCTTGAATAAACTTCGCCGAATCTTGATTTTTTGTCGAAAATCCCAGGTTCGCCGAAAATTCTTCAAAGGATGAGTCGACGTCCTAAAAATAAATCGTGACACACTAGAACTTTCGATTCCTAAAACCGGGTTCAATTTTGTGGTTAATTTTAACCGCACGTGATTTTAGCATGACATAACCTACTGGTAGCTTTTAGGAATTTTTAGCGCAATTGATCTATGGTTGATTATTTTTGATCCACATTGTACATCTTTGACTCATTGATGACCCTCGGTTGTCATAAAAAATTCAATGTTTCAATTACGAGCATATGGTACAGAATTTTGCAATAAGGTGGAATCACCCACAATTTAATTACATGCCTTTATCGAATCAACGTATCTCTGATTTCTAATCTATTTTAATGGTGCTGTATTAACCCTTGTGGATTAGCACGGTCGAGTAATTGATTTAGGATCGAATTCTCAAATTAGTTGCATTTATATTCCTTAACGGCTTCACCTGATAGATTAGTTATCTCGTGAGTGATTAGCTCGGAGAAAAAGACTATAGGCGCGTCGATGAAAAGCCTATTTCATTTAATCAAAAATAGGGTTGAAAATTACGATGTCACATTATATGTGCTCCACTGATGATTTCTCTCAATTTTCTTGCTTATATCTTTTTCAATTCCTTGATCAATTTCTTTTTCATTTCCATAGCATTTTTAATTTGGTGGAAAATCAACTTAACATTACGATAAAAGCCATTCAAAGTGACAATGTAAAGGAGACTAGTCTGCTTCTTTCCACAGACTCTTGCAAGACCAAGGAAGCCACCACCACACCTTTTCTCTGACAATTCATCACCAAAATGGTACTGCTGAAAGAAAGCATTGACACATTATATAGATGGGATTGTGGATGCTCAACCATGCCTTAGTTCCAGCTCACTTTGGGGATCTTGCATTCAAAAATGTTGTTCATAACAGTAGTAGGTTACCTTCAGCAGTGCTTAACCATAAGTCACCTTGGGAGGTTCTCTATAATGTTAAACCCTCAATTCATCACCTATGCGTCTTTGGCTACACTGTCTATCCGAACCTTCGACCTTATGCAAAGAACAAACTACAGCATCGATCTCATTGTTGCATTTTTTTGGGTTATCCTCCTAGCTTCCATGGTTATCCATGTTACTCTCTCAAGGGTAATTGATTCTATATTACCATTGATGCTATTTTTTATGAAGGCTTATTTCCTTTTATTTCTGCTGCATCATCAGTTCATGCTAGCCCATCTCTTGATTTATTAATAGATTCAGAATTTTACCCCTAGCCAGGTGGTATTTCCGTCCCTATTAGTCCACTCATGGCCTTTCCAAATCAATATCATTCCACCTAAATTTCGCAAAATCTTTTACTAAATCAACGGCATTATGTGTTATCGCACCATTAATAAAAAATGCTTCATCTAATTCCACATGTTTTATCGTATGCTCTACTAATTAGTCCAGTCCCTCTACTAACTAGGCCATCAACTCTTTGGCTTGGTCAGAGCCTCTCCCAGTTCACCTATGGCTCCTACATACCCCATGGTGACGCAACTTGGAGACGATACTTTGGCCCAATGTTATCTCACTAAGGACCACGGATATGCCCTTCATTCTTTGGTGCAACTGACACCCATTCCAACTTGCTTTAATCAAGCAGCTACAAATCCTACATGGAGGGCTGCCATGGCCACAGAATATATAGCCCTTATGAAGAATCAAACTTGGGTTCTAGTCCCTTGTCCGTCACAATTTAAAGTAATGCAAATGGGTGTTTCACATCAAATATCATGCAAATAGCTCACTTGAACGGTATAAAGCAAGATTCGTGACTAAGGGATATAATCAACAGGAAGGAGTTGATTTCCATGAGACTTTCAGTCCCATTGTAAAGCATGTACCTATCCATACAATGATTTCACTTGCCTATAGTTAGGGTTGGACACTTTGACAATTTGATGTTAAGAACGCATCCCTTCACAACGACTTTACCAAGGAGATTTATATGTAACAACCATCAAGTTTTGTTGATGCTAATCATCCTGACTATGTTTGTAAACTTCAACATTTGCTTTATGGATTAAAGCAAGCACCACGAGCTTGGTATCAAAGGCTAAGTTTTTCCTCTTATCTATTGGTTTTCATGTTTCTCGTGCTGATTCTTCCTTATTTGTCCTACATACATCAGCATACAATGTATTTCTCCTTGTATATGTGGACGATATCATCCTTACAGCTCTCCCTAGGCACCATTATCCACTTTAATTGCATCTCTACACATTGCCTCTGGCCTTCCTTTGTATCAAGGGAAATATGCTGCCAAAATTCTTTAGAAGGCTAACATGGACAAAGCACGAGCTGTAGCTATACCACACCTGATCAGTTCGAATCCTCATTCTCTTCATCAAGGTGCCCTGTTTCATAATCCTGCATTATATCGTAGCACGGTGGGTGCATTACAATATCTCACCATTACTTGACGAGAACACTACTTGTCAATTCATGCATGCCCTTACAGAAGCCCATTGACAATATGTCTAACATATTTTATGCTTTGTCTTTGGCACTCTTAGTCACAGCATCCTCTTCACCAAAGGATCTCGGGATTCCCTTCATGCTTTTTCCGATGCAAGATGGGCTGGTGACCATGATACTAGATGTTCTATGGGTGGTTATGCCATTTTTCTTGGTTCTAATTTAGTCTCCTGAAGTTCTCGAAAGCAGAGAATGGTTGCTCGTTCAAGTACTGAGGCATAATTCAAATGTCTTGCTAACGCCACTGCTAAGATCATATGGATTCAAGCTTTACTTTCTAATTTAAGAGTCACCCTGCAAGGGTCCCCAATAATATAGTGTGATAATATTTCAACTATCTACCTCTATGGCAATCCTGTTTTTCATGCTAGGATGAAACATTTGGAGATCGACTATAATTTTGTTCATGAGCAAACTCATCAACACCAATTACATGTTTAGTATATCTCTTCGACCGACCAACCGGCGAATATATTCATCAAAGCTCTTACAGGATCTCAGTTCTGCCTCCTTTAGGCCAAGCTTACCACGATTACCGCCCCATCAGCTTGTGGAGGGTGGGTGTTAAAGGAAAGAAATCCCAACGGCGTTGGTTGTGGAACTGCTATAATTCCTCCATGACTTGGTCATCAAGTCAGATCCTTTCCTTCCAAGAATACACCCACAATTCCTCCATGACTTGCTCCTCAAGATAGATCATTATGTAGAGATTGTATCTCATAGAATCACGTCTCTTGTAAGCCTAGTGCTTAGCCTATATATATATTCATTGTGTTGTATAGCAAATATGTGTATAGAAGACATTCTTTTGAAATATATAGAAAATACAAGGCAACGTTGTGCCTAAATCTTGTTCTTCTATTCAACCCTCGTTTACCATTTTAACATGGCATTAGAGTTGGAGATCCTAAATTCAAATCTTACTAGGCTCCATTTGCCTTATCAATTACATTTCCACACTTAATACTAGACAAAAGACTAGACTAAGTGTGAAGGAAACTGTTAGAATAATTAAATATTAAATCATACATTCATCTATAAACTTTTAAAACAATTGATAGTGGTCTCACAAAATTTCACACTTTCATCAATTCATGATTGCCTTAGAAGTGCTACCAAATAATTTGCCAAGTAGGTTAGGAGCTCGATAAATTATAGGAGATCGTTTTACAATTGCAAACTAGATAATTTGGATATAGAGACTTGGTTATATTAGATTAAACTAGCACCCATTATTGGCACCTTTTTTTTTAGGAAAACCTTTACATGCAACCTTAATTGATTTTATTTCCTAACCATGGAAGCTTAAATGATCATGCCTTACGATCAATGTAATGAAACACTCGATACAAAAAAATGTTAAATACATGATAAATAAATAGATTCAATCCGATCCATCCTAGGCAACACGAAAGCAACGAAATCAACCTAAGCCATCATGCAGGTTTCTAAATTAAACCAAACTATAAAAGAAAAGTGAATATGGAAAAGTGATATGCTATGCACATATATCTATTAAATTGATTATTTTCCTAAAATCAGCTATTAAACATGATATAAATTTTAAAAGAATGAACTATAAAATGCAATGCAACACTAAGAGAATGAATATATTTATATTACATGAATGTGCAAATAAAAATTTCCCTAAAGGGACCCCCATTTATAATTTTTTTAGATTTTTTTTCATGGAAAATGGAACTAAAATTACTTGCATGCAAGATGTTCTTTTTCTTAGATTTTCTAATTTATGACATGTGATTTGTGATGAAGAAAACGTGCGCATATAACAAATTTCTTGCATTTTATGATAGGATTAGATTAGCTTTTTGTTACTAGTTTTATCGTAATTCAGTAAGAATTAATTTCTCATCTCTGGGAGACTTTCTTTTCTTAGATTAGTGCAAGCTTACCTTTTATGCATAGCTCACAAGAACCCAGTCAGGGTGTTACAACATGGTCTTGTATTAACTTTGTTGGATGTGAGTCGTGTCTCTTTTTTCGTACTTCAATTTTTACGTACCATCATTATTGTTGTTGCCGATCTCTCTGCTTTATCGATAGTGTACCTTTACATGGAGATTTAGATTTGCACGATTGGGTAAAATAAAAATAAAAAACTATTTCGTAAAACAACGTTTTCTTAAAGGAGAAATAGGTAGCAATGATGGGCATTACACGAAATTGGTGAAACTAAGTCCTCAAATCCAAATTCTCTAGACCGCAAAAATAAGGCGATCTTCGGCACCTTACTCGGCTTCTAACTGGCTTAATATAGGTTATTGGTGAGTCTAGTCTCGTTCAAAAAACAATAAGTAAACAATCGGGTTGAGGTCAGTGGGGTTTAAGAGAGCCCGTACAAACCTTAAGCACCACCTCACAAAAGAGTTACAAGTGCTCATCTACCAATCCGTTAAACCCAAGGTTTATCTCAGGAGGTTCACCATAAAATACCATGAGTTTTATCAAACAAAAGAAGCATTCATTTTAATGTTTTAAATTAGCAATTATTGAAAATTTTAGCCTTTTTAGTAACTCTTCTTATTATGTATTTTCTTGGAATTTTTTAAGATTAATATAACCAAAAATCTCAAATTAGTATACTTGTAATAAAATTATCCCAAATTAATTTTTTGACTACAAAATATATCAAACCGGTACGCACGTAACTAATTTAATCCAAATTAATTTTTTAACCACAAAAAACCTAAACTGGTATTTTTTATATATATAAATTTACCCCTGTTAATTTCCATTAAATCAAATTACCACAACAAAAAATCACAAACTAGTACACTTATTAGAAATGGAGAGTAAAACCTTGAATTAATATATCCATCAACTGTCATGTGTTTTCCAAATTAGAAATTTAACAGTAAAATTTAACAAAAATTAATGAAAGGTAAATTTGTTACAAGTGTATTGGTTTGGAGTTTTTGATGGGCAAAATATTAGTTTGAAGGTAAATTTATTACAAATATACCTATTTGGGTTTTTCATGGTATTAACATTTTTTTTTATTTTCTCTCAATTGAAAATTTCCCAACATCATATAATAATGACAATTAGGAATTTTCTAATTGTTATTAATTTCCTATAGTTTACATTAATAAACTAAGAATGACTTAACTTTGATCAAAAGAAGAAGATTTATACGAAATGTAATACAACTTGACTAATAGTTTATACTAAAACACATTTTAGTTTTACACGACCATGGAATTTCATGATGTGCAACGCATGAATATGCTACTAGTATTGTTTTGATAAATATATACCTGTCATCGACAACGATTTTATCCCTTAAAGAAGCAAAAGAGGCTCTCTTCCTAGTTATGAAATTAGAGGGAGTCCCATTTATCATAAACAAAATACATCGGTTCACTTTGGGGAAAATTGTCCAAACAATCCTAAATTTATTGTATCTAGCCAATTCAATCCTAAACTTTTTAATTTGGTCAATTTAGTCATATGCCTTGTGACAATTTGTCAATGTAGTATTTCTGATCAATTTTTGCCCAAAATTGGTGACGTTGATGATTTTTGCTACTTTTTAATATTTTCTGATTTTTTTTTTTGTTTCTCTTTTTCCCATTTCTTTTTCTATTTTTCCTTTTTCCATTTTTCCTATTTCCCTTTGCCTGATTGTTGGGGCTTGGCAATGACCAAAAAGGGTGTTGCAGCCCTTGCCCAAGCCCAATGAGAGCCAAGACACCCTTACCTATGAATTGGCCGAGATATGGACATTGGCAAATTGGCAAAATATTTAGAAATAAATTGGTTAAATTGAAAATTTCATAATTAAATTGATTGTTGTATTATAAATTTAGGATTTTTTTTTTGACAATTATCACGTTCACTTCGCAAACAACCAAAAGAATAGGCAGTTAGTTGTGGTGATCTGGGTCACTGTCTCAGCTCAAAGGATCCTATGATGAGTCGTATCCTCAGTCATCCTAATTGACTGAAGCACACAATTCCCCAATCCAAAGGCCCACACACAAGTCGTAGGATCCTTTGTAAGAAAGAAATAATAGAACTAGGTCATGAGAAAACGAACTACTAATAATAGAACTAGGTCATGAGAAAACGAACTACTTAGTTGTATTATTAACGGCATAAGCAATGTACATTAAGAGACTACACTAAAGAGCTTTGCAAACATTATATACATTTTTGCACGAGTAGACATTCCTGGTATTTGAGATAGCATCATTTAGAAATTACCAAAAATAGAAAACTTATGGAATATCTAAAGTACCTCTACACTATATTGACACGTGCTTGACCCAAGTGGCCATTGACAATGCGCCTGGTATGCCTGAATCATGGAATTCACAAAGAACTGTGACATCAAGGCACCGCTCACCCAATTAATATAGTAGATACCAGCGGTATTTAGTAACCCTTCTGTGATCGATGCTTCATGAATACAAATCATCATGGCCAAAGAAAAGAAAATTATGTGAAACAAGCATAATCCTCTATTTAGTTTGGGAGATTCAAATTGAATTATATTCTAATAACTCAACTTGTTTGACCAATCTTCCTTATATTTTTAACTAGCCTTTCCAAGTTCTTCGATGAAGATCCCTCCGGGCCAACACTATCCGAACTCAATGCCGAAATCCTTGCCATCGATTTCATGATCTCCTCTTTCTTGTCATCCATCAATAATCTGACCATTGTCTCGACCGTCGATCTATCACAGGTATCCTTCATGTCAAGCCCAATTTTCCATACTTCACTAACCCACCTACTATTAATTTGTTGATCTGCAATTCGAGGCCAACAAATCATGGGGATTCCTGCCACTATGCCCTCCAAGGTCGAGTTCCACCCGCTGTGCGTCAAGAAACCCCCCACGGCAGGGTGGGCGAGCACCTCTTCTTGTGGCGCCCAATCCACGACGCGTCGCCTTTCACTAACAACTTTCAGTTCTGAAAGTAGTGATCTCGCTTTCTCCTCTTTCTCTCCCAAAATCGCATCCTCCCTTAAGACCCACAAGAACGGTCTCCCGCAATTGACCAGGCCGTGCCAAAATTCCATCAATTGATCGACCGTGATCTTCACCAAGCTCCCGAATGACACATAGACGACCGATCTCGATGCTTGCGAATTAAGCCACACCATGCAACTTCGGTCTTCCATCCGAAGACTGCCTACAGATTCAGAACGCCCCGAAAAATGCTCAACATGGGATTTGATGGCCAGGGCATGGAGGGGCCCAATGGTGTAGATATCGGTAAAGATGGTGGCGAGATGAGAGAGCATCGGGGCTTCGAGGGCATCGAATGTGTTGAGTATGAGAGCGCAAGCTCGGGTCATGGCAATGGTTTCGTCCATAAAATAGCGATATACGTTGATAGCGGTCGGTGATCTGCAAATACTTGGTAGGTCTCTCCGTCGCAGAAGGCCTTCAGCTCCCAGCAAGCCATGGAACTCCTTGTCCAGATCATCATCTGCCAAATTTCGTCAGAAAGATGAAAACTAAAGGGAATAGATTCACCTCATTTTTCCCATGATCACCGGACTATTTTTACATGTGTTTGTTCAATCATTTTGCTAAACTCTTCTATATGTACGGAAATTTCCTATCTTGGTCCTCTAAATACATAATAAAGTCTTCAAATCTTGCGACATTCCCGCTTTACATCGTCTGTTTTCAGAAATACATCTTTACATCCGTAAATCCACCTACCCCAAGAACCCTAGTCTTCCCACGACCTTCAATCGCCGACTGAAGCCCCACTACGCCACACTCGCATCCACCTAATACTCACATCTACCTAACTCTCTCTCATCACGTGCCGCGCCTGAGCCATGGACATCCATGCCCCCAGCCATGGCCTGCAACCTCTTTATTACATTTTCGAGGTCACAGCCCACCATGGTCGTCCATGGCCTGAAACAGACCGACGACCTTGGTTCGAGGTTGGTGCACAATTGTTTGGGGCGCGCTCCGCGACAGCGGCTGCTGCTAGGTTGAGCATTTAAGGAATTGGGTCTAGGATTTCAGGGTGACTTGTAGCCATAGCAAATTGCCTGGGTATGTTAGGGACGAAATGGCAAGTTGGTAAAAGCAGGTTTGGTGTGTGAGGGATTGTGGGGCATATTGGAAAAGTTAAGAGTGCGCATGATAAAATTTTTACTTCTGTATTTCTCTGTTTCTCTGTTTTCCGGAACAGGTTTAAAACAGAAATTCGTTTGGTAACACAATTTAATTTTTCTATTTCTGGAACATATTTCTATTTCAAAAATAAATTTGAAGAAAAAATCAGAAGCTAAAATTTTTAACTTCTCAATTTCTGAAATAAGAATTGAAAAATCAATTTCTAGCCAAAAATCAATTTTTATTCCAGAAATTCTGTTATGCACACCCTAAGAGTTTAAATTTGTAACTTTGAAAATAGAAGGGGCAAAAGGATACTCGTAGTGGAAATTCAAGATGTTTTCTTTTTCGTATTTTCCTTTTAAAAGAAATGTATTTCCTTGGAAAGATTAGAGGGGCAGCCAGGAAGTCTTGTCAAAGCGAGTATTGCGTTTCCTTGGATTGCTGAACTCATTTTTTCATTTGATAATTATATGTTCAAATCCATTTTAATTTCGAAGCTCAAGAATCTCTATACCCCTGAACAGAACAGATTACGTACATGTATCCATAAATCATCATTCATTTGTATTTTCGTTTCGAGACATGTCAAGAATAAAGGAGCCCCGTAAGAATAACAAAATAAGGATATCCTTTGGCCTTTTTGACCGAATTACCAGGAAATGGAAGCTTGCCCTCATGGATGAAGGTGGGAATGCAGAAGTAAGTCCACAAGCAGCAAGCACTGAATGTCCGGAACGAGATTGCCGGAATGCTGAGCTCCTCCGCGACGTCAATCCCGATCGACATGATCCCGTCCGCTATAACGCAGGTCACCGGAGGCTCTGCACTTTTGGAAACCAGAAACTCCCTCAAGGGAGCTTTCATCGCCGTCTTGATCGAGAGGAGAAGCTCTTCAATCCGTTCCAAGCTTCGTGGGTGGTCATCGGGCAAGCCATCAGAGATGGACTCAAAGCGGAGGAGGGAGGCGGGAGGAGAGGAGGGGCCGTGGGGGAGGATGCGGCGGTGGTTGTGGTGGGTGTTGAGGAAGGTGACACGGAGGCCAGCAGCGGCGAGGAGCTTCGCGAGGCAGAGCATGGGCTTGATGTGGCCCTGCGCCGGGAACGGAAGGACGAGCACGTGGGGCTCACGTGGCTCCTCCATCTCTTCGGTGTTATGGATCCTTTTGCGCAGGGTGGCTTGTTTGGGGAGTGGATGAGAATGAAGATGAGAAAGGAGAGGAGCGGATGATCATATAGTTTAGTCACGGGTCCTCCATTATCGAGGTGGGCAATTTGGACTTGTCTAGAAACAAACGTATGAGAACGGAAGACCACCATTATGCCAAATGATTAGGGGTGATTAGGTCTATAATGGGTAGGTTCCAGACCTGGACCCTGTTATAATCGGTTCTCCTTTTTTGAACCATGTACCAGACTTGTTTGCATTGGACCATGTACTCGACTCATCCTGTTTTTCCGGTCCGGTTCCAAGGTTAACCCTGTTTATATTGGAACCTGTTTTGTAACCGCCCATCTATACAACTTGGAATTTTATTTTAACACGTGAGAAAACAACATAATTCTTCTAATTTATATTGAAATATTAAGCGTAATTAATAAGTAAATTTCACCTCATTTCGTATGCATTAGCCAAAAGAACTCATTTAATAAGTACTAAAACTTGCAACTACAGTACATATTAAATCGTCGCTTCCGTTGACAAAAGAACTCAATTACGCCAAAAGTTATAAATTTTGGGAGTTAAATGCATGAAATTGAAGTTTTAGAAATTCAATGCTCAAAATTGATAATTTTTTTAGGACTTGCTCTTAGTCTTGTCATGTATTTCATAAGAAAATGAGGGGTCATATTCAACCCCTAAATAGTAATATCTTCTTCTTCTTTTTGCATTGTTTGCACTTACATTCTATATCGTGTATCTTTGCATTTAGGATCTCATAATGAGGAGTCTCTCTCTCTCTCCCCCTCCCTCTCTCTCTCTCTTCTTCCCCCTTGTCTAGATTTATCTAGAATCAAATTTCTACAACAAGTAGTTAGTATTTGTGGTGTTGAAGTTCCCCAATTGAAATGAGTGGATGAAAATCACCGAGAGTAGTTAAAACTTGTAATTCTAGGAGAGTCCACATTGACCTCTTGTGAAGCACTTCTTTTGTGCTGAGTCCGTGGAAAATAGCCTATATATAGGCAAGAGCTCTATCTTTTTGTTGTATGCTCGAGGACAAACAACCCACTCTTGTAATATACATAACACCTCTTCCTTTGCCTTTTGTTGCTCCTTCACTTAACTCTCTTGCCACGGTCTTGTCTCACGCACATACACATGTTAGAATTTTACACATCCACAATCCTATAAGTGGTATCAGAGTTAGGCGGTCAAGGACTATAAACCTATTGGTTGAGATCATCGAGTGAAGAAGGAGAATACGCTAGAGTTCTAACTGTGCACAATTTGAGATTATGAAGTCGGTTGGTCTAAGACCAGGCTTACTTCATATAGTCCTAGGCATTACAACCAAGTCATGGTACTGGATTTTTCGAGTTCAATGAACGACATCAAGAAGCTCAACAACTCCAATTATAATTATTGGAGTACCGACGTGCAATACTACTACATGTAGCAGCAATGCCATACCACTAAGGGTGTCTAAAACCAAACCGAAAAATTTGTGCATTTTCAGTTCGGTCCAGCTTTGGTTTGGATAATAAATAAAGAAATTTGGTTAGTTTGATGGTTCAGTTCAAATCGGATCAGATTTGAGTTTCTCTTGTTTTTTTTTTCCCCTCGCTCTTACTTTTTTTTTTGTCGGTCCTTTCTCTTACTGTTCATTAATTCATTATTGCTCTTCCCCCTCCTCCCTTCTCTCTCTCTTTCTTTATCTCCGCACGCTCACTATTCTGATGTCCTCTTCCTCACTTTCTTTCACTTTATCTTTTCCACTTTATTCTATCTCTTCCTACAGAAGTGACAAGACACAAATTTCACCTCCAAATATTGACAAGACACAAATCCATTTCGGTGTTGTCCCTTACCGTGCCCTTGAGAATTGGCTCCTCCGCCATTAAGCTCGGGGTTCCGAGGAGAAGGGAGGGTGGGGGCGCTTATTTGGGGGTTTTCTTCTTCGGCGAGCGAGAAAAGAGTTGGAGGCAAAGGTGCGATCAAAGATGGATGGATAGATAGAAGCGAGATTAATACTCCCCCTTTTGATTAAGGTTTTCTTGTGGCGAAGAGTCATTAGTCATGTTGAACCAAATTAGACGAGGAAGTGATAGTTGGCTTCTTGTAGTTGTGCGCAACCCACAATGACTCCTTGGCCAACTTATCGAAGATGTGGTTGATGAATTCTTCATGATGCCCATGGCCTTGCTCTACATCTCGTACGCCTTGACCCTCCTCTTCACCCACTTCTTGTCACCGACCTCCTGTTGGAGAAATCTTTCCAGAATATTTTGAAGCTGACAAAATGTTTCTATCAGTTTAGTCTAGAGCATTGCAGACCCTTCTATTTAGAGTCTAAAGACTTTCAGATCACCAGACTCAAGACTCAAGACTCAAGACTATTCTCATTGACAGTTTCTAATCTAGCGACGAAGACGATCCAGAGCTAAAGTGTTTGGTTGAGGATTTGGTCTTATCCACTGGAGAAGATCTCTTGGCTGGATATGATATAACGGATTCTTTTATTCAAAATCAAGATCGTTTGAAGATCTGATGATTGACGAAATACTCTTGGAAGGTTCTATTCTTGGAAACCAAGATCCTGATTGTATGGGCGAACAAGATTGATGGGCTATCAACATGTTCCTTTAATAACTCGAATGATCTTCTTAATTGATTCTGTCCAACGGGAAGATTGGAAGAATTCCTTTGGTAAGTGCTAACGGGTATGATGGCATAAATGAGTACAAAAGGAAGACGTTCCAGCTATTCTAGCAGATGCACGATAGAGAAATTTCAGAGTCTGGAGCTCCTTAATTATTAGTCGATTCATATTGAACAAAAATGTATTCACAAAAGAGAGTCTATACTTAGTGATACCTTGAGGGAGTGTGGTAGATCTTCTACACCGTGAAATCAAGGGAGAATAGTGATGTAACATCTCTTTGTTCATAGTGAAATCCAGCTAGTGGGCTGTTAGTGCAGAAGAGTGGACATAGGCTTGAAATAAGCCGAACCACTATAAACCTTACGTTCAATTTTCTCTTCCCTACTCTCAGTCTTATTTTGATTATTGTTTGACGAGAAACAATTGTCTCAATTCTATCAACTGTCTAGCATTGTGCGATAATAGTGAGAAATTACTCTTTATACCTATTCACCCCCCTCTAGGTACTTTTACTAGCCATATCAATTGGTATCAGAGTTTGTGTACTCACTTTATTTGAAGTGTTTTACTTTAGAGTAAAAGATCCATGGCTAGTATGCTAGCTTCAGGGCTGATAGAAGGTCAAAGCAATACCAGACCTCCTTACTTTGATGGAAATGACTACAACATCTGGAAAACAAAATGAAAGCATTTCTTCGATCAAAGGATCCTTTGGAATGGGACGTTGTAGAAAAAGGAATCACTCCTAAAGTTGCATCTGTCTCAGAAAGAGGGAAAGAAACCGCTGAGACCAGTGGAATGACTCAGGAAGAGATAATTAAGAGACAAACTCTTGATGCAAAAGCTATTTATTCTTTATATTGTGCCTTGTCACCTACTGAATATAACAAAATATCTTATTGTGTTACAGCAAAAGAAGTCTGGGATAGGTTACATATCACCTATGAAGGAACTGATCGGGTGAAAGAGACCAGAATCAACATCCTTCTCGGTTAAGATGAAGCCTTCAAAATGAAACATGGAGAATCTATAACTGACATGTTTAGCCGTTTTATAGAGATTGTAAATGGTCTTGAAAATCAAGGACAACCAATTTCTGATCCCATGAAGGTAAACAAGCTACTGCATGGACTCTCCAAGGATTGGAATCACATAAAGACTTCAATAAGAGAGACGCAAAGAATCATGCCACTATCTCGACGACGAGCTGGTTGGAACTCTTCAGTCTTATGAAGTGGAACGAATTAATGAAGACGAAGATCCAAAAGGTAAGAAATCCATTGCATTAAAATCAAATGATGGATTCTGAAGATGATATGAACGATGAGGAGCTTGCTCTCATGATAAGAAGATTCAGAAAACTGAATAGAAAATGAAGAAGGTTCAACTCAAAGAAACAAAGTTTTCAAAGACAACGGACCAAGTTTGTTGATGATGATGAATCAAACAAAGATGTAGTTTGCTTTGAATGTAAGAAAAAGGGACACATCAGACCCAACTGTCCTCTTTTGAAGAAGAAAAAAGGAAAAGCTGAAAAGTCTCGAAAGGCTCTCAAAGCCGAAACCTGGAGTGATACAGAGTGTGAAGAAAGTGATGATGAATATGCCAACTTATGTCTGATGGCGCAATCGGATCGGACTCAAACTCGGATCGGACTCGACGGTGAATTTGAGGTAAGTGATTTTAAAATTCCTATCAAGGTTTCCAAATATATTGATGAGCTGTGTTTTAGTCTTAAGACTTCTCTCAAAAGGATTTCCGAACTTAAAAAGGAAAACTCTGCTCTAAAACAACAGGAAAACGTTTTAAAAGAAAGAGTTAAATGTTTAGACATGAATGTTTCAACTCTTAAAGAAAATGAAGATAGTCTTTTGAAAGAAAATGCTCTTTTAAAAACTGACTCATCAAATATCTCAAAGAAATTTTCAATAGGATCCGAGAAACTTGAAAAAATTCTTTCAGCTCAAAGACCTTACTTCAATAAGTCTGGTCTAGGTATGACAACATAAACTATTCCCTTGATTGATTTTCCTAAAGTAAAAGAAAGAATTAAGCAAAGACCCTCGAGAGAGGCTTACAAAAATCATTTCAAGAAGGTTTTTGTAAGGTCTGTAGGTCGAAATGCCCTTAGATGTTCAAAGTGCAATAACCCGAATCACTTTGAAAAAGAGTGTCCTACGGTTTGGAAACCTGTTAAGAAAACATGGGCTAATATTGTTTATCTTACTAACACCAATGGACCCAAGAAAATATGGGTACCAAAGAAAGCTTGAGACTCTCTTTTAAATGCAGGTCTCCATTAAGAAAAAGGTAAAGTGGTATTTGGACAGTGGATGCTCAAGACATATGACAGGAGACTCAAATTGCTTTATAAAGATCGTTCAAGTAAATGGTGGAAAAGTCTCATTTGGAGGAAACAACAAAGGAAAAATTGTGGGATTTGGAACTGTGAAAATTGGAAATCTCACAATAAGTAATGTTTCCCTAGTGGAAGGACTCAATTACAATCTTCTCAGCATCAGTCAACTGTGTGATACTTGTTTTAAGATCTTCTTTCAAGAAGGAATATGTTTTGGAACCAGTAAAGACTCTACTCAGTCTTTCATGGGTCGAAGGCATGGAAATATCTACCTCTTGGATGTGAAACCGGATGAATCGCAATGCTTAATCTCAATTCAAGACGAAGCAAGCTTATGGCACAGAAAACTTGGTCACATCAATATGAAGCAATTAGCCAAAATCTCTACAAAGCAGCTTGTTCGTGGTCTACCCAATTTATCATACCAAAAGTCTGATCTAGGCACTCCATGTATATTGGGAAAGCAAGTAATAAATTCATTTAAGCCAATAAATCATGTCTCTACTAATCATGTACTGCAGCTGCTACATATGGATCTCTTCGGATCAACCAGAACCCAGAGCATTGGAGGTAATAAATATTGCCTAGTAATTGTGGACGATTACTCCCAATTTACTTGGGTATATTTCCTTGCAAGTAAGTCCGAAACCTTCTCATATTTTGAAAAAATTGCTAAAAAGGTTCAAAATGAAAAATGATGTGTTATCTCTAGTATAAGAACAGATCATGGAAGTGAATTTGAAAATCAAGATTTTACAAAATTTTGTGATAAATCTGGCCTTAAGCATGTGTTCTCCTCTCCATATACTTCTCAGTAAAATGGAGTTGTGGAAAGAAAGAATAGATCTCTTCAAGAAATGGCTAGAACTCTTTTGATTGAAAGTAAGATTTCTTCACGATTTTGGGTTGAAGCTGTTTCAACAGTGTGCTATATCATCAATAGTCTTTTTAAGACCTATTCTAGAGAAAACCCCTTATGAGATATTCAAAGGAAGAAACCTATTGTTTCGTACTTTCATGTGTTCGGTTGCAAATGCTTTATTCTGAAAAATGCAAAAGATTGAGTTGGTAAGTTTGAAGAAAGATCAAATGAAGGCATCTTCCTTGGATATTCTACATCAAGCAAAGCCTACAGAGTCCACAATAAGAAGAGTCAATCTGTGGAGCAATCAATGAATGTCAAATTTAAAGATTCTATGCAAAGTGAATCTAGTTAGACTCATCATGAAGAATCTGAACCTGCTCTAGACTCTCCAAAGCTTACTACTCAAGAAGCATCTCAGACTCTAGAAGACCAACATCAAGCTGTTCGTGAAGATTCAAGTAAAGAAAGAGATCATCAACCTGACGAATCAACCAGTAACTGGAAGCATAAGTCCAGTCATCCCAAAGACCTTATTATTTGCGACATTAATGAAGGAATTCATACAAGATCCAAAATGCGCGAAGAGTCTAGTGATGTGGCTCTCATTTCTAAAATTGAACCAAAAAGCATAGAAGAAACTTTATCTGATGAAAGCTGAATTGAAGCTATGCAAGAAGAGCTCGACACATTCAACATTAATGATGTCTGGGAATTGACATCTAAACCAAAAGGTAAAACTGTTATTGGAGCTAAATGGGTGTTCAGGAACAAGATGAATGAGAAAGGAAAAGTTGTAAGAAACAAAGCAAGACTCGTGGCCAAGGGTTATACGCAAGAAGAATGAATAGACTATGATGAGACTTACGCACCGTAGCAAGGTTAGAAGCTATTCGATTATTACTTGCGTTTGCTTGTTATAAAAATTTCAGGTTATTCCAAATGGACGTCAAAAGTACCTTCCTAAATGGTTTTATCCATGAGGAAGTTTATGTGGAACAACCACTAGGATTTGAAGACCCAAAGAAGCCAGACTCAGTCTTTAGACTGAAAAAGGCCTTGTATGGTTTAAAGCAAGCACCTCGAGCTTGGTACGACATACTAAGTAAGTTCTTAATACATAATGGTTTTGTCAAAGGTAAAGTAGATACTACTCTATTTATCAAAAAGGAAATCAAAAGCTTTTTACTTGTTCAAATATATGTGGATGATATTATTTTTGGATCCTCTAATGAAAATCTGTGCAAGAAATTCTCTAAGTCTATGCAAGATGAGTTTGAAATGAGTATGATGGGAGAGTTAACCTTCTTTCTTGGACTCCAAGTAAAACAATTGAAGGAATGAACTTTTATTCATCAAGAAAAATATGCTAATGATCTAGTCAAAAAGTTTGGACTGGAAAAGTGCAAAAAGACCGACATACCGATGTCAAGTTCTTTGAAGATAGATAAAGATGAAGAAGGGAAGAAAGTTGATCAAAAGCTGTACAGGAGTATCATCGGTTCACTTCTTTATTTTACTGCCTCTAGACCTGATATTTTGTTGAGTGTTTGCATATGTGCTAGGTTTCAATCAGATCCTAGAGAATCTCATCTCAGTGCTGCGAAACGTATTATTAAATACGTTGCTTCATCTTCAAGCATCGGTCTTTGGTATCCTAAGAAGGGAGACTTTAATCTTCTTGGATATTCAGACGCAGATCTAGCTGGTTGCAGAGATGATAGAAAGAGCACTTCGGGAACTTGCCAGTTGCTTGGAAGCAGGATAGTGTCTTGGTTTTCAAGGAAACAAAATACTGTGGCTCTCTCTACAACAGAAGAAGAGTATGTAGCTCTTGGAAGTTGTTGTTCGCAAATTCTATGGATAAAACAACAGCTACAAGACTTTAGAATTGAAGACTCATGCACTGAGATTAGATGTGACAACACTAGCGCAATCAATCTCACTAAAAATCCAATCCTTCACTCAAGGGTAAAGCATATAGAGATTCGACATCACTTCATTAGAGATCATGTTCAAAATGGAGAAATCTCAATTCAATTTGTTGATTCAAAGAGCCAACTAGCGGATATATTCACAAAGCCTTTGGAGAAAAATCAATTCGATATTATCCGTTCCAGACTCAACATTTTGAAGCTTGAGGAAGTTAAAGTCTAGAGACTCTCAAACCCTCAGACTTAGACGTTCATGGCTATAGACTGTAAGTTGTTTCGATATTCAAACTCGAAAAGGTACGATCATTCGTTCAGTTATAATTGATTTATATTATCTTTTAAATGGCAGTTTTCTTTAAAAAGGACGGTTATCGTTTTTAAAAAGGAACGACTGTTCACTTTCCTTTATGACGATTGGCCTTCTTCTTTTTAAGTTGGGTTATATATATACGATCGTTGTTTTTTCTTCGCTTAACTCCAAAACCCTGAAAAGCATTCTCCTCCCAATCCTGTCTCGACTTCGTGTTCATCTTCGAGAAAGTTGTCATCTTTTCTTGGGAAAGCTAGTCAAGGAATCTTTCATCGACAAGGAACGATGTCTTTTTTGAGAAAGTCTTCAAGAATCGCGAACAGGGGACCACAGAGAATGAGGGAGGGTCCTACCCATTTCGATCTCACCGAGGAGGAAGAGTTACCAAGACAGCGACAGAGCACGATTCACTCTCAACCACGTCACTTTCCACCATCTACCCCACAGGGTGTGGGTCAACAACCGGAGGAAGAAATAATCGAGGAAGCAGACCCTGTAAGAGTCCAAAAACCCTCTTTTATTTACAAGCTCTACCGTGCTTTGAAGAGCACTGGTACTCCGCTGAACTATGTAGATGATTTCCTTAAAGACAAGGGTTATGGAAATGAGTATGTCTTTTTGCGACGAATGGAGGATTTGGGAATTGCTCCCAAAGGAAAGGCTGAGGAAGCACTTGCAAACATTCCAAGTGACCCTCGTGTAGGAGGATTGAATCCCACTGACGGGAACGATGATGATAAACTGTTTAGTGAATTCCAACTTAGGATGGGTGTTGCTGCGAAGGTTAAGGGAAAAAGAACGGAGTTGTTCAAATCGAAGGAATAGGAGGATCTGTTCTTCAAATTGTTGAAACGTGGGGTGATAAACCCCAGGAGCATTGATTTCGACTTTCTGGATGCCATCAATGTGAACTTGAGAGAAAAGTTCAATCTGCTTCAATTTGAGCAATTTTGCTCCGACACCACAGACGGCTATGCACAATTGACAGCATATTTCTATTCAAATCTCAGCTTTTTAGATGTGAATAGAATATCCTTTAGTGTTCGAGACCAAGACTATGTGGTAGATGTGGACATGCTGGCAGATATAATTGGGGTTGAAAGAGGACGATATCAACCAATCAAGGTTTTAATTGCTCGTACTTCTCTAGAGCTCGTCAAAGACAGGATTGCAAAAGGGAGAATTACTTACGCAAGAATGCATGCCATCAACATCTTGCTTCACAAAATTGTGATCAACTGTCTCAGGCCAAAATCGACATCCAAGACTGACGTGTCTAACTCTGAGGCAAAATTGACGTACACGATCAATTCAGGGAGAAAGTTCTCTCTCCCTCACACCATTCTCTTCCACATGTACAGAGCGATGGTGAAGGACAAGGGCCAGTTGCCTTACTCAGGTCTTGTGACTAAGATCTTCAGACACTTGAACATTGAACCTCCACAAACTCTTTGTGTTCGACCATGCGACAAAATGGTGGTGGGTTTGAAAATGCTGACAAAAATGCATCTGAAAGAGCTTGATAAGGCAATGGAGAAGTTCAAAGTGAAAACTCCAGTCAAATCTCATCCAGTATCTTCTAAATCAAAAAGGAAAGGGAAGGAGCCCATGGGTGCTCCATCCAAAAATAAAATAACTCTTATTTTAGAGGATGAAGATGAAGAGGATGAACTCACTATCTCTGCCTTGGCATCGAAAAGGCTCAGTCGTTCTGTATCCGAATCAACAAAACGACAGGAAAAAGGAAAAGAAGCAGAGGAAAAAAAACAGAGAGAAGAAGAGGGAAAAGAAGAGAACAAAGAAGCAGAGGAGAAAGAAGAGAAAGAAAAAGAAGAAGAAGAAGAAGAAGAAGAAGCAGTCAAAGAAAAGTCTGCAGATGGAGAGAAAGGCAATCAAGACGCTGACAAGCATGACTATCACTCTTTCCCAATTGAGGCCTTAGAAACAAGGGGAGATGGCAAGCAAGGAAGGACTACACCATATCCCGTCAACGGTGAAGGTGTGAGTCGCTCACCAAAATCCGAAGATCTTCGGCTTCTCAAATGCCCGAGGAAGGACATGATACCTCAACGCCAAATCTGCGATTACACCGAAGTTCCATCGTCCGCCTTTACTCCATCCGATAGAGCAAATGCCAAAGACGCGTTGACGGACACTACAATAGATTTTCGTCACATCCTTGATCTTCTTCTCTCGGAAATGCAAGGTCAAATATATGCTTTGGATTGTGAACTTCAAGTCCTTAAGAATGCTGGACAAGCGTTTTCTGTTACCTTGTCGAATCAAATGCAAGACCTCGCTCTTCAAATTCAAGCAAATGCCAAAGGGGAAGAGGTGGCACATCTACGGGAAGACTTAAAGAGGTTGGAAGGTATCGTATAGTCGATGGGAGATTTCCAGATTGTGCGCGTTCCCAAGCCGACTTGACTTTTTTCTCACCTTTTTAATGATGACAAAAAGGGGGAGAATTGCAATCTTTGAACTTTGACTTTAAAATTTTAACTTTATTTTAATTTTAACGTTAGTTTGTTTGGATATTTGTTTTGAGTATGACTTGGGTGTGGATTTGAAATTGACTGTTGCATTTATATCAAGTGTTATTGTATGGCTTTACTCATGAAAGACTAACCTATTTTATGTGGATGCAGAGTCTAGTTGAGTTGTTAATCTTTATGAGATATCCATATTGCTTGAGTAATGTTTTGCAGGTCAAAGCTGTTCAAATCTACAGGAAAGTTTTGTCACCATAAAAAATGGGGAGATTGTTGGAGAAATCTTTCCAGAATATTTTGAAGCTGACAAAACGTTTCTATCAGTCTAGTCTGGAGCATTGCAGAACATTCTATTTAGAGTCTGAAGACTTTTAGATCACCAGACTCAAGACTCAAGACTCAAGACTCAAGACTATTCTCATTGACGCTTTCTAATCCAAATACGAAGATGATCCAGAGCTAAAGTGTTTGGTTGAGGATTTGGTCTTATCCACTGGAGAATATCTCTTGGCTGGATATGATATAACTGATTCTTTTATTCAAAATCAAGATCGTTTGAAGATTCGATGATTGACGAAATACTCTTGGAAGGTTCTATTCTTGGAAACCAAGATCCTGATTTTATGGGCGAACATGATTGATGGGCTATCGACATGTTCCTTTAATAGCTCGAATGATCTTCTTAATTAATTCTGTCCAACGGGAAGATTGGAAGAATTCCTTTGGTAAGTGTCAACGGGTATGATAGCATAAAAGAATACAAAAGGAAGACGTTCCAGCTGTTCTAGCATATGCACGATAGAGAAATTCCAGAGTCTGAAGCTCTTTGATTATTAGTCGATTCATATTGAGCAAAACTGTATTCGCAAAAGAGAGTCTATACTTAGTGATACCTTAAGGGAGTGTGGTAGATCTTCTACACCGTGAAATCAAGGGAGAACAGTGCTGTAACATCTCTTTGTTCATAGTGGAATCCAGCCAGTGGGCTGTTAGTGCAGAAGAGTGGACGTAGACTTGAAATAAGCCGAACCACTATAAACCTTGCGTTCAATTTTCTCTTCCCTACTCTTAGTCTTATTTTGATTATTGTTTGACGAGAAACAATTGTCTCAATTCTATCAACTGTCTAGCATTGTGCGATAATAGTGAGAAATTACTCTTTATACCTATTCACCTCCCTCTAGGTACTTTTACTAGCCATATCACCTCCTCCTTCGAGAGCTTCTTCTCGGCCCCCGGCTTCTTCTTTGCCATTTGCTCAAGCTATACTATCGCATCGGACTTCTCAGCTGCCACTGCCTCCTCGTACTTGGGGAAGCTCACACTACGACGAGATCACAACAATGTAGCAATGTCGCCGGGCTAGGTCAAAAAGCAACGTGTATGAAGGTGTTGTGACCTACCCCTCGAGGGAAGGAATAGGTTTAGAGGTATTGCCTAAAAGACAGGCTTATGGCCCATGATTTAGATGTGGGCTCTCCCAAGCCCATACCTCACTCGACATGTGGGGATTTCATATGAATCGCCATTAGCCGATAAAGGTTGACTAGAAATTAAGTGAAGTATGAGAGTGTATCTCACTTTCTACGCAATCAGAAAATTTAATGTTGGGGACTTGATTACACTAATTAACCAATTAGTGTAATTTCGTTACATAATCTTGTTCATTAAAAAATATTTTTTTGTCAAGCAATTTGGATTAATTTTAGACAATTCCACTAACACGTGAGATGATCATGCTAGTACACAATCATTAAAATAGAAATTAGCAGCCAAGGAAAGCGTTTAAATAGATTGCATGGGAGAGCAAAGATTTAACATTAAGGAAAAGATAAATGCTAATCCTAACAAGACTAAAGAGAAGCCAAAATCAACATATCAATATCACACAATCAAGGGCATTTGTCTCTAAAGACAATTGAAACTCTAAAGAAGAGCCCTAAAGGCTTGGTCAACCTTGAGTATAATTCTAAAGTGAAAGACTTCCACTTTTCATGAGAAAACAACCTAGAAGATTAATTTTAACATTTTTGAGGAATTTCATTTTAAATTTTTTTTTTTTTTTTTTTTATTTTCAAATTTTAATGTTTTTATTGTCTTTTGAAAATTTTTTTTTGAAATTTTGGAATTTTTTAATATTTAATAGGGTATTTATTGTCTTTTGAAAATTTTAAAATTTTTGAAATTTTGTTTAATATATTCTTTAATATTTAATATTATTATATTTGGAAAAATGGGTTCGAACTGGGTAACCTGTTCCGGCCATTAACCGGACCCAAATCCGGATTCAACTCCGTTGGATTGCAAAAGAAAATAAGATTTTTTAATTTTTTTAGTTTTTAAATAATTTTTTCTATTTTTCTTTCTTTTTTCTTTTGTCTTCTTCCTGCACTTTCTTCTCTTTCACGCCTTCTTACTAACGTCTCCCTCCAATGTCTTTTCCTCCCTTTTGTCTTTTTTTAATTTCTTTTCATTAACCTTTTTTTTTTCCTTTCTTTTTCTTTTATTTTTCTCTTCCCCTTCTCTAGTCTTCTTCTCTTCATGCCTCCTCCTTTTGCATCATAAATCAACGCCAGCCAGAGCAACCAATGTCAACCATCGCACCATCACCGTCCACCGATCGTCCGTCCTGGCCGGTGCCGACCTCCTTTGGCCACCTACCCCGGCAACCGTCTAAACCACCAATCACCCTCTACGGCTCAAAGATGAGCTCATCACATTTATGACTTCTAATGAATGCGTTTCTAGCAAGACAGATAGGGCAACAACGATAGCAGAAGCAAGAAACATCGATTAAAGGAAGCAAACTCAGAGTAGAGCAACATTAGAGAAACTGGCTAGCATGAATCATTTCGAAATATCTCTTTGGCATTTTATCGAAAACGTAACATGCCATTTAACAGTGATTTCTCGATCCACTTCTCGAGCGATTCTCAGTCTAATGACAACACATGATCTCTTATATCACCACTACCACGATAGATAACTCTCACATTGCTAGGATTTTCATAAAGTCATCGATTCATTCCAAAACCTCAGTTTTGGTCCAAATAAACCAATGGAACTCAGATCTTATTCGGGCATTTTAACAAGAAAGCATGCATGGCTGGGGAGGGGCTCCCAGACTCAACAAAAACTCAACACCGGCCTAGGTTCCTAATACAACGTTTTAGAACGCACGATAGCATCAATGAAGGGCCGAAGGGACTGAAGCTCATGTGAATTGGTTAGCCGCAACCTCCGGCCTGACGCTTCCAAAAAACAGGGCACTTGCGGCTCGAGTTTGCTCTCTGCCTCTCTCTCTCCAACTTTCTCACAACCGAACAAGCCAAAAAAATTCCCCCCATAACCCACTCTCCCTCTCTCACTTTTGAGCTCGGCCAACAAGTGTGCATAGCTCCTGCCACCACCAGCTGCCTTGCTAGCCTAGCTTTGACCTTGGGATCATGATGCGCGATCCGCTGCCTCCCTTGCTCTAGTTTGTATGTTTCTTACTTCCCTATTTTGCAGAAGCGTGGCTAGCGTGGGGGGAAGATGACCTGCGCGCAGGCCGAGCTAAAATGAAGGGAGATGGGCTAAGCCAAGCGCGAAAAGGATGAAGGGAAAAGAGAGAGGCGGGCTGGCCGACACAAAGAAAAGAGAAAGGGAGAAAGAAGAGGAGGATGAGGAGAAGGATGGCCGGGCAAGCCCAGCCCTTTATCTGGCCCTATTCGATTTTCCTTTCAATTTTTTTTCTTTTTATGATCATAATTTTCAATAATAATAATATTTTTTCTTGTTCTTTTTTTTTCTTTTCTTTTTGACGATATTTTTTGGGAAAAATTTAAAAATCACCATTAGTGATACAAATATTCCTAATGCTAATGCGCGAAGCAATTTAGTGAAAATTATTGTTTGGCTAGGGTTTAAAAATTAATCCCTAATTTTCTACGTGATTAGTCATAAATAAAATGGTAAAAGTTATGTGTCAATAGCTACCCCTCTTTGAATGGGAGCTCGAAGAGGTTCATTTTCCTTTCAAAGACAAGAGACACCTAAATATGTTGGCGGAATTCAAAGGTGAGCGGGTTATAAATGAGAAAGGGGTGTGGAATGATGGCCTTACATTGTAAAGATGGTCAACAATTGAGATGGGAAAATCTCACTATATACAAACAGGTGAACATTTTGAAAATCGCGGTTTACGGATAGACTCATGAACCTTTCAAAAGCGTGGTTTAAGAATAAACCCATGAACCCCGTGGTTTAAGGATAAACCCATCAATCTTGTGTTTTAAGGATAGACCCACGAACTGTGTGGCTTAAGGATAAGCCCACGAACCCCATGATTTAAGGATAGACCAACTAATTTTATGGTTTAAGGATAGACCCATGAATCCCGTGGTTTAAGGATAGACCCACGAACTGTGAAAAACATGGTTTAAAGATAAACCCACGAACCATGTGGTATGATGATAGATTCACAAACCGTGTAGTTTAAGGATAGACCTAGGAACCCTGTGGTTTAAGGATAGACCGACCAACTCCGTGGTTTAAGGATGGCCAGGGGTTGGCGACGTCGGCCGACCGGCGACGAGGGCCCGCAAGCCCTCGCCCAGATCTAGGGTGAGGGTCGTGGCCCTCACCGCAATCCGGCGAGGGCTCGTGACCCTCGTCGTCGGTCGACCGGGGGCCAGCGACCGTGGCTGACCCTCCCCCCTCCATCGCCGGCCTTTCCCGACGGTGGCGGGGAGGCGGCGGCGGTGACGGCGAGGGGCGACGAGGGCTTAGCCCTCAACTACCCCTTTGACTCCCCCCCCCCCCCCCCCCCCCCCCACCCCCCTTTTTAATTTTAGGTTTTTTAATTATAAGTTTTTTTAATTTTTTTTATGTTTTTTTAAATTTTTTAGGTTTTTTAATTTTAAGATTTTTATTTTTTAGGTTTTTGAATTTTAATTTTTTTAAAATTTTTTAGGTTTTTGAATTTTAAGTTTTTTATTTCCCTAAAGGGACCCCCATTTATATATATTTTTATATTTTTTTCATGGAAAATGGAACTAAAATTACTAGCATGCAAGATGTTCTTTTTCTTAGATTTTCTAATTTATGACATGTGATTTGTGATGAAGAAAACGTGCGCATATAACAAATTTCTTGCATTTTATGATAGGATTAGATTAGCTTTTTGTTACTAGTTTGATCGTAATTCAGTAAGAATTAATTTCTCATCTCTGGGAGACTTTCTTTTCTTAGATTAGTGCAAGCTTACCTTTTATGCATAGCTCACAAGAACCCAGTCAGGGTGTTACAACATGGTCTTGTATTAACTTTGTTGGATGTGAGTCGTGTCTCTCTTTTTTCGTACTTCAATTTTTACGTACCATCATTATTGTTGTTGCCGATCTCTCTGCTTTATCGATAGTGTACCTTTACATGGAGATTTAGATTTGCACGATTGGGTAAAATAAAAATAAAAAACTATTTCGTAAAACAACGTTTTCTTAAAGGAGAAATAGGTAGCAATGATGGGCATCACACGAAATTGGTGAAACCAAGTCCTCAAATCCAAATTCTCTAGACCGCAAAAATAAGGCGATCTTCGGCACCTTACTCGGCTTCTAACTGGCTTAATATAGGTTATTGGTGAGTCTAGTCTCGTTCAAAAAACAATAAGTAAACAATCAGGTTGAGGTCGGTGGGGTTTAAGAGAGCCCGTACAAACCTTAAGCACCACCTCACAAAAGAGTTACAAGTGCTCATCTACCAATCCGTTAAACCCAAGGTTTATCTCAGGAGGTTCACCATAAAATACCATGAGTTTTATCGAACAAAAGAAGCATTCATTTTAATGTTTTAAATTAGCAATTATTGAAAATTTTAGCCTTTTTAGTATCTCTTCTTATTATGTATTTTCATGAAATTTTTTAAGATTAATATAACGAAAAATCTCAAATTAGTATACTTGTAATAAATTTATCCCAAACTAATTTTTGACTACAAAATATATCAAACTGGTACGCACGTAACTAATTTAATCCAAATTAATTTTTTAACCACAAAAAACCTAAAATGGTATTTTTTTTATATAAATTTACCCCTGTTAATTTCCATTAAATCAAATTACCACTACAAAAAATCACAAACTAGTACACTTATTAGAAATAGAGAGTAAAACCTAAATTGATATATCCATCGACTGTCATGTTTTATCTAAATTAGAAATTTAACAGTAAAATTTAACGAAAATTAATGAAAGGTAAATTTGTTACAGATGTATCAGTTTAGAGTTTTTGATGGTAAAATATTAGTTTTGGGTAAATTTATCACAAATATACCTATTTGGGGTTTTTTTTATGGTATTGACATTTTTTTTTCTCAATTTAAAATTTCCCAATGTCATATAATAATGACAATTAGGAATTTTCTAATTGTTATTAAGTTCCTATAGTTTGCATTAATATACTAAGAATGACTTAACTTTGATCAAAAGAAGAAGATTTAGATGAAATGTAATACAACTTGACTAATAGTTTATACTAAAACACATTTTAGCTTTACACGACCGTGTAAATTTCATGATGTGCAACGCATGAAGATGCTACTAGTATTGTTTTGATAAATATATACCTGTCATCGATAACGATTTTATCCTTAAAGAAGCAAAAGAGGCTCTCTTCCTAGTTATGAAATTAGAGGGAGTCCCATTTATCAGAAACAAAATACATCGGTTCACTTTAGGGAAAATTGTCCAAACAATCCTAAATTTGTTGTATAGCAGCTAATTCAGTCCTAAACATTTCAATTTGGTTAATTTAGTCATATGCCTTGTGACAATTTGTCAATGTAGTATTTCCAATCAATTTTGCCGAAAATTGGTGACGTTGATGATTTTTTGATATTTTTAAATATTTTCTGATTTTTTTCTTTTTTTTCTTTGTTTCTCTTTTTCCCATTTCTTTTTATTTTTTTCCCATTTTCCATTTTTCCTATTTCCCTTTGCTAGTCGTCGAGGCCTTGGCAATGACCAAAAAGGGTGTTGCAGCCCTTGCCCAAGCCCGATGAGAGCCGAGACACACTTACCTATGAATTGGCCAAAAAATGGACATTAGCAAATTGTCAAAATATTTATAATTAAATTGGTTAAATTGAAAATTTCAGAATTAAATTGATTATCGTATTATAAATTTAGGACTTTTTTGACAATTATCACGTTCACGTCACAAACAACCAAAAGAATAGGCAGTCAGTTGTGGTGATATGGGCCACTGTCTCAGCTCAAAGGATCCTATGATGTGTCGTATCCTCAGTCATAGGTAGTATCCTAATTGACTCAAGCACACAAGTCCCCAATCCAAAGGCCCACACACAAATCGTAGGATCCTTTGTAAGAAAGAAATAATAGAACTAGGTCATGAGAAAACGAACTACTTAGTTGTATTATTAACGGCATAAGCAATGTCCATTAAGAGACTATTGATCGAAAATTTTAGTTATTGACCCCCTAAAGGGCTTTGCAAACATTATAGATTTTTGCACGAGCAGACATTCCTGGTATTTGAGATAGCATCATTTAGAAATTACCAAAAATAGAAAACTTATGGAATATCTAAAGTACCTCTGCACTATATGTAACGTCTCGGGTTTTCACTATACATATATTGTCCGCTTTGAACACTTTTGTCCTTTTTCACGGTTTTGTTTTTCTTGGGATAGCTCATACTACCCCAAGAAAACGTGTACATACAGTTAGAGGGCCCATTGACTTATAAGGCGGCCCATACCTCTCTTCCTAGGTGATGTGGGACAAGAGACATGTCCCTCCCTGCGCGCGTCTGGGGACTGAGGCGCAGACGCACCGCCATCCCTCTTCTCTGCGCACCACTGCTTGGGCCGTCACACTTTACCACCTGTAACGCCTCGGGTCTCCCTTGTACATATATTGTCCGCTTTAGACACTAAGGCACGGACGCACCGCCATCCTTTCTCCCCTCGCACTGCCGCCTGGGCCGTCACACTATATTAACAAGTGCTTGACCCAAGTGGCCATTGACAATGCGCTTGGTATGCCTGAATCATGGAATTCACAAAGAACTGTGACATCAAGGCACCGCTCACCCAATTAATATAGTAGATACCAGCGGTATTTAGTAACCCTTCTGTGATCGATGCTTCATGAATACAAATCATCATGGCCAAAAAGAAAAGAAAATTATGTAAAACAAGCATCATCCCCTATCAAATAGAAAAATTACTCTAATTGAATTATATTCAATTAACTCAACTCGTTCGACCAATCTTCCTTATATTTTTAACTAGCCTTTCCAAGTTCTTTGATGAAGATCCTTCTGGGCCAACACTATCAGAACTCAATGCTGAAATCCTTGCCATCGATTTCATGATTTCCTCTTTCTTGTCATCCATCAATAATCCGACCATTGTCTCGACCATCGATCTATCACATGTATCCTTCATGTCAAGCCCAATTTTCCATACTTCACTAACCCACCTACTATTAATTTGTTGATCTCCAATTCGAGGCCAACAAATCATGGGGATTCCTGCCACTATGCCCTCCAAGGTCGAGTTCCACCCGCTGTGCGTCAAGAAACCCCCCACGGCAGGGTGGGCGAGCACCTCTTCTTGTGGTGCCCAATCCACGACGCGTCGCCTTTCACTAATAACTTTCAGTTCTGAAAGTAGTGATCTCGCTTTCTCCTCTTTCTCTCCCAAAATCGCATCCTCCCTTAAGACCCACAAGAACGGTCTCCCGCAATTGACCAGGCCGTGCCAAAATTCCATCAATTGATCGACCGTGATCTTCACCAAGCTCCCGAATGACACATAGACGACCGATCTCGATGCTTGCGAATTAAGCCACGCCATGCAACTTCGGTCTTCCATCCGAAGACTGCCTACAGATTCAGAACGCCCCGAAAAATGCCCAACATGGGATTTGACGACCAGGGCATGGAGGGGCCCAATCGTGTAGATATCGGTAAAGATGGTGGCGAGATGAGAGAGCATCGGGGCTTCGAGGGCATCGAATGTGTTGAGTATGAGAGCGCAAGCTCGGGTCATGGCAATGGTTTCGTCCAGAAAATAGCGATATAAGTTGATAGCGATCGGTGATCTGCAAATACTTGGTAGGTCTCTCCGTCGCAGAAGGCCTTCAGCTCCCAGCAAGCCATGGAACTCCTTGTCCAGATCATCATCTGCCAAATTTCGTCAGAAAGATGAAAACTAAAGGGAATAGATTCACCTCATTTTTCCCATGATCACCGGACTATTTTTACATGTGTTTGTTCAATCATTTTGCTAAACTCTTCTATATGTACGGAAATTTCCTATCTTGGTCCTCTAAATATATAATACAGTCTTCAAATCTTGTGACATTCCCGCTTTACATCATCTGTTTTCAGAAATACATCTTTACATCCTCGACCAAAGAAAAAAATAAACTTAGCTCTACTATCCGTAAATCCACCTACCCCAAGAACCCTAGTCTTCCCACGACCTTCAATCGCCGACTGAAGCCCCACTTCCCCACACTCGCATCCACCTAATACTCAGATCTACACTCACATCTACCTAACAATTGTTTGGGGGGCACTCCGCGACAGCGGCTGCTGCTAGGTTGAGCATTTAAGGAAATGGGTTTAGGATTTCAAGGTGACTTGTAGCTGGAGCTATTAAACGGGTGGGTTAGGTCGGGTTTAGGTCGGATTATTAATGGTCCAACCCAAATTGACCAATTAACTCATTTATGATCCATTTATACTAATGTAAACTTTTTGACCCATACCTAACCCATATCCAATCCAACACATATTAATAAAATATTTTCATATTTAACCAATTTAGAAAAACTTATTCCTATGTTTTTCTTTTAAAGATTATATTATTAAAATACTTCCAAGCTTATTTCTTATATATATAATTTTTAAATGGTATTGCTAAAATATTTTTATACAACACAGATTTAATGGACAATTTTTATAATTTTTAAAATAATTTAAAAATTCTAATTGTAATTATTTTTTATTTTTAAAAATTAAAATTTTAATTATTTTTTATTTTAAAAAATGTTAATTTTAATTATTTTTATTTTACTTTTTAAATAATTTTTTTTTTTCTTCTTCTTCTTCTTTTTTTGCCGGCCGTTGGCCACGACGACGGCCGGCAACTAGCCACAAAAAGCCTCAAGCCTCGCTCGGTGCCGGCGAGCTCGAGTCTTGCTGAACATTGGCAAGCTCAAGGCTCGCCGACGTCGGGCAAGCTTGAGCTCGCTCCTTGCCAGATGTTGGCGAGGCCTCCGCCTCGCCAAATCTAGCCAGCTCGAGGCTCGCCGACATCAGGCGAGCTTGAGCTCGCCCCAGGCAAGATCTGGCGAGGCTCGAGCCTCGCCCGTCGCCGAATCTGGCGAGGCTCAAGCCTTGCCCGTCATCGGCAAGTTCGAGTCTTTCCAGATCGGCGAGGCTCGAGCCTCGACGCGTGTTGGCAAGGCTTGAGCCTCGACGCGTGTCAGCGAGGCCTCCGCCTTGCCAGATCTAGCGAGCTCGAGCTTACCTGACGCTGGCGAGCTTGAGGCTTGCCTGGCCGGTTGCCGGCCATCACCGTGCTAGCGACCAGATGAAGAAGATAGAAAAAAAAAAATATGGGTGCATTGGGAAATTGTAAATGGGTTAATAAATGAGTCTGCTCTTAAACCCATTTAAGACCCATATATCTCAATCTTTTTGTTTTTAAAACCCATTATGGGTGTATTGGAAAATAAGCTCAACTCATTAACAACCCATTTAAACATATATGGGTCAATAAATGGGTCAATGATCCATTTTGACACCTCTACTTGTAGCCATAGCAAAGTGCTTGGGTATGTTCGGGAAGAAATGGCAAGTTGGTAAAAGCAGGTTTGGCGTGCGAGGGATTGTGGGGGCATATTGGAAAAGCTAAGAGTCTAAATTTGTAACTTTTGAAAATAGAAGAGGCAAAAATACTCGTAGTGGAAATTTGAGATATTTTTTTTTTCGTATTTTCCTTTTAAAAGAAATGTATTTCCTTGGAAAGATTAGAGGGGCGGCCAGGAATTTTTGTCAAAGCGAGCATTGCGTTTCCTTGGATTGCTGGACTCATTTTTTCATTAGATAATTATATGTTCAAATCCATTTTAATTTCGAAGCTCAAGAATCTCTACACCCCTGAACAGAACAGATTACGTACATGTATCCATAAATCATCATTCATTTGTATTTTCGTTTCGAGACATGTCAGGAATAACCGAGCCCCGTAAGAATAACAAAATAATGATATCTTTGGCCTTTTTGACCGAATTACCAGGAAATGGAAGCTTGCCCTCATGGATGAAGGTGGGAATGCAGAAGTAAGTCCACAAGCAGCAAGCACTGAATGTCCGGAACGAGATTGCCGGAATGCTGAGCTCCTCCGCGACGTCAATCCCGATCGACATGATCCCGTCCGCTATAACGCAGGTCACCGGAGGCTCTGCACTTTTGGAAACCAGAAACTCCCTCAAGGGAGCTTTCATCGCCGTCTTGATCGAGAAGAGAAGCTCTTCAATCCGTTCCAAGCTTCGTGGGTGGTCATCGGGCAAGCCATCAGAGATGGACTCAAAGCGGAGGAGGGAGGCGGGAGGAGAGGAGGGGCCGTGGGGGAGGATGCGGCGGTGGTTGTGGTGGGTGTTGAGGAAGGTGACACGGAGGCCAGCAGCGGCGAGGAGCTTCGCGAGGCAGAGCATGGGCTTGATGTGGCCCTGCGCCGGGAACGGAAGGACGAGCACGTGGGGCTCACGTGGCTCCTCCATCTCTTCGGTGTTATGGATCCTTTTGCGCAGGGTGGCTTGTTTGGGGAGTGGATGAGAATGAAGATGAGAAAGGAGAGGAGCGGATGATCATATAGTTTAGTCACGGGTCCTCCATTATCGTTGATCGAGGTGGGCAATTTGGATTTGTCTGGAAACAAACGTATGATGAGAACGGAAGACCTTTATTATGCCCAATGATTAGGGGTGATCAGGTTCAGGATGGGTAGATTCCAGACCTAGACCCTGTTATAATCGATTTCTCTTTTTTAGACCATGTATCCGATCCTGTTTGTATTGGATCCTGTACCCAACCCATCTTGTTTTTCCGGTCCGGTTTCAAGATTAATCTTATTTATATTGGAACTTGTTTTGCAACCACCCATCTATATGACTTCGGATTTTATTTTAATACATGAGAAAAAAACATAATTCTTCTAATTTATATTGAAATATTAAGTGTAATTACTAAGTAAATTTCCACCTCATTTCGTATGCATTAGCCAAACCCTAGGTGGTTCACCCGAGATTAGGTCGCGATAGCTTGGCGACTCCACTGGATTTCTCTTTTTTTTTTTGGGGATCACTCGGCAAGGGCCTTCTTCGTTCCTTGGAAAAAAGAAACACAAAAAAAAAAAGGGAAGGAAAAGCTTGAGAGTCAAGATCAAGGCTAGGAGGCAGAGGAGATATGGGCATCGTAGAGAGGGACGTGAGGGAGACGTGACAAGCTAGTAGGGAAAAGAAAAAAAAAAAAAAAAAGAAACAGAACAATGCACTGTTCATCTTCTTCACGGGCTCCCTCCGCACGCCACAGCCACCGATCGCCGGAGCCCCCTCACATGCGAGCTCGCACCGCCACTCGTCGCCCCTGCTATGGCCGTGATGACCCGACACCTTTAACCGCTCGAAGCTCCGTCGCCGTCACCCATGCCCCTGTGAAGCCGCCACTACACCAGCATCGCCGCTCGGCTCCTTGGGACACCAGCAACCAATGAAGTTGCAAGGTCGACAAGAAGGTGTACAACCCGGTTCTCAAATAGGGGAACAAATTAGGGTTTGGACTTTTTGGTTGACTTACAAACCAATTCTCAAACCGGTCCGGTCGATTCGGTTCCTGAGTGGGTAATCCCTCGGAATTGGTTTCTGGATTGGTTCAAACCGGTTCCAAATTATGGGAACCGGTTCAAGAACCAGTTTCAATATGAATCGATTTCTGACCTTGTTTTCCGGGTGGGCCGGTCTAAGAACCGGGTTTACCCAGTCCAGTTGCACACCTCTACCAATGATCTAGATTCTAGATTGGTTGGGCAAACACGCTTTGGACTCTAATAGGCATATCCTATAACTGGTCAATTCCATGCACTTTAAAATCCTACAGTTCTCATTTCATAAGTTCAAGTACTAAAACTTGCAACTGTGGTACATATTAAATTGTCGCTTCCATTGACAAAAGAACTCAATTACACCGAAAGTTATAAATTTTGGGAGTTAAATGCATGAAATTAAAGTTTTAGAAATTCAATGCTCAAAATTGATTATTTTTTTAGGACTTGCTCTTTGTTTTGTCATGTATTTCATAAGAAAATGAGGGGTCATATTCAACCCCTTAAATAGTAATATTTTCTTCTTCTTTTTTGCATCGTTTGCACTTACATTCTATGTCGCGTATCTTTGCATTTAGGATCTCATAATGAGGAGTCTCTCTCTCTCTTCCCCCTTGTCAAGATTTATCTAGAATCAAATTTCTGCAAGTAGTTAGTATTTGTGGTGTTGAAGTTCCCCAATTGAAATGAGTGGATGAAAATCACCGAGAGTAGTTAAAACTTGTAATTCTAGGATAGTCCACATTGACCTCTTGTGAAGCACTTCTTTTGTGCTGAGTCCGTGGAAAATAGCCTATATATAGGCAAGAGCTCTATCTTTTTGTTGTATGCTTCAGGACAAACAACCCACTCTTGTAATATACATAACAGCTCTTCCTTTGCCTTTTATTGCTCCTTCACTTAACTCTCTTGCCACGGTCTTGTCTTACGCACATACACATGTTAGAATTTTACACATCCACAATCCTATAAGTGGTATCAGAGTTAGGCGATCAGGGACTATAAACCTATCGGTTGAGATCGTGAAGTGAAGAAGGAGAATAAGCTAGAGTTCTAATTGTGCACAATTTGAGATTGTGAAATCGGTTGGTACTGGATTTTTCGAGTTCGGTGAATGACGTTGAGAAACTCAATAACTCCAATTATAATTATTGGAGTACGGATGTGCAATACTACTACATGTAGCAGCAATGCCATACCACTAGGGGTGTCTAAAACCAAATTAAATCAAACCGAAAAATTTGTGCATTTTCAGTTCAGTCCAGCTTTGGTTTGGATAATAAATAAAGGAATTTGGTTAGTTTGATGGTTCAGTTCAAATCGGATCAGATTTCAGTTTCTCTTGTTTTTTTTTCCCCCTTGCTCTTACTATTTTTTTTTCGTCGGTCCTCGCTCTTACTGTTCACTAATTCATTATTGCTCTCCCTGCTCCTCCCTTCTCTCTCTCTTTCTTTATCTCCGCACGCTCACTGTTCTGATGTCCTCTCCTCTTCCTCACTTTCTTTCTCTTTCTCCTTTCTGCTTTATTCTCTCTCTTTCTGCAGAAGTGACAAGACACAAATTTCACCTCCAAATATTGACAAGACACAAATCCATTTCGGTGTGGTCTCTCACCGTGCCCTTGAGAATTAGCCCCTCCGCCATTAAGCTCAGGGTTCCGAGGAGAAAGGAGGGTGGGGGCGCTTATTAGGGGGTTTTCTTCTTCGGCGAGCGAGGAAAGAGTTGGAGGCAAAGGCGCGATCAGAGATGGCTGGATAGATGGAAGCGAGATTACACACTCCCCCTTTTGATTAAGGTTTTCTTGTGGCGAAGAGTCATTAGTCATGTTGAACCAAATTAGACGAGGAAGTGATAGTTGGCTTCTTGTAGTAGTGCGCAACCGACAATGACTCCTTGGCCAACTTATCGAAGATGTCGTTGATGAATTCTTCATGATGCCCATGGCCTTGCTCTAGATCTCGTACGCCTTGACCCCTCTTCACCCACTTCTTCTTGTCACCGACCTCCTCCTTCGAGAGCTTCTTCTCGGCCCCGGCTTCTTCTTTGCCATTTGCTCAAGCTATACTGTCACATTGGACTTCTCAGCTGCCACTGCCTCCTCGTACTTGGGGAAGCTCGCGGCTATGACGAGGTCACAACAACGTAGCCATGTCGTCGAGCTAGGTTAAGAAGCAAAGTGTGCGAAGGTGTCATAACCTATCTCTCTCGAGTGGGAATAGGTTTAGATGTGAGCTCTCCAAACTCATATCTCGCTCGACATTTGGAGATTTCATACGAATTTTATAATTAGTCTATTAAGGTCGACTAAAAACTAAGTGAATGAAAATGTACTTCACTTTCTACATAACCAAAAAATTTAATATTGAGGAATTATAATTAATCAATTAGTAATTTCGTTACCTAATCTTGTTAATTAATATATATTTGTCAAGCAATTTGGATTAATTTTAGACCATTCCACTAACATGTGAGGAATCATACGGGTACAAAATCATTAAAATAAAAATTAGTAGCCAAGGAAAGTGTATAAATAGATTACATGAAAAAACAAAGATTTAACATTAAGGAAAAGAGAAATGCTAATTCTAACTAAACTAAAGAGAAGCCAAAATCAACATATTAATATCACGCAATCAAGGACATTTGTCCCTAAAGACAATTGAAACTTTAAAGTAGAGCCCTAAGGGCTTGGTCAACCTTCAGTATAATTCTAAAGTGAAGGAATTCCACTTTTCAGGAAAAAACAACCTAAAAGATTAATTTTAACATTTTTGAGGAATTTTAATTTTTTTAGAATTTTTTCAGATTTTTTTTTATTTTTATATAAAATGGATATTTGAATTTCCCAAAAAAATCCCAGCTTTTATAATTTTTTTTTGAAAATTTTCGAATTTTAATGTTTTCTGAATTTTAAATTTTTGGAATTTTTTTGGATATATTATTGTCTTTTGAAATTTTTTAACTTTGAAAATTTTGAAAATTTGTTTAATATATTTTTTAATATTTAATATTATTATATTCTGAGAAAATGGGTTCGGACCGGGTAACTCGATCCGGCCATTGCCCCGACCCAAATCCGGATTCCACCCCGTTGGATTGAAAAAGAAAAGGAGATTTTTAATTTTTTTTTAGTTTTTTAATAATTTTTCTATTTTTCTTTCTTTTTTTTTCTTTTGTCTTCTTCCCTGTACTTTCTTCTCTTTCACGCCTTCTTCACTACCGTCTCCCTCCAAATGTCTTTTCCTCCCTTTTGTCTTTTTTGATTTCTTTTCATTACCCCTTTTTATTTCTTTTTCTTTGCTTTTTCCTTTCTTTTTCTTTTATTTTTCTCTTCCCCTTCTCTAGTCTTCTTCTCTCCAAGCCTCCTCCTTTTGCACCATAAATCAACGCCGGCCAGAGCAACCGGTGTCGACCGTCGGACCATCACCGTTCGCCGGTCGTCCATCTCGGCCGGTGCCGACCTCCGCTGGCCACCCACCCCGGCGACCGTTTAAACCACCAATCACCCTCTACGGCTCAAAGATGAGCTCATCAAATCTATGACTTCTAATGAATGCGTTTCTAGCAAGACAGATAGGGCAACAACAATAGCAGAAGCAAGAAACATCGATTAAAGGAAGCAAACTCAGAGTAGAGCAACATTAGAGAAACTAGCTAGCATGAATCATTTCGAAATATCTATTTGGCATTTTATCGAACACGTAAGATGCCATTTAACAGTGATTTCTCGATCCACTTCTCGAGCGATTCTCAATCCAACACATGAGCTCTTATATCACCACTACCCACGATAGATCACTCTCACATTACTAGGATTTTCATAAAGTCATTGATTCATTCCAAAACCTCAGTTTCGGTCCAAATAAACAAATGGAACTCAGATCTTATTCAGGCATTTTAACAAGAAAGCATGCATGGCTGGTGAGGGGCTCCTCGACTCAACAGAGACTCAACACCGGCCTAGGTTCCTAAACAGCGTTTTAGAACACACGGTAGCATCAATGAAGGGCCGAAGGGACTGGAGCTCATGTGAACTGGTTAGCCGCAACCTCCGGCCCGACGCTTCCAAAAAACAGGGCACTTGCAGCTCAAGTTTGCTCTCTGCCTCTCTCTCTCTCCAACTTTCTCACAACCGAACAAGCCAAAAAAATTCCCCCCAGAACCCACCTCCCTCTCTCACTTTTGAGCTCGGCCAACAAGTGTGCATAGCTCCTGCCACCACCAGCTGCCTTGCTAGCCTAGCTTTGACCCTGGTATCATGATGCACGATCCGTTGCCTCCCTTGCTCTAGTTTGTATATTTCTCTCCTTCCCTATTTTGCAGAAGCGTGGCTAGCGTGAGGGGGGAAGATGACCTGCGCCCAGGCCTAGCTAAAATGAAGGGCTAAGCCAAGCGCAAAAAGGATAAAGGGAAAAGAGAGAGGCGGGCTGGCCCACGCAAAGAAAAGAGAAAGGGAGAAAGAAGAGGAGGATGAGGAGAAGGATGGCCGGGCAAGCCCAGCCTTTTATCTGGCCCTATTCGATTTTCCTTTCATTTTTTTTTCTTTATGATCATAATTTTCAATAATAATAATATTTTTTCTTGTTCTCTTTTTTTTTCTTTTCTTTTTGATGATAAATTTTTGGGAAAAATTTAAAAATCACCATTAGTGATACAAATATTCCTAATGCTAATGCGTGAAGCAATTTAGTGAAAATTATTGTTTGGCTAGGGTTTAAAAATTAATCCCTAATTTTCTTTGTGATTAAGTCATAAATAAAATGGTAAAATTTAGGTATCAACAGAATGGGAAAAAAGCACTAAAAAAGAAGTAGAGAAAACCGAAAACTAAACCAATCCGAACCGTGTTCTCGCCCGCCTCATATTACGTTTTAGTTCAGAGCAAGCACACATCAAAACGGTTCAGTTTAGTTCAAATTGGTTTTGATTTCCTAAAATTCCAAATTGAACCGAATTAACAACACTCCTTCATACCACCCACAAATGATGACGAATTAAGAAAATGGAACATCAAAGAAGGTAAGGCACTTTACATTCTTGTTGTGACTCTTGAAGATGAATTATTGTAGTACGAAAAGAGCATGAAGACCTCGAAGGGGGCATGGGATAACTTAGTGGTGCTTTTTGCAAGGATGAATGATGTCAAGTTGCGAAGGTTGGAGAATGAGCTATTATCGATGTTGTAGCAAAATATGATAGTGAGTCAATTCTTCTCCAAAGTTAAATAAATTTATGAAGAAATTTCCAAATTAGATCCTTGTAATGCCATCTCCGAGACAACGATGCAAAAATTATTATTCACGGGTCAAGGCTAGAGTATGACAATATCATTACGGCCATGTGTAGATGGGCAAATGAGCCAACTCTAACTAAGTTGGAGAATATATTGGCTAATCAAGAGGCCTTAGATGGACAAATGTCTAAGGTCTTAGTTAAGAAAAATGAAAGTGCCATCTTCAATGATAAAAGAAGGTTCAAGGGTCAAAGTAGAAATGGTGAAGGCATTAGAGATGACAAATATAGAAAAAGTCATGGAGAATAGGGAAAGCAACTAGAAGGGATGAGATATCAACCAAGGGGAGCTCCCCAAGATCATAATAAGGATGATAATGAAGATAAGAGTAACAATAGGCGTATCTAGTGATGTTATAGATGTGGTAAAACGGGCCACTTTGCTAAGGATTGTGTATATCACACACCGTAAAATGAAGAAAAACCTATCATCCGTGTCACAATTCATAGACTTAGTCAATTATGTTGCGATAATGGGCGAGCGATCGAACAAAATATAGACAGAAGAAGAAAAATAAATCGGACATCGAATTTACGTGGTTCAGTCGTAAAGACCTACGTCCACGGGGAGAGCAGCAGTGAATTTCACTATAGATCAAACGATACAAGGAGATTACACAATCAAGTCACTCAAACACTCTCTCGGTGTTTCCCAAGCCCCAATTACACCCAATAACGCACCCAGTGTTTAGCCTTGAAATTCCTCGAAAATAATCTCTCAATCTCTCGAAGGAATTACACGCAAATCTTACCTCAAGATTTAATCGACTACAAACATTAAACTTCTTGGATGTAATTGCACGAACGAACCCACTTTCAAGCACTCGATATTTGGTGCTTCAAGTTTGCTTGCATCAACAACGGCGGAACAAGCACTCATGCGGTGCTTCAATATGTGGCTTCGCTGAAAAGAGTCTCACAAGCAAAAGTTATATATATATATATATATATATATATATATATATATATATATATATAACCGCCAGAGAATTGCATGCATGGAAGAAAACCGAATAATCCAAGATTCGGTCAACAAAGAAGAAAGATTGACTTTCCTCTTTGGTTGCAAGCGGCGAGTTGGATGCTGCTTCCTTCGTAACCTTTTTTTTTTCAACTTTATTTCCTCTTCGTAATTCCTTCGCGAGTCCACCAAATTTCGCGTTTTTAGCAAACGCTCAAACTCGAGTCATATTTAACAATTTCCACCTTGGCTCGACGTTTGAGCCAAATTACAATCGATTCGTAAAAAAATTCAAATTCTGCTGCTACTTTCCCTTAGCCCCCGATGGGCTCAACCGCCACAGATATTGTCCAAGTCCAAGCCTTGCTTGAACTTCGCCATAACCGAGGACCTCATCAGAATACCAACTCCATATGCACCTTTAACTGCTCCGCAAGGATTTTCTGACGCAACCTCCTTAACCGCAGATAAAGCAAAACCATTATTGCATCCATATCTATTAGGAGATCGAACACGTACCTTGTTAATTTTAGCAGTTACAGCAACCATTGGCTCTATAGGCTCCACCTCGCTATGAGCACCATCTGTGTCGATTACTTTGCTACTACTCGTACTCGCTACCTCAGGAGTTTCTGGTTGCAACTCCACCTCAAGCTGAACACCGTTCAGATCCGAATTAACACTGCCACAAACACTCCTAGCCAGAAGTATTGGAGACTCATCAAGGATAACTTCTCTGCTGTTAACAGGTGAATTTATATCTGGGCACCATAACTGATCACCCCGCTCACCTTGTGCATAGCCATGGAATATGCATCTTGCCCTCTTATCGAGCTTACCATCACTTACTCGAAAATAACACGGGCAACCAAACATTCTAAGAATAGAATAATCAGCAACATTACTTGACAACACTTCTTCAGGAGTCTGCCATTCAATAGCAGTTGATGGGGATCTATTCACCAGGTAGCTTACCGTACTTAGCACATCGGCCAGGAATCTCCTAGCCATACCAGCACTAGAAATAATTTTTCGGGCCATCTCTAGTAATGTTCTGCTCGTCAATTCTGCAAATTGTTGTGATTTACTAGCACTAGTGCGATGTTTCACTATGCTCTCTTTCATGCAGAATTTATTTGCCAGCTTCGAGCAAAACTCCATGTTATTGTCAGTCCGCACATGCTTGATCGACTTATCAGTCTCCGTCTCGATCAAAGCTCTTGACTGCGTGATCCTGACACCAGCATCAAACTTGTGCCTTGGCACAAACACCCAGGTCTTTCTCGAGCAGTCAATAGACTCTCGAACAGATGCATTCGACGTCTTTGCAGCGAAATTTATCACTGTCTCACCTTGAAGTTTATACAGGCCATCGTGCTTGATTCCTTTCATTATCACCAGGGCACCTCGAACAACCTTCAGAACTTCACCTTTTGAAGAATACCTACAACCAGCTGAATCTAGGGTACCCAAGGAAATTAAGTTCTTTTTCAATTCTGGAACATGCCTCACTCCAGTCAATGTCCTCACGATACCATCATGCATTCTGATTTTAACATCACCAACACCCACAACATCGCACTCAGCGTTGTTCCCTAACTAGACTTTACCACTACCCGTGCACTGATAAGTGATAAACCAATTTCTATTTGGTGTGACATGAAAAGAACAACCAGAATCCATAACCCATCCATCAAGCGATGAATCATTAGTGACAGACAAGACATAATCGGCATTATTTGCTATAGCTGCAATATTATCTGCAGAATCAACCATAATTCCCTTACCCTTCTCATTCTTCAGCTTAAGGCAATCCCTTCTAAGATGCCCCCTCTTACCACAGCTCCAACAGACAACATTAGCAGTCATAGATTGATTACGTCTATTCATATTGATACTACTTTTACCCACACGTGTTACATATCTTCCTCTATTTTCACCTACTAGAGCAGTAGATACAGATTCGCCAGATTCTCTTCTACGAATATCCTCGCTCGAATTAAATCTCGAACCCCATCAAACGTCAAACTTGTTGACCCGGAGGAATTACTAACAGCGATAACGGTAGTATTCCAACTATCGAGTGCAATGAGGATAACAGAATCAAAGCACGTACCTCATCTTCAAAATCAATCTCAATGAACTCAATTGACTAACAATCACATTGAGTTCATTGATATGATCTGCAACTGACGCACCTTCTTTCATCTTCAAGTTAAACAAACGTCGCATCAAACAGACCTTGTTGATCACAGAGGGCTTCTCATACATATCCGACAGGGCTTGCATCAAATCAGCAATGGTCTTCTCCTTCAGGATGTTAAACGCGACGTTACGAGTCAACGTCAGTCGAATAACACCCATAGCTCGTCTATCCAGCAAATTCCAATCAGCTTGCTTCATCATCTCCGGTTTCTCCCCAAATAAAGGCAAGTGCAGATTCATCTGGTAAAGATAATCTTCAATCTGCATCTTCCAGAAACTAAAATCTTTCCCATCAAATCTGTTGATTTTCACTTTTACTTCTTTGGTCACCATCGATTTGCTTCAACTCAGCCAAACCTAGCTTTGATACCACTTGTTGCGATAAGGGGCGAGCGATCGAACAAAATATAGACAGAAGAAGAAAAATAAATCGGACACCGGATTTACGTGGTTCAGTCGTAAAGACCTACGTCCACGGGGAGAGCAGCAGCGAATTTCACTATAGATCAAATGATACAAGGAGATTATACACTCAAGTCACTCAAACACTCTCTCGGTGTTTCCCAAGCCCCAATTACACCCAATAACGCACCCGGTGTTTAGCCTTGAAATTCCTCGAAAATAATCTCTCAATCTCTCGAAGGAATTACACGCAAATCTTACCTCAAGATTTAATCGACTACAAACACTAAACTTCTTGGATGTAATTGCACAAACGAACCCACTTTCAAGCACTCGATATTTGGTGCTTCAAGTTTGCTTGCATCAACAACGGCAGAACAAGCACTCATGCGGCGCTTCAATATGTGGCTTCGCTGAAGAGAGTCCCACGAGTAAAAGTTATATATATATAACCGCCAGAAAATTGCATGCATGGAAGAAAACCGAATAATCCAAGATTCGGTCAACAAAGAAGAAAGATTGACTTTCCTCTTTGGTTGCAAGCGGCGAGTTGGATGCTTTGCTTCCTTCGTAGCCTTTTTTTTTTTCAACTTTATTTCCTCTTCAGTAATTCCTTCGTGAGTCCACCAAATTTCGCGTTTTAGCAAACGCTTAAACTCGAGTCATATTTAACAAATTATGTGGCGTTTGGTCCAAAAGACGTTAAGGTACGACATAAATTTGAAACCTACTAGTACACCAAACATGGAGAGCGTCGACTAGAGTCTATCTACATGATGTTAGCTTAGATAGCATATACGAACAAAACTCGAAAGAGTGATACGCTTGATTTATGGCATGCACAGCTGGGGCACTTAAGTTATCGTAAGTTAAAGGTGATGATGAAGAAAGGAATGTTGAAAGGTATTCCTTACTTGGAAGTTCAAGAAGACGTAATTAGTGCTAGATGTCAGTAGGGGAAGGCATAATAGCTTCCATATGAGGAGTCCACATTCAAAGCTAAGATGCCTTTGAAGCTCATCTACTGTTTGTTATAAGATCAAAGTACATGATAACATTCATCGATGACTTCTCTAGGTACATCTCAGTCAATTTTATGAACGAAAAATTTGAGGTATTAAACAAGTTAAGGAGTTTAAAGCAAAAGTAGATAATGCAGTAAGAACATACTATGCTTCCATATAGACAATAGGGGAGAATAAACATTAGATGAGTTTAAAAAGTATATTCAAGAATGAAAGATATGTCAACAATTTACCTACACGAGTATACCACAACAAAACGGAGTTGCCAAAAGAAAGAATTGGCATTTGGTGGAGACCTGCAGGAGCATGTTGCATGTGAAGAATGGACCACCCAAGTTTGGGCCAAATGTATGAAGACTACCTCAAGCAAGGCTCGGCATTGTATTACCATGCAAGAAGCTATGGAACCATAAGTTCATAGTAAATCATTTTAAAGTATTTGGATGTATATGTTATGCACTTGTGCCAAACCATCTATGCGGTAAGTTTGATAAAAGACGGTTCACTACATATTTGTGGGCTACGACAATCAAAGGAAAAGGGTGGAAGTGTTGTGATCTTACAATAGGGAGGTGTTATTCATCCAAAAATGTGGTGTTTGATGAACTATCATCTTGATAGTTATCCCAAGCTCTTGAACAACCAAATTCAAACAAATTGACAAAGATATTCTTGAAAGAATGGAAGAAAATGACAAGCTTGATAAGAGCCAGCCAATTGAATAAGGAAATGATCTCTTAGTTGGAAAAGAAGAAGTTAGAGCATAGTTACTAGAAAAATCCAAGAGCCCATGGCGAACTAATATTCATCTAAGGATAACAAAAGAGCTCCAACCAAGTCAAATGGAAGAACCTAAAGAGTAGGAACCTCAACTTTGGAGATCAACAAGGTAAAGAAAATCAAATCCCAAATATGTCAATGCAGCGTTGGTCGAAGATGTCAAAGTATTTGAGCTGCCTATATTCAAAGAAGCCTCACAAGGCACAGAATGGAGGAAGGCCATGGAAGAAGAGATCCAAGCACTAAGAAAGAACAAGACATGGGATCTGGTGTCGAGAACTAAAGAGGTATGTCCCAAATCTTGTAAATGGGCTTACAAACTTACAATTTGACCAGACCAGTTGATAGAAATATGTAAGGCATGATTAGTTACTCTAGGATTCTCTTAAAAGTATGGCATAAATTATGATGAGACCTTTAGCCTAATAGCAAGGGTTACTATAGTTCAAGTCCTACTAGCCCTTGCAGCAAGCAAGTTATAGAAATTATGGCAAATGGACGTGAAGAATTGTGACATCCCTGGATCTCAGATTTCTTGATTTTACTCAACTAAATTTTACTTCAAGAATTGAAAAAGATAAATTCCAATCAAGCGAGGACATAAGAAACTGAGCTACTCGGCTCTATTTGTTATAAACTTGGTTCCTTCATTTACACATGGGGAAGATGAGATTGAGAGGGGAATTTCTACAAAAAAACACCATATACCACAAACACTAACTATTCCGCCTCTCATTTGTTATGTACATGTTGTTAAACAACTAAAACCAAAAATCCTCCCACACGTTCGGCACCCCTCTGCACCTCCTACTCCGCAGGATTACCACCCTGCCCCGGCCCATCATCATACAGCTGCAAGGGTCCCACCAACCGTCCATCAACCCGAGCGTAAAGGGCCACGAAGACCATATAAGCCGGTCCCGTAGGCGCCCGTGTCTATTGTCAAACACGAGGTGCATTTGACAAATACGACTCCCGGGAAATGGCGGTCCTGGAAGTCCTCTTGCCGCCAAACAAAGTCGACGGGGGAGCCGTAAAGGATGGTCGTCATGGCAGCAGACGGGGTAGGCGGTGTAGTAGACATCTTCTACTTTGAAGAAACAACATAACAACAAGTGTGAGTTTTTAAAACAAAAACTCAGCAAGTGGGCGGTTAGTCCTAACTTGGATTGGCCAAAACAGTGCAAATAACTAAACAAAATCATCAATATATTGAATTCACAGAAACCTAATTGCAACAATCACCCAGGGGGAGATGACACTCCACCCCGAACCCCCTCGCACCCAACCTGGCATCACGAGGTCTCCTGAGAAGTTGTTCAACCCTTCTCAGACCTCTAGAGAGAACACCATTACTTCTTTTCATCCCTCTCCAGGCATCCCGACACCCGGGGTCTCACATTGGCTCAATAGCCAATCATACATTCATAGTTCCACCTTGTTGCAGCACCAACAATCTCAGCCAAATAAGGATCCAATACAAAAGACAACCACTAACACATATACTCGGATCAAGCAATTTATGAACAAAAAGGAGCAGTTTTATTCGCAGACATAAAAAGTACATCAATCCTTATCCGAATATTATGAAATTTTGACACGTTATTGATAAGACCTAAAAGAAAAAATCTCAAGAAGAACACTAAGTCAGATTCCATAGGCACAGAGGGTAAAACTTCAATTTTCTTCCTACCCAACATTCTGTAAAATTCCAGATTTCCATTTTTGTAGGAAAATTATTTCGAGGGTCATACTTTGTTCGTTTTCTCTGAATTTTGGATATGTTATTCATGAAGGTGTGCTCTAAAACTTTCATCAAGGTTTCCAAATCAAATTGTGGTCAGATAATTACAGAATATTTAAAACGTCGACTGAGGTCACACTGATTTTCACAAAAACATTTCACTAGTTCACAAAACTCCTCCTATCATTATGCTCTCTGTCCATACACACGGTACACCTTACCACAGCATGATTATCACCAAGATTCCTCATGGTCAGAATCTCAAATTCATTTGGTTTCACTTGCAAGTTAAAAAATCCAGCACTCACACTTCATGAAATTCGGAATCCAGCACATGCACCTTATCCACAACCAGTTTTCTTGACCTAACACCCTCCTACATCTCAAGACTCCACATGCAGCTCAAAGGCAATTTGAAACTACACTCCTGACTTCCAGATTTTCAAAGATTGGTTTGTGCAAAGATTTATAATTTTGGAAGGTACCAAAAATATTTTCTTTTCCTTTTTGAATCATTGATAAGGGTGCCTCGGTAAATAAAATTTCAGCAAGGGTCGGGAGGTTTTCCAAATCAGTTTATAGTCAGATTTTGTTCAAAAGACAATAACAAATTTCAAAAATATTGAAGTAAACCGAGATATCAACCTGACCTTCCCTGGTTTGGACAGCTTGATACACAATTCGAAAATATTGAAAGCATCGTGTAATTTTTAAAACACTTGAAGCCGGTGCCATAGTAAATAGAGTTTCAGAACACAAGTCAGGAGGTTTTTTTCCTTTCCAAATCCAAAACAATGGTTGAATTCTCCAAGATTTCTTAGTTGCCAAAGTCTGTTTTGGTTAAAATTCAAAGAAATCAAACACATGCCTGAGAAATCCAACCATTTCATCAATCCTTCAACCTCACAACAATCTCAGTTGCTCAATAAACCATCACTCAACATCAAAATCCAACCATCGAGCCTATCAATGCACTTTCTAAGACAGCAACAACACTACACAAAACTCCTCAACGCTAACAAATTAATAGCTCTAGAAACATCACAATTCTCTAGGTACACGACCCACTGCTCGAAGAAGGTTGAACTCAGAAAAAAAAATATATAAAAAAATCGTGTAACAGAACAGGGATGGAGAACACATGCACAGATGATTTCCTTTGGTTTACCCATCAAACCGCAACCAGTTTTCCCCATCCACCAATCTCAACCATGAACATGGCTTTTCTAATCATCCCCATGCACCCCCAATCGCAGCTACCTAACCCTAAACCCACGTGCAACACCCAGCGAGCCAAATCAGGGACGGGAGACCACAGAGATAGCCCACTTGCTTGTATCCTTCGACAACGGAAGGGAAAGGAGGCGTCGGGCGGCTTAGCTCCACAGCCGGCGTCGAATCTCTGATAAGAACTGAGCAGCAACGATTTGCTACTTGATGATGGCGTCGGTCGAGAGGGCCTGAGATGGGTTGGCTCGGTGGAGACGAACAGAGACGAGAGGAAAAGAAGGAGAGATGTGTTTTGGTAGAGAAAACGCGGATGGGTTTGTTCGTTTGAGAGAGAGAAAAAAGAGATGCGTGTAATCCCCCCCCCCTCTTTTCTTCGACACACCTGGACGCTACGTGGGTAGAGCAAAACAAACATTTCAAATTTTCTTTTATGTTTTTTTTTCTAACACCTGGGGGAGAAGTGGTGGGGTTTTACTCTTACTCTACGGATAAAAATCTTTCGACAAAATTTTTTTTTTTTTTGAGTTTTGATTTATTTTTCTAGGTTATTATTATATATATATATATATAATCTTTAATACGCTCATTCTACTAATGAAATTTTTGGGCGTCACAAATTCTTCCCCTCTTAGAAAATTTCGTCCTCGAAATTATATACTAACTAAACAAATGTGGGTATCGTTGACGGATTTCTTCTTCTCTTTCCCATGTCACTTCTTCAAGGGCATGATGTCGCCATAACACCTTAACTAATGGAATCACTTTTGTCCTCAACACTTGCTCTCTTCATTTCAAAATTTGCACAGGTTCTTCTGTATAATTCACATTTTGATCTACCTCAATGGTCTCATAGTCCAATACATGAGTAGGGTCGGGATGATATTTTCTTAGCATGGAAACATGAAACACGTCATGTATGCCTACTAACTTTGGGGGTAATGCTAATCTGTAGGCTACTTCCCCAATCCTATCAAGTATTTCAAATGGTCCAATAAAACGGGGATTCAACTTGCCCTTTTTACCAAATCTCGACACCCCTTTAACCGGTGAGACTTTGAGAAAAACTTTATCTCCCACAACAAATTCCAAAGGCCTTCTGCGTTTGTCTGCATAACTTTTCTGTCGACTTTGGGCAGTCTTTAGTCGCTCCTTAATTGTTTTCACTGCCTCTACTGTGACTTGGACTAATTCCGGCCCAGTTAATCTTCGCTCGCCTACCTCATTCCAGCATACTGGAGTTCTACAAGCTCTCCCATATAGTGCCTCAAATGGGGCAACTCCAATACTTTGCTGAAAACTATTATTATACGCAAATTCCGCCAAAGGTAATTTTTCATCCTAGTTTCCTTTAAAATCCAACACACAAGCTCTTAGCATGTGTTCCAAAATTTGGATTACCCTTTCAGATTGTCCATCAGTCTGAGGATGAAAGGCTGTACTAAACTGGAGCTTAGTCCCTAAAGCAACTTGTAAGCTCTGCCAGAGTTTCGAGGTAAATCTTGGGTCCCGATCAGAAGTGATGGTCACGGGAACACCGTGTAGACGGACAATTTGTCTCACATATATATCTGTGTACTTATCAATTGAATAATCTATTTGAACTGCTATAAAGTGAGTAGATTTGGTCAGGCGATCCACTACTACCCATATGGAATCATATCCACTAAAGGTCCTTGGGAGTCCTTGCACAAAGTCCATAGTAACATGCTCCCATTTCCATTCTGGAATATCTAGGGGTTTAATAGCCCAGCAGGCTTTTGATGTTCAGTTTTCACTTGTTGACAAGTCAAGCATTGAGAAACAAACCTAGCGATGTCATTTTTCATACCATTCCACTAGTAGTGTTGCCTTAAATTTCGGTACATTTTTGCACCTCCGGGGTGGATGCTATAAGCACTCTTATGTGCCTCTGACAATATCTCTCTCCTAAGTTCCTTATCTTTTGGCACACAAAGACGTCCTCGATATCTGACAATTCCGTCCTCAGACAACTGAAATCCCTCCTTACTTCCACTTTGCACTTCATCCCGAATTTTTAATAGTCTCGGGTCCGACTGTTGTAGGAGTTGTATTCTTTGAATCACTTGTGGTTCGATTCTCAAAGTTGCCAATACACCTAAAAGGTGATCTACCTCTAATCTAAATTCGGAGTTGGCAACAGTCTCTAAAAGATTCCATTATTTTACTCTTAAATGTGTCATAGTCACAGCTGACTTACGACTAAGGGCATCTGCCACTTTATTAGCTTTCCCTGGATGGTACACTATCTTGCAATCATAATCCTTAAATAACTCCATCCATCTTCTTTGCCTCATATTTAACTCCTTTTGCGAAAACAAATATTTCAAACTTTTATGGTTGGTGTAAATTTAAAATTTCTCCCCATATAAATAATGTCTCCAGATTTTTAATGCGAGAATAATCGCAGCCAACTCTAAATCATGGGTAGGATAGTTCTTTTCATAAGGTTTCAGTTGTCTCGATGCATAAGCTATGACCTTTCCATGTTGCATCAAGACACAACCGAGTCCTTGATGGGAAGCATCACTATACACCGTGAATCCACCAGATCCTGAAGGTAGAGTTAAAATTGGTGCCGAGGTCAATTTTCTTTTAAGTTCCTGAAAACTTTGTTCACACTTATCATTCCATTCAAATTTCACACTCTTCTTAGTTAAGTGGGTCAAGGGACTTGCAAGTCGTGCGAATCCTTCTATGAACCTTCGATAATACCCTGCAAGCCCTAAGAAACTCCGAATCTCCGTCGGTGTAGTTGGTCTTGGCCATTCAACTATGGTCTCAATCTTCGCTGGGTCCACTGTTAATCCTTTATCCGACACCACATGACCTAAAAATGCTACTTGGTCTAACCAGAACTCACATTTACTAAATTTGGCATATAATTTGTGTTCTCTAAGGGTCTGTAGCACAATTAGTAGGTGTTCCTTGTGCTCTTCTGACCCTTTTGAATATACCAAAATGTCATCTATAAAAACAATCACAAATTGATCCAGATAAGATATAAATATCCTGTTCATCAGATCCATGAAAGCAGTAGGTGCATTGGTCAGACCAAAGGGCATAACTAGAAATTCATAATGCCCATACCGAGTCCTAAAAGCTGTTTTGGGGACGTCTTCCTCTCTAACTCTTAATTGATGGTACCCAGACCTTAAATCAATTTTTTTGAAAAGACCGAACTACCAGCTAATTGATCAAATAGATCATCAATCCTTGGTAGGGGGTATTTATTCTTAACCGTAACTTGGTTCAATTTCCTATAATCAATGCAAAGACGCATTGATCCATCCTTCTTTTTCACAAACAGGACTAGTGCCCCCCATGGAGATACACTCGGTTTTATATATCCCTTATCCAATAATTCTTGCAGCTGGATTTTTAGCTCCTTCAATTCTGTAAAAGACATATGATATGGAGCTTTTGATACAGGTTCCGTCCCTGGAAGTATTTCAATAGCAAACTCAACCTCTCTGTCTGGGGGTAATCCAGGGAGTTCTTCTGGAAAGACATCAGGAAATTCACGTGCTACACTAATTTCATCTAGTTTCGTCTCTTCTTTTTCTTGATCCTTAACCATTGCTAAATATCCTTGACATCCCCCACCAAAAAGTCTATGTGCTTCCATTGCCGAAATAAAAGTCATAAAGAGAGTCAGTTTGTTTCCCTGGAACTCATAATGAGGTTCGTTAGAGGGGTTAAACTGAATCCTTTTTCTATAACAATCTACAAGGGCTCGCTGCTTACTAAGCCAGTCCATGCCTATAATGTTGTCATAGTCATACATACCTATTTCTACCAAATCGATAGAATGTGTCCTTCCCCCTATTGATATTTCACAATTTTCACAAACTAATGTAGACAATACTTCATCCCTTAATGGTGTGGAAACACAGAGAGGTGTTACAAGAGGTGTCACTTCTAGATTATGTAATCGCCTATATCTTTCAGCAATGAAGGAATGAGTCGCGCCCAGATCAAATAATGCATAAGCCTTTTGATCATTCAAGGAAATCGTACTTGTGATAACAGTCTCGGAAGCTTCCGCTTCCTCCTGAGTCATTGCATACACTTTTCCTTTTGCGGGCGGTCTTTGCGTCTTTCTAGGTGGAAGTGTTCCCCTCAGGCGTGGCAGTGCATGATGCAACTGATTATCGTTGGCTTGTTGTCTCCCTTGGGGACATTCTCTTTTGAAATGTCCCTCCTGTCCACACTTATAACATCTAAAGGAATTGAGGCAAGGCCCTGGTCCATGTCGCCGGTTACATCGTGGATATAAGTTGTTCTGAAATATAGCCCGATTCACGTATTGTCGCTTACTTGTCCCTCCAGAACTTCTATAAGCGGGCCTCTTCTTGGAACTCTAAGGTGTATCCCGAGATGGAAAAGGTTGCTTGCCGCTACGCACATCCCTTGTGGCTCCTTGCAGCCCCGATCTGACCTTTTCCTTATCCTCCATCTCTTCTCTAATAAGTTCTTGCTCGACCCATTGGGCTCGAGCATACCCTTCATTATAGTCCCTTATACCCAAAGGCACTAACTGCTTCCTAATATTAGTCCTTAGACCATTCAGAAACCTCTTTGCTTTATCCTTGGGATCCTCAATCAGCTTAGGAGCATACCTAGAAAGTTCCGAAAATTTTGCCTCATATTGATCTACAGTTAGTCCCTCTTGACTCAGTTGGACAAACTCAGTTATTTTTCGATCCTTCGCACACTCAGAAAAATGTTTCTTGTAGAAAGCTTTCACGAACTCATCCCATACCATTTCCGTACCTGCTGGAAATATGGTATTCTTCGATGCTCTCCACCAATACATGGCGTTCCCTTCCAACTGATATTCAGTAAGTGTTGTCTTGGTCATTGCAACCAAGCAATTTAAAAATTCCTTCCATACTATCAATCCACTGCTCCGCTTCCTCGAGACATCTCATTCCCGAGAATTTTGGTGGCTTTAATTTCAGGAACTGCTCTACCAGTCCCTGGGTGTGATGCTCCGCCAGAAGTGGCTGTTGGGGTGGCGGCAGATGTGGTTGTTGCAATGGAATTTGGGCCTGTCTCTCCACCAAATTCCCCAAAGAAACCAAAGCTTGCAACACATCCTCCATCCTCGGCCCTGTCCCTGATGCAGCCGCCCCTGACTCAGTCGCTTCTCTCCTCGGCGGAGATGAGCTCCTCGATCGCACCATCTTTCTCCTAAACTTTCTGCACATTACCCACATTAGGGGTTAGAGATTTATGCTATTAGTTAAAAGTAACGTAATATTCTCACGTTACTCAAACCACGCAGTCATAAGACTAACTGCTCAAAGAAATAATTGTCCCAATTTACATGGACAATCATGTCTAAACACTTAAGTACACTAGTATTCATCTAAAATCCTAAACCTTATCACTCCAACTAAACCCAAGCTCTGATACCACTCAATGTGACATCCCTGGATCTCAGATTTCTTGATTTTACTCAACTGAATTTTACTTCAAGAATTGAAAAAGATAAATTCCAATCAAGCGAGGACATAAGAAACTGAGCTACTCGGCTCTATTTGTTATAAACTTGGTTCCTTCATTTACACGTGGGGAGATGAGATTGAGAGGGGAATTTCTACAAAAAAAACACCATATACCACGAACACTAACTATTCCGCCTCTCATTTGTTATGTACATGTTGTTAAACAACTAAAACCAAAAATCCTCCCACACGTTCGGCACCCCTCTGCACCTCCTACTCCGCAGGATTACCACCGTGCCCCGGCCCATCATCATACAGCTGCAAGGGTCCCACCAACCGTCCATCAACCTGAGCGTAAAGGGCCACGAAGACCATATAAGCCGGTCCCGTAGGCGCCCCTGTGTCTATTGTCAAACACGAGGTGCATTTGACAAATATGACTCCCGGGAAATGACGGTCCTGGAAGTCCTCTTGCCGCCAAACAAAGTCGACGGGGGAGCCGTAAAGGATGGTCGTCATGGCAGCAGGTGGGGTAGGCGGTGCAGTAGACATCTTCTACACTGAAGAAACAACATAACAACAAATGTGAGTTTTTAAAACAAAAACTCAGCAAGTGGGCAGTTAGTCCTAACTTGGATTGGCCAAAACAGTGCAAATAAGTAAACAGAATCATCAAGATATTGAATTCACATAAACCTAATTGCAACAATCACCCAGGGGGAGACGATACTCCACCCTGAACCCCCTCGCACCCAACCTGGCATCACGAGGTCTCCTGAGAAGTTGTTCAACCCTTCTCAGACCTCTAGAGAGAACACCATTACTTCTTTTCATCCCTCTCCAGGCATCCCGACACCCGGGGTCTCACATTGGCTCAATAGCCAATCATACATTCATAGTTCCACCTTATTGCAGCACCAACAATCTCAGCAAAATAAGGATCCAATACAAAAGACAACAACTAACACATATACTCGGATCAAGCAATATGTGAACAAAAAAGAGCAGTTTTATTCGCAGACATAAAAAGTACATCAATCCTTATCAGAATATTATGAAATTTTGACACGTTATTGATAAGACCTAAAAGAAAAAATCTCAAGCAGAACACTAAGTCAGATTCCATAGGCACAGAGGGTAAAACTTCAATTTTCTTCCTACCCAACATTCTGTAAAATTCCAGATTTCACATTTTTGTTGGAAAATTATTTCGAGGGTCATACTTTGTTCGTTTTCTCTGAATTTTGGATATGTTATTCATGAAGGTGTGCTCTAAAACTTTCATCAAGGGTTCCAAATCAAATTGTGGTTAGATAATTACAGAATATTTAAAACGTCGACTGAGGTCACACTGATTTTCACAAAAACATTTCACTAGTTCACAAAACTCCTCCTATCATTATGCTCTCTGTCCATACACACGGTACACCTTACCACAGCATGATTATCACCAAGATTCCTCATGGTCAGAATCTCAAATTCATTTGGTTTCACTTGCAAGTTAAAAAATCCAGCACTCACACCTCATGAAATTCGGAATCCAGCACATGCACCTTATCCACAACCAGTTTTCTTGACCTAACACCCTCCTACATCTCAAGACTCCACATGCAGCTCAAAGGCAATTTGAAACTACACTCCCGACTTCCAGATTTTCAAAGATTGGTTTGTGCAAAGATTTATAATTTTGGAAGGTACCAAAATATTTCCTTTTCCTTTTTGAATGATTGATAAGGGTGCCTCGATAAATAAAATTTCAGCAAGGGTCTTTTCCAAATCAGTTTATAGTCAGATTTTGTTCAAAAGACAATAACAAATTTCAAAAACTCCTGTGGTAAACCGAGATATCAACCCGACCTTCCCTGGTTTGGACAGCTTGATACACAATTCGAAAATATTGAAAGCATCGTGTAATTTTTAAAACACTTGAAGCCGGTGCCATAGTAAATAGAGTTTCAGAACACAAGTCATGAGGTTTTTTTCCTTTCCAAATCCAAAACAATGGTTGAATTCTCCAAGATTTCTTAGTTGCCAAAGTCTGTTTTGGTTAAAATTCAAAGAAATCAAACACATGCCTGAGAAATCCAACCATGTCATCAATCCTTCAACCTCACAACAATCTCAGTTGCTCAATAAACCATCACTCAACATCAAAATCCAACCACCGAGCCTATCAATGCACTTTCTAAGACAGCAACAACACTACACAAAACTCCTCAACGCTAACAAATTAATACCTCCAGAAACATCACAACTCTCTGGGTACACGACCCACTGCTCGAAGAAGGTTGAACTCAGAAAAAAAAATATAAAAAAAATCGTGTAACAGAACAGGGATGGAGAACGCACACACATATGATTTCCTTTGGTTTACCCATCAAACCGCAACCAGTTTTCCCCATCCACCAATCTCAACCATGAACATGGCTTTTCTAATCATCCCCTGCACCCCCAATCGCAGCTACCTAACCCTAAACCCACATGCAACACCCATTGAGCGAAATCAGGGACGGGAGACCACAGAGACAGCCCACTTGCTTGTATCCTTCGACAACGGAAGGGAAAGGAGGCGTTGGGTGGCTTAGCTCCACAGCCGGCGTCAAATCTTTGATAAGAACTGAGCAGCAACGATCTGCTACTTGATGATGGCGTCGGTCGAGAGGGGCTGAGATGGGTTGGCTCGGTGGAGACGAACAGAGACGAGAGGAAAAGAAGGAGATATGTGTTTTGGTAGAGAAAACGCGGATGGGTTTGTTCGATTGAGAGAGAGAGAAAAGAGATGCGTGTAATCCCCCCCTTTTCTTCGACACACCTGGACGCTACGTGGGTAGAGCAAAACAAACATTTCAAATTTTCTTTTCTGTTTTTTTTTCTAACACCTGGGGAGAAGTGGTGGGGTTTTACTCTTACTCTACGGATAAAAATCTTTCGACAAAATATTCATTTTTTTTTTTTGAGTTTTGATTTATTTTTCTAGGTTATTATTATTTTATTATATATATGTATATATATATTCTACTAATGAAATTTTTGGGCGTCACAAGAATTGCTTTGTACATGGAGAAATAGATCGAGATATATACATGGAGCAACTAAATGGTTTTATGAGTAAAACTCATCCAGACTAAGTCTGCAAGTTAAATAAATAAATAAACTCCTATGAGTTAAAGCAAGTCCCGAGAGTGGCATGGGAAGATTGCTAAATTCATGGTGAAAAGTGATTACTCCATAGCAAAAGATGGCAAGCTTGCAATAGTATTAATCTACATGGATAATCTAATCATTAGTGGAGATAATGAAAATGAGATATGCTAAATTAGAGCCAACCTCTCAATGTGGTTTTAGATGAAAGAGCTTGGAGAACTAAAACTTTCTTTAGGACTCGAGATAGATGGTTTTTAGAGTAAGATTTATCCAAACTAAGTCCGCAAGTTAAAGAAAACCCTCTATGGCTTAAAGCAAGCCTCAAGAGCATAGCATGGGAAGATTGCTGCATTCTTGGTGCAAAGTGGTTACTTCATAGACCCAATAGACCTAAGCTTACTCGTCAAGGCAGAAGATGGCAAGCTTGCAATGCCATTAAACTACGTGGATGATCTAATCATCACTGGAGATAATGAAGAAGAAATATGCCAAATCAGAGCCAACCCCTTAGTGTGGTTTCAAATGAAAGAGCTTGGAGAACTAAGGCTGCGTTTGGAATTGGCTTTGCAAAGGGGCTTTGAGCCTCTAAAGATACTTAGGTCAAAGTTTGGGTGTTTGGGAACCACTTTGCAATTCCCATTAGGCCAAAGTTGGCCTTCAAGGCTGAAAGCCCAAGGCGGTGCAAGGGTGCCTTGAGCTTTCAGCTTTCTCGACATACAAGTTACACTGTTCATCATTTTATTTTTTTTTTCAAAACCATCCTATTCTACTGTTCATCGTCTTCTCTACTGAAGGACTTGTTGCTTGAAGCTCCGTCGACGGCTCGGCATGGTCGCGGTGGCCCAGGAGACCGTCGCCGAGGAGGGGTGCGACGGTTGCCGGGGAGTGGTGCATGTTTAGGGCGCGGCGATCGCCGTGGGTTGCGGCTGGGTCGCGTGACCTCCCCGCCCCCAAGGTCCCGCGACCTTGCTGACCTAGATCCGGGGACAGCGAGGTTGTGTGACCCGTCTGCGACCCAGATCCGGGGGCGACGAGGTCCTCCCGCGACCTCACCACCCTAGATCTGGGTTGCGGCGGTCACCGGAGGTCGCGCGACCTCGCTGCGACCCGGATCCGGGGGCGCGAGGTCGGGGACCTCGCCGCCCGGATCCGGGTCGCGGCGTGGTCGCCCGACGTCCGGTAGCCTCCCGCCGGGGTCGCGCAACCTCGCCGCCCTAGATCCGGGTCGCGGCGGGTCGCCCGATTTTCGGCAGCCCTTGCCGGGGTCGCCCGACGTCCGCTTGCCTCACCGGGGGTCGCCCGACGTCGGGCAGCCCTCGCCGGTGTTCACCCGACGTCTGGCTTCCTTCGCCGGGGTCGCCCGACGTCCGGCAGCCCTCGCCGGGGTTCGCCCGACGACGGCTTCCCTCGCCGGGGTCGCCCGACGTCCGCAGCCCTCGCCGGGGTCGCCCGACGTCCGGCAGCCCTCGCCGGGGTTCGCCCGACGTCGCTTCCCTCGCCGGGGTCGCCCGACATCCAGCAGCCCTCGTCGGGGTTCGCCCGACGTCCGGCAACCCTCGTCGTGGGTCTCTCGACCTTTGCCCTTACTAGTTAATTTTTTATATATTTTTTTAATTTTTTTTATCACAAAAGTCCTTTGTAAGTATAATTTTCCCAAACATCATTTTGCTCAAAGATACTTCACAATGGACTTTTAAATTGTAATTTACCAAACACAATTTGCATTTTGAAAAGTCCCATCAACCTAAAGTCCTTTGCATTTTCCTAATGGCTTTCCCCATAAGTCTAACCAAACGCACCCTAAAACTTTCTTTGGGATGCGAGGTTGAAAAGACCAAGGAAGGACTATTCTTATGTTAGCAAAAATATGCATGGGATTTCCTAGAAAAGTTCGAGATGCTTGATTGCAAACCTATATTATCCAATGGATGGAATTGTAAAGTTATGTGCAAATGCATGACGAGAATTGGAAGGCTCAACTATATATAGGCAGTTGGTGGATAGCCTTATTTAATTAACCATAACACAGCCTAACATTGCCTTCACAATGGGAGTAGCGAGTTGATTCATGGAGAAACCACAAAAGCCTCATTTGGATGCAATCAAGCATATACTAAGGTATGTAATTCGTACATTTGACTTTGGACTCTTGTATAAGAAAGAAGCATCATGTAAGGTAGTAGGCCATTGCAATGCTGATTTTGCCGGAGATCATGACACATGACGATTAGCTATTGGGTACACATTTAATCTCATATTATTAGTAGCATCATGATGTGATAAAAGACGACCAACTATGTCATTGTCTACAATGGAAATTGAGTATAAAGTTGTAGTGATGGCAACTCAAGAGAGTATGTAGCTGGTACAATTAATGGAGGATCTTCATTAACCGATAGACTACTCAACATGGCTTTATTGTGACAATCTATTGGCCATAAGCTTAGTAGAGAATCCTATATTCCATGTAAGGACTAAGCATGTAGAAGTACATTATCACTTCCTAAGGGAAAGAGTATTATGAGGCAAGATAAAGATGCAATATGCCAAGACAAATGATTAAGTTATTGAAATCTTCACCAAAGGTCTCAAAGTTGCAAACTTCAAAGAGCTTTGAAGGCAACATGATGTGATCGCGAGGCCTATGCTAAGAGAGAATAGTCAATGGGGGGGGGGGGGAAATTGAGGAGTCAGCGCCTCTTTCTCTCTCCACTTGTCTAGATTTATGTAGAATTATATATTTACAATAGATAGTTAGTATTTGTGGTGTTAAATTCCTTAGTGTTAGTTGAAATGAGCGGATGAAAATCATTGAGAGTACTTAAAACTTGTAATTATAGGAGAGTCCACATTGACCTCTTGTGGAGCACTCCTTTTGTGCTGAGTTGGTGGAAAATAGCCTATGTAGGCATTAGTGCTCTGTCTTGTTGTACGCTTAAGGACACACAACTTACTCTTGTAATACCCACAACAGCTCTTCCTTTTCATTTTGTTGACCTTTCCCTTAAATCTCTTGCCACTGTCTTGTCTTACACACCCACACACACAATGGGATTTTACGCTCCCACAACCCTACACATAATGTAAGTTACTTATCTTTGCATTTAGGATATCATAATGTTTAGATTAATCGTCCTCGCATCGGGCATTTGTTTTCTTCTTCTTCTTCTTTTAAGGGTTCAAATGCACTGAACATGTTCCGAGGTGGCTGAGGTAATTTTGTGAGGAGGATCCAGGGGACAATATTTCTAACCTCACATTCCAAAATTGTGGAAATGAACTAGGTTTAGGACAGATCGGATTAGGTGCAGACAAGGAATCGTTCAATCCCGGTCTTTCAAATTCACGCCCACATGCTTGGTCACATGCCATGCACATGCCATCATCAAATGCCCATTGCATGGCTCTTCTATCTCACTTTTATGGGCTAGCATACACATATCATTTTTTGTCAGTTATCTAGAACGGAGTTATTGAAAGAACTTGATATTAATTTTACAAATTTTAAAATTAATCATACTTTTTAAAAAAATTTAGGATTAAATTACGTTTTCATGCCAAGTTAAAAATTTCTAATATACTTAATTGTCGATATAAGAAAAGTGAAGTGGTAATGATTATTGAGTAATTGATCTTTTAGGGCGCACATGATAAAATTTTCATTTCTCTATTTCCTTACTTTTTATTCCCCGGAACGAGTTGGGAATAAAAATCTATTTGGTAACGTAATTTCATTTTTCTTTTTATTAGAATAGATTTGGAGCAAAATTTAGAGGCTAAAATTTTTAGCATTTCTATTTCTAGAACAAAAGTGAGAAGTAAAAGCTTTTTTCATCTTTCACTCTCATCATCGCCCGCCTACCCATCGTCTATGGTATGCGGACGCTTATCTATCGATCACGGACGCTTGCCACCCATCGCTGACTACTAGACACCTACTGCCAATCACCGGGAGCTTGCCACCAGACGTTGATCATTAGCCCTTAGAAATAGAAACTATTTTCTGTTATCAAATAAATTTCTATTTCAAAAACAGAAATTTTGAGTAGTTATTAAACGTGTTTCTTTACTTAAAACTCGTTTGGAAAATAAAAATTGATTTTTGTCTTAGAAATTTTATCATGCGTACCCTTAATAATTAATTGGAAATACATATTGTTAAATTTTAAGTGTCGCATAAGACTTAATTTCCTTTTTTTGTGATTATTGTTATTTGCCGCTAGTAACTATAAGCATTATGATAATTCGAGTAAAAGATAACCAATCAATCAATAATGACTGAATTTCATATATATCTTTATGTTATCTTTATCTTCCAGTTCTCTTTTATATGGTTACGGTAATTGTACCCACTCTTTATACTTTTAATTTTCTCGTTAATTTATGTTTCCTACCCAAAAATTATCAAAGGACCCTTCTCAGTCCTTCATTTCCATATCAATCCACACTTGAAATGCGCTTTGTCACACTTTTGGCGAAACAACAGAGCAAAATCATTATTTATGTGCAATAAAAGCAAATTTTATTGGCGTGCTGGCCGGATTACAATCCTCGATCTCGGCCGAAAGACTTTAGACAGCACACTGGACACACACAACATCGTACAAAACGACGCATGATCCAAACTTCTCTCGGACTCGTATCATCTTCCTCGCACCTATATCGGATTAAAAGCCGCTGAAACCAACATAACACAACCTTCTCAGCCGGTGATCTGGACGGACTTCACCCCTGGCTTCTTCCCCGGCAGCTTGGGGACAGTTACGGTCAGGACGCCGTTCTCCATCGACGCTTTCACCTCGTCGGCCTTAGCGTTCTCCGGCAGCCCGAACCTCCGGAGGAACTTGCCGCGGCCTCTCTCGACCTGGTGCCATTTCTCGCCCTTCTACTCCTTCTCGACGCTTCTCTCTCCGCTGATCTGAAGAACTCTTCCGTCTTCTATTTCCACCTTCACCTCCTCCTTCTTGAGGCCCGGCACGTCGGCTTTGAACACGTGGGCTTCCGGCGTCTCCTTCCAGTCGACCTGCAGGCTCACGAAGGTCAACAATTCATCTTTGGACCTGAGGCTGGGTAAAAACAGGCCTGGGGTCGGAGACTGAAGAACTTTATGAACAGAAACAGATAAGAAATCGAGAGAGGGAGAGAGAGATAGAGAGAGAGAGATTGAATGTATTTCTTCTGTGTTTTAACTTCCTTGAGAGATTACAATATGAGAGAATTCCTTCTTATATCTATTCTATTTCTCTCAATGAATCTGTTTTACACAGGAGCAGTTGAAAGGAAAAAGTCAACTACCTAACTGCAAGGATTAACCGAATACCGGTCATAACAGCTAAGGTACAGAGTAAAGGAAAAACAGAGTAGATGAACAGAGTAACGATTTAGCCGACTTCGCAGCCTCTCTTCATGACTTCGCAGCCTCTTCTTCATGCAATCTCTTGATCTGTATATCATCCTTCTTTCCTTTCTTTATTTTTAACCGTAGATCTTCTTTCTGTATACTTCTCAGCATCATTTATGCTCTTGGCTTTTGTTCTTGTTATTTGCTGTTGAATAAGCTGTTGTCTTGTGTTCTTAACAGAGACATTGTCGTCGGTTTTGTGGGGATATGAAGTAACAACCTTCGGTGCTTCTTTTCAGAGAGTTTTATTTATTTATTTCCGTGTTATTTCCTTGCTACGGGATGGTCACTGGACTGGATGTGGATTGCTTTATATAGACAGAGATCGGAGATGGATTTTGATTTGAGGGTGCTTCTTGGGTTGCTTGAAGTTTCGAGGCTCTTCTGGGTCTCTGTAATGGGGGGTAGATGCACTCTTGTCATGTCTACGAGCTTCCGCAATCTTCTTCTTCCTTTCGTTAGTGGCAAGCTGGCGATATGCTTGTGCTTTTGAGTCTTGTCCGTGAACAAAGGGACGCGAGCTGAAGCATCATTTCTTCCTCGTACACCACGAAAAGTGGAGAGAAGCAAAACGGGGACAACCAAACTTGAGCCTGGCCTTTTGATGCAAAGATGTCCAGGCTTTGCTGAAGTGTCTAGATCTTTGGGAAATATAATTAGATGAGCAGATTGCAGACGAGCCCAATCAATGTAAGCCTTTGATTTCGGTGGGTTTCGTATGGAACATCTGTTATTTTGGCGCCATGATGCATTAGGACCACATATGTCCCAAACATCTTTAGATCAAGACTTGCTTATTTTTCTCATTCTTTGATAAAAAAGATTCATTCTCCTTTATGATAGGTAGAAGTCTAGATTTCCAAGGACATGCCTTTGTTGAAAATCTTGAGCCGGAAGATGTTGGATAAATTACTAAAATAATTTTAAACCTATTGTAATTATGTCAATTTAGTCATTATTCTTTTTTTCTTTTACCAATTAAGTTCTAAATCTTTTATATTTGTACCAATTCAGCCCATTTGACTAATTTTGGTAGGTTCATTAATATAAACGTTGTCTTTCCTATGTGACATAACCGGCACTAACGGGACATTTTTAATAATTTTTTTTTTTGTATTTTTTTGGATTTTTTTTCCCTTCCTTTGTCCTCTAGTCTAGTCGATCGCTTCCTCTAGTCTTTTTCTATGTTTTTGGTCATATGTTGCTTCCTCCAATCAGTCACCAAACCTTAGCAACTAGCCAGAGGCTAAGTCTGGCAAGGTTGACTTTGCTATCTTTGAGTGAGGCTCAATCTCGCCATGGCTAGGCAAGCTCTCGCTAGGGAGGTTGGCCTCGCCATGGCCGAGTAAGCCCTTGCTAGCTGTTGCCAACCCTTGCCTCTCGCTAGTTGCTGAAGTCTAGTGATTGGTTAGAAGAAGAAGGAATGGAAGAAGAAAAAAAAAAGAGAAAAAAATGAAAAAAAGAAACAATAAAATAAATAAATAATTTTGAAAAATATTAAAATATTATTAAAATGTTCACATCAAGATCGGTCATGCCACGTAAAACGATCAATATCCATATTAGTGATTTCCAACTAAAATTGGGCAAATAAACTGGATTTATACAAATGCAATAAATTATTTTCATAATTCTCTCAAAGATGCCTGAAATCTTCAATGACAATTATGCCTCTTGATCCCTTACACTTTGATCTCTTACTTGCGCTTTGGAGATTTCTCTCTCATTGCCATTACTTGTGGACAACCGCAAAATAACCGTAACTTGCACACCCAAATCCTTGTCGTGCGCATATTTATGATCGGGCTATGTCTTCCATCAATCCAAGCTAGATGAAACTTCCTCTAACAGGTCTCTCATTGGTTAATTTTTTTAAGATTTGCTCCGTCTAAGTCTCATCCGTTCTTCGAAAATCACTTTCTCATGTCATTGCCATCTAGATTGCGCAACTTCTGGCTTTATCAAGGCATGGAAGCAAAGCCAAATTCCAAAAGAAATAAATCCGTACTCTTTAATGTTTCATGTTCCAATTGATTACATTTGTGATTTCTCTTGCGACCTTATTCTAGACAGATTATGCTGCCTTGAGTGGATTTGCAATTGCCATCTTACGTGATGGAGCGATCTGATCGGCATGTTAAGAACATCAAGAACAGAAGCTCTACTGAGACTACTACAGACAGGGGAAGTAAGATATACAAGAGCAATGAAGAGAAAATGTATGAAGAAGATGAAGTAGAGAATATAAATGCTGCTAAGAAGAATGAGGAGTAAAGGGGCTATTGTTAGCATCAAAGAAAGAGAAAGAAGACTAAGTGAGCTAAAGTGATAATCTGTAAAAGTGAGCTAAAAAGCTCAGTTTCGAATACTCTATATAAGCTGCAAGTCTTGGTAGTTAGTTTGGTGTACTTCGGTACTAGAAGTTAGTTAGTTCCTTTTGCTTCAGTTAATCAATTTTTCCATTTCTTCAACTGATTCAATACCTGTAAAGTAGTTTCTAGAGATAGCCATTGAATATAAAAGGCTAACTCTCGTGATTGTAAAGCATAGAAGAAAATACAGAAAGAAGTGTTCATCTCAAGAGCTCTCTACTGCTCAGTCATCCAAGACTTCTAACTTCTTCTTTGCGCATAAACTTCTTCATGGTATCAAAGCGATCCGCATCCTGAAGAAATCATCTTGCTACTATGCATTCAACCTTTGGATTCCTCAAAAGGTATTCCGTAAGTCTTTTGGATCTACATCAGATTGGAGTTAGATTTGAAACTTCATTGATCTCTGAAGATATCTGAATCTTCCATCAAGATCTATGAATCGGTATTTTTCATCTGCATCTAAATCTTCATCAGCAGTATACTTGTGGCATTGTACTGCAAACCAGTAGAAGTCATATCTACAACTAGAATTGATCAAAGATCTGGAAAGAATAGAATGGCAGCAAGAAGTTTGCGATATCCATTTCCTATTCTTGTTAATATCTCGAATTTTGTTACCATCAAACTAGCTAAGGATAATTTCCTTCTATGGCAAGCTCAATTTCATAGATTTTTAAGGAGCCAATATCTGTTTGGCTTTGTGAACGGGGAAATTTCATCACCTGCAAAGACAGTGCAGGTCGAAGAAGGAGGTCAAAGTTCTGAGGTTCCTAATCCTGAGTATAACGACTGGATAAAAACAGATCAGCTCGTATCCTCTTGGATTAGTGGTGCTGTATCAGAAAACATACTTAGCTTGATAATTGGGTTAAATACTGCTTATGAAGTTTGGCAAACTCTACTAAATCGGTTTACATAAAAGTCAGTAGCTAAGGAATTCGAGTTAAGAGGAAAACTGCAGGCTTGCCAGAAACGTGAACGAACTTTATCAGCATACCTCAGGGATTACAAGTCAATATGTGACCAATTGAATGCCATAGGAAAACCAGTTGATGAAATCACAAAACTATTTGGAGTTCTGGAAGGCCTGGGATCTGAGTATGAAAGTTTTAAAACAACAATCTATTGCCTAAAACCCCAACCAGAATATGATGAAGTAATCTCACACTTAGAGAGATTCGAAGCCAGGATACATAATTACTCTTTAAATCAGTTCAGCCCTAACCTAGCTTACTATGGCCAGAGGAAAACTGAAGAAGAGGCTGACAGAGAATATATACAACATAATACTTTCCTTAGAGGGTCAAGGACAAATAATCGAGGAGGAAGAAATTATGAAAGAGGAAGATCATATAATGCCGAGATACAGAACTTTGGTTATCCTAGAAGAAACATGAGTTACGAAATAATAACTCAAACTATGAACAAGAAAATCAGCAGTTCAAACAACTCAATACCTCCTCTGGCTTGGGTCCTGTTCAAGGATTCAGACCATACAATGCATCAGCACAAAGGTATTCTGATACCAGGTCATATCTTGCATCAAATTCAACTCTTCACAGAAAGGTGCAAATAGAAAAAGCAACAGAACATACTCGACTTGAATGTCAGATCAGTAAGAGGCCTGGTCATGATGCCTTACATTGTTGGTATCGGTTTGATAACTCCTATCAAGTTGAGGAGATACCAACAGCACTAGCAGCACTACACATTGAGGAGACAAATGATCAAGGGCGGTATCCAGACACTGGAGCAACAACTCATATTACTCTTAATGCTGGTATACTTCATAGTCTTTCTAAAAATAACAATGTTGATACAGTCATGATAGGCAATGGTCTATGTTTACCTGTTAGATACATTGGTAATGCAATTATGAATACTGCAATTGATGCCTTGCCTCTAAATGATGTGCTAATTGTTCCTGAGATTAAGAAAAATCTTCTATCAGTATCAAAGTTAACTGATGATTACCCCTGTTCCTTTATCTTTAACAAAATTGGTGTATATATCAAGGACAGCACCACCAACACAACCATGAGGATAGGAAACAAGGTTAGAGGGCTGTACAGAGTAGATCCTCATGCTGCAGAAGTCTACTTCACCTAGAGACAAAGAATTGTTGTAGAAAGTATCTGGCATCAACGACTGGCTCATATAAATCAGAATATCTTGAAGCATTTGAAGAACAAAAATCTAATCCAGTACAACAAAGAACCACAACATGTAGAAGTTGCCAAATAGCCAAGAGTACTGCTCTACCTTTTCCATTATCGAATTCTACAGCTACTAAACCTTTAGAACAGATTCACTGTGATATCTGGGGGCCTTCTCCAGTTACATCTTTTCAAAGTTTCAAGTACTATGTCATTTTTATTGACAATTTCTATGAAATTCAGTTGGATATATCCATTAAAGCTGAAGTCAGATTTCTATAGTATTTTTCTCATGTTTCAAAAGTTAGTAGAAAATCAGCATAGCTGTAAAATCAAGACTTTTCAGTGTGATGGTGGAGGAGAGTTTATCAGCCAAAAATTTAGAACACACTTACAGAATTGTGGCATTCAACAACATATATCTTGTCCATATACACCTGAACATAATGGAATACCTGAAAGGAAACATTGACATATAGTTGAACTTGGTTTGGCTATGCTATACCATGCGAAAATTCCATTAAAGTTTTGGGTAGATGCATTTGTAACAGCCAACTACATTGTTAACATTCTACCTACTCGAAAATTACAGATACAGTTTCCCTTTAGCAAATTATATCAGCATAAGCCAAGATATGACCATCTCAGAACTTTTGGCTGTGCTTGCTAATCCTGTCTTCGACCATATGCACAACACAAGCTTGATCCACGATCTTTAACCTGTGTCTTTATAGGATACAGTGATCAATATAAGGGATATCGATGTCTTGTTCCTACTACTGGTCGTGTTTACATTAGTCGACATGTAGTGTTTGATGAAAATTTCTTTCCATTCTCTAAGAAATTAGCAACAGTTTATCACTCATACACACACTTGTATAAGTTGTGGACAAAAGAAGAACAGTTCCTAGCTCCCTCCACTACAGATCACATAAAACAATCAACCTCTCAGTATACAGGTTGGGAACAAGAATCCATAGCTGAGCAAACAAATGGACTGGTCTCACCTGGATGCACAGAACAAGCAGCTTCTCTTTCTCCATAACAAGTTGAAATACCTATTCAAATAACTGAGACAACAGAGGGACCAGATATGGAGCAACTTACTTCAAATAATCAGACAAATTCACAAGGTACATTACCTACTCACCCTATGCAGACTAGGTCTAAGTCTGGCATTATCAAGACCAATCCTCGTTACGCATGTCTTGCTATATATGAAGTACCTACTGAGCCAAAAACAATCAAAACAAGATTAGCACATAAGGGCTGGTACAAAGCAATGACAGAAGAGATGGATGCACTTTATCAGAATAAAACTTGGGAATTAATCCCTCGAACTGACCAAATCAATATAATTGGCTGTAAGTGGGTATTTAAAACGAAGCTTGCAGCTGATGGTAGTCTTGATAGACTTAAAGCTCGACTGGTTGCTAAGGGATTTCATCAGGAAGAAGGCATTGACTTTACAGAAACCTTTAGTCCAGTCATTAAGCATGCTACAATTCGCATAGTTCTATCTCGTAGCCATGATGAAACACCGGCCAATCCATCAACTAGATGTCAAAAATGCATTCTTACATGGTACATTGAATGAGGTAGTCTACATGGAGCAGCCTCCTGGTTTTCAAGATCCCAAGAAACCTCATCATGTATGTCTTCTCAGGAAGTCTCTTTATGGACTTCGACAAGCCCCTCGAGCCTGGTTTGACAAATTCAGCAACTTTCTTCTTGAATATGGGTTCTTTTGCAGCTCAACTGACCCATCTTTATTCATCTATCATACTGATATAGACACCATTCTTTTACTACTATATGTTGATGACATTATACTGACTGGAAGCTCCTCTCAGTCTCTTTCCAAACTTATCCATTCTCTAAGCCTTCAGTTCTATAGGAAAGACCTTGGACCATTACATTACTTTCTTAGCATTGAAGTTAAAAATACCTTTGATCATCTGTTTCTTTGCTAGACTAAATATGCCAAGGATCTTCTTACTCGAGCTCATATGCTTGAGTGCAAACCAATCACCACCCCTGTATCATTGAAACCAACTGTTATGATAAATGATTATGCTCTCCTCTCCAATCCTGTCGAGTATCGAAGCTTAGTAGGTGGCCTTCAGTATCTGACTTTAACAAGACCTGACATTGCATATGCTACAAATCAACTATGTCAGAAATTACAAAAACCAACTATAGCAGACTTACATAAACTCAAGAGAGTTTTGAGATATGTCAAAGGTACTATAAGTCTTGGAGTCTTCATTCACTCTTGAAGCTCTCTTCATCTGTATGGGTTCTTAGATTCAACCTGGGCAGGATGTGTTGAGACAAGAAGATCAACAACAGGTTTTTGTACATACCTTGGCTCCAATCTCATATCTTGGGCAGCAAAGAAACAATCCACAGTCAGCCGATCCTCTACAAAAGCCGAGTATCGTGCACTGGCTTCTGCATCTGCTAAACTTACCTGGATCAGCTTTGTCTTTCGTGATATAGGATGCTCATTGACTTGTCAACACAGCTCTTTTGTGACAATAAATCCACCATCTCTCTTACTATCAATCCTATCTTACATGCTCGCACCAAACACATTGTGGTCGACTTTCATTTTGTTAGAGAGTCTCCTCAGGGTCACTACAAGTGAAATATGTTCCAAGTACTTCCCAACTTGCTGATATATTTACAAAATCTCTCTCTCGTTTTGCACATTATCAGCTACGAATCAAATTAGGAATTGGTTTCTCACCCATTCCCAATTTGAGGGGGATGTTAAGAACAGCAAGAACAGAAGCTCTACCGAGACTACTACGAGACGGGGAAGTAAGATATACAAGAGCAACGAAGAGAAAATGTATGAAGAAGATGAAGTAGAGAATATAAATGCTGCTAAGAAGAATGAGGAGTAAAGGGGCTACTGTTAGCATCAAAGAAAGAGAAAGAAGACTAAGTGAGCTAAAGTGATAATCTGTAAAAGTGAGCTAAAAAGCTCAGTTTCGAATACTCTATATAAGCTGCAAGTCTTGGTAGTTAGTTTGGTGTACTTCGGTACTAGAAGTTAGTTAGTTCCTTTTGCTTCAGTTAATCAGTTTTTCCATTTCTTCAACTGATTCAATACCTGTAAAGTAGTTTCTAGAGATAGCCATTGAATATAAAAGGCTAACTCTCGTGATTGTAAAGCATAGAAGAAAATACAGAAAGAAGTGTTCATCTCAAGAGCTCTCTACTGCTCAGTCATCCAAGACTTCTAACTTCTTCTTTGCGCATAAACTTCTTCACGGCAGAGCTAAAGCTAAAGTGTCAAACTTTATACCTGTCTCCTCCAATGGAATCACTTGCATATGACTCATCAGAACATTTAATGCATACTTTTGTTTTTCTATTTTTGCTCAAACACGGAACTTTTAAACACCTCCCGACAAACACATGTCCATTCCCTTACGCAATTCAAACACCTCCCGACAAAATTCGGTGTATTCCGGAAAAGGGGATCCTCTCGATCTTTTAAAGGGTCTTGACAAACAAGATCATTCCTGGAGTGACAAAAACGTATACTCCGAGAGCACCCAAATTATTTTCTTTTTGCTATTTACGAAGTGTGGAGGTCGAGAATATTAAAAAGAAATAAAAACTTGTGTGAATTACGCATAGAAAAAAAAATGAATACTCCATGTCACCAAAAACAAAATATCAAAATTATAAACTTATTGCATTTATACCATTTTAGTCCTAAATATCTCAATTTAGCCAACTTACTCCTCAACCTTTGGATAATTTACCAATTTAATTATAACTTTATAATTGTGTCAATTTAGTTTTAAACCTTTCAACGATTTGCCAATTTAGTCTTTATGACTAATTTTGATCAGAAATCGCTAACGTAAATGATTTTTACATTTTAAATTTTCTAATTTTTTTTTTTTTTCCTTTTCTTTTATTTCCTCTTTCCATTCTCACTCCACCAACCATCGTCAGGCCTCAATGATGGCTGGCAAAACTTGACCCTCACCAGGCAAGGGTGACCTTCACCTAAAGGCTGATGGGCAAAATAAGGGAAAGAGGAAAAAAAAGACGAGAGAAGAAAACAAAATCATAAAAAAGATCCAAAAAAATTACAAAATTACAAAAATTATTCGCATAAGTGTTAGGCATGCCATGTAGGATTGCCAACATTGAACACACCACCAAAACAATGATTTTCCATCAAAATTAGTTAGAATGATTAAATTGACAAATCATTAAAAGGTTTAGAACTAAACAAATCATTAGAAGCTTTATGACAAAAATTGGTCAAATTGGAAGGTGTAAGAATGAATTGGCACAAGCAAAATAGATTTGAGACTTCTTTAGTAATTTCCCATGCTCGTCTCTTACTTTATATAGAATTTTGTGATGTCACTAAGTTGTTTTAAAGGTTGTATGAAGACGTGTGTCGATATTTGAATGTTGTTGTAAAATATAATTGAAAAGATAGATAAAAAACCTGAAAAGATTTAAACTTTCTTCTGCTTCGATAAATATGCGATTTAACGTCATGATGTAAAAGTTACAAGGTTTGTTTATAAGATCAAATTTACTAACCATAAAGAGAAACAACAAAACAAAGAATTTCACAAAAGCGAAAAAGCAAAAGCAAGCGTACACAATCTGACGGGAGTCATTGGTGAGAATCCCACACTGTCTGTCTGGCTTTCCAAGAGGTTTTATAACCACCATACTCAACATTGCTTCATCACCTCCAGGAGCAATAGAACTCAGTCCTGGAAAGAAACAGCTATGGCGTTCAGAACAACGTCGCACAACGGCATTCCCATCCATCACGCGAACCATTTAATGGCGACGCGCAGGTGCTTCTACTGGGGACACAACACCGTCATCCTCTTCGACCACTGGCCCGGGAACGACCCTGCCATGTACGCATTGGCCATCATCTTTGTCTTCTGCCTCGCTTTCCTCGTTGAGCTCCTCATCGGCTTCGAGTTCGCCAAGCCGGACGCAACCAAAGTCGGGCTTTGCCTTTTCAATACCGGGCTTTACATGGTGCGTGCCGCGTTGAGCTACATGGTGATGCTTGCTGTCGTGTCGTACAATGGCGGCATATTCTTGGCTGCAGTCGGCGGGCACGCGGTGGGTTTCTTGATTTTCCGGAGCCGGGCTGCTCGGTAAGTAGGAAGGGTCTTTTGTTGTTGTCAAAATGATGTTTTGTAATAATTTAAATCATTCACACGTTAAGAATTCATAATGCATAACGGGTCTTGCTAAAAGAATATCAGTGTTTTCCTTAAAAATTTACACTGTTATTGTAGTTAGTTCTGCACACCACATCATTTACCAGCTAAATCTAAAGGTTATTCTTTTTCTCTTTATTAATTCGGAGGAAGACTTGCATTTTCTTTAGCTCCATTGTTATTCCCATATTTTGAGCCTGTGATGCCTTCGTTGTGCATTTCGAGAAAGAGTAAATACTGAATTTCCGTACCATATTGTCACTGAAAATCAATATGCGGCATGTCGAAGGTGAAGGCGAAAACTGATGTGCGCCTGGGCCAACCGACTTAGATGATTGGGGAGCGATAGAAATCTCTAGGTAGCTTCACATTCAAACACAGAATACGCGAATAGGGCTTGAATGAAGAGAGATCTATGAATCCAAGTTCAATAAAATGTAAATTGTGAGGAAATCGAAGGACATTGAAAGGAATTTACAAAGAATTGAAATGCACAAAGAATTGAAAATGCCTTTTGAGATTACAATGGCGACTATAGAGAGAGTTTCTTTTTCGGTTAGGGTTTTTCACTAACAGATCTCTAAATGACGTCATTTAACTTCTTTTTTACTGGCTTAATTTTATCAGTGAGTCACATTGGCCATAACATAATTAATTTAATGTCATCATTTTCAAGCAAGACAAATCATCGATGGCACTCGAATGAATGGTTTTTAAAAGATGTGACACTTAAGTGAGCGAGAAAAATTATGACATTAAAATAAATGTCGAAAATATGACATTTAGAGAGTTCTTATCCTCCTTCAGCACCAAACTTCTCCAAATATGTCCGAACCTTATCAAAGCCTGAACTTGGACTAGTGAACTGTGTACCATACAAATCGTGGCCCAAAGCCTTTTTCCTTCGGCCCAGCCATGGTGCCCTGGTGCGCGGCCAATTTCTTTTCAGATCATTTATTACACGCCTTCTTAACTCTAACCCGGTTTCAATCGGATTTTGACCTAGTCACCATGTGCCCGGTGCATCCCGATGCAACGTGTCCATGGGCCGTGTGCATAAGAAGTAATGTTTTTGATAAAGCGGAAATGCGATAACTAAAGTGGTCTGGCCGACATGCCAGCCGGCCCTATTTCATATAGCCTATCCCCATTTGTCGAGTTTTTTTTTTTTTTTTTTTCCCTAGCATTTTAAACTGTGAATCTTGGTTATCCAAATTTTGAATTTCCATACTTAGCATGCTAGGTTTTATTTTTAGGCTTCGCATTATTTGATAACTTTTCAGACGTTTGACAATTTTATTGTGTTTATTCATTATGAAGTCATTGTCCATGCATGCTAGGTTAATTTGCATGTTAGTTCGTATGGTAAATTTTTATGTTAGGTTTTACGGTTTAATCCATATAAGTTTGCATTTTTGATTTATTAGGAGCTTTTTTTTTTTTTTTTTTGTACAAATTAATTAGGAGTTTGCATCTCCATTTTGCACTTAAGAAAAGGAACAAAAAAAAAAGTTTACGTATTTAGCAGTTGCACGTGACTGAGAATATATGCTCATCTTTATATATTTAGGAATTTGCATCTTTAGATATGTTTGGGAATTTATTTTAGAGTATTTAGATATATCTAGATTTGTAATTCTAGAAAATCGCACGTTCATGCATTTCTTTAATTTGCATAGATAGAAAAAAAAATTCAAATTTAGGTATAATTGTATTGCATAAACTAGGATATACATGATATTTGCATACTAAAGCTGCCATGATAGGTGTCATACGTAAGGACTCTAATTGGATATTTAGGCTCATATAGATCGTATATTACTTATTACCTCATTTGCACAATTAATCTAACGTTTGCACGCCATTAAGAAGGAAATAAAGAACCTTGTTTTGCAGGTCACGTATTATGGCATTCTAAGATAAAATTACGATAGCTAAGCACTGTCATTAGGTTGTTACTAGTTAAAACACTTAGAAAATAGTCTATTAATTCATTTGATTGGTTACTTGAATTCGGGGAAAGAGAACTAGCCAAAGGGGGAAATACTTCCCTCTACGTATTATGAAGCTAAGCAAATGTTAGAATATTCAAATAATAAATCAAGTTTTCATCTAAAAGTTTAAGGTTTTAGAATAATTGACAGTAGTCACACAAAATTTAACATAGTATCAAAGCCGACAATTGCTTCCTGACGAGTGGACATTATGATGTAGCAACATGGGCCTGTTAAGATGAAGTTTAGCGTTGATAGAGATTCAACTTGAGATAAGTTGATGCAAAAGAATACCTAAATTAAAGCGGAGTAGACCTAATATTGAGCTTACATGTGAGGAGGAGATTGTTAATATGCATGTGTGAGTGAGTTGTGTTAAAAAAATCTCACATCAGAGAATCGGTTTGGTGTAGGTACAATCTAACTTTCTATTTGTGACAATAGCTGAAGATTGACAATCAACATCCAATATGTTGCTAAACATTGTCAAAGCCTAAACATAATCTTCCTCTTCTTCTTATGAGTAGAAAGGAGCATTAAAACTAGAAACTACAATAATGTCCAACAAAGGCATTTTGTATCTATTAGCCTTACAAGTGCAATACATTATAAATACACTTGAGAAGCTCTTCGTTAGTGCCATGGATATAGGATGGGAAAAGAATAAATGCGTTAGATGACACTCAGCATAATGTTTAAAATTATAAATGAATTTGCCTGCACTAAGTTCTTCCAATAAAAATTGCACCATAGTGTGATGATTCAAATATTCGCGTGAGAATTTCGCCTTCATGCTGTAAATAGTTTTAACAATAGCGTGACCATTGGGATTACTTTGTCTTAAGGAAGAAAGAGTTTGGCGAGGAGGTTCACCGGCTTTAGACACCTCTTTCACATGCAAAGCTTCAAATTCAGAAAGGCATTGGCGATAGGATATTTGAACATATCTCAAAGGGTCATGATCATGTGATGCATTCAATATTTTGAGTGACTACAATCCACTAGGGTTTTTATACCAACAAAGTTCAAAAGGATAGTCAATCAAATAAGTTCTAATCTTTCTTCTATAACTCGCGATACAAATATTATGTAGATCACAATAATTGTCTCTCCTATCACAACCAAGAAGAACAAATTTATCTCTATATGACCTTTTTATATAAAAAGAAATATATAACTCCCTTATCACAAGCAAAGAGAACAAATTCATCTCTACATGACCTTTTTTCAGGAAAAAAATAACCTTGAGTAAGGAGATACATCCGAAAAGTACTCAAAAGATCCTCTCCCATTAATTAAAATACCTAGTAAAGCTTCAAATAAACTTGTTGATGTGATTGATTGTTGTTCTCCATTTGCAATTAAAATTTAAGCAATTTATGTCATCTTCAAAATTGTTTTCCGTAGTGACTACACTACAAAAAAATAACATAATGAAAGATGAGTAAAGTGTATATAATGCATAAATCAACCACAATATTCAATCTTTGAGTAAATTCTTGTAAATTTGCATCGAAAATTGAAGCTGAAAAAATCACGATCATGAGAATATTCTAAGGAGATAAAATAAACAATTTGTAGATAAAACTAACATTTATTTACTTTGATATATGATTGGTGCTTGCTCAGTTTAAAGGGATATTGGTAGTTTTGTCTTTTAGTAAATTGAAATCCAAAAAAAATAAAGAAAAAAAGGTAAAAAAATTATAAATCAAAAGTGAGACCCTTAAGAGATGATGTAGTCAAATCAACATAAAATGGGGGTCAAGAGCCAATGAGAGGATGAAAATAAGGTGAAACTTTCGCAAAATGCAAATAGTGTTAGGATAAACACCATTAGCCACAAACTTGTGAAAAGACTCTACTTTTAGAAAAAGAGATTTACGAAAGTGGAAGCGCAGGCAAGCCTCAAAGAGAGGCAAAGCTTCGATGGTGAAGACAACAAGTCACAAGAAGACAGCAACTCCATTGCTGAGGCCACGACCTCAGACGAGGGGCTACCAAGGTGGCGTAACTTCGGGGAGGCCCAGATCTAGCCCCTCGATGGTTGGTGCGACCGAGGCGATGGCCGCCGAGGATGCGCATGTACAACGCTAAGCAAGGCAATCCCGAGGTCGTGCTACCTCAATGACCATCGGATGAATCCTCGTTGCTCTATCCTCGATCTCAACCACCCACGCTGATCCCCAACCCACAAAGACCATTGACCTTGGCGATCCTCTACCGGTGCAATCTTGACCTCGACGACCTCAACCTCAGCAACAGTCAGCAACCAACAAGCACAAGTATGAATAAGAGGATGAATGGTTCTTTTAGAGGGCAAGAGTGGCATATGCTATCATCGGTGAGGGCAAGATTGGAGAGAAAGAAAGTCATTAAACCCCACATAATAGTATTCCGAAAATGTTGAAAGTCCGAGGCAAATCCTCCACCTTATTGGGCTTTCAACTTTACCAATACTAGTATTTTCTCAAAGTGGCTCAATTTTTTTTTTTTTTTGTCAAATACCCTAACTTTTCCTCAAGTAACTTTAGAAGCTAAAAATCTCTTGTGAAAACTAAATCAAACACATTGTATCTAGTTTTGGAAAGGGAATAAGGACTTGGTAAGTGTCAAAGTGCCATTGTTCTAAATGAAAGGAGAAACGCGTAAATTAAAGAAGAAGGTTTAGACCAATGTGTTGCGATACCTTCCAATTATGTCGAGATTACGTGGATTGTGCACGTGTAAGACACACTAGGCAAGATACAGGTGGTATAAGGATGGAAGTTCGATGGACAACAATCTAATGATGTGTCGATCGGATGGTCAAGCTAGAAGATACATTTCCTAAAATACGAATAAATTATCTTAGATCAAACTTAAAAAAGCAATTACGGAAAAAAAAAAGAATAAATTATCTTAAGTCGCAAGTTTTTATAGGGAAGTTTAAACAATTTTTTGGTGTTTTTGTCTTTAGCCTTTTCCTGTCTGTTTCTCTTGCACGTGCTTCTAAAACGGCACCTATCAATGATTCCGATGGCAACGCTCGACATACAAATTAAATGCCAAGTGTCAACCTACAACAATATTTCTCTAGTACTTGAAAATACCATATCTGAATATCGGTAAGAAAGAAACATTAACGTTAATGATGGGATGTTCATCAGTGAGAACAATAACGCCTCCCGAACCTGAAGAAGTAACGATAGTCCTGGCGATTTCATCAGTGGCAAGAGAAGAAGGTAAGCCAGCACCAGTATTGACATCAGTGGCTCCAGTATTATAGCTACTAGTACCCGTTGATGTAGTCAATGCTTTTTCTTTTCTTACTAATCAAAAAGAGGAATGCGCGATACCTCTGTACAAAGCAGTAAGAATGAGTGAGCCTAAAAGAATCGATGTGCCTTCTGCTAGACTGAAAGCAATATCAAGAAGATTTTTAAATACTGTTAGAGAAGGATGAGAGAAGACATACTTGGAAACCCAGTATAGCAAAAAGGCCACATGTTTGATATCGGTGACATTACCAAACGTTAGACGAAATCTAATTAAGAAACTCCCATAAGAAAGAGCCCTTTTCATGATGGATTTGAGGTGCTTCGGAGAAACAATGTCTTTTCAGGTGTACCAAAAGGAAGAAAGCCACAGCCATACCATATTTGCCTAGAAGGGTAATCGGCATTGGTCCCTAAGTGGAAAAATAAACAGTTAGTTGATGGAGACCATAAGCTGATCAGGACAACTAAAAAGCCCAAATTCAGATCCCAATTAAAGAAACTGAACTGAAGTAATGACTCAATACCAGCTTCCTTCGAAGTAGAAGATATTTGATGATGGGATTTCTTTCTTAGATACCATTTATAAAAATCAACAGGGAAGGAAGGATATCTTTTAAATCGCTAGGATTTGGCAGAACACGCGACTAGAATGGAGGAATTCTGGAAAGGGAGCTTCTCTCCTTCTGGATGGGGAAAGCAACATTGAAGAGTTCGTGGAATGTAGAAATGCTGTCTAAAACGAGGGCCTAGAATGACATCATCAGGATAAGCTCAAGTGAAGTTCTGAAGTTCAAAAAGGCAATTGTCCTAATGCTCGTCATCTTGCAGTTTGTCAAAGTAAGCGATGTAATCGACAGACAAGTGTTTGGGAGTTCTAGGAGTCGTGGAAGCAGTAAAGTTGAAGACAAACGGAGCTTTGAGCTTAAGGGTTTAAGCCGGAAAAAAGTTTGAGGCCGCAGACAAAGAAGAAAGAGGGATAAAAATCAAATCTTAGCCAATTTTATACTTTTTGAAACATAGTGAAGATCCGTAAATATATGATTCATAATGACGATAAGTTGTGCATTGTGTCAATAGAAGTGACATGTCAAAATTCTACAAGATAGCTATTAGAGCACAAAGTACTAAGAGTCAGAATTCTGGACTAGCGTGTCGGAGAATATCAGAGAATTGATCAAGTGTCGGATTTTCCGACACTAGTTGAACAAGTATCATAGAGTGTCTAATAAGTATGGAAGTGCCTGATATGACACGAAAGCTCCTAGAGAGTATTGGTACTTCTTAGGTTCCCATGGCCATTATGCCTCCAAATATCCACATTGCCTACAACCAAATCAAACTAAATTGAAATAAGTGTACTAGAAGTCCTAAAATTTGTTATGAAAATACAATTGAATTCTAAATATTTTAAAAAATACAATCAAGTGCTGAAATTACCAGAAAGTGTAATCAAATCCCAAAACACGTCATAAAGTGCAATTGAGTCCTAAAACTTTCAAAAAATGCAATCAACAGAAAGACTTAATTGCACTTTTTGAATGTTTTAGAACTCAATTATACTTTTTGACAAGTTTTAAGACTTTTAATGCGCTTATCTCAACTAAATTAGATGGATCCATGTAAATAGCATCTTTTGGCATTTCCTCCTCCATTGTTTCTTTTATTAAGATCTACTCTAACGTGACTTTTTTTTTTTTTTTTTATAATAAAAAACACATCAACATGGATTAGCCGGGAATCACTTCTTGTCTTTAGTGATTTTCATCATCATCATCACACATTCTCTCTCACCCTAATACCATCACCAAGAAGAGAAAGAAGAAGAAGAAGAAGAAGAAGAAAAGGAGGAGAAGGATGAAGGACAAATTATCAAAAAAGTCCTAAATATATTACACTTAGGAGGATCCTTGCGCACTATAGGATTAGGCAGTCTTTAGGAGGATGGAATGAGGGATTTCAATGGATGATTAGAGCAACAAATGGTAAAGATTTGGCGGCAAGACTTCTCAAATTATCTTTCCTAGCAATGATATATTACATTTGGATGGAGCGCAATCGTAGACTATTTCAGAACAAATCAACTAGCATTCATATTATTTCGACCAAGGTGCATAAAAATATAAGACATAGCGCTTACTTTATCAAAAAAATTAAACCTTCCTAGTAAAATGTTGTATTGGCTACTACATGAGAACTTTCTACCTCCATATTTTTGAATTATTAGCTCTATTTGTAATGGTGGGGGATACCCTTAAGCTAAAGTTTAGAACTAAATTGATAAGAACTAAATTGATAGAAGTACAATGAAATAAGGACTTTTTCGATTATTTTCCCTACCATGAATCATGAATTGCCCAATCTCACCATAGACTTGTGAAGATGGTGCCTATGTGTATCCCATTCCTCTTTGTTAAAATATGTCTCGAGTTTGAGCTCAATGTGGAATTCCGAATATTCCGAATTGGATATGTTGCGGACGTTCGAAATCGAGCAAAGAAGATCCGAAGATCAACTTCCCAAAATTCAAATTTACGTTGAAGAGTTTGGCCACTAAAATAAGAAAGTCCAACTTTGACTAGAACTTGGATTTTGTTTAAAATATACAAAGATATGTTTTGGATAGGAAACAAAATCCTATGAGAAGTTGGCAAAAGAATAAGGGTTTTACTTATATATAGACTTGAGGCCGTGAGTGATAGAGGTGGATCACAAATTGTCTTGAAGCGCCACATGAGTGCTTGGTGTTCTGCTGTTGATTGTGAAGAATTGATCTTGAAGCGCCGCATCATTGTCGAATGCTTGGGAGGGATTTTTCTTTGTCGTGAATTGATCCAAGAAGGTTTAGTGTTGAAGCCAATTAAATCTTGTGGTAAGATTTACGTGTAATTCTTTCGTGAGATTGAGAGATTATTTCTTGAGGAATTTTGGGGCTAAAGACTGCGTGTGTCATTGGGTGTAATTGGGGCTTGGGAAACACTAAGAGAGTGTTTGAGTGACTTGAGTGTGTAATCTCCTTGTATCGTTTGATCTATAATGAAATTCGCCGCTGCTCTCCCCGTAGACGTAGGTCTTTACGACTGAACCACGTTAATCTAGTGTCCGATTTATTTTCTTCTTCCATCTATATTTTGTTCGATCGCTCGTCCTTTCGCAACAAGTGGTATCAGAGCTAGGTTTGGCTAAGTTGAAGCAAATCGATGGCGACTGAATAAGTAAAAGTGAGAATCGACAGATTTGATGAGAATGATTTTAGTTTCTGGAAGATGCAGATTGAAGATTATCTTTACCAGATGAATCTGCACTTGCCTTTATCTGGGGAGAAACCAGAGACAATGAAGCAAGCTGATTGGGATTTGCTAGATAGACGAGCTATGGGTGTCATTCGGCTGACGTTGGCTCGTAACGTCACGTTTAACATCTTGAAGGAGAAAACCACTGCTGATTTAATGCAAACCCTGTCGGATATGTACGATAAGCCCTCTACAATTAACAAGGTTTGTTTGATGTGACGTCTCTTTAATTTAAAGATGAGTGAAGGTGCGTTAGTTGCAATCATATCAATGAATTCAATGTGATTGTTAGTCAATTGAGTTCGGTTGAGATTGATTTTGAAGATAAGGTATGTGCTTTAATTTTGCTATCCTCATTGCTTAATAGTTGGAATACTACTATTACTATTGTTAGTAATTCCTCTAGGTCAACAAGTTTGATGTTTGACGGGGTTCGATATTTAATTCTAAGCGAGGATATTCATAGAAGAGAATCTGTCGAATCTGTAATTACTGCTTTAGTAGGTGAAAATATATGAAGATCTAAAACACATGTGGGTAATGGTAGTACTAATATGAACATATGTAGTCAATCTAGGACTGCTAATATTATCTGTTGGAACTGTGGCAAGATGTGGCATCTTAGAAGGGATTGCCTTAAGTTGAAGAATGAGAAGGGTAAAGAAATTATAGTTGATTATGCAGATAATGTTGCAATTATAGCAGATAATGCCGATTATGTCTTGTCTATCACTAATGATTCATCGTTTGATGAATGGATTATGGATTTTGGTTGTTCTTTTCATGTCACACCAAATAGAAACTAGTTTATCACTTATCAGTGCACGGGTATTGGTAAAGTCCAGTTAGGGAACAACGCTGAGTGCAATGTTATGGGTGTTGGTGATGTTAAAATCAAAATGCATGATGGAATTGTGAGGACATTGACTGGAGTAAGGCATGTTCCAGAGTTGAAAAAGAACTTAATTTCCTTGGGTATCCTAGATTCAGTTGGTTGCAGGTATTCTTTAAAAGGTAGAGTTTTGAAGGTTGTTCGAGGTGCCTTGGTAATTATGAAAGGAATCAAGCACGATGGCTTGTATAAAATTCAAGGTGAGACAATGACAAATTTCGCTGCGGAGACTTCGGATGCATCTGTTTGAGAGTCTATTGACTGCTTGAGGAAGACTTGGGTGTTTGTGCCAAGGCACAAGTTTGATGCTAGTGTCAGGATCTCGTAGTCAAGAGCTTTGATCGAGACGGAGACTGATAAATCGATCAAGCATGTGCAGACTGACAATAGCATGGAGTTTTGCTCAGAGCTGGTAAATAAATTATACATGAAAAATGGCATAGTGAAACATTGTACTAGTGCCAATAAATCACAACAATTTGCAGAATGATGAGCAGAACATTACTAGAGATGACCGAAAAATTATCTCTTGGTATTGCTAGGAGAATCCTAGCTTATGTGCTAAGTACGATAAGTTATATGGTGAATAGATCCCCATCAACTACTATTGAATGGCGGACTCTTAAAGAAGTGTGGTCAGGTAATGTTGCTGGTGTTATTTTTGAGTGATTGATGGTAAGCTTGATGGGGGGACAAGATACATATTTGATGGCTATGCACAGCTGAGTCAGCTCGAATTCACCTAAAATGACGTCATTTCGGGTGTTGGCCCAAAATAGAGCCCTTAAATCAGCGAAAACGCCGTCGTCTCCCCATTTGCCCTAAATCTAAAACCTTAAATCGAGCAAAATGGCATTGAAGTGCTAGAGCCCTAATCTCGCACCCTAATTCAATTTGCCCCAAATTCTACAACTAAATATTGGAAATGGAAAGCGGGACTTTCAACAGCAACTTAAATTTCTCTCGCCAAAGCGAAGGAGAATGCGAGCGTTTTTGTTTTTGTGGGTTACCAAGTTCAAGAAGAATATCGTGGACTCGAACGAATCCCAGGAGAAGATTCTATGGATGTGCCCGATACAGAGAAGGCTCGAAGTGCAAATACTTCAAATGGGTCAATGCGAAATTCTCTCACCTTGTGGACGACCTACTTGATGGATGTCATTATCCTCCATCTACTCTTGTGGATGACTTGGACGATATTGACTCAATGCAAGCTCAAGCTCAAGCATCTTTTGTTAACCATTTGAGGAATGAAGTTTCAAAAATGAAAAATTGAACGGAAGTGTTACCAATCGTTTATTGTGTTGCTGTTTTTTTGTTTGTCTATCCTACTTTATGATGAAATGTAAAGTACTGTAAGCTAAAAAGAAGTTTCTTCGATTGCCATAGTTGTAAATGTGTTGGTAAATGTACTTGTTTTAAATGAATGAATGAATGATTTCGATAAATACTGTTTGTACAATATTTTTGCTTATTCTCAAATATAAATCGATGATGATAGAATGTATATTAGGTCGATGTGTTATGGTGACTGTTTTACTTGAATTGAATGTAAGCCAACAACAAATATATAAACCAACAACTTCTATGTTTTGCTGCAAACCACCATATACATAGAACAGACACAAGTAATTACTCAAGTGCTATAAGTTGTATCTAGTGATCACTTAAGTGCTAGTTGTGATAAAAAAAGAGTCATTTAAGTGTCAAGTTATTATTAAAAGGATCACTTAAGTGCCACTTGTTGTTAAAAGTAAACACTTAAGTGCTAGGTTTTTTAGAATGTGATCAGTTAAGTGCCATTTTTTTTTTTGGTACACATCGGCTACTACTAGCTACCACCATCGCCCACCACTGGCCACCATCGGCCTCCAACCATTATCACCACCAGCCACACCAAGCATCTTAGGCATCCACTTGAGCCACCACTAGCCACCATTATGCTGGTGGTAGGTTGTTGCATAAGTTGCTTGTGTAAGGTGTCTTACACCAGCTTGCACCAGCACTACCCGGTGTAAGCTGTGCATATTGCACACTTACATCTTGCATTAGGTGCAGCAAAAACCTTCAACCTAACCCACCACCACCAGCCACACAAGCACCCTAGTCACCACCACATATCCACCACCAGAAGCAGCAATAAGTAAAAGCAAAAACAGCATTAAAAAAAATGAAAAATGCATGCCAAAAATGACAAGCAACAACCGTTCCATTGATTTTGAAATGAAGTCTCACAAACTCAATGACAAATGAAGTTTCACAAACTCAACTAACTCAATGACAAATTATTATAAAAAAAAAAAAAAAACATCCACATATGTTTACAACTGACTCCTCAGCTTTACAAACCATATCACATCCCATTTCATCAATCAATATGCACAATGCCTCGTGTTCATGCTTGTTTTGATGGACCTTGCACTTGATTCATAATCCTTGTACTTTTTCTAACTGGACATGAAACTTCTTCTTCAACTGTCTTAGGATGCATTGATTTTGATGGAGCTACAATTGTCCTAGGCTAAACTAATTCAGAAGGAGCTGCAACTATTGTAGATTGAATTGATTCAGATGGACCTGCAATTGGGTTCTTCTTACTCTTCTTTCTTGTTGGCGTAGACAATGTCTTCTTCTTTGTTCGTGTAGCTATTGATTCTTGAGTTGGGCCTTGAGAGATAAGAACCTCTGAACTTCTCTCAGGCTTCAAAAAGAAAACTCAATTATCAACAAAAGTTTATACTATAAATTAAATTAAATGTAGCCTATAAAACTTACATTAAGAATAAGGGTTCCAGAACGCTCATCTGTATAAAGGCCATAACCATATTGTTTTAGCCTCTTCCCAAGAGCTCCTTTTGTTCGGAGGGGAGTGTCACTTTCAGGTACTTGTGATTGATTGCCTCTTCTTCTCGCATGTGATTTCTTGGGCTCTTGTGGTTGTTCAACTACAGCAGGGGCTTATTCGACCAATTCTTCAGCTAAGCGTTTTGTAGGTGGCTCTTCATTTGGCTTTCTTTTGGTTGTTTTTCTAGTTAGGCCTTCAACTTCAGTGACACCTTCAGTTGGCTTTTGTGGTGGCCCTTGTGATGACCCTTCTAGTAGCCTTTGTGATGACCTTGGTGATGGATCTTGTGGTGGCCTTTCAACTGGGCCCTCTATTGGCAATTGAGCTCTAGCTTGCCTTCTTCAAACTTGAGAAAAAGCAAAGGACATCATAAATATAATATCAGGCCATATTAGAATGTAAATGAAAAGTAAACTCAAATCAATGAACTTACGAGGTATTTTTTTCTTTGTTGTTGCTGAAGAATAGCCGACTTAATTGGCCCTCTTGCTTCAACAATCCTGCAGCTGGTTGTCTTCTACCTTCCCTTCTTTGAATAAACCCTTTAGTTTCAGGTACAGCAGGGGCTTTGGTCAATTCTTCACGTGTCACGGTGACCTAACAAAGACAAAAAAATATTACATACATGTCACTTATATTTATATACATATTCGTAACAAACTATAAAGTAACATAAACACAACTGTCATGACTTATTGGGTTTATTATTGTTGACTGAAGAGCAGTCGACTCATTTCACCTTTCTGTTTCTCCTTCTCCAACTATCCCTTCACTAGGCCCTTCGGTTGGCCTCAATTGTTCCTACTACTTCTTTAATTGACAACTCTTAATATTGTGCCCTGTTATGTGGCAAAGAGAGCACTTTATCGGTACACCTGTCCTATTCATCCTTTGGTGACATGACTCCTCTCCCTCTGTCATTTTTCGTTTTCGCTTTGGTCTTCCCATTTGCTTCTTTAGTGGCAAAGGTTGAGGTGCTTCATGATCTGTTGGCTCCTAGAACTTGCTACTTCTAATTGGTTGCAACATGAATTGATATGAAGCAAGATATTTCGATTTTTTGTACCAATCATCAAAGATAGTCTTCTGTGTTGTGGCCCTTCAATTGAATTACACATATGGCATGTGCACAAGGAATTCCACTTAGTTATTATGCTCTACATGAACACTTCATCGTATCTAAATGGACAACATACTTATTGGAACCCTTCATTATCTCATATCCTTCATCCCCATTCCAAATGTGATGACAATACCTACTTGTAGCTAAGTTGTCATCCAATTTCTTAGCAATCCTAGGACCAAATTGCTTAGTCCACTTTGTAGTCTTATCTCTTTGTCTATGCAGCCGAGTCATGACCAAAACCTGTATGTCTTCAAGCATCGAGATAATTGGTTTGCATCTGGCATCTATTATCCTCTTATTGAATGCTTTGCAGATGTTGTTATCAATGTTATCGCACTTGAATTCCTCGCTGAAGAATGCCCTACACCAATGCTTTGGGTTTGTTTGGGACAGTGCATCATAACCATCCTTTGTCAATTGAAGCATCTCTTCTTTGGCCATCCTAAAGTTAGCCATATTCGTGCTGTTCGCTAGCTGCCAAAATTGCGACTATAACTTGTCCCCTTTATAGATCTTTGCCCAATTTGTGTATATGTGCCGTGCACACATTCGATGTTCAGCATAAGGCAACAACTCAGCTATTGCTAAAACCAGTCCCTACAATAATTCAAAATATAAAAAATGTAAGCAAATGACATATTGATATAAAAAAGCAAACAAGTGACCAAATTTTTTAAAAAGCAAACATTACCTTTTGTTGGTCGCTCATGAACGTCCACCGTGCCCCATTTGTTATCTCCAAATTAGTCATCAAATTTTTGAGGAACCGGGACCAATTGTCCTTATTCTCTACCTTCACAACAACCCAAGCTAGGGGAAACATTTGGTTGTTTACATCTCTTCCAATTGCGGCCAGCAATTCTCCCTTGCACAAGCCCTTCAAAAAACACATGTCCAATCCTATAATCCGTCTACAACCAGATAAAAATCCTCATTTGCATGCATTGAAGCAAATATAGAATTTATCGAACTTCGTCTCAATATTAGGAAGTGGTGTCTCCACGACCTCTATATACACTCTACTTCAAGAATTTTGCAGCCTACACTCCCAAGCATAGTCCTACAAATGTCCATATTCACCGATATACTGACCAATGAGTATCTTTATCACCTTTTGCTTTGATCTTTTACATTGATTCCTGGATATATTGATGCCTATATGCTCTTTCACTATCATCCTGAATTGAGTAGTTTTCATCTAAGGCATTAGCTTAATCAATTCAAAGAAGTGCTTCGACAACCATGCACTTGTTACCATTTTATTCTCAAAATTAATGGAACAAGTATGTTCCTCTTGGTAGGCTCTAATATGGAAAGATCCACTTCTCCTAACAAATGCGCCATAGATCTTCCATGGACAATTTTGCTGCGAACACTTAGCTTTTACAAAGGTCTTAGTGTTTCTAATGAAGTCAATGTTCTTCTGTGTAGCAATGGAGTTCTTTAGTATAGCTTCTTTAAATTGTTTCGCATCATGAAATTTCATGCTTACCGACAAAGTAGGAGAGGCAACGGATGGATCATAAGAAAGAAACTTACTTTTCATTTTCCTTCTATGCACAGGTCCTTCATCTTCTTCAAGCTCATTTTAGGAAGTAGCACTCTCGATGCTTTCTTCATAGTCAGTCTCCTCGCCAGCAGCACCAGCATCTGTAGGACCTTCGGATCTGTTTGGAACTTTATCGGCTACTTGCAAAGCTGCAAATTTAGCTGTAAAAAAATCCCTTCGCTGTATTCTTGATTGTACAAGCTCCTTGTCGTCGTCATCACTTATAAAATTTTCAACAGGCAACCCTCCATCATCATCATCAGTTGATTTAGCTACTTCCCAATCTAATCTAGAAATTGTGACATCACTTATGTCATCATCACTTTGGTGAATTGCATCTATGCTTCTCTCATGTCCATCATATCTATCCTACCCTCTTTCGACTCTAACGTCAGTACTACCTTGAATACCATCTCCTTCTTGTCATACTTTGGCGCTCTCTCCATCATCATCTTCATCCTCATTTTCACTATTGTACTCAACAAATATTTTTACCTCTTCACCATGAAGATAATGGTATAGAACATCCTTAAGACCATTATCATCTTCTAACCATCTCAAACCATCTCTTAAGTCTTTCCTAGGAATATAATACAGCATCTTTTGAACTTTACAAGGCAAATAAGTCTTTATATCCCTAAGAAATCCTATATAAGATGCCTTCTTTATATCCACAAAGATGGTGCCCTCATTTCCACCTTCATACTCCCACTCATCCTCCCTAATCACAGATTCCCCATCGTAGCAAACTATGACAGTAACATAATCCTTGTCATAAGCCATTACTGCACCAAGAACAAGAAGAAGAATCATTAGTTTTTGGGACTACTAGACAATTGCACATGGGAGTCCCCCCACTCTCATAGACTTTAGTAAATAGAGGTCCCCACACTGACAATATGCCCCTTCATGACAGCCAAAAAAGAGGTCGGCACTTTAATTATTTGCCTTCATTTCCCTTAAAATATTAACAAAAAACAGAGGTTCCCACAACAATCACAGCCCAAGCAATTTTGTCTACTGCATTAAACTTGCGATGTGACAGAAGGTACATCAACTTAAGCAAATCAAAGCATACTCTAACATCAACTTAATCAAATCACAACCGCTGACTCCTACAAATTCCCTTAGAAGTTTAAACTAAAATTAGAACAACTAAACTTGGAAGCATTTTATGTCGCTAAAGCTAAAGAAAAACAAAGAGAAAATGAAGCACAAATAGATCACTCCAAAGTCTTAGACTATCCTAACCCATAACAAATTTGGACAAGCAGGCAATACCTTTCTCAAAGAAGACTGACGCAGGCTGCAAAGCCAATTCTAGGAAATAGCTTCACCAAAACATACTTCAATACCCTTTCAAGTTCTTATTCTTCTTGCTTGAAACTTTTTCTTAGTTTGTAACTTTACCAATAAAATTCTAGCTACAGTTGTTATGTTCTCATTCTGGATTTTGGATTGATAAACATATCCTATATAGCCTCACAAGCAGGGTGGTTCAACGACATACCCTATACAGCCTTACAAGTAGGGTGGTTCAATGACATACCCTATACAACCTCACAAGCAGGGTGGTTCAAAGACTTAATTTTTTTCTTGGAGATGCATTAGTCACCTGCTTTATTAGGATGCTCTTAAGGAGATGCATAGCCAATGACTCAACAATCAAAGCATACTCTGAAATTGGCTTGAAAGAAAAATTCACGAAAATAATGAGAAATCTAGTCTCTTTGTGTGATGTCAGCAAGTTTCAATTGAAGTGTATCAACACAAATTCCATCGGAGCTGTAATAAAATAATCAAGCCCTAATTTCATCACAAGGAGGGGGAAAAGGGGCCGAACCTGGATGAGCGACGATGGTGAGCGGTGACAACGACTGATGATGGTGAGCGGTGACGACGACCAACGATGGTGAGCGGTGAGCGACGACGGTGACCAACAATGGCGACTGACGACGGCGACCGATGACCAGCTCTGGGCGTGAATGGCGATGGAGAGAAGGGCCCGAGATCTATTGTGAACGCGGACGGGGAGGAACGGCGTTTAGGTCAGCGCACAATGACCTAAATGACGTCGGTTAGGTTAGCGCACTCAATGTGGATGGACGACGTCGTTTTTGTCGTCCACGTCAGCTTTTTTAAAAAAAAAAACATTTGGCACATCAGTAAAAAAAAGTCGCTGAAAATCGCCGGAAAATGCCACGTATGCAATTTGGCCGGATTTTGGCCGGATTGGCACTCAAGTGATCCCTTTAGCTCTGATTTTGACACTTAAGTGTACTTTTCCTAAGTTATGGCACTTAAGTGTCATTTTGTGCAAAGTTGTGGCACTCTAGGGGTCCACACGTCGCATTTTGCCACACCATGATTTTACAACGCTAGAGGAAGAGCTAGAGATGGTTTGAGATAGCGAAAGAGGGAAAAAGATAAGGATCATCACCTGATGAAAACCCATTTTGATGGATTTGCGTATTGCCAAGTGGAATTAAGTGAGAGAAGTTGAGATCGGTGATGTTGAACTGGGGTGGTTCGGTTGCCTTGGGTTGGCCCCTTTATGTAGAAGTGAGGGCATACAACAGTGACAAGAGAGAAGCAGCTACACCACCTTCCATGGAACTTGCGTTTCAATATCATAGAATAACCAATTGGTTGCGAAAAAGGTGTTGTGGAACACGTCGTTGACGCAACGGGCACAAAAATTACTTTTTTGAATCTATGGGGTTAAATTGTCCAGCTATGCGCAATGAACTGCCCCTTTGGAATTTCCAGAGAATCAGATCGGATGGCTCATAGCTCGTGCTTAACATATTTAATTTCTCCAAGACGACCATAAGCAAAAAGGCGTATGAACGTCTCCCGAGAACGCTCCTATGCTTCTTTTGTTGTCCTTTTGATAGAATGATTCAATGATTGCGTGATTTAATGTTATTAATTTCCACGTACATGCCCGTGCATGTGGATGTGTCAGTCGATTCCGTGCGCGAGGTGACTTCTCTGTAGCTCGGACTTTGACTCCGACGACTCGGGGGCTCTTCACGGGCAGCTTCTTGGACTCCAGGAACACTCCGCATTGTTGCGAGACCGGTCGAGAGGAGGGATCTCGAAGGTCAATTCGGCCTCCAGAAAGTGCGGCAGAAACTCTTTGTCTAGTCATCTGGGGAAAATCAAACATTCCCTGGGTTTGTCAAGCAGGTCAATTTTGTCTTCATCGGTAAGTTCCACGCTTCTTCTTCGTCTACCGAACACTCCGTACTTGCAGACACTCCAAGAACAGCGCACACTCGCAACTTCCTCTCCACCGCCGCTGAGCACGCCAGCCAAGCCTATGCCTTCCACCGGAAAGAGTTCAGACACTCCAAAAGAACTTCCGTTCGACTGCTTTCGGTCAATGCAAACCGACTTATTTCCTATCAGACATGATCACTCTTCTTGAGGCGAACAGTTGCATTAACTCGCCTCTATCTTGCCAACGCTTTTCAACGACGGTTTTTCCAGGAGAGGGGAACTTTTCCTTGGTTCTGGATTAGCTTGATCATCTTAATCCATTTTATGCCTCATCTAATTCGAAGTCGAATCCTCGGCAAGACAGAGCTATAGAGCGCAGTAGTGGGAGATACTGAAGCAAAAAAAATTTCCTGAACTTGCTCTTTTCAACTTGGGTGTTCTGTCCGGTCTTATATATGGGGGCATTGGGGGGTTTCTGCTGGTTTTCGGCAAGCTTTCTTAGAGACTATTGAACCGAGGAGGATTCAATCCCAGAATTCTTAGCTAACTAGACTGTTCCCATTAATGAAAATAAGGTCTTGCAAGGAACAGATAAGTCGTGATGTTGCCTCTTAGAGAATTATTAAGAAGATTTGTGTTCTTGATGCTGCAATACTAAATCCGATCTAAAGTTGAGAAAAGCTATTAGAAGTGGTTGCTGTACTTGGCCAAAGTCAGGGTGAAATATGAAGGTGATATGCTAATCAGGCCTGACTATTTATGTTCAATAGCTGCTAAAAATGGAGAACTAGTAGTCAATTTCAAGTGCTAGTTGTGGAACAAAAGCATGAAACAGTTGACTGTTGTAGGCTACTTCAGGCTTACCGGGTGGTACAACGCAGAAGGCGCAATCCTGTTCAGAAAGTTTGATAATATGATGATCCATGGACGAGGGACACGGATGCCAATCGCTTGAAAGAATTCGATTTGTTCACGATGTTAAGATAGGCTATTAGTTGAAATGAAAATTGATGCCGAAAATTAAAAGAATTTTATGGTTTTGTCAACTTTTTTATTGTTCTTTGAATTCGGAGTTTTTAAACAATCTGAGATATTCTTTGCTTGAGCAGTAAAATTACTTCCTTGCAGCAAAGAAGCGGGGAAAGAAAAAAGAATTGGACTAGAGAGTGCCCGCTATAACTTCCAATAAAATTGATGAATTTTTAACCCACAGAGGTGTAAGACACGCTAGTGGCGGGCAACCAAGAGCTACCGGCAATGAAGTTCCCGATAGTGAATTTCGAAACCTTCATCATGCTTGTGATGATGGGTGACTTACCCAAGGACTAGACGTGGCAAAATGGGTCATAAACCCATATATGACCCATTTAAATCATAAATGGGTTATATATGGGTCACTTGTTTTTTGAAAAAGTTAGTTAAATGGGTTTAACAACTAAAGATTTAAGATAAGTGGGTCTTAAGTAGGTTTTAAGTGGGTCTTAAATGGGTTGGATTTAGAACTCATTTTCACCCAAAACCTCACAATCTCTCTCTTCTCTCTTTAACTTTACAACTTTTTTTATTTATAAAAACCGAAATTATAATTTTTTTATTTTTTCTTTCCTTTATTTTTCTTTCTTTCTTCTTCCTTTGGTCACCGGCCAAGTGAGCCTTGAGCTTGCCGGATTTGGCAAGGCTCGAGCCTCGCTAGATCCGGCGAGGGGCGAGCTTGAGCTCGCTTGACGCTGGCGAGGCTCGAGCCTCGCTAGATCCAGCGAGGGGCGAGCTCGAGCTCGCTTGATGTTGGTGAGGCTCGAGCCTCGCTAGATCCGGCAAGGCGGAGGCCTCGTGGACGTTCGGCAAGGCTCGAGCTCACCGGCATTGGGCGAGCTCGAGCTCGCCGAATCTGGCAAGCCTCGAGCTTGCTGGTGTCGACGAGCTGGGCGAGCTCAAGGCTCGCCTGTGGTCGGCTGCTATATATATATAAGAAATAAGTTTTCTTAAGTTTATTTAAATAAGTCGGGCTTGATTCGGGTATTGGTTGGGTCAGGTATGGGTAAAAAATTTTACATTGCAATAAATTGGTCATAAACGGGTTAAATGTGTCAATTTGGGTCAAGCCATTTATGACCCGACTTAAACCTGACCCGACCCACCCGTTTAACGGTTCTCTCGATCACTCAGGGCCCATTTTCATATACTTTCCATAGTAAGGAGTCTTTAAGGGCACTGTCCTGCTGTCTAGCTGAGTCAATTAGATTATCAAGCTAAGTTTTCATGAAAACAGTTTTTAATTCTTCAAGGCCTCTACAGGGACGTCTTCACGGAACTTTAAACTGATGCCCTGAAGCTGCAATGACTATATAGTTATGGGCGGAGATGTGGTTATTATGACTGGGGTTAGTCTGGCCCTATGCAATGACGATATTGACCTTGTTAAGACGGTTTCTTGCACAAATGTTGTAGTTCTGGAAAACAATGGTAGGATTTCTAAAGATGAAGTAAACGGTGCCATTGATGTTGCACTCTCTATAGAACTATCGCTTGGAATGAACAAAAAGGGTGTTCTGATAATCCCAAAGCCAGATTGACAAAAGACTGAGAGGTCAGAATTGAATGTAGAGCAACTGCTTGGTGATTCAATGTGCCCGCAGCGTCATGGAAAGTGATTTGTCACCAAAAATAGTTGAGACACAAGATGCGAGAGATTATTAGCATGCGTGTATCTACTTGTACGTGTAATCTAAAGGGAAAAGTATCCCGCGAACTAAACACGGACCTCTCCGTGCTTGTTTTACTGCCTCATATTAGAAATACAACCATTTTCTCTAATTATTGCGTTCATGATCTGGACCCACTTCATGTGATAATTATATGAACTGAAAGAATCGGACTATTCGTAAAATCAGTATCATTGCATTCTTTTAAAAGCAATCCAAAGGCAACTTTAATCATAAGATTCATTTGTCATGGGCAAAAACCGTCACGTCCAAGTTGGTGTCCTGGGTTGAATTCTCTATCCTGAAACCGTCCTAGGCTATGATCCTGTGTAGGGTGAAGAAAGAAGCTGCTAGGTTTAGTGACGCTTATGGTACGGAAAATCGGTGCTTTTCTGACTAATCGTCAGAGCTGCCCCAACTTTCCAGGGATGAGGTTGATCACGAGATTATCGAGCCTTAAGTCGCTGTTTGATAGATATTCTCTTTGTTTAATGTTTTAGGAATCCTATGGGGAGAATTTGTCAGCAGATGGAACTGTTTAAGATCAACTAATTGGGTTGACTTAAGTTTCAATCAGCCATAGGATAGTTCTAGGAAATTAAGTTGCCTTACTTTTCCATCTTGAGTACCCCTCCGATAAAAAATAAATAAATTATCATGCATTTCATTCTTGATTACTCTAAAGATTTGGTCATTAAAAACATGGTATGGTCTTTTAATTGGTCATCGAGTCGACTTTTAGGCGGATCTAAATTTGGCCATGAAAAAACACTTTTACTTCCGGTAATTATGATTATTCCAATACTGTCATCCGCAAACACAATGTTTCCCAATTTTGATCCAACTTCAACATTCTCTTTTTATGTTCTAGCCTTAATATAAATTATGTACCTTACCATGCCGGATGGCTTTGATGCCGTAGTTATAGCTTTGGTAATCTTCTTATGAGCCACCACGCACTGTCCCACCTTGGATCCACTGAGTACTGATTTCATGAAGAAATAAGTTTTTGTGGAACCATTTCACTTGATTTTAGAGCTTGAGAAGGGATGTTAGAGATAATTAGGGATTTTTCTAGGATTTCTTTTATTTATTTATTTTAATGTTAGAGATAATTATGATATTTATGTTGATTATTTGTATCTCTTAAAATTGCACATATATCTTCCTTTGATTACACATATCTTAGTTGAGATATTATCTTAGAATAGTTATAAAATAAAACTTATAAATAGACTAATATATTCTTCATTAATATATAAACTGAAATATACATAAATTCTTCAAATCCCTTTTCCACTTTACTTGTAACTGATTGTGTGTGATGCTAACTGGAATATTTTTATTGGCCAAAAAACATTGACTTAAGTAAATGGATAGAAATGAGAATGTGGTGACATAATTTGAGATTGCTGATCTTACTATAATATATTATCTGCTTCATACCGCACTAATTTTCTGATATGGGATTTTTCTAACATGACTTACATTTTTATTTCAACAATCTCCCTTTTATCTATGAGCTCAATATTAGGTTTTGGTGTTTTTCTAACACGACTTGCATTTATATTTTAACAATCTCCCTTTTACCCGTGAGCTCAATATTAGGTCCACTTTCCTTTAATTCAAGTATCCAGAAATGATAACTTCCATTTTGATCCCTAACATCTTTCTCTAGACCAAACCATGAAGGTTGTTGCTAAAATATATGTCTTGAGTTTGAGCCTGTGGATAATATTTGCTGCGAATTGGAGGATGTAGATTGGTCCGTGACATAAGAATGTTCTCGGAAGGGTCCAAGTTGGCCAGAGTTATTTACCAACTCTACGAGCAAAGAAATCCCAAAATACAGCTTTCTGAAGGTCACCTCACGGGAAATGGACAGAGCTGTTCTCTGTCTTGGACTTTTGTGACTCTCATTGTGGACGAATCTGGTTGTTCTCGTTCGGCCACACTACGAGCTCCCTTGTTCGGCTAAAACTGAGGATGGCGAGCTTGTGTCTTTTGTCTCCTTGCGTTAGCTACATAATCGTGAATTCGCATGAGTGCAGAGAAGAGAGTTTTGCTTCAGCCGAAAAAGGGCCTTCACAAATCTTTGCATTAAATAAAGGGACCCAAAAACTACTGCAAGTGAAATTGAAGCATGTGACTTGTCGTCTCTCCGTCCCGGCAAATGCACAGTAGACCTCAGTATGTATATGGGCATAAAAGAGTGAAATAAAAGCAGGAGATGTTAGTGGTGGGAAGAGCTCTCCTTTATACCTTTATACATATTCAAAGAGCTCTCTGAACACATGGAGGATCTGTGTAATTTATTGAGTAATAGTGTGAGGCTAAACGCTGTAGATTTTGGGTGCAAATTATAGAGGTGGGAAACACTCGAGAGTGAGCGATTTTAACTAATGGATATATTAAAGACCTAAAGTATATAAGGAGTAGTGAAGCCATGAAGAGGGTTAGCCACAAGAATAGAATATGTGAAATATTCTTAGTGTCTTCTGAGTTAGAGATCTTTATTGTTCCTAATTTGCAAACTTCTCTATATTTTGTTTAGCATTATAATAGCTTATAGTCAACAATATAAGAGTAAATATAGTGTTATTGTATCTCGATAGAGTGATCTACCAAGTGAAGAGAACTACACTAGCCAATTGTAACTTGCATTGCTAATTACTAGTGGAATCCAACTGCCATTAAGGCCGTTTGGCTAAGAGTAAATATAGAATTGGTCATAAGAAGAACTACTATATATATCATCATGTCATCTATTTATTCTACTATGATTTGCTTACTAGCATCACAAATACTAATTTGTCTGGAATACCATCTTGAGAGCTGATTCGTTGATATCATGCAAAAAGTTTTAATCTATCAATAGTCAACCTATTCAACCCCCTTTTAGGTTGCTTTCTTAGCCTCGATAGGATCTTTGTCTCTTTCAAGAAGATAAACAGTAAGAAGAGAGACCACCGCCCGCAGCGGTAGCGTTGGCTTTGCGCTCTTACTCTCATCAGGGAGGGGGGTGGGTCCTGGGCTAGCGCCGCCCCTGGTTTACCTTGCCGGCTTCCAGTTGTACGGGGGTTTCAGGGTCATCAAAAAAAAAATAAAAAGTAAGAAGATAAAGAAATAAAAAAAATTTCTTAGGACGAAAATGTCATTGACTAACCGGAATATTTGGCTGGACAATGAGTGGGTCCTTATTTGAAATTGCCATGACCACTTCAAGCCATTGTTAAGATATTATTCGGATTTCTGGCAATTATGGTTGATGTTTATTGAAGAATCCAGCTTTATTAAGACATAATTTGGATTTCTGGTAATTAATGCCAAGGTAGGTCAATTTGGCAATGTTATTGGAGAATTTGGCATTAATTTGAACATGATTTGGAATCCTAGTATTTATGGCTACAATTTAGGTCATCTTATCATACTCCTACATGATTGCGTAATTGATTAGCTTGTTTCATGATTTTTATCCTTACATACTGTTTAATAATTAATTTGATTTGATATAATACCATATATGAAATTTGTGCCAATGTTTATTGAAGAATCCAGCTTTATTAAGACATAATTTGGAATTCTGGTAATTAATGCCGAGGTAGGTCGATTTGGCAATCTTATAAGAGAATCTGGCATTAATTTGAACATGATTTGGATTTCTAGTATTGATGGCTGCAGTTTAGGTCATCTTATCATACTCCTACACGATTGCCTAATTGATTAGCCTCTTCCATGATATTTATCCTTATATACTATTTATTGATTTGATTTGGGCTTAAGTTGTTACAAGCCAATGTTACAGGCACGATCGAGTACATTAAGCAACTACTAAAGCAAAAATGGGAACCACGCCTACTCAAAGCTCTCTCGTTATGCTTAGAATATTATGCTCTCGCTGAAGGCGAAGATTATACCCCACGTTACAAGGCGAAACGTTACCATGAGGTGAATCTTAGGGCGTCTGCAATTCTAACTAATGAAGACTCGTGCGACACTCAAGAATCGAGGAAGGGAGGCATGGTTCCACCTCTGACAAAGCATAATGATGACATTTTTCAATTGTCCACCATAGTCCTTTTTATTACAGCTATTTTCTTAGGGGGAGAATAAGGGACGTAATGTAATGGAGTGTGTGTTTGCCAACAAATAATGCATGGTTTATGAATCTCCATGGTAATCCGAGTCTTTTTTTCTTTTCCTAACACACTATTTCTTCCAAGTGGATTCTTATGGGTGGAGATCCTCTACCCGTAGACAAATCACAACTATTGGAATGAAGCTAATTTCCTTAAATCAAAATCAACGTGAATTTTTTAACACCTATCTTCATCTCAACTTGAATATCCAATGCTTGCTTATTTGTGCCGTTTATTTGCTATATTAGTTAAATATAAAAAATGCAAACGAATGCATAATGAGTCAATTCCAATCGAATTAGTCATCAAGAGTTGGTCTTTGTGCCGAATTGATTTTGGAGTTGCTGTTTGATGCTAAACAATATTGCCTGATATTTGGGATTTTAAGGAGTGTGGGAGAGAAATCCTAAGTTCGATACCTAGCCATAAAAATAAAAGAATTTTACGTTGTTTTCATTTAGATTAGATTAACTAATGGGTAATATCCTCAAATTTGCATATGTATAGAGTTCACGTGATTCGATTGAACAACAAATTATTGATTAGCTACACAAGTTGTAACTCAAATATTTGAGATAAACAAATGATGTTGTGATACTTGGTGGGCCAAAAGGTCCATATTTTAGAGTTTGGGCCAATAAATTACACAAGCCCATACTTAAGACAATTATATAGTTTGATCAAAGTCGTTATTTTGCTGTTTATTCATAATAAAGATCATGGTCTAATTCTCGGCGGGTGCATTATTATTTTTTCCCCCTCAAAATTAGTTTGAAGCCATTTTAATTTGGAAACTGAACTAGTTTGATGCCAATTTGTACCAATTCACGGGTAGAATCAATGGTTCCAGCCTTGAAAACGTGAAACGAACCAATTTCCTTTAAAAAGGGCCTTGAATTAGTTACTTTAGGTTGGTTCGATCCTATTTCTAGATTGAATCGGGCCTAGCGCACCCTTATTTCAAACGTAATTCAAGTTTCATTGAGGGAAAGAGGAGATAAAAAGTGGTGAATATCTTGTGCTTCATTTTGTAGGATTTTTGTGGAGCACCTTTTACTTACTCAATTATAGTCTCATTTGATTCAATCCATATTATAAATGAATACTTTGAAGCACATCAATTCTTTTTTTAAGTCCCCACGTCTGTGCAAGAAAACTCCATGTAAGAAGACAAAAGTGTTATCATACCGATCGATATTATGATCTCACATGTAGTTTATCATTGCTCATATTAATTTCATTGACATTTTATTGTTTGCATTAAGCTGCATGGTTTTCCTAATTTTAAGATAATTGTCTTGATGGAAGAAGTAATCTGAAGGAGTGCTAATGGGAATATAAATACTTCTAAGCCAAACACCTCAAAAAAGAAAAAAGAAAAAACATCATCAAGGTTGAGAGGGAAATTGACTCTAAGTACTTGTTTACTGATCTTTTAAGGCTTTGCAAATCTGATTTTCAATCAAACTTCATCAATTGTTGGAGGTTGTTATGGAATCTTTCACGTTTCCTCATTCAATTCCTGATAATGCGTGAGTTTTGTTTATCCATGAATAATCAAGATCTTCAGTCTTTTGCAAATCTCTAAAAAAGTTGATATCAAAGCATGTTAATATCTCTAACCACTAGGATTTGCTCTAGTGGTCACCTTTCCAACATGGAAGGGGGAGGTGAGGGGTTCAAATCCCCACATTCTCGGGGGGGAATGGGGTGGGGACGTGTAAGTTTCAGGAGTGGGTTTTGACTCCCACGCTCTGCAAGAGGCAGGGTAAAAGTCTGAGAGTGAGTGTAAAGTATGAATAGAATATGACTGACCAAAAAAAAAAAAAAAGCATGTTAATATCTCTACCTTGATGATTGTTTGTGGGCTTTTGAATGAATTGAAAATCTGGGCTTTTTTCTGGCTGAGAGAGAAATTAACTATTCTAGCCAAATTCGAGCAAAAACCGGCTTCGGATCAATATGATCACACTGCCATGGGCAAGAAAAGCTTTAAGTTAATTCGGCATTACGGTGATCGTCGGAGACTAATTGGGCGCGTTGCATTGGTTAGGGTTTGCGTTTGGTAGAGTTTTGCTTGATTTTGGTTGATTTGTTGGCCATTTTCGCCGATCCTTGGGCCTGTGTGGTCACGCCAGCGTGGTCTCCAAAACCCATGACTTCATTTAGTCTTAGGTGGGCAATCGGAGGAGACATGGGCAGTGGAAGTCACGGTGGAGACGTGGCGTGCCATGACCTCACGTGATGAAGAAGGCATGTGCATGGCATGTGCCTGCGCGGAGGATTGGGTGCTTGTGGCACATGCGCCCGTAAGGATCCCTTTTGTGACTTTCTTGTTCCGCCCTTAGCAGCATGGATTTCCTATTTCGCTGTTGCCTGCAATTTGGTGAATGTTTATATATAAAGAGCTTTTGGATCACACTTATAAAAAGGACATAGATTGTAATTAAATAAGTCAATATAATAATTTTTCCCACGCGGAATTTTATTATATTGATATGATTATTTAGGATGAAATGAAATATTCTTTTTCTTCACCCACTGGGATTAAGAAAATGAAATATAATATGACAAATTCTTCATAAGGTAATTATGAATCTATTTAAATTAGATACTTGTTGACACATAAATTTTTGCTCAAAAATCATTCTCAAAAAAAGAAAAAGAAAAAGAAAAAATGGAAACTTGTTTTTCCGCAAAAACATTTCTCATCAAATTATTGCATAAGGATTACCTAGGCATTTAGTATGGTTTTTAAATGCATTTATTTTCTTGATATAAAAAAAATCAAATAAAAAAATCAAAATGAAAAAAAAAAGATAAAAAAATTAATTAAAAAAAAGTTGGAGCTGATGATTTGAATTGACTAACCAAACCTAGGAGGTCAGATTGTAATTAAAACAACAAGTTGGGGCCGAAATGCAATTTCCAAAAGTTAAGGGACCAATTTGCAAATTTCGCAAAATTTCGCCCGAGCCTTTAAATCATCATTTAGGCCTCCAATTGAGTTAAATTGAATTTGGGCTGGGTCGAATCTATCAAATTGGGCCAAAATGACCAAAATTGCTTTAAATTGGATATTTTCGGATAAGAAAATGACCAACTTTGAGGGACCTTTTTGCAAACTTGGGTGAGCAAAATTGCAAAATCCGATCGAGATCTTAAACAAACAGTTATTGTAAATCTTGGCGACACAGAAAATGTTATGGAAACCAAGATTAGGGCGGGCCTTTCAGAGATCGAGGCAAAAAGAATGGTTGAGTTCTTAAAGGAATATCAAGATATATTCGCATGGTCCTACATGGATATGCCAGGACTAGACCCAGAAATCGTGGAGCACACTCTGCCAACTAACCCAAATATGTCACCAAAAAAGCAAAAACTTTGAAGAATGAAACCTGAACTTTCTAAGAAGATTGAGGAAGAAGTTATGGAGCTATTAAAAGTGGAATTCATCAAAGTATCCCATTATGCTGATTGGATTACGAATATCGTTCCGGTCATGAAGAAAGATGGATGGGTCAGAGTTTGCATAGACTATCGGGATTTAAACTGAGCAAGCCCAAAGGATGATTTCCTGCTAGCATATTGATGTTTTGGTTGATAGCACCGCGGGATTTGAACTATTCTCCTTCATGGATGGGTTCTATGGATACAACCAAATTAGGATGAAAGAGGAGGATTAGAGTAAAACATCATTCATTACACCATGGGGGACCTTTTGTTACAGGGTGATGCCGTTTGGCCTAAAGAATGTGAGAGCCACATATCAAAGAGCAATGGTCACCTTATTCCATGACATGATGCATGAGGAAATAGAGGTATATGTCAATGATATGAATGCCAAATCAAAGCATGGAGAAGACCATATTAGAGTTCTAAAGAATTTATTTGACTGGCTTAGGAAATTTAAGCTGAAACTTAATCTTGCCAAATGCATATTTGGGGCAAAGTCTGGGAAGCTATTAGGTTTTATGGTCAGTAGTCGAGGTATTGAAATCGATCTATCGAAAGTTAAAGCCATTTGCGACCTCAAAGCTCCCTCTACTGTCAAGGAAGTTCAAAGTCTCTTGGGTAGATTGAACTATATCACAAGATTCATTTCTCAATTGTTGGAGACAGCCAAACCATTCTTCAAACTCCTGAGGAAGAATACTAAGATTGAAAGAGACGCCGAATGCTAGAAAGCCTACCTTCTTCAGCCACCGGTGCTGGTACCACCAATTCTAAGAATACCACTGGTCCTCTACTTAATAATCCATAAGGATTCACTAGGGGCCATGCTTGCCCAGAAGAGGCCAAGTGATAAAAAAGAATGCGCGATATATTATCTTAGCAAGAAATTCACTGTTTCTGAGATGAATTACTTAGAAGTGGAAAAAACATGTGTAGCATTGATTTGGGTATTGCACCGGCAACGCCAATACACTCTCCACCATCAGATTTTGCTCGTGACAGAGAATGACCCAATTAAGTATATGCTAGAGAGGCCAGCTTTAGTTGGGAAGATGGCTAAATGGCAAGTCCTAATTTCCGAATTTGATATACAAAGCATAGCACATAAATCAGTCAAAGGGAGAGCCATAGCTGATATGTTGGCTGAAAATCCTAGAGAAGCATAATTTTTTGACACAGCGGACTTTCTAGACAAATGTATTTTGGCAGTAGCAAATGATAAATGGACCATGTATTTTGACGGGGCTATAAATTTATCTGGCTCCAGGACTAGGGCAATTTTGATCTTTCCAGTTGGCCAGCATTATCCGTAGCTGCAAAATTGATATTCCCTTGCACTAATAATATCTCAGAATATGAAGTGTGCATCATCGGCTTGCAATTAGCCATTGACATGAATGTCAAGAATTTACAGGTATATGGCGATTCTACACTTATTATTCCGCAAACAGAGGGTCACTGGAGGACACGCAATCATAAGCTGATCACATATCATGAATTCCTTGAAGAATTAATGAAGGAATTCGAGGAAATATCTTTTGAATATTTGCCAAGGTCCCAAAATCAATTTGCTGACGCATTGGCCACATTGTCATCAATGTTGCATGTGATGGAGGGATTGGATATTGAGCCATTAAAGATCGAGATTCTCAAACACCCAGCTTACTGTATGTCAGTTGAAGGCAAGCTAGACGGAGAGCCATGGTACCATGACATCTTGAATTACCTCCAATTGGGAGAATTTCCTCAAGGATGTGAGGTAGCTGACAAGAAATATATCAAGAAGTTAGCGTCAAAATTCTTTGTTTCTGGCGGTGTGCTCTACAAAAGATCATTTGATTCAGTCTTGTTGAGATGTGTCGATGCTAGAGAAGCCAACCAGCTAATGAAAGAAATACATGAAGGAGAGTGTGGACCACACATGAATGGCCACTTTTTAGGAAAGAAGATCATGAGGCTCGGATATTTCTGGTTAAGCATGGAAACCGATTGTATCAAACATGTTCGCAATTGTCATCGGTGTCAGATTTACAGAGACAACGTCAATGCCCCACCTAACGAACTGCACTTGATGTCTCAGCCGTGGCCATTTTCCATGTGGGGAATAGATATAATCGGGCCCATTAACCCCAAAGCTTCCAATGGGCATCGCTTCATTTTGGTAGCTATTGATTATTTCACAAAACGGATTGAAGCAAGTTCATAGGTCAACGTCACCGCGAAAAACGTAGCCAAATTCATTCGTCATGACATCATTGCCTGTTATGGTGTACCAAAAGCTATTGTTATTGATAACGGCTCGAATCTGAAAAACAAGATTGTGGACGAGTTGCTTCATGAATTCCAAATTTGCCATTTGAACTCGTCACCTTATCGCCCGCAAATGAATGGAGTAGTGGAGGCAGCTAACAAAAACATAAAGAAGATCCTATCTTAGAAGGTGGACAATTATCGTGATTGGCATGAACGATTGCCATATGCGTTGTTGGCATATCGAACCTCAATACGTACTTCGACGGGGGCAACGCCTTACTCACTTGTATATGGTATGGAGGTAGGCTTACCGGTAGAGGTGGAAATTCCCTCGTTAAGGATTCTCTCGTAGATTAAACTCTCGGAAGCTGAGTGGATGCAGCAGAGATACGAACAGCTAAATATGATTGATGAGAAGAGACTTAGTGTACTATGCCATGGTTAATGCTACTAGAAGCGAGTTGCAAAGTCCTTTAATCACAAAGTTCGACCGAGACATTTCCAAGTGGATGAACTTGTGTTGAGGAAGGTATTGCCTATCATACTGGACCCACGCGGAAAATTTCACTCCAAATTATGAAGGCCCTTATGTCATTAAGAAGATACTACCCGGTGGGGCTTTAATTCTGGTGGAAATGGACAGCCGCGAGCTGCCAAAGCCTGTAAACGCTGATGCGGTCAAGAAATACTTTCCATGAATGAAATCAAGGCTGTTAGCCATTTCTTGTACAACCTGAGTCACTTAGCACTTGCATCATGCATTTCATGCCTACATTCTATACATGCATGTGTATTCGTGTTATGTGTATCCAATTGCTTGGGTGGAAAGATCGTGAAACGAAGAAAATTAAAATGACAAAACAAAATGGTGATGGTCCACGTTCAAGATATCCCTAGGAGTTGTCGAATACAAACTCAGAAGAAGGGTAATTAGGTATCGTTTCCGATGTACCCTCTCTAACCTCTTTTTTTTGGACGTAGTTCCCCTATTTGGCAAGAACATCAGTATCCGAAGAATAAAGCCGAGAAGTTGATTTGAACAAGATATCTATCTACCAAGCAAGCATGTGGGGTCATAACACATGTTGAATTCACCTAACTTGGTGTAAAAGATGTGTCGTTCTAGAGTTGGTTCAATTATATAAAAGAAAAAGAAACGCTCCAAGGACACTATTGGCGCTTCGGCCTAGTGGTAATGGGTTCGAGAGGTACGGTGTTCGATCCTTGGAAACGACAATGAGGTTGCCATAAAAAAAAGAGAGAGAAAGAATAATTTTTTTTTTGCATCTTTCAATTTTGTAAAAAGATGAGAATGCTTGAACTAATGAGACAAAAAAATCTTAGACTCTCTTCAAGCCTTAAAGCAACAGGTTCATTCCACCGTTTGCCACCAAATTATGAAATTGATGGAGGGGTCACCTAGCCATCAAGGCCATAGGTAAGTACTATTCTCCTCAAAATCAAATGGAAAACAAATGGAGAATTTCCATCATAAAAAAAAAAAACATTTAGCGTTTTTTTAGAAACAAGCACAAAAAAAAAAATGGATATTGAAGAAACAAGTTTTCCACAAAGTTTGCAAAAATCTTCTTTTTGTCCATCCACTTGATGGATCACTCATTTCGAATCAAAATTCTCTAGAGATTGATCTACTCAGATGATCTTACCGGAGTGAAAGGTGAAACGTTGACCATGCCAAACAAGAAATGCTTAAGATGAAGAAAGGTAAGCCATTTCCAAACACGTTCTTCAAACACTTTTGAGAGTTGAGTGAAAGGTAACTTTATATTGGATGAATGATTCATTCACATTGAGCACAAAGATCAAAATAATAAAGGCGTTTCCTTCATCAATCCCTGACATTGCACTAATCTCTTGCTAACCCTTTGGGCTGAATAAAGTTGATCCTTCAAAGTACCCCTGTTGAGAATGACCCTACTTTGGAGCAACATAGGAGGTTACAGTTATGTTGTAGAGCGAAAGATTGAGAAAGATTCTATTACTTTCACTTGCACCAATCTTCTGGTGATAGCTTTAGAGGAATTCTCATTAGAGCTTGACTCATCCCAAGGTGAAGAAGAGCATTTCCTTCTCTACCCAAACACTGATATCCATTACTTTAACCAATTTGGGCATAATTATTCATTTCTGAACCCCGAATGGTGATCATCTCCCTTCATAGGGGCAAGACATAAGAATTGACCAAATACAATTGACAGTTACAAGAAAATGTGAAAAGCATCTCGAAAGTCATAAGAGCTACAAAAGTTCAAAGAGCAAAAAGTTCAACAAATTAGGGGGCATGAAAAAGCAGTGTGCCTGGTAAAAGCAATGCCAATGCTCGTCAAGAAAAAGAGCCAAAAGGCTGCATCTTATGTGAAAGAAAAATTATCAAAGTCCAAATGCTTGCCTAAAATATATATATATCATCGCAAGTGCAAAGGAAATTAGAGAAAGGAGCAAAGCTTTCATGCAGAAATGATACATCAAGGGACTTTCGAGATGTGCTGTGTTTCAAAAGCCAAATGATTTCGAAGGATCGAGTGACCTGGTCACAATGCCATGATGATCATTAACTCTTTAGAAAAGCCTCTTGAAAATTTTAAGCCTTTCCCGAGCCAACATTACAACCCTCTTCCAAAGTCTCTTCTAATTGGGATGGTTTAAGTAAAAATGAGAATGCCACAAAGAAGCTACTACTTGAAGGAGTGGAGGTAATTCTATCTTTTCTTATCTTCTAGGTTCTCGATTTGTAAACCCGATGAAGATAGCGACAAATGTTCCTTTATTAGTCTCAAAGCAATAATTTCTTTGCATAAGCCCTAACTGAGCCTATAATGCGGTCCTTTCAAAAGACCTTTTTGATTGATCAGTTTGTGCTCATCGCGAAAGTTTCTGAAGGCCTTTGACATGGGTTATGTGAGATACCCTTAGCAATCAATTACTTCCCACATGAATGGATGGGATTAGACAGCCATTTTATCAAGAGTGTGAGAAAACCTTTCTAACTAAGAAGCTCTAGTTTGGCATACTTAATGAGCCTTTTTTATGAGTCGTAGCCGTTCTGATAAGAACTTGACTCTTGGAGAATTTGATGATTGATGATATATCCCGAGCAAGATGACAGTTTTGTGCCATATAATGCTGATTGACATCGAATGTTCTTCTAAAGTAGTCGGACCTAGTTTGATTAGCTTGTTCAATTTATGCTACAATATTACCAATACGTCTCTTGATGACGTTTCTAATGACATTTGCTCAAGTTGAGTTTGACAGGATTTTTCAGTGGAGCCATGCAGTTTTCAAGGGGTTAGTGGGTGCTTCCCTAAAAACCAAAAGTTTATGGTCAGCCTTAAACCATGCCATTTCAAAGATTCATGATCAACCTTAAACCATATCGTCTCCAACGGTTAGGATGTCTATCCTTAAACCACAAGGTTCGTGGGGCAACCTTAAACCACAAGGTTAGTGGGATTGCCTTAAATCACACGGTTAGTGAGACTTCCTTAAACCATAAGGTTAGTGGATTGCCTTAAACCACAAGGTTCGTGGGGCTGCCTTAAATCACAAGATTAGTATACTGCCTTAAACCACAAGGTTAGTGAATTGCCTTAAATCACACGGTTAATGGGACTTCCTCAAACCACAAGGTTAGTGGATTGTCTTAAATCACAAGGTTCATGGGACTGCCTTAAACCACACGGTTAATGGGACTTTTTTAAACCACAAGGTTAGTGGATTCCCTTAAACCACACAGTTAGTGAGACTTCCTTAAACCACAAGATCAATGGATTACCTTAAACCACATAGTTAGTCGAACTTCCTCAAACCACAAGGTTAATGGATTGCCTTAAACCACATGGTTAGTGGAACTTCCTTAAACCACAAGATTAGTGGATTGCTTTAAGCCACAAAATTCATGTGTATATCCTTAAACCACACTTTTCAAAATATTCACAGGTACATTCTTAAATCACGCCTTTACATCAAGCTCACTTGCATTTTCATTGTTGCACATATCAAATTTTTTTTTTTTGAAAGATTAGGTGTCACTTTATTTTTGAAAGAAATCTCTTTGAGCTCCCTCCTGAAGAGGGGCAGCTGTTGACACCTAAATTTTTGCTCAAAAATCATTTTCAAAAAAAGAAAAAGAAAAAATGGGAACTTGTTTTTCTGCAAAAAAATTTCTTGTCAAATTATTGCATAAGGACTACCTAGGCATTTAGTGTGGTTTTTAAATGCATTTATTTTCTTGATATAAACAAAATCAAATAAAAAAATTAAAATGAAAAAAAAAAGATAAAAAAATTAATAAAAAAAAGTTGGAGCTGATGATTTGAATGTGACTAGCCAAGCCTAGGAGGCGAGATTGTAATTAAAACGGCAAGTTGGGGCCAAAATGCAATTTCCAAAAGTTGAGGGATCAATTTGTAAATTTCATAAAATTTTGCCCAAGCCTTTAAATCATCATCTGGGCCTCCAATTGAGTTGAAATTGAATTTGGGCCGGGTCGAATCTATCAAATTGGGCCAAAATGACCAAACTTGCATTAAATTGGGTATTTTCGGCTAAGAAAATGGCCAACTTTGAGGGACCTTTTTGCAAACTTGGGTGGGCAAAATTGCAAAATCCGGTCGAGATCTTAAACTATTATACATGAGCTTGCTAATTGATTAAAAATCACAGCCAAATTCATGGATTAAAGCACTTAAACCAGCTAACAAATCCCGGCGTCCTCAAGTTGGTCGAGGCCGCGCCTCGCCGTCGGAAAAAAAAGCCAAATTTACCAAACATGTTTCTTTTTATTTTTTATTCTCGAGTAAGCAACTTGGTGGCCCCACCATATCCTCCTTAGCTGTCCAACCGGTCTAATCTTTGCACGTGATGGAAGACCGTAATGAGAAGTGCAAGTGGACGGAAGTTTGTCAGGGATAAGCTCCTGAAAGCACGGGAAAGTTGCAGCAAAATCGGCACACTCAACATCTGCAAAATTTCAAAACTTTTGACTGAGTCAGAAAGTGGGTGGACTGCTTAGTTGGTAGGCTTGGCAGGAGGGTAAAAAGCGCATGAAGAGATTGCTAGATGCAGTGGATAAGATCTATGAAGCATGCTCGTTTGAGGGAGAGGAGGCATAAGATAAGGAACACGAGAGGGAGCTCGCGATTGTGCTCAAAACAACCCCTCAGAAGCAACTCCAGAAAAAGCAAAAAACCCAGAAACTCCATCAATCCTTAGAGAGAGAAGTGACTTTTTCACAAACTTAGAGCCAAAATTAGCCAAAACCTTCAACTAGAGAGTGAAATTTCATTCAAAGATCTTTCCAACCATAGGTCTCACGTCCAAAATGAAGATCGGGAAGACCTCCTAAAGCCCCCCCGAAAAGATACCCTCCTAGCGGGCCAAGGGAGTTCTAAGATTTTTCTAAGTGTTGAGCCCGGTTGGTCACGAGCGAGGAAAAGCGTGTGTTTTTGAGAAAAGGGAGAGACAAATGAGGAAATCCACGAGTTACAAGCCAAACTATAATACATATAGTTTGGGTTGGCTTTGATTTTGCCAACAAAAGATGTTAAAGAAAAAAAAACTTACAAAAACATTTACATGGACACTTAGTAGTTTCATAAAGATTATAATTGGTAATCAAGATTGTGTGGCCATTTAAATAAACAACTTTCCCAGTTAGTGGTACCGCAAGGGCGCTAATAGGAACATTGGCGTAAATAAGTCCCCATTCCTAGAAACCTCTGGTTGCGTAGAAATTGAGACAATACTCCCGTGTCTTGATTTGTTTCTAGCTAACCCCAATAGGCTAGTAGCGACTCCTAGAATTACATAGATTCTTAAGAACTAAAAAATAAAATCCAACGTCGCGCAAGGTATGGGCTTGGGAGAGCCTGCGCCTAACCTAGGGCCATTGGTCCGCCTTTTTAGGCAAATACCCCTAAACATTCTCCTTATTCCCGGACGGCAAAAAAGAGAGGTCGCGACAATACTTAGCCCACATGCCTTTTTATTATTTTTATTTTTATTTGATTTGATTCATATCTTTGTGATCTATTTTACATTGGTGAAAATATGATTTATGTAAATTTGCCTTAATTTTTTGTGACATAAGCATGTTTGTTTACTATGTAGTTTCACCATCTGTGAGTTTTTCCGATTTCATCGTTCTCGAGTTAAATGGCGACAGCCATAAAGTTTGGAAGGATTTATCCTTCTACAATTTGGGTGCATGGATATTGATAATGCTTCTCGGAAAGATGAATGACTTGCTCCTATTGATGCTAGCACTTCGATTGAAATTACTCTTTATGAACAATGGGAGCAATCAATTGGCTTAGTATAATGTTCATAAGAACTAAACTTTTGCTAGTAGTCATGGTTCAGTTGCTCAACATTATGTTTACTTTAGAAAAGGCACATGACATGACCATAATTATGAAGTTCTCGTTGTTGAAACTCACTAGTGCTAGAGGTGTGCGTGAGCATATTATGAAGATGAGAGATAGTGTGGCTCAGATGAAGAACCATAAGGTTGGGATATCTGAATTTTTTTTCTTTTGCACTACATTTTAAACACTCTTCCACAGTAGCATACATCTTTCAAGATTTCTTATATCACAAATCAATTAATGAACTTATGACCATATGTACTCAAGAGGAAGAAATGATTCTTATGGAATCGAGATAGAGTACTTATTTTGCAATATAAGGAAAGTATAAAAGCAAGGCAAGTAGAAGGGAAGGGTAAAACACCTTCCCAAGCTGACATTAAAAAAGAATCAAAATGCTTCTTCTGTAAAAAGAATGGGCATATAAAGAAGGATTATATCAAATTTAAGGCTTGGCTCGAGAAGAAATCTAATCTCATGTCTTTATTATGAATTTATGTGAGTCACAACACTTAATGGATTGATTTTGGATCTACAATCCATGTTTCGAATTCCTTTTAGGGTTTCAAATATGGAGGTAGAGGACTTGTACACAAACATAGATCTAACATTTTGAAGAGAAAATATTTGTTGTTCAACGAAATGCTAGAGCTTTTACAACCACTATTGAAGTTGGAGGCGGATGACTTGTACACAAACATAATACAAGGGTATTCATTGCCCGAAAACATATTTTTTAATCTCTTAGGTCTAGATCAGGAGAGGATAGCTCCTACATTTAGAATTCGATTGGGAGAGTTCGATCTCTCGGATTTTGAGCAAGATTGGGAAAAGAAAGCTACTAGATTTAAATACGAGGAAAAGAACAAAAAAAGAATAATTAAATGGAAAAACAAACAAAAGCAACAAGAAAGGGAGGGGAGGGTGGGACTAACTCAAACCCTCCTTCACGGCTCAAAGTGGCAGAAGATGACAAATGAAAAAATAAAAAGAAAGAGAGAGAAAATGACATTTTGGTTGCAAGAGATTTTTAACATTAAAATTCTAGAAATAATTAGTATAAAAAAGAAGTGAAATGATAGGAAGGATTGGGTTTTAAGGTTGTTTATATATACCAGAGAGGAAAAGGATTGGAAAAAGGATGCGTTATAACTTGGGAAAATTATCAAAAAAAAATCCTAAACTTATTGTAATTTTTCCAAATCAATATTAATTTTTTTTACCAATTCAATTTTAAACCTTTTACATTTGTGCTAATTTAGCCTGTATGGAAAATTTTGATCGGTTAGCATTGATGTGGGTATCGGCTAATGCTAGCCATCTGGCCGACGCTGACGTGTCAATTTTTAATTTTTTTCATTTATTTTGATTTTGATTTTGATTTTGATTTTGATTTTGATTTTTATCCTTCTCTCTCTCTCTCTCTCTCTCTCTCTCTCTCTCTCTCTCTCTCTAACACCCTTGATTCCAAGCCATGAGAATTGTCGCGACCTCCTTTTCAGTGCTCGATACATGCGGGCGCCTGTGGAGACTAATGGCTGGCTAAGTCTATTAGGCTTAGCCAAAGCTCTCCCAAGCTCACCAATTCATGATTTATGATCCAAGTTTTTTTAATTTACAAGTTAATTTTAGATAAGAGTCGCTACTAATCAATTTGGTATGAGTTGATTAGAAATCCAATTGAAATACTGGAAGAAATATTTCACTCTTGCATAACTAGCTGTTGCGACCTCTTTTTTTCGGCGTCAACACTAGAGAAACTAGGATAGAAAACTTGATTGGCAGTAGTTAATCATTAATACCCTTTTGGTACCTAATTTTGTTTAAACCCTAAGGTCTTTTGGATTTGCAAGGGATTTTTCATGCATTTGTGGAGGAAAAACATATTTTTTGATTTGTTTCTATTTTTTTAACATAGAAAGTTTTTTTTTTTGTGTTTTTTGATCTTTTTCGAATATATAAATATTTTTTTTAATTTTATAATTATTTGGGAAAACATAGAATATTTTTGGTTTATTTTTATTTTTATTTTTCGGAAATATAAATTATTTTTAATTATTAAAATATTACTTTTTATTATAATATTAAAAAAGACCCAGGTCGGACTCTCGAGTTGGGACCGATCTAGATCATCGACGATTGGAAGTGCGGGCTTGGCCCATAGCTTCCCTTACTCCTTTTTCTAAAAAAAAAAAATACTTTAGGCCCATTTAGACAAAACTTGGCCCATTTTTTATTAAAAGGAAAAGCCCGGCTCGAGTTTTAAACTAACCCAAACTTGGACCACTACAACAAACCCTAGAGTCAATTGGGTCACACGCCTGACCCGACTGACCCGCTTCTGCAGCCGTCACTGCCTTCGTGTGACTTCACGACCAAAATTCTGGGTGAACCACCTAGGGTTTACTAATGGATTACTAAGCTTAAACTTAGCTCGGCTTTCCCAAGCCCATAGCCATTCGCGACTTAGGTTCAAGTTCTTAACATGCAATTGACTTTTCATTTAGGAGTTGCCACTAATCTATTTTTGGTGGGTCAATTAGAAACCCAAGTAAAGTAACATGAGATTTACTTTACTCCTATAAACCAAAGACTATGAGTTTGGTGACTTGGCTACGCTAGATTTCTGTAACGCCCTTTTGGTACGTTTCTCTTTTATTTTGAAAAAAAAAAGTTTGACAAGCAGCTTGAATTGATTTTAATTTACCTCTCTAATGTGTGAGGTGTTCATACGAATGCGCAAATCACCAATTTAACACCCAAGAAAAGTAATGAATAAATTACAGGACTTACCTCGTAACAACGAAAGCATTTGCAGTGTTAGATCAGAATTTACTTCGATAATCCTAGATATGATTTCTAATTAACACGCAATTTCTTTTGTTTTGTTTTCATTTATTATCATGCTTTGCAATGCATGTTACTAATCTAACATGAAATGATGTGACATGGTAATATAACCTAAACTATATGACATAAATAAAATATAAGCATGCAGTCTATCCTAAAGAATGAAATTGATTTATTCTAAGATAATTTTTTTCGTATTTTCCATGAAATTCGAAATTAGAAAATCGCAAAAATTATCTATCCAAATTGAGGTATCATCCAACTTATATTAAGAATTAGATTAGGCCAAATCTTAATTTAAACTAAGATGTTATCTCAACTTGGTAATCCCTATCCTAAAATGTAATCTATCTAAAAAATTATCTAAACTTAAAATTAACCATGCAATCTTATCCTAATATGCAATGATGTGCAAAGAATGCCCTAGGTTTTTTTTTTTTTTTAATAAAATTTGAAATTAAAATTGTCAAATAATTAAACGTGCAACCTAAAAACTAGTATCCTGAGTTGATTTTTTTTTTTGGATTTTTTTTTTAAAAATTCAAAATAAATTTCCTATGCAAAATAACCCTAAAACAAGAAATATTCTAAGATGAACCTAATCCTAACTCAAATTTTTTTTTGGATTTTTCTTTTATGAAAACAAAATCGATTCAACTAACACGATAGCACATCTAGGAAGATAAGATTGATATCCATAAATTGACAAATCATATCCCGCACATGGGATCGGATTGGCCAATTTTAAATAAAATCGTGAATCAAATCTTGAGTGTGAGGTCGGATTGGCGATTTTTCGTGCGATCACGAGTCAGGTTTCAGTACGAAAATCGGACTGTCAATCGTATGCATGTTATGAAATTAGGAAGATTTAGAAGGATTATGGATAGGACTATATATCATGAATTTTTGTTCACGTGTATCGAAATATTTTAAATAAGGAAACGGAATATTTGGAAATCAAATTAGATGAAATTTTTACCTAATCCAAATATTGGCTTCCAAATTTGGACTTTGCACAATTGGACTCCTTAATGGGACGGCAAGTGGTGAGTGGTGACGATGGTGGCACGTGGCTCACAGGTGGTCGGTGTAGTGATTTAAGATCGAAGCCGGCACAGCTCGATGAGCTTTCAACTGGGCGAGCAATGAACGCTGACAGCAAGAGTAGCGAAACGCTACGGCTTGACTTGAAGGGCTTCGGACTTTCGGGACACCCGCGGTAACTATAGAAATCTACAGTAGAGATTAGTCACGGCAACAAAAGGGCAAAGCTTTCTGAACGTCGATGTGGTGCGGTGGTGCAAGGAGCAACCGCAAAGTCTTGAAGGACGCCTGCCCTGTATCCTATAGGAAATTTTCTTTGGTCTTCTTACTTTGACCAATAATAAGCTTTGTTAATCCCTCGACTTTTGACTGAATTTGGTCGCTCTTGCCATGATATTCCCTAGGTATTCAACTTTGACTTTCAGAGCCCCTCAATCAAATTTTCTACTAGTCAATCCTTTAGGCCTCCGTGTGTATCAAGTGAAGACGGTTCTGGACAGCAGGTGGGACGTTGCCGACCAAAGGAGGCAATAGCTCGTTGGCGTCGATGGTGGATGGCAGCAAACCAGCATGCAACGAGCTTGAAGAGACACTGGGTGCGACGCGAGCAGTGCTAGGTTTGGCACGGATTAGCTGCTAGTGAATGGGCTTGGGTCTGGCACCAGTTTGGCAAGGTGTGGCACGCGGTAACGGTGGACGTGCCGCAGTGTGAATCTTAGCTGAAGCCAGCCGAGAATCCCTCTATCTCCTTTTTCTCTCTCGATTCTCACGTGTGTTTCTCAATTTTGCCGTATACTCAATTGTGTGGCCCCTAACTTTCTGTAGTGTAGCAATCCTTTTATAGGCCAAGGATTAGGGTTTTATTTTCTTCTTCAAATCAACATTCACAAAGATTCTTTCTGAACGCAATATTTCTTTTTATTTTCCACATCTCTTCTTGATTTTCTTTGCAAAAATGAATATTCTCCACCGATTTTATCATATATTGCCAAAGATTTAAAATTACAATAGAAATTTTCTCAAATTCGAAATCTTGCAAAGATGGTTTCATACTATCTCCTCGAGGATATGGGTTTGGGCTAATTTGCTCTCTCGTGGGCTTAGTACAACTTGTCAAATTAAAGTTTAGAACCACCAAATCAAACCCATCCGTCACCAGCCCAATGCAAATAAAAAAAATGGTCCTAAAACTATATGCTATGCAACTTAATTCTATTTTTTTTTGCTTAGGGATTAAAAATTAATCCCTAATTTTTTAATGTGATAAATAACTAAATGGGTTGCCAAAATTTAGGTGTCAACAACATATTATGTCTTCCGTCCTTGCCCCATCGTCCGACTTCGCCGACTCCACATTGGCCTACCTCAATTGACGACCCGACCTCCATCCAGCCAGGGGCCGTTGCTGACCATCTTCGCCAGTCACTAAATCTCCGGTCGTGGCCATTGAGAGGAGGGATTCCACAACCCTTCTCTTTTAGGAAATTCATCGAACGTTTGGGGTTCATCAGCAAAATGAGGTTCAAAATAACAATGGGACTCAAGGTGAGTAGCGAGCCTCGACCGGAGATTGAAGTAGCTTAATGGAGAACGGTTGGGGTCGGAGCTTGCACAAGTTGGGCAGTCGCGAGCTCCGGTGTGATAGGGTCAAACAGGGCTAAACTAGAGCCTCGGCTTACCAGTGCTTGACGTGCGAGCGGTGGGCAGTAGCAGCAGGATCAATAGGCAACGCGACACTCAGCTCACGGTCATCGACTCGGCTTTGATCCATGAGAGGGACGGTAATGAGGAACAGTAGCTATGCAGGGACGGCATTAGGATGGGTAGTAGCTCGTTGCTGAGGAACCAGCAGACCCGACGGCGAGGTGGCGGTCGACCTTCCTCATATTTGTCCCCCTTCGGTCTCTCGACTCTTGCTCTTCGAAACCCTAGATCTCTCTTGCTCCAAGACCCCTTTGCTCAGATCTAACTCTCCCTCTTCAACCGACCTCCCCTCCTTTGATCTTTGGCTTGCTCGTTCTCGATCCTCCCCTGATGTCTCTCGGGGGAAGTCCTTAAAGCTACCTGCCTTCAATCTCTCTCCATTTGTGTGTCTTATTGGCCTTTCGTGGATAGCCCTATTTATAGGCGGAGGGGTGCCAGTTGACGGAGCTTTGGCCAGCGATTCTTGGAATGCCGACCGGCCTTTGTGCGATTGGACTAGCGTTGCCTTTGCTGCCCACTTGCGTGCTCTGCTTTACATTGAAGGCGTGTCCCCATCTATTGCACCATACATTGTCATCTCCTCCTCCACCCGGCCTTGCACACGTCCATAACTCCTCTATGTGTGCGTTGTGGAGACTTGGGAGGAAGAAGACAAAGGAGTAGGAGGTCGGGCTAGGAAGGAAAAGGTTGGGCCCTAGGGGCTTACGTATGGACGAACAAAAAGAAGGGGTTGGGCTTTCACACCTAGCCCCATGAGAACCCTTTTATTATTATTATTATTATTATTATTATTATTATTATTATTATTATTATTATTATTATTATTATTATTATTATTATTATTTTTTTTTTTTTTTTTTTTAAATTATTTATCCAAAAATAGGGTAAAAAAGGAAAAATAAAAAGGAAAACAAACTTAATGGATGCAAAAAAAAACTAAGACCTAATTGATGCAAAAGATATTTTTGTAGGGTCAAATTGATCCCTAATTTTCTATGCAAATTAATTTAAAATACCTAGTCAAAATTTAGGCCCTCTTTGAAGGTGAGCTTGTAGAAGTTGCATTCAAAGGGGGGCGGGTTCTATTTTCAAATTTTTTTTTTTGGGAAGAGTTCTTTTTGTTTTTTTGGTCAAAGTCAATAAAAAAGAGGAGTTTTGCTTTTGCTGAAGGGGTCTAGAGAGAGAGAGAGAGAGAGAGAGAGAGAGAGAGAGAAGGAAAAATGAAAAGGAAGAAGAAGAAGGAACAAGGTCTTCTTCTTCGTGAGCTCCTCTGCCACTGTTGGCCGATTCCTTGCACTCGTCGTCGCTATTGCCACCGCCGTGCCTCCGCCCCAAACAAATTGCCTCTGTGCCCCTGCTCACCCATGAGCATTGCCAAGCCAATCGCCGAGCCCTCTTGTTGCGAGACCTACAACACCCACTGTCACTACTGCTAGCCACCGTCGCTCCGAGCCCCCTCGCTTGATTGACCACTTGAGCTACCTCCATCACGCCACCGCACCCCTTTGCAGCTTGCCCTACGTTCATGCCTTTGGCCACCATGCTGCTAGCTTCCCTTTGCCCGCCCGCTATCATTGCAATAGCCCGGGCCATCCTCAGCTGTTCTCCGAGCACCACCCCCGCTTTGCCCATTGCCTAGGCCCCCTCGCCGCGCGACTTGCAACGCCCTCTGTCGGGCTTCGCCACGCTTTTGCCTCTACACTTGTTGCTGCCCTGCTGCCCCTTGCTAGAGCTCCGAATGCCGGCGCCTCCATTTGCCATCGTTGCCCTCCGCCCATAGCGCACATCCCCATAGCTAACTTAGCACCATCCACAGCAAGCCATCTTTGCGCCATCACGCTGAGCCTCCATTGTGATTCACGAGTCACCGTTTCTAAGCCAAATTTGGAAGCCAAAATTAGAATTAGGTAAAAATCTTGTCTTCTTTGGTTTTCAAATACTCTATTTCTTTATTTGAAATATTTGTTGATGCACATGATTGAAATTCCCGATATGCTATGATATTTGTAATCTCGAGTAGCCTTATAAATTGGGAAATCTCCTTAATTTCACAATGTGCATACGATTGATAGTCCAATTTCATGCCTAAAATATAACTTGCAATCGCACGGAAAAATTGCCAATCTGATCTCATACTCGAGATACGATTCGCGATTTTGTTTAAAATCAACCAATCCGATCTTGTGCGAAAGACACGATTTGTCAATTTATTAGATGGATTCAATCATATCTTGCCTGATTTGTTGTTGTGTTGTTTGAATTGATTTTGTTCCCGTAAAAGAAAACCAATATATATATGAGTTAGATTAGGTTCATGTTAGAATATTGCTTGTTTTAGGGTTAGTTTGCATGTTTAGAGTAGGAAATTTATTTATTTTGAATGAAATAAAAATCCCAAAAACATTAATTTAGGATGTTAGATTTTCTTTTCATTAATTTAGATTTCACATTTAATTATTAGACAATTTTAATTTCCAATTTCATAAAAAAGAAAAAGAAAAAGCCTACTAGTCATTGCATATTAAGATAAGATTGCATGTTTAATTTAATTTTAGATAATCTTTCTAATTAATAATAAGTTTAGATAATTTTTCATAAATAGATTGCATTTTAGGTTAGAGATTACCTAGTTAAGATAACATTCTAGTTTAAATTAGGATTTGGCCTAATCTAATTCCTAATATAAGTTGGACGATTTCTTAATCTAGATGGAAATTTCTTTTTTTATTATTAATTTCGAATTTTATGTAAAATACTAAAAAAAAAAAAAAAATTGTCTTAGAATAAATTAGTTTTCTTTCTCAATGATAGATTGAATGCTTATTAAGAAAACACAAAAATACTATACTTATGTTATGTAGTTTAAGGTCATATTGCTTTGTCATGTTGCTTCATGTTAGATTAGTAGCACACATTGCATAAATCATGATTCTCATTAAACAAGTGAAAATAAAAATTAAGTGATTGCATGTTAATTATAAATCATAGCTAGAACTATTGATGTGAATTTTGATATAACATTGCAAATGCTTTCCTTGCTATGAGTTAAGTCCTATAATTTATTTATTGCTTTTGTGGGTGTAAAATTGGTAGTTTGCACATCTGCATGATCATCTCATATGTTAAGGAAGTAAATTGAAATCAATTTAAGCCGCCTGCAAAATATTTTTTTGAAAATAAAAGAAAAATGTACCAAAAGGGCGTTAGAGAAATTGAGCATAATTAAATCCCCGAACTAACAATCTCTGATTAACAGAAGTAAAGTAAATCTCCCGTTAATTTACTTGGAGTTCTAATCGACCCACCAAAATAAATTAGTGTCAACTCCTAATTGAAAAATCATTTGCATGTTAAGAACTTGAACCTAAGTCGTGAATTGGTATGGGCTTGGGAGAGCCCAAATTAAGTTTAGTCTTAGGAATCCATTAGCCAAAGCCTAGGTGGTGCACCTGAGGTTAGGTCGCAACAAACAATATAACATTATACATACTAAGACAGATAAGAAGATACATATAGTTACTTATCCAAGATTGAGTGAGATCGGGCCCAAACCTCGAGTTTGGCAAGTATCAGGGTACCATCTTACCTGATGATGTAAGGAAGTTGCTTTTCCAAACCGAACCTTTCTTCAATTGCCTTGATGGGAAATTGCTTTTCCATGACCCAAACCATTCTTTGGTAGCCTGTTAGAGCAATAAGTTGTTTGTCTATGACCTAAACTTATTTTTAGTTGCCTTGATCGGAAATTGCTTTTCCAGGACTCGAACCATTTTTCGGTTGCCTGTTAGAGCAATAAGTTGTTTACCCGAACTTTCTTAGGGATGCATCGGCCTTTCTAAGGGCATCTGTTTGTTGGGTGCTTGATCTTTCTTAAGGACATTGGTTAATTACCCAACCTTTCTTAAGGATGCGCCAACCTTTCTCGGGGCATCTGTTTGTTGGGTGCTTGATCTTTATCGAGGACATTAGTTGATTACCCGACCTTTCTCGGGGGATGCGCCGATTTTTATCAAGGTATCTATTAGTTGGGTGCCATATCTTTGTTAGGGACACCGGTTGATTACCCAACCTTTCTAGGGGGATTAGAGCATCTATTTGTTGGGTGTTTGATCTTTCTCAAGGACATCAATTGATTACTTGACTTTTCTCGGAGGATGTGCCGACCTTTCTTAGGGCATCTGTTTGTTGGGTGCCTAATATTTGTCAAGGACACTAGTTTGTTACCTAACCTTTCTCGGAGGATGTGCCGACCTTTCTCAGGGCATCTATTTGTTGGGTGCTTGATCTTTATCAAGGACACTGATTTGTTACTCGACATTTCTCGAGGGATGCACCAACCTTTCTTGAGGCATCTGTTTGGAAGATGCCTAGAGATTCACGGGCATCGAAAGAGTATCTGGACATTCACAAGTACTAACCTGGAGGATACCTGGTTTTTTGCAGGTATTGAAGGAGTACTTGGATGATCATAAGTACCAAACCTCAAAGGATGCTTGGTCATTCACAAGCACCGAAGGAGTACTTGGATGATCGCAAGTACAAACCCTTGAGGATACCTAGTCATTTGCAGGCATCGAATGAGTACTTGGATGATCGCGAGTATGAACCTCGGAGGATACGTAGTCATTTGTAGGCATCGAATGAGTACTTGGATGATCACAAGTACGAACCCTTGAGGATACTTGGTCATTCGCAGGTAATGAATGAGTACTTGGATGATCACAAGTATGAGCTCTGAAGGATACCTGGTCATTCACAGGCATTGAAAGAGTACCTAGACATTCACAAGTACTAACTTAGAGGATACCTGGTCATTCACAACATCGAAGGAGTACTTGAATGATCACAAGCCTTGAACACTCAGGAAGGTCTCTTACCTTCTGGTAAAGAGAATTTTGGCAATATCTAGGATGAACTTGGGATATCCATAAAGGCCTTTCACCTCCAAGGGGAAAGAAGTTGTGATATCGAGGAGACACATTTGTGAAAGTCTCCCATATCCTTAAACATTTGTGAAGGTCTCCCACCTTCTAGTAAATGGAATATTAAGGGCATACCTATGATATTCATGAAAGTCTCTCACCTCCTGGTATATGGAACATTGAGGATGCACCTCGGATATTCGTGAAGATCTCTCACCTCTTGGTAATTGGAATACTAAGGATGTACCTCTGATATTTGCGAAGGTCTCTCACTTCCTGATAATTGGAATATCGATGACACGCCTATGATATTCTTGAAAGTCTCTCACCTCCTGGTAATTGAAATATCGAGGACGCGTTTCGATATTCGTGAAGGTCTCTCACCTACTGATAATTGGTGAAAGTCTCCCACCTCCCGGTAACATAAATTTGAATGTAGCATAAGGCTTACCTAAACTGGACTCGGGACACTTAGGTAACCACAAGTGCACAAAGCAATGGAATACTTGGATAATAACAAGTATTTAATGATACAATTTGGGGCAACATAAGTATCAAATGATGAGAGGGCATAGTGGAATTTTTGGATAATCACAAGTATTTAATGATACGATTTGGAACCACTTAGGCAGGTCCATGTGTCATAATGATAAGAGCATACCAAAATAATGGCGAGTGTCAAAAAGATAGAGTACCATGGGATACTCGAACATTTGCAAGCATCCAAACTTTAAAGACAACTCAAATAGGTCGAGTGTCGATAAGAGGTAGTACTCGGACAGTGGTAGGTACTCAAAGACGAAGGGATACTTGGATAGCTTTAAGCACCCAAACTCAGAAGACAACTCGAATAGATCGAGTCGATAAGAGGAGTACTTGGATAGTGGTAGGTACTCAAAGACAAAGGGATACTTGGACAGTTGCAAGCACCCAAACTCAGAAGACAACTCGAATAGGTCGAGTGTCAATAAGTGGGAGTATTCGGACAATGGTAGGTGCTTAAAAGACAAAAGGATACTTGGACAATTGCAAGCACCCAAACTGAGAAGACAACTCGAATAGGTCGAGTGTCGATAAGAGGGAGTACTTGGACAATGGTAGGTACTCAGAGACAATGGGATACTTTGATAGCTATAAGCACCCAAACTTAAAAGACAAATCGAATAGGTCGAGTGTCGATAAGAGAGATCACCTAGACAATGGTAGGTACTCAAAGATAATGAAATACTTGGACAGTCGCAAGTATCCGAACTTAGAAGACAATTTGAACATGTCGAGTGTCAATAAGAGGAAGCACCTAAATAGTGTCGGGTACTTGAAGACAATGGGATACTTAGACAAGCGCAAGGTAAGATTTTGGAAATAAGTCAAGAAGTAGAGATATGCTTAGGTACTTAAAGACAATGGGATGATATCATCCAATCTTTGAGAGTTTGTCGCAACATGAGTGTAGGATCGTACATGTTGTAAATTCATGATTTTAAATGTGGTTTATGCATCACCAAAGCTCAATGGGGAATTTTTTTTAAAGATAATCTTCATTTAGAATGTAGATGTCTTGAACATGCCAATGAGAGATTTTCAGTTTGGAAGGACTTTTCACTCACTCTCATGAAAAATACTATTTTATCCCGACCATCAATGCAGGATTTATAAGGACAATATCTCACGCCATATCACTGTCAACATATCAGTAAGGGTCCAAGTATCTCGCACGACTTTATCAATATGAGAGGTCTTTGTTGGGATTGTAATGTAGGCTTGGTCAATGGCTTGTCAAAGGGGACCATCAAGGTCAAGGCTTATGAAAGGAATGTAGCATGATCATCTTCGAGTTTACAAGTCAAGAACCCTGCGAAAAGAGATAGAATAATCTTATAAGCAAACATATGAAATCCTATGTTAATTGAAGTGACATAGTTTGAAGAGATTTTTACAATGGGACATAATGTAGGCTTTGCTCATGGGTAAAATGGTGAGGGTAGGTGATTGTCTTAACATTGTCACCAGTCTTTCTTCTCACTATTAAATGGAGGCTCCATTAATTGAACCGCAATAGCATCTTTACTTGGGAATACAAATGGTTGTATTTTTTGTCTGAGGGCATCGGCCTTGCTTTTACCAAGCATATTGCTTTTTTATGCCTTTAGTTCTTTTAATTACAATTTTCTCATCTATGGTCATTGACCTTACCTTTACCAGGCACATTGCTTTTTCATACTCCTAGTTTTTATTTTTATTTTTGTTGTCTGAGGAATTGGCTTTGGCAAGTTCAAGCAAAACATTGCTATTAGATTCTAGAGTCTTCATCTTCAGTTAGTGCTCTAGGTTATGCTACTTGAATGGCAATAATTCTTGCTTTGCCTCAATGTGAGGGTGGAATTACAAACTCAATTGGGCTGTACAACGGATACAAGAGCATTGGGTAGAGAAAGAATCGTTATTCGTCATTCTAGGGCACTTAAATTATCGTGAGTGTTCAATATGTAATAAAGACACCCGGAGATTGATGCAAGTGTAAGCAAGAAAATTTCTATCATCTTTCTCACCTTGTGATGTCGCCTCGCCTCCAATCTGCCCTAGTGTGAGATGGTTCTTGACAAGGGTATAAAGGAAACTTCACAAGTGTATGGGGCTCGAAGGGGGTAAGCCATCATCATTCTAACCCGTAGTGTTTATGGTAGAGAAATGAAATGCCCCTCACTACTTCGGTTATTGTACCATTCGTGAGAGAACCTTTTACCTTGCAGACATTGAATTTTCTGCACTCATCTCACAAATATATAAATGAGGGACTGTGTGTAGGATATGACTTGCCTTTAATCATCCTGATGCGCCTCATCCAGCCTGCTCGATCAACCTTATATCTTTCATTCAGCTATCTATTTTGATCATCCTCAATAGAATCGGTGATCTAGACAGAAAAAATCATTTTGCAAAATCTGTTTGGAAAATGCATGGAGTATTTTAAACATTGGGGGTTTTGTGCTCTTTATACAAATAATACTTTATTAACAACTTTTAAGGTATTTATTTAACAAATATGTTAAATTTTGAGCATCAAATAAGTTATTCACAAATGGGTGTCCACGGGCTGTCTTTATTCAATGGGGATATGACACATGAATAATTAGCTAAGGGTTGGGAATCTGATCATTGATTTGATGGGCATCTCTATTTTTGCCCCTGCAGAAGCGAAGATGCAAAAATAGATCAATCAGTAGGGCCAAAATCAAATGTGACTTGAGGCCAAAAGGATTTTTGTCATTTACTTTGGTGATACTTGGGACACCATTTTGCTTAGGAGAGCTTATCAAAGTTTGACATGCCTCCCATTGATTTGTTATCCGTATCTTTGATGATCAGGTAATCCTACAACAGATAAAAGGGAACATGTTAGTCACGAACTCTTTCAGGAGTCGAACAACTAGAGACGATACAACATTACCCTTAATTGGTTTGCATATGATTAAATAGATCTGAAGCATGAGAAGGATATGAAGTCTTGCATTTTTTGTTTCGTTAGGTCATCTGCTCTCTAGCTATTGCAGATGCAAAAGAAGCAAAACAAATTTTTTTTATTCATTAGTTTTTACATATGGCAACTAGTTGCCACTTCGAGGATTGAACCTCGGTCACGTCCGGACCATTTCAATCCCCATACCACTAGGCCAAGGTGCATTGGTAGTGTTCAAGGAGCGCTTATTTTTCCATTTAACCAAATTGGCTCCTAAATGATACATCATTTTACACGAAATTAGGTGAATTCGATACAGGTCACTTCCATGTACTAGCTTGGCCAATATTGATTTGCCCAAATTAACCATCGAGTTTGGTTCTTGAATCCTAATACTTCCTATTAATAGGGAAAAAATGTTAAAAGTGAATTTAGAGAGGGGGAGTATTGGAAACGATACCAAATTACCCTTCCCTAGATTTGTATTTGATAACTCCTAGGGATATTTGAATACTGATGACAACCTTTTTGTCTTGACGCAGTTCAACATCTCTTTTGATTGGCCCTTCTCATTCAAGGCCATGTTATGCATGATTGATGGTCATTGATTCATCTTCAACAACTTCCTTATGTGGAATTTTTTTCTACCTTTAATCATATGAACATTAGCAGCATTTGGCAAAGTCAAGTATCTAAAGCTTCCATGGATAATGAGATGGACAATCAAAATCTCCAATTTTCTAATGGCAATCATTTCTTGGGAGAGTATGCATCTAGGACAAGAAATGAGGTTTCCAGATTCTAAAGTCATAATCTAGAATAAGGGGCTAGAGGTCGCTTCGACTATTTGGATTTTCTCCTTGTTGACAGTAGCCAATTCAAAGGAAGAGAAAGAATTCATTCCCCGTATTTCTAGGCTTGTTGACGCTGAAAATCCCATTAATGAAACCACAACGTCTAGTTGTTCAGGCACGTTGTGCGAAGAAGTCATTGCTCAAACTTGAGATAAAGTTGTGCAGGTGTAAGATGGAGTGTGCAGAGCTCCAAGGATGGCTCGCAAAATGGGAAGGCTGAGAGTAGTATGGAGGAGGTTATCCTACCTTAAGCTTCCATGGTATGCATGCTTCGAGTTTAACCGTATGCCTGTACCTATTACGTCATATCTTTCATTTCTTGTAAATAAAAGAGAGAGGACGTCATTTCTAAAATTGTTCAAGGAATAAGACACACCCTTTTTTTGAAATGGGATAACATTTTCTATTTGCCCCTACTTTCTTGAAAAAGTGTTTTAGAATATGACAAGTTCACATGACATGCCAGTTTCAAATGTCCCATGTCACGCTAAGTCAAAGGGGATGATACTCTGAGACACGAAGTGAGTAAGTTAGAAAAATAAACAAGATTAAATTTAATATCTCGTTTTGACAAAAAGCCTTTGATAATTAAATATTTTGTTTTCATAAGTATATATTTGGGGGGGGGGGGGGAAGCCTAAGGAAGCCTAGCCCTCAATATTCTTCTTGGATAATATTTTATTTTCATGGTTGAATAGCATCACTAGGTCAGTTTGGAATACCACTTCATGTTCTCAAAATGAAATATTAGAATTGTACATTTTGAGTGAAATTAAATTACTAGAATGGAAAATGCAATAGTAACACACTAGACATGATAGAAAACATGAGATTATAACAACAAAACCCATGAAAAATATTCTTACCGTTACCAAAACTCCTATGAAAATGAGCACTTTGATAGTGTTGGTCTTGAAAGCAAGCACCTTTAAGTTCTTCGCCCTCGGTAGACTCGAAGTATTCGCATGAGAGGACCATTTCATTGAAGCTACAAAAGTACAATCTATGTAACCAAAAGCGATGCTTGTGGAGTAAGGCCTTTGTGAATAGCTTTATCATTTCTTCTTCGGCCAATTAAGGATTGGTTTGCTTCACGAAAGCCTCCCACCTTTCTTTATATGCTTGGAAATCCTCCATTGGTCTTCTTCTTATGCGAACCAAATCCTCGCAAGGTAGTTTAGTTCTAATTTGGTTTTGGTATTGATGCAAGATTGCAGTAGACAACTCATTCCAATCCCTCATGAGGTAGATCCTTGCCATGAAGAACCATTGCAATGCGGGCCCTATGAGACTTTTTTGGAAGGCTTAAATTATGAATGGCTTCTGGTTGCAAAGCCGACTCATTTCAGCATGGAAGGATTGCAAGTGGGTCATGGGATAAGTCATGCTGTTATACTTGCGGAGATTAGGTATTTCTTTGGGAGTCGTAGTCCTATGGAGGCAAGATGGACTCACTGTGTCTTGATTAGGCCAATGGTTTTCCCATTGCATATTTATTATGGTGGTGAATTCTACTACTTCAGGAAAGATGGATTCTGCCGAGATCATCTCATTGCCTTCTTCTAGGTCGAAATTTCCAACCGAGGATGAGGTGTTTACGTCATCCTCATGGTTAGGTGAGAAGTTTAGCAACTCATTAGGAGATAAGCTATGAAGAATGAATGTTCCTCCTTCTAATAGGCTTTGGACCCTGTGCGTGGGTGGGAGGTGGTTGTTTGATGAATTGCTGACTTCATCTGTATAATACTAGTAGTTTTCAGGATTGTACCCTAGGAGATATTCGAAGTCTTGGTGTGGTAGCTCATTGGCTATCAGGTTTTGCCCACATTCAATGGCTAGCATTCACTCGAATTACTTAGGCTTTCTTTTCTTGACTCCTAGTCTTAACCTTTTGAGTAAAGCCTTTCGTTTTGCTAGCTGGACTTTGTCAAGGGAACTAGGAGATGGTGGAGCTTTTGCTTAGGCTTTCTTTTCTGGGGGTCGGTCCTAACCCTTTGAGTAAAGCCCTCCATTTTGCCAACTTCAGTTTGTCAAGGGGACTAGGAGATGGTAGAGTTTCGCTTCCTAGATTAATGGGGGTCGACATTCTTTGGACCCTAGCTCTTGCGGTAAGCCTGGGAAGCCACATTGTCATGGTTTTGAATAGGTTTTATGGTGTTAACTTTGATTGAGGGCTTCTTGCCTTTCCTAGGGGGAAGCTTCTTAGTAATGGATACTGCTTAGCATGCAAGGCTACATCGATATTTTCTTTAGTGGGCTGTAAGTCAGACTAGGTGGTTGGGCTCCTCCCTAACATGGCATGTGTGTTCATAAGAACATATTATCCTTCGTCTCTGCGACTATTAGCTTTTCGTGAGGTGGGGTGATGTTAGTGTTGGTGTTAGCGCTATATTCTTATCATAAAGCATCAGTCAGCTCCTCCCAAGTCTTAAGGAGACTAATCCTCCTTACAATGTACCACCACATGGCGTACCCAATTAGGTTTGATTGGTACGATTAAATCATCCTTCGGACCAAGTAGGCCTGTAAATAGGCTTTTGAGTAAGAGGTATTGGCGTACCCTTCGCATTCATGTACTTTGAGCTCTTCTAGGAATTTAACACTGGCATAATTAGATAGATTAATGGGATTTTGCTCCTGTAGCTAGGCTTAACTTCTTCATGATTCTTGCAAACTATTTGTCCTGTTTGTTATCCTTTGGCAAATTCACAGGTGTCACGAGCGTGTTTAAGGCAGCTACGGGGTTGGGCTTGGCCTGAGTGGACTCCATTCACCTTGAGAGTTGTCAAAGAATAATGGACATTTGTCCTACGCCATCTTTGATATTAGTGAGGCGATTTTGTACATTATTTTGATCAAACACTATTGCTTGAGGCCATTCGCGGGTGATTGGTGGTTAACGACTCATAATTACCTGTTGTCGCAAAAACAATGAGTGAGAACGAGAGTAAATAAAGATTGACCCATGGCAATGGTCCAACTGTTTTTATTTATCAAAAGATGATTTTATAGACAACATACTTCTGACATCTAAACTTGAAATTAAAATGACAGAACGAAATACTATGTATTAAAAAAAATGGACAAGAGCTATCCGAACCGGTCAAAGCAAGTTTGAACCGGTTTGACCGGCTCTGGCGAAAAGTCGCTGGTTAGGCCACTTTCCCACGAACTCCAGTGGTCGATGACCACCATAAGGTGGTCCATCACATCGCAAACTTCCCCGTGCCTTTATTTTTTGAATTCAAGTTTGCCTTGGATATTATAAAATTACAAAAGTACCCCTTGGTTAGGTTTTAAATCATTCAATCGATCATGATCATTCATCCTGGATACATTGCAGCCATGCAAGCTAGGCATGTGCACAATTAGTTATCATCTTAAACAAAATTAAGACCTAAATAGAGTTTACTAGGCTTGGGAGATTAATCTCTGAGGGTTAGGATTGCATCTTACATGGACTATATATTGAAATTTCCCTCCAAAATTTGACGAGGGAAGCCATTTTTCATATGCATAATCCCTCACGAAAAAAAAATTATATATATATATATATCTCCCTCCCTCCCTCCCCCCCCTACCAAATTGCCTTGTTGGACCCTTCTTGCTGGCTGCGGCTTGCCACCTCACACCAGAGCTCCACCCGGGGCGTGCCATCCTGATTGGTCACGACTACATCCTCACTTGTCCCGCCCATAACCGTGCCGTTGCCGTTCGTCCTACCACTTTCTTCACACAATCTTAGTACGGCAATGACAATGGTGTCGTAGCTGGCAGTTTTGTGACACCCTGAATTTCTTGATTCTAGAATTTGAATTTTCTTTTTGTTGCCATTTATTTAATTCTATTTGCATTTGAATTCTTTCATTAATGCTTTTTTTCCCTCCTATTATCTTTAAAATGCATTCCTCTAGTAATTAATTTTTTTTTTTCACATTCTGAATCATAAAACAACAATATAATAATTAGGTAGACATTCCTTTGTATAGATTTTTTTTTTTTTTGGCAAAGTACTTTTGATTGGAAATTGACTTTGGAAGCTATTAACATGTTCCTCATCTCTACCTCTCTATGTACGTGTATTTGTTTCTCTATTAAAAATAATTTAAATCAAAATTTAGAGATGTTGGCCTCTATAATAATTCATTTGCTTTTAGGTGCACATTGAGGAAAATTGCGTGAAGAGAAACACAATGTATAATAGACTTTGTCTCATCTTCTTTATTTTTGAAAAAAAAAAAAAAAGAACGTTTGGGCTAGTTTTGAAGGAAAAGAGGGGAAAATGAAAGTCTCCTCATTTTTAGCTTTAATAATATTTGACCTCTTCGAATGGCAAAGCAGAAAGATGAAAGGAACCCTAAAGATTTTCCAATTTCAAACCGTATGGATCCAAGGGAAATGTGAAAGACAAATTCATCATGTTTCGAGCTCGACATTAGGTTCTGCCAAAGTCGAGGGTTGATGCTTTTGCGACCTTAGATGTGTGAAAATGGTTTCCTCACTAAATCTTAGTTCTTTGAGGTGGAGCATTTCCTAATAAGAAAACATATGTGGAGAACCTTAGTATTTCATTATTACCTTTTGTTAAGTAAATTAATTCTTGAGTATGGAAAATATTGTTTGCTCAAGGACTGAGAAAAGTCGCAACTACGTCACCCTTGATCTTGGTCGGTGTCTACATTGCATGCCCATTATTAGGGTTGTCAAAATGGGTCACAAAACCCATATTTTGACTTAAGTTTGTTGAAATGGGTCACATGAAATATGGCATATGGGTCATAAATGGGTCCAAAGAGAAAAGCCTAGAAAAAACATGGATTTAGTGGAGCTCACGAAGCTTGGGCTCTTGCGACGGCCGCTACTTTCGTTGGTGTTGTTGCTATTGTTGCCACCACTCAGCAAAGTGCAAGCAGCCATGCGCACTGATTCTTCGTAGCAGGAAGAGAGACCAAGACGAAGGCGAAATGAGGGGGAGAGAGTGGACAAACTTGTAGCAGGTGTAATACATGCGTGGAGAGCGAGAGAGCACATGAAGTGGTCAACGAAAAGGCAAACACAAATAATAAAACACAGGTTCAGGATTATTTTCTCTCTCTCTCTCTCTCTCTCTCGTGTGGCAAGCCGAAGAGATATAACACGGCCTGCAATAATCATGTTTGCTTGTTAAAGAAATCTTTGTATGGGCTGAAACAGTCTCCTAGGCAGTGGTATAAACGTTTTGATGCTTTCATGGCTAGTCAAGACTATTCAAAAAGTCAGATGGACAGCTGCATTTACTTTAGGAGATTGGAGAATGGTTCTTTGATTTATCTGCTTTTATATGTTGATGATATGCTGATAGCAACTAAGGATATGTCTGATATTGATGTGCTGAAGAGGCAGTTAAATGCTGAATTTGAGATGAAAGATTTAGGTGCAGCAAAGAAAATTTTGGGTATGGAGATTTTGCATGACAGGACTACAGGAGTTTTATGTCTATCTCAAAAGAAATACATTGAGAAGATTGTGGCGCGTTTTAACATGCAGTCGGCGAAATCTGTAAGTACACCTTTAGCGAAGCACTTTAAACTTTCAGAAAAATTATCACCGCAGACTGAGGAGGAGGAGGAGCATATGTCCAGTGTTTCTTATTCTAGTGCCGTGGGTAGTATTATGTATGCTATGGTGTGCACTAGGCCTGATATTGAGCGTGGTTAGTCGCTATATGAAGCGTCCTGGTAAAGCTCATTGGGAAGCTATGAAGTGGATCCTCAGATATTTGAAGGGGACAACAGACGTGGGTATAGTATACTGGAGGGACAGCAATGGTAGTGAGACCACTGGTTATGTGGATTCAGATCACGCCGGTAACTTGGATGATTGCAGATCTTTAGCAGGGTACGTGTTTACGCTAGCGGGTGGTGCAGTTAGTTGGAAAGCATCCTTACGGGATCACATTGCCTTGTCTTCGGCGAGGCGAGTACATGGCACTAACCTTTGTAGCGAAGGAGGCGATATGGTTACAAAGTTTGCTCTTGGACTTTGGGTTAGAACAGAAAAGTGTGGATATACACTTGTGATAACCAAGGTGCGATATATTTGGCATATAATCCAGGTTTATCACGAGCGAACGAAGCATATCAACGTCAGTACCACTTCATCCGAGATGTCTTAGCTAAGGGTATTGTTATTGTTAAAAAGATTGCTACGAAGATAACCCGACAGACATGATGACTAAGTCTCTGTTCTCGTGACGAAGCTCAAGTTTTGCTTGAGCTCTATAAAGCGTCTGTGGAGAGTGAGTGCCCGTCGGGGCGTTGGGAGAGCAGCATGGATGATGAGCACTATAACTTGGCTTCAAACATCGAGCCAAGGTGGAGAATTGTTGAATAATGTCTCGAATTTGAAGATTAGATGAAAAATAAATAAATCAAAAGGGTCTTTGAAGTGAAGCTGCCGAAGATGTCTTCCCTGCACAGAAAAAGAATTATCTTTGTGGGGGCCCAAGTCAAAGACTTTGACTTGTTGGGCCCACACACACACGCACCCACACATATCCACTTACGAAGGAAGCGACCAGACGTCACCTGCAAGGAGGAAAGATGGTGGGCCCAAAGTCAAGAATTTGACTTTTGGGGCACACATATAAAAGGAAAAGAAAACCCTGCATAGAGGTGGACGTTCGATCAAAAAGAAGCCGCCGAAGGAGCTGCAGAAGAAATCCTACGTACGTGAAGACGTCCACGACGCTTGAGGAAGATCCGCAAGATCTTGAAGCCTCGCGAAGCCGTACGTAGAGAGTTTTGTAAGCGGTAATTTGTCTTGTGTGAGTTTATTCCCAATTGAGTTGTTATTTATACACTTAGGATTTGGGGTTAAATTTAGGTGCGGGAAACACTTGAACGATTGAGCGATCAAACTCGATTCTCCGATTTTAGTGGATTATTTACTGCTGGCTCTTCCCGTGGACGTAGGTACGATCTTTCGGACCGAACCACGTAAATTTCTGGTGTCCTTGATTTTCGTTTATTTATCCCTGGTGATTTAGCGTTGGCGTAATTTGCGAAGATCCTATCGTTTCCGCGTATTATATCCCAACACTTTTGTGGGGGGATTGATTCAGGTATTATGATAACGAGGAAGCAGGTGAAAGCTATGGCTTTTGGATGGTGCCGTGTTTTTAGAGACCTGGAAAAAAAGCGAAGGGAGGTGAGAACCGAGAAAGGAAGTGGATAAGGGCGGTGATGGTTGGTAGGGAGGCGTCGGTATTTGGGCGGAGGCATCCGAAGCACATCTATGTTTTAGGAAGCACGTCGAGAGTTGGAGGTGCTCGTAGAGTTCGGCATCAACGACCGTTACATTCCTCAAGTGGCACTCCAAGCTTTTCATTTCATCGACCATGCAAAATTACAAATTGTAAGTGACAAATGAAAGCCCCATGTCATGGTTCAAAATTCAATTAATAGTTTTGTTTCAATTAAGGGTCACTTAATTACCTTGATCAAGATCCTTATTTCTCGACAAAAAAGTTAGTGGTCGTTAGATTAGAGAGCAAGAGAGCTTTGCATCCATTGCACATGCTTTAGATGTCATGCGGTGCATATTAAATCGTGTTCATCAATGCTAAATTTACTTTGCGAAATTCCTTCAAATTTGGCATGATATGCTGAAAATTCAAAGAAAAGGTATAACAGGACCTCCTCCATAGTAAATTTTGGTAAAATTATTGTCTTGGAATTCGTGCATGCATTTGATAAGGCATGATCTAAAACTCCAATGTCTTAGTGTAACATGATCGCGTATTACAATAGCAAAATAGGTCTTATTAAACATCATATGGCATGTTATTGGAAATGACACTACAATTGTCATAACTTTTATACGTCACCCACCTGAGTGTCATATTTATTTTTCTTTTTTGATCACTTGAATACTATAACTTATTTATGACATTCACTTAAGTGCCATAGTCATATAACTTTTAATTGATTACTTGAATACCATAATTTTTTTTAAAAAGTTCACCGAAAGTGTTATGCCATGCCGTGTCTCTACCATTTGGGCGAACGCTTTTAAAAGTTCTTGGCACTTAAGTAATTGATTGAAAGTCATAACATTTAAGTGAAATTTTTTTTCCTAAAGTTATGGCACTTAAATGTCGAAAAAAAAAGTTATGGTATACAAAAATGATGACAATTATGATGTCCTTATCCCAACATGTCATACGTTTCAAGATGCATTCCCACATACTCTTCATCGTCGTCATATGCATCTTCCAAGCTAGACGTGTAAATTAGTAATTTCCAAATTTCTTCATCAATTTGCACTTGTTAGAATAGATATTGCTTCTCATTTGTTTCTCAATTAAAAGCGAATATATGAAAAGAAGTCAAATTCCACTACAATCAGGACCGCAAATTTATGCTACGCCGCAGTGGTGTTATATCCGAAAGCTATTTTTAATTTACTAACCAGAAGGAATAATTGCCCTTTAAAATCTTATCGAAAAAGATTTGATGATAAAAAAAGGGATAAGTACACTATTAGTGCCAAAAATTGTGTACGACGCTCACTTTGGTGCCAAAAGTTTCCATCGGATCACTTAAGTGCCAACATTTTTGAAAAAATGATAATTTAAGTGCCAACGTTGACGAAATTGACCAGAAATCCAACGTGGCCTTTTTTTTTATTAATTATTGAAGTCAATGTGGCTCATCGGAGAGTTGAGTCAGCATCCAAACACCAAAACGACTCCGTTTGACATCTTTCTCCCAACTTTGAAACCCTAATCCCAAATTGAGAGAGAGGAAAGGCTTGTCTTTGTCTTCTTCTTCCTCGAAGATCCACACCAGCAACAGCACCAGCACGGCACCAACAAAGCACCGGCAGCGCACCAGCAGCGACACCAGCGACACACCAGCAGCAGCAGCGCACCAGCGGCACCTTCGACCCATCTTCTTCCTCCTCCTCCGCCCTCGCCTTCGATTTTTCCTGCAACTTATTGCTCAAGCAACAATCTTAGTCTCTCCTCGCTCACCTGGTGGAGCAACTACAATGGTGGCTGAGCGACGGTGGCCGAGCAATGGCGGGCAATGACGATGACCGAGCAGTGGAAATCCTAATTTCAATCCCCATGTGAGCTAAACGGCGTCGTTTCCATGAAGCCATCCATGTAGGACGGCAAAACAACGTCGTTTTCTTAAGGAGGACTGAAAACAACGTCATTTAAAGGCCCTATCGGTTCTTTTTTTTTAAAAGCCACGTAATCATTTTGGCCATAATTTTTGCTGGTGGCACCAAAGTGATCGTTTTCCCTCCGATTTGGCACTTAAGTGATCTGACAGAAACTTTTGGCACCAAAGTGAGCGCCGTACACAACTTTTGGCACTTATAGTGTACTTATTCCATAAAAAATATTATTACTAAAAAATATTATCTCCACGGCAACACTTAGGATGCCACTGCATGACATATTTGGAGTCATACTTTATAGTTCATAGTACCATAAAAGAGATTATGCATATAATAAGTGAAGCCAACAATATAATGCCGAAAACCCTTTACTTCTAGAACTCAACAATGTTCTAAGTAGGATTGCAAATGTTTTTTTTTTTCCCTTATTACATTTTTTTTGTTAACTTTAATATTAATAAATGTTGAAGCAAATCACCACAATGTTCAACATCATATAAGTGGATGTCTGAAAAAAATGCATGCAGGCACAAGTCGGTGAGACACAATAAGAAGCAATGACAATTATGGCATTATCAGATTCTGGTTAACTGTACGAAAGAAAGTTCCCATTAAAGGTACATGAGACATTACCGTCTTTTCCACTTGACATGGATTTTCGTTTATACAAGGAAATCTTGAAAAGGTCTTTGTAATTATAGTTTTTCATAGTATGGCTTAAAAATTAAAATTCGTGTTGAGTATAGAAAGGAGATTCAAAATTTTATGATGCATCAAGAGCATGAGGGATATGGGAATGTACATAATTGGTAGTGAGAAGCCGTCTCCGTTTAAAGTTCTTAATCTCAAATACTCCTTTCAAGCAAATATATTGACTAAATTGCTAATGAGATTATCATAGTTAACTAAGGCCCAAATTAAGAATATGCAAAAGTTTGTTGAGCTTTCAAGTCAAGTAATATAAATTTTAAAGGAGAATGTATGAGATATGTTCCAAAAATGTAATATTATTATATCTTTCATGTGATTAGAATGTTTTGTCATTAGACTAACGATGTTGTGTTTATAGCATTAGCTTAAGAACTCAACAAATGTTTGCATATCCTTACTTTGGTTCCTTAATTACCTATGTTAATCTCATTGGAAATGTAGTCGATATTTTTCCTTAAAAAGAAGTTTTTGGGATTGAGAGCTTTAAATTGGAATTGATTTTTTCTACCAATTATGTAATGCATTCCCATATCCATGTTTTCTTGATGTCAAAAAACTATCGCATCATGTTAAAGTTTGGATTTTGATTCTATACTGGATATGAACTTTTGCTATATTATTGTAATTGTTGTAAAATATTGTGTTGCAAATATGTAATAGAGATAATAAAGAGATTGAAAAAAGAAAGTAGGTAAACACTAAAGATAGTAGAGAAAGTCAAAGGAGAAAATTTAATTTATAGTATATCTCTGTTATGTCTACAATAAAACCTAAGCTTCTATTTATAGGAAAACAAGAATGTATTTATCATTAATATCAATGTACATACATTTGATAGGGAGACGAACATTCATTATATAGGGAGATGTACTTATAATGTATGATACAAATCTATCATAATAAGTACATTAGATAATATGAGTAATGAATATTCATTCATGTATTTCATAACACTCCCTCTTGAATATTCATTGTATTCATTATATTACAAATGTCCATTGAATGATACTACCTCATTGAAAACCTTAGGGATAAGTGCATTGGAAGTCCTAAAATTTGTCATGAAAATGTAATCAAGTCCTAAAACTTTTAAAAAGTGCAATTAAGTCCTAAAATTTTCAAAAAGTGCAATCAAGTCTTAAAACTTATCAAAGTTGTTCAATCTAAGTCCTTCCATTAATTGCATTTTTTGAAAGTTTTAGGATTCGGTTGCACTTTCGAGACAAGTTTTATGACTTTATTAAACCTTTTGAAAGTTTTAAAACTTAATTGAACTTTCGTGACAAGTTTTAGGACTTAACTGCACTTTTTGAACATTTTAGGACTCAATTGCATTTTCATGATAAGTTTTAGAACTTCTAATACACTTATCCCAAAACCTTAAGCTGGAAAAACCCAATGGGACAAAAACCGGACAAAAGGAAAAAAGAGTGCAAAGCACAAAATTTTATGATCTCTCCCTTTTATGGATGCATTAATTGCTTCTTCAAAAACTTTAAGTCGGAATAACCCTGTGGGAAAAAAACCAGAAAAAAAGAAAAAAGAATGCAATGCATAGTTCATAATATTTCCCCCTCAATTGAGTCATATAGCCATTGTTGGGGTTAATCAATCTTGCGTCTTATGATCTCTTTAATGGAATTTTAGCTTTAGTTGGTCGTGACCTAGAAACCATCGGTTTTGCTTGGTGGGCCGAAATGCACGACTTATTAATTTAAGCAGTAAACTGTTGGGGGCTCATGTAGCCCATGCCGAATTAATTGTATTTTGGGCCGAAGCAATGAACCTATTTGAAGTGGCTCATTTTGTACCAGAAAAGCCCATGTATGAACAATGATTAATTTTACTTCCCCACATAGCTACTCTAGGTTGGGGGGTAGGTCCGGGTGAGGAAGTTATAAACACCTTTCCATATTTTGTATCTGCAATACTTCACTTAATTTTGTCTATAGTATTAGGCTTTGGTGGTATTTATCATGCACTTCTGGCTTTGAGACTCTTGAAGAATCTTTTCCATTCTTTGGTTATGTATGGAAAGATAGAAATAAAATGACCACAATTTTGGGTATTCACTTAATCTTGTTAGATATAAGTGTTTTTCTTCTAGTATTCAAGGCTCTTTATTTTGGAGGCGTATATGATACCTGGGCTCCAGGGGGGTGAGATGTAAGAAAAATTACCAACTTGACCCTTAGCCCAAGTGTTATATTTGGTTATTTACTAAAATCTCCTTTTGGATGAGAAGGATGGATTGTTAGTGTGGATGGTTTGGAAGATATAATTAGAGGGCATGTATGGTTAGGTTCCATTTGTATACTTGACGGAATTTGGCATATCTTAACCAAACCTTTTGCATGGGCTTGTTGAGCACTTGTATGGTCTAGGAAGGCTTACTTGTCTTATAGTTTAGTTGCTTTATCTGTTTTTTGTTTCATTGCTTGTTGCTTTGTCTAGTTCAATAATACCGCTTATCCTAGTGAATTTTATGGGCCTACTGGGCCAGAAGCTTCTCAAGCTCAAGCATTTACTTTTCTAGTTAGAGACCAACGTCTTAAGGCTAACGTGGAATCCGCTGAAGGACCTACTGTTTAGGTAAATACCTAATGCGTTCCTTGACTGGAGAAGTAATTTTTGGAGGGGAAACTATGCATTTTTGGGATCTGCGTGCTCCTTGGTTAGAACCTCTAAGGGGTCCAAATGGATTGGACTAGAGTAGGCTGAAAAAAGATATATAGTCTTGGCAAGAACGTTGTTCCGTAGAATATATGACTCATGCTCATTTAGGTTCTTTAAATTCTGTGGGTGGTGTCACTACCAAGATCAATGCAATTAATTATGTCTCTCCTAGAAGTTGGTTAGCTACTTCTCATTTTGTTCTAGGATTCTTTCTATTCGTAGGTCATTTATGGCACACAAGAAGGGCTCATGCAGCTATAGCAAAATTTGAAAAGGGAATTGATCATTATTTTGAACCCGTTCTTTCCATGGACCCCTTTAATTGAAACATGAGTCCAATGTTTGAAGTCAGAATCAATTTGATTCCGCTACCCTACATATTGGTAGGATGGGGTCATATTTCAAATAAAAAGTATTCATTTTCCTTTCTTTTTATTTCTATCTAATCTTCTTCTTTTTTTTGCCTAACTTGGCTATACCACTTACCCAAGTCATTTCCTTTTATGATACTAAAAAGCCGGGCAACTCAAATAAGGTAAGGAAATAAATATTTTCACCGAGCAAAAGAAAAGAAAGAGAGTGTGACATCCTAATTTTCAGGTTCAGTTTTTAATTGGATAAGTTAGGCTTTTCATCGATGCTCTTATAATTCTTTTCTTTGAGATGGCCACTCACAAGATAACAAGCCTATCAGGTGAAGCCATTAAGGAATATAAACACAATGGATTTGAGAATTCGACTAGAAATCGATTGCTCGACCATGCTAATCTGCAAATGTTATTACAGCACAGTTAAAAATTAATCAAAGACCGAAGATAGGTTGATTTGACAGAGGTGTGTGATTAAGTGTGGATGATTCCACCTAATTGCAAAATTCTTGTCAATCGGTACTAGACCGATTTTCTGTCGTTTTGGTACTATGTGTCCATATTTGAAATCTTGAGATTTTCACGACAACCAAGAGTTCTCAATGTGTCGAAGATGTATAATGTGGCTCGAAAATAATCGACCACGGGTCAATTGTACTAAAAATTCCTAAAAGTTACCTAGTAGATTAAGTCACGCTAAAATCGTGTCAAATTGAAATTAACTGCAAATTTGAACCCCATTTCAAAAATTGAAATTTTTATTATGTTACGATTTATTTTAGGAACTTTGACTCATTCTTTGAATAATTTTTGGCAAGCCTGAGATTTTATGGAAAATCAACTTCGGACAATTCAAAAAAGAAAGGAAATTAGATTGGCCATTTTTAAGTGGATTTTTGGCCTTCCAAAAAGGACTAGTTTATGAAGACAAGTGTGTAAATTGGCATGAGCACCCTCCTCAATAATTTGGCCATCAAATTTGAGAGATTGGTTAATAAATTGAATTTCGGATATATCGGAAAATGAGAGTAAATTCGGATGGGAGTGAGAGTGGCCATTTTTGCTATCCAAGACTTGTTATTTATGGGAGTTTGCATGCAAGAAAGTAAGTGGGGACTGAGTACATTAGCATGGAGATTTTTGAGGACCAAATTGGATTGAATTGAAGTCCCATTGGAAGAAATTCGTAGGCTAGAGGGGTTGTCATATTTTGGTCTTCATTTGGACTTCAATTGGTGTAAGTTGGTGTTGAAATTGGCCTTGGATGACTAATTGATATTATTGGCTAAAGGTGTGCTAAAGATAAGCATGAATAAACACTCAAGTATTCAAGATATTTTTGTTTGACTTCAAACCCCCATCCGCAGCTTCCTCCTCACGCCTGCCAGCTGCTTCCATCTTTGCGACTTCTGCTTTTCATTTCATTTTCTCCCTCTTTGGACGAGCTGCTTCTGTCTCTCCTTCATCCCCTTCAAGAAAAGAACCCAGCTGCTCCACTTTCATGCTGCCATCTCCACCGTTTTGTCCCCTCTCCCAGCAGTAGATGCTACATGTCCTCCCTTCTGCCCATCTTCTCCACTCACGAAGCCAGCTGCCCATCTCCTTTAGTTGGTTTGTTGACTCCGCAAGCCTTCAATGCCAGTGAAGCCAAATCCTGCCACGCGTCCTCCACTGAAGCAACCCCACCGAGTCAACTCTTCTAGCGCCTGCGTCTCCATCGATTCCCCTTCGTCCGCTAGCTCATCCCTCCAGTCAACCCAGCGAATTTCTCCCTTGACGTTGACACCATCATCCCCCGCCTCTCACGAATTCAACCCACCATCCACCAACTCAACGCCGCTCAACCTCATGCCCATTTCACGCTTCAATCCACTCACAAATCCAGCCCATCTTCAGCCCACAACCAGCAACGACACCACCTGCCTATCCCAACTTTCACGCCTTTGTCCACAGCACCAGAATTCCTTCACAATCAGCCATCAAAGCCAGCAGTGCTTCTCCAAGCAGCCAGCTTTAACCATGGGCTTTGTGGCCTTTTTTCGGCCCGATCCGAGCTTCCTTTGGCGTTGTCGTGGGCTAAAGTTTCGGCCACCGTCCTCGTGAACTGATTTTCGTGCTAAACTAGTGAGTTTACTCACTAAACTTTGCTTAGGGAGTTAATAATGCTTAAGGGATGTTTAGTTTAGGCTAAATATGATTTAGGTGGTTAGTTAGAACGGATTAATGATTTAAATATTCGTTTATGCATGTTAAGTAGTTAGAACGATTTAAATTAGATAAATCGTATTATTTATCTAGATTGGTTCGAAAATTTTCCAAACCTGTCTCGGTATTTAATTAGGTTTTTTGGCCTAAGTTCCTATTTACGATATTTAATTGTATTTATTTAATTAATTTTAGTATTTATTTAATTATTTATTATTTTTTGGAAATTAAACTGAGATAGTCAGTGGCCGAAATTCCATGTTAATTGCAATGGTGTGAGTAGTTTATGTGATTGAATGCTATATTGTGCAAATTAAGTGGAAATTGTAATTTTGAGTAATATCCCAAAATTGGATAATTTTGGTATTTTACTCAAAAAATACCGAGGCGTCGGTTTCTAAAGCCAAAAATGTTTTTAGACATTATAATAAGTAGTGGGATTTTTAAAAAGGAAGATATTGTATTTTTGGTTTAAATTGACCGTGTACCCACACACGATTATTTTATCGGGTATTTTTAACACGATGAACATAGGTCAAGCAGGTTATATTAATTGGGGCATTGGAGTGTAAAGCACAATGTCCTTGGCCAGGGTTGGATGATCGTGCGCTGGTTAAGAGAATCTATTACCTGCCGTGTGTTGGGTGGGTGATGCTCCTATGTGGAAAGCCCTTAACAACGGGTTCCGATCACAGTAGAAGCTGGACCGATGCTCTTATGTGGAAAGCTGTCTAGGAAAGATGTAGCCATGCTCAATGGGGTGAGATGACACCCAGCTACGCCGGAAGACCGCTGTGTGACAATTAGATCATGCTTGTGTGGCTGTAATCAATTGAAATGCATGATAGGTTGTGCCTATGTGGCTGTAAGCACTTGGAATGCATGGTTGAATGAGTTAAATGTGCCAAATTATTGGACGAAATTGTATAACACGGTATGAGACGTGTCATAACGATTTGGTCTTATAATCAAGACCTCTATAGTAGGTTGATGGATGGATTGATTGATTGAGATGTGGGACTGATGGAGATGTAATTTGAGACGCTCTAATTGACCGAGTGTTGTTATTGCACATATGTGATATATGAATTGTACTTATGTGCAGAAGGGAACTGAGGCAAGGTAAGTCCTCTATATTATGTGTATAGGCCGCCCTTAGGTGTATTTCCCTCCTAATAGGGGTTTAGGGGGTGAACTTGCTGAGATATTGTCTCACCCCGTCATAAGCTTACCATTTTCAAGTTCTTAAATGGCGTTATGGAGCACCCGAAGCCCTAGAGCCTATGGAGGGGAAATCCGAATGATCGGCAGATGCGTTCGACTAGTAGATCATAGGACAGTTTTGTTTTTTAGAGCCAGTCTTTTGTAGACCGTTGTATTTACCAGTGCATTTATAAAAGTGTTTTGGTTGTGAATTGTTTCTTGCTTTTCTATCTCGTATTAGTTGTTGTCAGGGGTAATCATTCGCCTCCGCATGTGCATTAAAATGAATGGGTCGGTGACGCGTCCTGGGAGCGTCACAATTTTTATCAACCACCAAGGAATGTGCACACACTCGAGGATTGGGGCGTGACAGAGAGGGATTCGAACCCTCGATAGTTTTTTGTTTCGAACTATACCGGTTTTCAAGACCAAAGCCATCAACCACTTGGCCATCTCTTCGAAAGACAATTTCTATTATATTTTTATTCCACCGATAGAACATGGCCATATCAGTTGATACCATCACTATCTATAGAAAGGTGTTAAGTTTGAATCTATCTATATATATAGATAGATGCATGATCCATCTATGCCCTGTGAAGTGAAAAAATGACCCGCGCCTTCATGTCTGAATAAAGTAAGAATAAAGTAAACGGGTGTAAATAAGTCATATCGAATCAATGGATTCATTGTAAAATCGCTCTATGACATAATGCATTTTTATTACAATTTTTTTGGTTGATGATAGATAAAGGGATTAAATAGTATAATTCTTTTGTTTTGTTGGTAGAGTGGAGGATTAGAAACATGACTATTGCTTTCCAATTGGCTATTTTTGCATTAATTGCTACTTGAGTTGATCACATTATTTATGGCATGCATGCATGAATTGATAACGTGTAGGGTGTGGCAATGACTAGGTGAGACCATTTGTGATGCGACTTGTGTGTGATTGATGAATTGCATCATCTAATGGTCATGTACATTGCGTGTATTATGCTAAGATATAACAAGTATGGTATGGCATACCGGGTAAGGTTGCATGTGAACCGACTGTTAAATTGTTGGTTGACCGTGGCTATGTTATTGGTTGATTGTTGGTTGTTGGTTGTTAGTTTGCTTGTGGGGTGGTTCTAGAGAGATACCTCAAGTTGAGATGGTGTACTAACCGGAGCTTAGGGGGAAGAATTCACTGAGATTTTATCTCACCGGTTATTGTGTAACCACTTTCAGACCCTTAGAATGGCGCACCCACTGGTGCAATTTGAGATCCCTAAGGATTGGGAGACCATTGTGACACACCACCACTTTCTGAGTTGGGCGCATCTTTACGAGAAATATCTCTCCACCATTTGGGTGGATGAGGGATCGGGGCAATGGATACTCTATCGGTTCCTAGCGTGGTTCATCCGGGAGGAAGATATGCTGATCGGTCATCTGCGAGGTTTTGATGGGCCGCCCGATAGGGACCCCGAGGACGCCGACTAGAATCCCATAGAGCTGGACCCTCCTGATGGTGCAGTGGAGAATTCTAACTCCTCTTCACTAGAGATTGACTCGAGCGCCTCCGACAACTACCCGATGGAGCCTGAGTCCGATGGGTCTAAGTAATAGTGGTGCAGAACCTGAAGGTTCTTTTTATATAGTTGGATTAGCCTAGCCTAGTTTCTTTTTGGTCTGGCTTAGAGGATGGATCAGCCCCTCTGGTGGGCTTGTAAATTGGAAATGATTCTCCATTGGTTAATCCAATAAAAATGTATATGCTAGTAGTTGCTGTTGTTCTTGTTGTTCATCCCTCTATCCCTATTTGATTGATTGCTTGGTTGTTTGTTTGATTGGGGGATGATTCGTTTTCCGCATGCGTATAATGAAAGATTAAAATGAATGGTCATCAACGAGTCCCGGACGTCACTTTCTATCGACCAAGGGAATGGGTTGTTACGTGTTCGAGGTTCGAGGATTGACAATAATGATATTCAAGAGTTTTTTGTATTACTTGCCAAAAATGAGACAAGGCATTACGAAGTGGCAAGCTCTGAAGTGACACCTGCTTGTCGCTCCTATAGATACTTATATAATCAGATTCACATAATGTAAAAAAAAAAAAAAAGATTTACATAATGTCTTAATGCAATGTAAAATATTTTATTTTTGAATGAGGAAATGCATTCTTTGTATCTAATCATAGTTAACTGTTTGGAGTTGCAGATAAGTACTATCCCTATAGATCCCATTACCGATGTACTAGCTGATTGTGGTTTGTGAATGTGTCATCTTTTTGCAGATCCAGTAGAAGGCAGACCAGTGTTATAACAATATGATTGATGTATTGCATGAGGGTAGCATGCATTTTTACTAGTTTCATGTTGAATTTTCTTGTGCGGCGTTTATCTTTAAGGCCAGCTGTATTGTCTTAGTTCTGTGTTGTAGTCTCAAATCTTCTTCTTCTTATCATTATTATAATTATTATTTTTAGTATTTGTTTGGCAGATGTTGTATCTCCAATTCAGGACTCTAGTTTTTAGAATTTCTTCATACTCATCGTTGCTTCACATGGTAATTGAGTAGAGAAAATCGCAAGACTTGCTCTGGAGATGGATCATTAAGCTTGAGCAGCTGCAACTTTTCTTTGGGACATGTAAGATTTTGATTATTTGCAATGTGAAGCCGGCATCTTAAAACCAGAGGATGCAAAGCAGAATAGTTTTGTAATTTTCCCACGACTCTCGAATTCTCAGCATCATCGGCAAGTACTGTACTATTCGAGCTCGCGACTTGGAAGCTACATGGAAGTATCTTGCTTTTCTCATTAATGAAGTTTGATGTTCAAACTTGAAAGGCCCACAATGGTTCAAAATAAAAGTTCTCCATGGAAATGCATTACTACTTGTACTAAGAGAGATGATCATGATGTCAAAGACTAAAAACTTGAAGAGTGTTTGATTTCGTTATGAATAAGATGAGAGAGAAAACAAGAACACGTCATCAATTACAGATTGTCTAAGCAAAGAAAGGTCAATCAATGTGGTCACAAATTTGAAATTTATCATATGTGAACTCCTTTGAAGTTTGAGATCTCTCTCATTCATATTTGCAAGAATTGCTACTATGCAAATTGGGCAATAATCTTCACCTTGAGCCATTTTGCAATGCAGTGGTAGCAAAAGCGATGAACGGTGGCCATTGGCTGCAATCCAATTTTTTGAGCCAATCTTGATCAAGGAAGGTATCTTGTAATGGTTTTAGATTTGTGGTAGATATATTCAAATTAGCCTAGATTTGTCTTAAAAATTATGTAAGGACAAAAAACTTTCCCATTCTTCTTTTATCTTGATGTTGTGACTCTTATCAGTCACATACAATATGTTTTGGACCTTGAGTGTGACATCCTAAAAATTCAATTCTATTTTCAATTGTATGAGTCGGGCTTTTCATCGACGTGACTACAGTGTTTTTATCTGAGATGGCCACTCACGAGATAACTAGCCTATCAGGTAAAGCCGTTAAAAAATATAAATGTAATAGATTTGAGAATTCAACCAGGAATCAATTGCTCAACCGTGCTAGTCTGTAAGGATCATTATGGCACAGTTAAAAATCAATCAAAGATCAAAGATAGGTCGGTTCAACTGAGATGTGTGATCAAGTGCGGGTGATTTCACCAAATTGCAAAATTCTCGTCGATCGGCACTAGACTGATTTTTTAGTTGTTTTGGTGCCATGTGTCCATATTTGAAACCTTCAGATTTTCACGACAACCGAGAGTTACCAATGTATCAAAGAGGTATGTGTGGCTCGAAGAAAATCGACCACGGGTCAATTGCACCAAAAATTCCTAAAAGCTACCCGATAGGTTAGGTCACGCTAAAATCGTGTCGGATTGAAATTAACCGCAAATTTGAACCCGATTTCAGAAATTGAAAATTTTATCATGTCACAATTTATTTTAGAAATGTCGATTCATCTTTTGAGGAATTTTTGAAGAGTTCGGGATTTTTACGGAAAATCCATACAAACGTTTTGAAAAGAATGGAAATTCAGATTGGCCGAATTGAGGGGAGTTTTGACTTCCAAGCAGAGTTATTTGGTGAAGGGGACTTGCAAAAATGGTGTGGGCTTTTTCTTCAACAAAATTGGACATCAATTGGGGAAATTTGTGAAGAAATTAAAGATCAAGATTTATGAAATTCGAAATTTGGCATAGGGCTGCATTTTTGGCATCAATTTGAGTAATTTATGGAAATTCTAAGCAAGAAAGAATTATGAAGGCCTAGGGGACTAATCCCCTAAACAATGATGAATGAGATATTTTATTTTGACTTGGTCCTCCCTCTCATTCGGCTTCTTCGACAGCTTGCTACTTCCCCCATCCTCTTCGAGCGGACGCCAACTCCCCGAAGCCAGCTGTCTTCTGCTTTTTCTTAATTGTTCCTTCACTGAAACAGCTCCTCCATTGAAGTCCCACAGCTGCACGCCTCCACCGACTTCCTCTTTCTTTCCCCCATCTTTGCTGGCGTTGAATCCCCACCCAGCAGCACACGTCCTCCACCTTCTGCAGCCGTTGCCTTCACTCAACGTTCTCTCTCGCCCCAACATTCGCAACACCTGCTCCCCACCATCTTTTGTCTCATCAAGTCAACCATCGAAGCCTTAGTTGACCGAAGCAGCCCAAAACTCCACCGTCTTCATCCATGTTGCCAACCGTCCGTAGCTCACGCCCGCCAGCCCAACTCCAGCTCCGGTTCCAGCGATTCTGCAAGCCCAACAGCGGCAGCTACTTTCCGTTTCTGGTTTGGCCCAGCTCAGCCCGTCAAGCCGAGCCCGCACCTCCACCCGTGGCCGCCAAAACCAGCCCGAGTTGCACCCATCCAGCTGCTGTTTTCATTCCCACAGAACCGAAGCAGCAAGGCCAGCAGCGTTGGAGCAGAAACCTAGCTCAGCCGTGAGCTGTGCAGGCCGATTTCGGCCCGATCCAGGCCTCCATTGGTGCCCCCGCTTTGGAGTTTATTGGCCGCCGTCGCGTCGCTGTTGTTGTGGTTCAATTGGATCGCAAATCAAGTGAGTTTAACTCACTAATCATTGCTTAGTAAGTTAATGACGCTTAAGGATTGATTAGTTTAAGTTAAGTATTGATTAGGTGGATAGTTAGAATATATTAGCAATTTAATTAATTGTTATTGCATTTTAGGTGGTTGGAGTAGTGTAATTAGAGCCTAGACAAACTCTAGTATTTATCTAGAGTGGTTCGAAAATTTTCTGGGCTCGTCTTGGTTTTTAATTAGGCATTACGGGCCTAAGTGAGCATTATTTGCATTTATTAATTATTTTCCGTAATTATTTATTTATTTATTTATTTATTTTCCGGAAATTAGACCGGGATAACCGGTGACCGGAATTTTGTGCCGATTGCAATGATATGATCAATTATTTATTTGACTACTAAATTGTGTTGATTGAGTGTAATTTGCAATTTTGGGTATTTATCCCAAAATTTATTAATTTCAGTATTTAATTAGAAAATCACCGACCGTCGGTTTATAATGCCAAAAATATGTTTGTAGACTATTGAAAATAGTGGGATTTTATAAAGTAAAGATATTTTATTTTTGGCTAAGGTCGACTGCGTATCTACACACGATTATTTTTATCGGATATCTTTAAAATGAGGAAAATAGGCCAAAATATTATTTAAATTAAAGAATTGAAGTGTGAGGCACAATGTCATTGGCCATGGGTAAATAATCATGTTATGGATTATAGTCATAATAAGATGACTATTGAAAGTTGAGGTGGCATATTTTGTGCATGATGTTATGGGTTGGGTTAAGAAAATTACCAAAGTATGGCTGTGCCTATTGGGTTGTAATAAACTACCAAAGTATGGATGTGCCTATTGGGCCATAATCAACTACCAAAGTATGGTCATGCCTATTGGGCCGTAATTAACCGCCAAAGTATGGTTATGCCCATTGGGTCGTAATTAACCACCAAAGTATGGTTGTCCCTATTGGGCCATAATTTACCGCCAAACTTGGAATTGGTTGTGCCCATTTGGCCATAATTCACCGCTGAACATTTAGTAGGTCGTGCCGATTGGGCTGTAATTAATAGTTGGAGTGAGTAATTGAAATGACCCTGAGATGGTCTTGTTGACATGGAATCGACTAAATCGATTGATCAATGACTCGATCTATTTGGATAATTTGATTTGTTGATGTGATTTGGTGAATGTTTGAATTATATCGATTTGCAGGAAGGAACTGAGGTAAAGGTAAATCCTTTAACTCGTGTTCATGTTTAGCAGTCCTCATGGTGTATTTTCTTCCTAATTAGGGCTTAGAGGTTGAACTTGTTGAGATATCGTCTCACCCCGTTGTGGGATAACATTTTCAAGTCCTTAAATGGCGGTCGTGGAGGACCGGAAGCCCCGAAGTCTGAGAAGGTGGAGATTGAAGAATTGGCGAACGCGTCTGACTAATGGTTCTTAGGACAGTCCTCTTTTCGTTAAGCCGATATTTTGTAAATAGCCTGGTATTGTGTATAAACTTGAAATGTTTATAAAAGGCTTGTTTTGGTTGTGAATTATGGCCCTGCTTTTCTATCAAATCTTATTGTTGTCTGGGAATTATTTATTTGCTTCCACATGCATATTAAAATGAATGGGTCGGCGATGCATCCTGGGATGTCACTATTTAATTGACCAAGAGGGATGGGCATGCGCTCGGAGGATCGGGACGTTACATTGAGTTCTATCGCTTAGGTGTGCTTTGAAGCAATTTTCTATATTAGGCTTTTATTTATTTTTTTCTGAATTCTTCACTGCTTAATGTAACTTTTGGGCTTTTGAGTGTCACTTAGGATTAACAAGGTACATATTTAATCAATTCTATGCATTGGGTAGCTTTTCATCATATTTCACGTAATGAAAAAAAAAAGGCGACTTCTCTCTATTATTGCGACAATGAGCATGTGTTGTCACAGTGCGTATTTGCATATCAATGAATCCGTGTTTACCTTTTGCTTCTTCACTTAGGATCCCAAAAAAGTCACTGCATAAAATAGATGGCTCTTTATATCGACGGAAAAAATAATTCGAAATTTTGAATGTAAATATAAGAATTTCGTCAAAGAAAAAGATTACTCGAAGAGTAAGAAGTTTCGTGAGTTTGAGAGATAGAGATTATCCACTGTTGATATAACTAATATCATCTTTGCCCAATCTAATCAACAATAGCCCCATTTCATAATTAGGATCTCCTACATATTTTCATTTTCATTTTAGTCTATAAGTTAAATCCCCCACCACATATAAAAGGTTTCAATCGCATTCAATATCCTAATTATCTCGGCAAATGGTGTTCGTAGCTCAGAAATCGGATTGGCTTTTATTTTACTTGACATCATAATGTCATTGATTATTGTCAAAATTTTTATCTACTCATTGTCAAAACAGACATGGGTTATGATTTTCCTCAATACCAATTTATATATTATTTTATTTAATTATTATTGGCGCATGATATCGTGCTGCTTTTAATTTAGTTCCTTAAAGTTAGAACCAGAGAAATTAGATATTCAACAATCTTAAATATATTAGAATCAGTTGAAACTCCATCAATCTCCTCAGAAGTCATTACATGAACTACTTCAAAGACAAAATATGCCTCATTCACAATTTTATAGCTTGTCTTTTGCAAAGTGGACAAAAGTTTTTCCTTATGAGCCATTTTCCAATACAACCATAGTGAAAGCGATGCCCACAATCCAACTGTCCAAGCTTATCTTCAACAATGTACTCATCCTGCAATTTGTCCATCAAAATAAAAAGGTAAATTTAGTAGTATATATGTATACTCATAGTTTAAATTTAGCTAAGATAAATACTAATGGACAACAAAATTATTCCTCAATTCTATCTTAATATGTTCTTGAGTAAATGAAGTGGTTCTTACCAGACAAATACAACACGATTCAGCTTCAACATTAGATTCTTTTGAAGTAGAGGGTTGGAGTTGATATTGCTGTGACCTCAAATGTGTAGAGATAGCTTCCTCACTCAATCTCATGGATACATCTCCACCCTGTTCATCAAGGTGGATCAATTCTTAATCAAATTGCATACGAGGAAAACGTAAGTACTTCATAATCACCTCTCCTCAAGTAAATTATTTATCAAGTATAAAAAAATTGCCCACTCAAGGGCTAAGTAAAGTAACAACTAGCTGGCCCTTGACATCGATCAATGTCTACATCGATGCAAATTTGGCTCAAGCATATATATAAGATGAACTATAACAATTTCACTAATTCAGACATTTCAACATAAGCATGAGAAATAAAACTCGAAAATCATGTCCACAACGAAACTCACAATCAAGGGTGACAAATATTATTACTTGAAAACATCTATGTCCACTACAAAACTCATGACGCCACTACAATATTTGAAGTCATACACAAGCAGCAATTTCTGTTTAGTTGAACTTTTTATAGTTCATGGTATTATAAAAGAGATTATGCACATACTAAGTTAAAATTCAATATCATTTAGGTGGAAATTTAAAATACATCCAAGCAAGTACGAATCTCCTAGGACACATAATAAGAGGTAATGATAATGATGACATTACTAGATTGTGGTTAATGATTTCCCAAAAAAAAAAAAAAAAAAAAAAAAAATCCCATTGAAAGTTTCATAGGACATTACCTTTTTCTACATGCGAATTTTCATATATTTTATGAAATTCTTGAAAAGGTATATTTGATTACATATTATAATGATATGGTCTATAAATTAAAGTTCATATCCAATATAGAAATAAAAATCACAAGTTTAATACAATGCGATTGTCATTTCGCATCAAGAACATGAGATATATGGAAATGCATCACATAATTGGTAGTGAAAATCCGTCCCTATTTAAAGCTCTCAATCTCAGGTACTCATTTTAGGAAATATATCGACAAAATTTCCAACAGGATTATCATGGTTAATTAAGGAACCAAATTGAGAATTGCGAAAAGAAAAAAAAATTGTTGAGTTTTCAAGTCTAGTATTATAAATACGACCTCGCTGTTCCTATGATGAAACACGAATACATAATGATATAATAAAATTGCATTTTTCGGAACACACCTCATGCATTCTTATTTGGATGGTGTCCCAAGGTGATGGAGAAGATATCTCCGGATGAGCTCTAGCTCGCCTTGCCCCTCTACTCGCCCATCTCAGCATCCCAGATGTCGCAGAAGTAAATCGATCTGTTATTGTAGTATCAACAACAGAACGCGTAGGACTCCTTGGAAAAATATTTTCTTCTAGTACATTATCAACATGATCATGTGCATTGTCGTCTCGATTTTCCATTGTAGAGACCTATAAATGTAAATTCTTTTGTCAGAGTATTAAGAATAAAGATATATGTATATGTATATGTGTGGATATACGTTATTCATTATGCCATAATAGCTCTAAAAATATGAAACCAATATGTTTCTTGACAAAATATTAACAAATCATGTACTAAATCACAAGAAAAATTATAAGATTACCTTAGGAAAAATGTCAAATTTTTTTCTAGTGAATGAACAAATTTCAAATAATTTCTCTATGCTTATATTAAACCGGTTATGGATACCGAAGCAAACATTCATTGTCAAATGGTGAATCAACCTACTATGTTCGCAGAATTCCTTCTTTTTGTGATTTTACATTAAAAAAAAATGCTAAACCATGTATGATCGACTATGTAATGACTCCTTAGCATTTGTATTAAAACTATTTATGAAACTTAAATCAATATACAAGAGGGAGTGTACATATTCCATTTAATTAGTAGTGTATACATCAAGAAAGTTTGATCCTGTCGAGGGATGAATTCCTACTCGAATTATTGAAGGGGCAAAGTTGGAATTTAATTGCTTTTGTAGCAGACATAAAACAAGAAAAAAAATTCAATTGCTATAAATTTTCTTTCAGTCCCTACACATTCTTGTGATTGATTTATCACTGGAGAATGAGTAAGACAAGTAATTAACTCACACATAATGAGACTAAAATCGAAAATTTTGGAAATGGGATCTAAAAATTTTCAAACCGACATAATTATCATATTTATAGTAGCACACAAAAAGGATTCTTTGTAGTTGACCTCATATCATAATAAAACCATAGTTTTGTAATTGGTCACTAAGGACAATTTTAATAAGACTCATAGGCAATAAAAGAATCGAGGTTTTGATAAAATTTAATTATAAATATTAGGGATAAGTTCAATAGAAGTTCCAAAACTTGTTACAAAAATGCAATTGAGTCCTAAAAATTGTAAAAAGTGCAATTAAATCCTAAACTTGTCAAATTGATTCAATTGAGTCTTTCCGTTAACTCTGTCCAATTAACTAATAGAAAATGTTGACTTCTCTTAATTTATTTCTTTCTTAAGACACATGGCAATGACGTGGCGCCCACCAAGTGCCACATCAGCAAAAATAAAAATAAAAATTGTAAATACAAACAAAATTCAATTAAAAATAAATAATAAATAAATAAAAAATAAAAATAAAAACACAAACTCACCCACGGCTTGGCCAAGCCCTAATCGATAGTTGGTGCCATAGCCGCCAAAAAGCCGATGAAGTTCACCAAGGCCTTCTCAAATGAGGGCCTGTTGGCCCGAATCTAGGGGGAGGGCACGACCCTTGCCCCAAATCTGAGCAAGGGTCACCAGGCTTGCCCAAGGTCACTCACCCCAAGCAAAATGGCTAGACATGAACCTCAATAATAATCAAATGAAATGGCTAGAATGAACTTTAAAAGCATAGAAGCAAAGACATCCCATGACCATTTAATAAGGCTTTTAAACAAATTCAATAGCGTATGGAATGAAGAAAAAAAGAGAATATACATACTTGATTTGAGAAGCACCAGCCAAAAGTAAACCTTGATCAAGATTAGCCTGTAAAAAATGGCCATTTATGAAAAGAAAAATGATCAATTCATGTAAAAACTTATTTAAATAGATAAAAGGTGAGCAAACAATCATAGATTCGCTAGAGAACATAATGGAAGATATATCTAATATGATCTAAGATACATCTACATCGTTATACAAATTGAGAATAAAAATGAACTAAGGTCACTAATGATCAATGAATTGATCATGTGAAATAAAATTGTAGAATTTGAACCTACATGTACGTATGTCTCAACAATCAAATATAAGAAATGGGTTTATAACATCCAAATAATATGGTTGTTAGTAAAATATCCTACACCTTCCGGGATACAACGATTTATTAGATCATGTTGTTAGGATTTGCAATGCAAATATTTACCCTTGAAATTGATACTTCTCATACAATCTCTCTATTGTTGTGAGCAAAATTTGTAAAATGCTAAGAAAAAAAAAGACTTTGGCATGGAAAAAGAGAAAGCATATAGACATCGATACCCTAATGAAAATATAGATTGAAAAAATATTTAAAAAATCACTTGAAGAAATATGCTTCATCCATAGACATTTGAGATCTGAAAAATGGATGTAGTATACACACTCTTCAAATACTTCTTTACAATTGACATAAAGAGGGAAAAAAAAAAAAATTGTAGCGCAAGAGTTGAAAAACTACCTATATCATAGCATAAGGTAAGGAGAAAAAGGGGATATGAAAGGGGAAAAAAGAGTATGAGAGTCAATGAAAAATAACCTGGAAGATTTAGACCGAGGTGAGAATTCAAGAGAATTTTGATGTAATTTTCATAGACTAAGATAGAGATGAGATGAAACAAAATGAAGACAGACTTTGAGAAGACATGCCGGTAGTGCAGAACTTGTCCTTATTTATATTGTCATTTCTCATGCCTGATTGAGTAAATTCCAACTTACCATATTAGAGAGCTTTCTCAATATGGCAACTCTTTTTAGTTGCTGAGAAATCCCAATTCTAATTGCCATCTTATATTTGTATTTGTATTTCATTCTTGAACTAGTCTTGTTTTATTGTATTGATTCTTTTCTTGGTCTACTATCCTCTCTATCTCACAATATTTAAAACAGTTTGATCTTAGTTAATCTTAATTTTTTCATAGATTCTCAGAGAAATCCACCGAAAGAGCGCAAGACCTTTCAATATCATTCCTTATAAAAAGAAACAATTGTCTTATCCGATGTGGACGGTATTAAGGTCCGAAATCTAGTAAGAGATTTGTAAATTAAATATGTACTTGTTATCATATTGGCAAGCGATATATCTAAGTTCGTTAATTTGACTTCTTAAAATGGTCAATTGATGGATCTTCTAACTTAGTTACCGATTAGCTATACATACCGTTAGAATTCCTTAATTTTCATCTACTTATTTATATATTTTTCTCATCGGCAACCGTTAACGGTTCTTTTAGATTTTCTCAATTCCAATCTGTTTGTTATTGTTAAGTATATGAAGCCAATATTGTTACATCACCGACAAAAATGTCAATGTTTTAGTGATTATTACAACTTTTGCCTTAGAAACCAAAAAAAAAAAAAAATTGTAATTCAATCAAGATTAGATATAAATTACTAATTAAAAATTCAACTCTACTTCGTTTAGCCAAAGAATAATAAAAATTCTTTGAAATAAAATGATTGTCAATGGTTCATATGAAGATGATTATTTGTCCTCATGAATTTTAGTGGAAGGAAATCAGAAATCCCACAATAATAACATTGTTGCAGAAAAGAAAAGTATATGGATGCAAGAAATCATACACATTGACCTTTTCGTGGGAAATACTAAAGATATTTTACCATATACTCTCTTTTACCTTTTTAGATAGGTCTACTTTGAGAATAACTTGCTCACACACATCAACACATGTATCCAGCAATAAACCTCATAATATATCTTCGTGCTTTCATTTTTCTTCATCAAAGCTAATTAGGTATGTTCAAACTTGCTGTATTCTATTCATTTCCCTAATTAGCTATAAATTTATATGATTATACACTAATTATTTTACTAATTTAGTTGTAGCCCAATCTAGTCATTATCTATTTTTAGGGCACTTGAATTCCCTTTTTGAATTTTCTTTTTGTTGCCATTTATTTAATTCTATTTGCATTTGAATTCTTTCCTTAATGCCTTTTTACCTTCCCTCGTCTTTAAAATGCATTCGTTGAGTAATTAATTTTCTTTTTCACATTCCGAATTGTAAAACAACAATCTAATAATTAGGTAGACATCCTTTTATATAGATTTTTTTCTTTTTTGGCAAAGTCCTTTTGATTAGTTATTGACTTTGGAAGCTATTAACATGTTCCACATCTCTACCTCTCTTTGTATGCGTGTTTGTGTCTCTATTAAAAATAATTTAAATCATAATTTAGAGATGTTGGCATCTATAGTAATTCATTTGCTTTTAGGTGCACGTTGAAGAAAAATGGTGTAAAGAGAAACACAATGTATAATAGACTTTTTCTCGCTTCTTTATTTAAAAAAAAAAAAAACTTATAGGCTAGTTTTGAAGAAATAAAGGAGGGTAAAATGAAAGTCTCCTCATTCTAGCCTTAATAATATTTGACCTCTTCAAATGGCAAACCGCAAAAAAGGGTCAAGATGAAAGGAACCCTAAAGATTGTCCAATTTCAAACCGTATAGATAGAGGGGAATCCGTGAAAGAGGTCCATTGCCACTCCACAATCGGTCCCATTTGCCAAACACTATCTCATTGAAAATGAAGTGGTTCTTACAAGACAAATCCAACATGTTTCGGCCTAGACATTAGGTTCTACCAAAGTTGACAGTTGATACATTTGCGACCTTAAATGTGTGAAATCCTAGTTCTTCGAGGTGGAGCATTTCCTAATAAGAAAACATGCGAAAAACCTTAGTATTTCATTATTAGCTTTTGTAATTAAATTATTTCTTAAGTATGGAAAATATTGTTTGCTCAAGGACTGAGTAAAGTTGCAGCTACATCACCCTTGATCTCGGTCAGTGTCTACATTGCATGCCCATTATTAGGGTTGTCAAAATGGGTCACGGAACCCATATTTTGACTTAGGTTTGTTAAGCGGGTTAGAGATTGGTCACGTGAAATGTGGAATATGGGTCATAGATGGGTCCAAAGAGAAAAGCCTGGAAAAAATTTGGATTTAGCGGAGCTCATGAAGCTTGGACTCTTGCGATGACCGCTGCTTTCGTTGGTGTTGCTGCTATTGTTGCCACCACTCGGCAAAGTGCAAGCAGCCATGCACAATGATTCTCCGTAGCCGGAAGAGAGACCAAGACGATGGCGAAATGAGGGGGAGAGAGTGGAGAACTTGTAGCAGTTGTAGTACATGCGCGGAGAGCGAGAGTGCCAAGAAGTGCTCAACAAAAGGGTAAACACAAATAAAACACAGGTTCGGGATTCTCCTCTCTCTCTCTCTCTCTCTCTCTCTCTCTCTCTCGCTTGAGTGTGGCAAGTCGAAGAGATAATCCTTTTGTGGGGGGACTGATTCAGGTATTAAGATAACGAGGAAGCGGGTGAAAGCTTTGGCTTTTGCATGGTTCCTTGTTTGTAGAGACCTAGAAAGACAGCGAAGGGAGGTGAGAAGCGAGAACAGGAAGCGGAAAAGGGCGGTGACGCCGGTATTTGGATGGAGGCATTCGAGACCGCACATCTATGTTTTAGGAAGCCCATCGAGGGTTGGAGGTGCTCGTAGAGTTCGGTATCAACGACCATTACATTAATCGAGTAACACTCCAAGCTTTTCATTTCATCGACCATGCAAAATTGCAAATGGTAAGTGACAAATGAAAGCCCCATGTCTTGGTTCAAAGTTCAATTAATAGTCTTTGTTTCAATTAAGGGCCACTTGATCTAATTAGCTTGATCAAGATTCCTGTTTCTCGACAAAAAATTAGTGGTCGTTAGATTAGAGAGGAAGAGAGCTTCGCACCGATCGTGTATGCTTTTGATGTCATGGGATGCATATTAAATCACAGGTTGCAAAAGGAAGGAATCGTGTTCATCAATGCTAAATTTACTTTGTGAAATTCATTCAAATTTGGCATGATATGCTGAAAATTCAAAGAAAGGGCATAACCGGACTGCCTCCATGGTAAATTCTGGTAAAATTATTGTCTTGCAATTTGTGCATGCATTCGATAAGGCATGATCTAAAACTGCAATGTCTTAGTGTAACATGATCAGGTATTACAGTAGCAAGAGAGGTCTTATTAAACATCATTTTTTTCCTCATCGCCATTTTCATGCTTTTGTCCATAATTCTATGCCCTAGCTCTCATTGAATCGACAAGCTGGTCCAGGGAATCGTTCATTATTGAAAATGGAGCTTGGGTTGGGTTGGGTTGGGTTAGGTACAGGTCGGGTTAGGTATGGATTAGGTCAAGTATCATTCTCTAAAATTGTACTTCAATTAAATGGGTTAAATTGAGTCTGACTGTTTTCAATTCAATCCAAACCTGAACTATGCATGAGGAGATGAATTATAACAGCTTTACTATTCAAACATTTCAATATTAGCAAGAGAGAAAAACTAGAAAATTATGATCATGAAATTTATATTCTTCCCATCATCTCATAAGACATGTTATGGGGAAAACAACATTACAATTATCATAACTTTCATACGGTACTCATTTGAGTACTATAACTTATTTAGGACGTTCACTTGAGTGCCATAGTCATATAACTTTCACTCGATATCTCGAATGCCATAACTTCTTCAAAATGTTCATAACAAGTGTTATGCCACATCGTATTTCTGCCATTTGTGCGAATGTTTTTAAAAATTCTTGGCACTTAAATAATTGATTGGAAGTCATGACATTTAAGTGAATGTTTTTCTTTTTTCTTTTTTCTTTTTTGAAGCTATGGCACTTAAATGTCGAAAAAAAAAATATGGTACTAAACTAAGCGCCGTAAAAAAGTTATGACATTTATGATGTCCTTATCCCAACATGTCATACATTTCAAGATGCATTCCCATATATTCTTCACCGTCGTCATATGCATCTTCCAAGCTAGACGTGTAAATCAATTTCCAAAATTCTTCATCAATTTGCACTTGTTAGACTAGATATAGCTTCTCGTTTATTTCTCAATTAATAGTGAATATCTTAAAAGAAATCAAATTTCACTACAATCAGGACCGTAAATTCATCCTACGGCAATGGTGTTATACAAAAATTATTTTTAATTTACTAGCCAGAAGAAATAATTATCCTTTAAAATATAATCGAAAATGATTTGAAGATAACAATTATTAAAAAAGAATATCGATCTCCCCGGCATGCTGCACGAAATATTTGGAGTCATACTTTACGGTTCATAGTACTATAAAAGAGATTATGCATATACTAAGTAAAGCCAACAATATAATGCTGAAAACTATTGAAAACAAAGAAAGAACAACTGAAGGCAAGACTTTAACGAGGATCGGCAATGTGCCTACGTCCTCAAGCAAAACTCTTACACTCTTCTTTTTATGTCATGCGAATAGTCATTATTCTTTATATGTATGGAACGAGGTTGCTACAACGAAAGCAACAAGCAACCATAAGGAGAAAATCTATTTCTTTCTTTTTATTTAAAAAAAAGGAGTAATTAATCGTGACACATTCACTAAAAATAATCCTTTGGTAGCAAATCATTTATTAAGAAAATAATGATATGCTATCAATCACTAGTCAATATGTTTTTTCTCTCATGCCTTTCTTCATTCATGGTTCAATATTTTGGTGTCCTAGGCATAGAGGAACCACACCAATCCATCCCGAACTTGGTGGTTAAATTCTACTGTGGTGACGATACTATAGGGGAGGTCCTGCGGAAAAATAACTTGACGCCAGGATGATAAAAAGCTTAACACCTCTCATTCTTATTACTACTTTTTCATACATATTATAAAAGAAAAAGAAAGGTAAAAGGTCTTTTTATTCAAAACCTCAATTCTAAAATACTATTTCTCAATGATATCCCACAATCAAGACAATTGGTTGAATCCCATGAAACCATTTCATAGAAGTTCATTGATATCTTCTTTTTATAAAGCAAACCGACTTAAATTCTTGAATAATCCACATCACTTATGCTTCTATTGTAACAAAAGATTCCCCTTTTATGTGGAAAGGGCATGTATCAATAATTATGATTTTACATATGGACAATTCCTCAATAGGAGCTAAATATGCAACAGTACTCCAAGGGCGCATACCCAAACATAAACTAAGTTCCCACTCACAACCCATGTAACAAACTACACCAAGTAAGAAGTGTAGAACAATTAGCTCATAAGGATCGCCATTGTATAACCATTCATCAACAGATATCGCTTCCCATATTGGGTAAAAATGCAAACCTATAGCTGCATAAGTATGGATTTGAGGATGAGAAATTAGCATACCGATTCGCTTTCTTCCTTCCCGTTCTTAGCAAAGGAAACTCTTTTTTTTTTTTAGAGAGTGTTACAACAAACGAAGTATTCTCCAATTGAGATGAAACTTGGTCCCTGATTCTAATCAGTATTATTCTTATTAGGAATTTCCTATTGAAAAAAATCCATTTCAAAATCAACTATAATTCAATATATAAAAATATAAAAAATCTCTCTCTCTCTCTCTCTCTGTTGAGAATTGATTCAAACAGGTTTCAAACAGGTTCAATTCTCGAATTGAAATGTCTCCTTACCAGTTTTGAAGCTTCTTTTAAGAAAAAACATACTAACGCATCCATCGAGAATTAAACCATGGCCTTCCTTATATATAAACGACATAATGACTTTGGTCAAACTATGTAATTGTTTAAGCATGGGCTTGTTATGGGCTTGTGCAATTTATTGGCCCGCCAAGTACAAACCCATCAAGTAGCCATGACACGCTCTCTCGCCTCTGCGAGCTCTTCCCTACCCTTATGGTAGCTCCTCCTTTTCACAAACCCTAAATCCTGAGCTGCTTACTGCAACTAAAATCCCTTTCTTGTTTTCTTTACATTTTGCAACCCAATATCGAAAAACCCCAAAAAAATCTCTTATCCTGCTTCAACTCTATGCAGATTTGTGTTGTTTCGCCCAATAGAACAATCATCATCGCCTTTTCTTCCGAACTCAACTTGACCTGGTGATCTTGCAAATGGGGCCTTGACAAGGTGGATTTTCGTCGCTTTGCACTTGACGCTCGGCTGGGTTTCTGATTTTCTGATGTCGGTGGAACTTCTGTCGCCTCCTTTGATTTTTCACTGGATTTTTGGCTTTCTGTTGCTGTGGAAGTGGGAGGTATAGTGAGAACTCGGTTTGGCCCATAAACAATCGGCTCTAATGTTTCTATATATGGATCTTTACCTCTTATTTACTCAATCGGGAGGATGAACTTCGTCTCGCTGTAGTGGAATTCTTATGGTGCAAACCCTTACTCTTTCTCTAGTACCCCCACACCTCTGGTTTCTGTGTTACCCATTACTGAGCTCCCTTCAATCTATTACCCATACTATGCCTGATCCAAATTGCTTTAAAGCCTCTCTCCGTAAGCTTGTAGATAGCTATCCTGTGGACAAGATACTATGGAAGGGAAAGAAGAAAATGATTTGAGATTAGTTGCACTATGTAAAAGCCTGGGTGATTTATGGTCTGAGGATGATATAGTTGAAGTTTCCACAGACATCCCCCCACAAAAGAGGGCAGAATGCAATCGTACTTTATTCGGGAAATTATTTTCTAAACCAAATGTCAACTTCCCTGCTTTTTTTACTACCATGAAGAAAGCTTGGAAATCAGAATCTGTGGTTTGTTTCCAAAAAGAACCAGGTTTTTTCACTTTTGTGTTTCAATCAAAGGAGGAAAAAGAGATAGTTCTACAAGCTGCACCCTGGTCTTTTGCCAGCAACCTACTTGTTCTAAAATAATGTGTACCTAAAATTCCGGAGCACTGTTATGACTTTTCTAGAAATGCTTTCTGGGTACGTATTGGAGGAATTCCTCCTGGATGGCGAACAGAAGAAGTATTCCATGACCTAGCAAAGAAAATAGGCCATGTATTAGAAGTCCAGGTGGATCCTAAGGGCAATGGACAATACAAAGGAGGTCGAGTCAGACTGGATTTGGACTTTATAGTTCCATTAAAATCAGTGGCTATACTGGATATTGGCACCAAATGGCTATGGGTGGAATTTAAATACGAATGCTTGCCGTATTACTGTTATTCGTGTGAAAGAATTGGCCATTACACAACAAATTGTGAACTCATTCCCTATAATCAATCACCATGGGTAGTGAACAAGATTGGCAAATTTGGCCCCTGGTTGAAGGCGGAAGCTTGTGACCATAGCCCACATTGGGAAGCGTTTTATGGAAAAATAGAGGAGTATACAGTGGATGAAACAGTACCAGAAAATCTTCCTCCAGAACAGGCAATGGAGATAGTAGCCAGAGATAAGGGTGACTTCAGAAAAGCCCCTACCTGCAGCAAGAAAAGAACAGATAGCTTCAATGAACAGGAGACGATAGTAGAACCGGTTGATTGCTCCCTGAAAAATCCAGAACATGGTAAACAGTTAATCTGCTATGAAGCTACTAAACAAATTCTTTCGAAAATGGGCAAATGCAGCAAGAAGAGTATGAAGGTGCAAAGGGAAAAGAAACAAAAATGCATTGCAGAGCAAGTTCCCCTATTGATTGATGACACGGACCTTTTGGAGACCCCAATTCAGATTGTTAAGGATGGTAACGAGTGGGCTTTGGTGGCTAGCCCTAATAAGCCACCACTGACGAAACGAAAATTATCAGTTGGAATTGTCAAGGACTAGGCAACCCCCTGACATTCCATGAATTGAGAGCATTAGTTGCTCTTTAAAGGCCCAACCTGGTCTTTTTGATGGAAACGAAAAACAAAGCATCGATGGTGGAAGGAATCAGAAGGAGGCTCAAATTTTCAAATCTATTTATAGTTAATCCGGAAGGAATTGCGGGAGGCTTAGCAGTTCTGTGGCAAGAAGAAGTGGGGTTAAAACTCCAAGAAAGCTCTCAAGAATTCATTGATCTGGATTGCATTGACTCAAATAGTGGATATTCAATGAGGATCACCTTTATTCATGCATCAACAAATTTTGGAAAAATGTTAAAGTTATGGCAACAATTGAAAGATTTTCAGTCAACCAATTCTCTCCCATGGATTTGCATGGGCGATTTCAATGAAATATTATATGTATGGGAGAAAGTGGGGAAAAGAGAAGCAGACAACTATAGAATGGCAGCTTTTAGAGATTTTTTAAATGAATGCTCTCTAATGGACATCAACTGCAAAGGGTGCACATACACGTGGGCAAATAATAGGGAATGGGAGGATTTTGTCAAAAAATTACTAGACCAAGTCCTTTCTAACATGGACTGGAGACTTACATTTCCTGATGCTGAAGTACAAGCCCTCCCAGCAATTGGCTCAGATCGCAGTCCTCTCCTCCTTGTGTTGCATCCTGAAAGTCATAAACGAAAGAGAATTTTCAGAATGGAAGCATACTAGATAGACCATGCAGAGTACGGAGAGATTATAAGGCAAACATGGAACAATACACCCTTGAGCCATACTAGATTCTCAGCAAAGCTAAATGAAATATCAGCAGCTCTTGCTAAGTGGAGTAAAGCTACGTTTGCACATGCTCCATCTCGAATCAGGGCACTCAACAAGGAATTAATAGAAATCACCAATCAAACTTCCCATCTTTCCAGCAAGCAAGCAGCCCACAAAATTGTAAAGCAGATTGAACAATTGTGGAACCAAGAAAAGAAATTTTGGGGGATACAATCTCGTATTAGTTGGCTGCAATGGGGTGATCGCAATACCAAATTTTTTCATGCAACTATTATGCAAAGAAGGCAACGAAACAATATTACTATGTTGCAACTGGAAGACCACAACTAGTGCAGGGATACTTCAGCTATTAAAAATCATATAGGGACCTTCTTTAGGAACCTGTTCACATCAGCAAGTCCTAGGAACTATCAACCAATTATAGCTTAATGCCAAAGCCCTGTCAACGCGGAAATCAATGCACATCTAATGGCTACTCTTACCATGGAAGAAGTTAAGACATCAGTTTTTCAAATGGGGCCCCTCAAAGCCCCTAGTCCCGATGGCTTTAACGGCCTGTTCTACCACCAATCCTAGGAGGACATTAAATCAGATGTGTTTCAGTTAGTGCAAAACTTTTTTGATACAGGTACCCTTGATCCCAATATCAACCAAACACACATTACTTTGATATTGAAGATTAAAAAAAAAACCTGAAAATATAGACCAATTCAGACCTATCAGCTTGTGCAATTTCAGTTATAAAATTATCTCAAAAGTTCTAGCCAACAGATTGAAGACTTACCTTCCAGAGATTATCGAGCCTGAACAAGGTGCCTTTGTCCAAGGACGCCAAATCCAAGATAATATCCTCATTGTTCAGGAAGTTCTACATCACCTACGTATCACCAAAAGAAATAAGAAATCTCAAGCGATCTTGAAACTGAAAATGCAAAAGGCTTATGACAGAATTGAATGGGATTTTCTTAGAGATTGCATGCTGGAAATGGGATTTTGTGAGAGATGGGTAACCCTAATTATGCAATGTGTTACAACGATGTCCCTAAGCATTAAAATTAATGGGGAACCATCTCAGTTTTTCACTCCCTCAAGAGGCCTTAGACAAGGAGACTACCTCTCTCCATATCTATTTATCTTAATAGCAAATGTCCTGACATGGATGATGAAGAAAGCCATAATGAAAGTGTGGTTGTGAAGGAAGTATTAAGGGATAACACTTAACTAAAATCGACCAAGTGTTCTGCCCTACACTGACACATTTACTTTTTGCTGATGATGCAATATTTTTTCTTGAGGGAACTATCATTGAATGCCAAAATCTAGCCAATATCCTTCATCAATATTGTTATGCAACGGGGCAAGCCATTAATTTAAACAAATCAGGGGTTTTCTTTAGCAGAAACTGTCCTTCATCCTTGAACTCAGAGTCCCAATTATAGAAAAAACAGGCAAATACCTTGGTGTTCTAATAGAATGGGGGCATACTAAGAAAGAGATGTTTGCTTGGATATTGGCAAGAGTCAACTCAAAATTAGAAGGCTGGAAAGAACAGTTACTAACTAAAGTTGGCAAAGAAGTTTTGATTAAGAGCATTGTACAAGCCATCCCAACTTATGCAATGTCAGTTTTTAAACTCCCTATTTCAATCTATCAAGCTATATAAAGAATGATAGCAGCCTTTTGGTGGCAGAAAGGTGATTCAAAAAGAGGCTTGCATTGGAAAAAATGGGAAGTTTTAAAAACCAGGAAAGATGAGGGAGGTTTGGGATTTAAATATTTGATTAATTTTAACAGGGCAATGCTCGGAAAGCAAGCATGGCGGCTATCTAACTCTCCTTTAGCTTTGTGGAGCAAAATATTGAAAGGTATTTACTATCCAAATGGGGATCTATGGAAGGCAAACAAGGGTCCGCGATCATCTTGGGGATGGCAAAGTATTTTAATAGGTAGAGAAATTGTTGAAGCAAAAGTCAAGTGGAAAGTGGGGGATGGAAAATCTATTAAAATTAGAGAAGATCGATGGCTACAATCGGGTGTGATAGGAGGCCTAGCAAATCAACACGATCCTATTATCGTATCAAACTTGATCAATGAAGAACTGGGAATCTAGAATGAAGCTCTAATACTTAACATTTTTGAAGAACCTACGGCGAATGAGATTTTGACGATCGATCTAAACTCACACTCTCATGTGGACAGGCAATCAGACAGGCCAATATACGGTGAAGAGTGGCTATAACCGAGCCACACCTCTCTCTACCAGAGCTGACCTAAATAAAGCATCCTACTCCTTCACACCTCCATGATCATTGTGGACTAGAATCTGGACTATCACTATACCCCCAAAGCTGAGAATTTTCTTATGGAGTTTGTGTCAAAATGCCATACCTACATGGGAGAACTTGTACATAAGGCAATTGCTTCCTGATCCTTTATGCCCATTCTGTTCCAAGCACATAGAAACCATAGAACACCTATTTTTGCTGTGTAAATGGACAACATCTATATGGACAGACCCACGCATTAATATTATCAGCTATCCCAGCAACATCAAGCTGTTCGACCAGTGGCTTATGGAGGCTTTTGAAGGCAAGAAAGGCTTACCGTAGAAAGAACTCATCACGGCTGTGTTGTGGAATATCTGGAAGTCCCATAATAATTTCTTTTTCAGAGCCAAGCCCCCGTAAACAGCAGATCTCGTGGATCTTGCACAAGAATAGCAACGAAGCTTCAGTCGATGGCAAAATCGAAAAAGGGAAATACCCAAAATTTGTGTCGAACCTGGTCGATGGAAGCCGCCGGAAGGGGATGAGTTGAAAATCAACGTCAATGCTTTGTGGTTTCCAAGCGAATTTCTCTACTCAATTGCTGGAATCATCCGCGATTCTACGGGATGGTTGTCGAGGGTTTTGCTTTCAAAGCTAGGGCTTCTTCATCTCAACAAGCCGAAGCCCTCTCTCTTCTGCACGGGCTGCTATACTTGAGGGAAAAAGTAACTTCGCACGTGGGGAGCTTCTCTGGTCAACCGGTTTGATGGGTGTGTGAGAGTGATAGTTTTAGTTTGGTGGAGATGGTAACGGGCCGGACCGAACCCCCATGGAATTTGAAGGAAATTACGAGAAGATGCAGAGAAATGTTGATTCTTTGCAATTTAGTCCAGGTCCTCTATTGTCCACGGGAAGCAAATCGGGCGGCTGACTGGGTGGCCAGATCACACCGAGCTAGAAAACTTCCCGTAAATTGGTGAGCTCTCCCCCTCTTCCTCTTTCGGAAAATCTCTGTTCGAAATTCTATCCATCGATGTCTTGTAAGAATCGTTTTTTTCTCATGAATGAATGTAGTATCTCCTTTCGTCCAAAAAAAACAGTACAAAACCATCACTTTGTTTTTATCTCAGATAGTTGAGTTACAATTTGTGCAGCAAATCAGTAATTTGTTGTTCGATCAAATCACACGAACTCTATACATAATACAAATTTGAGGATATTATCCATCAGTTAATCCAGTTTAAATGACAACAATGTAAAAATTCCTTTATTTTTATGGCTACTGATCGAACTTAGGATCTCTCGTCCTCCCTTCTTTAAATCCCAAATATCTCCCTCCTTCAAATCCCAAATTTGGGGTAGATTTGTTTAGCATTGAGCAACAACACCAAACTCAATTCCGCACAAAAATCAATTCTCAATTACTAATTCAATTGGAATTGATTCATCATGCATTCGTTGGAATGCATGATATTTAACTAGAATAGTAAATAGACAGAACAAATAAGTAGGCCTTCGATATTCAAATTGAGATGAAAGTAGGCGCTGGAGATTCAAGTTGATATTGATTTAAGGAAATTAGTTTCATTTCAATAGTTGTGATTTGTCTACGAGTATAGGATCTCCTTCCATAAGAATCCATTAGCAAGAAAAAGAGCGTAGAGGGAGAAAAAGAGAAGTAGCATGAAGATTCATAGACCATGCATCTATTGGCAAACACACACTTCATTACATCCCTGTTGCTCTCCCCTTCAAAATAGCTATAATGTCAGTTGCTGTGCAGGACAATTGATAAACGTCGGCATTACGCTTTGTCAAAGGTGGTATCATGCCTCCCTTCTCCGATTCTTGAGTGTCACACGTCCGTTCGCTAGTTCGCATTGCAGTCACCCAAGTACTCACATCGAAGTAAAGCTTCAAGTTGTAAACTGGGATTAGATCTTTGCGTTCATTGATGGTGAAAGCAAACAAGCAAAGCGAGAGCGCTTTGAGTAGGGGCGGTTCCAGTTTTTGCTTCAATAATTGCTTAATGTACTCGATCGTGCCTGTATAGTTGGCTCGTAACAACTTGATTCCGATCAGCCCTAGGCCCTCGAGATCCACCTCATAACTCTTCGAGTCTGACCCAAGAGACTTCACGCAGAAGTCGAAGTTCAACTCTTGGTCATCGGCTGCAATCTTCTTACAGGTGTCCTGAACGATATCGTTTGCAGATCGGACACAATGGAAGATATGAGGAAATAGATCAGGAATAGGGTAGAGATTGAGAATGCACGATTCATTTTTCTTATCACGGAGATGGAGATTTTCAAGTAATTTTCTTATTACGACAATGTATTTGTATAGAAAGGACTTGTCATTTTGTACATTGACAAAATTTCATATATGGTATTATATCAAACCGAATTTATTATTAGACAGTGTATAAGAATAAATATCATCGAATCTGATACGATTGCCTAATTGACAGCCATAATTACCATAATTACCAGAAATCCAAATCACGTCCAAATTAATACCATATTCTCCAATAAGATTGCCAAATCAACCTGCCTCAGCCATAATTACCGGAAAACAAAATAATGTTCTGATAAAGCCGGATTCTTTGATAAGATTGCTAAATTGACCCACCTCTTCGAGAAAATAAATGATTTATATGGACATATATTCTTCTAGATACTCATCAAAAGTGGAGAATATATCAAAAGACAGTTGAGCTCTCACTCAATATTCAAAGTTCAACACAACTTTCCGGAAAGAAATCTTCTTGCTAATCTTGAATTGATAAACCCTTGAACACTAGAATTGCCTCTTAGAGAATTATTTCAAGTTTCATTATGTGATAAAGTAGGGATGTTAGATTAAGAATAATAATTTTTTTGTATTTGATTTTAGCTCATTTTCATATAAAATCAGGATTCTTCGAAAAAATTGCCTAATCGAGAATGTTTAGACTTATATGTATCACACACACACGTAAAGCAACTTTTGAAAAATTGAACGGTTTATGGAAATAAAATAATTAAGTGCATTTCAAAGAAATCTCATCCTTCTTCATACGCAAAGGATAATTCTGGTTCTCGGTTTCATAAAATTAGAACCAGTGATTTTTGGCCTGGTTCTCGATTCCAAGGTAAGAATTCGACCGATTCTTATTTATTTTTATTTCTTAACAAAGTAAAGTGTAAAACTAAATCCTAATCTCTTCTCATGCCTCACTTATTTCAAATGATGAAGAAAAATTTCTTTTTGTTGGGAGAGGTAGGATAAATGTGGATAGGATTTCTAATATCCATAATAGGAAAGTTATTTTTCTCAAATAATAAACTCCTTGTATTAATATAAGTAAAATTATATTTCAATATAAATAATATTTGAATTCCAATAAAGTAATTCAAAATATCAATTTAGTTTTTTTAACATAATATTATTTTTATTTATACATTCGAATTGAATTCTATCTTATAATATAAGTTCAACATATATATTTAAGGTATTTTAGAATTTTAGGTATATTAGTACAATATACTATATAATAAATTTAATTAGAGAATGATGGAAGGGGAAGAAAGAAGAGAATATATTAATTAAAAAGATAGAAGAAAATAAAATTAAAAAAAGCAAATATAAATAAAGTAGGCAAGAGTTTTAGGAGAGATTTTTACCATCTCATTCTGTAAAATTTTTTGTTTAATATACTTGATATACTATTTATACCAAACAATATACATGATATAATGTGAATATATCAAAATTTATTACTGCAATCACTAAATAATAGATATGACATAACAAAATTCATAAATTTCATATTCTATCATATTTAGTTATATTCTAATTAGAAATTCAAATGACCACACGTATTATGGTTTTTCAACATGTACCAAGTACTTTTGTTCAATTTGGGGTTAATTGGGAGAGATGTGCTCGAATTCACAATTTGTGGATCCTCACCTCAACAAAATGATCTGACCTAAGAACTTGAACAAGTTACTAAGGATCGGGGAAATTGTATTAGATTTTTCAAACATCATGTACGAATTGTAATAAGTTACTAAATTTTCCACACATTCAAGTTCCAAGGGGCCAATTCCATAAAAAAGCACGAACTTTAAGTGTTATCTCAAATCTTGTCCGAACTTTATTTTGACTTTAAAAAAAGCATGAACTTTAGGGGTTGTCCCAAATCTGGCCCGAACTTTATTTTGTCTAAAAAAAAGCACGAACTTTAGGTGTTGTCCCAGATCTAACCTAAATTTTATTTGAGACAAAATAAAGTAATTCTATTATAAATATGCTTCCTACAATATGCACATGCTTTTAATATCTCGCTTTAAGGCAATGTAATCTTCTGTTTTCAACCTAGTTTCTAACATTGCAAACAGTTTGCCAATTGTTAATTGATCTAATGGCCCTAGCTATATGCCTCGTCCCCTGGAACTGAAGCTGCTGAATTATTTTTCCCATGAGAATCATTTGTAAAGTTTACCTCATTAGAAAGCAAACTTAAATTTAACACTTCCTCCAAACAGTCGAATACAGCATCGTTTTGCCGTGTTGGATATTATTGCTGACGTGGAAATGCCATGTTGGATGACTGTGGAATGAGGGTTAACAGATGGCAAATTTGGGACCAAGTGAAAATTTATGCCTTTTTTTTAGACAAAATAAAATCCGGGCTAGATTTGGGATAATATTTAAAGTTCGTGCCTTTTTTTGAGACAAAATAAAGTTCATGCCAGATTTGGGATAACGACTAAAGTTCGTGTTTTTTTAGGCAAAATAAAGTTCGGGCCAAATTTGAGATAACACCTAAAGTTCGTGCTTTTTTATGGAATTAGCCCAAGTTCCGAGTATTTTTCTAGAAAGTGCAAATAAGCCCTTCTGATGAGCAATATTAAAGAATACCAGCTTGGCATTTGAATTGCCTACATGAAAACTTTAAATTTTGCTCTTATTGGAAAAGGGCAAGCAAATTAGAAGGTTTTGTACTCAAGTTATTGGATCATATTCTTGAGCGAGTCTATGGTTCCTCGTTGTGAACATGCCTTCATAGATTTTCACAATTGAATTGAAAATACATATATAACTTGGAAAATATCACCAAACTAACATAGGAACAGCATATATACGATTTGTGGCAATAATACGGTTACTATAGTTTATGACCTGTTCATCTTACATGAAAAATTAACAAATGCATGCACCTTAGACATTAATTAACAAAATGTAGATATAAATTTTGGACAAACACGATCAACATAAAATGCATCATTATTATTTTCTCAAGTTAATGAATATAAAATGTGTAAAACTTTAATTACCAAACAAATGCGTATATAATTAGTAAATAATACATAGAAGATAACTAAGGATACTTACATAAATCGTCCATGTACTTTGGTCAAATGTATATAAATTTTAATTTGTTCAATTTTATCTTTGAACTTTTGATATATGTTAAATGTCTCCCCTGAACTTGAATTAATGGAATGACTACATTAAAAAATTTCATTTTGTCTAGGACATGATCGTATCAAAAAGTTCAAGAACCACATCGATGAAATTAAAATTCAGAGATGATATTTCTCATTCAGCTCAAATTGAATGATCACATTAAATAAATTAATAGTTCATGGATAATATTGCACGTTGCGTCAAAGTACATGAATTATTTAAGATAATTTTATCAACATGAAAAGGTGGAGAAGTCGAAGCAGAGAGCTGGAGCGGATGAAGTTGAGTTCAGTATTCAGTGAACGCTGGCTTGTTTCTCTCTCTCTCTCATGGTGTCTTCGTCGCCACTCTCCCTCCCTGCAACATATTCTCGCCTTCACTTCCTTCTGAAGCTCTCGCTTCCGTCGGCGCTGCAAGAATCGTTGGCGACAAGTGCGACTCTCTTCGTTGTGGCCACCTTTCAGTTCTCCTTCTTTTCCTTTGGCTTCTCAACCTTGGATGACAGCTTAAGCTGAGTGTTTGGTCCGTGGATTATACAGAAATTCAATCATCAATGAAGAATTGCGAATTGCTCTAGATACCCAAGGACTGCGCAAAATGGGATTATACAGTAGGTTATCTGCTGCATTGACTCAACCATCCGGCAATGAAATAATATTTGAACTTCCACACTTCTTCTTCGTGCCTTTTTTTAGTTTTGTTTAGTTGGGGTGAGGTTGGGGAGACAGAGGCAAACGTTTGGAGCTTGGTTTGGATTTATTACGGTTAATGACATTTTGTCGGGGAAATCCAAATAAACTATATCCCTCAACTGGATAATTAATGGAAGAACTTACTGGTTTACATCTTAATCATTGAAAAAACAAGTTTTTCCTTTTCTCTTTATGTTTCCTGTGCTTTTGTGGGTTGGAAGTTAGGTTATCTTATTCACAATCCGAATGCAGTTTTTCTTTTGTATATGGCAATTAGAACGATGATCCGTTGGATAGTGCCCAGTGCTCTGCTGTTGCCAAGATAACTGGCTGGCCACCCAATCTTCTACCGTTTACCTTATGTGTGATGAAGCCTTTCTCGATTTGGGTAGGATCAGTCTTTTGTAGTGCAAATTCCTCTATGAACTTTTGTTTTCTCTTGCAGAGGATATCCTTCTCTTATTAATAATATTGCTCCATAAGTGTCTGAAGTTTGGCAGAAGGATGGTTTTGTTTATATTGCAAACATTTTACCTAAATTCATACCTTTATATGTCAAGGCAGATCTGCTCGTTTTATTTGGAGGTGTTGCTCCCAAAATGGCGGAAGCTGCTCATGCCGAAGCTATTGATCAGGTAACATTTTATCATTTTGGTCTTTCTTTAATGTTATTATCATCAAAGCAATTTTCTGTTTTATGCATCGTGTATTGCTCCCTTCTATTATTACTGTATTAAGAGCTCCCATCAGTTCTTCGGCCATTCTTTTCTCCTATTGGTGAGCCAACATTGTCTTATGTGGATCAAACGGAACTTTTCATGCTAAAGTTCTGTTGCATTAATGCGGATTGTAGAGAAAGCACTGACCGAGGCTAATCTGACAGCCAGAGATTTATCTGCAGTTGCTGTTACTATTGGTCCTGGTTTAAGCCTCTGCATTCACGGTAATTTGACATTTTGATTGTTATTCTTTTACTTCTACTCCATGAAGCAGAGTATCTGGTTCACTTTTGGGTTATGTTGTACGAATTTGTTAACAAGAACAAAGGAAAATTCTGTCTGGTCCGGGCACTCTTTACTTTGTCTCTTTCCATGAATCTGGGGCTGGTTTGAACTTGAAAGTGTCTGCTGGTTACCTTACTTAGAAACCTAAAGTGGGTCTCTGGCCGAAAATGTCTGAAGTCGAGCATGTTATATGTCTAAATAGGTGGCTAAGTTTTGACAGCAGAGTTGGCAATCTTTTGGTTGAATATAATGTCATTTTAAGAACATGTGTCATGCTGATGTCGACTAGCTTGAGTCTGTGCTTTCCATGATTGAATTTACACATTTATGTTATTCTTTTGTGGCATGCACGGGTATGGAAACTTAATAGCAGCAGCCATATGAACTGAGCTGAGGAGCTTTTGTTGTTACATATTGATGGATTGCCGCGGTCAAGGATATCTTCTTCTTCTTCTTTTTTCTTCCTTTTTTTCCTTTTTTGGTGCAGTTGGCGTGCGGAAACCTCGGAAAATTGCTGGGCTCTTCAGCAAGCCTATAGTTGGCGTCCACCACATGGAGGCCCATGCTTTAGTTGCAAGGTTAAAAAAGAAGAGGTAAATGTTAATACTAAGGAATTTCACGTTGTTGGCGGAAATATGTATATTAGACATGTCAAAGGACAACGACAATTTTTTTTTTTTTTTATCGAGTCTAGTATTTTACTGAATTAGTGACAGCATGCAATATAGGACTACTTGAATGTTTTCTCTTCTCTGCTTTGCGGTAACGATGTATCTTTTATTCAAGTGCACTCAAAACAAATTGCGGATATGCTTAGCAATAATAAATATACTTCCCTCCTGCTGCAGGTTAGTCCAGCAAGATCTGCAGTTTCCTTTCTTGGCCCTTCTCATTTCTGGTAAATACTTGTAATCTTTATACATTAGTAGTATGCTGGGCATTTGTGGTAAATACTTCAATTGGGATTTAAGAAAAAGCATTCTTGAATTGCTTCGTAGAGATTAGAAGCAAGCATGTCCCTCAAACTGTGATCTAGGCATCTTGAATGGATGATTTACTTGTACCAAATATGAATTTGTATATTTTGAATGCGTATTGATTAACATTTTATCTAAAGCCGGTTTCTCTTTCATTATTAATTGACTAGAATTGCTTCGTATCAGGTTTGTAGAACTTAAGTTAAATTCTCTCATCCCATTTTCTCTCGTTTATGCTAGAGCTCTTTCTCGCGACATGCTCGAGTCTTCTTCAATGTCTTCCTCTAAATTTCCTTCCTGTTCTCGTTTCTTCTTCTGTACTTTACGTTCTGCTTGCATCACCTTCCCCATGTTTACATCGACCCTCCGATTCTATCTAATTTCATCCTCGTTGAACCCTGTCTTGTTGGCTTGACTTGCATGTGAAGTTTCTAGCCTTCCTTGTTGTCATCAAAGCCTTTCTCTTCTTCTCACCCCCGTCTGTTTGCTCCCGGTATTCTCTATTTGTCTTGTTTTTACTGTTTTCGTGTTGCATGTATTCGATCCTTGACATGCAACCCAAGCGAGTTTGTTTTCTGTACTGGGTTTCTGTCAATTAAAGAATATCAATGACTTGATGGTTTATTATGGCTACGGATGAGAGTGACAGTCCCTCGCGCATTGCTACGTTGTGTCACCGTTTGGGATGACTGTGTTCAGAACAAGAATTGAACGTTTGGGACGACGTACCTGCATTGGACAAGCTCAAGGAATGTCACCTCATCCTAGTGGGTAACATCTTTACAAATCCTGCTGTAAATCTACCTGCATTTCAAATAGCGATGAAGAAAGTGTGTCGTGTTGATCAAGTTGAGATTTCTCCTAGCGATGGTGGGCTGTACATCATTAAATTTAGATCTGAAATGGAAAAACGGCGAATATTAGATGGGAGCCCTTGGTTATTCTCAGGTCATTTGGTCCATCTACGTCCCTGGCAACCAAATACTCCTCTACACTGTTATGATTTCTCCAAGTGTGCATTCTAGGTTCATGTGATAGGCTTACCTCTGGAGTGGAATACTAAACAGCTCCTAAGTAGGGCTGTGCAGCAGGTGGGATGAGTTCTGGAAGTGAAACCTGATATATCTAGAAGGGTTCGAATTGAACTAGACCTGAAAGCACCTTTAAGGTCAGGAAAGCTCATAAGAATTGAAGGAAAAACTCTATGGCTGGATTTTTGCTATGAGTGTCTATCCCACTACTATTATTCTTGTGGAAGGTTAGGTCATTATGCAGCTACATGTAAAGATTATCCTTATGAGGAAGCTCAATTTAAGGGTCAAGAGACAATGGCCTATGGTCTATGGCTAAGAGCATAGGTCAAACAGCTTAGCCCCTATTGGGATACTTTTTACAATACTCCAGAACATAAAGAGCAGATGGAGGAGGCTGTACCTGAAACCCCTCTAGCTATGCAACTCCCTCTCCCAACTTTACCTACCATCGTTCCTGCTTCGGAGGCCCCTGTTTCGACTCATGTTATCCCTTCAGGGACTTCCTCTTGGATGGACCCAATCAATCCAGCCACGCGAACAACTAACTTGGTACCTGCAACAACCAAGTTGAAGAGCATTCAGCATCCTTCATCAGACATTCCTCAACAGAAGAAACCAAAAATCCCTAGAACAATGACAACTATGGGATCAAGCAAGAAAAACAAGAGATATTCACCATATGAAACTCAAGTTGGCTACTCTTCAGATTTGGATGAAACTCGGCTTTTGGACACCCTTGTGTTTGTGGGGGAAGATCCTGCTCCTTAGGCTTTGGCGGCTGGCCCTCAATAGCCACCGCTCTACAAATGAAACTACTGAGTTGGAATTGTCAGGGGTTGGGCAATCCCCTAACAATTCAAGCCCTTAAGGCTTTGTTAGCCTCTGAAAAGCCCAATTTTGTTTTCTTAATGGAAACAAAGAATGTAGAGTCAGTTGTGAAGAACTTACAGCGTCGGTTTCACTTCCCTCACTCTTTCTTGAGGGATCATGTAGGCTTGTCTAGAGGACTTGCAGTGTTTTGGACTAACCTTTTTGATATTACTATTTTACACTCGAAAGAGAATTTTGTAGATCTCATACTCCTTGATCCTTTGACAGCTACTTCGATGCATTTAACATGCCTGCATGCCCCTTCAACTTATTAGGCGAGGCAGGAGTTTTGGGATACAATCAGGGCAATCTGTGCAGCAAATCCTTTACCTTGGCTGTGTGTTGGGGACTTCAATGATTTCCTTTTCTCCTAGGAGAAAGTAGGCAAAAGACCAGCTATTTACTCTCGAATGACATCCTTTTGAAATTTGATAAGTGACTGTGCTTTACTAGAATTGGAAAGTAAAGGGTGTGAATTTACCTGGTCTAATAATAGAGCAGGGGATGACCTGGTGAACGAGAAGTTAGATCGAGTTTTCTGCTCCATGGACTGGAGGTTATCATATCCTTCTGCAGAAGTGCAAGCTCTTCCACCTATAGGCTCGGACCACTGTCCTATCCTACTGCACACTACTTCTCAACCTGTCAAGCGAGCAAAGACTTTTTGTCACGCCCCGAATCTCGAGCGCGCGCACCTCCCACTATAGTTGATCAAATATGCGACCTCCCAGGATACGTCGCCGACCCATTCATTTTATTACGCATGCAGAAGCAAAACAAATCCCCTGACAACATTTAACTTGGGATAGAAAAGCAGGCAATCACTCACAATACCAAACACTCATTTACAAACACATATGTTTAAATACAACTCTGGACATGTCTACATAATAGACCAGCTCAACAAAAGGGGAACTATCATAAAACCAACTAGCGGGACAGGTTCACCGATACTTCACTCTCCACCTTTCCAGACTTAGGGCTTCGGGTCCTCCACGACCGCCATCTAGGGACCTGAAATTTTAATCCCCAAACCGGGATGAGACAATGTCTCAGCAAGTTCAACCCCCTAAACCCCTATTACAAAGAAAATATGCCTCGGGTGGCCTAGCCACATCACACAGAAGACTTATCTCGCATTAGCCTTCATCTGTAGGTTAGCACAATTTATATAATTCAACCACGTGCAATTATGATAACTAAACAATCATGGCACAATCACATTATCATAACAATTCAACCATTTTGGATCGTCTCAGCAATCAATCGACTCCGCCGATTACATGTCATTCTAGCAAATCAATCATTGCTCTCAATTATGGCCTCACTCAGCAAAATTAGAATCAGTGGCATCACGGCCCCACTCGACACGACCTTTAAAAGGTGGTAGATTATGGCCCGGCTAGGCACGACCTCTAATAGGTGGCATATCACGGCCCCACTGAGCGCGACCTCTAATAGGTGGCATATCACGGCCCCACTGGGCGCGACCTCTATCAGGTGGCAATTCACGGTCCCGCTGGGCGCGACCTTTATCAGGTGGTATATCACGGCCCCACTGGGCGCGACCTCTGTCAGGTGGACTATCACGGCCCCACTGGGCGCGACCACTCTCAAGTGGCAATTCGTGGCCCCACTGGGCGCGACCTTTATCATGTGGCATATCACGGCCGCACTGGGTGCAACCTCTGTCAGGTGGCAATTCACGGCCCCACTGGGCGCTGATATAGCTAGTATGAGTACCTAGAGGGGGGGTGAATAGGTATATAGAAAATTTCTCGAAGCTTGTACGATATTTAAACAATTAATGATTCAATCGCAAGAGTTAAATATCAATCGAGAGACGAGTAAGGAAAGAGAGAATTGAACACTCGCTTTATAGTGGTTCGGCTTGATTCAAGCCTACGTCCACTCTTCTACACCGACGACGGCCGATTGGCTGGATTCCACTATGATCAAAGAGATGTTACGGTGTTGATCTTCCTTGATTTCTAGGTGTAGATGATCTACCACACTCACTCAAGGCGTCACCAAGTATATACTCTCTTTTTTACAATTTCGCTCGAACAGTCTCAAACAACAATCAAGGATCTTCGGACTCGAATTTTTCTATCAATCACACTCTTAAAATAACTAGAACGACTTCTTTTTATACTCCTTCATGCCATCATAGCCGTTGGCACTTACCAAAGGAATTCCTCCAATCTACCCGTTGGACGGAATCAATCAAGAAGATCATCCGAGCTATTTAAGGAATCGATGATAGCCCATCAATCCCGTTCGCCCATACAATCGGGATCTCGGTTTCCATGAATAGAACATTCCAAGATTATTTCGTCGACCAACGGATCTTCAATCGATCTTAGATAAGAATTAAAGAATCCGAAATGATTATCCAACCAAAGAATCTATTCCGAGAGAATAGGATCGAATCCTCAACCATAAACCTCGGCTTTGGATTTCCTTCGTCACTTTGGATTAGAAAGACGTCGGTGAGAACAGGACTTAAGTCTTGAGTCCGAGTCTTAAGTCTTGGGTCTTGAGTCTTGAGTCTTGAGTCTCGAGAGAACAAAGTCTTCGACTTTAAACCGACGGTCTCCGAACTTCCGACTTTAGGCGAAAGAAACGTTTTGTCGGCTTCAAAATATTCTGGAAAGATTTCTCCAACAATCTCCCCTTTTTGATGGTGACAAAACTTTCTTGAAGATTTGAACAACTTTGACCTGCAAAACATTTCTCAAGTAATATGGCTAACTCATAAAGATTAATAAAATAACCGACTCGCATCCACCACAGAAAATTGGTTAGACTTTCATGAGAAACACCATATAACAAAACTTGAATAAATGCGACCGATCAAGCATCACAATCGACAGTCAATTCAGTCATCCAAGTTCAAGTTCTCAAGTCATACTCAAAAATAAACATAACCAAAAAGGTCAAAGATTAAAATATGAAAGTTCAAATTGATTCTCCCCCTTTTTGTCATCATTGAAAAGGGTGAGAAAGGAGTCATGTCTGCTTGGGAATGCGCACGATCTGGAAATCCCCAATAGACTGGACTACTCCTTCGAGCTTCTTCAGGTCTTCTCTCAGATGAGCTACCTCTTCTCCCTTGGCATTGGCTTGAAGTTGCGGAGCGAGGTCTTTGAGTCTATCCTCCATAGAGACCGAAGATGCTTGTCCAGTGCTCTTCAAAGCTTGGATTTCACGATCCCGTAACATATATCTGGTTCCGCATTTCCGAGAAGAATATTCATGATGCTACGAAAGTCTACGAATCATCCGTCTGTGTACTTGCATTGACTCTCTCGGATGATGGCGTTTTTGAATGGTCTCGGCAGATTTGGAATCGATGCATCACCTTCTTCGTGCAATTGAGAGACTCCGAACTTCTTCCGGGTCTTCCGAGATTGTCTTAGATCTTCACGACGACGGCGGGAGGTGTAGACCTCTCTTGCTCGCTAACTCCCCGTCTCTAGGACATCGAAAGGGGAAGAGTGATGATCATGCTCTTCATTTCCCTTTTCTCCGCAATTGTCGCAGACTTTTCTTTTTCTCCTTCTTCTTCTTCTTCAACTTCTTTCTCCTTCTCTCTCTGTTCTTCTTCTTCTTTCTCCTTCTTTCTCTCGTTCTTCTTCTTCTCTCGTTCGCTCAAGATCTCGTTTGATGAGACACGAACGTCTTGTTCTTGTCGGCGCTTGGATAGTGGGATCTTCATCATCTTCATCTTCATCTTCATCATCAAGGATGAGAGTTCTTCTCTTCTTCTTCGATGGGGCACCCATGGCCTCCTTTCCTTTCCTTTTTGAAGCAGATTGGACTGGAGATTTCACTTTGAATTTCTCCATTGCCTTGGAGAGTTCTTGCGTACGCATCTTCATTAACATTTTCAACCCTACCACCATCTTTTCACACGGTCGATCACAAAATGTATGCGGTAGTTCAATGTTCGGATGTCGAAGATCTTGGTCACCGCACCAGGATAAGGCAATTGTCCTTTGTCTTTTGACAATGCTCTGTACATATGGAAGAGAATAGTGTGCGGGAGAGAAAACTTCCGTCCCGAGTTGATCGCATACATCAACTTTGCTTCGGAAGAGACACAGAAGTCTTTGACGTAGACTTCGGTCTGAGACAGTTAATCACAATCTTATGAAGCACGATGTTGATGGCCTTCATCCTCGAGTAGGTAATTTTCTTCTCTGCGTCCATATCTTTAACAAGATCCAGAGTAGTACGAGCGGTGAGACTTTGATAGGGAGATAGCGTCCCCGTTCAACTCCAACAATGTCCGCCAACATATTCACATCTACCACGTAGACTTGATCTCGAACACGAATGAAATTCTATTCGCATCCAAAAAGCTAAGATTTGAATAGAAATAGGCGGTCGATTGAGCATACCCGTCTCGTAGAGTCGAGCGAAAGTCTCAAGTTGAAGCAATTTCAACTTTTCTCTTAAGTTCACGTTGATGGAGTCCGGAAGTCAAAATCGACACTTCTAGGGTTTATCACCCCTCTTTTCAACAAACGAAATACACTTTCTCCGATCCTTGGATTTAAACAAATCCATCCGATTTCCTTTCACATTCGCCGCCACACCCATTCTAGGTTTAAATTCAAGGAACATTTTGTCATCATCGTTCCCGTCAATCGATTTTGTCCGGCATACGAGGATCACTGGAATGTTCTCAAGAGCCTCCATTGCCCTTCCTTTAGGAGCAATTCCCAATTCCTCCATTTTCCGCAGAAAAAGATACTCATTCCCATAATTTTTGTCCTTAAGAAGTCATCTATATACTTTAATGAAGTGCCGGTGACTTTCAACGCACGATAAAGCTTATAGATAACGAGGGTTTTTGGACTCTTACTGGTCGATCCTCGATTATCTCTTCTTCCGCATTTGCACCTTGTGGGGCAGGAGATGCTGAATGACGTGGAGGAGAGCGAATCGGACTTTGTTGCTGACTTGGTAAGTCTTCATCCTCGCAAGATCGAAGTGTGTCGGTCCCTTCTCCATTCTCTGTGGTCCCCGTTTTTGCGATTCTTGATGATTTCCTCGAAGACGACATCTTCCTTTGTCTATAGGAGGATTCCTTCACTTGCTTTTCCCAAGAAAGATGACCACTTTCTCGACAATGAACAAAGAGTAAAAACAAGATCGAGAGGAGAGTGCTTTTTAGGGTTTTGAAAATTTGGGGGTAGAATAACTGTGAATTTATATGTGCCTCGGATTTGAAAAGAGAAGTTTAACCGGCACAAGGAAAGTGTACGAACACTTCTTTTTCAAAATCAATAACTGCCAAAAATAACTTCCTCTAAAAAGACAAGTTTTCAAATTTCACACGAATTATATCTGAATAAAAGAACGTACCTTTTCGAGATAAGATAAACAAGAATTAGTACCTTTTAGATAGAATAGCAACTTACGGTCTTTTAGCCATGAATGATTGAGTCTCAGGATTTAGAATCTTAGAGCTGGTGAGTCTCTAGACTTTAACTTCTTCACGCTTCAAAATGTTGAGTCTTGAGCGGATAAAATCGAATTGATTTTTCTCCAAAGGCTTTGTAAATATATCTGCTAGTTGGCTCTTTGAATCAACAAATTGAATAGAGATTTCTCCATTTTGAATATGATCTCTAATAAAGTGATGACGAATCTCAATATGCTTTGCTCTTGAATGAAGGATTGGATTTTTGGTGAGATTGATCGCTTTTGGTGTTGTCACATCTGATTTACGTGCATGAGTCTTCAATGCCAAAGTCTTGTAGCTGTTGTTTTATCCATAGAATCTGCGAACAGCAGCTTCCAAGAGCTACATACTCGCTTGTCGTTGAGAGAGCTACGTTGCTTTGCTTCCTTGAGAACCAAGACACTGTCCCGTTTCCAAGCAATTGACAAGTTCCGAAGTGCTCTTTCTATCGACTCGCAACCGGCCAGATCTCGCATCCGAGTATCCTAGAAGATTAAAGTCTCCCCTCTTTGGATACCAAAGACCGATGCTTGCGGATGAAGCAACGTATTTGATAATACGTTTCACGGCAATGAGATGTGATTCTCTAGGATCTGATTGAAACCTAGCGCAGATGCAAACACTCAACAAAATATCGTGTCTAGAAGCGGTAAGATAAAGAAGTGAGCCGATCATGCTCCCCGTACAGCTTTTGATCTACTTTCTTCCCTTCTTCATCCTTGTCTATCTTCTCGAGAGCATGACATTGGTATGTCGTCTTCTTGCAATTTTCCAATCCAAATCTTTTGACAAGATCATTAGCATATTTTTCTTGGAAGATAAAAGTTCCTTCCTTCAATTGCTTTATTTGAAGACCGAGAAAGAAAGTTAATTCTCCCATCATACTCATTTCAAATTCGTCCCGCATAGACTTAGAAAATTTCTTGCAAAGACTTTCATTAGAAGATCCAAAAATAATGTCATCAACATATATTTGAACGAGTAAGAAACTTTTGTTTTCCCTTTTTATGAACAGAGTAGTATCTACTTTACCTTTGACAAATCCGTTCGTAATAAGAACTTACTTAGTCCGTCGTACCAAGCTCGAGGTGCTTGCTTGAGACCATACGAGCCTTTTTCGGGCCTCAAGACCGAGTCGCTTCTTTGGGTCTTCAAATCCAGCGGTTGTTCCACATAAACTTCCTCTTGGATAAATCCATTCGGAAAGCACTTTTGACGTCCATTTGGAATAACCTGAAATTTTTGTAACAAGCAAACGCAAGTAATAGACGAATAGCTTCTAACCTTGCAACTCGGTGCGTAAGTCTCGTCATAGTCTATTCCTTCTTCTTGCGTGTATCCCTTGGCCACGAGTCTTGCTTTATTGCGTACGACTTTTCCTTCTTCGTTCATCTTGTTCCCGAATACCCATTTGGCTCCAATAATGCTTTACCTTTCGGTTTAGATGTCAATTCCCGGACATCATTAATATTGAACTGTCACGAGCTCCTCTTGCATAGCTTCGATCCAACTTTCATCGAGATAAAGCTTCTTCTATGCTTTTTGATTCAATTTCGAGATGAGAGCAACAAGACTAGACTCTTCACGCCTTTTTGATCCGGTGCGGATTCCTTCATTGATTTCGCCAATAATGAGATCTTTGGGATGACCGGATTTGTGTTTCCATTCATCGGTTGATTTGATTGGTTGATGATCTCTTTCTTTATTTGAATCTTCATGAGTATCTTGATGATGGACTTCCTGAGTCTGAGATGCTTCTTGAGTTGAAGACTTTGGAAGGTCTAGCGTGAGTTCGCATTCTTCATATTGAGTCCGGCTGGATTCATCTTGCGCTCGAGTCTTGGAATTTGACATTCATTGATTCTTCCACAGACTCGCTTTTCTTGTTATAGACTCGTAGGCTTTGCTTGATGCGAGAATATCCAAGGAAGATGCCTTCATCTGATCTTTCTTCAAACTTACCAACTCGATCATTTGCATTTTTCAAAATAAAACATTTGCAACCGAATACATGAAAGTATGAAACAATAGGCTTCTTACCTTTGAACAATTCATAGGAGTTTTCTCAAGAATAGGTCTTAGAAAGACTCTATTTATAATATAGCATGCGCTTGAAACCGCTTCACCCAAAATCGTGAAGAAATTTTACTTTCAATTAAAAGTGTTCTAGCCATTTCTTGAAGAGATCTATTCTTTCTTTCCACAACTCCATTTTGCTCGAGTATACGGAGAGGAAAACATGTGATTAAAACCAGATTTATCACAGAATTTTGTAAAATCTTGATTTTCAAATTCACTTCCATGATCTGTTCTTATACTTGAAATAGCAAATCCTTTTTCATTTTGAACCTTTTTAGCAAACTTCTCAAAGTACGAAAAAAGTTTCGACTTACTTGCAAGAAAATATACCCGTGTAAAGCGAGAGTAATCATCTACAATTACTAGACAATACTTCTTACCTCCAATGCTCTGGGTTCTTGTTGGTCCGAAGAGATCCATATGAAGCAACTGTAATACATGATTAGTAGATACATGATTTACTTGCTTAAATGAATTTCTTACCTGCTTTCCCCGCAATGCATGGAGTGCATAGGTCGACTTTAGATATGGCAATTTAGGTAGACCTCGAACAAGCCGCTTAGAAGAGATTTTGGCTAATTGCTTCTTGTTGATATGGCCAAGTTTTCTGTGCCATAGAACTGCTTCATCTTGAATTGAGATTAAGCATTGTTCTTCATTTGGCTGTACATCAAGGAGGTAGATGTTTCCATGCCTTCGACCCATAAAAGACTCGAGTCGAATCTTTGCTAGTTCCAACATATGCCTTCTTGAAAGGAGATCTTGTAACCGCATCACACAAACTGGCTAATGCCGAGTAGATTGTAGTTGAGTCCTTCCACTAGTGAGACATTGCTTATTGTGAGATTTCCAATTTTTACAAATCCCGAATCCCACAATACTTCCTTTGCTATTTCCTCCGAAAGAAACTTTTCCACCATTTACTTGAATAAGCTTAATGAAACAATTTGAGTCTCCTGTCATGTGTCTTGAGCATCCGCTCAAGATACCACTTTATCTTCTTTTGACAGACCCGCATTCAAAAGAGAGTCTCAAGCTTTCTTTGGTACCCAAACTTTCTTGGGTCCTTTGGTGTTAGTAGGATGAGCATTATTAGGCCATACTCTCTTAACAAAGCTTCCAAACCATAGGACTTTCTTTTTCAAAATGATCCCGATCAAGTACACTTAGAACACCTTAAAGCATTTCGACCTACCGACTTTACAAACACTCTTTTGAAATGATTTTTATAAGCCTCTTTTGATGGTCTTTTCTTAATTCTTTCTTTTACTTTTGGAAAATCAATCAAGGGGATTGTTTCCACTGTCATACCTAGACCAGACTTATTAAAGTAAGGTCTTTGGACCGAAAGCACTTTTTCAAGCTTTTCGGATCCTATCGAAAACTTCTTTGAAATATTTGATAAGTCTGTTTTTAAGAAAACATTTTCTTTCAAGAGATCATCTTCTTTTTCTTTAAGAGCAGAAACATTTAGATCTAGACTTTTAATTCTTTCTTCTAAAATAATTTCCTTTTGTTTCGAAATGAGTTTTCCTTTTTAAGTTCGGAAATTCTTTTGAGAGAAGTCTTGAGACTGAAACACAGTTCATCAATATATTTAGAGACTTTGACAGGAATTTTAAAATTACTTACCTCAAATTCACTGTCTGAGTCTGATCCAGAATCTGAGTCTGAGTCTGAATGTGCCATCAAACATATGTTGGCGTATTCATTATCACTCTCTTCACATTCTCGTATCACCTGTGTTTCTCGCTTTGAGAGCCTTTCGAAACTTCTCGCCTTTTCCTCTTTTCTTTTTCGAAGAGGACAGTTGGGTCCGATGTGTCCCTTCTTTTTGCATTCGAAGCAAACTACATCTTTGTTTGGTTCCTCATCATCAACGTACTTGGTCTCGCTGTCTCGAAAACTTTGTTTCCTTGGGATGAACCTTCTGCCTTTTCTATTCAGTTTTCTGAATCTTCTTATCATAAGAGCGAGCTCCTCATCATCCATATCATCTTCGAATCTGCATCATCGAATCGTCATTTGATTTTAATGCAATAGATTTCTTACCTCTTGGATCTTCGTCTTCATTAATTCGTTCCACTTCGTAAGACCGAAGAGTTCCAATCAGCTCGTCTACGATAATGGCATGATTCTTTGCGTTTCTCTTATTGAAGTCTTTATATGATTCCAATCCTTAGAGAGTCCACGCAGAAGTTTGTTCACCTTCATGGGATCAGAAATTTTTTGTCCTTGGTTCTCAAGACCATTGACAATATCTCGTAAAACGACTAAACATGTCGCTTATAGATTCTCCTGGTTTCATTTTGAAGGCTTCATATTGACCAAGAAGAATGTTAATTCTGGTCTCCTTCACTCGATCCGTCCCTTCATAGGTGATGTGTAATCTATCCCATACTTCTTTTGCTGTAACACAAGAAGATATTCTATTATATTCAGTTGGAGATAAAGCACAATATAAAGAATAAATTGCTTTAGCATCGAGTGCTTGTCTCTTGTTTATCTCTTCTTGAGACATTCCGCTGGCTTCAACAGTTTCTTTCCCTCTTTCGTAGATTGAAGCAAAGGGAGTGATTCCTCTTTCCACAACGTCCCATTCCGTAGGATCCTTTGATCGAAGGAAAGCTTTCATCTTGTTCTTCCGTGATGTTGTAATCCTTTCCATCGAAGTAGGGAGGTCTGGTATTGCTTTGCCCTTCCATCAGCCCCGGTGCTAGCATACTAGCCATGGATCTTTTACTCAAGTAAAACACTTCAAACAAAGTGAGAACACGGGCTCGATACCAATTGATATAGCTAGTATGAGTACCTAGAGGGGGGTGAATAGGTATATAGAAAATTTCTCGAAGCTTGTACGATATTTAAACAATTAATGATTCAATCGCAAGAGTTAAATATCAATCGAGAGACCGAGTAAGGGAAAGAGAGAATTGAACACTCGCTTATAGTGGTTCGGCTTGATTCAAGCCTACGTCCACTCTTCTACACTGACAGCCGATTGGCTGGATTCCACTATGATCAAAGAGATGTTACAGTGTTGATCTTCCTTGATTTCTAGGTGTAGATGATCTACCACACTCACTCAAGGCGTCACCAAGTATATACTCTCTTACAATTTCGCTCGAACAGCCTCAAACAACAATCAAGGATCTTCGTACTCGAATTTTTCTATCAATCACACTCTTAAAATAACTAGAACGACTTCTTTTTATACTCCTTCATGCCATCATAGCCGTTGGCACTTACCAAAGGAATTCCTCCAATCTACCCGTTGGACGGAATCAATCAAGAAGATCATCCGAGCTATTTAAGGAATCGATGATAGCCCATCAATCTCCGTTCTCGCCCATACAATCGATCTCGGTTTCCATGAATAGAACATTCCAAGATTATTTCGTCGACCAACGGATCTTCAATCGATCTTAGATAAGAATTAAAGAATCCGAAATGATTATCCAACCAAAGAATCTATTCCGGAGAATAGGATCGAATCCTCAACCATAAACCTCGGCTTTGGATTTCCTTCGTCCTTCACACGGATTAGAAAGATCGCGGAGAAATCGGACTTAAGTCTTGAGTCCCGAGTCTTAAGTCTTGGGTCTTGAGTCTTGAGTCTTGAGTCTCGAGAGAACAAAGTCTTCGACTTTAAACCGACGGTCTCCGAACTTCCGGACTTTAGACCGAAAGAAACGTTTTGTCGCTTCAAAATATTCTGGAAAGATTTCTCCAACAGGCGCGACCTCTATCAAGTGGCAATTAACGGCCCCACCAGGCGCGACCTTTATCAGGTGGCATATCACGGCCAATCGCCCATCAATTTCCACACTTAGGATTTTATAAAGAATCTCTATATATCGCAATCAGACTCAATTTGCCACAACCAATCATCAATATCAAATTCTAAATGCACAAATAGCGATCGGCACGAAATTCGAGAGTTTAGGGTCCTGACAAAATTTTTGGAATTTATTAAATAATTATATTTATTCCGAAAATAATTAAATAATAATATTCATATTTTTCACGATCCACATTCAATTTATAATATTCAACCGTCCATTTCAAAATCCGAATACACAGCAGCGATCGGCACGAAATTCTGAGCAACCGGGGTCAAAAATAATTTTTCCGTTTTTTTTTAAATAATAATATTTTAATTATTTCGGAATTAATATAATATTATAAATTTCCAGAATTTCGAAGCAATTAAATAATTCAAAATTAAAACCCTATTATGTCACATCAAGGCTTTATATTAAAAATAAACATACTTAGCTTTAAACTAAACACACTTTAACTTATTTAAACATCTTAATATAATCCTCAACCAAATAAGCTAATCTAACTACCTAAAATTACTTAACTTAGACTAAGCACACTTAGGGCATCATTAACCGTCTAATCAAGGTTTAGTGAGTTAAACTCACCGGATTAACGAGTCGAGCGGACCAAAACGACGAGGACGACGCGAGGATCGACTTTCCTCAACGCGGGCCGAGCATCCGGGCTTGGGAAGGCGGCCAAAACGGGCCAAATGTCCACTGCCATACCCATTTTTCCAGCTTTTGTTTGGGGCCGAGAAGGAGCGGATCTGGTGGCTGGTGAGGCGCAAAACCGGCGGAGATGGACGGCGGCAGCTTAGGTGGAGATTGGCGGTAGCTCCGGCGACCCTTCGGCGGTGGAGACGAGCTCCGGCAGCTAGTGGAACACGCAAACAGGGGCAGATGGAGGCGGCTGGGCGTCGACCAAGCGCGGGCGAACGGGCAGCGACGGCGACACACGGCAGCGGCGAGCGAGCGGCGAACGGGGATAGGCGGAGGCGTGCGACGGCTCCAAGCGACGTTAGCTGCTGCTTCTGCTTGGCATCTAACCAGATCTGAGATCTCGCGTAGCAAGAAGAAGAAGATGGAGGAGAGAGGCAACGGAAGAGGAAGGGGGAAGACGGAGGGTGTGCGGCCAAGGCGGAACGGCGACGGCGGGTGCGGACGGCCGGTGACCAGCAGGCGGGCGGACGGCCATGGCTTCTCCAGCTTCTCCTCTGCAATTTTTTTCTCATTTTTGCACAAAGGAGATGGAGGGGGCGGTTGAGAGAGAGAGAGGGAGAGGAGAGAGAAACCACTTCCTTTTCCTTTTTTTCTTTTTCTTTTCTTTTCCTTTCATCCAACCAAGGTGGCCCACCATGACCTCATGCATGACATCACACTCCACTATCTCCCACAACCATATTTCAATGGGTCCATTTTATTTTTCTGTCGGGGCATGAAATATTGTACAACCAATTCTTTAATTCCACTTGATTCTCTTCCAATTGAATCAAATTGAAGTCCATAAAATTAATCCAATGTCATCACACTTCAATTAACATCTTCACTTATCCATAAAACCAACTTAAGTCCTAATAGCAATACCAAAGGCGGGCCTACTAATTTCTCAAGCCAAATTAGCTATTCTCTGATTATTTTGTTGAAAAACTCGGCTTGCATGGAAAATCTTCCGAATATTAGTCAATGTTCCTAAAATGATTTGTGACACACCCAGACTTCCATTTTCTGAATTCGATCTTAATTCCACGGTTAATTTCACTTTGGCACGATACTAGCGTTGCCCAACCTACCGGGTAGCCTTTAGAAATTTTCATGCATTTGACTTGTGGTTGATCATCTGAAGCCACAATGTACATCTTTGAAACATTAGCAACTTTCGGTTGTCAGGGTAATCTCAAGGTTTCAAATACGAACACAGGGTACCTGATCGAGAGAAAAGTCGATCCAGTACTGATCGACAAGAATATTGCGATCTGGTGGAATCACCCACACCTGATCACATGCCTCTGTCGAGTCGACCTATCTCCGATCCCTAGTCGATTTTTAATTGTGTCATAATGACCCTTACAGATTAGCTCGGTCGAAAGATCGCTTCCCGGTCAAATTCTCAAGTCTAATGCATTAGAAACTCTTAACGGCTTTACCCAATAGACTAGTTTTCACATGAGTGGCCGACTCAAGGAAAATAACTATATGCGTGCCAACGAAATGCTCAAATTATTGAAAATAGAATTGGAAAATCGGGATGTCACAACTCTTCCCCTCTTATAAAAATTTCGTCCTCAAAATTTAAACATTTACCAATTCTTAAACAAAAAGGTGGGGGTATAGTCGTTTCATATAATCTTCTCTTTCTCAGGTTGCTCCTTATGTTCCAATGCTATCAGATCACTGCTATCTTGCCTAACCACTTTGGATGCACAATACTAAACACTTGCCCACTTAAAATTCCAAAGGTCTTCAACACAAAATCTGCGAAGCTAAACTGGCGATTCTGAGCAGTCTCTAAACTGTCTTTGATAACTGTGACTGAATCACTAATTTCTGAACCAATTCTAGACCAGCGATTTTCTAATCTCTGATCTCATCTCAACTGACTTAAGTCCTGTACACTCTGCTCTGCACTGATTAAAAAGAAACTATTTGACTGATCTATTGAAACTAGGAACCTCTTATCAAGATCTCATATAACTCTAACACTGATCTCGGCAACTGCAATCACTGACTACTGTACTTACCCTGGCATGTGATCTTTCTTTCCCTAACTTCATCTCAGCAATTGAAATTATGCACTCTCTGCTATACACTGCTTAAGAAAGAACCATCTGATAGCTCTGCCAACTTGGAACATCTGATAGATTTGAAATACAATTCGTCCCTGGCACTCCATGCAGATAAATTATATGATATACACACACTTCGGTATACCTATTCTAATCGAGATCTTTTCATGCTGCACTAATGTGAGTTGACTCTGTTCATCTGTCAACGACAGCCCCATAAGGAATCAATACTCTTCCCGACTCCTTAATAAACCTGTCATAACATTCCATCTTACTATACTTTCATTCCCACATATGACTCTCTCAAGTGCTTGAAAAAGCTTTGTTGGTTTACATTACCATATTCTCACTTACTGATACATCCAGCACTTATAACTTGTTTGGTGATATCTATCTTCATACCGATCTACCAATCCCATTGATGTAGATTCTGACTCATCTTCGTACTGTCTGGAAAACGCTGAAGTTGCTATGATGAGCTTCCCATAAGATCTCTTCTTTAATCTCTGTATCATCAGTTACACACAATCGTCCTCGGAACCTTAGCGTTCTGTCTTCAGAAATCTGAAAATCAACCTCTCTCTCATCTGCATTCTCTTATAGAATCTTCTGAATTTCTGAATCTGTCCACTGAAGCGATTTGATTCTGATCTGTACTCTCGGCTCAATTATGAGGGTAGTCATAAGATTCAAAAAGGTGGCCTACCTTAAATCTGAAAACTGAATTTCAGACTTTCTCAAATAAGATCCAATCCTTGAGTATCAACTGTGCAACTAAGGACTCTCGACTCAGTGCATCTGCGACTTTGCTTACCTTTCCAGAGTGATACAACATATCATAGTCATAATCCTTAATGAGTTCTATCCAGCGACGCTGTCTCATATTCAACTCCCTTTGAGAGAATACGTACTTGAGACTTTGATGGTTAATGAAGATATGGAATCTCTCCATACCGATAGTGCCTTTGAATTTCCAGAACGAACATAATTACTGCAAGTTCTACAACATGCGTCGGGTAATTCAATTCACAAGATCTCAACTGACGAGACGCATATGCAATAACCCTATCATGTTGCATCGACAAGTAATCCAATTTTTTAAACGACACATCACTACAGATCTCATAACTTTCAGGACCAGATGGAATGATCAGCACAGTGCGGTAGTCAGCCTCTTCTTAGGCCCTTGAAAACTACGCTCACACTTATCTGTCCACACTAACTTTTCTTACTTCCTCAGTAGTCGAATCAACTGCAACGCTGACGCTGAAAACCCTTCCATAAAACTTCTGTAATATCCTGCTAATCCCCAAAAACTTATGATCTTTATCACTATAATCAATATCAGCCAACTGATCATTGCTTTAATCTCGGACGAGGTCTACAGAGATTCCTTCTCCCGAAATCACGTGACTTAGGGACGCAATATGAGTCATCCAAAACTCGCACTTGCTAAACTTAGTGTAAGATTCAAGAGTCCTCAAGGTCTGAAGTACCCTCTCCAAATATCTCTCGTGCTCCTCTGCACTCTTTGGACTCACCAGGATAACTTCAATGAAAATTATCACAGCTGATTTAAGTACCCTTAAACATTCTGTTCATAAGACCCAAACGAACAACTAAGGTGTCCATCAAACAACACGGTATTACAGTGAACTCATAACTGTTATATCAAGTACGAGATGCTAACTTCGGTGTGTCTTTCTTCATGATTCTCAACTGATGATACCTTGACCTCTAGTCGATCTTGAGAAATATCGACATACAAACACAACGAACCAACTTTCTTCTTCATGAATAGAACAGGTGCTCCCCAAGGCAATACACTGGAACGTATGAATCCCCTATTCAACACTTCCTGCATCTGCACCTTCAGTTATTTTAACTCGGGTAACACCATCCAGTAAGGAGCCTTAGGGACTGGCTCTGTTCCGGATGCTAATTCAATCACGAACTCTATTTCTCTTTCTAACAGCAAACTTGGCAATTCTTCAGAAAATACTTTAGAAAACTTATGTACCACGATCATGTTTTCCATATTCAACCCCTCAACTGACACATCCATTACAATTGCCATGTAGATTTGATAACCAACAAACGGAACCAAGTCATCTTCAATGACGAATATCAAGGATTAAAGGTCCTTTCAAACTTTCACACACTAACTGCGGTAACGGTACTTACACTCTCTTGGACTTACACGGAAAATTCCTAACCTGATGGCCATGCTGGCCACATTCAAAGCATGTTTCCCATTTTTACTCTGGCACTGGGCTGACTCAAGCCTCCTTTCCACAATCTCAGCACACAATCAGCGAGTCCCCTACCTACTGTCAGGTAACAGCATGCGCTCTTTCTTGTACTGAAGGCCTGTTCTAAAAACCCCACGATGTGTTCTATGGTGCACTCCTTTCAATCTGTCTCATCGGTTTTCCAAGACCGTTTCTGGCTAGGTAACTCTGATGGTCACACACAGAACAAGCACCCGTCTTACCAAGACACTGAGCTGATCCATGTCAGCTTCTGTCAGCATAACACACTCTAATCTGATTCCTTGCTGACCTAACCATCCCACTTTTTCAGATGGACGGAATGAAATACTTTTCTACGATCAGACTTCTTCCTCAACTGATTTTCATCTCTACTAAATCCGAACCTTGACTTAGATACGACGGCTTGATCCTCATTCACAACTCCATATTAGGTCTCAACAGGCGCAACAACAACAGCGGTCACAACACTGGCAGCAGTAGAAACAATGGCAACAGCGGTGGCTCGATCCTGAGCTTACTGACCCAACGAGCTTCCAAGGAACACTAGCGCCTGAACAATCCCGACAAACCTAGGATCATTCGGTGCTGCAACACTCTCAGTACCGACTTGCAAAGGTATTCTCACACTCCCGCTGGTCTAAGCCTGCCCTCTACCTCGAGTATCGACTCTTGTCAGCATCCTACCCCGAGGTATAGGTCCTACCGACCTTCTCCAAAGAGTCCTCCACTCTTGGTCACTCATCCTACAAGCTCTTTATAGACACATGTTTTCCGATTCCAACATCAAGTTAGAATTTGAGTGACCCCACAAACATATTACCAAACAGCTATCAACCACATGCATCAGCATATTAAAAGCCTTTCCTACTAACTATCCCATGACTCATCGCACCTTATCACTCCATACACATACCATGCTCTGATACCACTTAAACAGGGATGTCACGCCTCGAACCCCAAGCGCACGCACATCCCATTACGGTCGATCAAATATGCGACATCTCACGATACGTCGCCGACCCATTCATTTTATTATGCATGCGGAAGCAAAACAAATCCCCTGACAACATTTAACTTGGGATAGAAAAGTAGGCAATCACTCACAATACCAAACACTCATTTACAAACACATAGGTTTAAATACAACTCTGGACATGTCTACAAAATAGACCAGCTCAACAAAAGGGGAACTATCCTAAAACCAACTAGCAAGACACGTTTACTGATACTCCAGTCTCCACCTTTCTAGACTTAAGGCTTCGGGTCCTCCATGACCGCCATCTAGGGACCTGAAATTTTAATCCCCAAACCGGGATGAGACAATGTCTCAACAAGTTCAACCCCCTAAACCCCTATTAGAAAGAAAATACGCCCCGGGTGGCTTAGCCACATCACACAGAAGACTTACCTCGCATTAGCCTTCATCTGCAGGTTAGCACAATTTATATAATTCAACCACGTGCAATTATGATAACTAAACAATCATGGCACAATCACATTATCATAACAATTCAACCATTTTGGATCGTCTCAGCGATCAATCGACTCCGCCGATTACATATCATTCTAGCAAATCAATCATTGCTCTCAATTATGGCCTCACTCAGTGAAATTAGAATCAGTGGCATCACGGCCCCACTTGGCATGACCTTTAAAAGGTGGTAGATTACAGCCCGGCTGGGCGCGACCTCTAATAGGTGGCATATCACGGCCCCACTGGGCGCGACCTCTAATAGGTGGCATATCACGGCCCCACTGGGCGCGACCTCTATCGGGTGGCAATTCACGGCCTCGCTGGGCGCGACCTTTATCAGGTGGCATATCACGGCCTCGCTGGGCGCGACCTCTGTCAGGTGGCAATTCACGGCCCCACTGGGCGCGACCTTTATCATGTGGCATATCACGGCCCCACTGAGCGCAACCTCTGTCAGGTGGCAATTCACGGCCCTACTGGGCATGACCTTTATCAGGTGGCATATCACGGCTCCACTGGGCGCGACCTCTATCAAGTAGCAATTCATGGCCCTACTGGGCGTGACCTTTATCAGGTGGCATATCACAGCCAATCGCCCATCAATTTCCACACTTAGGATTTTATAAAGAATCTCTATATATCGCAATCACACTTAATTTGCCACAACCAATCATCAATATCAAATTCTAAATGCACAGCAGCGATTGTCACGAAATTCTCAGAGTTTAGGGTCTTGACAAAAATTTTGGAATTTATTAAATAATTAAATTTATTCCGAAAATAATTAAATAATAATATTCATATTTTCCACGTTCCACACTTAATTTATAATATCCAACCATCCATTCAAAAATCCGAATACACAGCAGCGATTGGCACGAAATTCTGAGCAACCGGGTCAAAAATAATTTTTCCTTTTTTTAAAATAATAATATTTTAATAATTTCGGAATTAATATAATATTATAAATTTCCAGAATTTCGAAGCAATTAAATAATTCAAAATTAAAACCTATTATGTCACATCAAGGCTTTATATTAAAAATAAACATACTTAGCTTTAAACTAAACACACTTTAACTTATTTAAACATCTTAATATAATCCTCAACCAAATAAGCTAATCTAACCACCTAAAATTACTTAACTTAGACTAAGCACACTTAGGGCATCATTAACCATCTAATCAAGGTTTAGTGAGTTAAACTCACCGGATTAACGAGTTGAGCGGACCAAAACGACGAGGACGACGCGAGGATCGACTTTCCTCAACGCGGGCCGAGCATCTGGGCTCGGGAAGGCGGCCAAAATGGGCCAAATGTCCGCTACCATACCCATTTTTCCAGCTTTTGTTTGGGGCCGAGAAGGAGCGGATCTGGTGGCTGGTGAGGAGCGAAACCGGCGGAGATGGATGGCGGAAGCTCCAGTGACCCTTCGGCGGTGGAGACGAGCTCCGGTAGCTCGTGGAACGCGCGAACAGGGGTAGACGGAGGTGGCTGGGCGTCGGCCAAGCGCGGGTGGATGGGCAGAGACGGCGACGCAGGGCAGAGGCGAGCAAGCGGCGAACGGGGACAAGCGGAGGCGTGCGACGGCTCCAAGCGACGTTGGCTGCTGCTTCTGCTTGGCGTCCGACCAGATCTGAGATCTCGAGTAGCAAGAATAAGAAGATGGAGGAGAGAGGCGATGGGAGAGGAAGGGGGAAGACGGAGGGCATGTGGCCAAGGCGGAACGACGACGGCGGGTGCGGACGGCCGACGACCAGCGGGCGGGCGGACGGCCATGGCTGCTCCAGCTTCTCCTCTGCAATTTTTTCTCATTTTCGCACAAAGGAGATGGAGGGGGCGGTCCATAGAGAGAGAGGGAGAGGAGAGAGAAACCACTTCCATTTCCTTTTTTTTCTTTTTCTTTTTCTTTTTCTTTTTCTTTCATCCAATCAAGGTGGCCCACCATGACCTCATGCATAACATCACACTCCACTATCTCCCACAACCATATTCCAATGGGTCCATTTTATTTTTCCGTCGGGGCATGAAATCTTGTACAACCAATTCTTCAATTCCACTTGATTCTCTTCCAATTGAATCAAATTGAAGTCCATAAAATTAATCCAATGTCACCACACTTCAATTAACATCTTCACTTGTCCATAGAACCAACTTAAGTACTAATAGCAATACCAAAGCAAGCCTACTAATTTCTCAAGCTAAATTAGCCATTCTCTGATTATTTTGTTGAAAAGCTCGGCTTGCAAGAAAAATCTTCTGAATATTAGGCAATGTTCCTAAAATGATTTGTGACACACCCAGACTTCCAATTTCTAAATTTGATCTTAATTCCATGGTTAATTTCACTTTGGCACGATACTAGCGTGGCCCAACCTACCGGGTAACCTTTAGAAATTTTCATGCATTTGACCTGTGGTTGATCATCTCAAGCCACAATGTACATCTTTGAAACATTGGCGACTTTTGGTTGTTGGGGTAATCTCAAGGTTTCAAATACGAACACAGGGTACCCAATCGACAGAAAAGTCGGTCCAGTGCCGATTGACAAGAATTGTGCGATCTGGTGGAATCACCCACACCTGATCACATGCCTCTTTCGAGTCGACCTATCTCCAATCCCTAGTCGATTTTTAATTGTGCTGTAATGACCCTTGCAGATTAGCTCGGTCGAAAGATCGCTTCCTAGTCAAATTCTCGAGTCTGATGCATTAGAAACTCTTAATGGCTTTACCCGATAGACTAGTTTTCACATGAGTGGCCGACTCAAGGAAAAGAACTATGTGCGTGCCAACAAAATGCCCGTCTCAAATTATTGAAAATAGAATTGGAAAATCGGGATGTCACAGTTTTCACTACGAAGCTTTCTGGAGTCAAGATCAAGAATGTAAAGAGGTAATTCAACACTCATGGAACTGTAGTAATACCTCTTTGGCCTCTAAATTGCAGGCAGTTTCTGTTAAGCTAGCTAGCTGGAGCAAGTTACGATTTAGTAATGGGCATCTGCGAATACTTCAGTTACAACAACAACTGCAGACAATTACTAATAGGAAATTCTATCAGACCGAAGATAAGGAGTTAGCCACTTCCATTCGAGTTGAAATTCAAAAACTGTGGCATCAAGAGGAGCATTTATGGGCTATATGTTCACGTATTAACTGGTTGAAATGGGGTGATGAAAACTCAAAAAAATTTCATGCTTGTACAGTGCAAAGAAGACAAAGAAATAGAATTTGTATGCTTAAGGATGAAAACCAGAACTAGATAAGGGAGCCACCCAGCTAAAGGTGATGACAATGGGTTTCTTTTCTCAATTATATCAGTCAGTGGGATATCGTGATTTCGGCCCCTTTTTAGAACAATGTCCAGCAGTGGTCACAACAGAAATGAATGCACAATTGATGAGTGTGGTAACAAAAGAGGATGTGTACCAAGCTACTTTCCCGTTGGGTGCTTCCAAGGCTCCTGGGCCAAATGGCCTTAACAGCCTTTTCTATCAGCATCACTGGAGTATCATCAAAACAACTCTCATCAAAACAGTTCAAGATTTCTTTACCTCAGGTCGTATGCCTCCTAGATTAAACAGAACGATTATAACTCTGATTCCTAAAGTTCATCATCCAGAAAGCATAGACCAGTATCGTCCCATCAGTCTTTGTAATTTTGCTTATAAGATTATTTCAAAAGTTATGGCTAACAGAGTTAAACCTTGGCTTCCTAGTTTGATCTCAAAAGAACAAGCAGCATTTGTAAGTGGTAGGAAATTCAAGACAATATAATGGTAGTGCAAGAAGTGCTTCATCAATTTAAAGTGAGAACATGCAAGAAAAGATTCAATCTTCTTCTTAAAACTAATATGCATAAGGCTTATGATAAGGTCGAATGGGATTTCTTAACAGCCTATTTGCAGAAGTTGGGCTTTACTAACAGATGGGTTACTATGGTCATGGCTTGTATCACAATGACTTCCTTTAGTGTTCATTTTAATGGGGAACAGCTCCCTTATTTTCACCTACTAGAGGAATTCAACAAGGTGACCCCCTCTCCCCATATATTATCATTCTACTTGCAAATGCTCTGTCAACTATGATAACACAAGCTGTCGATATGGGCCACTTACAGAGGATCAAATTTAATAAAGACTGTCCAACGTTATCCCATTTACTCTTTGCTGATGACTCAGTATTCTTCCTAAAAGCCACAATTTCTGAATGCCAAAATATTACTAATATATTAAACCAGTATTTTCTAGCTATGGGTCAGTTCATCAATAAGAACAAATCTGGTCTATTTTTCGGCAAAAATTGTCCTTTGACTTTACAAAACAATTTAGCAAGAGAACTCAGAATACCTGTGGTGAACAGTTATGGAAAGTACCTGGGCATCCCTTCTGATTGGGGCCGTTCCAAACGAGAGATGTTTTCCTGGATCTTGGCAAAACTCAATGCTAAATTAGCTGGTTGGAAAGAAAAATTCTTATCAAAAAGTGGCAAGGAGATTCTACTGAAATCAGTAATTCAGGCATTACCTTAATATGCCATGTCCATCTTTAAGCTTCCCCTGTCACTCTGCAGATTAATAGAGAGGAAGATATCAGCATTCTAGTGGAGCAATAACAACAGCAAGTCAGGTATTCATTGGCAAAAATGGTCAGATTTAAAGCAATCCAAAGAATCTGAGGGCATGGGATTCCGCGATCTGATCAATTTCAATAAGGCAATGCTTGGTAAGCAAGCTTGGCATATTTTTCAACAACCTAATGCTATATGGAGTCAACTTTTCAAGGGATTATATTTCCGGAATTCCTCTTTTCAAAGTGCGCAATTAGGCTATCGACCTTCATGGGGGTGGCAGAGTATGTTAAAGGGAAGAGATACCATTCTTCCTAAACTTCATTGGTTAGTTGGGGATGGATCCACAATTCGAGTTAGAGAAGACATTTGGCTTCCAATTGGTAAAATAGGAGGAATAGCAGCGGAGGGTGAACCTGTTGCCGTTGCTGATCTATTGGATTCATCTAATGCAGAATGGAATGTGAATCTTATCACTACCCTCTTTGATGCCCAGGTCAGCGAAGTGATCTTAAACATACCTATAAATCCTTCACTTCTAAATGATCAATTAGTTTGGACTGCAACTTCCTCAGGTGACTATACAGTTAAAAGTTGTTACCATTATGTGTCTTCAACCCAACATACCCCACTTAATATAGCTTCATCCTCTTATCAGAATCCTATTCAGTTATGGAGGAAGATCTGGCACATGAAAACTGCTCCTAAGATTCATGTTTTTTTGTGGTTAGCGTGTAAAAATGCCCTTGCTACTAAAGCAAACCTCTATCAAAGACATATTTCCCCTTCCTCCTTCTGCACCCTTTGCAACCACAAGGTTCCAGAAACAATCGAACACCTATTTTTCTTCTGCACTTGGACAAGAGATATCCGGTCTCATTATAAGGTCAGGGTTTCGATTTCACCTACCTCTGTGCATCGTTTTGATGAGTGGGTTTTAGCCAGAGCCATCGTTCCTAAAGCTTCCCCTGTTTTTGAAGTGCTCGCCAATTTGTTGTGGGAGATTTGGCACTAGCGAAACAATGCAATCTTCAGGCAGCAGAACCCAGATCCTATCCAAGCCGTGGAAAATGCCCTAGCCTAGAGTCGAATATTGCCGCTTGTTGACCCCTCTGAACATCGGATCCAAAAATCAATTGTAAGCCCAGATCGAAGATGGAAACCTCCAACAAAAGGTAGCCTCAAATGTAATATTGATGGGGCTTTTCTACCAAGGAGAGAGGAAGGATCAGTAGCGTGTATTTACAGGAATTTCAACGGAGTACTTACTGATGTGTTTACATGAAGTGTTCCAGCTCATTCGGCCTTCCAAGCTGAGATCTACTCTCTTATTTTGGCCATCCAACATCTGATCCAGCAGGGGCTTCATCTGGCACGCGTTATGGTCAAGTCGGACTGCCTGTTATTGGTGGAGATCGTTTTGGAGAAGCAGCCGCCGCCATGGACGGAGCGCCATCTCTTCGCTGTTCTTCACGATGTGATCTCTCGATGCCCTAATCTCTCACTCTAGCATGTTCGCAGAGAAGCAAACCTAGCAGCTCATTGGGCTGCCAAAGCCCACCGGGATCAAGGCCCGGTCCGTAACTGGCTTATTTTCCCTCCCTTTATCTTCTAGGATATTGTATTTAGTGATGCTCTAGCATCCGGTTGTATCCCCTGTTGATCTAATATATGGGTAGTTTCGACAAAAAAAAAAGAAAAGAAGAGTTGATGACTGAATAGAGATGACATTGTGGTATTATAGATATATGTAAATTCGTTGAGATTGCTTCACAAGCATGATGCAACCATCTAATAAAAGAGATATGCCTAAGTTATACGAAAATCAGCAGGGTACCACTGCCATGCCACCCCAGCAAAATTCCCTCAACTCAAAACTCATCATTATCTCTGTATGTGATCACAGCCTTTCTCTCCTACCATTTTTTCTTTTCTTTTTTTGCAAGTAAAATGAAATGTTATTACGAAGAGATTATGCTGGAACTGGGCGCTTCGTTTGCCATCGGCCGTAACTGCAGTCCGTCCATTTGGCCACATTCTATCACGCCAACCTTCGATTAGGCAATTGTCAGATGGGTGAATTTCGAGAAAGGGTCATTTAGTGAAAGCAAATATAATTCGAGAGAAGACCACAAACAAATTATCCGAATGAAAACCTACATTAATCGTTGGTTCGATAGTCCATGTCTGTCCAGCCTTCATCGCCCCAACAGCTTTATTTCCTGCACATTTTAAGGAATACAGAGGAATATGACCATTGATTGCAATCACCGGCAAACTAATTCTATCCGATTTCCATTTATTGTCGAGAAAGGTAAATACTAAGTACATATTTTAAGTCAAAGCAGCCATAAGAAGGAGACTTCCATAATGAGGAATATTTGCCGCACAATGAAATAGTTTTCCAATACCATGACCATTTTTTTATGAAGAATGTACATTATACTAATTTTAGAAATTGGAACGATATTGTATTTGACTTTCCTTATACATGGAGAATTGACTAATGGTTTCATTACGAAACAGCAAAGAAGTAGAGGGAGTTAGTAACGTGTTGTTGACACGTTGGTACGTGTTCTTGCAATCTAACAGATGTGGACCAATATCGGGCACCGGTTCAGAGCCACCGTTAAAGGAATGAACCGGCAATCCAGCTATGAATGTACTGACTAGCCCCATTGAAATTGCAGGTCAAATCGATTGGCTCACGGTTTGCTCATGAGCTTTTGCTAACAGCTAGTATTGGCAATTGGCATATCTTTATGCAACGATTTGTGCAAAGGGATCAATTGGGATCGACTATCAACCCCTCAAGTCCTACCGGATGAAGAGGGCTAACAGTGGTCGTAGATCTCGATTTTTGCAAATTCAGCATCGCCGGTTAGTGGCACCTCGATTCATAGGATCTTTATAAAAACTAAGCAAGTATTGTCTGCGAGGTGCAAAAACGATCAAAAAAATAAATACAGAAATAGATTTTTGGGGTCAAATTCCGAACAAGAGTTGCCACCTATCATTTCAGAAAATTCTAGATTGATTGGACACCTAATGCTCAGGTAATAATGGAAAAGTTAGCAACCTAAGTGCACGTGGCAAGGAACTAGTTATAGGAAACCTAGAGATTAGGTTAAGGATTTGTTACCGTGTAGAATGCGTTAGCGTCCTGTGGCACCCTTTCGGTGCCACCGCCCCATTTACTTTAAGTTCTAGTCATCCATTATTTAATTCATGCTTGATGCATTATTTCAAATGTTGCTAAAGCACTTATTCGATGTCGCTATAACATGCCACTTTTCTCATAAGTAGTGGCGCGACTCTCTATTTGTGTGAAAGTGTACATGTAAATTTTCGGCCTGCCTTTGGAATGGACCACTAAAAGCCTGGTAACCAAGGTTGTGCAAGACATTGGTTGGGTCCTAGAAGTCCGACTTGACACTAAAGAGGGACCTACTTCTAGAACAGGTCGTGTCAGGGTTGAATTAACTCTACAAGACTCTCTAAGAACAGGCAAGTTGATTCGTATTGCTGGGAAATTGCTGTGGCTGGATTTTCGATATGAGCTTCTTTCGCATTTTTGCTACTCTTGCGGGAAATTGGGTCATTATGCAATGTATTGCAAGGAAATTACCTACGATGCAGCTAAATTTGACACTCGAGATATTATGGTCTATGGTCAGTGGCTTAAGGCTGAAATCAAAGAACCTAGTCCTTTTTGGCAATCTTTCTATGCACCTCATGCTATATTAGACCAGCCTGAAGAATCTGTACTTGAGACACCTCCGTCACAGCTGCTGAATGCTCCTCATTTGCCTCCGGAGAGTCACACCACCGCAGCCATAGTCCACCTCCCGGTTTCTCCAACACCCCATGTCAATACAGGGACAAACCAATTGCATTCTCAAATGGAGTATATGGATGTAACTCCTACTCATACAGCTTTGATACCTACATCAGTTAAAATGAAGGGGCCTCAGCTTCCTACTATGGATAATCAGATCCCTAGGAAGATTAAGACTTCCAAGATGATACCTATTATGAGTGCCACTAAAAAACAGAAGAGGTATACGCCTTATGACAAAAAAAGTTTATTGTTGTATGACTTGGACGAAGCAAACCTGATGGACACACTTGTGCTTGGCATTGAAGAAGATCGAACTCGGGCGTTGGTAGCTGGTCCAACAGCTATGTGACACTCCTGTACTTATTGCTGACAAGCATAGTACAAGGGCTGAGGTGGCTTGCCCTTAAAAGCCACCGATGGCAAAATGAAAATGCTGAGTTGGAACTGTCATGGTCTTAGGTCTACCCTGACAGTTCAAGCCCTTCAGACCCTTGTGGCTCGAGAACGACCGGATCTCCTGTTTTTAATGGAGAGAAAGAATGGTCCTGCAAAGCTATCTAAAAAATTCAAAAACGGCTTAAATTTCCTAACTCCTTTTTGGTTAACCCTATTGGGCTAGCATGGAGTTTAGCTATCTTTTGGCATGCTCACCTCAACATAAGCATAGTTCATTCGGATCCTAACTATATAGACTTGTTTTACACTGACTTGGGGAACCATATACCTACTTGTATAACCTGTATCCATGCGCCGGCAGTGTTTCAACTTCGGCAGCAATTCTGGGAGGTTTTTCTACGAATTGCATTAACCAACTCTTTACCGTGGCTCTGTGTAGGGGATTTCAACGAAGTCACTTACCACTGGGAGAAAGTAGGGAAAAAGTTAGCCGATTTTCATCGTATGTCCTCTTTTCACAAGGTATTACTTGACTGCTCCTTGATTGATATGGAGAGCAAAGGATGTGCATTTACCTGGATGAATAACTGTCAAGGTGAAGACAGTATTAAGGAGCGCTTAGATAGATTTTTGTGCAACCTTGAGTGGAGAATTGCCTTCCCAGATGCTGTTATCAGTGCTTTTCCAGCGGTGGGTTCTGATCACAGCCCGCTCCTATTGAATACTGCAGCTTCCCAAACCAGGTGAGCCCGCCCCTTCATTTTTGAAGCCTTTTGGCTACAACACCTGGATTGTAGCACAGTTATTTCCAATGTTTGGCAGCAACCTACCAATGCACACCATGATCTACCATACCTCTTTAAAAAGGTCAGTCTTGCACTTTCCTCGTGGAGTCGCCGAACCTTCTCAAATGCTAACAAGAGAATCTGCGAACTGCAATATAAACTTCAACAAATCACAAACCAACTGGATATTCCCTATGACAGAAACAAAGTAGCAACAATTAAATCAAAAATTCAGCAGCTTTGGCAACAAGAAGAGCAGTTCTGGGCTATGCATTCGCGAATCAAATGGTTGAAATGGGGCGAAAAAAATACTAAGTTCTTCCACGCCACAACCATCCAAAGAAGGCAGCGAAATCATATTACAATGTTACTAGATGAGGCACAAGGCTCAAAATTATTTCTCTAATCTATATCAATTAGTTGGGTTTCGTGATTATGGTCCAATCCTCGACTAGTGCCCCTACTTAGTCACCCCTGAAATGAATATGGCTCTCACCGCCATGGTAACTGTTGACACCTAATTTTGGAAAAATAAAATTGCATTTTGAAAAAAAAAAAAAAAAAAGGGAAAAATTGATTTGATTGATTATCCATGGAAGTTTGAAATTCTGATAAGTATTCAGATTTTGATAAATGTATAAACAATTGAAAAATCAAGCGAATTAAGGGCAATGATTTTAATAAAATGGAAGCCAAACCCAAAATCGATGAGGATAAAATCAGGTGAGCTGTTTGCAAAAATCAAAATAAACTTGGATGTGTTTTTGGAAAAATGAGTGAAAAACCGAAACGTAAATTTGCGATAGCAAATCGAGGCTGAAATTCTGTAATTCCCGCAATCAAGGAAGCACAACTTTCTAAAGATCAATAGAGGTTTTCACTATAAAAGGGCTACAGTTCGTGAGATTTGTGAGGACCGAAGAAATTTGAGAGAAAAATTCAAGAGCGAATTCGAAAATTCAGAACAAAAAAAAGAAGTGCGAGGGGAAGTTCGTGCAAAGGAAAGCTGTGGAGAAAATTTTCTTTCTTTTTATCATTTCCTTTGGTCTTTTCAAAGTCAAAAAAAAGAAAGAGCAAAAAGGGTCTGACAAGAAGGAGAAGAGACAGAAAAGAAGCGTAAAGGCAGAAGAAAAGGGGGCGATTTGACCCCTACTGTTCATCGTCTCCCCCAAGCTTGCTGCCCACGTTGCTGCTCCATCCGCTACGCCCGTTGCTGCTCCATCCGCGACTACCCAGAGCTGCTCCGTCTCACCGCGCGACTATCGCTGTTCACCGCCATGCCGGCGCCGCATCTCCAGTGATGACCTGACACCAAGCCGCTCCCTGCCGTCGCGACCCGTCCCGACGCCGGAGCCGGTCGCCGATCCGTCACGCGCCTCCACCTCGGTCATAGCCCCTACCCCGACGAACCGAAGCCCCGACGCTCCACCTTCCGCGAGTAGGCCCGAGTCGTGCCACAACCGAGTCGCCTTCCCCATGCCGACGTAGCCGCGACCTCCGTGCAGCCCTCGCCCTACCTTTGACGCATCCACCCGACGACCCGCGAAGCACACCTCCACGGCCTGACGCCATCTCAGCCGCGAAGCCGTCGCTTCGCTCGCGATCCGGAGCCCAGGTCCCCTCCGTCGTTGATTAGCAGCTCGCAACCACAAGCGCCACCCACGACACCTGCTCGCCGCGCCACCGCCGCTTCGCCGCTACTGCTGGTCAACCCCTCGCGCCGATGCCCGCACCGAACACCTTGCTGCTTTCCTCCCCTTTAGGTGGTTTATTTCATTTTTATTTTCGATTCATTTTATTTTATTTTATTTTCTAAGTTTTGTTATTTAAATTGGAGTATTAAATCTTAAGGTTCATTTTATGAATTTTGTAGGTATTATCCGTAGAGATTTTGTCCGAAATTAATATAATTATTAATTTGATCCAAGAGATATCGGATCATTTTTCTAATTATGTTAATTTTTGGGCTTTTTGGTAGAATTTAAATTGTTAAATCATAATAATTATTTAATTTGATTCGTAAGACTTCGGATCAGATTTTTTAATTATTTTAAGTTGTCGTGATGATTAGGGTTAAAATAATCGTTAATTTAATCTGTGAGACGTCAGGTTATTTTTTCAATTATTTTAATCCTTTATTTAGTGATTATATTAATTGTTTAGATTTAACCATTATTTAACAATTATTCAGCTAAAAAAATCAAAAAGAAACTAAAAATCAAAAAATCAAAATATTCAAAAAAAAATTGCATGAGCATATAGGACATTAGGGTTTAATATAATAGACATTTAGGTTTAGTAAATTAGAAATTTTTTAGGATTACATTCTTAGGATTGCATTTTTAGAAATAAGTTAGGGTTGGACCTAAATAATTTTTTTTAGGGTTTTAGATAATGTTTGCACATCTTAATTATCTCATTTTTTTAAAAAAATAGTTTTCTAAGATAAGATAGGGTTTAAGTCAAATTAATCCCTAGAATAAATTAGAAAATTATCCCTTTTTAGATAGATTAATTAGGGTTTTCATAAATTTTTAATTCCAATAAAAAATTGCAAAAATACTAGGCGCATGTTAACTAGTTCGCATAATAGAGTAAAATTAGGTCATGAGGTGCATGTTAATTAATTTGCATAATAGACCCATTTAATTAGAATTTGCATATTAATAGGAATAAGTCATTTAGTTTTAAAATGCATTTTTATAAAAGAACTCCAATTTTTAAGAAAATCCAAAAAATGATTGCTTGTTTTGCGTGATGCGATTTATTTATTTGAATGTTTTTAAATAATGGATGAGCACCCATGTGGTCACCACATTTGCATGATAGTAATTTAGGTTAAAATAAATCAGCTACTTGCAATAACAATTTTGAAAAATTAAAAAGAAATGGTACCGAAAGGGCATTAGAGAAGTCTAATGTAACCAAGTCCCCGTACCCATAATCTTTGGTTCGTAGGAGTAAAATAAATATCCCTTTATTTTACTTAGGTGTCTAATCGACCTACCCTAAACTGATTAGTGGCGACTCCTGGATAATAATCTTTTGCATGTTAAAAAAAATTAAACCTTAAGTCGCGAATTGGTATGAGCTTGGGAGAGCCCAAGCTAAGTGTAAAAACTTAGCAGTCCATTAACCTAGTTTTAGGTGGTGCACCCGAAAAATAGGTCGCGATAGTAACTAAGGCTGAAGTCCATGCAGCCACCTTTCAGCTAGGCGAGAACAAGGCCCCGGGCCCGGATGGCCTGAATGGATTGTTTTATCAATCCAACTGGGATACTCTCTAGGATGTGGTGTTCCATTTAGTCCATTAGTTCTTCCTTTCTGGTAAAATGCCCTTGGCTCTTAACTAGACTGCTGTTACTTTAGTACCAAAGATCCCCCTCCCACAGAGTCTAGACCACTACCGCCCTATTAGTCTATGCAATTTCGCCTATAAGATCTTTTCCAGAGTCCTAGCTAATCGGTTGAAACCTATATTGCCTCAACTGATTTCACCTGAACAATCAGCCTTTGTTAGTGGGCGTCAAATACAGGACAATATTTTGGTGGTCCAGGAGATTATCCATCAGATTAAAGTTAGAAAACGACGGCGTAACTTCCCAGCAATCATTCGTATGGATATGCAGAAAGCATTCGACAGGGTGGAATGGGACTTCTTGATGGCCTACCTACACAAGATTGGCTTCCATCCCCAATGGGTTCAATGGATTTTCCAATGCATATCAACTGTATCTATCAGTATTAAGTTTAATGGTCAACAGATGGATTAGTTATGCCCTACTCGAGGTATCCATCAAGGGGATCCTTTATCCCCTTATCTTTTCATCCTCTTGACAAATCTCTTATCCACTCTCATTCATCAAGCCATTGACATGGGATAGCTGAAAGGTGTTAAACTTAACAGGTTTAGTCCTACTCTCTCTCATTTGTTCTTTACTGACGATGCTATATTCTTTGTAAATGGCACCACTGCTAACTGCCATAACCTAGCAAGTATTCTGTCTCAATATTGCTTAGCTTCGGGTCAGTCCATCAATCGAAACAAGTCCGGTATCTTCCTAAGTAAGGACTGCCCGAGCTATCTTAAAGATAACCTGGCCAGTGAGCTCAGAATACCTGTGCTAGAACAAATGGGTAGATATTTAGGCATCCCCTCTAATTGGGGCCGATCAAAAGGAGAGCTCTTTTCTTGGATCTTGGGTAGGGTGAACTCGAAAATGAAGGGTTGGAAGGAGAATCTAATCTCAAAGGGTGGCAAGGAGGTCCTTATTAAAACTGTTGTGCAAGCCATTCCCCGGTATGCAATGTCTGTTTTTAAAATCCCAATATCCATCTATAAATCTATTGAAAAATAGATTGCTAGATTCTGGTGGCAGAATGATTGTTGAAAAGTGAGGATACATTGGAAACCATGGGCTGTGTTGAAAGATACTAAGGCGAAGGGAGGACTAGGTTTTCGAGATTTGGCGGCTTTCAACAAAGCCATGTTGGGTAAACAAGCATGGCGTCTCATCCAACAGCCATCCTCACTGTGGAGCAAACTATTTAAGGCAATCTACTTTCCTACACAAGACTTTCGCTATGCCCTGAGAGGAGTTCTCCCTTCATGTGGCTAGCAAAGCTTACTATTAGAAAGGGAGGTTATACTTCCTAATCTATAGTGGTCAGTTGACAATGGCACAAATATCAACATCAGGTAGGATCGGTGGCTTCCTAGGGGCATTCTTGGTGGACCTGTACAGCGTGATGAACCGAGAATGGTGGCTGATCTACTAGTTCAGAATTCGAATAACTGGGATATCGCGACTCTAAACACCTATTATGATGCACAAACAGCAAAAGACATACTCAGCATTCCAGTGCGACAAAACCTTACCACTGATAAACTAATCTAGACAGCTACAACTAATGGCCAGTATATAGTTCACAGTGGTTATCATTCTATCAGAGGAGCAGAAAGAGGGTCTCTGACCTTGCATGCCTCATCATCATATCAGTCGCCTCCTCAACTTTGGAAGCGCATTTGGAAGCTTCATCTCCCACCAAAGCTTAGGGTTTTCTCCTGGAATGTCTGCCATAATGCCTTGCCCACAAAGGAGAATCTTTATCGATGTCGTATCAGCCCGATCCCTTCTGCCCTCTTTATCACACCCAACAACCGGAGTCGATTGAGCACTCTTCTTGTTCTGCCCCTGGACATCTGAAATTTGGTCACGCCCGTCAATAGGTATTTTCTTCGCTGACACAAATATCCGCCGCATGGATGAATGGTTAGCTAGTCTAATTTTTTATAATCAGCTCATACCTGCCCTAGAGATTATTATAGCAGTTTCTTGGCAGCTTTGGAAAGTCCGAAATAACGCAATCTTCTCCAACCATCGCCTGGATCCATCTTCTATTGTTCTTGCTGCCATAGCCCAGGTTCGATCTGCTCAGCCCTTCCATCTGTCTCTGCTGCGAAAGGGGCATAAGCGCGACACTTTGGATTGCTTCTGGAGATCTCCTCCTCCGAGGTCCCTACGAATCAACATTGATGGGGCTTTCATCTTTGGCGATATCAACGGATCAATTGATGTCATATGTCAAGACCATTATGGGCATTTGAAGGATGGATTTACCGGATCCGTGCAGTCAGCGTCGGCTCTGCAGACGGAAACTCAGGCGCTTATTGGTGCTCTCCGATACGTGCTATAGCTCCCTTCAGTGACTACCCCTCTGGAGATTGATTCGGACTACTTAGTCTTGGTTGAAGCCATCAACAGCCGGCAAGAGCCTCCATGGGAGATCCGTCCCCTTCTCCACGAAGTCGCTCTTCTGTGTAGCACTATTCCTCTTTTGCAAATTAGGTTTTGTGATAGGGCTGCAAACTCAGTGGTTGATTGGGCAGCACGAGCACACAGCAAGGGCTGCCTCTCTCCTACTTGGGCCGATTCCCCCCCCCCCCTCCCCTTCTCGACTTGTTGTTATCGACATTATAGCTGCAGACTGTATTTCGTATCCCTATAATTAAATTATATTTCCTAATAAAAAAAATCAATTTAGATGCAACATTCAATCATTATTTGAGAAAATGACATGACTTGACAACAACATGATAATTTTGAAATTCATATATAATGAGAAAAATACATGACATGGTAAATATATGTTTCGGAACATGTTGAAAAACTGATATGACATGACAATTTTGAATTCAAAATGTGATGAGAAAATGCAATGACATGATAATAACTACATGCGACATGATATGAAAATTCATAATACAAACATAATGAGAATATAACTTGAAGATGGCATAACATAACAATAGCTACATGATGCATGACATACAAAATTCATGATTCAAATTTATAACTAGGTTCAATGTCATCGTTCCATCAAATAGACTAACAGGAATTGCTAATGCAGTGTCCACTATCGTTAATCGATCATTAAATGTTCAAGGTACCATTTGACGCATCTGATCATTAAAGGGGCCCACTGGGTGAGGTGGCCCATAAGATTTTTGTGTGGGCGGTCCATGTACGCAAAAAAACTCGTGATTTGGCATTGCATCTCACTGAATGAATGCATTATTAAGAATTTGAATGATCGGGTAGATCAAATAAAGTTAAAAGAGACAATAAATATTGAGCTACTCATAACATTGTCCAGTCAAGATGAGAACGTGAACTATATTGGTCCAAAAGTCTATCAATTGTATAATGCCATAAAATTAAATTTCAGGGGCTACTTATACCATGATAACATGAACTATATCATCCAAGAGCGCGCGATAGTGCAGATTGCTCAAAAATGCAGACCAATATAATCTCAACTATCGATAATGTTAGCTTCACCTTAAGGATCACATGATGTTGGGATAGGCTCGATCTACATAATTCATAGATCATATAATATATGTTTAAGGAGCAACAATGGCGTGGGGCGTGCAAAAGCGTGACGTCAAATCATAAGAATTTTGATGCCTCAGACATGTCTTCAATATTATAATCTTAGCTATTTAAGTCGCACCTCATTTCTCAATTATGCCCTTGCCGTGAACAGAATGAGTACAAGGTCTTAATCTTGAAGTGTTCATCCATTTTGATATAGAAGAGTTGGAAAACGAAATAGATTAAGATAACTGACTTGGGATTCCTAGACAAGGATGTTAAGTGTTGAGAATGAATAAACACGACGAACTACTCGGGTTTGACTAAAATTCTGCCATATATATTCAATTGACCCTCAGTTTTCTTCATCTTATGGAGCCTGTAATATCAATCTCGAAATCTCGCTTGAAGTGCTATATCAAGGGAAATTCCAGTATCCTTTAGAGGATATTTTCAACCCAAAAATCCTTCATTATCATCAGTATGAACTGCTTTCCGAGTTTTAGCGTATTTAAATGCGTATTTTAAATATATATTTATTCATGTTCGGGGTCGTCTGGGATTTTTTGGTGTAAATTAACTATTATATTGAACAGTGACAGCTGTTGTCATCTCTATTTAAGATATAATTGAGAGACTTTTTCATCGGTATCGGGATAAACTGTATGCTTGTCCTAAAAACTTAAACCGTTTTATTGCATTGCTCAAATGAGAAATGAATACCGTACTTTATGCACACAATACGATTGATGTGCTTCGAAGATGGAAAGCCCATACGTCGATTCATCCACAAAGCTCCTTCATCAGATAGAGATAGTTCAACAATGCCTTCGAAAAGGTTATTCAACAGGACTTTCAGGAGACAGCGAGGATCCCGGAGCTCGGGTGGACGTCCCCTTAAGGGAAAGAGGAGGAGGGGGGGACGAGTTGGAATGGGAATGCCCGGAGAGAAAAACCCAGAAAGAGAGGGGTGCAAAGGAAAAGGATGAGGTGTTGTTTTGTGAGGAGAAACCGAAAGATGGAAGAGGAAACGCAAAGTGGGGGTTCGCTGCGTCGCTGCGCTCTATCTCTTCCCCCTCTGTCTGCGTCGCACAGTTCAATCAAAGTGTGCATTTCTCAGAGATCCAGAGATGAGAGAGAGACAGTAGTGTGTTTTTTAAAGGATCTGGTTAATTGAACTGAACAGAATCGATAAAATCCAAAATAGTAAAAAGAAATTTGATTTTTATTATTATCAGAACTAAAAATTGAATCGAACTGAAAATGTACGAAATTTCGATTTGATTTTTCGATTCGGTTTTGACATCCTGTTTTCTATATCGGTACTTTCCCTTGAAAGACGATGGGAAATGCAAACAAGAGAACGGGAACGATCAAGTAGGACATTCTTAACATGTAGGGGAGAGGGAACCATGGGACTTCGTCTTGGTGATTGTAGTTCCAATCTATTTATATCAAGGGTTACAATTGGTCTTTCCACCTAAACCAAAGTAAAAAAGAAGGGGGGAAGAGAGGGGGCAGTCACTAGAGGTCGGAGGCTCGCTCGAGAGGGTTTTTCTTCCTCGAAAAGTACTCAAATCTTAGTAGGTTTTCTTTGGGTTTCAAACCTGCAAAAAAATTTCAAGTATCTAAAGTTAAAAACACTAGTTGCTAACAACCCTCCGTTTGCCTTTGCTGGTAATGCTCCAATGAAACTACGGCTGCTCCCATGGCATGAGCAAATACTTCACATCACAAACAGATGATGCATCGTTTGAAAATTACGAGTCTTTAAATCTCGAAAGCTAGCTATTAGGCTAGTCAACATATAATCACCTCTTGAAAATAAGATCCTTTTGTGTTAGTATTGTGGTCCAACCTTATTACGAATCGTAGTGTTACGTGATATCTTTCCAATGACATCAAAATCAAAATGATTTGGTGTATTACAGATAGAGAAAATGATTCAAATAGGCATGAAGATTTTGAAAATCAACATGGTCCTAAACTATTCTGATTTAACTCAAGATCCAGCCCGAGCGGGCTTTGTGAGTTCAGTTCAATGTTGATTCCTTGAAAAATGTTCAGGGATTGAAAATTCGGGAACCAATTAGGTTCGGTTCGGTTCCAAATGTTGAGCCTTGAACTCATCTTTTCTACGTGGGATCCCAATCGACTTGGCCGAATCCAAAGTAAAATTGGTTTAGTGCTATTATTATTATTATTATTATTATTATTATGATTATTATTATTATTATTATTATTATTATTATTATTATTATTACTATTGTTTTTGTTCTTGTTGTTGTTGTTGTCGTCGTTGTTTTTTTTGGGAAGTATTGTAACACGTCAACAACTTCAAATAGAAAAGGTCCAAAGACATGCAATTGCACAAGGTCACACACCTAGCCTTGAGCCCAGATTCAATTTCTTTCTAATCAAATCAAAACTTACAATTACAAAAACAAAACCTCGCGATTTTAGCCTCTCTGTCTCTATGTGGTCTCAATCTTGCGATCAGGGCTCTCGCTATTGTCTTGAGCACAATCCAAGATAGGTTGGTTCTTAAGATTATTAGTGACGACATACATTGTGAGTAACAAGTAAAATTTACACAGAAAAATTGCGTCGAACAAATTAAAAGAAGAAGGGCAGGGGGTCAATTCTTGGTTCTATTCGAAAACATGCCGATACTACAGAATTGCCAATTCAAGTTTATTACATTGAAATTCACGAGTTACTGTATTTTTCATATATCAAGTGCAACCGGTATGCCGGTCCTAGGTATTCATAAATTTCCCTGTATGAATCTTCTCACCCAAAATGGCTTAGCCTCCTGTGGACTCTTGAGGATGTGGAAACCGGTCCAATTCACCCTCCTCCCCATCGCTGCACCAGGGCCCAAGTTCAGGTACTCTCCATAAAATAGGGTCGTGAGGAAATTGCCAGTCCACTCATTCCATCCTTGCGGATCTATGAACTCATCAATAACCGTCTTTATTATCACCGTCCTCGAGTAGTTCTTCCATGGCCTTCCCAGGTAGGTCTTGAATGAGCCCTTGACGGGCGACAAGTCGGGAGCAAGGGTGATCCGCGACATGTGGATCGAAATCCCCTTGTTATCCTCCTCCCTTTCTCGACCCTGAGCCGTTACTATGTAGCCCTACTGGTCCATCAACCTTCTGACGAAGATGCTACAATTCTGGAAGACGACGGTCGAGTCACCAAAAATAAAGTCGATTGTTCCATAAACATGGCAGTCGTGATAGAACTGCCAATTGGAGTGTGTGTAAAGTGTATCCTGGTAAGCCTTGAAGCTGCACTGGTAGAAGATGGATTGGTTTGAGCTGACCAAAAGTGCAACGGCTTGTTGCTTTTGGGGACCGGCTGTGTTCTCGAACGTCATGTCTCTTGCCCTGAAGCCTTCCCCAGAGACAGCTACATGAATTTTGAGAGATTAGTTTAAGAGTCAATACATTAATGAGCTACTAAATGACTAATGTTAGCTTAATTTCTTATTGAATGTAGCTGAAGTTATGGTGTTGGAACCATCCACAACATTTTTGTTGCTGGTGATGATGGTTCGATCCATGCCATCACCGACGAGCATGATGTTCTTCATTTTTTCTGTAATATTTACTTGCTCATTGTAGACTCTTGCTTTCACATATATTATCACTCTTTCGGGCCGTTTTGTACCCATTATACTGAGTGCGACCATAGCCTCATTTATGGTCTTGTGGGAGCTAGAATTGTCCTGGGCCACAATGAAGTTGGCCTTTGAAGTTTTTGCATTCCACGATGCTAAAAGCCCATTGTATGGGTCTAGCGCAAGCATCGATAGTGCTCCTGTAAGCAAACAGGAGTAACAACCTCGCAATTTTGGTACATAAATGATTTATTTGATAGAATAAAAAGCTAAAAAAAAAAAATGAATAAGTCAAAGAAAGCAATGGATTACCTCTCCTGCCACCATCGTGGTCTTGGTCAAGCGCCTTGTGCTCAAGGGTGGTGGCGGCATTGACGAAGGTGGTGGTGGTGGCGATGGCATTGAAGAGGAGGAGGAAGACGGCAGTGAGAGTCCAATTGGACATTTTGGGTGGTCTTTGGTAATGGGTGTCCAGTGGACACACTGTAGGATATTGGCTGGAGTAAGTTGTGAAGGGGATGAGGTTCATCTACTTATATACTAAATGGAAGTCACAGCTACCAAAGTTTCAATCTTTTGAAATGGCAAAACGTGTGCTTCTGATATGGGAGTGCATGCCGTCAAGCTTCAGAGTCAGCTATTTGGCTCTATTACTGATTAAGCATCATTGCACCTCAAACAACTACATCAACATTCATTAAATGTACATGCTAAGAATAGATGAAAGAAGCGGTGTTATCTGGACAACATGTGCGCGTGTTTGGATTAAAGTTGTTAAATTAATGTCTCAAGTTTGAATTTGGATAACAATTTATTAAACCAAATTTTGTTGAGGAAGATTTTCAAGCGAATTACAAATCAGATGAAGAAATCTTTCTTCTTATTGGACTTTTTTTTCGGACGTGCAAAATAAGCAACGAAATACGGAGGATATATGTTTTGTCACTAGAAGACAAAAAAAGGGGGCACACTATATATTTTATTATATATTTATCTTTAAGGGAGAAAAAAGAAAAAAGGAAGAAAAATGAAGGTTTTCTTCCCTTTACCTGTAGCATCCCGCTTCCCTTTTAAAAAAGGAAAGAAAAGTGGGGCCCAAAGTCAAGACTTTGACTTGAATAGAAACACGAAGCCATATGTATACAATATAAAAAGCTAAAAGAATGTGAAGTCCTTTGCACGTCCACGCCGCTTAAGAGAGGAGCTGCGAGTTTTCTGAAGCCACACTAGAAAGACATCCACCCATGCGAAGCCTTGAATAGAAACGCAAAGCCATACATACGCGACCAAAGAAGAACGTTGGAGTTCTTGATTTTGGCATACGTACAGCATTTTGTTTTGAACGTGAACGCATGATAATTTTTTGTAGTGAGTTTATGTCCAAGTGAGTTATTTATTTATAAACACTTTGGGTTTAGGCTTAAATCTAGGTGTAGGAAACACTCGAGCGTGTGAAATGTTCTGAAACTCGATTCTCCGATTATAGTGAATTATTTGCTGCTGGCTCTCCCTGTGGATATAGGTAAATTTTTTATATCCTTATTATTTCTCATTTATTTCTCTGGAGTTTGCGCATTGACGTAAATTGCCAAATCCTGTCGTTTCCGCATATTATATTCCAACAATTGGTATTAGAGTTTAGGATCGGATTTCTTGATTGTGATTTGGAGTTTTTGCTTGTTTGATTATTATCTGAAAATTCTATTATTGCAATTATGTCTGAGAGAAAATCTGAAATTGAAAAATTTAACGGGAGGAACAATTTTGGGTTATGGAGCATTAAGATGCGGGCGTTCTTGACAACCCAAGATTTGGCTAAAGCATTGGATGGTAAAGATGAGTTGCCGATTATAATAAAAGCCTTAGAGAGAGTAGAGCTAATGGAAAGAGCAAAAAGCACAATCATGTTAAATTTGTCGGATGAGGTTTTAATAGAGGTTGCTGAGGAGAAGGATGCTATAGCATTATGGGCAAAACTTCAGTATGTGAAAAAAGGTTTGAACAATCGCCTATATATGTTGAAGAGAATGTTTCAATTTAGATATACTGAAGATACATCTAATAGAACCCACTTAGATAAATTTAATAATCATGATGGATCTAAAGAACATCGATAAGATACTTGATGATGATGAAGAACATGGCATAACGTTGTTAGCCTATTTACCAGAGTCATTAGAGCACTATACTAATTTACTGTTGTAGGAGCGTACTACAATTACCTTAGAAGATGTAAAGTCCGCATTAATGTCTCAAGTTTGAATTCGATTAACGATTTGTTAAACCAAATTTTGTTAAGGAAGATTTTCAAGTAAATTACAAATCGGATGAAGAAATCTTTCTTCTTATTGGACTTTCTTTCAGACGTGCAAAATAAGCAACGAAACAATGAGGATATGTTTTGTCACTAGAAGACAAAGAAAAAGGGGCACACTATATATTTTAATATCTATTTATCCTTAAGGGAAATAAAAGAAAAATGAAGAAAAATGAAGATTTTCTTTCCTTTACCTATAGAATCCCACTTCCCTTTTAAAGAAGGAAAGAGACATGGGGCCCAAAGTCAATGTCTTGACGTTGGGCACACGATATAAAAAGCTATTGAAGTCCTCTACACGTCCACGCCGCTTGAGAGAAGAGCTGCAAGTTTTCTGAAGCCGCACGAGAAAGACATCCACCTGCGCAAAGCCATACGTATACAGACCAAAGACAAACGCTAGAGTTCCGGATTTTGGTGTATGTAGAGTGTTTTGTTTTGAGTTTAAACGCATGGTAATTTTCTGCAATGAGTTTATGTCCAAGTAAGTTATTTATTTATAAACACTTTGGGTTTTGGCTTAAATTTAGGTATGAGAAATACTCAAGCGTGTAAATTTTGATTCTCTGATCATAGTGGATTATTTGCTAGTGGCTCTCCCCGTAAATGTAGGTATCGATACTCAGAACGAACCACGTAAATTTCTAATGTCCTTATCATATCTCGTTTATTTCCTTGAAGTTTGTGTGTTGATGTAAATTGCAAGATTTTATCGTTTCCCTGTAGTCACCACTTACTTTCCAACAAAAGTAAGTGGTGACTACAGGCCATCTCATGAGCACGTAAATTTGATTGAGGAGAAATTGCCCAAATATGTTTCTCCACGTTGTATACGATGGACAAACTTCCAAGCAAGTTCTAATAAAAGGCTCTTGAGAAGTTTCTTAGCACTTGACTTTATTCATAAAAGGAAAGAAAGATCAGGCTCTTGTTGGGATATCCTTCATTATGTCGTTGATATTGGGATGTTAGAAGCAAATCGAGAGAATATTTGCATGTTGGTAGAGAAGCTGTGATAAAGACAAGGTCTTAGGGTCAGCAATGATACGGGATAAACACTAGAATTGACGAAGACTAGCCTGATTGGCTCTGTTTGGGGCTGGTTCAAATGAGAATCGGCTAGGTTCTTGATTTCGAAAATATGTAAGTGCATGTGACATCCCAGATTTTCGCTTTTGTTTTTTATTAAATAAATCGGGTATTTTATCGAGATAACTGGACTTAAGAATTCAACCATGAATTGACTTCTCAACTGTGCTCATCTTTAGAGGCCATTACAGCACAGTTAAAAATCGATTTGAGATCAGAGATAGGTATGTTCAACTGAGATGTGTAGTTAATCATGATTGACATTACTAAATTGGAAAATTCTTGTAAACTGGCCTTAGACTGATTCTTCTGTCGTTTTGATACCTAGTGTCCGTATTTGAATCTTCAAGATTATCACAACAACTGAGAGACGCTAATATGTCGAGTGGGTTCATTGTGGCTTGAAGAAAATCAACCATGGGTCATTTGCATTAAAAATTTCTGAAAACTACCCAGTAACCTAAGTCACGCTAAAAACACGCCTGAGTGAAATTAACCGTGAAATTGAGTCCGATTTCAGAAATTGAAGATTTTGTCAGCTCGGAAAATTGCTAGGCTCTTCAGCAAGCCTATTGTTTGCGTCCACCACATGGAGGCCCATGCTTTAGTTGCAAGGTTAAAAAAGAAGAGGTAAATGTTAATACTATGGAATTTCACATTGTTGGCAGAAATATGTATATTAGACATGTCAAAGGACAATGATGATTATTATTATTTTTTTATCGAGTCTAGTATTTTACTGAATTAGTGACATCATGCAATATAGGACTACTTGAATGTTTTCTCTTCTCTGCTTTGCGGTAACGATGTTTCTCTTATTCAAGTGCACTCAAAACAAATTGAGGATATGCTTAGCGATAATAAATATACTTCCCTCCTACTGCAGGCTAGTCCAACAATATCTGCAGTTTCCTTTCTTGGCCCTTCTCATTTCTGGTAAATACTTGTAATCTTTATACATTAGTAGTATTCTGGGCATTTCTAGTAAATACTTCAATTGGGATTTAAGAAAAAGCATTCTTGAATTGCTTCATAGAGATTAGAAGCAAGCATGTCCCTCAAACTGTGATCTAGGCATCTTGAATGGATGATTTACTTGTGCCAAATATGATTTTGTATATTTTGAATGCATATTGATTAACATTTTATCTAAAACCGGTTTCTCTTTCATTATTAATTGACTGGAGTTGGTGACTGAATAGAGATGACATTGAGGTATTATAGATATATGTAAATTCATTGAGATTGCTTCACAAGCATATTGCAACCATCTAATAAAAGAGAGAGATGCCTAAGTTATATGAAAATCAGCAGGGTACTACTGCCATGCCACCCCAGAAAAATTCCCTTAACTCAAAACTCATCAATATCTCTATGTGATCACAGCCTTTCTCTCCTACCATTTTTTTTTTTTTTGCAAGTAAAATGAAATGTTATTTCGAAGAGAGTATGCTGGAACTAGGCGCTTCGTTTGCCATCGGCCGTAACTGTAGTCCATCCATTGGACCACATTCTATCACGCCAACCTTCGATTAGGCAATTGTCAGATGTGTGAATTTTGAGAAAGGGTCATTTAGTGAAAGCAAATATAATTCGAGAGAAGACCACAAACATTAAATCTTCAAACACCATGTGGCCTTGTTGGTTCATCGGCCTCCTGATGAAGATGCTACAATTTTGGAAGACGACGGTCGATTCACCAAAAATAAAGTCAATTGTCCCATAAACATGGCAGTCACGATAAAACTGCTAATTGGAGTATGTATAAAGTGTGTCTTGGTAAGCCTTGAAGCTACACTGGTAGAAGATGGATTGGTCTGAGCTGACCAAAAGTGCAACGGCTTGTTGCTTCTAGGGACCGATTGTGTTCTCGAATGTCATGTCTCTTGCCCAGAAGCCTTCCCTTGAGACAACTGCATGAATTTTGAGAGATTAGTTTAATAGTCAATACATTAATGAGCTACTAAATGACTAATGTTAGATTAATTTCTTACTGAATGTAGCTGAAGTTATGGTGTTGGAACCATCCACAACATTTTTGCTGCCGGTGACAATGATTCGATCCATGCCGTCACTGACGAGCATGATGTTCTTCATGTTTTCTCCTATATTTACTTGCTCGTTGTAGACTCCTGCTTTCACATATATTACCACTCTTTCGGGCCGTTTTGTACCCATTTTACTGAGTGCAACCATAGACTCATTGATGGTCTTGTGGGAGCTAGAATTGTCCTGGGCCACAATGAAGTCGGCCGTTGAAGTTTTTGCATTTCACGATGCTAAAAGCCCATTGTATGGGTCCGACGCAAGCATCGATAGTGCTCCTGTAAGCAAACAGGATTTACAGCCTCGCAATTTTAGTACAAAAATGATTTATTGGACAAAATAAAAAGCTAAAAAAATGAATAAGACAAAGAAAGCAATGGATTACCTCTCCTACCACAATCATGGTCATGGTCAAGGGCCTCGTGCTCAGGGGTGGTGGCAGCATTGACGAATGTGGTGATGGTGGTGATGGCAATGAGGAGGAGGAGGAGGAAGGTGGCAGTGAGAGTCCAGTTGGACATTTTGGCTGGTCTCTGGTGATGGGTGTCGAGTGGAGATAGTGTAGGATTTTGGTTTGAGTAAGTTGCAAAGGGGACGAGGTTCATCTACTTATATACTAAATGGAAATCATAGCTACTAAAGCTTCAATCTTTTGAAATGGCAAAGCATATGATTTTGATATGGGAGTGCCTACTGTCAAGCTTCAAAATCAACTCTTTGGCTCTATTATTAATTAAGCGTCATTCCACCTCAAACAACTACATCAACATCCATTAAATGTACATGCTAAGAATAGATTAAAGAAGCGGTGTTATCTAAACAACATGTGCGCGTGTTTGGATTAAGTTGTTAAATTAATGTCTCAAATTCAAATTCAGATAAAATTTATTAAACCGAATTTTGTTGAGGAAGATTTTCAAACGGATTACAAATCGGATGAAGAAATCTTCTTATTGGACTTTCTTTTGGACGTGCAAAATAAGCAACAAAACAAGGAGGATATGTTTTGTCACTAGAAGACAAAAAAAAAAAAAAAAGGGCACACTATATATTTTATTATCTATTTATCTTTAAGGGAGATAAAGGAAAAATGAAGAAAAAGGAAGGTTTTCTTCCCTTTACCTGCAGCATCCCACTTTCCTCTTAAAGAAGGAAAAAGACGTGGGGCCCAAAGTCAATACTTTAACTTGAATAGAAACGTGAAGCTGTATGTACACAATATAAAATGCTAAAAGAATGTGAACCCCTCTGCACGTCCATGCCGCTTGAGAGAGGAGCCGTGAGTTTTCTGAAGCCGCATGAGAAAGATATCCACTCATGTGAAGCCTTGAATAGAAATGCGAAGCTGTACATATGCAGACCAAAGACGAATGCTAGAGTTCCTGATTTTGGCGTACGTGGAGCATTTTGTTTTGAGCTTGAACGTGTGGTAATTTTCTGCACTGAGTTTATTTCCAAGTAAATTGTTTATTTATAAACACTTTGGGTTTGAGCTTAAATCTAGGTGTGGAAAATACTCGAGCATGTGAGCGATTGTAAACTCTGATTCTCCGATTATATTAGATTATTTATTACCAGCTCTCCCTGTGAATGTAGATACCGATACTTAAACCAAACCACATAAATTTTTAGTGCCCTTATTATTTTTTTTGTTTATTTCTCTAGAGTTTGCGCGTTAACATAAATTGCAAAATCCTGTTATTTTCGCATATTATATTCCAACAATTGGTATCAAAGCTTGGGATAGAATTTCTTGGTTGTGATTTGAAGCTTTTGCTTGTTTGATTATTATCTGGAAATTTTGCTATTACAATTATGTCTAAGAGAAAATCTGAAATTAAGAAGTTTAACAGGAGGAATAACTTTGGGTTATGGAGCATCAAGATGCAGGCATTATTGACAACCTAAAGTTTGGTTAAGGTACTAGATAGTGAAAATGAGTTGTTGATTATAATGAAAACCTCAGAGAGGGTAGAGCTAATGAAAAGAGTAAAGAGCACAATCATGTTAAATTTGTTAGATGGGATTTTAATAGAGGTTGCTGAGAAGAAAGATGCTATAGTATTATGAGCAAAACTTCAGTATGTGAAAAAAGATTTGAACAATTGCCTATACATGTTAAAGAGAATGTTTCAATTTAGATATACTGGAGGTATGTCTACCAAAACCCACTTAGATGAATTTAATAAAATCATGATGGATTTTAAGAACATCGGTAAGATACTTGATCATAAACAACAGGGCATGATGTTGTTAACCTCTTTACCAGAGTCATAGGAGCATTTCACTTATTCATTGTTGTAGGAGCGTACCACAATTATCTCAAAAGAGGTAAAATCTGCCTTATTCTCTAAGGAGTAGTAGAGAAAGTTGCGAGATGATGGTCTAAAGTAAGCAGTAGCAAGCATTGACGATTCGAGGTAAAGAACAACATCGAGGGCCTAGTAGCAGCAATGGTAAAAGCATATTGAAATCATGCCATAGAAAGTCTAAGGGACACGTGAAGTGCTTTGAGTGTCATGTGGAGGGGCACATTAGGAGAGATTGTCCAAAGCGAAGGATTAAAGGTGATAGGTAGAATGCCACAAGCAGTGTGGCGAGTGTTGCCAAGGGAAGCACTAGTGATGCATAAGCTGTTTTATGTGTGACTAAGGAGAAGAATGGGTATTAGGTTCGAGGTGTTCTTATCATATGACACCTCATAAGAACTGGTTTACTACTTACCATATTGTAAATGGCGATAGGGTTCTTTTGAGGAATAACACAATCTGTAAGGCTGTGGGAATAGGGACAATTCGGATTCGGATGCACGATGTGATAGTGCGCACATTGACAGATGTGAGACATGTACTAGAGCTTAAGAAGAATCTTATTTCTTTAGGGATAGTCGACGACATCGGGTGTAGATACACTACTGAATGTAGAGTACCAAAGATCTCTCGATGTGCCATAATAGAAAGGAAGGGGAAGAAAATGAATACTTGATATCATTTGTTGGGAGAGACCGTGACCGAAACCGCTACAGTTTCATCAGGTAAGTCAGACTCTAACTTGACTCAGTTATGGCATATGTGTTTAAGGCACATAAGCGAAGGCAGATATGATGATGCTAAGTGAAAGGGAGTTATTAAAGGGTCAAAAGACAAGGAAACTAGACTTATGTGAGCACTACATCTTTGGGAAGTAGCATCGAGTTAAGTTTACTACATCTATTCATTTGACCAAGCGACCAGTTGAATATATTCATGTAAATGTCTGGGGCCCGTCTTCGGTTCCTTCGAAAGGAGGTACCTGATATATGCTAAAATTAATCGATGACTATTCGAGGAATGTATGGATATACTTTCTAAAGCATAAATATGATGTGTTTGATCAGTTCAAGAAATTTAAGATATTGATTAAGAAGCAGTTAGATAAACAAATCAAGTGCCTAAGAACTGATAATGGCATAGAGTTCTATGGTAAAGATTTTACCGAGTTCCCGGGATACCATAGCAGAATGGCATGGTAGAACGGAAGAACAAAACTTTGCTTCAGCAAGCTCGATGCATGCTTTCACATGTAGGACTTGACAATGAATTTTGGGTTAAAGCAGTGAACATGGCATGTTATCTAGTTAATTAATCTCCATCATTCGCTATCGAGTGGAAGACTCATGAGGAAGTATGATCAAGGAAACCTGTTGATTATTCCAGATTACATATATTCGGATGTCCTGCATATAATTATGTGAGTGATGGTAAGCTTGAGCTGACGACAAAGAAATGCATATTTCTGGGTTATGCACATGGGATGAAAGGCTACTAGTTATGGTGCACTAATCCCAGATCACCCAGTTTTTTAATTAGCAGAAATGTGATCTTCGATAAGACTATAATGTTTCAACAAAAAATTCTTGAGATAAAACCAACAGAAATAAGATTATTCCAGATCATGGTGTCATTAGTATGTGAGTGATGGTAAGCTTGAGCTGACGGCAGGTTGAGCTCCCAGATCACCCGGTTTTTTAATTAGCAGAAATGTGATCTTCGATGTTTCAACAAAAAATTCTTGAGATAAAACCAACAGATAAGATAGATCATGGTGTCATTAGACTTCTCTACGGAGACCTCAAAGGTAATAGAAGTTGAGACTACAAATAAGGCCGTAGTTCTTGAAGTTAGTCATAGTGGACAATCAGCACAACCATAGCACACTTATAGCCGCAGATAGACAGAGAAGGTAAATTAAATCACCAATACGTTATGGTTATACAGAAATTTCTTGTATATTGACTATAGGTGACGAGGTGGAGACAGATAAGCCTTCATCTTACTCTGAGGCGATAACTAGTTCGGAGTCATCACAGTGGCTAAGGGTTATGAGTGAAGAGATGGAATCACTCCATCCAAATCAAACATAGGAGCTGGTTAAAGTACTCAAGAGCCAAAAGGTTGTCAGAAGTAAATGGGTCTTCAAACAGAAAGAGGGTATTCTCGGTGTCAAGGCAGCGAGGTATAAGGTGAGACTTTTGGCGAAGGGATATACACAGCGTGAGGGCATTGACTACAATAAGGTGTTCTCTCCTGTAGTAAGACATACTTCAATTCATGTTTTACTTGCCTTAGTTGCTTCGCAAGATCTTAAGTTAGAGCAACTAAATGTGAAAACTATGTTTCTTCATGGTGAGTTGGAGGAACGGATTTATATGAGGCAGCCAGAGGGATTTGCTATTCTAGGTAAGGAAAATCATGTTTGCTTGTTGAAGAAATCTTTGTATGGGCTAAAACAGTCTCCTAAGCAATGGTATAAACTTTAATGATTTCATGTCTAGGCAAGACCATTCAAAAAATCAAATGAATAGCTATGTCTACTTTAGGATATTGGAGAATGGTTTTTTGATTTATCTACTCTTATATGTTGATAATATGCTAATGGAAGCTAATAATATGTCTGATATTGATGTGTTGAAGAGGTGGTTAAATACTGAATTTGAAATGAAAGATTTATGTGCTATAAAGAAAATATTGGGTATTGAAATTTTGCGTGACAAAACTGGAGAAGTTTTACGTCTATCTCAGAAGAAATATATTGAAAAGATTGTAACACGTTATAATATATAGTTGGCAAAATCTATAAATATACATTTACCGAAGTACTTTAAACTTTTAGATAAATTATCACTGCAAACTGAGACAAAGGATGAGCATATGTCTCGTGTTCCTTATTTTAGTGTCGTGGGTAGTATTACGTATGCTATGGTGTGCACTAGGCCTGATATTTCACAAGTTGTGAGTGTGGTTAGTTGCTATATGAAGTGTCCTGGTAAAACTCATTGGGAAGCTGTGAAATGAATCTTTAGATATTTGAAAGGGATAACAAACGTGGGAATAGTGTACCAAATGGACAACAATGGTAGTGAGACCACTAGTTTTGTAGATTCAGATCATGCCGGTGACTTAGATGATTACAGATCTTTAGTAGGGTACGTGTTTATGCTAGCGGGTGATGCAATTAGTTAGAAAGCGTCCTTATAGGATTACATTGCCTTGTTTTCAACTGAGGCAGAGTACTTGGCACTAACTGTAACATATTGAAAATTTAGTTCTATTTTTAATTAAATGAATCGGGCCTTTCATCAACGCGCCTATAGTGCTCTTCTCTATGATGGTCATTTACGAGATAACTAGCCTATTAGGTGAAGCCGTTAAGGGATTTTAAATACAATAGACTTGAGAATTCAATCAAGAATCGACTGCTCAACCGTGCTAGTCTGCAAGGGTCATTACGGCACAGTTAAAAATCAATCAGAGATCAAACATAGATCGGTTCAATTGAGACGTGTGGCTAAATGTAAGTGATTCCACTAATTTGTAAAATTCTCGTCAATCAGCACTATACTGATTTTTCTGTTGTTTTGGCGCCCTGTATTCGTATTTGAAATTTTGAGATTTTCACGACAACCGAGAGCCACCAATGTGTCAAAGAGATATGTTGTGGCTCAAAAAAATCGACCATGAGTTAATTGCACCAAAAATTCATAAAAAGCTACCTGGTAGGTTAAGTTACACTAAAATCGCATTCGGTTGAAATTAACTGCGAATTTGAACCCAATTTTCAAAATTGAAAGTTCTATCATGTCACGAGTCATTTTAGGAATGTCGACTCATCTTTCAAGGAATTTTCGGCGAGTTCGAGATTTTTACGGAAAATCGATACAAACGTTCAAAAAACGAATGGAAATTCATATTGGTCGAATTGAGTGAAGTTTTGACTTCCAAGCCGAGCTATTTGATGAAGGGGACTTGTAGAAATGGTATGGGCTTTTTCTTCTACAAAATTGGACATCAAATTGAGGAATTTATGGTCAACAAGAATGAGCATGTGCTTTAGATTTCTGTGAACTTGGATTTTTACTGAGTACTTTGCTCGCGGTAGTAAGAAGCAATTTTTACATCAGAATTTAAGAACTGAAAGCCGATTCATGAGGGTTTCGAATGAGGCTTCGTCAACTGATCAAGCTCTTAGACTAATTATATCTAAAATATTTCCCTACTAACAAGTTCAGGCCATGTGAGAGCCAGCGCCTACCAAGGGCCCCTTGCCAGATTTGGTGAGGAAGAGAGCTAGCACTCGTTAGCTCAAGAGGCATGCCCAAAGCAAATATCATTTATTTATTGACTTCTGGTGTAATTTTTTGCACAGCAGTTTAAAATTAAAAGAAAAGAAAAGAAAAACAAAGGACTTTCATCGTCTCATTTGCTGAAGAATTTCTCCATTCTTCTTTTATTTCAATGTTCATACCTAATGAAGTAGTAATGCATTTTGGACCTAGAACTCCATTGTTTAGACGAAGCACTATTCTACTCTTATGTCCTTTTTCACGTTATTTTAGACTTTTGTTTATTTTTCACTTTTGAGTCTTCCATTGTCACATAAGGTTAGGGAGGTACTTAATCAATGTATTGGGCATATTTTTCACACATTTCACATGATGTAGAAAAGAGAAGAGATCTCTCTTTATTGTTGTGCCAAATAAGCGTGTCTGAGTGTGTGTTTGTAAATCGATGAATCTATGTTTACCTATTACTTGCTACGTCACTTAGGATCCCCAAAAAGTCGCAACTTAAAATAGGTGGTCCTTTATAATGATTGTCGAAGAATTAGAAGAAAATTTCAGAGATCTCAAAGATAATTTCGAGATATGAAATTATTCTATTTCAATTTATTTTATTTACTTTTATTTCTAAATATTTAGAATTAGGAAGTAAATCGCTAGAATTAGGCAGTAGGAAATCTGTTCCTATTTCTTGCTATTTTCTAGCTATGTTAGGGTCTATTTATATGTTTTGTTCTTTGTAATAATGAATGCAAAAAAAGAAAACTGAAGAAACCATTTTAGGCTCAATTCATAGTATGAACCCCAATTCCTCTGGCAACTAATCAAACCCAACACTAAATGGCTAGGTTCAGCCCAAAGCTACGATCTAGAAGACTAGGCCTGGCCCAAAGCCAAGTTCAACAAGCGGAACCTAAACTAAATCAATGAACAGAGCAAGCCCAAGTTTACTAAAGAGGAACAAACCAGTAATCCACACCAATTTCCTCTTCCTCACCTATTCGTCCAGGTAGTCATTTACTTCCATCGACCAAAACTGCCAAAGCCTAGATCACTACCAAGTGAACTCCAAGTTAAACGTCACGGTCCATTGCATCCCTCCTTGAACCCTCTACCATCAATCACCTCCAATTATTAAACATCACCGTCAACCACCACCGCAACACAGAACCGCCATCACAGCAAACACCGCAGCAACCGGGAAACAAACATGGAAGACAACGAGTAGAATCAGTTTGGAGGATTAAAACTGAAATCTTTCTCATCAATCAATGGAAAACGCTTTCCAAGAAAACAAACATGGTTATGAGTGTTCAAAGTAATCCAGGATCGGAGTGGACCATACGCTACCTTGGTTTGGAAATGGTGTTTGCGTATGTATAAGGAAAAACGAAATCGATATCCACATTAACACCCTCGAGAAAACATGCTAGGAATCGTGAATCTAACACCAGATTGACAAACAGAGAATCCACCCCGATGTGCTCTCGCTTGGAGCAAAAATAGTGACCAGCCCTATGTCAGCGTCTACAAGGCATTTTAGCAAACAGTTTGTGCGCAACAAGAGATTCGACCGTACCCACGAAAAATCGAAATCGTTTATGGTCTAAATTTATGCTATGCCGCAACGTTGTTATATCTGAAATCTATTCTTTTTGTTGCTAACCAGATGGAATAATTGACCTTTAAAATCTCATCGAAAATGATTTGAAGATGAAAAAAAAAAATTATTTCTCAAAAATATCTCTCTCCACGGCAAAAATCAGGACGCCACTGCATAAAATATTTGGAGTAGAGGGGAACTTTATAGTTCATGGTACAATAAAAGAGATTAACCATTTACTAAGTAAAGCCACAGCATAATGAAAACCCTCCACATCTAGGAGTCAACAATGTTCCCAACAGGAGTGAAAATGTTTTTTTCGTTCTTATTACGTGTTTTTCATTAATTTTGATATTAATAAAAACTGAAGCAAATCACCACGAAGTTCAACATCATTTAGGTGAAAGTCTAAAAAAAAATGCATACAGGCACAAGTCGGTGAGACGCAATAAGAGGCAATGATAATTATGGCATTTTCAAATTGTAGTTAATCACTGTAAAAAGAAATTTCTCATTAAAGGTACATAAGACGTTACCATCTTTTCTACTTGATATCGATTTTCTCGTCTATACGAGGAAATTCTTAAAAAGGTCTACGTAATTACAAACTATCATAGTATGGCTTGAAAATTAAAGTTCATATCTAGGATAGAAAGGAGAATCAAAAGTTTAATACAGTACATAAAAAGCATGAGGGATATGGGAATATATCACATAATTGGTAGTAAGAATCCGTCTCCATTTAAAACTCTCACATGATTGGTAGTGAAAATCCATTTCCATTTAAAGCTCTCAATTCTCAGATACTCCTTTCAAGGAAATATATCAACTAAATTGTCAATGAGATCATCATAGTTAATTAAGAACCAAATTGAGAATATGGAAAAGTTTGTAGAGCTTTCAAATCTAGTACTATAACTACAGCCTAGCCACTCCTATGACAAAACATGACCAAAACATAAAGATCAATACCTCATACATTCTCATTTGGATAGCGGTCCACAATGACGAAGATGATGTCTGGGGACAGGCTCTAGCTTGTCTCTCCCTTTAGATCGCCTATCCTAGCATTTCAGTTGCCATGGATGTAAATTGATCGTCAGGTGTTGGCTACCGTAGCCATGTAGCATAACCATGTACTCTAGTGGAACTCGATTAAGGTTCGAACTACTAAAGCCAACTTCTTAAGTAGAAGATGTCCCATAGGGTTCAAACTAGGTTGTTGACATTTAGTGTGCTTCATTTGGACAATTATCCTTTCACAGAGCACACCATCTTTGTCAGGAACAAATAGTTATATACGATCTTATCCTTTTTCTTAAGAGCTTTTATGGCATTGTGAGCAACATATCGCCATATATATGTAGATATTTTTACTTTTTTCATACTCTGACAATGAAAGTTACATTTACAGGTCTCTACAGTCAAAGATGATGAGAATAACAAAAATTCTTCCTTTAGGATGCTAAATCTCAACCATGCGGTAGAATCTCTTCTACGCACGAAGTAGTTTGAACCCAGATTGGGTTCCACTGGAGGACTTGAATGGCCTACATGGACACAGATTTATTTTTGCGGCAATTGAATGACAGATCAGCGATCAGAAGGGAGTGGCAAGCTAGAGGTCTTTATCATTGATGGGCCACTATTTAAAGGAGAATGTATGAGATATGTGCCAAAAATGTAATATCTTATATCTTTATGTGTTTATCCTATTTCATCATCAGACTGACAGTGTCGTGTTTATAGTATTAGACTTAAAAACTGAACAAAAATTTGCATATCCTCACTTTGGTTCCTTAATTATCTATGTTAATTTCATTGCAAATTTAGTCGATAAATTTCCTTGAAAAAGAGTATTTGAGATCGAGAGCTTTAAATTGACATGGATTTTATCTACGAATTATGTGATGCATTCCCATGTCCCGCGTCTTCTTGATGCCAAAAGAATATCGCATTGCATTAAAGTATGGATTCTCATTTCTATACTAGATATGAACTTTTGCCATATTATTATAGTATGTAATTACATAGACCTTACTTTTTCTACTTCACATGTTACCTGATTATTTGAAATCCATTCCTTCAATAGAAAACATCGAACATGTTTCGAAGATGATCTTATCCCTTTGATACCACCAAGTGAAAGATATGACTATTTTGACCAATATATCTAATATTGCAAGAAAAATTTGTTCAAAAAGTTCTAAATCTTTTAATTGCATCATTTAAGTTATAAACATTTTTACGTTATACTAATTAAGTCTATCAGGTCAATTTCTTTTTGACATGACTAACCTGGATACTGACAATCCTATGTAAAATGACTGGAATAAACATAGACAATGGGGGGCCATTGACCATCGAGTTAGGCCTAGCGACCTCCCCAACCACTAGATGAGGCCTTGTGAGCCCTCACTGGCCATGTGCCCTCACCAACTGTGGAGAGGGTCATGACTCTCACCTAGCTTTGAATGAGAAGCGCTCATCGAACACCACTGGGCAAGGGTCACAGCCTTCACTTATAGTTGGGCAAGGGCTGCAACCCTTGCATAATGGCCAGCGAGGGCTTGTTACCCTTGCGCATGGCCCTCACTCAAATCTAGGTGAGGGCTCTCGCCCAATGGCCGGTGGCTTCCTACTAGCCCTTAACAATAAAAATATATATATAATAAAATAAAAAGTAAAGAAGGAAAAAGAAAAAAAATATTTAAAAATTATAAAAAAAAGTTAAAATATTACTAAGAATTATTCATGTCAGTTTTAGCTATGGCACGTGGCATGGCAATGTTCACATAAACCATTTTTAGTCAAAATTAGTCAGATAAGCCAATTGATAAAACGTGAAAATATTTAGAACTCAATTAGCATAATTAAAATATTTAAGAATAAATTGATAAAAATGTAATAGGTTTAGGAATTTTTGGACAAGTGTTCCAATATTACACTAAATTACACCTTGTAATTGAAATAAGGTCTTAAATTTTTTTTTTTAAAAAAAGATAATTAAGTAACTTAAAATTTATCCACAGACAAAACTGGATGTATAGAAAGCGAGAAACTAAAAGCTACGTCCAATGGAATTTTTCAAACCTAAGAAAGAATAAATATGACAATCCTTCCCCCAAAAAAAAAAAAATGATAAAATTCATAGAAAGTTTATTATTTCGATAAACTTATATTAATTGTGATTGTTTCTTTTGGTGCTTTTACATATAATAATATGCTACACTATGCATGGTCGACTGTGTAATGACCAATTAGCATTCAAATTTAATCTATTCATAAAACTTAAATTAATATAGAAGAGGGAGTGTACATATTCGATCCAAATTATCCGGATATATATCAAACGAAGTTTGTTTCTATGGTGGGATGAATTCTTACTTAAAAGTATTGGAGGGGCTAAATTGGAATATAACCGCTTTAGTAAAACAATTATTTAGGTACATTTTAAATTTTTAACTATTACGTCACTTCTATTTTATATAGATTTTTAATTTTAGGACAATTAAAAAATTAACATTACTACAAACTCCTCAAAACTGTTACTCTCTTGCTTTATGAAATTTTTATGCAGATTTCGCCTTCCTTAATGACGAACCAAATGCTCTGTGCTCGTACCCGTTCTTTTATTAGATTGCATTACTAATAGATTTAAAACAACAAAAAATAGTTCAAATGCTATAAATCCTTCTTTCAATGCCTACCCGTTCTTCTAATTGATTTACCGCAAGAGAATGAGTAAGACATGTAATTAATTGCACATAATGTAATGATATTGAAAATTTTGAAACAAGAGCCAAATTTTAAAACCAACCAAATTAATATATTTATAATAGGAAAATTGTCCAAAAAGTCCTAAATCAATAGTAGAATTGTCAATTCAGTCTCAATTTTTTTTTTTTTTTTTTTTTTTTTTTTTTTTTGCCGATTCGTTCCTAAATATTTTGACGATTTATCGATTTAGTTTTTTCCAGCCAATTTTAGTCGGAAATTAATAACATGCAGTTAGCAGTCTTTGTTGACATGACGTGGATGATTTTTACAAATTTTTAAAAAATTTCTCAATCTTTCCTCTTTTCTTCTTCTGTTTTTTCTTCCTTCTTTAACCGTTCATCTTCAACCTTTCAGCTTCTCCTCTCCTTCGCCATCAGCTCCTCCTGGGAAGAGCACAAGTTACCTGCACGAAGGTGACTTGCATTCTATTATGCTTTAATGGCCATCTCTAACTTCCGACTATCTGTTCTTCTTTTTTTCCCTAAATTCCAGGCATGTCAAAATAGGGATGCTTCCGACCTCAAACTTAAACTACTCGTCCATGGCATCGTCAAGGTAACTTCTTGTACTCTCTCAACGAGGCTATACGGAACTTCCACATTGGAAACATTAATTTGAGTTTGGTTGACTCCATCATAAAATTAATACTTAGAGCGAGCTTAATTTCCACAAGTAGGTGGAGGAGGTGAGGAGGATTATGAGGAAAAAGACACTGAAGTGCAGGTAATGTTGTGATCTTCCCAGATCTCGGTGAGGGCACGCCCTCGCTGGCCATAGGGTGGTTGTCGGTAGAGGTGTCAAAATGGGTCAAAAAAGTGAGTATGATTTTGACTCATATTTTAGCTATATGGGTTGTATATGGGTCAGGGGCTTTTTAAAATCCCAACTAAAAATGGGTCAAAAAAGTGAGTATGATTTAAATGGGTCGAAAATGGGTCAACCCATTTAAAATATTAAGTGGGTTGGAAGTTAGAACCCATTTTTAAATTTTCAACTCAAGCCCCACACAATCTTTCCTTCTTTAACTTTATAAAAATGTTTTTTTTATTATAAAAAATCGAAATTATCATTATTTTTCATATTTCAATTTTCTTTTATTTTCTTTTTTCTTTCTTTTTCTTCCTTCCTCAGCCGATGGTCGGCCACCGGTCAGCGACAAGCTAGGCGAGGCTCGAGCGAGCTCGAGGTCGCCAACAACTAGCGAGGCTCGAGCCCTGCCGAATCTGGCGAGACTCGAGCTCATCGGTGTCGAGCAGGGCCTCGGCCTCGCCAGATCGACGAGATTAAGCCATTGGCGAGGCTGAGGCTCCGCCGACGTTGAGCGAGGCTTGAGTCTCGCCAGATCTAGTGAGACTCAAGCTTGCCAGTGTCGGGTGGGGCCTCGGCCTCGCCGAATCGCGAGATCGAGCCCCTCTCGACGCCGGCAGACTCGATCTCGCCTATGGCCGATTGCCGGCCGTCATCGTGGCCAGCGGCCAACCAAGAAGAAGAAAAAGAAAAGAGAAAAGGAAATAATAATTATTAAAAATTAAAAATTATATTTTTAAAAATAATTAAATTTCGATTTTTTTTTAAAAATATTTTAAAAAGAATTATAGAAATTTTTCATTAGATTTGTATTGCATAAAAGTGTTTTAGCAATAATTTTTGTTTATAAAAAAAAAATCATAAAAATGAGCTTTCTTAGGTTTAGTTAAAGATTTTTCATGTTACAGTTTTTAGTTACTCAATGGTATGTTCACTTCAAACAAGAAAAGCATGTGCATGGTCTAATTCTTTATAAATATTTCAATTTATAGGTTTTTTTTTAAATTTTTTTGTTTTATTTACTATTTTTAATTTAATTTGAAGTTTTAATCCAATTAGCATATAGTAGAGGTGGGTTTTCCTAGAATATTAATAGGTTTTAGCAATATGAGTCGGGTCGGATATGGGTTGAGTATGGGTCAAGTCGGGTATGGGTAACTTGATTTACACTACATGAATATGGGTCAAAACGGGTTAAATGGGTCAAATATGGATCGACTCATTTTCGACCCGACCCAAACTCGACCCGACCCATTCATTTGACGGGTCTAAATCCAACTCATGGTATTGGAGTGGCCAAATTGGAAAATAATTGCTTTAGTGAAACAATTATTTAGTTAAATTTTAGATTTTTAACCGTTACATCACTTCTATTTTATATAGATGCTCTATTTTTCCAGCACAATTAAAAATTAACAATTCTTCAAACTCCTCAAAACTCTAACTCTCTTGCTTCATGGAAGTTTTTATGCCGACTTCGCCTTGCTTAACGACACCCCAAATGCTTTGCGGTCGTACCCGTTCTTTTATTAGATTGCATTAATAATAGATTTAAAACAATAGAAAATAGTTCAAATGCTATAAATCTTTCTTTCGATGCCTACCCGTTCTTTTAATTGATTAACCGCAAGAGAATGAGTAAGATAAGTAATTAATTTGCACATAATGCAATCATATTGAAAACTTTGGAAACGGGAGCCAAAATTTAAAACCAACCAAATTATTATATTTATAATGTGAAAGTTGTCCAAAAAATTTTATGTCATTGTACGATACTCAATCTAATTTTGAACTTTTCAATTCAGCCAATTCAGATCTAAACCTTTGTTAATTTGCCAATTTAGGTTAGAAATTGATTACATGAAGTCGATGCTTACGTGAATAATTTTTACAATTTTTTTCAATTTTTTCTCTTTTCTTTTGACGTTCTATTTTCTTTTTCTTTTTTCCTTTTGTTGTTCATTTTCAACCTTTCATTGCCTTCTCTCCTTTACCATTCAGCTCCTCCCAGGAAGAGCACAAGTTTCTTGCACTTCAATGCCTTCTTCCTCATAAAGCTCCTCATCCTCTCACTTCCTCCACAACCCTCATTTCGATAGTCGTAAATCCTTGCCAGCTTCCGGCGAACTTCAATGGCGTATCCTTGTCTTCATTTATCTACTCTCTTTTTACCTTTCATTTTTCCCTCGTGGAAGCGAAATAGCCATGAAGATGACATGCATTCTATTATGCTCTAATGGCGATCTAACTTTCAACTATTCCTTCATCAGTGAAACTCCAAGTCTGAAATATTTCTATTTTTTTAATTTCTAAATTGCAGGAACATTGAAATAGGGATGCTTCCGGGCTCAAACTTGAACTACTCGTCCATTGCATCGTCAAGGTAACTTCCTTGTATCCTCTCAACGAGGAAATACGAAATTTCCACGTTGGAAACACTAATTTCAGTTTTGATGACTCCATCATACCATTAAAACAGAGAGCGAGCCACTAATTTCCAGATTTGAGTAAAGGCGATGAGGAGGTTTATGAGGAAGAAGGTGTTGAAGTGCAGGTAACGTTGTGTTCTTCCCAGATCTGGGCGAGGACGTCAGCCCCAAGAGGAGCTGATGGCTCTTGGGGCTGACGGCACAGGAGAGGAGCTGAAACCCAAATCTAAGATTAAGACCAGGTTTGGTTAAGCTTTGCAGAAATGCAAAGTCAAATCCCCAAAATGTTTTGCTAAAGTGTAATTTGCTCCAAGCAAATAGCATTTGTTTATTGACTTCTGGTGTAATATTTTGCAAAGTAGTTTAAAATTAAAAGAAAAGAAAAGAAAAATAAGGGACTGTTCATTGTCTCCTTTGCAGAAGAATTTCTCCATTATTCTTTTATGTCAATCTTCTTACATAATGAAGCCGGTAATGCGTTTGGGACCTCGAACTCCATTGTTTAGACGTGCTTCAAGGCACCATTATACTTTTATGTCCTTTTTAACGTTATTTTAGACTTTTATTTATTTTTCACTTTTGAGTTTTCCATTGCCACTTAGGATTTTTTTTTTGGGTACTTATTCAATATATTCAATGTATGAAGAAGCTTTTTCTCACATTTCACATAATGTAGAAAAGAGATTTCTCTTTATTGTTGTGTCAAACAAGCATTTATGAGTGTGTTTGCAAATCGATGAATCTATGTTTACCTATTGCTTGCTGCGTCACTTAGGATCTCTAAAAAGTCGCAGCTTAAAAGTAGGTGGCCCTTTGTAATGACAAAAAAATAATTCAATGTAGTTTAAAATTAAGAGCTTCTGTTTGTTTGTGTGTTTATGTGCTTTTCTCGGGAAAGTATTCCTTGAAGCCATTAATCGAGTCTCTCCTTGTGTGAAATTAAGCAAACCATAACTTTACCTGATAAAAACTTTCAATCTGTATATGATTATTCACTGAAAATATAACTAATATGATCTTTGCGCAATCTATTCACCATATATCCCCTTTTGATTGTTGAGATCACCTATGTAGTATAATTTTCATTTCACATCATTAAATCTCCCACCACATATAAAAGGTTTTAATAGTGTTTAATATGATTCTAAAGCTCCATTTGTTTCACGAGAAACAAATGATCAACAAATACTTTCCTAAAAATGGTAACTTGTATCGCCTACTTCCACAAGAGCTAAGAGGTCTTTGGGTTCAATCTTATACCATTGGCCGACTTACCTAAGGGGGAAAACCTTCGTTTTATACTCACATCTGGAATATATACTAAATCACTCATGAGTGAATGGCATTGTAGATGATAAATCGTAACAATTTTAATTGTAATTGTTGGTTCTATTAAAAAGATTGTTATCAGTATTTCCACATTTAAAAATAGCACACTTATTTATGGGGATGCGGACACCTGAAATGCCAAAACTTAGCGCGCGGGGCACTTAAGTGCCAAAACTTCAGAAAGGTAAACTTAAGTGTCAAAATCGAAATAAAATAGATCAGTTAAGTGCAAACAGCAAGAAAATCTAGCTAAAACAATGTCCTTTATAGCATGCTAATGTGGCTAGATAAGTAAAAAAAATGATGTCGTTTTGCATACTAACATGGAAAGAAAAGCCAAAAACGACACGTTTTGTCTTGGATTTGAATTTTATTATAAATATAAATTAAACTAAATTTAAAACTAAATTTATAAAAAAAAAAGGATGTGATCAGCCCTCGCCATTCTACAATCTTCTTCTTCTTCTTCTTCCTTTTTATTTATTTATTTATTAAATTTAGTTTTAAATTTAATTTAATTAATATTTATATAAAAATTCAAGAGGCAAAATGACATCATTTGGCTTTCTTTATTGACTCGGTCTTTGGTGAACCACATAAGCAAGTTATATTATTAAAAAAATGCCACGTAGGATTTCTAGTACCCTTCATTGGAGTTGGCGTTTAAATGTCCTATTTTTCAAAGAATGTAGCACTTACGTGTATCTTTTGAAATTTTTGGTATTTAAGTATCCCCATATGCCAAGTTTTAACACTTGTGCTATACTTCTACCTTTATTTATGCTTTTTCTTTGGAGTACCATCAAATCCTGATGATCCATGATCCTGAACAACAAATGGAGATGGTGTGTCATGTCCCGAACCTTCCCTTGCCATGTAAATGCGACATCCGCTTCATTGGGATTTATTTGCGACATCTCATTGCCGTCCCATTGATTTTTATTTTTCCATTAAACACATGTGGAAGCCTGCAACTCAATCACCCAATCAACAACAACAAATGGATAGTAAAGAAAAGCACAAATAAACTATACATCTTAGGGTGCGAATGGTAACGTTTCTGTTCTTTTTTTGTTCCAGGGAACATTAAAAAAAAAAAGTGTTTTTGTTCCGGGGAACAATTTTTGAATAAAAGAACGCGTTTGGTAACGTTTGTTCCGGAAATAAAAAATGAATAGAAACACGTTTGGTAATTTTTTTTTTTTTTTCTTTTAATTCTTTAAACATTTTTATTTTATTTTTCCTTTTTTTTCCTTTTTTTTATTTTTTTTTTTTTCGGTCGATCACCGGCCTCGCAACCGGCCAACGGGGCCGGCAGCCTCGCCAGCCACGTTGAGGCTCGCCGGCCCTTGGCGAGGCTGAGCGTCGCCAGCCCCCGGCGAGGCTCGGCCTCACCGGATTTGGGTGAGCTCGAGCTCGCCCAGCCATGGCGAGGCTCGGCCTCGCCGGATCTGGGCGAGCCCGAGCTCACCCAGCCAAGGTGAGGCTCAGCCTCGCCGGCGGCCGGCGACGCTCCGGCGAGGCTCCGGCGGAGTGAGGAGTCGTCGGAGAGTTGGCCGAGTGAGGAGTCGCCGGAGAGAAGGAGGACGAACGAAGGAGAAACAACAAATTTTGTTTTTTTTTTCTTTTCATTTTTGTTCCTTTCGGGCATCCAAGAAGTGTTTCTCAAGGCCAAAAACAACAATTTGTTGTTTCTTTTTTTTGTTCTTATTTTGTTCCGGGAACAAAAAAACAAAAAAAGAACAGAAACGCAACCAAATGCGTTTCTGTTCTTTTTTTGTTCCTAGGAACAAAATCCGTACATAAGTGTTCCGAAAACGTTTCTTAGAAACGTTTCCATGCACGCCCTTATATGCTTCATATATATACATTAGAATGATTCATTTACATGCTCGCTTCTTTAGGGCCATTCTGATTTTCACCCCACACAAAAAGATATAAGGGGGTAAGGGTTCACAAGTTTCGAGGTCAACCTATCTTCTCTAGCGAGATACTAACCAAAAGTGACTCTCCTACGAGGACCAGCTACCTAAGCATCACCTATTGGACTATCTGGTGGGCCATTGTCCACGTCCGGTCCGCACTAACCACGAAACCCATGAAGGGTTCCGAAGAGGTCCCCATCAAACCATGCGTACCAAGCTCAGTAGTCATGAGGGACAAGATTGCGATAGCCGTCATCCACCCAAATAGTAGTAGTGATCCGTCAGAAAGTGGCATCCTCTTTAAACATGTCTATGACCATGACCTTTATATTCATGGGCACACCAAAACGCATGAAATGTGCAAGCGGTGGATCCATACCTATTGGCCCGAAAAAAGTTAAAAAACAACGAATGAGTTGAAAACTTAATAAGTAAATCACATAAATCTCGTATGGACGGATGCCTTGCATCGGAACCTTATGAACACTCAATCCCAATATGTCAATGACAGATCAATAGAAAAACCTTTACTTTGCTTAACTATATACATGAAAGGGAATCCTCAGCCATGAGAGGGAATCCTCATCCACCTAGGCTACTCTCTTTATCAACAATCTACGTAAAGTCACAAACTCATAATCATCTTACAGGTGCCAATTAATTATATTGAAAATTCACGTGTCATACAACGACCTCACAGATATTACCATGGCTTTCGTTCCTCAAATAATGTCATCTAAAATGTCCATGTGCCTGTCACGTCCCAATTCATGACAATTAACTCATACACAAGCCTTCTCACATCATAAAAAATGACCATTAAATTATGCACAAATCTCATGCATCATAAACAATGGCATACGACATATGTACGTGTCATAAAATCATTTGTTTTCTTACATGGAGTTTTATTGCATGGATATATGTGGGGATTTAGGAGAAAAAGTGGCGTGCTCTAAAATATTTGTTTATAATTTGGATCGACACAAGCGAGACTGCAATTGAGTAAGTAAATAGTGCTATGCAAAAAATACTACAGAATGATGTATAAGATTTCTACAAATCTCTCTCTCTCTCTCTCTCTCTCTCTCTCTCTCTCTCTCTCTCTCTCTCTCTCTCAATGAAACTCTAACTGAGTTTAAAATATGGGCGTGCACTGGATCCCATTAAATCTAGAAAAAAGATCGAACTTACTTGAACTAACTGGTTCAAGGCCGTTTTCAAGGAAGTCGGTTTCTTTCACCCTAAACAATGGGACTAAGACAACACTTTCACAATATTTACACTAGGGAGCCTTTTCTTGTGAAGATGTTTGCTTCCATGGATTGGCTTTGAGACGTGTACCAAACTTAGTCCTAAATCCCTTTGCATATGCTCTGCTTGCTCGTGTTGACTGATTTTGCCAGTCGAGTCATGGACCGATTGCTGTAGTCTTGTTGGGATACGATGATTGCGGATGTAGGACTCAAAAGCGTGATAGGCCTTTTCCTACCCCTCAAGCCCTTCGAATAACATGATCCTTTTGCGATGGCACTTGCTCCATGTTTCCTCAATAATGGAAACCTCGAATGCATAGTCACGACTTTGATGGGTAAAAAAGAGTGGAGAGATCTTTGTCTTGAAAGGCGGTGAGATCTCCTAAAAGGCTCTGTATTGTCATGCCACCCTAAATGGGTAATAGGGAGTGGCGCCGATGAGGACGAGCAACAAGATTAGATTGCAACGTTTGCAAACAAAGCGAGCTCTCTTTTCATGGAACCAACCAGCACACCATAGGAATACCTCAAGAGCAGGGTCCCTTTCAGAAATTTATTCAATTAAAATAGCTTTGGTTGGGAATGTATGGTCCTAGAACCACAAATTTCTATAATAGATTTTTGAAATTATTTATTTCAGACGATTACATGAGGCATTGAAATTCGCTTAGGTGAGAAAAGAACCTGACCTGTAAAATTTCCGAGGAGGCCCACATGATTTTTCCGTGTTTTCTTTAAAATGATTAAGGGATAAGAATGTTTTGGCTAAAATCATATTGACATAATTTTGGTCCCTTAATACTTGATCAACCACCCATGCCATCGAGGGACTTATGGCATCTTTTTTATGGGGGAAAATAATGAACCCAAAAAGGCTAGGAGGAAGATCTCATTTTTTTGGAGTCATGGGCTGATTTTCAAAACAAGCCATCAAAAACAATAGTGGGTAGGTATTATGATTGGTTTCAAGAATTTGCCTCATAACATGAACTTCAATTCTTAAAAGTCGTGATAACCCACATAGCGGGTTAATGCCTATTGGTGACCTAACAAGCTTATTCTCGAGAGGCATTCCAAAAATGATGTTGTATTCCTTTAGAGTTGGAGTTAGTTCGAGCCCACCAAACATAAAAGTGGACATCCTAAGGCAAAAAAATGTGCTATCACTAGTAGGACTTTAGGATGAATAGGGATTTGGAACAATGATAGGAGATGACTGACTTTGCCTTTCATGCGTTCTTGGGTAAATTGGTCCAATTGACCCCATTATCTAAAGAGCTCTGCTTTGGGGGTTGGAATAAACTGGATATTGTCTCCTCCCATCGCATATAAACTGGGATCCAAAAAAACCTACCTAAATTGCCATGGGCCAATAAAAAAGACTGAGTAAAAACATATAAAGAAATCACTTTGCTTTTAAAGAAAATGGCAAGCACACATACATGCTACTAAGAAGGTTTAAAGAAATTAAGAGGGTGTTTGCCTATCGCAGTCTCATGTTGGTATCATACCCTCTTAACCTAGCATTTACCTAAAGAAATTTGGGGAAAAGAAAGGCAATATCTACATTGCAGTCTTGCGTTCAAGGTCATATTTTTTTTAACACCATCCTAAATATCCTATGGTGGCACAGGTTTGGCGACCGGATTGTGTGTGGCACATGTAGTGCTTAAAACATTAAAATGTCCATGATAGTTTATAATCACAAAACATTTTATTTTAACAAAATTAAAATTAATCTCTAAGCTATTAACCCGCATAAAAAAGAAAAAAAAACCCCAAGTTAGTGAAGTGTTTAAACAAGATAAAGAATGGCCTAAGTCCAAACAAAGTTTCCAATGGAGTCGCCAAGCTGTCGCGACTTCCTTTTTGATGCTCGATACGCGTGGGCGCCTGCGGAGGCTAATGGCTAGCTAAGTCTATTAGGCTTAGCCCAGGCTCTCCCAAGCCCACCAATTCATGACTTATGGTCCAAGTTTTTAATTTACAAGTTAATTTTAGATAGGTGTCGCCATTAAACAATTTGGGGTGGGTTGATGAGAAACCCAAGCGAAATATTGGGAGAAATATTTTACTCCTACGCAACTAGAGAAACTAGAATCGAGGACTTGATTACATTAGCTAACCACTAATGTCCTTTCGATACCTAATCTTATTTAAACCCTAAGGCCTTTTGGATTTTCAAGGGATTTTCCATGCATTTGTAGAGGAAAAACATATTTTTTGATCTTTTTCAATTTTTTTAACATAAAAGGTATTTTTTTGGGTATTTTGAACTTTTTCAAAAATATAAATCTTTTTTTTTTACTTTTTTGATTTTTTTGGAAAACATATATTTTTATTTTTATTAAAATCTTATTTTTTCTTATAATATAAAAACGACCTAGGTCGGACTCGCGTGTTGGGACCAACCTAGTTCGTTGGCGATTGGCTTGGATGGGCCCGAAGTGCAGGCCCAACCCGTAGCTTCTCTTACCTATTTAAAAAAAAAAAAAAACTTCAAGCCCATCTAGACAAAACTGGGCCCACTTTTAATTAAAAGGAAATACCCAGCTTGAGTTTTAAACTAACCAAAACCCAACCCGCTATGACCAAACCCTAGAGTCAATCAGGTCATGCACCCAACCCAGCTGACCCGCTTCTATAGCTGTCATTGCCTTCGTGTGACTCGGCGGTCGCAACGACAACGTCCCCATCCTCGCCCACCGTCCAACTCCGCTGATGCCACACCGACCTACCCTGATCGATGACTTGACCTTCGTCCAGCCTGGCACCATTGCTGACCATTGCCACCGGTCACTGAATCTTCAACCGCGGCCACCAAGCGAAGGGATTCCACTACCCTTCTCTTTTAGGCAATTCATCGAACGTTTGGGGTTCGTTGGCATAACAAGGTTCAAAATAACGATGGTACTTAAGGTGAGTGTTGAGCCTCCACCGGAGACCGAAGCAGCTTAATGGAGAACGGCTGAGGCCAGAGCTCGCACGAGTTGGGCAGCTACGAGCTTCGGCACAATAAGGTCAAATCGGGCTAAACTAGAGCTCAGGCTTACTAGTGCTTGACGTGCGAGCAATGGGCAGTGGCAGCAAGATCAACAGGCGACGCAGCTGTCGACTCGGCTCTGATTCATGAGAAGGACGACAATGACGACAAACAAAAGCTCAGTGGGGACGACGTTAGGATGGGCAGCAGCTCGTTGTTGAGGAACCAGCAGACTAGACAGCGAGGCGGCGATCAGCCTTCCTCAGATTTGTTCCATCTTCGATCTCTTAACTCTCGCTCTCTAAAACCTCATATCTCTCTCGCTTAGGAACCCCTCACTCATATTTGACTCTCCCGGCTGAACTCCCCTCATTTGATTTCCGGCTTGCTCACTCTCGATTCTCCCTTGATGTCTCTTGGGGGAAGTCCTTGAAGTTAGCTGCGTTTAGAGGTGTTAAATGGGTTGTCTAACCCATTTATGGACGCATTTATGGTTAAGGGTTGTTAATTGGTCAAGCTTTATTTCCTAAAGTGCCCATAATGAGTTTTAATGGGTCAAGACTAAGATATATGGGTTTTAAATGGGTCAGAGAGCTGATCCATTTAAGACTCATTTATCAACCCATTAAAAATAAATCCATTTATTTTTATTCAAAACTTCACAATCTTTTCTTCTCTCTTTAACTTTAGAAATTTTTCATTTATAAAAACCGAAATTTGTGGCATCCTAAAATTTCATGAAAATTTCTAGAAACATTACGACCTATGGAAACATATCTCATGTTCTTGAGTTATCAAAGTTGGTGTCATAGGATAATTTGATAATGAGAATTTTGTTTTTGGCTATGCACCTTATGGATTTGATTTATATGGATTAATGTTGTAAGTTTTATGGTCAAGTGAATAAGTGTAATTAGGTAATTATATGATGGGTAATTAGGTGGTGATTAAATTGGAGCAATTGGAGAAGGGTGGGCCAAAATATTAGGCCAAGACCAGCCCACAAGCCCCCACCATTCGGCCCTCTTGGCCTGGCCCGCAAAGCCCAAAGGGAAGGGCTGCTGTCCGACCGACCCAAGGAGCCCAATGGGCTGTCGATTGAAGAGGAGAAGCCGGCCCATCTTCTAGCCCATCATGTGCATGGGAGAAATGCCAAGTGTATTTCTCCTAGGGCCAAGTGGCATTGCATGGAAACCAAATGATGAAGGGAAAGAAAAAGAAGAGGGGGTGGATTGAGGAGTTACTGTCCAAGAGAGAGAGAGAGAGAGAGAGAGAGAGAGAGTGGGTCCAAGAGAGGGAGAGCGAGCGTGTGAGAGAAGAAGAGGAAGAAGGAGGAGGCCGTTTGCCGCCTAGTCACCGCCATTCGTTCGCCGCCTTGCCTCGCCATCCTTGTCGCTGTGTTTGTGCTCGGATTAGAGACAAGTAGAATCCATAAACCTACCCTATGCTTGCTGTGATATGTTTTGTGAGGGATGATAAACTTTAGTTGTGGTAGAAGTGAAGAAATTCGAAGCTCTAGGGAAAAATGGGTAGCCTTGCATTCTGTTTTCTAGAAAGGCAGTTCGACCTTTGATGAATTTGTGAGCTGCATGCGACTTTTTAGATGGAATATTACTTTGACTCCTTGATGAAAGTTGTAGCTAACTTCTTGGAGAGTAACATATCAAAATTTTATAAGAAATGAACCACTATAAACCGGTCAAACTATTTTTCTTTGAAGAAGTCAGATCTGGAAATCGACATGCTGACCTAGTATGATTCTGTGAATTTTATAAAATTCTCCGGTTGAAATTTGATCTCGTGTTCTGAATGAAAGTTGAAGATGACATGTTAAGGAGTAACAAACTAAACTTTTAGAGGAAATGGATGAGTTTAGGTTGGTGAAATAATTTTATTTGAAATGGTCAGATCTGGGAATTTTCGCCGAGGGTTAGAGACGGTTACGGTGATTATATCTTTTAATCTATCACAAATATGATTTCAAGTTCTGCATGAAATATTTACTTCTGGACCTTGTCTATAACATATATAAATTTCAAAATTTTTGGAGCTGATTTAGGATTTTTACTGAATTTGAGAATAAAAACTGTGTATGGCAATATTCTGAAATTTTAAGGACTGTGGTGCGTGAATTGTACCTGTTTGTGTGATGCTCTTTTGATATTGTGTTCTTCACAAAATATTTTCCTCTAGATCTTATATCTAACATGTCAAATTTTTAGAATTTAATAAGGTTTTTTACTAATTTTTCAAGAATTATGACCAGAGGAGCGCAATCTAATCTATTTTTATCCGAAATTTTGTTATATTTTCAAAAATAAATGAAATTGCTCCATGTGATATGATGTCTTGAGTGGTTGATTAGGCTGCATATGTGGTGACATATGGCATGTTATATGATATCAAAAGCTGGTTGAGACTCTTGATATTGATGCATCAAATGCCATGTTGAAATTCAGATACATGTGTGAATATAAATTGAGATAATAACGAGACCGTCGGAGGTGTGAGCCTACGATACCCCGGGAGTGTTGGAATGATCGGAGTGTGCATGCCAGATGCCTGGAGTGTGTGAGCTGGATGACCCGGGAGTGTCGAGATGCTTGGAGGTGTGTGCCGGGGGGATTCCCCGTGATCTTGGGGTACGAGATGCCTAGAGTGTGTATGCCGGATGCCCGGAAGTGCGTGCCGGAGGCTTCTCGCGATGCCAAGTTGGATGCGAGCGATAAAATTTTGGGACGCAAACACTAGTCCTTAGAAAGATAAAATTGAGAATTGTATCATGCCCATGGATTTACACGTTGCATGGTGATATATGCATGGCTGCTTGATGATAAGTACATTGTGGTATATGCACATATGGTATGGTGATATATGCATGGCTGCTTGATGATTAAGTGTATGGTGGTATATGCACGTTGCATGATGATATATGCATGGCTGCTTGATGATATAAGTGCAAGTGCATGGTGATATATGCACATTGCACAGTGATATATGCACATTGCACAGTGATATATGCATAGCTATAAGGTGAGGTATGCTTGAATGAATGAATGATTTGTGGTTTATTCATGATACCTTGATTGTTTTGTTTGACGCATTATGTAGTTTGGTGGATCTTTACTGTTGAGTGGTTGTACTCACCCCTTTTGGAGATTAATATTTTAGATTAAAAAGATGTCGTTGCTACCAATCGTACGTGGTACTTACTATGGATTGCCATCTAATGTAGAGGTGGAGTGCACGGAGCATTCCTATGTTATTGTGCCTGGTCTGGTGTATGTCCGTGTCCGTGTCTTAGTGATGTACGATGTCGATCTTGCTGATGGCCCGGTTATCCCGGAGTTTTTGTCTGTTCATGTCCGGTGTGGTGGAGTGATGCTAGGGATGTTGCCACCGCCACCGCCCAATGCACCAGGTTGGGTGTGATGGCGCATATGACTGGTGGGAGCTGACCCTTTTTGGGGATAGTCGACACTTGTTGATGGAGGGGTGTACATGTTCGATGTAGGCTCGAGTTCTCTTTTGAGTATAGCCAAGTATAGTTAAAAATCTTGGCCATTTGCTATACCGACCCGAGATGTCCATCGTGAAATGTAAATAAAAGTGACCCAGCTTTGTCTTTTCATTGGTGCGTAGTGGTGTGCATTACATTATTGTTTTTGGAGTAAGGGATGGTGAGATTTGTTTACGCTTCCGTTGATAAGCTGCGCTGAGGAAAGTTCTCTAGAGAGGGGAGAGAAGTTTATTGATTAACCCTTATGAACTATAGTTCCACTTTAATTGAAAAAGTTATTAGACTGGTATGAAGAATGATAAGTGATAAGTACTTGTTGCGACCCTAACGAATGGGAGAGCATGCCGAGGGGGTGCCATAGCGGTTTTGGTATCAGAGCAATGGTTATAGGTGGAGTGATAAGGAGCCTCATTTGGAAATTGAGGAATATAATGGCAATGCACACCATAGGGTATTAAATGGAATAATTGGTTAACTTCGAATAACGGGTGATGGGTATTCACTTATAGATCCCTTGTAGTTTATCATGAGTTGTCTTTAGGTGCCAGTAACATGTTTATGTTACTTATATAGTAGTAGTTGCTTTTAAATGGAAACAGTGAGTCTTAGATTATTCCTGAGGCAAATTCTTGGAAATTGCAGGAAAGTCATGGTACGAGCTGGAAGTGCTCATCCAGCGAGGGCTAAAGCCTCTGCTGCAAGGGCTGAACCCCAAATGAAAGATATCCTACAGGCATTGGCCAATATTGAAAATCTGATGGAAAGGCAACCGCATTAACAACCCGGAGTGGAACGTCGCCCTCAAGGACTGGTGGAGCAATTTCTGAAGCTGAAGCCATCTAAGTTTAGTGGAATGGGAAGTCCTGAGGAGGCGGAACATTGGATTGATGGGATAGAAAAGATTTTTCGGTTGTTGGACTGCAGTGATGCTGAGAAAGATAGTTTTGGTAGAGTACTAGCTGGAGGGAAATGCAAAGTTTTAGTGGAGAGCTTTGAGGGATACTATCTTTCCACCAGGTACTGATGTAAATTGGGATGTTTTTGTTAGAGCTTTTAATAGAAAGCATTTCTCTGACTGTGCTAAGGATAAGAAGATCACTAAGTTTGTTCAGTTGGAACAAAGGGAGCTAACAGTGGATCAATATGAGGCGAAATTTTCCGAATTGTCTAGGTATGCTCTCAGATTGATTGAGGATCGTGAGGAAAAAGCTAAGAGATTTTTGAAAGGGTTGAGGACCGATATTAGGAAGAAAACATTTGGCGCTGGGTGCTATCAAACAATTGGTGCCTTTGAATATAAGGGATTATAATGAGATTTATGAAAGGGCACAATTAGTTGAGCAAGAACTGGTAAGAGAGCAATTAAAATCTAAAAGGCAGTTGAGCTTTAGTGATATCAGAAGGGGTAAGAGACCTTATCTTGGTCAAGGTCAGACTTGGGATGCTAAGAAAAAGGGCAATTTTGGAAATTTTGGAAGAGTTAGGAATGGCCTGAATATAGGAAAAGCACCCTATCAGTATGATGTTTTTTGTCGAAGGTGTGATGGGCAGCATGGCCCAAGACCTTTCAATGGACGACTGAGATGTTATGGTTGTGGACAAGTAGGTCACCTTAAGAAAAACTGCCCACAAGAGAGGTCGCAAATGAGTGTTGGCTCGGTGCGACAGGCACATCAAAGTGTTGTTAGACTAAACCTACCAAGGAATCCTTAGAGGCCACCAGCAGAAGGAATGGTGTATGCGGTCACCCAAGAGGAGGCGGAAGCTTCCAAAAATGTTATATCAGGTATTCATAAATGGCAAGAAGGCATATGCATTGTTTGACACGGGTGCTACGCATTCATTTATATCTGAAAGATATAGGCGATTGAGTGAAATGGAAGTTACGCCTCTTGAGACACCTCTTTGTGTTTCCACGCCTTTAAAGAATATGGTATTATCTATGATGGTGTGTGCAAAATGTAAGATAACAATAGGGGGGAGAGATATGGAAATAGACCTAGTCGTAATGGCTATGTATGATTTTGATATTATTATAGGAATAGATTGGCTTCATGAGTATCGGGCCAAAATGGATTGTTATTGGAAAGTGATTCAATTTGTTTTACTTGATCAGTCTAGTTGTGAATTTTTTGGAGGTCAGAACAATCTATCTATCGTACTTATTTCAACAATAGAGGCCCGTGCATTACTTGACGAAGGATGTCAAGGGTACCTGGCAGTGGCTAAGGATTTTACTAGGGAAGAACCTAAGCTCGATGAAATTCGAGTAGTTAGTGAATTTCTAGATATATTTCCTGAGGAGTTGCCTAGTTTACCACCGGAACAAGAAATTGAGTTTGAAATTGAACTAATGCCTGGAACGGGACCAATATCGAAAGCCCTGTATAGGATGGCCTTAGTGGAACTGAAGGAAATGAAGGTGCAATTGCAAGAGTTGCTTGATAAATGATTCATTAGGCCAAGTGCTTCACCTTAGGATGCACTAGTCTTGTTTGTGAAAAAGAAGGATGGGTCGATGCGTTTATGTATTGACTATAGGCAACTGAATCAAGTGACCATTAAGAATAAATATCCCTTGCCTAGAATTGATGATCTAATCGACTAACTACAAGGAAGTTTGGTCTTTTCTAAGATTGACTTGAGATCGAGATACCATCAGTTAAGGATAAAGAAAGAACACATTCCTAAGACTGCATTCAGGATTCAATATTCACATTATGAGTTCCTAGTTATGCCTTTTGGATTAACGAATGCACTAGCTGTGTTCATGGATTTGATGAATAGGGTATTTAAGCCTTATTTGGATCAGTTTGTAGTTGTCTTCATTGATGATATCCTGGTATATTCTAGAGGACCTGAAGAGCACGAGCAACATTTGAGCATAGTTTTGCAAACTTTGAGAGATCATGAGTTGTACGCCGAATTCAATAAGTGTGAATTATGGCCGGATCAGATAATATTTTTAGGGCACATGTTGTCGGGAAATGGAATTGTAGTGGACCCTGCAAAGGTTGATGGTAGTGAATTGGTCGAGACCGACAACGCCAACTAAGATACGGAGTTTCTTAGGATTGGTTGGTTATTATAGAAGGTTTATCGAAGGATTTTCACAATTGGCAAGCCCCTTAACGAAATTAACACGAAAGAATGTAAAGTATGAATGGAGTGGAGAATGTGAAAAGAGCTTTTAGGAACTTAAAAGAAAATTGACTACGACCCCAATCCTAACAATAGCATCTGGGTCTGATGGTTTTATAGTGTATAGTGATGCATCTCACAAAAGACTGGGATGTGTTTTGATGCAACATGGCAAGGTCATAGCCTATGCATCTAGACAATTGAAACCTCATGAACTGAATTACCCAACGTATGATTTAGAATTGGCAACTATAGTGTTTGCTTTGAAGATATGGAGGCACTATTTGTATGGGAAAAGTTTGTGATCTATGCAGATCATAAGAGCCTAAAATATCTATTTTCACAAAAAGAGTTGAACATGAGACAGAGAAGGTGGATGAAGTTATTGAAAGATTAAGACTGTGAAATACGATACCATCCAGGGAAGGTGAATGAGGTAGCGGATGCCCTTAGTCGTAAGTCAGCTATGGAGATGGCCAATTTAAGAATGGCAAAATGGAACTTATTAAAGTTTGTAGGAGACTCAGAGTTTGAACTGAAAGTGGATCGCCTTACTGGTATGCTTACTGCATTAAGGATTGAGCTCGAGGTTATTTAGAAAGTAAAGATTTTGCAAAAATCTGACCTAGAGATTTTAAAGATACGAGACGCTGTGTCTTTAGAGAAAAGACCATAATTTCAAGTCTCTGAATATGGAGTGGTAAGATGTCAATGACAACTTTATGTTCCTGACAATGAAGAAGTGAAGAGGGAAATTCTGTCGGAGGCACATATAAGTAATGATAGTATTCATCCGGGTAGTACAAAGATGTATGGTAATTTATGTCATCAATTTTGGTGGAATGGCATGAAGAAAGATATAGCCAAGCATGTTTCTCGATGTTTAACGTGCCAACAAGTGAAGGCGGAACATCGCAAACCTACAGGATTATTAAGACCGTTAGACATACCAGAATGGAAATGGGAGCATGTAACAATGGACTTTGTGCAAGGACTGCCAATGACATCAAATGGTCACGATTCGATTTGGGTAATATTGGATCGCTTGACTAAATCTGCTCATTTCCTAGCTGTCCGCATAAACTATTCAATGAATAAACTTACTGAGATGTATGTAAGCCAAGCAATACACTTACATGGTATTCCTGTAACGATCACCTTTGATCAAGACTTTAGGTTTACTTCAAATTTCTAGCAAAGTCTCCAAAATGCCTTAGGAACAAAGTGTGACATCTTGAATTTCTCAACCTGTTTTCTTCTGAATTAATCGGGCATTTCGTTGATGCGTTTATAGGGCTATTCTCAGAACCAATCACTCTTGAGATAACTAGACTGTCTGGGTAAGTAATTAAGAAAATTTAGGGCAATAAACTTGAGAGTTCGATCAAGAATCGACTTCTCGATCGTGCTCATCTTTAGAGGCCATTGCGGCACAGTTAAAAATCGATTTAAGATCAAAGATAGGTCTGTTCGACTAAGATGTATGGTCGATAGTGGGTGACTCCACTAAATTGGAAAATTCTCGTCAACCGACACTAATTTGATTTTACTGTCGTTTTGGTACCCCGTGTCTGTAATTGAATCATCGAGATTTTCACGACAATCGAGAGTTGCCATTGAGTCAAATGGGTTCATAGTGGTTCAAAGAAAATCGATCACATGTCATTTGCCTTAAAAAGTTATGAAAACCACTCGATAGCCTAGGTCACGCTAAAAATGTGCCAAGTGGAAATTAACCATCGATTCAAGTCCGATTTCAGAAATTGAAGGTTCTATCACGTCATAATAAATTCTAGGATCCACGACTTAGTCTCAGAAGATTTTTCTGTCAATTGAGGCTTTTTGGGAAAAGTCAGTTTAGGGCTGTTTTCGTTCAGATGAAGTCAATGATTAATTTTGATGGTGAAATCGAGAAGCATGGGGGATTCTTGAATGAAGAAAATAATTAATTTGATATTTGAGACATCAATTGATTTTTGTGAGAGTTAATTGAGAGAAAATCAAGAGGAAATTTGGATGCGAGAATCACAAGTGGGTACCAAGTGCTCTAGTTGGGAATTCTTTTAGGAATAAATGAGCTAATTCAAAAGAAAATGGGATGAGAATTTCCTATGTTAGGAAATTATTTTTGTTCCCTCCCATTTCCTTTTCTCTTTTTTCATTTTTGGCTAAGCACCATTTGGTTCCTTTTATTTCCTTTTCTTTTTTTTTTCCTTTGGCCGAATCTCTCTCTCTCTCTCTCTCTCTCCTCTTCCTCATGCGAATTGCCCCCTCCACCAAATGCTTGGCTGTCTCTCTCTTGGTTTTTTCACTTTGACTTTTCAAACTTCTTCACTCTTATATTTTCTTTTCTCTCTTCTCTCTTCTCTCTTCTCTCTCTTTCCTCTCTCCCCCTCTTGTTCGAACGAAAATAGAAGCCAAGCAAAAGTCGCAAGCGCATGAAGGCAGGAGCCACTCGCTGCTCCTCATTGCCACTCGCGCTCTGCCACCCACACGATGCCCGCGCTCTGCCACTCGCCTTCGTCTCTTCCTCATCCCCTCAACCGTCATCGCCGCCCCCTTCTCTTCCTCTATGTTTGTGCGAAGACAGAAGACAGCAGAAACGAAAGCAGCGGCCATCATCGCCTGAAGACCGGAGTTGCTATCGCCGCCACGCCAGGCCGTTGTCTACTCCACCCGAACGTCGCCACCCACCGCCATTCATCTCCAACTCGCTCGCTCGTGCGTCGTCCACCCCATCCAGCTAAGCTACCTCCTCTGCCCAGCCTTGTTCGGCCACCATAGGCCACGGCCCGATCCCTTCGGCCACCATTTGGCCTCACCGAAGCTCCCCTCACCCTCCGCCGGCCTTGCCTCACTAGCTCAGCCACTAGATGAGCTTTGTCCAGCCAAGAATGGTGGCTGGAAAAGTGTGTTTCCAGCCCTGTTCAAGGCCCGCTTTGGGCTGTTTTTGGGCCCCGAACCCGAGAGTCACTTTGGGAAGTATCGTTCCTCACATCATCCCCGTCGAATTGATCCGACTTGCGTTTAATTCCGGTGAGTAATCTCACTAATCCTTGCTTATTAGACTAATGATGCTTAAGGGTTTATTACTTTTAATTAACTAGGTTTAGGTGGTTAGATAGTATGGATTAGCGTTTATTAGTCAATTGTGATGCGAATTAGACAAATTGAGTGTGCATTTAGCAAGTATACATTATTTACTATTTATTGAAGGTAGCTCGAGATTTTTCCCGACCCTTATTAGACTTCAATTTGACAATTCGGGCCTAAGTGGAATTTTTGATAATTAAATATTATTTTTTGGAATTAAATTAATTAATTATTTATTTTCCAAAAATTTAACTGGGATGGCCAGTGACTGAAATATTATGCTGATGACCGTGGTGAAGTTCGTTTATTTAATTGGGCTTTATTTTGAGCTAAATTGAATTTTTAATATTAATTATTTAATTTTCAAAAGTAATTAATTATTTATTTATTTTTCGAAAAATTGAGGTTGGGTTAGCTAACGATTGAAATTTTGTGATGATCGTCGTGGTGCAGTCCATTTATTTAATTGAGCTTTATTTTGTTCTGAAATGAATTAATTGTGATTATAAGATTATTTTCCTGGATTAATTAATTTGGATAATTAATTGGAAAATAATCAGGTGTCGGTTGACAACACCAAAATTGTTTTGGTGGACACAAATAATGGTGGGATTTGTGGAAACAAAATTATTATATTTTGGCTAAAGCCAATCGTGTACCCACGTACGATATTTTATCAATGATGATAAAAGATGAGAAGAAATGATGTGTGATGTGGCTCGGCAATTATTACATCACTTTGGCATGTAGGATGCTTTAGAGAATGCACGTAAATTGTTGAATATTGATCATGTCCGTGTGCGATAATTGATTATGTCTGTGTGGCGATAATTGATTATGCATGTGTGGTGATAATTGATTATGCCTGTGTGGCGTAGATCATGCCTACATGGTCGTAATTCTGTGTGTCGAGTATCGTGCCCCCGTGGCTGAAAGTAATTGGAATGCGTAAGAGCCTGCTCATAAAGTGTTTATCGTATATCACCTTGGCGAATAGACTCCCGAGAGCATTACTGTAACTCTATGACTGAGTGTACTATTGGAGATTATATAGTGTGGAGTGAGAGGACCTAGAAATGGTCCAACTGACATGTAATCGATTATGTCGATTGATCATTGCTTTGATTTGATGATGTGAAATGATTGATTGAATGGAAATGACCGTGAGTGGTCTTGTTGGCGTGTGATCGATTGGGTTGATTGATCGAGATATCGATCTATGATGTGATTGCTTGGGTGTCTATTGACATGTGCTAATATGCAGGTGAAATCCGAGACCAAGGTAAATCCTCTGACCCATGTGTGCATAGGCAGCCCGGTTAACGTATTGGTTTCCTAATTGAGTCTTGGTGGGGTAGAACTTGCTGAGACGTAGTCTCATCCCGGTTGTGGGACATCATTTCAAGCCCTTAGAATGGCAAGACCTCCATCTCCTCATCCTTGTATGCACTACGGTGTCCTAGAGCATATTTCAGAATTTGAGACCTATTTCCATGTCCACCCTCATCCGAAAGGAATAGTGTACGTATTAGTTCAGTTGACCATCTGGGTTAACGTGGGGGAGGAAGACCAGAGGCCCCACAGGTATCAGTCTTGGTACCGTGATTATTTTGATGGACACAGAGAAGGTCCTATTCCGAAAGAGGACGTGCCTTTTGATGTGATGGAAAAGGCGTTCGAAGAGGGAACAACTGATCGAGTGGATGGATCAGTAATGGATGCGAGGGACCCGCAGCAGGAGGCCGAGACTCGCACTCCCATATATTCGACCGAGGAGGACAATGGGCATGAAGGTAACGGTGAGATGCCACAGCAGGAGGTGGAAGGACCGGAGGAGGACGAAGACTGGGGAGCAACTAAGGAGATGCCTGAAGATGAGCCAGCGTCTGAAGCCGAGGATGAAGCTGAGGAAGAGAATGATCTGAGTGAAGAGGAGTCAAAGGAGGATCAGGATGATCCTAAGTATGACCTAGATGAGGATTGAAATCCCATCTCTTTGTGAACCCTTGTATATGTGTAGATAGAGTGAGACTTTGAAGTTGTGAATAGTTTGTGAAGTGCTCTGTCTAATGCCATGTATAAAGGTTTGGTTGTAGATTTCAATATGAAAAATATAGCCTGCTTTTGTATCACATTGTTTTATTGTCTGGGGATTTATAACTGCTTCCGCATGTGTTTAATAAATGAAAGGGTCGGCGATACATAGTCCTGGGATATCGCATTCTAAAATCGACCAAGTAGAAGGATGTGTGCGTGCCCGAGGATCGGGGCATGACACAAAACTTCAATTTAGTACTGCTTTTCATCCTTAAATAGATGGACAAATAGAAAGAGTAATCCAGACTCTAGAGGATATGCTAAGAGTCTGTGTTATTGACTTTAGAGGAAATTGGAATGAAAATTTGCACTTGGTAGAGTTTTCCTATAACAATAGTTTTCAGAAAAGTATAGGCATGGCTCCGTTTGAAGCATTATATGAAGGAAGGTGTAGGACTCCTGTTTGTTGGAATGAAGTAGGTGAAAGGAGTTTGACAGGACTTGAATTAGTGCAAGTTACTACAGAAGTGATCGAGATAATTGGAAAAAGACTTAAAACAGCCCAAAATCGACAAAGTGACTATGCGGATAGGCGTAGAAGGCCTTTAGAGTTTGATGTGAGAGATCATGTGTTCCTTAAAGTATCCCTTATGAAAGGAATATCTCGATTTGGAATGAAGGGTAAGTCAAGCCCTAGATTTGTTGGACCTTTTGAGATACTTGAAAAAATAGGAGATGTAGCTTATCGTTTGGTGATGCCTCCTAAATTAGGAAATTTACATGATGTGTTTCATGTGTCGATGCTAAGAAAGTACCAACCGGATCCTGGTCACATACTTGATCATGAAGCCATCAAAGTTGACGAGAAAATGAGGTACATCAAAGAGCCTGTGCAAGTGCTAGATCGAAAGGAGCAAATTCTTAGGACCAAGAAAATCCCTTTGGTAAAGATATTATGGTGACATCATGATGTGGAGGAAGCCACATGGGAGAGTGAAAATGAAATGAGGGAAAGGTACCCTCACTTATTTCAAGAGACATAAGTGATGTCTAATTTCGAGGACGAAATTCTCTAAGAATGGGAGAATTGTGGCATCCCAAAATTTCATGACAATTTCTAGAAGTATTACGACTTATGTTCTTGAATTATCAAAGTTGGTATTATAGGATAATTTGATAATGAGAATTTTGTTCTTGGCTATGTACTTTATGGATTTGATTTATATGGATTAATTTTGTAAGTTTTATGGCCAAGTGAATAAGTGTAATTAGGTAATTATATGATGGGTAATTAGGTGGTAATTAAATGGGAGCAATTGGAGAAGGGTGGGCCAAAATATTAGGCCAAGACCAGCCCACAAGTCCCCACCATTCAGCCCTTTTGGCCTGGCCCACGAAGCCCAAAGGGAAGGGCTGCTATCTTACTAGCCCAAGGAGCCCAATGGGTTGTCGACCGAAGGGGAGAAGCCGGCCCATCTTCTAGCCCATCATGTGCATGGGAGAAATGCCAAGTGTATTTCTCCTAGGGCCAAGTGGCATTGCATGCAAACCAAATGATGAAGGGAAAGAAAAGAAGAGGGGGAGTTACCGTCCGAGAGAGATAGAGAGTGGGTCTGAGAGAGGGAGAGCGAGCATGTGAGAGAAGAAGAGGAAGAAGGAGGAGGCCATCGCCGCCTAGTCCCCGTCGTTCATTCGTCGCCTTGCCCCGCCATCCTTGTCGATATGTTTGTGCTCGGATTAGAGGCAAGTAGAGTCCATAAACCTACCATATGCTTGTTGTGATATGTGTTATGAGGGATGATAAACTTTGGTTGTGCTAGAAGTGAAGAAATTCAAAGCTCTAGGGAAAAATGGGTAGCCTTGCATTATGTTTTCCAGAAAGGCAGTTGGACCTTTGATGAATTTGTGAGCTGCATGCGACTTTTTCGATGGAATCTTACTTCAACTCCTGTATGAAAGTTATAGAGAACTTCTTGAAGAGTAACATATCAAAATTTTAGAAGAAATGAATGAGTATAAACCGGTAAAACTATTTTTCTTTGAAAAAGTCAGATTTGGAAATCGAAACGCTGACCTAGTATGATTCTGTGAATTTTATAAAATTCTCCAGTTGAAATTTGATCTCGTGTTCTGAATAAAAGTTGAAGATGACATGTTAAGGAGTAACAGACTAAAATTTTAGAGGAAATGGATGAGTTAGGTTGGTGAAATGATTTTATTTGAAATGGTCAGATCTGGGAATTTTCGCTGAGGGTTAGAGACAGTTACGGTGATTATATCTTTTAACCTATCACAAATGTGATTTTGAGTTCTGCATGAAATATTTACTTCTGGACCTTGTCTATAATATATAAAAATTTTAGAATTTTTGGAGCTGATTTAGGATTTTTACCGAATTTGAGAATAAAAATTGTGTATGGCAATATTCCGAAATTTTAAGGACTGTGGTGCGTGAATTGTACTTATTTGTGTGATGCTCTTTTGATATGGTATTCTCCACAAAATATTTTCCTCTAGATCTTTTATATAACATGTCAAATTTTTAGAATTTAATAAGGTTGTTTACTAATTTTTCAAGAATTATGATGAAAGGAGCGCAATCTATTTTTATCCGAAATTTTGTTATATTTTCAAAAATAAATGAAATTGCTTCATGTAATATGATGTCTTGAGTAGTTGATTACATGCATATGTGGTGATATATGACATGTTATATAACATCAAAAGCTGGTTGAGACTCTTGATGTTGATGCATCAAATGCCATATTGAAATTGAGATATATGTGTGAATATAAATTGAGATAATAACAAGACCGTCGGAGGTGTGAGCCAACGATGCCCCAGGGAGTGTTGGGATGCCCGGAGTGTGTACCGAATGCCTTGGAGGTGTGTGCCGGGGGATTCCCGTGATGCTAGTTGGGGTACGAGATGCTCGAAGTGTGTGTGCCGGATGCCCAAAGGTGTGTGCCAGAGGCTCCTCACGATGCTAGGTTAAATGCGAGCAATAAAATTTTGGGACGCAAACACTGGTCCCTAGAAAGATAAATTTGAGAATTGTATTATGCGCATGGATATGCATGTTGCATGGTGATATATGCATGGCTGCTTGATGATGAGTACATTGTAGTATATGCACATATGGCATGGTGATATATGTAAGGCTGCTTGATGATGAAGTGCATGGTGGTATATGTACGTTGCATGGTGATATATGCATGGCTGCTTGATGATATAAGTGCAAATGCATGGTGATATATGCATGGCTATAAGGTGAGGTATGCTTGGATGCATGAATGATATGTGTTTTATTCATGATACCTTGATTATTCTGTTTGATGCATTATGTAGTTTGGTGAATCTTTACTGATGAGTAGTTGTACTCACTCCTTTTGGGGATTAACATTTTAGATTAGAAAGATGCCTTTGCTACCACTCAAGCGTGGTACTTACTATGGATTGCCATTTGATGTAGAGGTGGAGTGCACAGAGCATTCCTGCGTTAGTGTGCCTAGTCTGGTATATGTCCGAGTCCATGTCTTAGTGATATACGATGTGGGTCTTGCTAATAGCCTGGTTATCCGGGAGTTTTTGTCTGTTTATGTCCGAGTCCATTCCGGCGTGGTGGAGTGATGCTAGGGATGCTGTCGCCACCGCCGCCCGATGCACCGGGTTGGGTGTGATGGTGCGTATGATTGGTGGGAGCTGATACTTTTTAGGGGATGGTCGACACTTGTTAATGGAGGAGTGTACATGTTCAATGTAGGGTCGAGTTCTCTTTTGAGTATAGCCAAGTATAGTTAAAAATCTCAGCCTTTTGCTATACCGACCCAAGACGTCCATCGTGAAATGTAAATAAAAGTGACTCGGCTTTGTCTTTTCATTACTGCGTAGTGGTGTGCATTACATTATTCTTTTTGGAGTAAGGGATGGTGAGATTCATTTACGCTTCCGTTGATAAGTTGCGCTAGGAAAGTTCTCTAGAGAGGGGAGAGAAGTTTATTGATTAACCCCTATGAACTATAGTTCCACTTTAATTGAAAAAGTTATTAGATTGGTATGAAGAAAGATAAGTGATAAGTGCTTGTGGCGACCCTAACAGATGGGAGAGCATGCCGAGGGGGTGCCACAAAATTATAATTATTTTTTATTTTAATTTTATTTTATTTTTTATTTTATTTTTTCTTTCTTATTTTTTTTTTTTCCTTTCTTCTTCCTTTGGTTGCCGGCACAACGATGGCCGCAACCGACCAGCGAGCCTCGAGCTCGCCGCCTCGGCGAGGCTCGAGCCTCGCTAGATCCGGTGAGGGGCAAGCTCAAGCTCGCCCGACGCTGGCAAGCCTCGAGCTCGCTAGATCTCGCAAGGGGCAAGCTCAAGCTCGCCGATCCGGCAAGGCGGAGGCCTCGCCGATGTCCGATGAAGCTCAAGCCTCGTCGGATTTGGGAGCCGCGAGCTCACCGACATTGACGAGCCGGGCGAGCTCGAGGATCGCTCGTGGCCGGTTGTCGACCGTCGTCGTGGCGCCGGCCCGGCTAAAGAAGAAGAAAACAAAAAATAAAGAAGAAAAAATAAAAATAATTAAAATTCTATTTTTAAAATAATTATTTTAAAATTTAGAAATATTGTCCATTAAATCTGTGTTGTATAAAACTATTTTAGTTTTTAAATATATATATTGAAAAATTAAAAATTAAATTTAAAAATTAAAAATTAATTTTTTTGAAAAATTATAAAATATTGAATTTTTTTTATTAGATTTGTATTACTTGGAAGTTTTTTAGTAATATAATATTTAAAAAAAAAAACATAAGAATAATTTTTTCTAAATTTGGTTAAATATGAAAATATTTTATTAATATGGGTCGGGTCGGGTATAGGTCGGGTACGGGTCGAAAAATTTACATTAGATATAAATGGGTCATAAATGGGTTAATGGGTCAATTTAGGTCGACCCATTAATAACCCGACCCAAACCCGACCCGACCCACCCATTTAACAGCTCTAGCTGAGTTCAATCTCTCTCCACTCGTGTCGTGTTGGCCTTCTATCAATAGCCCTATTCATAGGCGAAGGAGTGCCGGTCGACGGAGCTTCGGTCGACAATTCTTGGCATGCTGATTGGCCTTTGTGCGGCCGGACTGGCGTCACCTCAACTACCCACCTGCATGCTTGCTTTGCATTGAAGGCGTGTCCCTATCTGTTGTGTCATACGTCGCTGTCTCCTCCTTCAACCGGCCTTGTGTGCGTCAAAACTCCTCTGTGCGTGCATTGTAGAGACTAGGGAGGAAGAAGACAAGGGTGCAAGGGGTTGGGCCAGGAAGGAAAAGGCTAGGCCCTAGGGGCCCGCATAGGGAAGAACAAAAAGAAGGGGCTGGGTTTTCACGCCCAACCCCATGAGAATCCTTTTCTTTTTTCTTTTTTCCTTTTTATTTCTTTAATTTATTTATCCAAAAATAGGGTAAAGAATGGAAAATAAAAAGGAAAACAAACTTAATGGATGCAAATAAAAACTAAGGCCTAATTGATGCAAAAAATATTTTTTTTAGGGTCAAATTGATTCCTAATTTTCTATGCAAATTAATTTAAAATACCTAGCCAAAATTTAGGTGTCAACAAGAATAGGGTATGAGGGTTGGTAAGTCCTAGCTTGACTTCTATCATGATGTCTCATTAACTGATACGTGGACCCTGAATTTATGCATTTGACATGAATCCACCATTCGATCACAAGGTTTAGTTTTGGACTGATCTCGCACTACCGTGAACATGAAGGATGATCATGGATTGATTATGTGGATGGTGCACTTGTCGTGGGTGATTCTACACGGAACCTATTTTGACCATGAACGATCCACGACTTGATCCCATTTGTAACGAATCAATTGCGGATAGATCAAATCCACATGACCAAGTGACAATCTAGGGTCGATCATGGGGATCAATGGCATAAATCTTAGATAGATCAAGACATGACATCTTCGGCTTAAGACCCAATCCTCCCGATCGAGACCCGGATAGGGCAAATGCCCAAGCCCACCCACGAATCGCATTCATTTAGGAAAAGTTAGTAAATTTTTAGCATGAAAAGTTAGTGATTTTTTACCATGAACCTCAATTCTCATAGAACCATTGATCATGTATATATATGAATGACTTCTCCAATTAGGTGACACCCTATGTTAGTCTCATGATTGCCTTGAATAAGATTTGGACACAAATCAATTAATGCGAGGATGAATCATTAGACAAGTGTCAAGAGGTCATTGGAGTTCTAGAATCTTCCATGACCTTTGACCATAATCTATCCTTATCCATTATATGCCACATGTAAATTGCAAGGGGGAGAGAAAACTTGCTTCTCAAGTAGCTTGACAAAAACATCTAGGCACTCATTTAAGGGTTTTGAACATTAGTTCATTAATGACTTTGATGAATCATCAACTTAGGTGTCCTTTAGAATCTTAGGTGAATCTTAAAGCATGATGGCTTAGATTATAGCCTTGATGACTAAGGTAAGAGCCAACCAATTGAAAGAGGACATTTGGTATAAAAAGGGGCTTAGGTGTCCCCTAGGCATATTAGGCAATAACAAACCTAGAATGAGCCTTGGAGAACAAGCCAAGAGGTGGACCAATAACAAGTGAACATCAAGAGATGTATGCCAACTAAGGTGGCTCGATAGGCCAACTCGCCCCTTAGGTTTAATTATGAGTTTGCACCAATAAATGAGGAGGAGGAGACCTATAAATAGGAGAAGGCATCCTCACTTTTTAAGGGTTAGCCATTCTCTCATTTTCTCTCCCTTTCTCTCCTCTCTTTCATGCCTTCCTCACCAAGTTGCCTTAGGAGTCCTTCGATCACCAAAGGAGCATTTTGAAGCTAAGTCAAAAAAGTTGTAATTTGATAGGACGATGTGCTATGCATATCGATTAAGGATCTTGTCATTGCTTGCTTGTGTTTGCTTGTACGTTGTGCTTTTTGCTTGTTTTCAATTACTTGTCTTTGCACCAAGTAAATCATGGTCTTATGTGGTGTCGAGCATACCCGGATGGCGAGGAAAGGTCTCGGTAATTTGGACATGTGCCAAGGTGGGTGCACGGTTCACACTTGATCTCGAGACAAATCAAAGCGTGTTGTTACTTGGGACAAGCATTGGGTCGATGCTAAAGTTAGAGCGAATGATTCCAAGTCAAGACTACGAGTCCCAATCACATCCGGCACGAGTCTAGTTTAATACGACACAAAAGCCATTGATTCACTTTGTATGACATGCCTTCAGGCTTTTTGTTCGACTAATGATTTAAGATAAAAATGGATTGATTGATGTTTGAATGCATGGACACATAATGGACTTTTACTGTCGATGCTAGGGTTTGTCAAGTCGTTGCCTGGAGTAAAGCCCCGATGCCATCTCGATATTAAGATCATGAATGATGCCAGCCCTAGTGAGGCCGATGCTTGGGGGTCGCCCTAGATGTCGTTCTGATAATGAGATTGGGACGATGTCAATTGCCAGGGGGGGACTGATGTCCAGCTGATACCGGAAGAGTAGATGGATTTTGACTAACTTAACTAATTGAAATAAGCTGGAAGTCCACGTGTGGTCCATGATTCATGTATGTGTGATGCTTGAATTGATGCTTGCAAAAACTAGGTTTGTTTTGATATGTGCTATTGAGTCTTTGTATCAATTTGAGCATATGTTGCATCGGATCACTCAGTGCTTGAATAAGTCTTATGTGATGCACGCATTTTTCTTAGTGCTCGAAATGATCATAAGCCACGGCTCTTTAGAAGGTTTGTTCTTATATATGCTAACTCATTGTCTTTGATACTTGAAAGCACATTAGATGATTGAGAGTCTTTCATATGTGTAAGCAATGTGAGGCACAAACTTTGCCATTGATTTGCTATCAACAAATGGTGGTGATCATGTATCCGAGGATTGATGGTGAGACATCCTCCTATAGGAGAATTAAGGAATTGTACTTACTGAGTCATCGACTCACTTTTGTTGTTTTCACCATTTCAAGTGTGTGATGGCCGAACCAACCTCGCCACCCATCCGTCCTGGTCTTCTGATCAATATGGTTACTACCGTGACGGATATAGTAGATGTAGAAGGGGACATTACCTACCAAAAGTATATTACTACCATATGGGTTCGAGAAGGGGTAGACACCTTAGTCCCCCATGTGTACGAGGCTTGGTGCCTCATTTTTGACGGGGACATCATCGGTCCCATTCGTGGCTTCATCCCTTTGGTGGATCTCATAGGAACATCGCAAGGGAATGAGTTTAGGATGGGGGCCATTTTTGAAGGACACTCAATAGAAGAGCTAGGCTATGCCTACCTTTTTTATCGTCAATGTGTCGTAATAAAGATAAGTAGCCCAGGATTAGGATGAGCATGTAATCATAACAACTTTTGATATGTGTATATATGTATGAACACATGTTACTTTTGTTTGATTGGCTTGTATACATGTTGCTCGACTTCCATGTTTCTTTGTGTATGGGGATTGTTTTTAATTCCCTTCCGCATGTGCTTAATCAAGATAAGATACTTTTGGGATAATCGACATGCTTGGGATGTCGATGCTGACTCACTGGGTCACACTTTCATGCCAAAGGTAGGGCAGGGCCATGCCCCTCTCTCTCTCTCTCTCTCTCTCTCTCTCTCTCTCTCTCTTGTTTTTTTTTCTTTCCTTCTTCCTCTGGCTAGTTTAGCGACTCACTAGAGGGAGAAAGAAAGAAAGAAAGATAAAGATAAAGAAAAAAAAAAAAATAAATGAAATAATAAAAAATGATAATAAAAAATTGACACTTCAATGCTGGCCGGCCAAAATTAGCCATATGAACTGAATTAGTATAAATGCAAAAAGTTTATGATTGAATTGGCAAGAAAAAAAAAAGGTTTAGAACTAAATTTAAAAAGTTGCAATAGGTTTATAACTATTTTGATAGTTTTTCCATTATATGTTCTTTTACATATGTAAAACTAAGGATAAAATAAAAGTACAAGGGAGAAGGAAAATATTTATTTTTCAATGCATGAATCCCTCCAAATCCCTCCAATCAAACAAATATGAGGGATTCAAAAATATGTACAAAATTAGCTCCTTTAATTCCTTTTATTCTTTATTTTCTATTCCTTTCATCTCTTATCTCCATTCATATAACAAAATGTTTTCGGGATCAATTATCTTCTTTCATGGTTCTATCTATTAGTGCGAAGTTCCTTCTACTTACTATAAAGGAAATCTCCACTAGCAATGAACTTGACATAAATTTTATTTTACAAGTGGATCCTTATATTTTAGTGAGCTTATTATTATAAATTGCGTTGTTGTCATGCCATCTCTCTCGGTGGGAAAGGTAGGTGGATTTGCCATTTATGATCCTTAAGATCATTCATACACTTAAATGAATATACAAGGATAAGGGAACCCAATCGTAAAGCTTTTGCACCAAAAAAAAAAGAAGCAAATTTTATAAGATCTCTCGATCATTATTGAGCTTATTATTCACCCAACAATGATCACATCGTCATCCCTACTAATGTTCTTTAAGATCAATGCGAATCCCAAGTTCTATTAGAGACCTTCCACCATCGTCCTCGTTCTGCTTTGCTAAGCGTCAAGTCTGCCAACTTAAAAGCCTTCCATTTATCTGAGCGGTCGATCATATTTCCTATTTCATGGCAAGTTATTTGCTATTGATTACAGGTTTTGACCCCGATCATTTTTATTTTTTTTAGCAAGTTAGTCCATGATATTTTTGGAAGTAGTGACTGAACATCATACTTTATTGCTAAGAACTGCGTCATCAATTAGCAATTCCCACTATTGTTGAATCTATGTATGAAAAGTGTCCGACGAGCGCGCGCGCTCACAGCTCCTGCTCAGCTCGAGAGGAAGGTCGAGTCGGTAGTCTCGCTATTTCGCGCAGGAGCGTGTCTGCGAGCTCTGATCTTCGTTGGTCTTGCTGGGATTGGTTGGGCTTGCGGCCAACGAGAAGAGCGATTTCGCCTGAATTAGGACTTGCCAAGGTCGCGTTCTGCCTTTTTGAGATGGTTTGTCTATATAGGGCGATTCGGTGAGTATTCCTGCTCTCTGGTTTGCCACGGATTCTAGAAGCTAGTGCCGACGGTTTGGCCTGATTTTTTGTGGAGTAGCCCGCCTTCCCACTTGCTTCATTCTCACCGAATAGTTTGGGCTGGTACGTGCTGCTTCTGCTTCGATGGTCCATTCGCTATTGGGTTAGGGTTTCCCCCTCGTGATTCCTGGTTCCCATGGCTGCGTCCTATGGTGCGGTTACGGTCGAGGGCCAGTTCGACAAGGCTCCTGGCATCGAAATCTGTTCATGGGCGAAGCCGATTAAGGCTCTCTCCCTCTCCTCGTCGCAAGCCCTCTTCCCCTCGGCTGAAGGACTCACGGCTTCACCGAAGGCCCCTATGATGGGCTCGATAAAGGCCCATCCGGTTGCTTCCAATGCCCCACAGGACACGAGTGTTAGGTGTGGACATAGCCGCGCGCGACTCGCCTCCAGACTAGTCTAGCCTAATGATCAACAAGGGAAGGGCTCGAGACGCCTACCAGCCCGATCATGGGTAAGTGATGCAAAACTAGCTTCGAAGCGCTATGATTTATCCTCTATGTCCCACCCATATTTATTGATAACAAGCCTGTTGTCATCGTGTTGAAAGAAATTCTCAAGGCCACGAACCCTAAGTGGCAGAGTGTCTTGTGGGATACTTTGTAGGGAAAAAACTCCATTTTAAGATGACCGAATCTGCTTTGAAACAAGCATGAGGACAGAATTTGGCTGAGGTAATGGCCAACGACCAGGGTTTCTTCTTCTTCCATTTACTTGACCGTGACCTCAAAAAGAAGATCTTCAATGAGGGACCTCTTACGATTGCTAGAGTCTTATTGATCCTCCAGCAGTGGTAGCCCCTGCAATTCTGTGGATGTTGTTATCAACAGGGAAACCCGGATCGTTACCATTGAGTACAAGTGGAGGCCAATGTCATGCCAGAGCTATGGTATGTTTGGCCATAGATCTGCAGTCTCAGCAAGTTCAGCTGGTAATGAAGAAGCTCCTCTTCAGGATCCTGCTCATGTGAGCCTCACTGCCCACGAGAAGGCGCCAGCCTTTATCCCGTCCAAGTTTGATGGTCCAGGAGCCTCAGAGTCTGCTTGGAAGCAGGTCGGGGGAAGGAAGAAGAATCAATCCTTGGAGATGAAGGAGCGGTCCAAGATTCCTAGGGTGGTAACTCGCGACCTGTTAAGTGAGCACCCCCCCCGGCGCGGAACCAAGGATGGAGGTGCCGGAACCAAGGATGGCTGTGGCACCTCAATTGACCCGAAAGGGTCAGAGTACTTAGCAAAGGCCGGGAAGTCCCCTCTCCTTTTGGTCTGACCAAAATTGAATTGACCTAATTACAATAGGTTTAAGAATTTTATTTTATTTTATTTGTAATTTTCCTGCCTTTGATATCGGTGGGCTCTTGTGGAACGTATGTAATTTGCGTGCTATGATGCATTAAAATCACGTACAACTGAAGGTTTTTAAGGACTCGGTTATTTTTCTGATTCTTGGATTAAAATATTCATTCTCCTTCGCGAGGAGGTGGAAGTCTAGATTTTCAGAGACACGCCTTTCTTGATCCTAACATCGAAATTCACATCAATTGCGCCCGTTCTACTCACCGGTTGAAGAAAACCCCAAGTCGAAAGACACCCAAAACTTTCAAAGCCAATTATGCCTTTTGATCCCTCACGGTTTGATTACTAGTTTGCACTTTAGAGATTTCTCTCTCCTTAGGGTCAGTTGCGGACATAGCCACAAAACAATCCTAACTAGATACCCAAATTCCTTTCAGACATATGTACGTGATGTTATTTATTTTTTTGTGATCCCACATTTTAGACCCACATTTTCTCTTAAAGTTGCGACTGTTCAACATGAAGTTTTCCACGCGTCGTACCCTTTCGTGATAACCGCCCATTGGTTACCATTTTGATGGAAGATGGTATATAAATGGGAACGTACGTTCATTTCTTACGGGTGATGACAAGGTCTAACTCAAACTCTCTCGTTCATAATACACCATCAGGACGAGAGTGAATTGGGTAGTAGAGTGTCCCCAATTTTGTTTGATTTCAGGTTTTCTGACGAACGCGAACAAGAACAATGGCTGGAGGTTTGTCTTCGATTGATCCTGGCTTCCGCATATGAATTATTTTGTCTTACATTTGGCATCAGAGCAAGTTTAGAGCCTCTGCCTTGTTTTTCTTGAGTTTTTGGTGTATTTTCGGGCTTTTAGAACATGAACAGTAACTCGGAATGTTGAGGCCAAGAGAGAAACTCCCAAATTCCTGGCAAATTCCGACGACCCACTCCTTGATTTCGGACCCGCACAGTCGCACCGCCATAAGGAACGTTAGCCATTAGTTATTTCGGCATATCGGTGTTTGCCGGAGGCTAATCGGGCGGCAGAAGTCGCGGTGGTTGAAGGAATTGTGTTTTGGGAAATTTTCATCTAATTTTGCGGTTAATTTTTGCTCATTTTCGCCGAAACTTGGACCCATGTGATCGTGCCGGCATGCTCTTCAAAACCCATTATTTATTTTGTCTGAAATGGGCTACCGAAGAAGAAACGGCCGGCGAAACCGTGGCGGAACGGCGAAAAACGGCGAAGAAAACGCTTATGTTCTCGAGGAAGAAGGCGCATGGAGCCCACGCGCCACACACTATCACGCGCGCGGCAACCGTTACGTGCGTGGGATCCACACGCGGTAGTTGCCAGGCGCGTGCGTTGCACGCGCCTGCGCGCTAAACTGCGCGCGTGCGGACCACGCGCCTGACGTCTCCCCCGCGCGTCTCTTTTTACGATTTTGCCTCAAATTTTTAAATTTTTGCAATCATGCCCTTGGCCAATTTATTTATTTACTATTCTGCCCTTGATGTATTTATTTATTATGTCATTTCATGCATTTTTATGAATATTTTATGCATGAAATTAAATGTCCAATGGTCCATATATTTAATTAATTAAGGAGTGGCCACGGCATCTTTAATTAATTAAATTATATATTAAAACCCTCCGGATCATATTTAGAATTGGACATTGATTGTAATTAATTATATTAATATGATGAATTTTATCCCACATGAATTTTCATTATATTAATATGATTAATTAGGATGAAATATCATATTATTTTTCTTAATTTACCCATAGGGATTAAGAAAAGGCATATAATATGGTAGTTTCTTCATGAAGTAATTATAAATCTATTCAAATTAAAAACTTAGCCCACAGGTAGTTCTTATGTTATGTGATTCATATTGTGACATGTTTACATTGGTAAAACATGATTTATTTATATTTGCCTCAAATTTTGTGATATAAGCATGATTATTTGATATGCAGTTTCGCAACCTGTGAATTTCTCTGAATTTAAGTTTGATGTTCCTATACTGAATGATGAGAACTATAAAGTTTGGAAGGAGTCAGTTCTTCTTCAATTAGGGTGGATGGACATTGACTATGCTATAAGGAAAGACCAACCACCTGCTCCTACTGATTCGAGCACTCCAACTGAGATAGCTCTTTATAACCAATGGGAGCGGTCCAACCGCGTTTGTGCCATGTTTATAAGAGCTAAGATATCTCCTAGTATTCGTGGTTCAGTTTCTCGGCATAGCAATCTAAGGCTTTATTGGAGGCCATAGATGCGCAGTTTGAAAGTTCTAAGAAGGCGCATGCCATGACCCTGATTATGAAGTTTTCATCATTGAAGCTCACTAGTGTTAGAGGTGTGCGTGAGCATATCATGCAAATGAGGAACATTGCAGCTCAGCTTAAGAACCTTGAGGTTGAGATATCTGAATCATTCCTTGTGTATTATATTCTGAACACTCTCCCACAACAATATGCACATTTCAAGATCTCTTATAACACACATAAGAATAAATGGTTAATTAATGAATTCATGACCATGTGTGTTCAAGAGGAAGAAAAACTGATTATGGAATTGGGAGAAGTGCTCATTTGGCAACACAAGGAAAGAATAAAAGCTATAGCAAGCATAAGGGAAAAGGTAAAATACCTCCCCAAGCTAACATTAAGAAAGAATCCAAGTGTTTCTTCTATAGATAGAAGGGGCATATAAAGAAGGATTGTGTCAAATTTAAGGCCTGACTCGAGAAGAAAGGCAATCCAATCTCTTGTGTTTGTTATGAATCTAATATGACTGATGTAAGTCACAACACTTGGTGGATTGATTCTAAATCTACAATCCATATTTCGAATTCCTTGCAGGGTTTTCAAAACTACATGAAGCCAGTGGGAAGTGAACAAAGCATCTATTCAGGAAACAAGATGCGTTCGCATGTGGAAGCTATTGGGACATATAGACTAGTTCTCAATAGTGGTTTTGTTTTAGATTTGGAAAAGACCTTTTATGTTCCTAGTTTTTCTAGAAACTTAATTTCAGTTTCAAGACTTGTACTTTTGGGATACTTTTTTAACTTTTCAGATTCAAACTTTTGTTTATCATTTAAATCTGAAATTGTCGGGAGTGGTACTTTGTCTGATGGTCTTTTTCTAATTAATTTACAAGACAATACCTATTATGATGCGATGCATGTTCATGATAAAGCTGGTATGAAACGATGTGTTGTGAAAGAACATTCCTCTATGTTGTGGCACCGAAAATTGGGACATATCTCCATAGAAAGAGTTAAGTGATTAGTAAATGATGGAGTACTCGGTACTTTAGATTTTACTGATTGTGATACTTGTGTGGACTGCATAAAGGGAAAGCAGACTAACAAAACAAAGAAATGTGCCAAGAGGAGTACATAAATATTAGAAATCATACACACGGATATTTGTAGTCCGGATATGGACTCATGTGGTCAGAAATACTTCATCTCCTTTATAGATAATTATTCACGTTATATGTATCTCTACTTGATTCATAATAAATATGAAGCATTAGATGCCTTTAAGGTATTTATGGCGGAAGTAGAGAAACAATGCAATAAGTAAATTAAGATTGTGAGATCAAATAGAGGTGGAGAATTCTATGGTAGATACACTGAAGATGGACAAGCACCCGGTCCATTTGCAAGATTTCTTCAAGAGCATGGGATAGTTGCCCAATATACTATGCCTGGTTCTCCGGACCAAAATGGCGTAGCGGAAAGAAGAAATCGGACCTTATTAGACATGGTGCGTAGTATGCTTAGCAGCTCCAAACTTCCTAAATTCTTATGGACTGAAGCACTTAAGACAGCAGTGTACATATTAAACCGAGTTCCGACCAAGGCTGTCCCAAAGACACCTTTTGAGTTATTTAAGGGTTGGAAATCGAGTTTACATCATGTGCGCATTTGGGGATGCCCGTCTGAAGTGAGAATTTATAATCCACAAGAATAGAAGTTGGACCCAAGAACCATAAGTGGGTATTTCATTGGATGTGCCGAAAGGTCTAAGGGATACAGGTTTTATTGTCCATCTCATACCACTAGGATTGTGGAATCAAGAAATGCTAAATTTCTTGAAAATGACTTGATCAGTGGGAGCGATCGACCGAGGGATCTTGTTCCTAAGGAAGATCATTCAGACACTCAACCTTCCACCTCGAGTTTAAGATTGGTTGTTGCTCATAATGCTCCTTCAGTTCAGCCGGCTATTGAACAACCAATTGTTGAAGTTCCACAACCTGTTGATATTGATCTAGTAGATCCAGTTGTTCAGCAATTACCAGAAACTATTGAACAACCAGTTGAGCAACATGCTCCTCAAGAGAATGTTGATCCAACATTGAGAAGATCTGCTAGGATAAGGAATTCGGCTATTCCTAGTGATTATATTGTGTATTTACAAGAGTCTGACTACAATATTGGAGCTGAGAATGATCCCGAAACGTTTTCACAAGCCATGGATAGTGATAAATCCAATTTGTGGTACAATGCCATGAAGGAAGAGATGAGTTCAATGGCATCTAACAAAGTCTAGGATTTGGTTGAGTTACCTGATGGTGCGAAGGCCATTGGTTGTAAATGGGTCTTCAAAACTAAGAAGGATTCATTGGGTAACATTGAAAGATATAAAGCTAGACTTGTTGCCAAAGGATTCACTCAAAAGGAAGGAATCAATTACACAGAGACTTTTTCTCATGTATCTAAGAAAGATTCTCTTCCTATTGTTTTGGCATTGGTTGCCCATTTTGTATGGAATTACATCAGATGGATGTGAAAACGGCGTTCCTCAATGGAGAACTAGAGGAAGAGGTTTACATGAAACAACATGAAGGATTCTCCTCTAGTAAAGGTGAGCATTTGGTGTGCAAACTTAAGAAATCTATATATAGCTTGAAACAAGCATCCCGCCAATGGTACTTAAGGTTTCATGATGTCATCTCTTCATTTGGTTTTATATAGAATGTCATGGATCAATGTATATACTAGAAGGTCAGTGGGAGCAAAATTTGTTTCCTTGTGCTGTATGTGGATGATATACTACTTGCAACCAATGATAAGGGGTTGCTACATGAGGTGAAACAATTCATCTCTAGGAGTTTTGACATGAAGGATATGGGTGAGGCATCTTATGTCATTGGCATTAAAATCCATAAAGACAGACCTCGAGGAATTTTAGGACTATCTCAAGAAACCTATATCAATAAGGTCCTAGAGAGATTCGGATGAAGGATTGTTCACCAAGTATAGCACCCATTGTGAAGGGTGATAGGTTCAATTTGAACCAATGCCCGAAGAATGATCTAGAAAGGGAACAAATGTACAACATTTCATATGCTTCTGCTGTTGGAAGCTTGATGTATGCTCAGGTTTGCACTTGACCCGACATCGCTTTTACTATGGGAATGTTGGGAAGATATCAAAGTAATCCAGGTTTAGACCACTGGAGAGCTGCAAAGAAAGTGTTGAGATACCTTCAAGGTACCAAAGACTATATGCTTATGTATGGACGGACTAACAACCTGGAAGTGGTCGGTTATTCGGATGCGGACTTCGCGGGTTGCGTTGATTCAAGAAAATCAACATCTGGATACATTTTCAAGTTAGCTGGCGGAGCCATGTCATGGAGAAGTGCCAAGCAGACTTTGACTGCTACTTCTACTATGGAGGCTAAGTTCGTTTCTTGTTTTGAGGCTATCTCGCATGGTGTATGGTTGAAGAGTTTCATTGATGGGCTTAGAATTGTTGATTCTATTTCTAGGCCATTAAGAATATATTGTGACAATTCAGCTGCGGTTTTTATGACTAAAAATGCCAAAATTGGCAGTCGAAGTAAGCATATCGATGTTAAGTATTCAGCCATAAGGGAATGTGTTAAGGAGAATAAAGTGGTCATTGAACAAGTTAGCACTGAATTGATGATAGACGATCCTTTAACTAAAGGCATGCCACCAATGAAATATAAGGATCATGTAACTAGTATGGGAATAGGTCCCATCATGTAATTTGTCGTCATATGAACGATTTTTGTTTTATGAAACTCTTATTCAGTTGTAATGTTGATTCTCAATTTTTGTGTACACATTTTGTTGTTTATGAGAATAACATTTATCCTTGGTTCTGGAATAAACATGAGGTTTATTCATTAAAATATGTTGTCACATATAGGCTGACATTAAAGAAATAAGATGCATTGTGATACATGGAAGATATTACTCACTCTTAGAGGACATGTCGCCATGATCCATGTGTTTTGTTTCTTTTCTTTAAGCATAAAGTTTTTGTGGAATTAGTTGGATAATTCATATGATGAAAATGATGGGATCAAGTGGGAAAATGTTATTTATTTTTTTGTGATCTCACATTTTAGACCCACATTTTCTCTTAAAGTTGCGACTGGTCGACATGAAGTTTTCCACGCTTCGTACCCTTTCGTGACAACTACCCATTGGTTACCGTTTTGATGGAAGATGGTATATAAATGGGAACGTACGTTCATTTCTTACGGGTGATGACAAGGTCTAACTCAAACTCTCTCATTCAGAATACACCATCAGTACGAGAGTGAATTGGGTAGTAGAGTGTCCCCAATTTTGTTTGATTTCAGGTTTTCTGACGAATGCGAACAAGAACAATGGCTGGAGGTTTGTCTTCGATTAATCCTGGCTTCTGCATATGAATTATTTTGTCTTACACGTGATTAGGCCATGTCTTCCTCCGCTGCGAGCTGGATGAAACTTCCTCCAACCTAGACTCTCAGCCATTAATTGTTTAAAAAAAAAAAATTGCTCCACCTAAGTTTGATCCGTTATTCAGAAATTACATTCTCATGTCATAGTCATTTAAGTTGCTCGAGTTCTGGTTTTATAAAGAGAAAGGGACACTATAAGTACCATAATTTTCATACGCCATTCACTTTAAAATCAAATTTTTCATGCAATCACTAAGTGTGGCATCGGTAGAAAAACAATCACTTAAATGCCTCTAGTGACAGATTTCGGTGATTTGTCCAATATGATTATTTTGATGAGATTTTAATTCCAACGTGTCTTTTAAAAAACAGTAACCCCAATATGAACAAACGACAAAGTGACCTAGCAAATTATTTAAGCCAATATGCCTTCTCTTTCTTTTTCTTGGTTTTCATCTTCATCTTCTTAACTATGTTGGGGGATTCGCACTCCCCATCGACAAGATGGCACAAGGGTACTACTCCCTAGTGAGCAAGCAGGAGTCCCAAGGCAACCTCGGTGGGGTTGCAAAGGCAACGCCCCTAAGTCGCCAAAGGTTTTTTTTTTTTTTTATTTGAGCTCATATTTTATTAGTAATTTTTATTAGTAATTTGAGCTTTGACCCATTAATAGCTACTGAGTATATATAATTTTTTTTTCTCTAGTAATTGAAGGATGTAACAAAAAAATGAGATGTATTAACTACAGTGGAATTCCCTACATAATGTATCCCTAATTTAAGAGTGAATCAAGATATACCTTTATGTCTTGAATTTTGTTTCTTACTTTTTACTCTTTATGTCCTTAACATACTGGAACGAAGAAGGAACAAACAATGTAGCTCTCCCTCTATCCTCGATCCTCTCAATTTGCCCTTCATCTTTGTTGGAACTCCTCCTGCTATTAGTGGAAACACTGATGCAACTGTGAGAAGATGCTCCTCATGTCATGAGCCCAAAATTTTCTAGCATTCGTCTCTCCCTTCCGAGAAAATGAGAGCAAGTCCAAATCTCGAGAAAACTCAGAGAGCATCGCCTCTCTCTTTGCTGCTGGTGTTATGGTTTCAGAGGAAAGAAGACAATCTGATTTGTTGTTGGGTGTTCCTCTTTGATCTGAAGCAATGGTTTGGATTTAAAGAAAATATTCAAATTCTCTCTTGTCCGAGAAAATGTTCAGATTCTCTCTACCTTCTCGAAATGCTGTTTCCTCTAAAGCAAAGGTTAGATTAACTTAGGGTGAGGTTTGAAGAATATTTTTATTTGACCCCCAACTCCTTAACTGGGGGCAAATAAATGTGTTAAATGACGTCATTTAGCACCAATTATGTGAACTCACTTCACTGCTTGCCACGTCAGACAGATTATATTAAAAATTACCACATTAGATTTTCTGACCACATGAATTGACAATGGTATATAAGTAATCCGAATTTTAATAAAAAAAACAGCACTCAAGTAATCGCTTGAAAATTGTGATGCTAAAGTGAGCGCTACGTGAAAATTATGACCATTTTACTATCAATTTTTCCATTTATAAATGAATAAAAACAAAGCTGAATTCCAAAAATAAATCCAAAGACACATTAGCTTTTCTTCAATGTTTTACGTTCGAGTTGTTTATGTTTATGATTTTTCTTGCAACATTATTTTAGACAGATTATGATGCCTTGAGTTGATCATCAATTGCCATCTTACGTGATGGAGCTATCTGAAATGCGAAAACACGACAAAAACTTCATTCGGGAATTGTGGAATAAGAAAACTGTCCCGCAGAGCTAAAGTTAAAGTGTCGAACTTTATAACTGTCTCCTCCAGCAGAATCGCTTGCATATGACTCATCAGAATATTTAATGCATACTTCTATTTTTTATTTTTGCTAAGACAATAACATTTTTTTACTCGAAGTCAAAATGAAGAAAAACACATGTCCATTCCCTCATGCAATTCAAATACCTCCCAACATAATTCGTGCATTCCAATTAAGGGATCTTCTCAATCATTGAATATATGTATATGGTCCAGGCAAACAAGAAGTTCATTCCTAAAGTAACAAAAACATATGTTCCGAGATCACCCAATGTTTTTTGTTTTTTATTTTTTATTTTTAAATGTGGAGGTGGAGAATTTCAAAACAAGAAAACACTTGTGTAGATTAGGCACTGGGCAAACAAATTCAATACTCCACATCACCAACTGAAAATCTCTTGTAGTGGCATGTAGCTTGCGTTTTACCTTTTCTTTTAAGATAAGTTTTATGTTATCCAGCGTGGATAAGTGGTAGCAGTAGATCATTTGCATGAACTGCTTGGCCGTCTCTTACTTTTGTATGATTTCGTGACACTGTTGTTGGTTTTTTCAAACGTTAAATAAATACGTGATTCAATATTCCGATGTCATAGTGCTTGGTCTCATAAATGAGCTTGATTTTGATTAAAATTGAAACATGGTAAATATTATTTGAAAGTAAAATATATATGAAAAGATAAATGAACAATCTGAAAAGATTTAAACTCTTGATTGCATATAAAATATAGATATTATACGCAAACGCTGTTTAATATTTAAGTGTTGCAAATGTTACCTGGTCTGTCTGTAGGATCAAATTTACCAACAGAAAAAACAAGAAAATGGAATTCGCAAAAGCCAAAAGCGAAAAAGCAAAAGAAGGCGAAAACAATCTAATGGGAAAAGGGAAATCCTAAATTTGACTGTCAAGCTGTCCAAGGGTTTTAAAACCTCCATGCTTCCACATTACTTCATCACCACCAAGAGCAAGAGAACTCAGTCGCAGAAACAGCTATGGGGGACAGAATAACGTCACACAACACCGAGCTCAACAATCCTCACGTCCATCATGGGAACCGGTTGATGGCGATGCACATGAGCTGGGGACACGACACGGTCATCCTCACCGACCACTGGCCTGGGAACGACCCTGCCATGTTCTCGTTGGCCATCATCTTCGTCTTCTGCCTTGCTTTCTCATCATATTCCTCCTTGGCTTTGAGAACACCAAGCCTGGTACGACCAAAGTCAGGGCATGCCTTTTCAAGACCGAGCTTTACATGGTGCGTTTGGCGGTGAGCTACATGGTGATGCTTGCGGTCGTGTCGTACAATGGCGGCATATTCTTGGCCGCAGTCAGCGGGCACGCGATGGGTTTCTTGATTTTCCGGAGCCGGCTGTTCGGTAAGTGGGACCACGAGTGAGGTCTGGGTTAGAAGCCGGCTGATCTTGCCCATGTCTAAATTTTTTAGCCGTATAGATGAAATAATGCGATAAGAGCTTGAATGATTCTTTACATGATCTTTTAATGAGGGATCTTGCGTTCCGATGGCAATTGATGAAGGACTCTTTTAGTGAAAAGTTCATGTTTATTGTTTGGATTATTAGATATGCCTTCTTACAAATCGAGCGAGCTAATTATGAAGACCTTGGAACAAGACTAACAATTTTCGGTACACACCCGTCTACATATTACATACACGACACATATTTAAGCTTGTTTTTGTCAAATTTAAACGTTGGTTCATAATTTAACAATTTAACTCCTTTATACAATAATGGAAAAACATGGCATGATCGAGCTGACCATCTTAATCCGTCCATGACACGCCTAAACACATTTAGTTTTATAGGCTAAGATGTCATTTGTATGAACATAACATGTTAAGAGACATTGTGATACGTTTGAATATATTTATACATGTCTAAACACATTCATACAAGTTTATATATAAGAGTCCATGCCTTAAACATGTTAATTTGTCAAGTCGTGTAATTCGTTTAATAAACTTATCACGTTCGGGTGTTAAGGTTATGACATGATTAATAAACGAGTTGGTGTGGCTACAAGAATGTTTGTCATAATCATGACGCATGAACGCGATTTATCTTGTCCACCTACTAAATGGCTGGGCTACATTTATGAGTCAATAGCAAACAAAATAGATCAAAATAAGAGCGAGAAAAATTCATGTGGACCTTTACACATCTTAACAGTTTTGTCAATGGTACTTTGTGCCTACTGCGAGCTAAAGCCATAAATAGCGCTCAAGGCACAAATAGGGATGTGGATCCTCTCTTCCCAAGTGCTTCTCTCAATGTGTCGGTCAATTTTAATCGATGATTTCGAACCTGGGCCAAGGCAGCTCAAAATAAGCGGTTTGTGCACCAATGCACCAATGCTCTTTGTTTGTAAAATGTTCATTTCATTGACCCGGCGGTCGAATTAGTTGACCTCGAAACCGGAGGCCAAGCTGATTCTTATGAGCAGTCCCACTTGAAAAACATTGATCTCAACTGTTGATACATACCTCATCCACATCACGAATGAATTTTATATTATTCTGAGAGCCCTATACTGCCCCTTTGGTTTATACACGAAACTTGAATCATCAGAGATATTTTGGATATTTTGGATATTATGCTGATTAATTGTAACTGATATTGTTATATTCTGTTACTTTATACAAAACTTATAAATAAGCCCATGTATTCTTCATTATGTTTATCGAAATATAAAGAAAAGCCCCCAAATATATTTTGCTAATGATTCTTAACTTGCCATCCAAGTCATCTTTGAGGAAGTGCTTATCAAGTTCATTTCGGCCAGTCATTGCGACGCCAGTTGAACCGATCCATCACTCATGTTTTGCCGCCAAGTCCATAGCTTCAGTTGTTCTCCAAGACTTCTTCACTACTCATTTCGAGAAACGAACACCACCACCAAACTCACCGTCCTCAGACGAATCAAATCCTAAAATTTTGTTGAACGGACAATGAACACCGCCACACCAGTGCCATGTATCCGACCCATTGAAGCTCGTTGCCTGTAAGTGCTTTTATGATGATTTTAGCTGATTGTTTTGAAATTAAAAACACCACCACCAGGTTTACTATCTCCGAATGTCCAACCAGCCAAATGGCACTACAAACCAACATCACACGCACCTCACGCCCTGATGATTATTAGGGGCTAACAATACAATCTAGAGGGGAGGTAAATAGGTTATTTTAGAGAACTTGACAATCTTTTGTGGAAATTAGCTTATGCTAAGTTAAGATCAAGTCAAGATGATATTTTAAAAGCTCGTGATTGTAATGTGTGCTTGTAAGAGTAAAGAGAGTAAAACAGTGACACACAACAATATATAGTAATTTGACTTTAGCCTGCGTCCACTCTTTAGACTAACGGCCACAAGTTGAGCTAAATTGCACTGGTAATCTACCCAAAAAGTTACAATAAGCAAGCACTAATCGTATCCAAGATAAATCACACTATCATGACTTAGCTGCTGCTCTTACTCTTATATACTATAGCACAATTACTCGAAGAGCATGAATACAATACTCAATGAAACAATTGAAAGAAAACATATCACTTAGAACACAGCTGAATGCCACTCCTTAAATGATGTTGTTCTCACTCTCTACTTGGCTTCTTAGGCCTTTTCTTTTATATCATATTCAATCTATCGGTTGGAAGACGATTAAAGGAGCGCCTTTTTAGCTGCTGCCCAAGGATAGAACTACTCATACAGTCTCTTTTCATGAATTTTTGTTGTCTACCTAAGAACAGATATGCTATTTTCCCTTCGCTGCAGTCTCTGACAAACCTGTCAAATGACCTAGCATCTCGGTTATCAGTTCTAACTGAATTCTACTGCTGTACGAATTCTTAGCCATAATGGCAAGTTTGTTGACCCAACAAACTTCACCAAATGTTCATGGTTGCCACGACACCAAACACCTGATATTTGTAGCAGCGATATAGACATCGCCTATTAGCTGATCTTTAGGTCCACTAGAATCATTTATGGAAAAAAATTGTTTATGGACTTGTTGCATACTTCCATCCACTAAATCACACCATGGATATTGTGTAATTTTTATCAAAAACATCTGCATATACCATAGTAAACATTATACTAAAGATAGTTTGAATATTATGAAAATCACTTAGAAATGTTTCTCCAATAATGACAACCTATGCACATAAATCCACACACACATGCAACGCATGTCACGCCCCGATCCTTGAGCGTGCACACATCGCTCGGTGATCGATAAAATTGTGATGTCTTAAGATGCGTCGCCGACCCATTCATTTTATTGCACATGAAGAAACAAATAAATCAAACCCTTGACAACAAATAACATGGAATAGAAAAAGCGGGACAATTGCATCAAACCAAACACCTTTATAAAACAAACTAAGTTTATATACAAAACTAGTCTATCTACGAAAAAGGTTGGCCCTTAAAAGGAAACTATCCTACAACCCACTAGTCAGACATATTCACTGATCCTTTGGACTCCACAAGCTCCGAAGACGTTGGGTCCTCTACAACACCATTAAGAGGGTCAATTGCACCATCGCCAAAAGCGGCATCGACAACCATAGCGAAGATCTCAAAACCTTGGAGAGGACCCACTCTGTATCCATTGAGTCCATGGCAGAACCACGCCCTTAATCGATGAGGTACCCTCTCAGATAGGCCCTCATCGACCCAGACAGTGGTCACGACTAACTCATAGACCCAATGACTACTAGGTAGAGGGATGTCTATAGCTCGCTTAGTAATAGCTTGCGACTGTCCAAAACGTTCCGGAGGAACCGCCATCTAATGTCCTAAAAAGATTGAGCCAACGACGGGATAAGACAATGTCTCAGCAAGTTCTCCCCCTAAACTCCGACTAAGAAGGAAATACACCTAGGGGCATCCTAACCACACAACCACACAATCACAGAGACTTACCTCGTCTCAAATCCTTCTTGCATGTTAGTATAGTTCATATCACAAACATAAATAGTATTCATACTCAATCAATTGGAACACCATAATTCATCTCTCAAATAGCCACAAGGGTCTCGATTATAGGGCCAAATTGTTATGACACATCCCATTCCATGCCACACAATTTTGTCCCATAATCCGGCACATCAATTTCACTCAACATGCGTTCCAATTGTTAATTACGACCACACACAGGCACGACCTACTTGACGCTCGGCGATCTTCTGGCATAACCAGGCATCATCTCACCCCATTGAGCATGGTAATGTCACTATGTCGACGGCATTCCACAGGGGAGCATCAGTCAAGCCTCTACTACGACTGGCATCCATTGTTAGGGCATCTCATATAAGGGCAATGTCCAACTTAACAACCCAGGACGGGTTCTCATAACCATTCATGCACCCATCCAATTCCCGACCAAGACATTGTGCTTTGCACTCAAATGTCCCAATTAAAATAATGTATTTAGTATATTTTCTTCATATTAAAAACACACGGTAAAAATAATCATGTGTGAGTACACGGTTGATTTGAACAAGAAAAACTGACACATTTCCTTTTAAAATCCCATTGTTTGATATAGTTTTTTAAACCATTTTCGGTGTGAAAACCCAACACCCAGTAATTTCTAAGTAATTACCAAAATTTCCAATTTTTGAATTAAATACTCAAAATTTCAATCACCACTCAATTTGCACAATTTAATAGTCAATTGCATAAATTAAGCACATTATTATAATCAACACGAAATTCCAGTCACCGGTTATCCCAATATAATTTCTGAAAAATATTAAATAAAAAAAAAATTACAAAAATAATTAAATAACGCAAATTAAATTCATTAAATACTAACTTAGGCTAGAAACATTAATCTAACCACCTAAACGGGCTTAGAAAATTTATATACCTATCTAGATAAATAACACGACCTCTTTAGCCCCTAATCAATCTGTTCTAACCACCTAACATGCATAATTGAATAATTAAATCAATAATCTACACTAACTAATTACCAAATCCTAATTAGCCTAAACTAATTATCCACTAAACGTCATTAACTCGAAAAGCAAAGTTTAGCAAGTAAACTCACCGGTTTAGCAGGCCGGTGAGTCCACGACAGTGACGCAGAGGCGAACGATAAACAAGCTAGTGGTGACACCAAACGAGGTCCGAACGAGCCTTAAAACGTGCCTTGAAGCCTCACAGCCCTTCCTGGCCTTTGATTCTGTCCAAGGACCAAAGGGGCTAGGTCAAGTGGCTAGATGGGCTGGAAATGGCCACACGGGTGGTGGACTACAGTAGTAGGGTCAAGTGGCGCTCGACAGTGGCTAGGTGGCGACAAAAGAGCTCTGGCAAGGCGTCGACAGCAACTAGGGAAGCTCGAGATGTGGCTGGAAGGCTCAGGACGAGCAAGACATGTGGACAAGCGAACGACGCTAGCTCGAGCTCATGACTGGCGTGCAATGGGCGGACAGGCTGCATGGGGGCTCCGGCGATTGCTGCTGGCTTTTGGTTGGCTTTCTTTGGAATTTTGAGCTCACGAACACTCAAAAATGGAGAAAGGCAAAACAAGTGAGAAGAAGATGGTTGCTGCAGCTTGGAGGGGCCACCAAAATATATAAACACTTGAGTTTTTGGTGCCCCACCATGCATGGCTGTCCTCCTTAGCCAAATTGTGGCACCAAAGCTTCCTCAACAAGTCTCCAAGTGGTCCAAATGTTGCACCCCTAAGGACCTACGGATTTTGGACACTTCCCCTTCCAATTCCATCCAATTCCACTTCAATTCTCTTCCAATTGAGCTCAATTTGGTGTCCATAAAATCAACCAAGGTGCCATCGTCCATCTCATATTTTTCCTCGTAAATTAAACTAACTTGAATCCCAAAAATGCGACCAAAAACAGCCATCTAATTTTCCCGATCCAAATGACATTCCTTTGATTTTTCGCCGAAATCTCAGGTTCTCAAAAAAATCTTTAGAGGATGAGTCGACGTTCCTAAAATGAATCATGACATGACAAAACTTTCAATTTCTGAAATCGAGTTCAAATTTGCGGTTAAGATTTTAGCATGACTTAACCTACCGGATAGCTTTTAGGAATTTTTAGTGTAATTGACTTGTGGTCGATTATTTTTGAGTTACATTGTACATCTTCGACACATTGGCGACTCTCGGTTATTGTGAAAATTTCGAGATTTCAAATACGGGCACAAATTACAAAAATGACATAAAAAAATCGGTCTAGTGTCGTTCGACGAGAATTTTGCAATTAGGTGGAATCACCCCACACATTAATCACATACCTCTGTCGAACTGACCTATATCTGGTCTCTGATTAATTTTGACAGTGTCATAATGACCGTTGCAGATTAGCATGGTCAAGTAGTCAATTCCTAGTCGAATTCTCGAGTCTATTGCGTTTAGATTCCTTAACGGCTTCACCTAATAGGCTAGTTATCTCGTGAGTGGCCAACTCAGAGAAAAAAACTATAGACGCGTCAACGGAAAGCCCAACTTATTCAATTGAAAACAGAATCTGAAAATCAGGATGTCACAACGCACATGACAGGAGCTTCAAATGTGATATGTTGACGTCACTATTGATATCATCAAGTCCCATTAGCTACCACATCGTCTACCACGTGACCCTCGTCACATCATCCTTGATTGTTGACCAAAAATGATCAATTAGGTCTTAAGGTATTTCGACATTTTGATTCCATTTTTCATCTGTTTTTTTCTCCATATCTACACTCTAGATGCTAGTTTTTGATGGGAGAACGGTAATAATTCGAACAATATCGAATCAACGCAGCGGAATAAAATAATCTCCCCTCTTGTGTAAACCTAATAGGAATCGATATAGTAGAGTAAAATAACCAAGCACGCGAACACAAGACGATTTTTTTACGTGGAAAACCTCCTCAATGTGAGGAGATAAAAAACCACGGGACCGGAGTCCACCTGAAAATCTTCACTATCAATAAAATTATTCTTCTCTAGCAAATACTAGAGGTACATAGCAGCAAACACCTCAAGAACATAATTATTGGCAATACACATGAACTTCACAAGAGATCAAGGATAAATCTGACCAAAAACGCAGGTTTTGATCAATCCACGAAAAACCTGATGTAGGGAGCTTCAAACAAAAATCAAACCGTTCAGATTTGATAAAATTGCGCCACGAACATGCTGACAAAATTTCAGCTCAATCGGACCACGAATCGACTTCCAACGCCAGCTTGATGTAAATCAGATATTGCCTCAAACCCCAGATTTTCTGCTTTCTCTTTTCTCTTGTTACTATTTCCTTTTAAAGCTGCTACCTCCTTTTATATAGATAGTGAGAAACCATATTTCCTCATATAACTTATTATATGGGCTCAAGCCCTTTTGGGCTTGCAACTCATTGGGCTTTCTCCACATAGGAGTGAACCCAGCTAACAAATCTCCCCTCACGACAATGTGGAGGGATTCACCATCCCTACTATCAAACGGCAATGTTCAAGCTTCTCTCTTGGTAGAGTCTTCGTCATCATATCGGAGCCATTATGATCCGTATGAATTTTCTCAAGTTCCAACAACTTTTCATCTAGAACATCCCTTATCCAATGATATCTAACATCAATATGTTTCGATCTAGAATGAAAAGATGAATTCTTACCAAGATGAATTGCGCTTTGATTATCACAAAATAGCACATACCTCTTTTGCTTGAACCCAAGTTCTTCTAAGAACTTCTTCATCCATAGCATCTCTTTACTAGCTTCAGATCGCTGCAATAAATTCAGCTTCGGTTGTAGAAAGTGCAACACACTTCTGCAATCTTGACTTCCATGACACAGCTCCACCCGCAAAAGAAATCAAATAACCAGAAGTAGATTTACGAGTATCAATATCTCCTCACCAAGTCGGAATCTGTGTATCCAACTAACTCAAGTTTCCCGGTCCCAAACGAGTTTCAAATTTGAAGTTCCCCGAAGATACCTCATAATCCACTTCTTGCATTCCGGTGCTCTCTTGCTGGATTTGACAAATAGCGACTAACAACGCCAACTGCATGCGCCAAGTGCGGGCGTGTACATACCATCGCATACATTAAGCTTCCTACGGCTGAAGCATATGGAACACTTTCCATATCTTTCTTTTCTTTATCAGTTGTAGGACTTTGCATCATATTTAACTTAAAGTGGGCAGCAAGAGGAGTACTAACCACTTTAGCCTTGTCCATGTAAAATTTCTGAAGGATCTTCTCGATATATTTCTCTTGCGATAAAAATAACTTCTTAGCATCTCTGTCTCGGGTAATTCTAATGCCAAGAATCTGCTTCGCCGAGCCCAAGTCTTTCATGGCAAAAGACTTGCTCAATTGTTTCTTCAATAACTCAATTCTTAAAGCATTCCTGCCAACAATCAGCATATCATCAACATAAAGCAAGAGAATAATAAAGTCACCATCAGAAAATTTTTGGACAAACACACAGTTATCCGAGGAAGTCTTCTTATAGCCATGTTCTGTCATAACTGACGCAAATTTCTTATACCACTTGTCTCGGTGCTTGTTTTAGGCCATAGAGACTTTTCTTCAATTTGCACACATAATCCTCTTTCCCTTTCACTTTGAAACCCTCGGGTTGTTCCATGTATATCTCTTCCTCCAAGTCACCATGTAGGAAGGCTGTTTTAACATCCATTTGCTCAATTTCTAAATCTAGGCTAGCTGCCAAACCTAGTACCACACGGATAGAAGACATTTTTACTACCGGAGAAAATATATCATCAAAATCAATACCCTTTTTCGACCGAATCCCTTAACAACCAATCTAGCTTTGTACCGTGGTTGTAAAGTATGTTCATCTTGCTTCAACCTATATACCCACTTGTTCTTCAAAGCTCTTTTACCTTTAGGTAACTTCACCAATTCAAAAGTATGATTATCATAAAGTGACTGCATCTCATCTTGCATAGCATCGAACCAATTGTTTTTGTACTCATCTTCTATTGCTTCGCATAGCACTCACTGGTTCACACGCATCGAGTCAATAATACATACTCATCTTCGAATACCTGGTGGAAGGTCGTCGGTCTCTAATGGATCTCCGGACTGGAACATCCGGTGGAACATCTAATTGAGCCTCTGGTTCGGGAATAGTATTATCTATCTCAACATGTTCGGGAACATGTGCATTATTTGGAACATTGACTTCCTGTTTGCTCTTCATCAACTTTGTGTAGGGATATTTGTAAGAGGAACTGGATCTAAATCAACCAGATTATCACTAACTGTGGTGCTGAAATCATCTTTGATTTCTCAATATCCTCTATTGTTTGATCTTCCATAAACACAACGTCTCTGCTTCTTACAATTTTCTTTTCAAGTGGATCATAAAATTTGTAGCCAAGCATATCATGTCCATAACCAATAAATATGCACTTGTCGTGTTTTCACATCAAGTTTAGACCTCTCATCTTTGGGAACATGCACAAATGCTTTGCACCCAAATACACGCAAATAATCATAAGAAACTTCTTTGCCTGTCCAAACTCTATTAGGAACATCAAACTCTAAAGGAACGCATGGAGTAAGATTTAATATATGCACAACTTGTACTTAAAGCCTCACCCCAAAAGGATCCGGATAGCTTTGACGTGAAAGTAAGCATCTTACCCTTTCAACCAATATTCTGTTCATTCTTTCGGCTAAGCCATTTAACTGAGGCGTCTTGGGAGGTGTCTTTTGATGTCGAATACCTTGTTGTCTGCAGTATTCATCAAAATGTCCAATATACTCTCCCCCGTTATCAGTTCTGATACATTTCAATTTCTTTCCAGTCTGTCTCTCAACCGAAGCCTGAAATTGCTTAAAAGCATCTAACACTTGATTTTTAGTTTTCAAGGTATAAATCCAAATTTTCCTTGAAAATCATCTATGAAGGTAACAAAATAAAGAGAGCCACCAAGTGATTTTGTTTTCATAGGACCGCAAACATCGAATGCACTAAATCTAGTATACCCGACTTTCTTGAAGGAGGGAGCTTTTAAATGCAACTGCGTTCGTTTTCTGCTAAACAAAGAGCACACTTCTTTAGCGCTGAACTTTTCAATCCCGAAAGGAGCTTCTTCTTGGCCAATATTGACAAACCCTTCTCACCGATGTGATGAGCCTCTTATGCCATAACTCAGCAACATCTTCGCTATCTACCGCATTAATTTTGTCTTGTAGACAACTTTGCACGCATAATGTATAACGAAGAATATTTTTCACCTCTAGCCACAACAAGAGAACCTTTGGTAAGTTTCCATTGACCATTGCGAAGGTGCTTTGCAATACCCCTCATCATCCAACTTGCCCTTTTAGAAATCAAATTCAAGTGGATATCGGGTATATGTTTAACATTATTCAATACTAACCTTGTGCCATTGCTGGTTTCTAGGCACACATCACCGATGCCTACGGCTTGAGCTAGTCCATTGTTTCCCATCTTCACGGATCCGAAGTCACCCGACTTTGTATGATGTAAAGAAATCCCTACGAGACGTAGCATGAACGGATGCACCACTATCAATTACCCAACTGGTCTCATGAGAGACAAAATTCACCACATCACCATCAAAAATAGTGAGAAAGTCTTCTTTAAGTGCAGCAACATGATTGTCATCACTGTCATCATCACTTTTCTTTTCTTTACCTTTCTCCTTTTGTTTGTCCCTTTTTAACTGCGACAAAACCTCGAATATGTCCTTCGATGGCAATAATGGCACTCAACATTAGCAAATTTATTATACTTACCTCTGCTTTTGTCTCGACTTTTATCTCTATTTCTCGGACCTCGAGACTCACTTCTCCCCTTTTCTCAACAACCAAGGCATCGAATGTGAAGAGGATGATCCCGTGTCTTCCTTCTCATCTCTTCATTCAAAATACTACTCTTGGCTAAATCCATGGTAATTGTACCATCCGGGCGAGAATTAGACAAAGATGTTCGAAACGTCTCCCATGAGTCCGGCAAAGTACCAAGCAACCATAGTGCTTGTATCTCATCATCAAACTTGATTCCCATCGCAGCCAACTGATTTATAATTCCTTGAAAAGAATTTAAATGATCAGATCAAACGAGTACCATCATGATATCTCAAAGCCATCATCTGTTTTATCAAAAATAACTTATTATTCCCGATCTTTCGAGCATATAACTGTTCGAGCTTATCCCATAAACTGCATGCATGTGTTTCCTCAATAATATGGTTCAAAACATTATCATCTACCCACCGCCCGATATAACCACACACTTGACGATGAAATATAGACCATTCAACATCGTTTTATTCTCGGTTTCTCCTCGGCAAATACAGGCAAATAAAAATCTTTCACATATAAAAGATCTTCCATCTTCCCTTTCCAAATATGATAATTCGAACCATTCAGTGTAACCATTCTACTCATATTCGTTTCCATTGTTCAACACAAGGCAGAAAAATCAAGCAAGAACCTGGTGCTCGATACCACTCGATGGGAGAACGGTAATAATTCGAACAATATCGAATCAACGCAGCGGAATAAAATAATCTCCCCTCTTGTGTAAACCTAATAAGAATCGATATAGTAGAGTAAAATAACCAAGCACGCGAACACAAGACGATTTTTTTACGTGGAAAACCTCCTCAATGTGAGGAGATAAAAAACCACGGGACCGGAGTCCACCTGAAAATCTTCACTATCAATAAAATTATTCTTCTCTAGCAAATACTAGAGGTACATAGCAGCAAACACCTCAAGAACATAATTCTTGGCAATACACATGAACTTCACAAGAGATCAAGGATAAATCTGACCAAAAACGCAGGTTTTGATCAATCCACGAAAAACCTGATGTAGGGAGCTTCAAACAAAAATCAAACCGTTCAGATTTGATAAAATTGCGCCACGAACATGCTGACAAAATTTCAGCTCAATCGGACCACGAATCGACTTCCAACGCCAGCTTGATGTAAATCAGATATTGCCTCAAACCCCAGATTTTCTGCTTTCTCTTTTTCTCTTGTTACTATTTCCTTTTCTGCTGCTACCCCCTTTTATATAGATAGTGAGAAACCATATTTCCTCATATAACTTATTATATGGGCTCAAGCCCTTTTTGGGCTTGCAACTCATTGGGCTTTCTCCACATAGGAGTGAACCCAGCTAACAGTTTTTTGGTATTCCTTATGCAACTTACTAATTTTAAACTAGTAAGTGCATTCAATGAATAAACTAGACATGCCAATACGCATTCAAATTGTTTTGAATGGATCAAACAATATTTTATAGGCTCAAGAAAAGTCAAGTTTTTTGAGAGAATGCAAACATCGGATACATCATTGGGTAAATTAGTGTGCCTACTAGGACTGCTAAAGAAACTAGAGAAAAATTTCTTGCATATTTGTAGAAGTGGGACAACAAAAAAAAAAATTCAAAATTTTAACGCGGTTTCAAAATGCTTCCATTCCATCTATCGAGCTTTACTTTGGTCGCCTGCATGCAATAGAGGGAATTGTGGGATTTGCTTGCCAACTAATATTTCACCTCGAATATTACCCATCAATATCAACTATTAGGAAATCTACATAAAATGCATTAGGAGATAGGTCCATCTATCAACGATTTGCATGCTATTTGGTATCAACTAGCCTTAACTAAGTTGCAATTGGGAGTGGTTGTTGATGCTCGCAAGTTTAATATCATAATCATATGTGTGTTATACAATTTCTAATGGCACTTAATGATGAGTCTGAACCTATAGAAGCTTCATTTCCTCATCGTGATTTATTATCTCGTCTAAAGACAGTTGTCCCGAAGTTATTGACTGAGGAGACTTAGCTAAATATTTTGAAGGCGCACCACACCATTTTGTCCACTCTTACAAGCGTAGTGCTTGCCACCTGGCTTCATCCATGCCAACTATATTATACATACTATTGTCAAACGGTCACCTTTCATCCAATTGCTATTGCCGAACTAGACAACCTACAAGAAGAAACAACCAATCCTAATACAGAGGTCCATCTGCACGCTCATCCACCACAGTTGTTATCATTAAGGGTTCCCTTAACAATTCATCTATTACTTTATCTTTAGAGGATCTACACTTTATATACAAGAATCTAGTACATCTAACTCCTCTTTCCCTAACACTTTTGCTCTGTTTGTGAACTCAGATACTTCTGATTCATGGTTCTTTGATTATGCCTATTGCAATCATAGGACTTCCAACTCCAGTTTATCTAAGTCAAAGTCATACCGAAAACATTTTGATATCCACATTGCCATTACCTTATATATTATTGGTTCTTAAACTATCCTTAAAGTTGATATATGTTGGACATTGTGTGAAATTGCTCTTAGCATTCACTTTTCTTCTAATTGTTGTTGTGTACAAATTCCACGGACGGGACAGATAATTGGGACAAGATATCAAGTGCAATGCTTATTTGAACTCATCTCCTTAAAGCTTCCAAACACTCTTGCTAGTTGTGCTGTCATGGTATCATCTAAAACTTAACATTCTCATTTGGGTCATACTTTTTTTATTATATTAAGTCATCTCATTTGTAGTGGCCATTTAGGTCTTGTTGAAATTAAATATTTTGATCGGTTGCCATGTAAGATGGGAAAACATCATGCTTTACATTTGATCTTAGTGAATATGTTTGTTATGCTCCCTTTTATCTAATTCATTCTGACATTTAAGGGCCATCTCCTACTCCCACTATGGGAGGTCTCACTATTTTGTGATATCTTTTTATCCTCATTCTCGTTATTCATGACTTTACTTTATGAAAAATCGATTTGAACTTGTTTACTTGATTTTGTTGCCAGGATGAAAATACAATTTTCTCAAAACATTAAGATTTTTCTTATTAATAATGCCATGAATATAGAGACAGATTTTCTTAGAATTATTCTTTAAAACAACATTATTGGTTACGAGGTTTTGTTAGGACTAAGGAAGGAATGGGTATTGTAATTGAGCTAGAATCAACCAACCAAAACTGAACACTAGCCCCATTTTGTAGACAAGTTGGGACGAGCCTTCTATCCTGGTGAACAATGTTCTACTGATTAAGCGAGGGCAGGATTCGAACTTGCAATCATCAGGTCATAAGCCTGATGATTTAAATGTTCATCGCTCTAGTTACAATTCTTTCCTTTAATTTCAATCTTTACAACTTCAATTTTTAAGCACTTTGATTTCCTTATCATTTAGATCGACATAGCATTTTCAAGATAAACTCAATAACTAATAACCGTAATCTAAGACGACCTCCTCTTATAAGACATATACCCTAGTTTTGCCCGACATTCTATTTAAACTCAGTAACTACTAAACTCTATAACTGACCCTGTATTATTCGATTGGAGATTACGTTGTTTTCATTTCTCTCACTTCGAAGAAGATTATCATAGGTAGTAATAGCGGATATTGTATGATTGGTTTGAGGACAGTTAGTTCAGACAAAAGGGTTTGTACTGGTCTAGTGGCAACAACAAGAACAAGGTTTAGATGTTGGAAACCATGCACAGGACAGGCTTAGAGCACATGAAACTCATCACTACCTCTTAAGGGCGTTGAGACCATAGCATGTTACACAAAAGCACCGATTTCTCTATAGTGTTGTCATACATCTGTTCACCTAGAAGAACCACTTGCTTTGCAATGTTGTCACACAAGATAGAAATGGACCCTTTGAGATGAGTTTTTTCGATTAGGACACACAACCACAACAAGGAAGTAGTCAGGAATGCAACAATAGTGGAAAGGGATATTCTTGTCCGAAAACTTCCCAACAAATTAGTTGAACAGAATATAGATATAGACACATGTTAGATGTTGCACACATTGTTCTAATCTCAACCTCTTGTCCAAAACAGTTCTGTAGAAAGGCTTCCCATATTGTCATATATACTATCAATTGTATTCCATTGCCTACTATAGGTAATATTTCTCCTTATAAGTGCTTGTATGGTAGTGTTCCTAATTACAACCTTCTTCAAGTCTTTGGCAACGGTTGTTTTGTCTATCTTCTTCCAAATGAATGCACAAAATTAAAACCTCATGCTCATCAATCTTGTTTTCTTGGGTATGGCATTGAACACAAAGGGTATTGATATTTGGATCTTGTCTCTAATCATCTTCGCATACCTTGTTAGATTACCTTTTGGGAACACAAGATCTTCTCATCATTTTGTCCTTTCAACTCCTCTCCTATAATTCCCTTCTTTACCAATCCATTCTTTGGGGTATTTTGAAATTTTTCACGTACTTTCCTTTAAATAATTATTAAAATGTGAGTATTGCATAACTTTATACATAAAGTCAAAAGTTAAACTATGAATCAATCGCTCTCTAAGGTAACGATTTCCGACCAAATCGTCTCAAAGGACTACATTGAAATGTCGCACAAAAGTTTAGGATTAATATAGAAAAAATGAAAAGTTTAGAATTAAGTTGACATTAGCGCGATAGGTTTGAAACTAATTGGGTGATTATCTCCTATTGTTGTGCATCACTGAAACCACAAACAGATGCATAAACATTACAATCTGTCTAAAAAAACAAATCCTTAAACATCTTTTACAAATAGCATTGGCATTGACAAAAAAATAACATAAACATCCCAAATCCATAACACAGATAATGTTGCAAGTCTTCCTTTGAGAAACATAGTCAAACCCAAAAAGAAAAACATCATAATGCAGCAACCTTTCAAGTATACCTCAATACACCAAAAAGAGATAATCATCTTCAAATTATGTGTTCCATGGGAGTAAGTACACTAGAAGTGCCAAAGTTTCTGCCGGATGACTTAAGTGCTAAATCGAAGAAAAAACGATCACTTTGATGCCACTGGCAAGAGATTCTTGCCAAATTGGCTATGCGGCTTTTATATTTAAAAAAAAAAAAAAAACTGATGTGGAAATAATTTTAAGAAGGTTGTCCACGTGAATTGGCATAAACGACGTCGTTTTCCTTTCTCTCTAAGAAACGATGTCGTTTTGCCATCATACCCTTACAAAAATGCCGCATAGCTCACATGGCCAAAACGGCATCACTAAAGGGGGAGTGAAATGGTGTTCATCGACAGTACATACAAACTACGATCCTCGCTTGACATGGATCATAGCTCGCTCGCCCACCATCACTTGATCCCCCATTGTCGCTCGCCTGCTGTCACTTGGCCACCGTCATAATTGCAACGTCGTTTGCTGTCATTTGCTAACTATGTCCCCAACTCTCACTCACTTAGATTTAGCATGTTCTCTCCATGGGTCAAATTTTAGGGCACGGAGGACAAATTGAGGTTTTGGCTCGGAGGGAAAGTGCCGGGGAAAGTGGTAGGAACCTCACTTTTGTTTACTCACATGATCTACTTTCTTTTATGGGGATCGAATAGAAAAATAAGGCACTGAGAGGAAAATGAGGGCTGGCTTGGAGAGAAATAGTTGTGGGACGTAACTTTGTTTAATTAGTTAGAGTGCTTTTATGGGGACCGAATGAGATTAAATTAAAAATGGGTGGTGAGACTTTATTTATTCAATTCAGCTTCATTTGTTTTTATAAGGGGACCAAATTAAATAAATTGGTTGTCTTTGTTTCTTTTTATAAAATGACATGGACATGCATGTGAAGTTACTAATCCTATTATGTGATCCCAAAAAACTAATGACTTTTTTTCCTCCTTGGGTGTAGCATCGATATGGACGAGAATTATGTAGGTGTTTTTATTTGCTATGGTGGGGAGTTTGTTATTAACGTCGAGGACTAGGAATATGTTGGTAGAAATGAATGTACTATTTATGTCAATGTTAGAAAGTCATCATATATTGATTTTGTGAGGGATTTAGTGTATTTTTCATAATGCAAATTGCGAAAATTGCGTTATTGTGTTCCTGGGAAGGAATTGAAGTATAGTTTGAGATTTTTTTAATGATGATAATGGTATTAAGGATATCATTTACCATTATCTTTATGGCAACAAAGTTAGGGTATATGTTGAGAATTATAGCGATGATGAGGATGGTGAGGATGAGCAAACTACTAAAAGAGGAGAAGTGACGATCCTAATCAGATCAAGGATGAGTTAGGTTAGATGAAGGGCAAAATGAAAGGCAAGTAAGGGAGGAGAGGGAGATAAGTCATATTGACAGAGATGAGTAAATAGAGAGATGTCCTAAATCTCAGGTGAAGATGTGAGCGATGAAAACTTCATTGGATTAGAATGGGAAATTGCTCTATCTAGTGAATCAAAATATGAATGTTTCGTGATAGTAAATTTTCCAAGTGACGAAGACGATGATGAGCCTGCACAGTTAAGACAAAAGCAAAGATAATTTCTTAGAAAAATTTTTACGACTTTAACAAAAAGACCCAAGCCAATAAATAAGGATGAAACTCCAACTAAAGATAATAGAAGTGAAGATAAAGAAAGTTGCGATGATAAAACTGCTGGCTCGGAGAATGAGCTTAGCAATAATGATAAAGAACCTACGCGTAAAAGAAAAAGTAAGTACCTTTACTACGATTTGATTGTTGATAAAAAAAAATTTCTCTGTGGGCATGAAACTTGATTATGCCAAACAATTAAAAGAAACGGTTGCCAAGAGCTCCATTGTTAAACAAAGAAACATTGAATTAATTAGAAATACAAAGGAATTTATGAGAACTAAGTGTTCACAACCCAATTTTTCATGGAAGCTCTATGGAGTGCTGAGGAGGAATAGGTCATTCTACATTAGATCCTTCCAGGAAGAACATACTTGTCCAATTATATTTGATAATAGAAGGGTAACAAGTGTGTGGTTATCAAAACATTTTTTTTTAAATACTATCAAAGCAATACTCGAAATCAAGAGTCCTCAGTTTCAGTTGTTAGTGAATGAGTAATTAGAGATTAATATGTCGAGGAATCAATGCAAGAGCATTAAGTTGAAGATGATAAAAATATTGATGGGTGGGTATAAGGAAGAGTATGTGCAAATATGGAATTATGCTAGCGAATGCATACTTCAAAACCCATCTAATAGTGTATTTGTATAGGTTGTGAAGAGGCAACTGCATGTTTTTGGGCCTAGATTTAATAAATTTTACGTCTATTTTGATACATGCAAACGGGGTTTCTTGACTTGTTGTAGATGAGTTGTATGATTGGATGAATGCTTTCTAAAAAGTTTATGTAGGGGTAATCATTGGCTGCTGTGAGGAAAGATGCCAACAATCAAATGTTTCTGATAGTTTGAGCAATGATGAAGATAGAGAACAAGGATACTTCCTGGTTCCTCATTAATTTAATGGATGACTTTGATATAACTGATGGGGGAGGATGGGCATTCATGAGCAACCAACAGAAGGAAATACCATTGTCAATTAATTCCCTTTTAACATTAATTACTTGCATATTTTTTTTAACATGTATTTGTTGGTTTGAATTTTTGTAATGACTTATTCTTGCATTGATTGAGTTGATGACATATGTTGAACATAGAATGTGTATATATGCAAATTAGTTAAAAATAACTTCAAAAGAAATAAGTTGTAGAAGCAGTTTCGACAAATAGTGAAGAGTACCAACATGGCTTATTTCATATTAGCCAAAAAGAGGTTGTTGCAGCTGACAAATGAAGGTTTTGATGCACTCTTTTAGATAGAAGCTAAGTACTGGTGTTGACCCTTCTTTAGCGAAAAGTTCAAATGCGATATCATTTACAACAACCTTAATGAAGCTTTCAATGGCAAAATTTAAGAGGTTAGGTACAAACCATTCATCAGCATGCTTGATGATATTCGAGTTATGGTCGTGACTAGACTGCATAGGCAAAGAGATGAGGTTAAAAAGTGGACTAGAGACTGTGGACCTAGGATTGTGAAGGGATTGGATGCAAACATTGCCACTAGTGGATTATGTCATCCAGTTTAGACTGGAGATGATGGATATAAGATCATTAAAAAATATGATAAGTATATTGTTAACCTAGATAGAAAAAAATGTTCATGCCAAGCCTAAATACTAAATAGAATTCCATATACACATGTCATTTGTGCCATTCAGATAAAGCAACAAAACCCATAGGATTACTTAGATGATTAGTACCCAAAAAAAAAACACATGCCTTGCTTTATACAAATTCATGATACAGCTTATCAGAAGTAGCAAATTTTGGGAGCCAACAAATCGTGAAGGCCCTCTAACTTTGCCACTAAAGAAGCAAATAGGAAAGCTAAAAAAGAGACAAATAATGTAGCATGAAGAGGCATCAAGTTAGATGATGAATAAAACTTGGGTAAAGATAAAATGCTCTTATTGCCACAAGGAATTGTACAATAAGAAAAAAGTTGTGAGTTAAAAAAGCAACATAAACAGCAAGATGCAAGAGCTAATTAAGGGTTAGGAATAGGACCTACTGAAGAGCTTGTTATTGGGGCTACTAAAGGAAGAACATAAGGTCCTGCTGTAATGCCTACTAAAGGGCAAGCCGAAAACCCTACTGTAAGGTAAGTATCATTTTTACCTCATATTCGATAGAGTTTGATAGTTGACAATGCACTAACTTCTCTTGTCCTTTTCCTCTATCATGCACCTATAATTAATTTGAGAAGTTTTGTCCATTTATTTCCACCATGAAAATGAGTATATGTCTAATTATTTGTTCTAGTTGACCATAATTCTTATACAGTGCACTATTGTAAGGCCTACTGAATGGATTTAAAAAAAAAGCCCTATTGTAAGCCCAAGTGCAAGGATAGGGACTAGTATAGGTAGGATAGCAACAACAACAACCGATTCCACTATTAAACAAATGAGGAAAAAAATATCATATAAGTTGTACATTACTATATTTGTCTTTTGTCGGCTGAAATATAATTTTGGTATATATTTCTTTGGGTGAGAAGGCAAGCAACTACACAAGTTGCACAGGCTGGTCTACCATTGATTGTTGTTGAAAGTGATGCACCATAGCAAACAATAGGGTTCTTGAAAAAGATTAAGGCAATATGATTATAGGATTTACACAAATAAACATACTAGAATGACTATTTTGAATGTAAGATTTGTAGAACTCATGTATTTAATTTATTGTACTTAAATTCATTTGGTTGATAATATGACTATGTTCTTGTAGCCTAAGAGAATTTTGGAGATGCTTATCTCTCAAGGTGGGCCGACTCAAGAATCAAGAACGCAGCCAAAGAAGAGTGTTTCAAAGAAGAAGACAGCAAATACAGCTCCAAAACAACCATAAAAAAAGAACCCAGCACCAGTTCCATCTCAATCGATTGATCATGGAAGCAATAGTAATCCTACAAACTAACACATGACACATGCTAGGAAAAAAAATAGCCGCTGCCAAGAACAAGGAAAAAGATGTGACATAAAGGCTAGTTAAAGAATCTGTACGTCAAGTTCGAAAGAGTATTTCGAGTATGAATCAATTCAAAGCTCCAAAAGAAAAAAGGAGATGGTGGCATTGTGCATATTGACTTATGAGAGGGTGTTGAACATGATGTCTTTTTGTGTTTTCTTTTTTTAGGAAGGTACTGAATATATTATTAGTGGGAATTGCTATCATTGTTTTTTGAGGAGGGTGCATATTACCATTGTTTTTTTTAGGAGGGTGTTGAATCCTCTGTAAATAATCAATTAATATCAATGGCAATGGCTATTTTTGTTCTTTTCTCTTGTCTTGTTTTCGGCTAGTAATGCTAATAAGTCAGATAGTTATATTGTACAAATTTTTTGCTACTAGTGCAACATTGTTATGAGGCCGATGGTGTTTTTAAAAGTTATTTGTGCATATATTATTGCTAGTTAAAATTGTGGGTGCTAATGAATTTGTGTGTTCTGGATATATGTGTTAGTGCAAGAACAAAATACACCAGCACATCTTGGTGCAGTTATGGGTGCTGCATCTTCTTGCATGAGCAAATCTAGATGTTGATGCATCTTGTTGCATCAATACTTGGGCCAATGCATCTTGTTATATCAACATTTGTGCCGCTGCATCTTGTTGTATCAACACTTGTATAGGCTGGTGTATGAACAAGATGCACCAATAACCTAACCGGTACAACAAGATGCATCACGACCGATGCAAGCCAAGTGACATTTGAAATTAACATGTTCTTTTTATAAAACTTGTGCAACACAAGTGATTACTTTTTAACCACGATTGGCACTTAAATGATCACTTTTATAAAAACTTGGCACTCAAGCGATCCCTATTTAGAGATCACTATTTACAACTTACGATAATGAAATAGTCAATCGTCAATTTACCACCATCCCTTTATTTCGCCATGGTTTACAGTAATAGTTGTAGCAAACCAACAAACCATTATCAAACAAAAAATGTAGCAAACCATTACACTTGAAGCAAAAACTAAGTAAAACAAACATTAATAATACACAACTAAGCAAGAAAAATTTTTAAGTGCTCATAACCGATGAATTCCGACTCTAACTTCCCATTTCTACCATACATTGCAACTCCATACAAAAATTGTAGTAAACCAAAAACACACTTTACTTACAAATAACCTAATATAAGTACATATTCCACATTTTTTACTATGGTAGATATACAAACTTCTTCTCATTACTGATTTCACATTTGAATAGACTATATAAGAGAATAACAACACAATCAACGCTCAATAAAAGTTTCTTTCAATTTTCGGCCTTGAAACCTTCCCCTTCAAATGGTCGACCAGAGATGTTAAACCTTCCATTTGAGCTTGCATTGAGTCAACATCCTCCAACTCAACCATCAATATAGGTAGAGGTTGATGTCAGGTTTCAAGTAGCTTCAAGTCAATCGAGTCCTAGATGTTCTTCTCAAACTCTGTAACCCACAATAATAGTAACAGTTGCCATGTAATTCATTTTTTTTTTTTGCACGAACGTGACCCGCTACTAAAGCTTCAGCCTTCCATTTACAAGAGCAAGCTGATAATTTTGGGAGAAAATGGAAGTATGTGCTCAGATTTGGGAATTAGTGTTTTGAACTTCCAATTCTTTTTCAATTTTGGATTTAAGGTTCTCACTTGGGAGGGAAGACGTCAAATGGCATCGTCTTGTTGTTTGCATGCTAATTGTATTCTTCAATGAGCTACGTTGGCTTCAAAAATTAATATGAAGCTGCCATGTCAGATTTCCAACCAATCATATCGGCGTTGGCACTAAAATGGTCATTTTTCAAACTTTTTAACACTTAAGTTATTCAAAATAAAATTGTAGCATCAAAGTAAACACAACTTTTGACACTTCTAGTGTAGTTATCCCATGTTCCATGGCACAATTTATCATGTTTATTAGAACTAAACAAAAGTAACAGTTGCATACTATCAAATAACATCTAAGAACAGAATTACTTATTAGTCGTGTTATCAGAATAAACATCACCTCATGCATTCTTGAACAACATCTCAAAGTAGTCATTCTCAATCATCGAAGGTACAACGTTCGCATGCAAAGGGCTGTTCCGATGTCCATTCATGTGATGTTGGGTAAAATAAGGTTGGATGCAAGTCATGCAATATTTCCCTATCTTCTACACCATCCCCTAATTCTTCCAAGAAAGCTAGACTCCTTTGGAAATCAGCATGGATTACGTCACTAAAACTCTTACTTTCACCATCATGAGTCCAACTTTTGTAAGACCTATTGATATGATGGACGAAGAGAAGCATCTTGCAATCAATAAAATTCAAACATTCACGGCATGAACAACAATATTTTCCATCATCCCTGTGTGATTCATAGCAATCTCAATAAAAGAACTTACACCTAGAATATACTCAGGACAAAATCTATGTTGTAGTGGCATTTGACCCATCTTCATACCTTCATGTACGTACTGTTGTCAAATAACTTACAACTATTATGGTTTGTATAAAATAAAATAAAAATCTAAAGGGGGATAAATAGGATGATAATTGAAATTTGACAAACTTTGTGGAGTTATAAAAATCAAGTTTGATATATGTGGAAACAATTTAATATGTGCAAGAGTAAGCTGATAATATCAAGTGCAATATTCTTCTATCAACTAGATATGGAAATAAATAAATAAATATGGTGGTTCAGCTTAGACCAAACCTACATCCACTGTACTAATAGAACAGGCTGGACTCCACTGGTAACTCTTTGAAAGGTTATGACATAGCCCATGATGCTTCTACTCAAAGCCGATGGATCACTCTATCAAATCTCAAGAACAACTATGACACTCATACACTTCTCAAAAGAGATTACAAACGGTGAAGCATTCTCAATAAATGAATTTCTCACTCAATAACAAGAGTATAGGGAAAATTGTCAAAAAAGTCTTACATCTATTGCAATTTTGCCAATTCAATCATTAACCTTTCAGTTTGGCCAAATAAGTCATAAACCTTTTCACTTTTTACCAATTGAGTCTATTCGGCCAATTTTGACCAGAAATTGTTAACGTAGATGGCTAGCCGTTGACATGGCTTTTTTAATAATATTTTAATGACATTTTGACAATTTTTTTGAATTGTTATGCTTTTTTATTTTTTTTTTTACTTTTCTTTTTATTTTTTAGGGTTTTAGAGGCGGGGTTGGCAAAGGTGGCCGGCTGACCCTTGATGACCTCAAGGGAGGGCATGAGGGCCCTCGATAGCTCTAGGTGAGGGTGTGACACCCTTGATGGCCTAAGTGATTATGCATGAGCCCTCACCAATTCCAAGCGAGGGCTCACACGCCATCACTTTGGCCAACGAGGGCCCTAGCGCCCTTGACCAAGGCCAATGAGGGTCAATCGGCCCTCACCTATGGCCAACAAGGGTTTGCCGGAAACCCTCACCATCCCTTTGCTCCAAAACCCTAAAAATGATAATAATAAAAAGTTAAGAAAGCATAAAAATTCAAAATTTTATTAAAATATCATTAAAATATTATTTTAAAAAGTGACATATTAGTGACGACGATCCACGTTAGTAATTGGCAAAATTAGCTTATGACTCAATTAGAAAAAGGTAAAAATGTTTATGACTCAATTGGCAAAATTGAAAAATTTAGGATTGAATTGGCAAAAATACAATAGGTTTAGGACTTTTTGGATAATTTTTCACAAGAGTATAAGTGTATCAAAGACTAAAGTTTTCTCAATTGTAGTTGTTCTCACGATTTGTATCATCTTCATCATGCTTTAATCTTCTTATATAGTCTTCCAAAGCCAAGCTAACCTTTAGATAATCTTCAAGATATCAATTTAGCTGTTGAAAATAAACTACAAAATCACCGGGAGATCTAGTTGCCCATGCAATAAAATCTTCTTACCAATAGTGTGGTTTCCACAAATAGTGTTGCTTACATTAAGAAATAATCATTTCCACTAAATTGATTGACAATTGATACAATTCTCCTTTGTGTTTCATTTTTCGGAGTTCCAGGCTTGTGGCAAGCTATTTATATTTCTTGAGACTTAGATTGATAGTCAATAGAAAATCTAGATTTTCAAATCATAATGTATAATCTCGTGACAAGCACATTCTTATAGGTAATATAAGGAACTACTTCTATCGGCAATGCGCGAGTCTATCGAGGCTTCCCACTAGTAATTAACTTACATGCTACCTTCCACTTCATCTTCCAAAGTATAACCAAGAAGATATAAACTATTCACCTTGTCACAATATCAAGTTTCCATGACCTTCCCGTTCTCTGACTGGTTCACCTCCAGTAAGGTCCACCCGGCCATCGTCAAATTTTCACTATGTACTTTAGATTCCATCATTGGTTATAAAGCCCCCCCTGCTATTAGTTCATTCTGAAATGCACGGCATTTGCATTTATCAAATATTGATATTCCAAATAATTTAATCAACTTCAAAATGTCATAAGAGGTTTATTTAAAAACAACTATCCAAATTGAGTAGTGCACTTATGCTTAATGTAACCAACCTACAGGGTAGTGGCCCTATTCCATTTAGGAGCAAGCAAAATTTACCTTGTCACTCACTCTTTTATTTTCAAAGAAACTTGGGCAACATTTCCTCTGAGTTCTTTAGATACACGAGCTAGAAATGGAAAAGCCAATAGCAACGGCACTCCATGTCCAGTATATACTCAGACAACAAAAGGAATTATGCAAACAAAAAAAATCTTCAACCACAAAAATGCATCTCAATGTAAAAAATCTCCAAAATGTGCACCAAGAACAATTTGAGATGAGAAATGCTTATGCGACCACTCGGTCATTTTTAATAAAGTGACGGAGTTATTTCTGCTTCTCATTAATACATTGTTCTTTCTACTTATTAAAAAGGAAAGAAATAAATAAATTGGAGCCCACCCATGCAAAGTGAAGTGAATGATTCTTCTTATCCCGTTACTATATAAAAGTGACGGTATCGTCATGCTAGCATCTCTCATTCAAGATTGTATACAAAACCTAGTACGGTCATATTTATTTAAGAAGAAATATGAACACCAGAAGCAGAAACTGTTTTTCTTCCATGTTTGCCAGAGATATGTGGCCTATTTAATAGATCCCATTTGTACGGAAATATAAGTAACTAAGACCAATCTGGATAATATAGTTGATGTGGTATGATATAAATCATATATATTCTTTTCCAAACAGATGGCATAATTAGTTGGCTCAGTAGGTGATTTTTGTCTTTTGCGGTGAGAATTGGTCCCAACTAAATTCGTCGGGGGCTCAAATTTGTACTTCTCTTGGTGATTTCCGTGTGGCGATCGGGCTTTGGGCTCTTGAGACACATCCCACAGACGATGTCGGTGCAAGTAGATGAGTGAATGGCGCCCAATGTGCATCGACATTCGGTGTGTGAGTGCGAGTATAATGAAGAAACCCACTTCAAATGTAATGAATATCCCTGTTTGTTTCATAACTATAGATACAACTTCTGTTTTTTGAGGGAATTTAGATACAGCTGGATATTGGATTGCTTAGTGATGATCTCCCCGTTATTAGGTATTCCATGTTTGTTGCGAGCTCAAAACTCTCTCAGCTCTAATAATGTTAAGAAATTCGATTAAAAAGCTTGGTATAGAAAATGTTCGATTGGCCAAAATCATCTGGTAGTATGATTAGCTTGCCAATCATCCTCTTAAGTAAAACCAGATATAGGAATACATACATGCTTAAGAGTCAAGATAATGGTCCAAAAAGTTATAAATCTATTTTGCGGTAGCCAATTCAGTACTAAATATTTTTACCATTTGAATGTGTTAATCTAGTCCTAAACTTTCTAAATATTTTCTAATTTAATTCAAATCGTTAAAATATTTAGGATTAAATTGGCAAATTATCAAATTGTTTATAACCAAATGAGCATAATTGAAAGATTTAGGATTAAATTGTTAAATCACAAAAAGATTCAAAATTAAATGAGTATAATTGAAAGATTTATGACTGAATCAGTTGTTGTATATAAATTTAAAACTTTTTGGAGGATTTTTCCTTTAAGAGTCTGGACATATCTAAATTTTTGTGCCTAGGAGCCGAGGACGCATAGGGACAACGATGAAAATCATCTGCCGATGCAGACAATGAATTCGTCAATTAACTCGAAGCTGGACAAGTCCCGGTCATTATCAGAGAACAGCAGCCGGGGGGAGAGCAGGCGTGCCCCCCCAACTCTGCGGTTGTCACGACAGATTGACAATGTGTAGAGTATAAAACTAATGACATAAAACAGCCAACGCATGGCCAAAAAGCTGATTATAGAAACAGAACCAAACCATGGCCGGCTCATGTTTGAAAAGACTCCAAGATCGTAATTTACCATGTCTCCCCTCCTTTGTCTTCACCCGTGACTTTTCTCGTTCGGTTGGCTTCGGTGTTCTCCTCTCTTTTTTAACAATTCTGTGAGCTGCATGCACGGTTTCTCGACAGAGGACTAGGAAACATGGTGTTTTCTTTTGAGGGTTTCTTTTTTTTTTTTTTGGTACCCGCAACCTACGTCAACTCATTTCACATGAGTTGTTAAATCATTCCAAGGGAAAAATTATCCATAAAGTCATAAATTTATTGCACTTTTACCAATTCAATTATAAACATTTTAAATTTGTCAATTGAATCATAAATCTTTCAACATTTTATCTATTGAATATATTTGGCCAATTTTGGCCGAAATTCACTAACCTGGACACCCGCCATTCTATGTGGCACAAGTGGTGCTGACGTGGACAAATTTTATTATTTTTTAATATTTTTCGAATTTTTTAATTATTTCTACTTTTTAATTATTATTTTTTCTTCTCTTTTTTTTTTTTTTTTTCATTTTCTTCTTCTGGGTGGTCACATAGCCTCCAGCAACCAGCCAAAGGCCATGACCGATGAGGGTCGACCTCACTAGCCTCAAGCGAGGTTGCCCTCACAAGGATCTAGTGAGGGGCAACCTTGCTGTCCTCGAGCAAGGGTCGGCCTCACTAGAGGCCAGCAAGGGTTGGCCTTGCAAGCCTCAGGTGAGGTCGCCCTCATCGGGATCTAGCGAGGCAAGCCTCACTCACAGTCGATGAGGTTGCCCCTCGCTAAATCCAAGCAAGGCCAACCCTCACTAATCGTGGCCCCTGGCTCGTTGCTAGAGGCTAGGCGACCAACAACCAGAGGAAAAAAACATAAAGAAATTAAAAACATACAAAAATAATTTAAAATTCAAAAAAATATTAAAATTAATAAAATTTGTCCATGTCAAGAAATTCCGACCAAAATTGGTCGAATTGACTCAATTAGTAAAAGTAAATAGGTTTAAGACTCAATTGATAGAATTGAAAAATTCATCACTCAAATGGCAAAAATGCAATAGATTTAAGACTTTGTGGATGATTTTGCCCTTTCTAGGTGCTACAAGATCTAACTGTTCCTATGAAGTGTGCTTACATAGGTTACGAGTAACTAATAGTTTCCCCTTTTGAGGTCCAAAATTTTGATTAGTGGAGAGTCTCTTCTGAAGCTTTACGGTTTTTCTGCTTTGAGCAAATTCTTTCCATATTGACCCATAGAAAACCTTTGACCCAAATAATTTAATATGGGATTGAGCGTGCTAACAATCACCATCACAATCAACCATCAATCAATACGCATGTTGTATTACCTTAGTAATTTCATTCATTTTCTTTTCCCCTCTTGGACAAATCTCTGACGTACAGCACAAATCGCATATTCGAAATCCGAATTGTGACACTTTTATCATCTTTATTATTGAGTCTTACTATACTCCTCGGCAATCTCAACAATTTTTTTATTGTGACTATTCTGTTCATATATTTTCCATGATCCTTATTTATACCATAGATTATGTTTACACCTGATTTCACAAGGCGAATGTGGTCTTAACACCTCCGAATGCATTATCAAATCAACCACAAAAATATTGAAAAGTCTACCTTTTCTATATTCACCAAAAAGCAATGAATTGAAAGAATCTATGCTTTAAATCTGATGAAGTGACGCTCGATCCTCGTCACCCCCCTCGACCAGCCCCCCTCATTGGTCATATCTCCTTTATATGCACCATCTTTAACTCCAGCCAAGATAACCTTGCCAAGCACAAAAGCCACCTTGTTACTCTCCCAAGTTCCTATCCTCTCTCTCTCTCTCTCTCTCTCTCTCTCTCTCTCAACTGAGCAAAATGTCTCAGGGCGATCATGGAGGAATGAACAGGATTCCTGGTTCAATGTCGATGAGCAACTCATCCTCCAACGGCTACGACGGCGTGAACATGAAGATGGTGATGCACATTAGCTTCTATTTGGGCAAGGACGCCATCATCCTCTTCTCCGGTTGGCCAGAGCAGCGGCTCGGCATGTACGTGCTGGCTCTCTTCTTCGTCTTCGTCCTGGCCTTGGCAGTGGAGGTTTTGTCCGTCTCTCCCAACATTAGGACCAGCACGAACCCGATCGCGGGTGCCACGATGCAGGCCGCGATATATGGGTTGAAGATGGCCTTGGCCTATATGGTGATGCTCTCCGTCATGTCCTTCAACTTCGGGGTCTTCGTCGTGGCTGTGATCGGCCATGCTTTTGGCTTCTTTCTAGTCAAGAGTCGGGCTCTGGCGGCAGCGAACAAAGCGGCCGCAGCTAGTTCTGCGGCCGCCAGCGTTGCTGCTAAAGTTTAAGTCCGGTTGCTTTTCACTTGTTAGTAGTTTCTCCCCCTATATGATCTATCGAATTTCTTTGTAATAATGTGCATATGAAGACCATTTCCATTTATGGGTGACTTGACTTGACCACCATAACATTACAGGAGTGATTTAGTAGGTGAAATTAGAGGAGTTGGTTTCTTGCCAAGAGAAGTTATTTACTTCTAAGCGCAACAATTTCTTTACAAACCTATCCCCGAATTGAATACTTACTAGAGTCGGAGTTGCTCATGACTATACTCTTATCATTTGAATGCATAAGTTAGCTGAAACTGAATGCTAAAAGGATGATCCCTTCTTTTAATGCCAAATCAAAAATATGGGTTCCTCCCTAAATTGAGATTCAAGAGGTTCGTAAATGCTACGCATGGATGGGTACCAATTCGCTCATATATTAAGTATTAATCATGGGCAAAGTTAATTTCTTTCATTCGGAATCAACACAAGCGCATGATTTTGAAACTTGAAAGGGGGCATGTAGGCGTAGACAGAGATGGAGATGGGCGATTGAATATGAAGAACGACGGCTCACTTGGTGCCTGGATGAACTAGACCACTGGGTAGGAGCTTGGCCAACCAGTGGTCGGGCTACTAACCAAGTCCAAGTACCGTGTTGCGGAATGTGAGCGATGCGATCGAATAATAAAATAGATAGAATAAATAAATATATATATATTGAACACCAAATTAACATGGTTCAGCCATAGTGACCTACTTCCATGGAGAAATCAGTGACAAATTTCACTATAAATCAAGCGATATAATGGAGATTACACACTCGAATCACTCAAAATTTCACTATAAATCAAGCAATATAATGGAGATTACACACTCGAATCACTCAAACAATCTCGGTGTTCCCAAACCCTAGATACACCCAATAACGCATGGAATGTTTAGCCTCGAAATTTCTCATGAAATAATCTCTCAATATCACAAAAGAATTAAATATATCTTAAACTCGTAAAATTTAATTGGCTTAAACACTAAATAACAAACGAAACCAATGCCAAGCACTTATGTGAAAAACCGCGTCAACTCTTTCAACAATGGCGCCACTACGCAAGCAGAAGCACGCCCCCAGAAAAGGTCCCAAAATTTGATTGGTCAAAGGAGTCATCACCGAAAGAAAATTCATTTTTGGTTGTTTTCTATCCTCATTTGACGCATTTTTTTTTATCAGTTCTACTCTATTCTTACTCTACACTCACTCTTAGACTTTTGCCCTGTCTCTTGCAGGGCGTGGAAGTCGAAACCCACTCCTGAAACTTACGTATCTCCACCCCATCCCCTGAGAATGTGGGGATTTGAACCCCTCACCTCTCCCTTCCATGTTGAAAGAGTGGCCACTAGGGCGAATCCCAGTAATTTCATCTGACGCATTGATTGACCAAGTCAAGGGCAAATTCAAAATCCCCTTCCCAATTCAACCCAACGACTCCAATGCTTATCGATAATAATGACGTCCGTTTGTCTCCTTTCTCTGTTTTTTTTTTCTTGAAATCCTTATCCAACTTGGATTCTTTAACGCCAAAACAAAGAATCCGGACGTCCATGATATATCTTTTAGCATCCATAAAATAATAACAACTCATTTTGAATTGGCTTTTGTCTACGAGCTCAAATTCGAGACATATAATACACCGGACTAGTCCCAGTAGCTGCGGCACTATTCAAAGCAGTACCCAGGCGCCCGGATTAGCGCAGTAGCCGAGTACCCACGCCTACTTAAAGCATGCGCCTAGCCCTCAATTTAGACCAGATCCATGTGCTTCATCTTAAATGCTGTTTTTAAGTTAATTTTGTAAGAAAAGTTAGAAACAACGCCAAAGCCTTCGAGAACCATTATCCAAGAGAGTTGATAACGTGGAAAACTCCTTTTGAATTGATTAATTATTGTGAATATTGCTGTATCTAGGATTGGAAAACACTTTAGTATGAGCATTGTTAAAATAATTAAATATTAAACTACGCTTTCATTTAACAGTTTAAACTTTTAGAATAATTGACTGCAGTCCCATAAAATTTAACATTGTATCAAAACAGAAAGTCCTGAGTTCAAATTCTATCAGGCCCCAATTGCTTCCCCAGTTAAACATGTCCACCCTTAGTACTAGGCAAAAAGATCAGGTTAAGCGTAAAGAGGAGAGTTAGAATAATTAAATATTAAATCACGCTTTCATCTAATAGCTTAAGATTTTAGAATAGTTAGAATAATTAAATATTAAACCATACTTTCATCTAATAACTTAAGATTTTAGAACAGTTTACTGTAATCCCATAAAATCTAACAAGCTTCTTAATCAATTATAATGTCCTCTCTGCTATCTACAACGAAAAAAATTCGTTGATCTCTCCCTGTGAAGAGGGCATACCGCAGAACCACATAACTTGCTCAGGTTCAAGGTTAATTCTGCAATTTCTTATCAAATCCCCTTGATTCGTTCACGTTTCCACCTTCGTAGTAACATTAAGAGTGTCCAAATCCAATGCGTAAATGAGCGTGTATGGGTGTCAATTTGCTCGAAGATTGAGACATGATCCAAGTCCCACGATTGAGAGGGTGTATAGTCTGCGTGTCTAATTTCTTTCCGTTAGCATTAGGACTTTATTTAAGGATGTTTCGACTTTTTGGAGCTACTGTAAATTAATTGAATAGATCATTGGACGAACTCATGTCGGACCAATATAAGTGGTGACACTTTTCTCGTCTGTGCAAAACCACCCAGCCTTGGCGGTTTGATAGGAATCACGAGCCAAGCTAATCCAATTTTTTGCTAATCCTTTTCCCTTCCAATTTAAAACTAGTCAAGCATGTCCTAGTTTTTTGCCTACATTCAGCCTTAATAGAAGAAGATGCTATAACATCAAAGGGAAAAACAGAGAGAACATGTTGTGAGCAAAACTCCTATCAGATAATATTCGGGGCCTATGTTATTTCATGTGAAGAGACTTCTTAATTCTAACATGTCGATGGGGTTCCGGTGATGAGCTCGTACACTTACAAGCGAACTAAGTAATTATGATTCAAATCAGACATTTCATAGAAAATTTAGAATCCCCATGGTAATACCCAAAGTGGGTAGCCACACTAGTCATTACACTAGTTGCCCCTCTCCACTCTTTTTACCTTTCAGAAAAAGATAGAGCATTCACGATATTATTGCCTTTAACAGCGATGTAGCTCAACCAAGATGATGAGTGATCGTCAAAGCAAGAAGACTCAAACTAGATTTAACCCTTAACAAGTTTCTAGGATGGCAAAACAAAATAAACTAGATAACTTAGATGAACAAAGGGAAATAGTTTTGTATTTATGAAAAACTGGAATTAACTCAATAGATAACCTTTTAAAGTTACAATATAGTTAAGCATGGAACTCCGACAAATAAAGGTGAGAGCACTACTACATGAATGAATGAACACAGGTAACGATATGTGAGCTTTAGTAAAAATAATTTGCTAAAATAATATAACCCAATCATTCCTTATAGTCTAAGTGACTTGACTTCCTGTTACATTTTTACTTTAAATACTCCCAGAATGTTTTCTCAAGAGAACACGAAAATTGTATTTTTCTTTTTATTCCTGTTAGTTAATCCATCGACACTATAACAAAAAATTATTAAGTGAACCTAGTGAAAATATCTCCGGTACTACATAGCATTATTTCGGCTTAATATTCTAATTAAATAAACATCAGTGGCTTGTTTGAAAGAATTTAACACAAGAGTTGAGTTTATTTCATACTAGGTTGATCTCAAAATCTATTGAATTCTCTTCCAAATCCATCGCTCATTACAACTTCTGCAACATCGGTGGTTGCCGCGGATTCCGCTGCCATCACCTTTTAAAACTAATTCAATTTCGATTGTTTTACCACTTCTTTTGGCTAGTACCGCGCCACTGCTACGCCATTAGATCATCACGACCAAAATTATTGTAGTAGTTTATGATTTTTTATGGTTAAAAAATTAGTTTTGAATAAATTTGTCACGTGACCACTAATTTAAGCTTTTTTATGGTATTCACCCTACATAATAACCTCAAATGATATCACTGGCAATCACTTTGCCACTGCCACCGCCACCGCCACCGTGATTCCTGATTTATGTTATTCTATCACCACCAGTTAACGGTTTTCTTTTCCCCTCGAGCTACTCGAGTGAGTTATATACATAGCTAAAGGCTATAAAACAAACTCGATGTCCTAAAAACCCATAATTAAAATTTTCCAGGTAGTTAATGGGATTATCAAGCGCATTCTTAATTAATCAATTTCACAAGTCGGTCTAGCAAAAACACATATAAAGAAGGCCTTAGAGATCCATATGGATCATCAGCCGCAGGCCGCCTTCGTTTGTGGGTTGACAAATAGGTCAACGGCCGATTTTCCGGGCCCATAAAAGAGCTCCAAAGCCCACGCTTATTTGAGGTCCTAGTCCTAAATCAGCTTTATAAAAGCAGGCCTTAATTTCCTAAAATGTGGAAATTACCGAAACAGTTGTGCACCTATCATACGACGTCAATTAAGTCCTAAGCATTTCAATGTCATCAATTTAATCCTAAACCTTTGTGTGAATTTCAATATAATCATTCCGACCATTTTTTATCTAAAATCACTGATGTAGCGATCTAATCCTCAAATGATTTTTCTTTTAGCACATAAAAACAATACATTGGATATATTATGCATACTATTAGGCTCATAAATTTCTCATATCTGCAGATGAAGGAAGTTCTTTGAACTACAGATATGGACGTTACCTACATTTGAATTTAATTGAGGCTGCATGTGCATCATGTACATAACTTGCAAATCACCAATTAGAAGCATGGTCGGAAGAAAATTTAATCCTCATTGTTGTGAAATATTTCACTCGAGCTACATGCCTCGGGTTTTTCAAATGCATCAATTCTTCATAAAAATTTAATAACACATATTTGATTCAAACTCTAAAAAGCATGTGTTTATTGAGTATGTAAACCTCGGTACGTGCATAATATATTAGACTCTAGTTCTAATGAAAACAATATACTCAGTTAATTGTAACGATGTAATCATATGTATTCTTATCAAAATCTAGAGGGGCTATCCATTCGACTTTTCTACAAGCAAAAGTTAGTTTTTATTTTTCCATCAAAACTAGGATATTATCCAAATTTAAAATGGAAAGAGAACCATCGTAGTCACGATATCTGAGAGACGAGGGATTATATATTTCCTTAAATTCCTAGGGTGCATTATTATGCAAAAAATAAATGATTTGAAAAATATTTTCCTGAAAAAGATCGATTGTATCTCTTTAAAAAATAAATGAAAAAAAAATTGTCTACGAAAATGGCTATAACAAAAAAATATTGACCAATTTTTTTAATAGATATAAGCGATCATTTTTAGAAAACACAACTAAGCAAGAAAATTTTTAAGTGCTCACAACCAATGAATTCCAACTCCAACTTTCCACTTCTACCATAAATTGCAACAAAACATTTTGTTCCATACAAAAATTGCAGTAAACTAATAACACACTTTACTTACAAATACCCAATGCAAGTACATATTCCACATTTTCGACTATGATAGACATACAAACTTCTTCTCATTACTCACTTCACATTTGAATAGACTACCTAAGAAAATAACAACACAATCAACAATTTCGTGCGACTGCTCCCTCCATCTCGGCCACTAGTCCGCGTGAACTCCATCGCAAGAAGACAGAGGCAGCAGCCACGCCACAACTGCACATCTTCAGTTCAACGGACGGAGGTCAGCAAGCGGTGAAGCCCCCATCTCCATGCACGTCACCTGACTGCACGCCACCGCTCCATCTCCACTCTGCCACCTGCCCGCTCCTCCTTCTACTTCGGTCAACAAACGGACCGCCGAAGCCACCGATTCTCCAGCAGCAACTCCACGTCGACGCTGCAGCCCCACTTCGGGTTGTCTTCAACGGAGTCAACGGAACCAGCAGCTTCTCCTCTTCTGTTGACTGAAGCTGCCAGCGGATGCCCCTTCTCCACTGAGGTTGGTCGGCCACAGAAGCCAGCAAGCTGCCCGAGAATTTTCTCCATCGTCCACGAGCAGTCCACGATTCCACCGTTAGTTGACTCTGTCAGCTACTTGTCCGCGTGAGTCTCCTCAACGCCACGAAGACCGAAGCTAGAGGAGCCCACGTTTTACCGAGCCTTCGTTGCGTCCGCAACACCAACGCCACGCGCCCGAGTCTCCTCCAGCAGCAGCGTGCCTGCACTGATTTTATTTTGGTCGGCCATCTTCACGGTTCTTCATCAACCCGCGTGTCTTCAGCTGAGCGACGCCAGCTTTCAACGTCGTGGAGTCCAGCCGCTTGAAGACTTCAGTGGCGTCGATCGTTATTTCCTGAGGCCTCAGGCCACCGAAGCAACCCCCAATCCAGCGTCTCCGGCCCATCAGCCCACGCAAACCAGTGAGCCCAACAGCAGTTCCAGCGAACTGGAAGCCCATCTCATTTGAAGCCCACTTAAATTGAAGCTCAGCCTAGTTCAGTTCAACGTGCAGCCCAGCAGTCCATTTCAGTCCTCCAACCCAGCAAATTGAAGCCCATCCTCGGCCCAACAGCCCAAGAAGTCAGCCCAGAAGTTCAACAGGCCCAACTCAACTTGGGTCTGGCCCAAAAGCAAGAACAAATATCAGTTGGGCTGAGATTTGTTGAGGCCAAGGTCGAGGCCCGGTCCAAGTCCGCCGGTGTTGTCGAAAATCCGATTTCGGCCGCCGTCACGTCGCCGTTGCGGTGATTCGGTCCCCGCTTTAAATCAAGTGAGTTTTACTCACTAATGCTTTATTAGTTTGCTAATTATGCTTAGGGTTGGTTAGATTTAATTAAATGCAATTAGGTGGTTAGATTAGGTTAGAACAATTAAATTAGTGACTTAATGATGCATGTTAGGTGGTTAGATTACATTAGCAAGTAGAGAGAGCCTCTAATATTTATTGAATGTATCTCGATTTTTCCTGACCCGTTTCGGGCTCCAATAAAGCAATATGGGCCTAAATTGGATTTTTAATATTTATTTATTTATTTTTCGAAATTAATTATTCAATTATTTATTTTTCTGGAAATTCAACCAGGATGGCCGGTGACCGAATTTCATGCCAATTGTCGTGGTGCAGTCCGTTTCGATAAAAGTTTATTTCAATTCTCAATCTTGAAACCTCCCTTTTCAAATGATCAATCAGAGATGTTAAACCATTCATTTGAGCTTGCATTGAGTCGACATCCTCCAACTCATCCATCAATATAGGTGGAGGTTGATGTCGGGTCTCAAGTAGCTTCAAGATCACCTCTATCGCTCGACCAAAAAATTTTGCATCAACTCATTTAAAATATTTGCATTTCGAGCATTCTTTATATCTACTGCACCCATGGAATCTTCTCCCGGATTCAACCGAGTCCCAAATGTTCTTCTTGGAGATGGTAACCTGCAATAATAGTAACACTCACCATCTAATTCGTTTTTTTTGGCACAAATGTGAGCCACTACTGATAACTTTAGGAGAAATTCGAAGTGCGTGCTTAGATTGGGGATTTAGTGTTTTAAACTTCCGATTCCTTTTCAATTTTAGATTTAAGGTTCTTACTTGGGGGGAAGACGCCAAACAACGTCGTTTTGTTATTTACATACTAACTGTACTCTTCGGCGAGCTATGTCTACTTCAAAAATTAATTAAAAAAAACTGTCACGTCAGATTTCTACCAACTAGATCGGCGTCAGTACTGAAATTATCGTTTTTCAAACTTTTTGGCATTTAAATGATTCAAAATAAACTTTTAGCATCAAAGTGAGCGACATACATAACTTTTGGCACTTCTAGTGTAGTTACCTCATGTTCCATGGCACAATTTATCATGTTTATTAGAACAGAACAAAAGTAACAGTTGCATACTATCAGATAACATCTAAGAACAGAATTACTTATTTGTCGTGTTATCGGGATAAACTTCACCTCATGCATTCTTGAACAACATCTCAAAGTAGTCATTCTTAATCATCGAAGGTACAACGTTCACATGCAAAGGGTTGTTCCTATGTCCATTCATGTGATGTTGAGTAAAATAAGGTTGGATGCAAGTCATGCAATATTTCCCTATCTTCTACACCATCCCCTAATTCATCCAAGAAAGCTAGACTCCTTTGGAAATCAACACTAATCACATCACTAAAACTCTTACTTTCACCATCATGAGTCCAACTTTTGTAAGACCTATTAATATGGTTGACGAAGAGAAGCATCTTGCAATCAATAAAATTCATACATTCACGGCATGAACAACAATCTTTTCCATCGTCCTTGTGTGATTCATAACAACCTCAATAAAAGAACTTACACCTAAAATATACTTAGGACAAAATCTATGTTGTAGTGGCATTTGACCCATTTTCATACCTTCACGAACGTACTGTTGTCAAATAACTTACAACCGGTATGGTTTGATATATGCGGAAACAATTTAATATGTGCAAGAGTAAGCTGATAATATCAAGTGTAGTATTCTTCTATCAACTAAATATGGAAATAAATAGAAAAAGATGGTGGTTCGACTTAGACCAAACCTACGTCCACTCTACTAATAGAATAAGCTGGACTTTACTTGTAACTCTTTGAAAGGTTACAACATAGCCCATGATACTTCTACTCAAAGCCAATAGATCACTCTATCAAATCTCAAGCACAACTATGACACTCATACACTTCTCAAAAGAGATTACAAACAATGAAGCATTCTCAATAAATGAATTTCTCGCTCAATAACAAGAGTATAGGGAAAATTGTCCAAAAAGTCTTACATCTATTGCACTTTTGCTAATTCAATCATTAACCTTTCAATTTTGCCAAATAAGTCCTAAACATTTTCACATTTTGTCAATTGATTCCATTCAGCCAATTTTGACCGAAAATTGCTGACATGAATGCCTGGCCGATGACATGGTTTTTTTTTTAATAAATATTTTGATGATATTTTAACAATTTTTTTTAATTTTTTATGCTTTTTTATTTAGGGTTTTTGACGCAACACCAGCGAAGGTAGCCGGCTGACCCTCACTAGCCTCGGGGGAGGGCATGAGGGCCCTCGATAGCTCTAAGTGAGGGCCGTGACACCCTCAATGGCCAAAGCGATTATGGATGAGCCCTCACCAATTCTAAGCGAGGGCTTGCACACCCTCACTTTGGCCGGCGAGGAACCTGACACCCTCGACCAAGATCGATGAGAGTCAATTGGCCCCGCCTATGGCCAACAAGAGTTCGCCAGCCACCCTCGCCATTCCTCTCTCCAAAACCCTTTAAAAAAAAAGTTAAGAAAGCATACAAATTCAAAAAATTATTAAAATATCATTAAAATATTATTTTTTTTAAAACTGCCATGTCAATGCCAACCCTCCATGTTAATAATTTCCTGTCAAAATTAGTCGAATAGACTCAATTGGCAAAAGGTAAAAAGGTTTAAGACTAAATTGACAAAATTGAAATCTTAAGACTAAATTGACAAAAGTTCAATAGGTTTAGGACTTTTTGGACAATTTTTCACAAGAGTATAAGTGTATCAAAGACTAAAATTTTCTCAATTGTAGTTGTTCTCACGATTTGTATCATCTCCAATCATGTTTTAATCTTCTTATATAGTCTTCCAAGGCAAAGCTAACCTTTAGATAATCTTCAAGATGATCAATTTAGCTATTGAAAATAAACTACACAATCATCAGGAGGTCTGGTCACCCATACAATCAAATCTTCTTACCAATAATGTGTTTTCCACAAATAGGTTTACTTACATTAAGAAATAAGCATTTCCAATAAATCGATCGACAATTGATACAATTCTCCTTCGTGTTTTATTTTCCGGAGTTCTGGGCTTTTGGCAAGCTATTGATATTCCTTGAGACTTAGTTGATAGTCAATAGAAAATCTAGATCTTCAAATCATAATGTATAATCTTGTGACAAACACATTCTTATCAAGTAATATAAAGAACTACTTCTATTGGCAACTCGTGAGTCTATCGAGGCTTCCCACTAGTAATTGACTTACATACTACCTTCCACTTCATCTTCCAAAGTATAAGCAAGAAGATATTAACTATTCACCTTATCACAATATCATCAAGTTTCCATGACCTTTCCCGTTCTCTTACTGGTTCACCTCCACTAAGGTCCACCTAGCCATCGTCAATTTTCACTATGTTCATTCTGAAATACACAGCATCTGCATTTATCAAACATTGATATTCCAAATAATTTAATCAACTTCAAAATGTCATAAGAGGTTTACCTAAAAACAACAACTATCCAAATTGAGTGGTGCACTTATGCTTAATGTAACCAACCTAAAGGGTAGTGGCCCTATCCCATTTAGGAGCAAGAAAAATTTACCTTGTCACTCACTCTTTTATTTTCAAAGAAACTTGGGCAACATTTCCCCTGAGTTCTCCAAATACACGAGCTGGAAATGGAAAAGCAAATAGCAACCGTACTCCATGTCCAGTATATACTCAGACAACAAAAGGAAATATGCAAACAAAAAAAACTTCAACCACAAAAATGCATCTCAATGTAACAAATCTCCAAAATGTCCACCGAGAACAATTCAAGATGAGAAATGCTTATGTGACAACTCGGTCATTTTTAATAGAGTGATGGAGTTATTTCTGCTTCTCATTAATACATTGTTCTTTCTACTTATTAAAAAGGAAAGAAAGAAATAAAGTGAAGCCCACCCACACAAAGTGAAGTGAGCGATTCTTCTTATACCGTTACCATATAAAAGTGACCGTACCGTCATGCTAGTATCTCTCATTCAAGATTGTATACAAAACCTAGTACGGTCATATTTATTTAAGAAGAAACATGAACACCACAAGCAGAAACTGTTTTTCTTCCATGTTTGCCAGAGATATGTGGCCTATTTAATAGATCCCATTTGTACGGAAATATAAGTAACTAAGACCAATCTGGATAATATGGTTTTTTTTTTTTTTAGTCGGGAAATAAACTTTTCATTAGCTAACTCAAAGAGTTCAGATACAAAAGACTCGAATCCGAATAGAATAAGGCCCATAGGGCTTCCGAGGGGTTGGATAACCAATTTAAGGGTAAGAACCCATTTCTTTGGGTTTTTGCAATCCAATCTACAACTGAATTTAATTCTCTACTACAATGGGCCAAATGTAAATTAGTGAAGCCCAGAAGCAAATTCTTGGCCTCAATGAGAATTGGTTCTATTTCCCACGAGCATTGTACTTCTCCTGTCAGCATCTGTATAAGTACTTTGCAATTTGACTAAAGTAGAAGTCTTTGTTCACTTTGGGAGAGAAGAAACTTTAGGGTTTCCACCATTGCCAAGGCCTCAGCTTGCACAGCAGAGTTTACTCTTACCGATCTAGCAAATCCATCCATCAAATCTCCATAATTGTTTCGGCAAACACAGCTTATCGCTCCAATCATCGTTCTAGGCAAGAAAGTTCCATCTATATTGATTATGAGAGTGTCTTCGCTTGGGCCAAACTAGATCTAAGGTGAGGCTTCCTTTACACCTTTCCCCTTCTTCTTCGCCTTTTCCCAACTGGTGAAGCATTGATTTTCCGCCATGGCTGAGCTTATAAGGTTCTTTGGATTCGGCTTTAGTTTGCAGAAAACAGAGTTGTTTCTTTCTTTCCAAATACGCCAGAGGATAGATGCTAGGAGGTTGAAACTTGCAGAGGTATAATTGAATTTAAGTAGCCATTCATATGTTCGACTAAGTCCATCAAGTGAGATCTGAATTTGTAGTGCAGGGTCCATCCAAATTTGATAAGTCCAAGGGCAAAGTAAGAAGAACTGCTCTACCATTTCTAAGTTCTGTTTACATAAATCGCAGGTATTTTCTTCCACTATACCTCTCTTTTGTAGATATTCTTTTGTAGGCAACGCGTTTTGACATAATCTCCATAAGAAAATTTTGATTTTCGGGCTTGTCTTAGCCTTCCAGATCTTTGACGTGGTATGATATAAATAATATATATTCTTTTTCAAACAGTTGGCATAATTAGTCGGCTCACTAGGTGATTTTTGTCTTTTGCGGTGAGAGTTGGTCCCAACTAAATTCGTCGGGGTTACAAATTTGTACTTCTCTTGGTAATTTCGTCCTGGCGATCGGGCTTTGGGCTCTTGAAACACATCCCACCGACTATGTCGGTGCAAGTAGCTGAGTGAATGGCGCCCAATGTGCATCAGACATTCGGTGTGTGAGGTGCGAATATAATGAAGAAACCCACTTCAAATGAAATGAATATCCCTGTTTGTTTCATAACTGTAGATACAACTTCTGTTTTTGAGTAAACTTAGATACAGCTGGCTATTGGATTGCTTAGTGATGATCTCCCCTTTATTAGGTATTCCATGTTTGTTGCGAGCTCAAAACTCTCTCAGCTTTAATAATGTTAAGAAATTTAATTCAAAAACTTGGTATAGAAAATGTTCAATTGGCCAAAATCATCTGGTAGTATGATTAGCTTGCCAATCATCCTCTTAAGGAAAACCAAATATAGTACTAAAATCTTAAATCTATTTTACAGTAGCCAATTCAATACTAAATCTTTTGACAATTTGAATGTGTTAATCTAGTCCTAAACCTTTTAAATATTTGCTAATTTAATTCAAATCGTTAAAAGATCTAGGATTAAATTGGCAAATTATCAAAATATTTATAACCGAATGAACATAACTGAAAGGTTTAGAATTAAATTGGCAAATCGTAAAAAGATTCAAAATTAAATTAACACAATCGAAATATTTATGATTGAATAAGTCGTATATAATATTAAAACTTTTTGGAGGATTTTTCCATAAAGTGTCCGGACATATCTAAATTTTCATGCCTAGGAGTCAGGGACGCATAGGGACCACGATGAAAATCATCTGCTGATGCAGACATTGAATTCGCCAATTAACTTGAAACTGGACAAGTCCCGGTCATTATCAGAGAACAGCGTCCATAGAGAGAGCAGGTGTGCCCCCCCAACTCTGCGGTTGTCACGACAGATTGACAATGTGTAGAGTATAAAACTAATGACATAAAACAGCCAACGCATGGCCAAAAAGCTAATTGTAGAAACGGAACCAAACCATGGGCGGCTCATGTTTGAAAAGACTCCAAGATCGTAATTTACCATGTCTCCCCTCCTTTGTCTTCACCCGTGACTTCTCGTTTGGTTGGCTTCGGTGTTCTTCTCTCTTTTTTAACAATTCTGTGAGCTGCATACATGGTTTCTCGACAGAGGACTAGGAAACATGGTGTTTTCTTTTAAGGTTTTTTTTTTTTTTTAAAAAAATTTGGTACCCACAACCTACTTTAACTCATTTCACATGAGTTGTTAAATCATTTTAAGGGAATAATTATCCAAAAAGTCATAAACTTATTTCACTTTTACCAATTTAGTTATAAATCTTTCAACTTTACCAATTGAGTCATAAATCTTTCAATATTTTATCTATTGAGGAATGAACAGGACTTCTGGTTCAATGTCGATGAGCAACTCATCCTCCAACGGCTACGACGACGTGAACTTGAAAATGGTGATGCACATGAGCTTCTATTGGGGCAAGGACGCCATCATCCTCTTCTCCGGTTGGCCAGAGCAGCGGCTCAGCATGTACGTGCTGGCTCTCTTCTTCGTCTTCGTCCTGGCCTTGGCAGTGGAGGTCTTGTCCGTCTCTCCCAACATTAGGACCAGCACGAACCCGATCGCAGGTGCCACGATGCAGGCCGCAATATATGGGTTGAAGATGGCCTTGGCCTATATGGTGATGCTCTCCGTCATGTCCTTCAACGTCGGGGTCTTTATCGTGGCTGTGATCGGCCATGCTTTTGGCTTCTTTCTAGTCAAGAGTCGGGCTCTGGCGGCAGCGAACAAAGCGGCCGCAGCTAGTTCCTCTGCCGCCAGCGTTGCTGCTAAAGTTTAAGTCTGGTTGCTTGTCACTTGTTGGTAGTTTCTCCCCCTATATAATCTATCGAATTTCTTTGTAATAATGTGCATATGAAGACCTTTTCCATTTATGGGTGATTTGACTTGACCAATCATAATATTACAGGAGTGATTTACTAGGTGAAATTAGAGGAGTTGGTTTCTTGCCAAGAGAAAGTAGTTACTTCTAAGCGCAACAAGTTCTTTACAAACCTATCCCCAAATTGAACACTTACTAGATTCGGAGTTGCTCATGACTACACTCTTATCATGACTATACTCTTATCATGCGAATGCATAAGATAGCTGAAATTGAATGCTAAAAGGATGATCCCTCGTTTTAATGCCAAATCAAAAATATGGGTTCCTCCCTAAATTGAGATTCGAGAGGCTTGTAAATGCTACGCATAAATGGGTACCAATTCTCTCGTATATTAAGGGTTAATCATGGGCAAAGTTAATTTCTTTCATTCGGAATCAACACAGGCGCATGATTTTGAAACTTGAAGGGGGCATGTAGACAGAGACGGAGATGGGTGATTGAGTATGAAGAATGACGGCTCGCTTGGTGCCTAGATGAACTAAACCATTGGGCAGGAGCTTGGCCAACCAATGGTCGGGCTATTGACCAGGTCCAAGTATCGTGTTGCGGAATGCAAGTGATCGAACAATAAAATAGACAAAACAAAATAAAAAAATTTGAACGTTAGATTAACGTGGTTCGGACGTAGTGACCTACGTTCATAGAGAGAACAATAACGAATTTCACTATAGATCAAGCGATATAATAGAGATTACACGCTCGAGTCACTCAAACACTCATTGTGTTTCCCAAGCCCCAGATACACTCAATCATGCATATAATATTTAGCCTCGAAATTTCTCGCGAAATAATCTCTTAATCTCATGAAAGAATTCAACAAATCTTGAATTTGCAAGATTTAATTGGCTTGAATACTAAATAACGAACGAAATCAATGCCAAGCACTCATGTGAAAAATCATGCTTCAAAATCAACTCTTCTCTTTCAACAAGAACGCCGCTCAATAAGCAAGAGCACGCCCCCGGAGAAAGTCGCAAAATTAGATTGGTCAAAGGAGTCATTGCCTAGTGAGAAGGAAAGAAAATTCCTTTTTGGTTGTTTTCTTTCCTCATCTAACGCATTGATCAAGTCAAGGTCAAATTCAAAATCCCAGATGGACTTTCCAATTCAACCCAACGACTCCAATGCTTATCGATAATAATGATGTCTATTTATCTACTTTCTCTGTTTTTTTCTTGAAATCCTTACCAACTTGGATTCTTTAACGCCGAAACAAAGAATCCGTGTGACATCCTAGATTTTCACTTATGTTTTCTATTGAATAAATCGGGCATTTCATCGATGCGTCTATAGAGTTATTATCAGAATTGATCACTCCCGAGATAATTAGACTATCCATGGAAGCCATTAAGGAATTTTAAGGCAATAGACTTGAGAATTCGACCGCGAATCGACTTCTCAACCATGCTCATCTTTAGAGGCCATTACGGCACAATATAAAATCGATTTGAAATTAGAGTTAGGTCTATTCGACTGAAATGTGTGGCTAATCGTGGGTGACACAACTAAGGAAAATTCTCATCGACCAACCCTAAACTAATTCTTCTATCATTTTGGTACCATGTGTCCGTATTTGAATTCTCGAGATTTTTACGACAACCAAAAGTTTCCAATGAGTCAAATGGGTTCATTGTAACTCGAAGAAAATTGACCACAGGTCATTTAAACTAAAAATCTCTGAAAAGTACCCGGTAGCCTAAGTCATGCTAAAAACCCGCTGAATGGAAATTAACCGCGAATTTGAGTCCGATTTCAAAAATTGAAAATTCTGTCATGTCACAATAAATTCTAGGAACATCGACTTGGTCTCAGAAGATATTTTTTGCAACCCGAGACTTTTTGGGAAAAATTCGGCATAGGATCGTTTTTGTTCAGAAAAAGCCGATGACCATTTTTTATTGCAAATTTGGGAAGCATGATGGATATATAGGTGAGGAAAAATATCGGATTTGATCGATGGAGGGTCAATTGAAGTTATTGAGGCCAAATTGGATTGAAACAAGAAGGAACAAGTGACCAATGGAGGGAGAAACCACCCAAATTCGTATGCCCCAAGAGTCCAAAGATGAGGCATTGGTGGCCTATGGAGGGCCAAGAGATCCTAGCTTGGTGGACAAGCTCAAAGGAGACAAGCTTGTGGAAAATAAGCTTGGTAGGCCCCTCCAACCCCATCTCTTCCCTCTCTCTCCCTCATTGTCGTCCACCCTACTCCTCTCTCCCTCATTGTCATCCACCCTACTCCTCTCTCTCTCTCTCTCTCTCTCTCTCTCTCTCTCTCTCTCTTGCTTTCTTCGAACCCTCAAGCCAGCAGCAAGAAGCTAGCAAAAGCCAGCAAGTTGCCGGAAGCAACCACGCCACCACCATCGCACGCCATCGCCGTGTCCACGCGCCACCACCCACGCGAGCTGCCCCGCATGCCATCGTGCCATGCCGCGCCTCACGCTATTTCAGCCCACCGTCTAGCAGCTTGTGGAGCTCAACCGTGAGCCCCTCCGGCCACCGTGGACCGACATGCACCCTGCCTCCCACCGAAGCTCCGCCTAGCCTTTACTAGCCTTTGCTTGCCTCAACCAACCCCGAATCGGCCCTCAACCAATAGCAACCAGCAAGCAGAAAAGTGGATTTCCAGCCACCTTGGTGGCCCGTTTTGAGGTGCTTCCAGGCCTCGAAACCTAGGCTCACTTTGAGGAAAGTCATCCCCCTGCGACGTTTTCGTCGGTTTGATCCAACCCACTCGCTAAACAAGTGAGTTTTGCTCACTAATCTCTTATTATTATGCTAATGATGCTTAGGGATTGATTAGATTTAATTAAGTGTAATTAGGTGGATAGATTATATTAGAGTAATTAAATTAGAAACTTATCAATACATGTTAGGCAAATTGATAGTGTAGTTAGCAATGAATTATGTTCTAGTATTTATTGAACGAACCTTGAAATTTTTCCGAGTCCATCTCGGCATCCAATTAGGCATTACGGGCCTAAATTGAATTTATTGCATTTATTTAATATTTTCTATAATTATTTATTTATTTATTTTTCGAAAATTAGGTTGGGATAACCGATGACCAAAATTTTATGCTGATTATTATGGTACAATCCATTTATTTATTTGAGCGTTGATTTTTGCTAAATTAAATTAGTTATTATTTTAGGATTTATTCCTAAATTAATTAAGTTTGGTAATTAATGGGAAAATTACCGAGCGTCTATTTACAACGCCAAAAATATGTAATGGGCTGTTGAAACTGGTGGGTTGCTCAAAATGTGAAATTATTATATTTTGGCTAAGGCCGATTATATACCCATACACAAGTATTTTTATTAGGAATGATAAAAATGGTGAATTGATTAAATGATCAATTATCAGCATACTATGAAAGTATGGCAAACAGCTTCTGATGAGCATATATAGAATAGCGGATCAGTGGATCCGATAGCTTATGGCGAGCATATATATATACATTTATCAGCATACTATGAAGGTATGGTTGGCAGCTTCTGGTGAGCATATATAATTCTCAACGTACTATGAAAGTATGTCTGGCAGCTTGTTGCGAGCATATATAATAGTATATTATCTCAGTATTTGAGGTAGCTTCTAGCAAGCTATACTATTTATTATTGGCTTAGAATAAGTAGTCCTGGACTATAGTCGGACTCATAGATAGTATTGATTGAGATGACCGAGGAATGGTCTGCTTTACATGCTGGGAATTGATGTGATTCCTGTATATCTGATATATACTGACTTGGAGGAAGGAATTTAGGCAGCCTCTAGAGTGTATTGACTTCCTAATCGAGTCTTAGGGGGTAGAACTTGCTGAGACATTGTCTCACTGGTTATTATATAACCATTTTCAAGTCCGTAGATGGCGTTGGTGAAGGATCGAAGGCCCGGAGAGTAGAAGGTGAAGCCTGAAGAATTGACAGTCCTGTCTGACTAGTTAGTCATAGGACAATTCTCTTTTGATGGAAGTTAATTCATTTCTGCAGACTTGTTTTATGAACTTGTGGTTTAGAACTTGATTTAATAATTTGCCTTGTATATATTTGCACTATGATTTGCAATGTATATAAGTGTTGTTGCTTTTAAAGTGTGAAAATTTGGATTCCTACTTTCATATCCCATTGTTTTATTGTTTGTGGATTGTTTATATACTTTTGCATGTGCATATTAAAAAGAAAGGGGTCGGTGATGCATCATGGGATGTCGCTATAAATTGACTAGGTAAGGGATGGGTGTGCACTCGAGGATCAGGGCGTGACATCCCCGTTTAAGTGGTATAAGAGCAATGGTTAGGGATTAGAGTGATAAGGTGCAATGGACCATGGGATAGTAATAGGAAAGACCTTTAAATTTATGTTGGTGCATATCTGTGTTAGCTGATTAATAGCTTGTTTGTGTGGGTCACTCAAATTCTAATCCGGTATTAGAACTGGGAAACATGTATCTATAAAGATCTTGTAGATGAGTGATCGGGAACAGAGGACTCCTAGAGAGACAACCTTTAGACCAGTTACTTGGGGTAGTACGCCAACCAGGGTCGGTACCCGAGGTGGTCGTGGTGGAGCGCTGGCTAAGACCAGCGCAAGTGTAAGAGTACCGCTTCAGGCCAGTACTGAAAGTGTAGCAACACCGAGCGATCCTAGGTTCGACGAGATCATTCAGGCACTAGTGTTCCTTAGGAACTCTTTGAGCCAACAAGCTTAGGATTGAGCCGCTGTTGTTGCCGCATTTGCTGAGGTCCAGCATGGAGATATGATCTGGGAGCAAGCCGTTGTGTCCGAGTCAAGGTTCAAATCCAGTAGAGATAGAAACCAATTTGGGAAGGAGCCTATGACTGGAGAAAAGTATTCTAGTCTGCCCAACAGGAATGGTGGGATAAACACGTCAGTGCCGAGTTAGAATGTCATGGGTCGCTTCTACAGAAGGTGACATGGATTGGCCTCGTGTTTTTCTTAGAACAAGAAGTTGTTTTGAATGCGACCAACAGGGTTAACTGGCCAAAAACGGTCCCAAAAAGCCAATGGAACAGATCAGAGGGAATGCACTGTAGAACACACTGTGGAGTTTTTGGAATAGGCATCCAGTGCAAGAAAGAGTGCATGCTGTCACTTGACAGGAGACAAAGGACTCACCAGATGGGTGCCCAAAATTCTAGAAGAAGCATGGGTAAATCCAGTGTCCTGGTAGGGCTAGAATGTACTATGATAATGACTAGCATGGCCATCGGGTGAAGGACAGTTAGTGAAGGTTCAAAGGAGCATAGATGTTGTTACTACAGTTAGGACGTCACTAGAATGGCGAAAGGGACGGGGATAGAACCGACCCTACACCAATGAGAGGAATAATGTTTTTGAAGAGATTGTATAAGAGTAGCACAGCAGAGCTTCACCTAAGTTCGTCGAATTTTAGTTTGATGAAATAAAGCGAAAGAAAGGGGAATCTCTAGCTATAGTTGTACTCGACTAGTTGCTAAGGTGTGACTATGATGCTACATGAATAGAGTGGGCTCATGGAGCATCTTGTGGTAATAAATTATGGTCATGAAATAATCCAATCTAATCCATTAGCATGTGGAAGTGTCGAGTTTATTGGGAGTCGAGAAGAACTCTTGATTTCATTAATCTCGTCACGGGAAAGCAACCTGTTGGTTAGGCGGAAGTTGCCAAAGTTACTTGACGATTACCGTAGATAAGACAGATTGAAGAACTAAAGATGGAGGACATCTAAGTAGTCTAAGAACTTCTAGATGTTTTGACACAAGGATTGTAAGCCGTCATCAGAGAAAGAGATAGAAATTTGTGATTGAGTTAGCCCCCGGGACAAAGCCAATCTCTAAGGCTCCTTACCGGATGGCGTTATCTGAGTTGAAGAAACTGAAGGTGTAGATGCAGGAATTATTGGATAAGGGATTCATACATCCCAATGCATCACCTTGGGGAGCACCAGTCCTATTTGTAAAGAAGAAAGATGATTCGTTGCGCTTATGCATCGACTATCGCAACTCAATCAAGTGACAATCAAAAATAAGTATCCACTCCCAAGGATCGATGATTTGGTTGATCAATTGCAAGGAGCATCGATTTTCTCAAAGATCAACTTGAGGACAAGATATCATCAGCTAAGAATTAGGAAGGGAGATGTTCCTAAGTCAGCATTTCGTACTCGATATGGTCACTATGAGTTCACAATGATGCCATTTGGGTTGACAAATGCTCATGCTGCCTTCATGGAATTGACGAATCGAATACTCAAGGAATATTTAGATCAGTTTGTGATCGTGTTCATCGATGATATTCTAGTGTATTCGAGAAGTGATGAAGAGCATAAGAGTCATTTAAGACTAGTGCTATAGACACTGAGACTCCATCAGTTGTATGCTAAGTTTAACAAGTGCGATTTTTGGTTGACTTGTGTTGCTTTCTTAGGTCACGTGATTTCAGGTGAAGGAATCTCTGTGGACCCAAGTAAGATTGAAGCCGTGATCAATTGACCAAAATCGACTACAATGACAGAAATCAAAAGTTTTCTAGGTTTAGTAGGTTATTACATATGGTTTATAGAAGGGTTCTCATCATTAGCTTCGCCATTGACAAGACTCCTGAAGAAAGAAGAGAAATTTGTATGGATAGACAAGTGCGATGGTAGTTTCCAAGAGCTGAAAGAAAATCTGACTACTACACATGTGTTGACGATTCCATCTAGTCCTAGAGGATTCGAGATCTATAGTGATGCATCATTCAGAGGACTAGGTTGCATGTCGATGCAACATGGTAGAGTAGTTGCATATGCCTCCCGTCAGTTAAGGTCTCATGAGCAGAATTATTCGATGCATGACTTAGAACTCATGGCGATGCCCTAAAAATTTGGAGACATTATTTGTGCGGAGAAAAATTCCAGATCTTCACGGACCATCAGAGTCTCAAATACCTATTCTCTTAGAAGGAATTGAACATGAGAAGGCGCCGATGGATGGAATTGCTGAAAGACTACAACTGTGATATTTTATATCATCCAGGAAAGGCAAACAAGGTCGCCGATGCTTTGAGTCGGAAGTCTTCAGTTGCTCATATACTGATTAAGGAGTGGAACCTAATCGAGAGAGCTCGAGATTCGTTATTCAAATTTAAGGTAAGCCACCTTTCAAGTTTTATGGCCACCCTCAGAATTGAACCGGATGTTCAAATTAGAATCAAGTTACTACAACTGACAGATCCAAATGTGCAAAAGATCCTTCAAGAGGACATTGAGAAAAGAAAGGCTGACTTTCAGATTTCTGATGAAGGAACGCTTAGGTTTCGAGGGCGTTTGGTTGTACCTAACGATGTGGAGCTTAGAGAAGATATTCTATTAGAAGCTCATCATAGCAGCTACAGCATCCATCCTGGTAGTACCAAGATATATCAGAATCTGTGTCAACACTATTGGTGGTCAGGTATGAAGGTGGATATCGCCAAACACGTTGCCAAGTGTTTAACATGTCAACAAGTTAAAGCTTAGCATTGCAAGCCGGAGGACTTCTGCAACCTCTCGAGATCCTAGAGTGAAAATGGAAGTATATCACGATGGACCTTGTGACTAGACTACCGAGGAGTCAAAGAGGAAATGATTCGATTTGGGTAGTAGTCGACAAATTGACAAAGTCGACTCACTTCATTGCAGTTCGAAAGGATCTCAGTTTGGATAGACACACAAATCTATACATGCGTTAGGTTATTCGTATGCATGGAGTGCCAGTTACAATAACCTCATATAGAGACTCGAGATTTACTACTGCTTTTTGGAAAAACTTCCAAAGTGCCTTAGGTACCAAGCTGCAGTACAGTACGGCATATCATTCTCAGACGGATGGCCAATCTGAGAGGACCATTCAAACCCTCAAAGACATGCTGAAAGTTTGTGTACTAGACTTCATAGGAAGTTGGAAATATCAGCTACACTTGTGGAATTTGCCTACAACAATAGTTATCAACAGAGCATCAAGATGGCTCCTTTTGAAGCGTTGTATGGTAAAGTGTGCAGAACACCAATGTGTTGGGATGAAGTTGGGGAAAGAAAGATTACAGGCCCAAAGTTGGTTCAGCAATCAGTGGATACCGTGGCAATGATCAAAAGCAGATTAAAGACCGCTCAAAATTGTCAGATTAGCTACGCAGATAAACATCAAAGGTCTTTAAAATTCCAAGTTGGTAATCACGTTTTTTCTAAAGGTGTCACCAATGAGGGGAACTTTGCACTTTTGAAAGAAAGAAAAATTGAATCCAAGGTACATAAGTCCATTTGAGATTCTTGAGAGAATCGGGAACCTAGCATATCGTCTTATGTTGCCGTTGAGATTGGCACAAATACATGATGTCTTTCACGTGTCGATATTAAGGAAGTATGAGCCACCCGACCCACGTATTCAATTTCGAAGAATTGGACGTGAATGACCGTGTGTCATACGTTGAAAGCCCGATTTAGATAGTGGATTGTAAAGAACAAGTTTTGCGTACAAAGATCATTCCGTTGGTCAAAGTGGTTTAGCAACACCACAGTACAGAAGGAGCAACATGGGAGACTGAGGAGTCAATGAGACAGTTACACCCCCACATTTTTTATGAAGTTTTGTAATGGTTAAAATTTCGATGACGAAATTTTTATAAAAGAGGAAGAGTTATGACATCCTAGATTTTCACTTTTATTTTCTATTGAATCAACTGAACATTTCATAAAAGTCAATTCCTGGTCGAATTGATGTGATTCCTGTATATCTGATATATACTGACTTGTAGGAAGGAACTGAGACTAAGGTAAGTCCTCTGATTCGTGTTGTGCTTAGGCAGCCTCTAAAGTGTATTAGCTTCCTAATCGGGTCTTAAGGGGTAGAACTTGCCAAGACGTTGTCTCAATGTTTATTGTATAACTATTTTCAGGTCCTTAGATAACGTTGGTGAAGGACCAAAGGCCCGAAGAGTAGAAGGTGAAGCCTGAAGAATTGACAGTCTTGTATGACTAGTTAGTCATAGGACAATTCTCTTTTGATGGAAATTGATTCCTTTATGCAAACTTGTTTTATAAACTTGTGGTTTAGAACCTAACTTAACAATTCGCGTTGTATATATTTGCACTATGATTTGCAATGTATATAAGTGTTGTTGCTTTTAAAGTGTGAAAATTTGGAGTCCTACTTTCCTATCCCATTGTTTTATTTTATGGGGATTGTTTATATACTTCCGCATGTGCATATTAAAAAGAAAGGGGTCGGTGATGCGTCCTAAGATGTCGCTATAAATCGACCAGATAAGAGATGGACGCGCGCTCAAAGATAGGGGCATGACAATCCGAATGTCCATGATTTATCTTTCAGCATCCATAAAATATTAATAATTCATTTTGAATTGGCTTTTGTCTGCAGACTCAAATTAGAGACATATAATACACCGAACTAGTCCTGGTAGCTACGGCGCTATTCAACGCAGTACCCAGGCGCCCAGATTAGCACAATAGCCGAGTACCCACGCCTACTTAAAGAATGCACCTAGCCCTCAATTTAGACCAGATCCACGTGCTTCATCTTAAATGTTGTTTTTAAGTTAATTTTGTAAGAAAAGTTAGAAACAATGCTAGAGCCCTCGAGAACCTTCATCCAAGAGAGTTGACAACGTGAAAAGCTCCTCTTGAATTGATTAATTATTGTGAATATTATTGTATCTAGGATTGGAAAGTATGAGCGTTGTTAGAATAATTAAATATTAAATCACGATTTCATCTAACAGTTTAAGTTTTTAGAATAGTTGCCTATGGTTCCATAAAATCTAACACGGTATCAAAACATGAAGTCCTGAGTTCAAATCTTATCAAGCCCCAATTGCTTCCCCAATTAAACATGTCCACCCTTAGTACTAGGCAAAAAATCAGGTTAAGCGTGAAGAGGAGAGTTGGAATAATTTAATATTAAACCATGCCTTCATCTAACCCCTTAAGATTTTAGAATAGTTAGAATAATTAAATATTAAACCATATTTTCATCTAACAGTTTAAGATTTTAGAACAACCGGCTATGATTCCATAAAATCTAATAAACATCTTTTAATCGATTATAATGTCCTCTTTGCTATCTACAGTGAAAAAATTTCGTTGAGCTCTCCCCGGGAAGGGGGCATACTGCAGAACCACATAACTCACTCAGGTTCAAGGTTAATTCTGCAATTTCTTATCAAATCCCCTTCATTCGTTCACGCTTCCACCTTAGTAGTAACATTAAGAGAGTCTAAGTCCAATGCGTAAATGGGCGTGTATGGGTGTCAATTTGCTCGAAGATTGAGACATGATCCAAGTCCCACGCTTGAGAGGGTGTATAGTCTGCGTGTCTAATATCCTTCCGTTAGCATTAGGACTTTATTTAAGGATGCTTCGACTTTTTGGAGCTTCTGTAAATTAAATGAACCGATCATTGGATGAACTCATGTCGGACCAATATAAGTGGTGACACTTTTCTCGTCTGTGCAAAACCACCCAGCCTTGGCGGTTTGATAGGAATCCCGAGCCAAGCTAACCCAATTTTTTGCTAATCGTTTTCCCTTCCAATTTAGAACTAGTCAAGCATGTCCTAGTTTTTTGCCTACATTCAGCCTTAATAGAAGAAGATGCTATGACATCAAAGGGAAAAACAGAGAGAACATGTTGTGAGCAAAACTCTTATCAATTTATATTCGGGGCTTATGCTATTTCATGTGAAAAGACTTCTTAATTTCTAGCATGTCGATGGGGTTCCAGTGACGAGCTCATACACTTACAAGCAAACTAAGTAATTATGATTCAAATCGACATTTTATAGAGAGTTTAGGATCCCCATGGTAATACCCAAAGTGGGTAGCCACACTGATCATTACACCGGTTGCCTCTCTCCACTCTTTTAACTTTTCAAAAAAAGATAGAGCATTCACGGTTGCCTTTAACAACAATGTAGCTCAACCAGGATGATGAGTGATCGTCAAAGCAAGAAGACTCAAACTAGATTTAACCCTTAACAAGTTTCTAGGATGGAAAAAGAAAATAAACCAGATAACTTGATGAACAAAGGGAAATAGTTGTGTATAACATTTTAAAAGTTGCGATACAGTTGAGCATGGAACTCCGACAAATAAAGGTGAGAGCACTATGAATGAATGAACACTGATAACGATATGTGAGCTTTAGTATAAAAAAAATTCCTAAAATAATATAACCCAATCATTCCATATAGTCTGAGTGATTTGACTTCCTGTTACATTTTTACTTTAAATACTCCCGGAATGTTTTCTCAAGAGAACACGAAAATTGTATTTTTTTTGTTCCTGTTAGTTAATCTATCGACACTATAACAAAAAATATTTAGTGAACCTAGTAAAAATATCTCCAGTACTACATAGCATTATTTCGGCTTAATATTCTAATTAAATAAACATCAATGGCTTGTTTTAAAGAATTTAACACAAAGGTTGAGTTTATTTCGTACTTGGTTGGTCTCAAAATCTATTGAATTCTCTTCTAAATCCATCGCTCATTACAACTTCTGCAACTTCGGTGGTTGCCGCTGCTGCTGCCGCCATCACCTTTTAAAACTAATTCAATTTCGATTGTTTTACCACTTCTTTTGGTACCAGTCCACCTCTACACCATTAGATCATCGCAACAAAAACTATTGTATTAGATAAGAGAGTTAATATCATAAAAAATCTCAAACTAATACACATGTGACAAATTTACCATAAATTAATTTTTTTAAAACTAAAAACCATAAACTTGTACATTTGTAACAAATTTACCATTAGTTAGTTTATGTTAAATTTGATTTACACAATGAAAAATCACAAACCGGTACACATATGACAAATGGATGGTAAAACCCCAAATTGATACAACCGTCAAATGTCATTTATCATCCAACTCAACAATTTGACAGTAAAATTTAACAAAATTAGCAAAGGATAAAATTATCACAGGTGTATCAGTTTATGATTTTTTATGATGAAAAAATTAGTTTTTTGTAAATTTGTCACATGCGCACTAATTTGAATTTTTTCATAGTATTAACCCTAAATAATAACTTCAAATTATATCACTGACCATCCCTTTGCCACCGCCATCACCATTCCTGGTTTATGTTATTCTATCACCACCGGTTAACAGTTTTCTTTTCCCCCTTAAACTACTCGAGTGAGTTCTATACATAGCTAAAGGCTATAAAAGAAACTCGATGTCTTAAAAAAACCATAATTAAAAATTTCCAGGTATTTAATGAGATTATCAAGCGCATTCTTAATTAATCAATTTTACAAATCGGTCTAGCAAAAACACATATAAAGAAGGCCTTGGAGATCCATATGGATCATCAGCCGCAGGCCACCTTCGTTTGTGGGTTGACAAATAGATCAACGACCGATTTTCCGGGCCCATAAAAGAGCTCCAAAGCCAACGCTTATTTGGGTCCTAGTCCTAAATCAGCTTTATAAAAACAGGCCTTAATTTCCCTAAAATGTGGAAATTACCCAAACAATTGCGCACTGATCATATGACGTCAATTAAGTCCTAAGCATTTCAATGTCATCAATTTAATTCTAAACTTTTGAGTGAAATTTCAATATACTCACTTCCGACCATTTTTTATCAGAAATCACTGATGTAGCGATCTAATCCTCAAATGATTTTTCTTCTAGCATATAAAAACAATACATTGGATATATTATGCATAAGTTCTTTGAACTACAGATTTGGACGTTACCTACATTTGAATTTAATTGAGGCTGCATGTGCATCATGTACATAACTTGTAAATCACCAATTAGAAGCTTGGTCTGAAGAAAATTTATTCCTCATCGTTATGAAATATTTCACTCGAGATATGTGTCTTGGGTTATTCTAATGCATTGATTCTTAATAAAATTTCATAACACATTTGATTCAAACTCTAAAGAGCATGGGTTTATTGAGTATGTTACCTTGGTACGTGCATAATATGTTAGACTCTAGATCTAATGAAAACAATATACTCAGATAATTGTAACGATGTGACAATATGTATTCTTATCAAAATCTAGAGGGGCTGTTCCATTCAACTTTTCTATAAGCAAAAGTTAGTTTTTATTTTTCCATCAAAACTAAGATATTATCCAAATTTAAATGGAAAGAGAACCATAGTAGTCACAATATATGAGAGACGAGGGATTGTATATTTCCTTAAATTCCTAGGGTTCATTATTATGCAAAAAATAAATTATTTGAAAAATATTTTCCTGAAAAAGATTGATTGTATCTCTTTAAAAAATAAATGAAAAAACTTGTCTACGAAAATGTCGATAACAAAAAAATATTGACTAAGTTTTTTAAGAGATACAAGCACTCATTTTTAGAAAAATAATTTCTCTAATTATTCATTTTATCTTAAACAAACGAAGGCCTAATGACAATCAGCTTTTTATAAACATTTTTTTTTCCTTTCTTTTCTTTTTAGCCGGTAGAGTCTACGGCTTCACTTTTAATATTATACTATTTTTCAAATTCAACGACTCGAGCAATTCGACTCTGTGCTTGAAACTTCTCAAAAATATAAAATTATCGATATGTAAGACTTACGAAAATTATTTTGATTTTGATATTTTGACTTTGGCCAACTTTTTGGCCGTCCTTCGCAGGTGGGACTTTTGGATGACAGCATAGTTTCATCCTCGACAGCTTATAACCCAAGGCAGTCTTGAAAAAGGTCAACATTCGTATTAGATATGTTGACCCTCAATATATTTGGTAGGTTATATAGTGAAAAAAAAAAGCACAAATTATCTAGATTTCATTTCTTGATACATGGCAACTCACTGCCATCGATGGACCCACCGTCCGAAAGTGAGCTTGGCGTCCCATGTCATGGTACCTAATCCCCCTAGTGTAGCTTATAACGAAATGGGATTCTAGGATTAGTCTCTATTCGTATGTCAGCCGTCAATGTTTATTAATAGGTTACGTGGTTAAAAATGCGATCCTCTCTCTTGTAAAACTTTCCCCGAAATAACATTTTGGCAGTCGAGGGCAAGAAATGAAAGTGACCATGACTATCCTATTATGGCATTGGGAGTGCTAAGTCACTAAGCGGAAAAACTTCTTCTTTTTTCGATAAAACTTCCGTCTCTGACGCATTTATTGAGTTCGTGTATACATACTCGTTATTTTGGGCTCAAAACGGATGATCCACTTATAAAACACATGCTATATTATACAGTGATAAAGATACTTCAATTGCTAACTTATTTTATTAGTCAGCTAATGTATAATGTCAAACTATGATTATGTAATACCAAGCTTACAAGAGGAAATATATATTTACTTTATACCTCATCAAATAGCAAAGAGCAGTTGCAAAACTCAATTGTTAACTATGATTATAAATTAAAGTCTTGTAATTATTAGAGTTTTCCTTTCTTAATATTTGAGTTTTCCTTTTACAAATCCTCAATTATGCCCACTACCACATCAATGCCGAAAAGAATTTTAGCACCAGTGTGACAATTACCCTCCGCCTACCACAAAAAATTCTAAATTTACCAACTATGACGCTAGTACACTAAAATTTTTCTTTTTTTCGTGTCACTAATACCTTAAACTCATATAAGTGTGATGAAAGTTTAAGGTATTAGCATCACAGTGAGCACAGTTTAGGAGCTTTGGTCACACACCAAAAAAAATTGTCCAAAAAGTCCTAAACTTATTGCACAAAAGCCAAACAAGTCCTAAACTTTTTGATTCTCTAATGTAATTCTTTTATTCTTTTTGGCCAATAATCGCTTACATGAGCAATTTTTATGATTTGTTTTGCATTTTCCATGATTTTTCCTTTTTTTTCATTTTCTTTTCTTTCTTTTCTTTTTTCTTTTTTCTTCTTTTCCTTTTCACCTTGTGGCTCAACAATGGCTAGCGGCCAATCACAAGTACGGGCATCAAGGGATTGGGTCAGGCCACGTTTTAATGATACCCGACCTGACTCGAAACCCTATAGGGGTGCGATTAAACCATTCCAACCCACCCAAAACTCGAATATCATATAACCCAAAAGAACAAATGCCGATCAGCCAGGCTCAAATCAAAGGTTTCATCCTTGTCGTACTTTGCTCTAAGGGTGTCAAAAAGCTCGCACCGGTCCAACCCCAACCCTAGCAATACCAACATCTAAAAGTCTCTATGCGAAGAAGACTATGACCTAGCCCCAAAATACCCTAAATTTTAAGGTAGGGGCCAACGCAAGTTTTTTTGACACCCCTAATCACAGTTGAGAACCAGCAAAGGCCGCGCTCAACTAGACATGGGTGAAGGCACCGCGACCTTGTTGGCCATAGGCGAGGGTCACTCTCACCTGAGTTTAGGTGAGTGCAACCTTCACTTGTGGCTAGTTGCCAGCCATGACAGAATTAGCCACCAACAAAATAGAGAAGAAAAAAAAAATTAAAAGAAAACTTTATTGATTGACAATTGATAGAATTCTTCTTCATGTTTCATAACCGGAGTTCCAGGCTTGTGGCAAGCTGTCAATATTCCTTGAGACTTAGATTGATGGTCATTAGAAAATCAAGGTCTTCAAATCATGATGTATAATTATGTGACAGGCACGTTCTTATCAAGTGATATAAGGAACTGCTTCTATCAGCAATGCATGAGTCTATTGAGGCTTCCCACTAGTAACTAACATACATATTATCTTCCATTTCATCTTCCTAAGTTTGACCAAGATCATATAAACTATCAACCGTGTCATAACATCACCAAGTCTCCATCAAATTCTCATTCTTTAACTTGTTCACCTCCATTAAGGTCCACCTAGCCATCTTCAATTCTTTACTTCGTACTTCAAATTCCATCATTAGTTATAAAGCCCTCCTTGTATTAGTTCATCCTAAGATAACACAACACCTGCATTTATCAAATATTTTGTTATATATATAATGTGATCCTTCATTTTCGAACCAACGTTTTCTCTTTAAAGTAGTGGTTATTCCACATGCAATTTTTTCACGCTTCATACCTCTTTGTGACAACTGCCCATTTGGTAACTGCCTTGATGAGAGATGATATATAAAAGGAATGATCGTTCATAACCATATGTGTTCAATAGGAAGAAAGATTGATTATGGAATCAAAAGAAAGTGCTCATTTGGCAAAACAAGAAAAGAATAAGAGTCATGGCAAGCATAAGGGAAAAGGTAAGATACCTCCCCAAGCTGACATTAAGAAAGAATCCAAATATTTCTTTTGTAAGAACAAGGGGCATGTGAGTAAGCATTGCGTCAAATTTAAGGCCACACTCGAGAAGAAGGGTAATCTAATATTTTGTGTTTGTTATTAATCTAATATAACTTATGTGAGTCACAACACTTGGTGGATTGATTCTGGATCTACAATCTACATTTCGAATTCCTTGTAGGATTTTCAAAACCATAGGAAGCTAGTGGAAAGTGAATGAAGCAACTATTCAGGAAACAAGATGCGTTCACATGTGGAAGTTATTGAGACATGTAAGCTAATTCTCAATTGTGGCTTTATTTTGAATTTGGAAAGAATTTTTTATGTTTCTAGTTTCTCTAGAAATTTAATTTCAGTTTCAAGACTTGTACATTTAGGTTACTCTTTTAACTTTTCAGATTCAAACTTTTGTTTATCATTTAAATCTGAAATTGTTGGAAGTAGTACTTTTTCTGATGGTCTTTTTCAAATTAATTTACAAGACAATGTTAATTATAATGTGATGCATGTTCATGATAAGGTTGGTACAAAATTATGTGTTGTGAATGAAGATGCACCAGTGATTAGGACATATCTCCATAGATAAAGTTAAGCAATTGGTAAATGATGGAATACTCGGTACTTTAGCTTTTACCGATTATGATACTTGTGTAGACTGCATAAAAGGAAAGCATACCAACAAGATGAAAAATGTGTCAAGAGGAGTACAAAAATATTAGTAATCATACATACGGATATTTATAATCCGGATATGGACTCGTGTGGTCAGAAATACTTCATCTTTTTTCATAGATAATTACTCATATTACATATATCTCTACTTACTTCATAATAAGCATGAAGCGTTAGATGTCTTTAAGGTATTTAAAGTGGAAGTAGAGAAACAATACGAGAAGCAAATTAAAATCATGAGATCGGATAAAGGTGGGGAATTCTATGGTAGATATACTAAAGATGAACAAGCACCTAGTCCATTTGATTAGTGGGAACGATCAATTGAAGGATTTTATTCCTAGGAAAGATCATTCAAATACTCAACCTTCCACATCAAGTATAAGGTTGATTGTTGTTCATAATGCCTCTTTAGTTCAACTAGCTATTAAACAACCAATCATTGAAGTTACACAACCTGCTAATATTGATCTAATAAATCCAGTTGTTCAACAATTACTAGAAACTGTTGAACAACCGGTTGAGCAACACACTCCTCAAGAGAATGTTAATGCAGCATTAAGAAGATCTACTAGAATAAGGAAATAAGCAATTCCTCATGATTATATTGTGTATTTACAATAATATGACTATAATATTGAAGCTGAGAATGATCTTGAAACGTTTTCACAAGCCATGAACAGTAATAAGTCCAATTTGTGGTACAATACCATGAAGAAAGAGATGTGTTCTATGGAATCTAACGAAGTCTGGAATTTGATTGAGTTGACTGATGGTGTGAAGGTTATTAGTTGTAAATGGGTCTTCAAAACTAAAAAGGCTTCATTGGGCAATATTAAAGATATAAAACTAAACTTGTCACAAAGGATTCACTCAAAATGAATGAATCAATTACACTGAGACATTTTCTCCTATATCTAAGAAAGAACTAGAGGAGGAGGTTCACATGAAACAACCTGAATGAAGAACTAGAGGAGGAGGTTCACATGAAACAACCTGAAGGATTCTCTTATAGCGAAGGTGAACATTTGGTGTGTAAACTTAAGAAATCTATATATTACTTGAAACAAGCATCCCACCATTGGTACTTAAGGTTCCATGATGTCATGTCTTCATTTAATTTTGTAGATAATATCATGGATCAATATATATACCAAAAGGTCAATGGGAGCAAAATTTATTCCCTTGTGCTATATGTGGATGATATTCTCCTTGCAGCCAATGATAAAGGGTTGCTACATGAGACGAAACAATTTCTCTATAAGAGTTTTGACATGAAGAATATGGGTGAGGTATCTTATTTCATTGGTATTATGATCTATAGAGATAGACCTCGAGGAGTTTTAGGACTATCTCAAGAAACCTATATCAATGAGGTCCTAGAGAGATTTTGAATGAAAGATTATTTACCAAGTATAGCACCTATTATGAAGAGTGATTGGTTCAATTTAAACCAGTGCTCGAAGAACGATCTAAAAATTGAACAAATGAATAACATTCAATATGCCTCTATTGTCATAAGCTTGATTATGCTTAGTTTGCACTCAACCTAACATCGCTTTTACTGTGAGAATGTTGAGGAGATATCAGAGTAATCCAAATATTGACCACCGGAAAAATGTAAAGAAAGTGATGAGATACATTTAGGGTACCAAATGCTACATGCTTATGTATAGAGGAACTAACAACTTGTAAGTAGTTGGTTATCCGGATGTGGACTTTGCGGGTTGTGTTGATTTTCAAAAATCAATATCTATATACATTTGTATGTTAGTTGGTAGAACCGTGTCATAGAGAAGTGCAAAGCAAACTTTGACTGCTACTTTCACTATGGAGACTAAGTTCATTTCTTATTTTGAGGCTACCTCGTATGATGTATGGTTGAAGAGTTTCATTTTTTGGCTTAAAATTATTGATTCTATTTCTAGGCCATTAATTAAGAATATATTATGACAATTCAATTGCAATTTTTATGGCTAAAAATGCCAAAAAGTGGCAGTTGAAGTATGCATATAACATCAAGTTTTTAGCCATAAGGGAACGTGTTAAGGAGAATAAAGTAGTCATAGAACATATTAGCACTGAATCGATGATAGCAGATCCTTTAATTAAAGGTCTATCACCAATGAAGTACAAGGATCATGTAACTAGTATATGAATAGGTCCCATCATCTTATTTGTCATCATATTGACGATTTTTGTTGTATGAAACTCTTATTTGGTTGTAATGTTGATTATCAATTTTGGTGTATACATTATGTTGTTTATGAAAATAATATTTATCATTGCCATAGGATTTATTCATTAAGATGTGTTGTCACATATAGGCTAACATTAAAGAAATAAAATGCTCTTAAAGGACTTGTCGTCATGATATATGTGTTTTGTTTATTTTTTTTAAGCATAAAATTTTTGGTGAATTTGGTTAAATAATCCATATGATAAAAATGTTGAGATCAAGTGGGAGAATGTTGTGTGTGTGTGTGTGTGTGTGTGTGTGTGTGTGTGTGTGTGTACGCATGCGTGTGCGCATGCGTGTGTTTGTATAATGCCATTCATTTTCGGACCCACATTTTCTCTTTAAAGTAGCAGTTATTCCATATGCAGTTTTCCACTCTTTGTACATCTTCGTGACAATTGTCTATTTAATAACCGCTTTAATGGGAGACGGTATATAAAAAGAGCAATCATTCATTTCTTAATGGTAATCACAAGATCTAACACAAACCCCTTCATTTTGGAATACATCATTAGTACGCAAGAGGATTGGGTTAGTAGAGTGTGCCCATAATTTCGTTGAATCTCTGTGAATTTTCCATCGAAGCAATAAGAACAATACTTGGAGTGTTTTTTACAATTGATCTTGTTTATCCGCACATGATTTTTATGTCTAACAATATCGACATAGGCACTTACGCTTTATTTGACCAACCTAAAGGGTAGTGATTTCATCCCATTTAGGAGCATAAAAAATTTACCTTGCAACTCACGTCTTTTATTTTCGAAGAAACTTATGCAACATTTCCCTGAGTTCTCCAGATACACGAGCTGGAAATGGAAAAGCAAATAGCAGCCGTACTCCCTGTCCAGTACATAGTCAGACAACAAAAGGAATTATGCAAACTAAAAAAATCTTCAAACCCAAAAATGCATCTCAATGTTAAAAACCTACAAATTGTCCGTAGAGGACAATTCAAGATGAGAAATGCTCATGTGACCACTCCGTCACTTTTAAGAGAGTGATGGAGCTATTTCTGCCACTTATTTAATACATTTTTCTTTTCTACTTATAAAAAAGAACAGAAAGAAATTGGAGCCCATCCACGGGAAATAAAGTGAGTGGTTCTCCTTACACCGCTGCTACGTAAAAGTGACTGTTCCATTATTTTAGCATCTCTCATTCAAGATTATATGCAAAACCTAGTACGGTCATATTTATTTGAGAAGAAACACGAGCACCACAAGCAGAAACTCTTTTTCTCCCATGTTTGCCAAAGATATGTGGCCTATCTAATAGGACCCATTTGTTCGAAATATAAGTAACTAAGACCCATCTGGATAATAAAGTTGATGTGGCATGATATAAATAACATATATAGACGCGCGCACATTCTTTTCCAAACAGTCGGCATAATTACTTGGCTCACAAAGTCATTTGTGTCTTTTGCGGTGAGAGTCGGTTCCAACTAAATTCGTCGCGGGCTCAAATTTGTACTTCTTTGGTAATTTCCTCGTGGCGATTGGGTTTTGGGCTCTTGAAACGCATCCCACCGACAATGTCGGATCAAGTAGCTGAGTGAATGGCGCCCAATGGGCATCGAATAAGGTTCGTGAGTGAGGTGCGAATATAATGGAAGAAACCCACTTCAGATGAAATGAATATCCCCGTTTGTTTCATGGCTATAGATATAACTTCTGTTTCTGAGTGAATTCAGATACAATTGGATCTTGGATTGCTTAGTGATAATCTCCCCGTTATTAGATTTTGCATGTTTGTCGCGAGCTCAAAACTCTCTCGGCTCTAATAATATTAAAAAATTCAATTCAAAAGCTTGGTGTATAAAATGTTCAATTGGCCAAAATTATCCATTAGTATAGTTAGGTTGCAATCATCCTCCTCAGAAATACATGAGTAAGAGTCTGGATAACTGTTCAAAATTTATAAACCTTCTATACGATTAACCTTTTGACAATTTGAATGTGTAAAATTAGTCTTAAACCTTCTGAAAATTTTCTCATTTAGTTCTGCCTATTATTTGGGTATTAGGCGGAATGACTACATGTCCAATCATCAAAAGTGCCTAACTAAATTGATAAATTATTAAAGTTTATTATTGAATTGACATAGTTGAAAGATTTAAAACTAAATTACAAATCGTAAAAAAAAAAAAATAATAAATAAATAAATAAATAAATTGATATAATCAAAAGGTTTAGAATTGAATTAATCATTATATAAAAATTTAAATTTTTTTATAATTTTTTGGCCAAGAGTCCGGATATTTCTAAATATACATGCGTAGGAGTCACGGAAGCACAATGACAACAATGAAAATCACCTGCCGATGCAGACATCGAACTCGTCAATTAACTTGAAACTGGACAAGCCCCATCGTTATCAGACCACAGCGTCCGGAGAGAGCAGTCGTCATGAAAGATTGACAACACTTGGAACACGAAGTTAATGACATAAAACAACCAACACCTGGCCAAAAAACTAATTATAGAAACAGAACACAACTGTAGCTGGCTGACCACAAGATCGTATTTTACTCTGTCTCCCCTCCTTTGAATTCACCTGCGACTCGTCATTTGGTTGGTTTCGGTGTTTCTCTCTCTTTTTTAACAATTCTGTGAGCTGGATACATGGTTTCTCAATAGAGGACTAGGAAACACGGTGTTTTCTTCTCTCTCTCTTTTTTGAGGTTTTCTTTTTTTTGGGGATGTTGGAAGATACGCAGAAGATAGGAAAGTCTAGCAAATCATGTCAAATTGTAAATTGATATGTAATATTGTCTATCTTAGGCCTAGAAAGATAGGGATAATTATTTTCCTTTATTATTTCTTCCTTTGTAGTTAAATACAATGTATTGTGCTCATATTACAATATAGAGAAATACACAGAAATTCCTACATCTCATCTCTCTCGATTTATCCTTTGCTTCACATTTTGACAGGGGATACTCCCAACCTTCGTTAATCCAATTCACATGAGTTGTTAAATCATTTTGAGTTCTACAAGATCTAACAGTTCCTATGAAGTTCGCTGACATAGGCTCCGAGTAACCAACAGTTTCCCAAAAATATGTATTAGTGAAGAATCTCTTTTGAAGCTATACAGTTAAATATTCAATACTTTGTGCGATTTTCTTCCATATCAACTTATACGTAAAATTCGACTGAAATACTTTAATATGGGATTGAGCAAGCCATCAAATCACCATCACTGTCGACTATAAATCAATATGCATATTGTAGTACCTTAGTAATTCAATTCATTTTCTTTTCCCTGTCTTCGACAAAAGTCTAACGTACAGCACAGATCGCATATCAGGAATTCAAATTATGACGCTCTTATCTCATCTTCATTTCACCTACGATAATAAAGTCTTAACAATACTCCTTGGCAATCTTAACGATTTTTTATTATGACTATTCTGTTTGTATAATTTCCATGTTCCTTATTTTTATCATGGATTACGTTTATACCCGATTTGACAAGGCGAAAGTGGTCTTACCACCCCAAATGCATTATCAAATCAACCACAAGATTACTGAAAAATCTACTGTTTTACCAAAAAGCAATGAATTGAAAGAATCTATGCTTTAAATCTGATCGGGTGACTCAATCCTCGTCACCCACCTCCGCCACTACCTTTTCACTGGTCACATCTCCTTTATATGCATCATCTTTAGCTCCAACCAAGAAAACTTACCAAGCACAAAAGCCACCTTGTTACTTTCTCCCAAGTTCCTAACCTCTCAGCTGAGAAAAATGTCTCGAGGCGATCAGGAGGAATGAACATGGCTCATGGTTCCATGTCGATGAGCAACTCGTCCTCAAGCGGTTACGACGGCATGAACATGAAGATGATGATGCACATGAGCTTCTACTGGGGCAAGGACGCCATCATCCTCTTCTCCGGTTGGCCGGAGCAGCGGCTCAGCATGTACGTGCTGGCTCTCTTCTTCGTCTTCATCCTGGCCTTGGCAGTGGAGGTTTTGTCCGTCTCTCCCAACATTAAGAACGGCATGAACCCGCTCGTGGGCGGCGCAGTGCAGGCTGCCGTTTATGGGTTGAAGATGGCCTTGGCCTATATGGTGATGCTCTCCCTCATGTCCTTCAACGCCGGGGTATTTATCGTGGCTGTGATCGGCCATGCTTTCGGCTTCTTTCTAGTCAAGAGTCGGGCTCTGGCCACGGCAAATAAAGCAGCCGCAGCTAGTTCCTCTGCCGCCAGCGTTGCTGCTAAAGTTTAAGTCTGGTTGCTTGTCACTTGTTAGTAGTTTGTCCCCCTATGTAATCAATCGAATTCCCCTGTAATAATGTGCATATGAAAACCTTTTCCATTTATGGATGATTTGACTTGACCAACTATAACATTACAGGAGTGATCTAATAGGTGAAATTGGAGGAGTTAGTTTATTGCCAAGAGAAATTAGTTATCTCTAAGTGCAACAATTTCTTGCCAAACCTATCACCAAATTGAATATTTACCTAGATTCAGAGTTGTTAATGACTACACTCTTATCACGTGAATTCATAAGATAGGTAAAATCGAATGCTCAAAAAAGGATGCAATGGCTTATTTTAATGCCAAATTGAAAATATGGATTCCTCCCTAAATTGAGATTCGAGAGTTTCTTAAATGCTACCCATAGATGGATACTAATTCGCTCGTATATTAAGAGTTAATTATGGGGCAAAGTTAATTTCTTTCGTCAGGAATCAACATGAGCTTGTGATTTTGAAACTTGAAGGGGGGCGTGTAAACGTAGACAGAGACGAAAATGGGCGATCAAATATGAAGAAGGACAGCTCGCTTGGCGCCCGGATGAACCAGACCACCGGGCAGGAGCTCGGCCAGGCAGGAGCCCGGCCAACCAGTGGGCAAGCTATTGACTAGGTCCAAGCACCCGGCTAGTCCCACTAGCTACGGCACTTTTCAACGCAGTACCAAGGCGGCCAGGCCCTTGCTGTGGACCAGATCCATGCGTGTTTTCTTAACCGCTGTTTTGAAGCAAATTTCATACGATAATTGAAAAATCACGAGAGCATTTGAGAACTATCGTCCAGGGGAGTTGAGAGGATGGAAAACTCCGTTTGAATGGATCGATTCTTGTGGAGTTCGGTGGATCGAGGATTGGAAATCACTTGAGTGTGACGTCTTTTGAGCGGTTGTAATCTCCCCCTAGCCGTTTATAGTGAAACACTTTCTCCGATCTCTCCTCGTGAATTGGGCATACCGCTAAACCGCATTACTCGCCTGTGTTCAAGGTTAACTCTGCAATTTCTTACTCAAATCCGTTTGATTCGCTCACGCTTCCACGTTAATAGTGACATTAAGAGTCTTCAAATCCAAAAAAATTGCATGGTCACAAAATTTAGATTAGGAAATTTCTAGGTTAGAGTATCAAATTGAAACCAATAATTTCCTACAATCATATTTTAGCTATCGTCATTGGCCAGCCTTATTTTTTAAAAGAAATAGATTTTCAAAGAAATTTTTGGTAACATGTTAGGTAATAGCTGTTTTGACCATTTCTTAGTTTTCCGTGGATGGACTATGGGAATTGGAAAGTTTGCAAGAAGGAAGAATTGTAATAAGTACAACCAGCCACCCTCTTAATATAACATTATTTTCTTCTAAACATTGGAAACTTCAACCAGCGACCACCATCTTACAATAATTGTCACTTTTTTCTAGGCAAAAGTACATTCCCAATACCAAAACTTGGCATAATGTGACATTTAAATGTCAAAAGTTAAAAAAGTGCCACTTAAGTGCCACTTTTTTTTAATATTGGGACATTTAAGTGCCATCTCTTATAAATCCCACCGAAAATCTTACGTAACATTTTTTTTATTAATTTTTCTTGCCTACGTGGCTCGCTGGAAAGCTGTTTCAATAAAGAAATGCAAAAACAACGTCGTTTTAGCACAAATTTGAATTAAAGAAATGCAAAAACAACGTCGTTTTAGCACAAATTTGAATTTTAATATAAAAATTAATTAAATTAAATTAGAGAGAGAGAGAGAGAGAGAGAGAGAGAGAGAGAGAGAGAGAGAGAGAGAGAGGAAGGAAGACAGTTGCAGGCAGCTAAGGGTATGCCCTCGCTGCTACTGCCACCTCCCCACCATCACTGGGAAAGGCCGACGACGGTGGAAGGGAGGGCCAGCCGGGGTCGTTGAGCCTTAGCGTCACCGGCCCTTCGTGACAACAGCAAGGAGAAGGTGACAAAAATCTCTCTCTCTCTCTCTCTCTCTCTCTCTCTCTCTCTCTCTCTCTTAAATAAATTTAGTTTTAAATTTAATTTAATTAATTTTTATATTAATTATTTATTCACGCGCAGTAAAACGACGTCGTTTTTGCACTTGCCTAACCACGTCAGCATGCAAAACGATCAGAAAATCGCCACTTTAGTATTTTGGCTGGATTTTTTCGCTATTGGCACTTAAGTAATCCATTTTGCTCCAATTTTAGCACTTAAATGTCACTTTCCTAACTTTTGGCATTTAAATATTCTTTCGTGCTAAATTTTGGCACTCCAAGTGTTTGGTATTTTTTTTCTATAATTAAATAAAGTTTAATTATATCATATAACATCCCTATGCAAAGAATTCCATAAGCCATCTAATCGACCCCTAATTAGATGGTTAGTGAGAGAGTGGATAGCTAAACCCCAAATCGAGCCACTCGTGGAAAGTTCTTTGTTACATAGTTAGTAGTGTATACTTAAATCCCTAAATATGCGTGTGGACACGATCTCGCACTTTTGTAATTACGCATGATATGAAAATATCTCAAATATGGAAAAAAAAAATTAAAAGAACAGTTGCTGAGATTTGTTGGAAGGTTGTGGGATTTCTAATTCAGAAACTAAAGTTTTCTATTCTTATTTACCGATTGCATGCAAGCTATTTGGTCAAAGCTACTTACAAAGTCCAGAGTCCTAAGTGGTGGTTTCTTTTCCCCCTTCCTGGAGTGCGTAGGCATGGGATTTCGAGGTGACAAATGAGCTGGTCTTGGCTCAATCACCAAGTTGGTTGATATTGATTTCAGATCATTTCAATCTATGCACTTTGGTCCACAAATAGGATCGAGTCAGATCATTCGCATACCATTACTCCTCAAAAAAGGATTACAAGCAAAAAAGGTAAATATGCTTATGCTATTGGCCCCAATACAGCAGCCCAACAGCTGAAAACTACCAAGATGTAGAACCCAATTATCACGAAGTTGCTTCTGACTAATCTGGACCTTTGCTTTGCTTCACATCGACGGCACCTGAGTCGCAGTGATATAAACGTGTCGTTCGGCAGCACGATGGCACTAAGCGACGAGCAAATCCGTGAGATCGCAATCAGGTTGGAACGTAGCGGATAGAAGTTCATCTGGGTATTGAGGGAAGCTGATAAGGTGGGACATTTTCAGCGGAGGAGGAGAGGCAAGGAAGATCGAAAAGCCCCAGGGTTCGAAGAGATGGCAAAGGCTCGAGATTCGGGCGTGGTGGTGGGGGACTGGGCACCGCAACTCAAGATCTTGGGGCACCCTGCAACCGGCGGGTTCTCGAGCCATTGCGGTTGGAACTCTTGCATGGGGAGCATCCGCATGGGAGTGCCGATCCTCGCATGGCCTATGCACCCGGATCAGCCCGGAATGCAGTCTTGATCACACAAGTCCTAAAGATTGGACTTATCGTCAAGGATTGGATGAGCCAAGACGACGTCGTGAAATCCTCCATCAAAGGCGTTGTGAAGACGCTCATGGTGACAGAGGAGGGGGAGGAGGCAAGGAAGAGGGCGGCCGAGTTAGGGGCAGCGGTCCGGGGTCTATGGATGAGGGCGGTGGACTCTTTCAATCTCTAGTTAGATTTTCTCCATTGTCCTTATTCTTTTCTTTTTACGCATCAATGATAAATCATAATTAGTGGAGGAAAGAAAGAGAACATTTTATATAAAGTTATTGTATGATTGATTTGATGAAGAAAAATCAATCACAATACAAAAAATATATAAGAGTTTTTGTTTTTAGTGAAGTTCAATATAAATTCATTTTATATTCTCAATATATGATTAACTTGATTTAATAGGATGAATTGAGATATCCATCGTGTCTTCGTATCTAATAGGACAAGTTGAGTTCTCGATACATGCAGCGTTCGGAGTTACATGAATTGCAAAACCGAGAATGCCTGTTCGGCTTTCACGAACCTATTCGTGTACCTCTTCCTCACTCTGTGGGAAGACATCACTCCTCTCTCCTCGACCGACGAGCTCCAAAAAGACACTTATTTTCTTGTCCAAATTTTATTCTCCTCTTTTCATTGGATTTTGTCAGGCTAATTCCTCCATCAGTGAAGAGGCTCAACATTGGCTCACAAACACGGTTTTGTTGATCATGCACTTTGCTTTAGTATTTTAAAGCAAAACAAAAAAGGGAGAGGGCCCTTTCCTGCCATTAGGGGAAGGATATAAAGAAACAAAATAAAGGTGAGCAGGTGGAGGTCGGAGGCTTGGTGGAGATCAATGAATGAGATCCACAAGTTTAATAATGTCGTTTCTTTCCATCTTAAAGTAAGGGGGTGGATGAAGACAATTCAGGAGTGAATTTAGAGCCACCCATAACACATTTCCATGGACAACTGGCCGGCACTATTTCCACCACATAAATAATTAAATCCACCCCCATTTACACTAAAATAACAAAGATGTTCCCACTCTTCCAATTACAATTTAAAATGATGGCCTCACTCCTTTTTTTCTATTTTTCCTTTTTCTATTTAGATCTAGTTGCCTGATTAAGCATTTCACTATTTTTGTTTTTTAGTGTATTAGAGAAAAAGTTCATTCTTAATATTCCTATGGCATTTTATAAGTTTCGTATAAAATTATATCGCCAATAGTAAGGAAAAAAGATATTCTTTCGTATGGTAAAAAATTGAAAAGTCTTGTTCATCATTGACCTCATAACAACTTATCTATCCTTTGTCCATCTTATCTCAAAAGTTCACTTTCTTGGTGAACTTCTTAGTTTTTAATTTCATTAGTCTAAAATATATAACCAGTCTCTATATTTACTATTTCACGAATTTATCTTTTTTCCTTACTATATTGGCAAGATACCTTTACACAAAAAATGTATAAGTTAGAGGAATATTTAAAAATACACTAAAAATATTATGCACAGGAAAACATCTTGATATTTTTTTCATGAAGTGTTTATGGATGTAATTAATCTCTGTCAATCCAAATAATGATATTTTACTAACATTTTAAGCAAAATTCTTATTTTTTGCAATGTTTTGATTTAATTAAATTTATCTTCTAAAGTTTCACGTTGGAGTATGTACTGTGATTTTATTCTGAAAAATCATCAAAGAGGTTTTTTTATTTTATCTATTTGATCATCCTATTATTTGTGAGAAATATATTAGAAATGCCTTAACTTGTATATGGTACTCACTTTAGTGCCACAACTTTTTGACAACTCACTTAAGTGTCAAAATTGGAGAAAAACAATCAATTAAGTGCCTCCGACAAAAAATTCTAACTAGAGAAATTACTTGGCTTTTATAATTAATAATTTTATATGACGTGGCATTTTTTGGCACTAAAAGAATCACTTTTTTATTAAGATTGGCACTAAAATGATCACTATTTAACAACGATTGGCACTGAAGTGATCATTTCTTTACAATGACTGACACTGAAGTGAACACTTCTTAACTTGCTAAACGACGTTGTTTAGGGGTTTCTTTACACTAAATTGGTCATTTTTTCATTAAAATTGGTACTAAAGTGATCATTTTTAACAATAATTGACACTATAGTGATCTTTTTTTTTCAACATCAACACTAAAGTGATCACTTTTTAACTTACTACACGACGTCGTTTAAAGATTATATGCTCACTAGGCTCGTCGGCAAGCCACATAGGATTGAGAAATTACAAAAATATTGTCGAGTCAGATTTTTGACGACTTGTATTGGAGTTGGCATTTACGTGATCATTTTTTTTTTAAATGTGACACTTAAGTGAGCCGACGAAAAGCTGTGGCACCAAAGTGAGTGCCGTACACAAGTTAAGGCACTTTTGGTGTACTTCTCTCCCATTATTTGTATATGTATGTAAAAGATAATTGTCAAGAATGGGTTTGATGGTGATATACATGAAAAAAAAATCGGAAATATATAAACAAAAAAGTTAAAAAGTTATCTATTTCAATTTGTTATGTACTCTAATTTACAATTTATTCATAAATGCTCAACGACATAGAAAAGAACTAAGTTTCTTGACAATTTCTCTTTTTAATGAAACAAACTTTCATGGAACTAAAATCTAACGATGGAAAAATAAAGGAAAATTTCAAATAAGGACCCGAAGTGAATCTATTTTCTCAAACAAATACCCAAAGTGAATTTTGTACCAAATAAGGATCCGAAGTGGACCCATTGTTTCAAAAAATGACCTGAAGTGAATTTTGTGTAAAATAAAGACCCGAAGTGATCAAGTTAATCTCTATTAAGGACCTTAGCTCGCAAGCAGACATTTTCCATCGATTAAAATAGGAGCAATTTTGTCAGAAATTTGTGATTGGAAAAAAATGGAAAATTCTAAATTAATTAAGTTTAGGTTATTCATTTAGATGTTTACGTTTTCTTCTTTCTTCTCCCTCGCTGTTCCTTAACCAAATTGTTGTCCGGTCGTCGTTGTGACTCGATTCTCGTCGCTCCTTGCCTTGCTCGACCGGCAGAGAATTTGGGTCTCCGCAAACAAAGAAAGAAGCATATGGTTTTCTTCTTGTTTTTTAATTCGTGCCTCAACCGGTGGAAAATTTGAGTCTTCAACTTTGCGGAGGATGGGTACAAGGAATAGGGAGAACTTTGGTCTTTGACTTTCCAAAGGACTGTAGAAAACCTAGGGTTTTTTTTGTTTCTGTTTTAGAATTTGTTAATTTTCCTTATATTTTTTTTGACAAAATTGCCCAAACTCCAATCGTCAGAAATGTCACATGCTTGATAGCCCGCGAATATTTGGCTAACCAGCAAGCTCAAGTTCTTATTTGGAATTGATTCAACCACTTCGGGTCCTTATTTGTGACAATGAGTCCACTTTAGGTCTTTATCTGACACAAAGTTAATTTCGGATTCTTATTTGAGAAAATTGGTCCATTTTGAATCCTTATTTGGAATTTTCCCTAAATAAAATGTTCTCTTTCTATTCCGTGGGCTAAGATACATCATTGGTGCTAACAACAGAACAAGAACAAGGGATAGAAGTTATCTAGAGATATGATTGACACTGCAGTGATCCTTTTTTTCAATACTAGCACTAAAGTGATCACTTTTTTAACTTACTACACGACGTCGTTTAAAGATTATATGCTCATTGGGCACGTCGGCAAGCCATGTAAAATTGAGAAATTACAAAAATATTGTCAAGTCAGATTTTTGACGACTTATATTGGAGTTGGCATTTACGTAATCATTTTTTTTAAAAGGTGATACTTAAGTGAGCCGACGAAAAGTTGTGGCACCAAAGTGAGTGTCGTACACAAGTTAAGGCACTTTTGGTGTACTTCTCCCCCATTATTTGTATATGTATGTAAAATATAATCGCCAAGAATGGGTTTGATGGTGATATACATGAAAAAAAAATTGGAAATATATAAACAAAATGCATTAAAAAATTATCTATTTCAATTTGTTATGTACTCTAATTTACAATTTACTCATAAATGCTCAATGACATAGAAAAGAACTAAACAATTTCTCTTTTTAACGGAACAAACTTTCATGGAAGTAAAATCTAACGATGGAAAAAAAAAATAATGCCTTTAATATACATGGAAAAACTACAAGAAACAAAAAATATATGTGTGTGAAATTCCTAATTATGGTAAGTGCGTCTTACAGATATAGAAAAACAAAAGAAAAGTAAAGTAAATTTGGAACTATAAATTTGCATGCACCACTAGGTTTTTCGAAAATTTCTCTTTTCCATCAAACGAACTTTTATGGAAGTAAAATCCAACAATAGAAAAATAAATATAATATCTTTAATATATGTGGAAAATTTATAAGAAACAAACACTAAACATGTGAAATTCTTAATTATTAAATACATAAAGGGCCCAAAAAAAGGAAATTAATTTGGGACTACCACTTTAAATCTCTATTGAATAATTTAAGTATAATTTTGTCTTTATTGTGAAAACCGGGCGAATTTTTTCATATAGAGAATGGAAATTATGCCATCCTAAATAATTCTACATGAAATATGAAGAAGTAAAAAATAAGAAACTAATAGAAAAGGTAAAAATGATCCTGTCTTCGGATTCCATTCCCTATTTATAAAGACCTAAAGCTAACCCCTCAAACAAACCCCAAACCAAACTTTGATTCTTGAGCCCACCCCTATTTGATTCATTTCTTAACTCTCTCTTTAAGCCAAATTTCGAAAGAAAAAAAAAATGTCCTCCCACCAACACCAACACCAACACCAACAAGACCCAAACCATGTCCAAAAACAACCGAACGGACCAAAAATGAAAGACGTCTCGGGATCAGTGGCGGTGATCATGGTGCCTCTTCCGGCGCAAGGCCACCTCAACCAGCTCCTCCAGCTCGCCCACCTCGTCGCCTCCTGCGGCGTCCCCGTCCACTACGTCGGCTCCTCCTCCCACAACCGCCAGGCCAAGCTCCGCTCCCACCTCCCGCCCTCGTCCGTGCCCAGCGACATCCGCTTCCACGATTTTCCAACCCCGCCCATCCCCTCCCCCGCCCCCAGCCCTAATTCCCCTCACAAGTTCCCCTCCCACCTCCAGCCCGCGTTCGACGCCACTTCGTCACTTCGCGGCCCCGTCGCCTCCCTCGTCCGCTCCCTGTCCTCAGTGTCGAGGCGGGTCGTAGTGGTCTACGACTCGCTGATGGCGTCTGTGGTCCAGGACGCTGCCTCGGTCCCCAACGCCGAGATTTATGTCTTCAAACCTTCTTCCGCGTTCACTTTCTGTTGGTTTACCTGGGAGAGCATAGGGATGGCGCCCCCGCCGGAGGTGGAGGTCGACATCGCGGAGCTCATCTCCTCCAAGGGCTTCCCGTCCCTCCTGGACTCCTGCCCCAACGAGTTCTTAAAGTTCGTGGCGTCGCAGACAGAGTGCAAGAAGTTCAACTCGGGGTGCATCCTCAACACCTGCAGGGTCGTCGAAGGCCGTTTCGTAGACTTATTTGCCAGTGCAACAGCGAACGGCACCGCGATCAAGCACTGGGCAATCGGGCCGTTCAACCCGGTCAAAGTACCCGAAAAGAGTTCGAGAAGATCGGCTCACGGGTGCATGGATTGGCTCGACAAGCAAGCACCGAGCTCGGTGATATACGTGTCATTCGGCACCACGACGGTGCTGAGCGACGAGCAGATCCGCGAGATCGCCATGGGGTTGGAACGTAGGGGACAGAAGTTCATCTGGGTATTGAGGGAAGCTGATAAGGCGGACATTTTCGGCGGAGGAGGAGAGGCGAGGAAAATCGAACTGCCCCAAGGGTTCGAAGAGATGGCGGCGGCTCGAGAGTTAGGGGTGGTGGTGAGGGACTGGGCGCCGCAGCTCGAGATCTTGGGGCACCCCGCGACCGGTGGGTTCTTGAGCCACTGCGGATGGAACTCTTGCATGGAGAGCATCAGCATGGGAGTGCCGATCCTCGCATGGCCGATGCATTCGGATCAGCCCCATAATGCAGTCTTGATCGCACAAGTCCTCAAGATTGGACTTATCGTCAAGGACTGGATGAGCCAAGACGACGTTGTGAAGTCCTCCGCTATCGAAGGCGCCGTGAAGGCACTCATGGCGTCGGAGGAAGGGGAGGAGGCGAGGAAGAGGGCGGCCGTCCGGGGGTCGATGTATGAGGGCGGAGTTTCTCGGGCCGAGTTGCACTCTTTCATCGCTCACATCTCTAGATAGATTTTCTCCATTTGTCTTTTTTTCCACATTAATGATAAATCATAATTAGTGGAGGAGAGAACATTTTATATGAACTTCCGTATAAGTGATTTGAAGAACAAAAATCAATCACAATATAGAAATTATGTAAAAGCTTTGTGTTTTTATTGAGATTTAATATAGATTCATTCTCATATTACTTAATCTAATGGAACGAATTCAGACAACTGTCTCTCCATAAGTATTCAAAGAGTCATAAAGAGTCGGTTATGATTTGTCCTAGGCTTTTGGATTATAAGATTGTCATCAAGGATGTATCTAAATCATGCACCAGACGTCATAGGAATAAAATATTGTACTTCAAAATTTAATACCAAGATCAATCTGAATTATTTTGCATCATCATGCACTTGGACCGACAAGTCTCTTACATATGGAGGAAAGGTGGAAAACTGAATTACCGGTCAAGCTCTCACCAACATGCTCCCGTTATTAGAATATTGTCAGGATTTAACTTCTATAGGAAGACAGTGTATATATCATCACCAAGCAGAAAAAAAAAATTGCACGGTCACAAATTTAGATTAGGAAATTTTGAAGATTAGAGTGTCAAATTGATGTGATTATGATTAAATGAATTTACAAGTGTTTACTACAACAATTTCGTGCAGTCAAATTTTAGCAATCGCGAATGGCCTACCTTTTTATTTAAAAAAAATTATATTTTCAAAGAATATTTTTATTAACGTGATAGGTAATAGCTGTTTTGAACAAAAAGATGTTGGAAAGTGCGATTAAGGGTCTGTTTAGTAACGTTTTTGTTCCGATGAACAATTTCTTTTGAAAAATAGTTCTTTTTCATTTCTACTCCTGGAACAATTTCTGAGTAAAATAAAATGTTTTGCAACTACACAAAATTTATATTCTTGAAATATAAAAAGAATAAGAATGCGTTTGTACAATCTACAATTTTTTGTATTTTTTCGTTTTTTCTTACTCATGGATGGCCAAACGCCGACAGCTGACCGCTGCCCGTTGCCGCCATTCACCGCCGCCCGCGCCCGCCACCCATCCATCAACCGACCAACCGCCATCGCCGCCACCAACCGCCACCGCCGACCGCCCGACCACCGCCCACTGCCGCCTAACCGCCGCCCATCACCTGTCACCACCGCCCACCACTACCCAACCATCGCCCACAACCTACCGGCCGCCGCCCCCTCCCACGGCTACCAATCCACCTCCGGCAGTCGACGACCAGCGGCGGCAGCGACAATGACAAGTTGTCGAAGGACGGCATGGCCAACGCCAGCAATTAGCGTCGATGACGATTAGCAAGTGGCGGAGGTGGCCGACGCTCGAAGAATGGTGGTGGCCGGTGGCAATCGCCGGCAACCACGGCACCAATTGGCAGTCGCCAACAACCACGGCACCGGTCGACAATCGACGACGACAATGGCGCCGGTCAGTAGCCAACAATCAGCGATGACCCCAGGTGGCCTACGATGGCCACGGCAAGAGAGAAGAACAAAAAATAAATAAATAAAAATTGGCTTATTTCTAGAAATTGTTCCCGATAACAAGTTACTTTTTTTTTTTTTGCTTATTTTTGTTCCAAATCTATTCCCTAACTACTTTTCTATTCCGGGAATAAAAAATAAGTTGACATTACCAAACAAATTTATGTTCTTTTTTTGTTCTGGGGAATAAAAGAACAAAAAAACAAAGAAACGGAAATATTCTCAAACAGGCCCTAAGTGGTCGCACATTGGATTTTCTCATATAATCATGAATATGATGTCCAACAATGAGACCATTTCTTAGTTTTCTGTGGATGGCCACTACTGTAGCTTGATTATGGAATTGGATAATTAGCAGGAAGAAAGAATTGTAATGAGTCCAACCAACCGCCCTCTTAATATAATAGTCTTTTCTTCTAGACATCAAGAAACTTCAACCAGTGACCACCATCCAACAATAATTGTCAATTTTTTTCTATAATTAGATAAATTTTAATTATATAATATACCATCCACTTGAAAAAAAAAATCCATATGCAATCTAGTCAACCCTTGCTTAGATGGTTAATGAGAGAGTGGATAGCTAAAACCCCAAATCAAACTACTTATGAAAAGTTCTTTGTTGCATAGTTAATAGCATATACTTTAATCCCTAAATATGTGTGTGGACATGGTCTCGCACTTTAGTAATTGCACTTGATATGAAAATATATTGAATATGGAAAAAAAAACGGTCACTATCATTTGTTGGAAGGCCGTGGAATTTCTAATTCAGGAACTAAAGTTTGCCATTCTTATTTACCTGCAAGCTGTTCGATCGGAGCTACTTACAAAGTACAGAGAGTCCTGCGTGGTTGGGACTTCTTTTTTTTGCTTTTTTTTTCCCTGGAGTGTATAGGCATGGGATTAGAGGTGACAAACGAGCTGGTCTCAACTCAATCACCAAGTTGGTTGGTAGTGGTTTCAAATCATTTCAATCTATGCAATTCAGTCCACAAATAGGATCAATTCAGATCATTCGCATACCAATACTACTCAGAAAAGGATTACAAGAAACAAGAGGCAAATATGCTCATGCGATTGGCCCCAACACAGCAGCCCAACAGTTGGAAAACTACCAAGCTATAGAACCCACTTCTCACAAAGTTGCTTCTGACATATCTGGACCTTTGCTCTGCTTTACATCGAACCCAACTGAATCTTGCATAAGAAACGTTCAGCCGAACACAGTATCAACATCCAAAACAGAATGACCATTATGAAGTCTTCTCTACCTTTCCACCCGAAGATGATGAGTAGAAGCACACCAAAAAGGCTTCCAACCACCGGGTGATCTATTGCAGCCATGCAACTCCAGAACTTTCCTCCAAAATGGGTCAGAAAAACCACAGGCAAAGAATTAAGTGGTTCCTGCTCTCATCTTCCAACCAACGTAAAGGGCAAGCCATAGATGCCCAAGTACCTTGCCTATCTCGAGTGGCCAGCCTGATAGAATCACCAACAATGCCATAAACAGTGCTTGGGAATATATTGGTTGAACCAGATGCGACTATACCTCCACATACTGCCCTCTCTTTATTGCATTCCAAGCACCAGCAAAAATCTAAACGCCACTAGAACTGGGAACCCCCGAAAGCTGATCAGAGATATTGGAGTCAGGGTATAATATTCCAGAGATAGCAAATTGTATATCCCAAGGCACATCAGATCTGGCTGAAGGCCAATACCAGTCCTAGCCAGTCATAACTTCCGAGACCTTACAAACCAGGCCTAAACTTGAATTACACACAATCCCTTCCGAGAAACTTGTCCAATAAAGGACCATGAGGGTGCCATGAGTCAAACCATAGCTTAAATTCGGATAAATTCAGACCCAATTTATCTTGAGGTTTTTAAATAATTTTGTTTTTCCACTTAAAAGAAGCCATTCAAGATAAATATAACTGTAGATCTGGAAATAACATAGACTTCTCCTTTATTCTTTCTAAACATTTAAAGTAGAACAGGGTAGGTCTATGGCGAAAAATGGTTTTCTGGGGAAACAAGACAAGAAAGAAAAACGCACTCCTTTATGAACCTTAAAAAACAAATTATTAATATTCCCTTAAAGATGCTATCAAAGAGAGTTATATGACATTCCATGTCATCATGTAACCAAGAAAATCAACAGCCAAATAAATTTCACCAACTGGACTTTTTGGCATTTGTTCCTTTCACAAAGTTACCAGACAGATATATAATGCATAACATAGCAAGGTCAATCAAATGAAAGTTTAGGAAGAGGAAAGATATCAGCCTTGTCATTCAAAGTTCAAACAGTATGAGCAAATTCTTGGGGAAAGTGAAAGCAGAAACAGAATGAGGAAGTGATCTGAATAATCAATCATTCGGCAATTCTTTACAAAATGTTGTCCTGCTGCTAGAATGACCACATTTGTTCTGTCAAATTATGCACCGGTTTCTGCAAGAATGATGCTAATAACTATCAGGAGTAGAGCAATCACAGAAAATTACTCCAGGCTTGATAGAAAAGAAACAAGCATTCACCTCCATTTAAAGCCTAGAATCTAGAAATCCTTCTTTCTGGAAGTGCATCAAAAAAATCCAATGAATTGAGTCTTTGGAGCTGCACGCACAGGCATTTATCAGGGCAGGACAGGAAGCTCCACTTTGCTGAAGGAATAGAAACTGACACGCCCGTGCTCCACAAGGCAAAATTTCAGTGGAATGCCTCCACATTGTCTTTCAATAGCCTCAATTTCTATTTTAGATGGTGGTTGGCCCCTGCAAGTAGCCAATTTGCAAAAGATTGAAACAGAAGCATTGAAAATACCCTAAAAGTTATTCAGACAATATACTGATCAACACTGTTCTTACACAAGTGTGCACATCAAGATTTAGCAAAATTTCACATTCTTTTCTTAAGATAAGCCAATTAAACCACATTGATTCACTTAACTGAAAACAAATTCCCCAGATACAATATATTTCCCTGCAGAATTTGGGACTTAGGTATAATCTCAACTTACATTAATGGAAACATCAGCTACCAAACCCAGGAATGAGGAACTCAGGTCCTAGAATAGCATATTGAATTTAAATAATTTGCATTGGCAATCAACGCAATGAGAAATTTCGATTATCTGCTTAAATTCCAGAGAGAATACTCAAATGCACATAGCTTTATGCAGGGCCTTCCCAAGAAAAAGATGAGAGTTGCAGAAATTTAATAAATTATTACCTGATCAAGCTAAGCACGTAGCTTGGATCACCAGGTGAAGATTTTCTGAACTTTCCATTTGGGAGATAAACATCAAACACCAGCTTCAGTTCATTCAAGTCCATCTTTATAAGTCTTTTGATTACAGAATTGCAGTCTTGAGGTGATTGCACTTCCAGGCTTTCTGAAGTACCTTCAGAAGAAACTGTGCCAGTGTTTCTCTTGACACTCTTCAAAGACCAAGGAATGCCATGCCGACCAACAATGTAACCAAGCGACTTCAGGTGTCTATAGATCTCATAAAGTTCCCAAAAGCATCCATCCTTCTCCTCTGCTAGTTGCTGATACATAGTTTCCAAGGAGATGGATTCATCATTCTCACTCAAAAGAAGCAAAGCCCCTATTTCCATCAAGAACCTACAAAATAATAAGGAGAAATAATCAATCAATGGTACATCAAGTTATCTGGGAAAATCTACTTCTTAATTATGCAAATATGTGTTACTTGATAGGTGTCTATGAATCTAAAAATCAAAATTTCTCGTTTAAAAGACCACTTAGTTGACAAGAGAAAAAACTCAAGTCTCTCCAATGCGGAATAGAGAAGTAGAAAATCAAGGATCCACCAAAGCAACGTAAACTGACAACGCATTATGCATCACCTACAAAGTCTCTTCAATTGAGCAGTACAGCTTCCCGCTACGGACAATGCCAGTTGTTGTCCATAACTGACCCTTCCTTTCCACCACCTCAGCCATTCTAACCCTACTATTCCACCGAGCTACTGAAGTTACTTTCCTGCAAAACACACCTTCATGGATTGTTATATCAATTCAAAAGCATCCTCAATAGTATCAAGGAAAAGCCATATCTTAGAGTAACTGACCTGAATTGCAACTTGGACGAAGAGTTGGATGTGTAGTTATATTCCTCTTCATCCTTCAAGTCTTGTTCCAATAACTCAGAGTCACTTGACAGGCCATCCCAATCTTCACACTCCATTTTGGACCGTATTTGTTACGGAAGCTGCAGAAGAAAACAGTTCAAAACAAATATAATCTCGTCATCCTATTAAATTACGTGCATCAGTTTAAGGGCAAAACGAATGAAAATAAAGCAATGAAACACCAATCGGACATTCTTCTTGAGAGAGGAATGAAAGGAAAGCTAACAAATATTGAGGACTGATATTCAGGAAACATAAAAGGAGACAGTGGGAGACAGATGATGGATGAGATACTAAAGTCTGCAGGTCAATGTGGCTTTTAGAATGAAAGAACTCTCAACTGTCTGATTTGCACACATTTACTAGTGACATTCCTATAGCTTCTACTAAAGTTCAGAACTTAATCTTGGAGAACACTAGTTTTGGAGCTCCAATAAAAAGTTCATGCCAGTTCTATCATTTTACAAATTTTCCTTCCAATTGAGATAAATCATCAAATTCAAAATTTAGAATGACCCACGATTTTGAAAACAATACTTGAGACAGCTTCAGATAATGTCAAGAAATGCCATAGCTGAACATTAAGCATACATCCCTTCATGACAAATCATAACAGAATCAAGTCAAATATCTCTTCACATTAGTAATCCACCGCAAATTATATTGCTTCTTTTTCTTTTGTGAAACCAAGAGCTTTCTTCGCACAAATAATCTACCACCTCATGTAACTCACAAGCTCCCACTTTCTACAAGCAGAAACCTGTCGTGTGCTGTCCAAGGTCCAACCTCAGATACTTCCCATCAACGTCGATTCCGTGCGTTACCAACAAATTCCCACTTAAAAATCAAAAAGCAACCGTGTGCTCTCTGAGTCCTTCAATAGTGTACAGAGGCTGGCCAGTGGAGTAGTGTCTACATAAGGGAAGATCATGAATCAAAAAGCAACCTTGTCATTTCTCGCAGTTTTATAGCCATCATCATGAATCAAAGATTAGCCTCAAAACCAATTCCTTGAAACCAAATGACAACATTGACAAGGCGGCAGCATGGCAAAAACACTACCGAACCATACCTTCATCGCACACATCCCAAAATCCAGACAAGTTCAAATTGCAATATATGGGCGGCCACGGCCGCAAATTATCAAACAGTTGGCAGGCACGAGTAGATGACCAAGAGCAAAGCCACCTCCGACGAGGAAGCGAAACGAAACCGCAACGGTGCTCACCAGATTCGTCTCCTCCCCTACAAGAAGATTAATCGTCGCCCCGGCGGGACGATTATATATCTCCACCCCGGTGCGAACTCAAAACGACGAAAGGCAGAATCGCGAACGTGCAAAATACTGAAAGTCGTCAAAACATTTCGAGCAAACCAAGGACCGGGGCAATTTAGTTTCAAGTGTTGGTAGAGTGTGGGAGTGAAAGTTAAAATAGGAATAAAATAAGATCGACAAAAAAAAAAAAAAAAAAAAAAAAAAGCCAAAAAACTGATCAAGCAAGAAACATCAACAGCTCAGGACGGCCTCAAGTTGCCTAGAATCTCCGACGAACATTTACAGGTCGAGCCGCTCGTGTCCGCGAAATTTCGAGACTGACTTCCGAAATTCGGCTGTCGATATTAAGAGACGAGCCACTTTGGTTACAAAAAGAAGGAGAAAAAGTGTAGCTTGGACCCTTGCTTTTATATCATATTTTTTTTTCGAATGTAGTGAATTTTCGATAAAATTATTTCATTTTCATCGTTTTCTAAACAAATTTGCTTCGAGTGATGTAAGCTGTTCTAGAATAAGTGAATTCTAGAAGAAGGAAATTAATCTAAATCTAATGGAAACAAACATGCATGTTTTACATAAGCTACACCCTGTGTTAAGTTGAATGGACAAACAATGCATTTATTTCACGTAATTAAAATGTGTTATGCTTCAAATTATGGATATCATTTAGGAGCAAAGATATATTTTCTTTTTGACATAATTTCAAATGAAATGGATATATCGTATAAAAGATCAGCTTTCTTCAAATTTAAAAATGAGATGAATTGGAAGAGACGAATAGTTTAGAATAATAGTATCTAATAGGAACACTTTTCAATAATAGTTTTGAAGATGCTCTCCCTTTATTTATTTTAAATTTTTAAGTAATATGTGACCGGAGTCTAAGTGAAAAATCACTATATAAATGCTAATTAGTCAAATATGAGCCATATTGTGTAACTACGCCATGCTGCTTGCACTTGGTGCAACAGCAATCGCTAAGATAAAGTCAATATATCAAGTGGCAAACATAAGAGTAAACAACATCTTAGCTCCAACTTATTCTATATAGTCAGTTTTTTCTTTATTTTATGCATGGTCGTTTCGCAAGGAATAAAAAGCAAGTCAATTGAGTATTTTAACTGGATAGACAAAAGAGTAGAGGAGATAATAATAATAAAAATAATTGCTATTCTAATTGGGGAAAAAAAATTCTATAGGACAAAATCCATCCCTCATTAAAACTTCCACAATGATTAAGTTAAACTAGCTGATATTGTTCGATATTTAGAAGAGAACTCAATTAAAATGATCGATTAATGATTATGATCAGGTGGTTGTCACCGCCGGGACCACTCCCTTTTAACAACACTTCATTTTCAATTTGGCCAGTACTAGGCCACCACTTCACTTCACTATTAGACCATCACGACCATTACTATTGTATTAGATAATGACCTCAAATTATATCACCGACTATCGCTCTGCTGTCACCGCCGCCACTCGAGATTTATGTTATTCTACTACCACTAATTAACCATTTCCCTTTCCCCCTAAAACTACTCGAGTGAGTTATATATATGGCCAAAGGGTACAAAACAAACTCGATATCTTAAAAGCCCACAATTTAAAATTTCCGGGTATTAATGGGATTATCAAGCGCATTCTCAATTAATCAATTTTGCAAGTCGGTCTAGTAAAAACACATAAAGAAGGCCTTAGAGATCCATGTGGATCATCAGCCTCGGGCCGCCTTCGTTTGTGGGTAGATAAATAGGTCAATGGCTGAGCTTCAAGGCCCATAAATTGCTCCAAAGCCCACGCTAATTTGAGGTCCTAGTCCTGAATCGGATTTATAAAAGAAGGCCATAATTTCCCTAAAATGGGAAAATTACCTAACAGTCGTGCACCTATTGTGCAGATTTCAATTCATTCATTAACATTTTCATTTTATCAATTTAATCCTAATTTTTTACGCGAAATTCTAATCTAACCCTTCCAGCCAATTTTTGCTGAAAATTGATGATGTAACAGTCCGGTCCTAGAGTGAGTTTTCCTTCTAGTGCATAAAAACAATCCATGGATATACTGTTAGGATCATACTTTTCCCCATATCTGCAGGTGAAGGAAGTTCTTTGATATACAGATATAAACATTACATACATTTGTATTTAATTGAGACTGCATGTGCATAATATAAGCGTGGTCAGAAGAAAATTAATCCTCATCGTCATGAAATATTTTACTCAAGATACACGTCTTGGGTTATTCTAATGCATCGATATGTAATAGAAATTTCATAACAAGGATTCGATTCAAACTCTAAAAAGCATATGTTTATTGAGTATGAAAACATGGTACGTGCATAATATGTCAGACTCTAGATATAATGAAAACAATATACTCAGATAATTTAACGATGTAATCATATGTATTTTTATCAAAATCTGGAGGGGCTTCTCCATTAGTCTTTTCTATAAGCAAAAGCTAAAAGCTAGTTTTAATTTTTCCATCAAAATTCTAATATTATCCAAATTTAATTGGAAAGAGAACTACACAAACGAGAGATGAGGGATTATATATTCCTTAGAATTCCAAAGGTGCGTTTATGATGCGAAAAATAAATGATTTGAAAAATATATTCTTAAAAAAGATCGATTATCTCTTTCAATAAAAAATGAAAAAAAATTCATCTACATAAATGTTTAAATATGAAATGTTATCGATAACAAAAAAAAAAATTATTGACTAATTATTTTAAGATATAAAAGCGATCAGTTTTAAAATATATATATATATATTGTTATGAAATACATGAATGGATAGAATACATGAATGAATATTCATTATATTCATCTTATCCAATGTAATTATTATGGTACATTTGTATCAAATGTTCTAAGTACATCTCCCTATACAATGAAAGTTCGTCTCCCTTATCTTGTACATATATCATTCGATACATTGATATTAATGATAAGTACATTCTTGTTCTCCTATAAATAGAAGTTTAGTTTTGATGTACAATATACAATCATACAGAAACACGACAGTGAGATACTAGAAATAAAGCTCTCTCATCTTGCTACTATCTCTAGTGTTCACTTGCTTTCTCTTCTTTAATATCTTCTCTATTATATATTCGCAACACGATATTTTACAACACGTTATCAGCACGAGGATCTACCGATTGAGTAAGTAACTTTTGCAAGCACAAAGATCTACCGACTGAGTAAGTAATTTTTGCAAGGTGGGTATTCTTATTATTGATCAACTTATACTTCATCTTCTTCTATCAATTCTTCATTTTTATTTTTCTTGGCCTGAAGCCAAAATTTTAAATCTAAAAGTATCATTCTGCTCCCAAAGTAACGGTGGATATTTGGAAATCCTTTTAATTAATTTAAGGATTTATTTTTGCAAGAATTATGGCAAATATTGAAAAGCCCAAATTCCACATCCTGGAAGTGAGTGGAAAGAATTATCTATCCTGGTGCCTTGACATGGAAATGCACCTCTAAGGGCAAGGTCTCGCTAATACAATTACAGAGGATGGAACCTCAAATGAAAAGGATAAAGCAAATGCGCTGATTTTTATTCGCCATCATTTGCATGAGAGCCTGCAGACTCAATATTGATCCGTTCAAGACCCGCATATCTTGTGGAAGAGGTTAAAAGATAGGTATAATCATACCAAAACTGTTATCCTCTCTCAAGCACAATATGATTGGCAAAATCTCAGACTGCAAGATTTTAAATCAGTGTCTGACTATAATTCTGCTTTATTTGATATCGTTTCTCGGCTAGAGTTATGCGGTATCAAACTCACTGATGCAGAATTGCTTGAGAAAACTTTTTCCACCTTTCATGCTTCGAATATTGTATTGTAACAGCAATACTGGCAACGTCAATTTGCCACGTATTCTGAATTAATTTATGTGCTTCTTACTGCCAAGCAAACTAATGAATTGCTGCTCAAAAATCATGATCTTAGACCTGCTGGCTCAAAAGCATTGCCTGAAGCACATGCTAACTTTGAGAAAAATACTGGCCATTTTAAGGGCTATAAGCGCAGGTAAGAACATAATCCTATAAGGGATGGCAAGAAATTTAACCGCCCTAAGAAATCAAACTTTGGCCTAAATCATGGCAAATAAAAGAAGCAAAATAAGGTGATTAATGAAAGTATTTGTCATCGCTGTGGCATGACTGGGCACTGGTCATGTATCTGTCGTATGCCAAAACATTTTGTTGACCTATACCAGGCATCTTTAAAGAATATGGGCAAGCGTGGTGAATCTCATGCCATTGAAATCAATCCTACTGCCATAACCACTGTTGAGGCCAACAATATCTCCGTTGGTGGGACTCCTCTTGCTCCGAAGTAGCAAATGCATCATTGGATGTCTCGATTTCTTTGAGGACCTCGATTACTTTGATGAATCGATTGGTGAATAATAATTTGAACTTTGAAATTTATGTTGTTTCGTTTTAAATGTATTACTTTTTGTTCTTTATGAAATACTTATGAACCTTATATAATATTTATCTTTGAAATTTTATTTGACTACATAACTAATATGCAACTTTTATGATACTTGACACCTGAAGTTGTCAATATAAATGCAAATGGAAAATACCGAGAAAAAGGAAGATGTTTGTTTGCTTGATAGTGCAATAACACATATTATATTTTGTAGTAAACACTTTTTCCCGAGTATGACATTACGTAAGGCACAAATCCATACAATATCAGGTCATGTTCCGATTATTGATGGTTTTGGGAATGTTGCAAGTATTTTGCCAAATGGCACAATCCTGCATATTGAGAATGCGTTTTTAAGCATTCGATCAAAAAGGAATCTGCTCAATTTCAAAGATGTACGCCGTAATGGGTACCATATTTAGATTATTTATGAGCAAGATAAGGATTATATTGGCATTTTCTCTTATAAGATGGGCCTGAAGACCATCCATGAGAAGCTAGAACCTTCTTCTATGGGTTTGTATTGTGTCATGATTAAAGCTGTTGAAACCTACGCTACCACATCCTGGAGATTGGTAAGCCCTGATAAGTTTGGACTGTGGCATGATCGCATTGGTCATCCTAGCGCTTCAATGATGCGTAGGATAATTCAAAATACAAAAGGGCACCCTTTAAAGGATATAAAGGTATTGTTGTCCAAAGATTATAATTGTGAAGCTTGCTCACAAGGAAAGCTCATTATCAAACCTTCTATAACAAAGGTTAATTTTGAATCTCCTTTATTCTTGCAAAGAATTCATTGTGATATTTGTGGACAAATACAACCACCAAGTGGACCATTTAGATATTTTATGGTATTAGTGGACGCATCCTGTAGATGGTCCCATGTTTGCCTATTATCTACGCGCAATGTCGCATTTGCACGTTTACTTGTGTAGATTATAAAGCTCCGGGCACAATTCTCTGATTATCCAATTAAGAGCATAAGGATGGATAATGCTGGTGAATTTACATCAAAGAGTTTTGATACATATTGTGCTTCACTCGGAATCAAGGTTGAGCACCTAGTTGCATATGTTCATATTCAAAATGGATTGGCAGAATCCTTGATTAAACGTATCCAAATCATTACCCACACTCTATTATTGAGAACGAATCTCAACGATACAGCATGGGGTCATGCAGTTTTGCATGCGGCAGCTCTAATAAGATTACACCACACTGCTAGTATTTTACAATCTCCCCTTCAAATGGTTCTTGGTTATGAACCAGATATTTCACATCTGCGCACCTTTGGTTGTGCAGTACAGGTGCCTGTAGGACCGCCAAAAAGGACGAAAATGGGTCCCTAACGCTGTTTGGGCATTTATGTTGGGTTTAATTCACCATCTATCATTAGGTTCTTGGAACCAACTACTAGTGATTTTTTTACTGCCAGATTTGCAGATTGTCATTTCGATGAGACTAGGTTTCCATCAATTGGGATACCTACAACTTCCATGACTGCAAAACAAAAACCAGTTAAGGTTTTCTCCTGGAATAAGACAAATTTATCTCAATTAGACCCAAGGACTCCTGAATGTGAAAACGAGGTGCAACGCATAATATATTTACAGGCTATGACCAATAGACTTCCTGGCGCGTTTAATGATGCTACTAAGGTAACGAAGTCTCATATTCCAGCTGTAAATGCTCCAGCTAGGATAGCTGTTCCCGAAGAACAAGCTAAAATTGATCAAAATCTCCCGCACTTGAAGCGTGGCAGAACAATAGGATCAAAAGATACTGCTCCTCCAAAACGAAGGGGAAAGAATCAGGAATCCGCTCTAGAAGAGCCTGGCATTGTGCTTGCTCCCAAAGAGCTTATTGCCCCTAAAGAGGCGCAAACCCATGAAAGGAGCACTAGCCCCGGGAATACTGAGAATTCCATTACATATTGTAATGAAATTTGGGATCGAAATGAAATCATCATTGATGATGCTTTTGCATTCTCAGTTGTTCATCAAATTATGGATGATGATTGTGAACCACAATCTATTATTGAATATCGTCAAAGGCAAGATTGGCATAAGTGGGAGGAAGCAATTAAAGCTGAATTAGCTTCCCTAACTAAACGAGGGGTTTTTGGACCTATAACCCGTATCCCCGATAATGTAAAGCCCGTTGGATATAAATGGGTATTTATCCGAAAATGAAATGAGAAAAACGAGGTTGTCAGGTATAAAGCCCGACTCGTTGCTCAATGATTCTCTCAGAGACCTGGGATTGATTATAATGAGACATATTCACCTGTGATGGATATGATTACATTTCGTTTTCTCATTAGCCTAGCAATCTTTGAAAGATTGGAAATGCGTCTTATGGACGTTGTGACGGCATATCTATATGGCTCATTAGACTCTGATATTTATATGAAAATTCCTGAGGGATTCAAAATGCCTGAAGCATGCACTCCTTGTAATTTATTCTTAATAAAATTGCAAAAATCCTTGTACGGGTTAAAACAATCCGGCCGCATGTGGTATCAACGCCTAAGTGTGTACCTAATTAAGGAAAGGTACAAAAATAATCATATATGCCCATGCGTGTTTATTAAGAAATCAAAAATTGGATTTGCTATTATAACATTTTATGTCAACGATATAATTTAATTGGAACTCCAGAAGAGTTAGCTGAAACTGCTGAATATTTGAAAATGGAGTTTAAAGTTAAAGATTTGGGTAAAACCAAACTTCGTCTTAGTCTAGAGCTTGAGCATAAAGCAAATGGAATAATCGTTCATCAATCAGCATATGTTGAAAGATTGCTTAAACATTTCAACATGGACAAAGCTCACCCATTGAGCACCCCTATGATTGTAAGGTCTCTAGATCCCCAAAATGACCCATTTCGTCCTAGAGAATCTGATGAATAGATACTTGGTCCTGAAGTACCATATCTCAATGCAATTGGGGCTTTGATGTACTTGGCACAATGTACGAAACCAGATATCACTTTTACGGTAAATTTATTGGCATGTTTTAGTTCTGAACCAACTCGGAGACATTGGAATGGAGTTAAACATATTTTCCGTTATCTCCGAGGAACCATAGATTTGGGATTATATTATTCCAAGGATTCCACTAACTCTAGTTTAGTTGGATATGCTGATGCTGGATATAGATCCGATCCACATAAGGCTCGCTCTCAAACCGAGTATTTATTTTGTTATAACGGCACCACTATTTCTTGGCGTTCTACGAAACAATCGCTAGTAGCTACATCTTCTAACCACTCTAAGATTATTGCTTTATATGAAGCTGGAAGAGAGTGTGTTTGGTTAAGATCCGTTATAACACATATTCATAATTCTTGTTGCTTAATACTAGTTACAAATTCTCCCACTATAATTTATGAAGATAATGCTGCTTGTGTTGCACAAGTCAGGGGAGGATATATCAAAGGTGATAGGACCAAGCATATCTCGCCGAAATTTTTATATATTCATGAACTCCAAGAAAGTCGACAAATTGATGTTAAACAGATTCGATCCATAAATAATCTTGCAGATCTTTTTACCAAATCATTGCCAACATCAAGTTTTGAGAAATTAGTATGTGGCATTGGTATGAGGCGAGTTCATAAGATGTAAGATTAATTAGCCCCAAAAGTGGCTATATGGCTCTATTGAGGGGGAGATATTATGAACTATGCATTGCAGCATTGATATGCGTCTAGTTCACAAGATGCAATAATGATTAGTTCCGGGAGTGGCTATATATACATTGCACTCTTTTTTTCTTTATGTCCGGTTTTTTCCCATAGGGTTTTTCCCTTTTAAAGTTTTTAACGAGGCAATTAATGCATCCATAAAAGGGAGAGATCATAACATGTGTGCTCTGCACTCTTTTTCCCTTTTGTCCGGTTTTTATCCCACTGGATTTTTCTAGCTTAAGATTTTTAATGAGGCAGTATTATTTGATGCACATTCATAATGAATATGATGAATATTCAAGGGGGAATGTTATGAAATACATGAATGGATAGAATACATGAATGAATATTCATTATATTCATCTTATCCAATGTACTTATTATGGTACATTTGTATCAAATGTTCTAAGTACATCTCCCTATACAATGAAAGTTCGTCTCCCTTATCATGTACATGCATCATTCGATACATTGATATTAATGATAAGTACATTCTTGTTCTCCTATAAATAGGAGTTTAGTTTTGATGTACAATATACAATCACACGTAAAAACACGACAAAATGAGATACTAGAAATAAAGCTCTCTCATCTTGTTACTATCTCTAGTGTTCACTTGCTTTCTCTTCTTTATTCTCTTCTCTATTATATATTCGTAACGCGATATTTTACAACATATATATATATGTTTTTCCAATCATTCATTTTCCGTAAAACCAACAGAGCCCTAATGACAATTAGCTTTTTGTAAACATTTTTTTCTTTTTAGTCGGTAGAGTCTATAGCTCTATTTCTAATATACTACTATTTTTCAAATTCAACAACTCAAGCAATTCAACTATGTGCTTAAAAATTTTCAAAAATATAAAATTATCAATATGTAAGACTTATAAACATTAGTTTGATTTTGCTATTTTGACTTTGGCCAACTATTCGGCCGTTCCGGCAGGTGGGATTGTTGGCTGACAGCGTAGCTCCATCCTCCATTGCTTTTAACCCAACGAAGTCTTGGCAAAAAGTCAACATCCGTATTAGATATGTTGACCCTCGATATATTTAGTTAGCTTATATAGTTGGAAAAAAAAGAAGCATAAATTGTCAAGATTTCATTTCCCGATACGTAGGTGACTCACTGCCGCAGATGGACCAACTGTCCGAAAGCGGGATCACCGTCCCATGTCATGGTACCTAATCCCCTAAATGTAGCTTATAACGAAATGAGATTCTAGTATTAGTCAATATTCGCATTAGTATGTCAGCCGTCAATGTCTATTAATAGGTTACGTGGTTAAAAAAGTGATCCTCTCTCTTGCAAAACTTTGCCTGAAATAATTGGCAATAAGGGGCAAGAAATGAAAGTGAACAAGGCTATTATATATGTAGTAAAAGGGTATTGGGAATGCTAAGGCCCTGTTTGTTTGTGTTCTTTTTTTCTAGTCATGAACACAATTCTATTTTTTTGTTCCGGGGAACAAAAAAAGAATAGAAACGCATTTGTTTGCATTTTTGTTCCAAATTTATTTTTTTGTTCCTAAACAAATTTTTTGTTAAAAGAAAAACAAGAAAAACTTGTTTCTTGTTCCTAGAATACTTTCGACAAACAACTTTTCTCTCTCATTTTTTTTCTTCTCTTTCTTTTCTTCTTCTTTTTTCTTTGGTCTGTTGCTAGCCTCGACCATGGCCGGTGACCGGCCAGCAACCTCACCGGAGTGTCACCAGCTCCCGGCGAGGTCGAGCGTCGCCAGCTCCTAGCGAGGCCGACCTCGCGTCGACCTCGCCTTGCCGGGCTCGGCCTCGCCCAGATCCGGTGAGGCCAAGCTTGCCCAGCCACTAGTGAGGCCGCTGGCCCTTGTCGGCCGGTCGCCAGCCATGGCCGAGACCAAGACCCGACCAAAAGGAAGAAAAAATAAAAAAAAAAAGGAAAAATAAATTAAAAATATTTTAAAAAATAAAAGAAACAAAAAAATTATACAAGTTTACCAAACGTGTTTCTATTCATTTTCTATTCCAAGAATAAATTTACCAAATGCGTTCTTTTGTTCAAAAATTGTTCCTCGGAACAGAAATAGATCCCTGAATAATTTTTTAATAGAAATGTTAACAAACGCACCTTAAGTAACTAAGCGAAAAAACATTTTTTTTCGATAAAACTTTTGTCTCTCATATATTTATTGAGTTCACGTATATATACTCGTTATTTTGGGATCAAATGGATAATCCATATATAAAACACGTGCTACATTATGCAGGGACTAAAACAATACTTCAATTGCTAACCTATTTTAATAGTCAGCTAATATATAATGTGAAACTATGATTATATCATATCATACTTACAAGAGCAAATATATATTTACTTTATACCTCGTCAAATAGCACAGAGTAGTTGCAAAACTCAATTGTTAACTGTGACAATAAATTAAAGTCTTGTAATTATTTGAGTTTTCCTTCGGAAATTACAATTACAAATCCTCAACTATACCCACTACCACATCAATACCCAAAAAAATTCTTGTACTATTGTGACAACTACCCTCCACCTACCACAAAAATTCCTAAATTCCGCCAACCATGACACTAAAACCCTAAACTTCTTTTTTCATATTACTAATATCCTAAACTCATATTAGTGAGATAAAAATTTAGGGTATCGGTATCACTGTAAGCACAATTTAGGAGCTTTGGTCACGCACACGCACGCACACGCACACTACACGCGTGCACACGCACAACACGCACACGCACGCGCACGCACGCACGTGCATACACACACAAGATGTCATAAAAATCTTAAACATATTGTATGGCTACCAAAGTCCTAAACTTTTTTATTTTCCAATACAGTTCTTTCATTCAATTTTGGCTAATAATCACTAACACGGGCAATTTTTGCAATTTCTTTTAAATTTTCCATACTTTTTTTTATTGTTGTTTTATTTTTTTTCTTTTTCTTCTTTTCCTTTTCACCAATGGCTGGTCTTAGCGATGGTCGAGCGACAAAGCATAGGTGCAAACCAACAAAGGCCACACTCAACTAGACCTAGGCGAGGGCATCACGGCCCTCATTGGCCATAGGTGAGGATTGCCCTCGCCCAAGTTTGGGTGAGCAAAGCCCTCACTTTTGGCTAGTTGTTGACCATCTCAAAATTCGTCACAAGTCAAAACAAAGAAAAAAAGAAAAGGAAAGAGAAAGGAAAATTAAAAAATTATTTTAAAAAGTTGCAAAATATCGACATATCATTTAGGATAGCCAATATCCACATCAGTGATTTCACACAAATATTAACTAAATTGAAAAGTTCAAAACTAAAAGGATGTCATACGATACATTATGAAGCAAATAATTAGATGTGACAGAGAAATATAATACGATTCATTATGAAGCAAATAATTAGATGTGACAGAAAAGTATAAACAACTTCAAAACGCGCATTCAATTTAAAATCTCACTCAATACACGTGAATAAGCGATTTGAAGTATGTCCATAGGGATAGGTGGAGTCAAAAGAATCTAATAGGCTTAGTCATCCCAACAAAACCTAATCAATACAAGAAAACGGCTCAATCAGTGCCTACTATTGCCCAATGCCAATAGCGGAACCTAATTTTGACTTCCTCTACATTATTTTTCTATTCCTTCGGATTGTGGATGGGGATGGGGACGGAGAGTCGGCCGGGGAGGGCCGGCAAGAGTGAGAAAGGGAACAAACAAGCCTGGGGGAGGCGAAGAGGGAGAATCAAAGGGGGGAAAAGCGACGGGTAAATCCGAAGAACATTTTGCCGTCCGAGTTTTAAGTGCGAGCGCGACCGAGTCAAAAGCTCGCGTACCTTTCAGCGACGTGTCGCCCGCTACACGACACATCATCCAACCGACCGACCCGTTCTTTACCCCCCAACACGGCACGAATTTCAAGCCGCCCTTCCATGTTCTTGCCCACTGATCGCGTCATTCGCATCGGCGGCTGCCGGATGGCGGAGATAGGGGCCAGCAGGACATCCTTCCTAGAGCAAAACAGTTATTTGCTCTGTCTCTTTTTCCTTATTTTCCCCATCCGGCCTAACTCGACATCGATGTCAGAATGGTATTGCGCTATCAAAGACAAAACACGATCACGTTGTGCACTTGCGATGTAAAGTTGCAGATACCTCCTGCCTTGCATAGAATCATGCAATGAATTGTCTTGTTCTGTCCAGAATTAAAAAAAAAAAAAGGCCCGGAAGGGCAGTCGGCATGGATGACCTCTCTAGACTCGCAATGGGAATGTTCAATTCAAGCTGGCTCCATCTTCATCGCACCACCAAATGCAATGCCGTTTGTTAGGCCGACGTTTGCCACAAGCTAAACCAATGCACGCACCAGCTAACATTTCCTAAGATAAAAAAACACACTACTGGGATATACGAACTCGCAGCTGAGGAGCACCCAAATCATGAAGTAGTCTTAATTGATCCGATCCACCCACTTGGTGGCTACTAAGGCACACCTCCCTTTCAAGAGGGTTCGCGGCACCTAGTTGCTTCTCCTGGATTTTCATAACCTAGCTGTGAATTGCACAAGTTAGATTCGCAACTAGCTTGTTAGGATGTACACGTGACTGAATTGTGCTAGATAACCTCTACATTGGAGAATTGATGTAATATAGAACAATTAATATAACATAATTGGCCCATAACACATTAATTTAAGCTTTTGAGTAAATGTATTATCGGACTTATGCTGCGCACTCTCAACAATGACATCAAGGGCGATGGTTGCAGTTTCCCAGCATATGAGCATTGTGGCATAACAATGCGAAATTGATGCATACCTGAATTAAATGAGAGCAAACCTAATATTAAGCTCACACCCGTTGAGCAATTAATATATTCTAGTTCATAATTAGCTCATAATTCATTAATTTAAGCTTTTGAGTAAAGATTGGTTTAATTAGATGTATCAATGGGCTCTCATTTGAGCCCTCTCTTTGACAATCTCCCAAGTTAAAGTTTCAGACTTCTACTGCACATCCCCAAACATAGCTCAGTCCAATATTCTCGAATTTGAATGTCAAGAAAATAACAGCGATACAGTTGATTTTGTTTGTGGATATAAAGAGTCGAGAAGAGTGATCTTATACTGGATACTTCCTTACCTAGAATTTTACTAAGATCGAAAAGCCAAAGTGGGAGATTCAAACCAAAGCAGCAAGCAGACCTTAAAAAGACCTCGACCGGCCACCTCGCTGGTTACCAAAGGTACAAGTTACAGGCCCCACTAAAAGTGAAATGAGAACAGAAATTGCAAAAGCAAAAACAACGCGCTTGGAGTGGTCCAATAACATCAAAGCTTGACACGACACTAGTCATATGCTCGCGACTTTACTTTCTTCCTAAGTTACGGCAAAGAGCATACCCCAGGCATGTTCTCCTCGATCCAAAATCGCATTTCACTATAATAAAAGCCACAATCATGTTGCATTATTGCAACTTGGTCTAGTGACCCCCCACCTATTATCCACTCACCCAATGTCACATTTAAAATAAAACTAAGCTTCCCCGAGAACCCATACCTAAGACTTCACTTGATTCTTGATATTTTTTTCTAAAATTAATCGCTTTCGTCATTTCAAATAACATGAAGTAATATCTAGATACTCTTGTGGACTACCAGGACATGAAGCTCCTACTTATTTTATCATTTAATTAGTAAAAATATATTTAAATTAGTAGGCAGCATTGCAATTTCCCAGGACAGGGTCACCGGAAATTATTAAATTACAAAGACCAAGGAGTGGAGGAGTTTCGATAAGAATCCATATGGAAGCAAAGCGGCTCAACGCCTCCACTTCCAGGCACAACATATTATTACAATAATGTCTTTCCGAGGTACGAAGACCAAACCGTGGATTCCGTGGACCACAATCCTAGGTAGTCAAAACATTCAATTAAAACGCTAAAATAAAACAAATTATCATTCACATCATTTCATTATTATTATTATTATTATAGAATATATGAGGGGGGGGTGGACAGGCTGTCTGGAACGGAATCCCAGAAACAAAAAACACAAGCGAGAAAAATCAGAGGATTGAAACTTCCTCTTTTTTCCCAAAACGCGGACCGACGGTCGACCCTCCAAACTTCAATCCTCTCTCCACTCCATTCCGACAAATATAAAAATAGCAAAAACTTCAAAAACAAAAATTAAAAAACAAATCTTTCACTCCTTTCAGCTAAATCTATAAAATAAAATAAAAAAGCACATCGCTTATTACGCAGAAGGCCATTCACCGCAACCTCGTCCTCCGAGCCCCAGACATGGAAAAAGCTGGCCATGATTGTGTCGTTGCGTGCTTGGTTTCTGCGTCATTCGCTTCCCTTCGATGCAACATTTATTGCTTGCCTGCTGTTTCTTCTTCTTCCTTCCCTAGGAACGAAACCCTAATATCCCCCCTCACAAAAAGAACTCTGTTTTCTTCGACGCTTGTTTCAATGGTGTTAACCCAACTAAAATCCTTCTTTCGCCGCTAAAAGAACTGTAGTAATACCCTAAAACCTTTCAACTTTAATACCCTATGGAGAAAGACGCCGCTCGAGACGGCGCCGGTCGGTCAGAGATGCGGTCGTTAGTAAGTCCACTCCTGAGGAAGCAGGATCTCGTGGCTCGTCGCCGGTGACCGCCGGTGGTGGTGGTGGTGGTGGTGGTGGTGATTGCCTCTCTGTTGGACGTGATGAGGCCGGTTGCTTCTGAATCTCCACGCTCCATCTGCACAAAACCCAAAACAGAGAGAAAAAGAAAAGAACAATTCAGTAAAGATTTCGATAAAAAGAAACAGAACAAGATTCGCACAGCACGAAAGAACAAGACTCGTGAGAAAAGAACCCATTTTTTTTAGGTGTTGACGGAGTGGAAATCTCGGCAAGCTTGTATTTGGGTTTTGACAAATCACACTCCGCGACACTCGAGACGACTGAAACTTTTGGGGGACCACGGAGATGCATCATGACCAAACCAAGACTTACCGCTCTCAGGCGTGAAACAGACGTTAGGACGAGACTGAAGCTGGGGCTGTGATCCTGTGTCGTCCAGGTTCAGGTTCAGGGCCTGCACTACCTTTGCAGGGATCAACACCGTCGAACCTGAATCCAAACACCCGAAATCAGGACGGAGCAAAGATCGAACTAGTCATCCAAAACGACAACAAAACAGAACATGGGCGGGGGGCGAAAAATCCGCACTAACGACAGGGGCTTTGATTCTTCCCCTGCCCCCACGCTCCCTCCCTCACGGAATCCACACTAAACTAGTCAAAACTCCCCCGCCAGGGAAGAACAGAGTGCAAGCGAACTAGGGAAAAACGTCACAAATCAATTCGAAGGAGCACAACCACAGAGCTTAAGAGATCTATTAGCTGACCTGTCTTCTTGCGGGGTTCGGGCTCAAGGCCTGCCCGTCGAGGCAAGAACACGCCGGTCCCCGTCGATTCCCTCTTGATACCCGCAGATCCGAGGAACACGGCCCTCGTACCCGACCCGTGAAGGTGGTGGTGGTGGTGGTGGCTCCGGAGCTCTGGCTGTCGATGCGCCTGCTGCAGAGTCGGCCACGCGGGGGCCGCCGCGCCAACGAACCGTCCGTTCCCGACGCCAGCGAAATCGTTGTTCCTCACGCCTTGGAACGGCGTTTGAGGCATCGACTTCACGTGCTGAAACTGCGGGCAGAGCAAACGAAAAAGAAAACCATTAGCGACGGCTCGAGACTGCTGGAGACTCGAAAGCCTGATGAGAACCCGCTCGTGGAATTAGAACTTACCGGAGCGGGAGCGGCGGCGGCGGCGGCGCCCCGAAAGGGCTGGGGCTGCGAGATCGACTGGTAAGAGTAGGGCGCGGCGTCGTATCTGCTGTGGTGCTTCGGGAAGCGGGTGAGGCCGTAGAGCTCCTCGTCGTTGATCCCCAGGTGAGCCACCCGGCCGGCGGCCTCGCGGAGGAGGTTCAGCGTGCCCGGAGGCGAGGCGGGCTGCGACGGGCCGTTCGGGCTGCCGCGGCTCGAGCCTTGGCCGCAGCCGCAGCCGCTCCGGAGCCCGCACAGCGTCGATTTCGGCGAGCGCGACAAGAACAAACCCTGACCAAGCAAAGCACCCCAAAAAAATAGAAGAAGATAACCCTAATCAGCGACGGCGCCGAAAATGGGAAAAGAGGAAGAAAAATTTGAAAAAAAGGGAAGGGGGGGGGAGGAAGTCGGAAACTTCCTTCTCTCGCGCACCCACCTTCGAGTACTCGAAGTCGTCTTCGAGGGTGGACTGCGCGACCATCCGAGTCAAATCGGCGATGCGCACCTCCTCGTCGCTCCACTCCTCCGTCGACCCCACCACCGACTCCACCGGGGAGCCGAGATCCGACGACCAGCCGGGCCCCCGCGCCGGCTCGAGGGGCCGGAACGCCGCCGCCGCGCCGCCGCGCTCCTGCCGCCGGTGGCGGCGGCGGCGGTGAAGCGCCGCTCCGGGAAGACGAGGAGGTCGTCGTCGTCGTCGGCGTCGGAGAGGAACTGGGAGGGAGATAGAACTCGCCGTCGTCTATGCTCTCCGCCATGGGGAAAGGGGCGAGCGAACGAGCGAGCGCAGTAAGCGGTCGCGGGTCGGTGCTCGAAAGGGGTGACTTTTGCTTGCGGGCGAAGGCTTCTGCAGAGATTAGGGCGAACGGAGATTTGAAGGCAAACTCCCGCTTTGAAGAGGAAGGCAGAGAAAATGGGGGAAAAGAGGGCGGTGGGGGCTGAATTATAAGGGCGGATTCGAAGGGGAAGTTGTGGGGGAAGCGCGCGTGCGGCGCGCGTGCGCGGGGGGGGGGAGATAGAACGTTCCGTTGAGGAGGAGTGCGCGTGGGAGGCACGCGCGTGAGGAGAGAGGGGGAGGAGGTTTTGTTTTTGGTGGGGCCCCGGGGATGCCGAGTTGCGGCCAGGTAAGATGGGAGGAGGGGGGCTGGCAAAAGAGGGAGGGAGGGAGGGAGGGAGGGAGGGTGGGTTGCGGCATGTGAGGGGGTGGGGCCCGCCCGGGTTTTGATTTGAATATTTTCTTTTCGCTTTTTGAAAAATAAAAAAGAAAAAGGGCGATGAAAAGGAAAAGTCGGGCGTCAGTCCAGTGTAGTGAACAGTAGCAGTGGGGGTCGAAGTCGTGCCCACGGCCTAATTTATATTTCTTGTCGTATTTTTCTAAATACATCTCCGTGGCGTACGAAAGATTCTTTTGGGCCGATATATGTCGTGCCTGAGAGCTTCTGATATCCTCATCTCGGGACATGATATAAGCAAAGATGAGGGAGGGGCTTGAGATTCTATTGTGAAATGTAATTAGAGATATCATTAGATATTATTCGATATTTCGGTATTCGGGTATAAATATCCTCTTCTAACAACATGTAAAGTGAAATCAGTTTATGCATGTTATTCGGGTGCAAATAACCTACAATGATGTTGTGGAAAGTGAAGTCGATTGAGTAAAAATGTAGTCTTTATAAATTATTTCTCCCTCTCTCTTGAAGATCCTAAAATAATTTACAAAGATTTTCATTAATAGTTCATCTTGAGCCCAAATTCAACGTAACATAATATGTCGAACATACTTATTTAATCCACAAATTATCGGGCAAATATTATTTTGAACCTTAATAGTGTGCAGCAGAGAGAGAGAAACGAGAGAGGTTTTAGGGTTTAGGGGAGGACGTAGTGGACAACGTGAGATATTTGTTTCTGGAAGTTTTACAGATAATTTATTGCAGTCATAGAGATTCAAAAGAAGAGAACTGGATGGGTAGAATTTGAAAGAGATGAAGGGGGCGTTTAGTTTTGCGGAGAATTGATGATTCAGAAAACGTTTTTTTTTTCTTTTTAAATTGATTGCTTTTAAAAATTAATAGACAAGAGATATTTTTATCTTTAGTGAAAAATATTTAAACTCGGTTTCAAAATCATTCATTTTTTCACGAAATGAACGAAACCACAAATTTAGGGTGCGTTCTTTTCGTGGAAAATGATTTATTTGGAAAATATTTTTCAAAAAATATTCGCTTATATTACTTACAAAATAAATTAATAGAAATTTTTTTCTATCGCCCACAAAAAGAGTTAGTAAATTGTAATCAATGATGGAAACATTTTCAATTAATTAATTTTTCTAAATGATATAGGTAATCATTTTTTCATAAAATATTTTTCAAATTACTCATTTTCCGCGAACATACTTGATGTTCGATGAGCGATAAAAGTCATCACTATCCAATTCATCTCGATCTTACATCGTGTTTTTTTTTTTTTCATACTCTAACTCTCCACTATCGATGTGAGAAATAATTTACACGCTCATTATTAAATGTAGAATACATAAAAGTGCAAATAAAACAATTTCCAACCCCAAACGGCTAACCTAACGCTAATCATCATTTTAAATTCCTTCGGATCCTATGGAATGCCATGGTGTTTTATAATTTCAAACAGATTTTCCTTCTTTTTCTCCTATTATATCCTTATTTTTAATTTTATATTCCAAACACACAAGGGAATATCTCAACTCATTATAATTTTATTTCTCTAAAATTCTCTTCTCTTGCCATCCAAATTTCAAACCACGTTATAAATTCGTTGCCTAAGTCCATCAATAACCGAAATTTATGTTGGGAGTTAACGGAGGAGACTGAAGGAGAGAAATGAAAGATGGGGCTGTGACCACCTTGACGAGACATTTTATAGGGACGCGATCGCCAGAAAAAAAAAAAAAAAAAAAAAAAAAAGTGGCAAAATCACGGCCGCGGTGGAGGCGGGGCGGGCCCCACGCGGCACCCACCGCCGTCCGTCTGCGGTGGCGTCGGCAACTGGGGGAGGCGGACCGCACATCCGTGCCGACCGGGAGCTCCATTTGGCAGCTCCTGTGTCCCCATGCTTTGCCGCCAAGCGACGGGCATATTGGCAAATGCCATTATTATCCTTGTCAGCCATTTTGTATTCCCCTGTCCTTTTTCTCTCTTCTTTTTTCAATTTTTTCCTTGGTCTAAGCAATGGCGACGATTAACACACCGTTGTACCTCGATGATGTGATGAACAGAATCAATCGATAATAATAATATTTGTACGGTTGATTGCACTTCAACTCGAGTTATATTATCGTTTGACATGCGATTAAATAGAGTCGCGATTGATTTGACCAACGTAGCAATTTAGGATTTCTAACTCATGAGCAGGAATATCACATGTTCAGATCTCACCAATTCTATGCTATGATCGCTCACGTATTTGAAACGTCGAGACTCAATCCGCTTGTGAATTTTGTAGGGCGCATCATGGGTCTTCAGCTAATCAGTCCACGCATTCGACTTAATCAGCCGCGAGTTTTGTAATTATTCGACATATGATGGACATGGTCTACTAAATCGAAGCTGACGCTGTTGGTTGGGTGGTAGGGATGACAAGGGATTCTTGGTCCGTAAAGCATGTGAAAGCTACTCTGTGGGGGAGCCACCAGCGTAGGTCAGCCATCGGGACTTGAACGGTTTGTGAAATTCGTAGGGTGCTTCATGGATCTTCACTTGATCGATGTACTCGTCTGAGTTCATTAGTATAAAATAGAGATAAGTTAGTCAGAAATCTTAAAATTTATTATGAAAATACAATAAAGTTCTAAAATTTTTAAAAAAAATGCAATCAACTCTTATAATTTATTACAAAAGTGCATTCAAATCTTAAAATTTTCAAAAAGACAATCAATTTTTAAAACTCATTACAAAAAATACAATTATGTTTTAAAACTTTCAAAAAGTCAATCAATTTTTAAAAATTATAAAATCGGTCCAATCAAATTATTGTGTTGATTGCAGACTCAATTACATATTCATGATAAGTTTTAAGACTTGATTATAATTTTTTGTAGTTTTAAAATTCGATTGCTTATTCCTGACAAGTTTATGAACTTAATTGTTTTTTTTTTTTTTAAGTCTTAGTACTTAATTACATATCAATGATAAATTTTGAAATTTTCAGTGCACTTATCATTATAAAATAATAATAATTATTATTATTATTATTAAACTGAGCGTAGGGGATTTTTTTTTTTTTTTTTTTTAACAATTCTGGAGTGCTTGTCTGGTGGCATGTTCACACATATGCGAGTGGGTCCAAAAACAAAGGCAAAGCGGGGGAAATGCACCCCCGCCAGCTATTTCGGTGGCAGGCCTTCTCCCCACCACCACCACCCAAAAAAAAAATATCTGAATCTCCAAAAGCATCCAAATTTCTATTCACAGCGACAACGACCAATTTTTCCCTTTTTTTATTTTTTATTTGTTTTATTTCTTTCGTTTTTCCGATTGAAAAAATGATTATTTTCTGTGTTGGTTTTAATTTTGTTTTACTTGGATCTCTTATTTCATTGCTCATATCCAGCCAAATATATTATCATCTCGCACAAATAAAAGCCTGACAAGTGCACGTTTGACGGCTTCAATAATTTTGACAGCCGCCTCCACTTTCGGATTCTTATCGTATATGTACCATCGACTCTCGCTCAATTTATTTTACAAAAATAATTATTTTCATATATTCACTTATATTGCTTTAAAAAAAACAATTTTATCATCGATGAAAATATTTAAATACAAATTATTATTGGTAATGAACCTTCTTTCATTAACTAATTATTAAAAATAAAAAAAATTAGAAAATATTTTTCAAATTATTTAATTTTCATGAAATAAACGAAATTAATAATAGCCCATATCGTTTAAAATAGTTAAATTGTGTAAAAAATTTTTATTATCGACGACAATTTATATCCAAATTATCATTATACCCTTGCATTTTATCATTTTGTTGTTACAATAATAGTTCAAAAATCTCCATTACACCATGCAAAGATTGTTTTGGGTGAAGAGAAAGCTCACCGTAGAGAGAGTGGTCATGTTAAGTGAAAATAAGAGAAAAGTACTTTGGGATTAATTAGTTCTAAATTGCTGACTAAGTCATTGAGTGCTATGTCACCTCACCAATTGTTCTCGAGTTATATTGAGGAATCACCCGCTTCGTCCATTTTATTTAGTACCTACTTACCTTTTTCACTTTGTATGCGCACCTCTAGTTCTATCAATAAAGAAAAAATTTAAATTTAGTATATGCTCGTAACTTTAGTAAAATATCACTAAGGTTTCCATGATTCCTACAACAACGAAATATAAATAATAATTTATATAGGCGATGTTTTTCGTAATGGGCGGTCACCTCCAGAAGATCCGCTTCATGGCTGCACGCTCCCTTGAAATATAACCACTCCCTTTCTTTTCATGCATAGTCACTCAACTCCGCCGACAAATGCAGCGCAAGCCTTGGCCCAAGTCTCGATCTAGGACTAGCAGTCTTTTGTCTTAATTCTTCTTAGTTCTTAAACCATGCCCGCGCGAGTTAGAAAAATCACACACAAGGTTATCGATGTGAACTCAATGAATATTTTATTCATTTTAAGTTGCCCTTCAAAGAAGGAAGATAAACACTCCACTCTCAAAATATGTGGTGAGTACTGATCTATAGCACCAAGATAACCCTTTTTTAATTCGGTTTCCACCCACAAATTTACTACAATATACTTTTAGGTATCTATGATTGTTATGACGTACCAACTAAATCCTAGAGCCAATTGCATCAATTGACTGCTCAACTTGTAGTGATGTGCAGCAATCATGCATGATCAAAGATTCTTCTTTACTCAAATCGAGGATTAATTAAGTGAAATCATTCAACTGAATAACTGTGGGGTAAGCAGTCTTAACAACTCTTTGTCTCTTCCCAGTATTCTTCGCTATGCATTTAGGATTTACATTTTCCTTAAACAAAATGATTAACTAGTCAACGAGTTGCTATAGATTTTGCTTGCATTGAATTAAAAAAAAAAAAGCAAAAGATTAGTTTTCCCTCCTTGGTTCTAGCAGTCTCATTTGGACGTGCACTATTTTTTTATTCTATATCCAATTAAAATAAAATATAACTTACTAATACCCCGTTGCTTTTACTATACAAATAAGGTATGCTATTACCGTGAGATTTTGGCAACAATATACTAAGAGTAAGCTATGTGTGTACAGGATGGGGAATGCATTTTGAGCGATAATGGGATTTATGACAAAAGGATAATGATTACTATCAAGGTATAATAATTATGAATAAATGCATTTAACTAGGATTAGATGCATTGTAACTTGATCCTCCAAATGGCAATCGAATAGACACCCTAGAAGATCACCAAACAACAAAGGAAATCTAGGTAATTAACACATACTCAATTAGTAGCTTTGAAGTCAATGTCAAACTTGTAAATTGACATCTAGGTAGTTGATCACAAAAAGTCTTGCGAGTGAAAACTAGCATTTGGAATTGACATCAATTGAACCAGATTTGAGCTGAAATTGACCTTTTCTTGCAAAAGTAAGTATTAGGCTAGATTAATCAATAAAATATGGGTTAAGTTTGAGAGTTAATCAATAGAAATGGATATTCCCGCATTAGTCAATATAATACAATTATTGGGAATTAACACATACTCAATTTACTATTTACAAGGGAAATTTTTACTTTAAAAGCAATTACATCTTATAAAACAAATCACAACTTTCAATTGCTTCCAATAATGTAATTACTTCCTCTTAAGGAGTTTTACTGCCTTGAAGGTAAATATTCATTTTGAGGATTATAGCTAAAAGCAATTTCTCCCCAAGAAAGATGCTACTTCGTAAAGTTCTCCTAGAATCAAAATTACCACAATCATTAGCAAATTAGATGATTTAAAATCTCTAAATCTGGGTAGATCAATCTTTTTACACATCATAATTTGAGGGCATCGTCATCAGTAATTATCCAATAATAATATGATTTTCTTGAAATGGTCATATTTGGTAGTTCATTATGATTGATAATTTTCATCATTGATGATGACTTACCCTTTTCACTTCGTAACTTGATGATAGAAATCACTCGCTAATTATCTTAGCATATTGTAATTATCCCCATTAGGTCATAACTTATGTTTCTTGATCTTTGTAATTCTACCTTGACTTGCATAAAGTTGTGATCTCAATTGCACCTATAACCGATACTTTCCCTTTTCACATAGTAATTTAGCTACAAATTTGGTAACATGAAATTCCCATCTCTTAGTAATTAAATGATGGGGCAAAAAAAAAATGTTCGATTCCATAATGAGTACTGTTTTACCCACTCCAGCCCCCCCGAATAGTCCTATTTTTCCTCCACGCCGATAAGGGGCTAAAAGATCTACTACTTTAATTCCTGTTTCAAAAATAGATAATTTTGTATCTAACTGGATAAAGGCGGGCGCAGATCTATGAATAGGAGATGTTGTACGAGTATCTACAGGTCCTAAATCATCAACAGGTTCTCCAAGCACGTTGAAAATTCGGCCGAGAGTCGCTCCGCCGACTGGAACACTTAGAGGAGCTCCTGTGTCAATCACTTCCATTCCTCTCATTAGACCATCTGTAGCACTCATAGCTACAGCTCTAACTCGATTATTTCCTAATAATTGCTGTACCTCACAAGTCACATTAATTTCTTGACCGATAGTATCTCGACCTTTAACTACTAGGGCAGTATTTTGCTTTAAATTATTGTGAGAAATAGCTTATAATTAGCGTTTGACCTCAATAATCATAAATTACCTATAAATCTATGTAAGTGACGATTGATGATTAGTAATCTATCTTTAGAGATAGTAAATTATCTTGAGTTCTCATAAGCTTGAAGGTCTTAATGATTATAACTTATACTGAGAAAATGTAACCTGCCATTAGAGTAATTGTTTGTTACCCCCATTCCCAGTAAACTTACCAATATGATAACAATGTTTCTTTGAATTGGTAAACTAATGAAGTCCATATGCAAGTAATATCCTTAGTTGTCGCGAGCTCCTTTTATTAACTATAAATTTTAGAGTCTTACTTAAGTGAACTTGCTAAAATGTTAGTCAATAATCATTTTGATGTGTAACTGATTAAATTTTTCAGAAGGAAAAATGATACAAACGGTTCATAGATTTTAACTAAATATGTAATGTATTTCTTGAATTTTTAATTTATTCAATATAATCTTTGAACTTTAGCTCAATAAGCATTGTTGTCTCTGGACTTTTAATTTATTTAATATAATCCTGAACTTTTGGTACATATTCAAGTTAATTCTAATTGAATGATAATATTAATATTTTTATATAATCAAATGACTAGATTGAACGTTAGAACCAGATGAAAGTTTAGAGATGGTCATTATATCAGTAGCCCTTTTCAAAATTAATTGGGATTTTGTACTTTAAATCCAATGGTCCAATTCTAGCCCCGTTTGGTTCGGCATTTGAAATGGGCTTTGGGATTCTAAAATCCCTTGGCCAAATGCGAATGTGTTTAGTTCGTGTTTTTTCTCAACTTTTGGAAAATACAATTACATCTACAAATGACTCTAAAGGCCTTTAGTTCAAAGCAGATCTCGAGATACTTTGCGAACTTGCATTTTCGGAATGCAAGTCGGTTACTATTCATCTTCTCCAAAATCATCGCACGAAATAGCCAATCGGAGGCCGACAACTGCCAACTAAAGAGTCATGCGCGCTAGCGACCGCCGCTTGAGGGTCGCCGACCCCGACGTCCGTCGCTGGACTTCAGGTGACGCCAAGGTCGCGCGACCTAGACAACCAATGGCCTGAACCAAACGAGGCCTCTATACGGGATCGGTCTATCAAACATCTTACTGGGCCCTAGATATTTCCTGCACTTGCTATACACGTGGCTTTGCCCTATTTCAGAGGAGATCATGCTCATACTGTTTTTTGGAAATTTGTTAAAATTCAAATTTCAAATGCTTGCAATTTAAAAATTTATGCCTCCCTTAACCCCAGAAGAAAAAAAACAATCGATGCCTCTGAATTTGAAAAGCATCACAAAAATAGCATCAAGCGACAAGTCTCACCCGTTTCTAATGTTTTTTTTCTCGGTCCAGTTACGATTTCAAATCTGTTTATGAAAATTTGATTTTGCTTCATTCATTAATAGCTATGATAATAATCCGAACCGTGGATAATAAACAATTAGATTTAGATAATTATATTTGCTTAAACATCTCAATTTTGTGAAATTTACTTAGTTGTGTTCTATCGTCTAGACATTTTCACCTATCGATAAATCCCTAATAAGATAAAAATAGGGTAAGATTCGTGCTATCCTATACATTGCTTAGTAAATGTCCAAATATAGCATGGATTGGATATGAATATCTGTGTTATCCAAATGAGTATTTGATGAGTGGACAAAACTGGATTAAGCATTGATGAGCAATACGCCATTTAGTGATTTTGAGAAGAAAAAGAAATTTATGAAAGCATGAGGCATGGAGTTGCGAACAATGTTCATGCCTCACGTCTAGACTTGCCACCATCGCATGGAGAAAATATTGGGTGGTCCGGGACCGCCACGTCAGCGTGGTCCCGGATCACTCACACGGCGCCACGTGTATGGGGAGCGCAGACAAAGGACTGAAACTGGACCCATTTCTCTGACGCTCTCTCTCCTCTTTCTCTCTTTTGTCCCCTCCCCTCACATGTGGCGTCATATGAGTGGTTCGGGACCACGCTGACGTGGCGGTCCCGGACCACCCAATATTTTCTCCCATCGCATGGAGTTGCGAGTAGCATTCACGCCTCGTCGCCTAGGCCTGCGGTGACCATCTCCGTTATGCAAAGGTGGCTGCAAGACTACATTTGGAGCATTGTGCATAGGCACATGAGACAGATCCTTGCTACAACACATCATGACACTATTACTACATAAAATAGCTACATCATCACAGTACTAAACCAACTCTCTAGAAAGACATGCCGTCAAATTTCGTACTTCATTTACAATTTAGAGCTTGTTTGGGATAGCTGCAATTATACCGCGACTTTGCTAAATTTTAGTTGTGCTATGAAGTACTTTAATGTTCATGTATGGTAGCACTTGATTTAAATTTGTCATTTTAAAGTTAAGAAAGAGGGTTTCCAAAAGTCAATGTGAGCTGCTATACTTGAAAATTATCAGTAGAACACCTTGTAAAAAGTTATGGGGTCCCCTTTTTAGAGCTAACCATGTGGGAAAATTCTACCAAAAAATTAGGGTAGTTTTTTCTAATCATCGATACACTACCCCTGGCATAAATTTTGTCGGATTCCTTATCTCGCCCTCGTGAGCTACCATATCAAATCCACCACTTTAACAACTTGAGCTTTGGGATAGAGTATTCTTAAATTATATTATTTTTAGATTTTGTCCCAATTTATCGTATATGTTTGTTAAATTTCACGTGTCATTCTTGATTCATCTTGTATATGAGAGGAGTGTTGAAATATTTCACATATCTTGATTATAATGTTTTATATGCTTATATATATTATATATATGTGTGTGATCTCCTAAAAAATAAAATTCTTAAATTGGATCACCGCCCATATTTGACCACATATTGAACGTTCTATGTCAGCTTCATGTCCGATCACATCAGGGAGGGTAAATTCGTCCCTTTATTCTTTGACGGAAATTCCTCACCTTTAATTAGTGTCCAATCAAGTGTGAAGTCTGCACATGCACTGCGCATGGTCCGATATGTCCTACGGCCCAAGTCACCGAAAGGATTTGCATTGACCAAATTGACCATTTGGGGGGAAATTGCACTTTCAAATCAAGTCTAGTCATCTTCATACCACGTGAGATTTTAGATGTCACAGGGATTGTTAATATCGACCTATATGATATCTTGTCTATTTGATGTGTGATTCAGTTAATTCGCTCCATTAAATTTATTATTTCTAATAGCGAATCTCCCTTAATTTGTGTACAAGCTTTTCATACCATTCTCGCTTGCTTTTCGGCTAAGTTTTTATAGAATTAAGTCCACTGTGAGATAGTGTGTTGCAAGCATAATGAAGAGAATAATTCATGTCTTCGACATGGTATTTGATTTGGGGAATCTTTTTCTTACAAAATGGATTGTATGAGGTACATTTTCATCTTTGCTAGAGTAGATGACATTACAAATCAATTTGTGCACACGGAACGAAATAGTTTTAAGTATCTATTTCATGCATTTTCGGCATGAATGTCATGCTGTTGTGTAAACCTCTCTCTATATATTTCGATTTTAAATAAAGGAAAAAATAACAAAAAAAAAATCAAAAATTATGTTTTTTATTTTTATTTTTTATGACCCGGGAACCGCCGTCCGGCCAGCCAAACGTAAACCCCCGGACGGACGGAGCCACCACCACGACCCAAAGTCACGTTTGAGTCGCGCGAACGTGACGCCTCTGGGATTCGAACCCCTCATTTTCGTGAGGGGGATAGAGCCCGGCAAGCTCAAGGCCAACCGATAACGGGCGGTGGTATAAAAAATTATGTTTGTTAAACACATTTATCGTAAATTTTTTTGTGATATTGTAAATCCTAAACTTATATTTGTGTAATACATTTATCTAAAACATTTTTTTGTGACATCAAAAACCTAAGCTTATACCATAAACTTGTACCTGTATACCACATTTGCCCTTTGTCAAAATTTCATCAACAAATATTTTAAAGATCTTATGCGTCTGCCTACATGGATGACACAAAGTAAACGGTGTTGATGTGGTGCTCGCATAGCAAAAGTATGTCAACTCATTGTATTTTTTTCAAATGAAAAGAATTCGTCGTTTTCTTTTTCCTTTTCTTTCAACTAACTCCTTCATTTTCTTCATTGGTTTGACAATGACGAGGATGGCGACGATAGCGACAGTAAGAGGGGTAGTGGCAACAACAATGAATACAAAGAAGGAAGGAAAAAAAGAAGATTTAATACCATAGAAAATTCAAAATTAATATACCTATGATAAATTTACCTAAAATTAATATTTTTCCCACAAAAATCAAAAACTAATACATCTATGATAGTTTCTATTAAATTTTACTATAAATTTACTGAGTTGGATAATATATGATATTCAAACAGTTAATATCACAGAAAACTCAAAACTAAGATAATTGTGACAAATTTATTTAAAATTAATTTTTTGACTATAAAAAATCTAAAACTAATATATTACAATAAATTTACTTTTTGTTAGTTTCGCTTTGAATTTTATCATCAAATTACCAAGATACATAATAAATATATGATAGTTGACAAATATATTAATTTAAAATTTTATTCTCTATTTTGTGAACCGATTTCCATTAGATTTTATGGTGCCCTTTCGCCTTCTTTATATAATCAAAAAGTGGCCTCCACGACTGAATTAGGGCACGGGAGATGGCTTTCGTCTCTCGCGGGATGATGAGCCGCGGGACGCGCGAATGCGAACCATGAAACATGCCTGCACCGCACTCACTTCCGTCCGAACCGCAAAAACAAAAGAAAAAACGAGGAAGCGAAGGGCAATGGTCGGAACGGGGGATCTGAAAAGAAAAGTCGGGATTTGACGAGATGACGAGCGACGACAAAGGCTGAAAAAAAAAAAAAGCAAATAAGAGAATCCCCGCAGAATCTCCGACGTGGCGCTCATCGAGGGGGGGGTCCATCGTCAGTAGTCGGCAGCTCAACCGCCATCTCACCTGTCCCTCCCCGGTCAAAAAAGGCCACCCCTTTCCGTCCGATTTAACGGCCCGTCGCTGTCGCCGTCCTGTCGGCTCTGCAGCTTTCCCCACCCCTACGGCGCGTCGTTTTCCCGCTTGATTGGGGGGCAGCCGGCGCTGGACGGCGCTCCGTCCCGTCTCGTACGCACACGTTACAGACGCTACCTCCTCCTCGTGGGACGCCACTCCGTCGCCCTCGACTTCGCTTTCGTAGTCGGACCGACCGTCCGCCTCTCATTATTTTGTCCCCAGAGGAAATACCAAAAACAGATATGTATATATGTATGTATGGAGAAAAATAATTTATTGTTTTGGAATACTTTATTCCATGTTTGAATATATAATTAAACTTTCTGATAACGAGGGTTAAGATGATGCGTGTGAATTTACTAATTTGATGAACCAAGAAAAGATAAAGAAAAGAAGAGGTTGCCTTGGTCAAGCCAAATAGGAAAAAGTTTGAATCTGAACACTCGTGGCATGGCCGCCCACCGAAAATGACTGACCCTAGAATTCGAAATGAAAAATCCCCAAAGTGCCGTGTCACCCGATCAGTAATCCTTCCCAATCACTTTAGCATACACGCGAATCTAACTTGTGCAGGTACACGGGAGCTTTTAAGTTTATTCACTAGGATATATTTTTTGTATTATTTCAAAAGTAGGGAAAGTAGCTTTTTTAAAATAGCAAAACTAAGGAACATTAGGACATAGGAAAAAGGTCACTAGGTTGCTTGTTACGTGGGTTGTGAGTGGGAACTCAGCCTTTCCAAGTCATTCGGGATAAGATTTTTTAAGTCGAACTTTCGATTCATTGAGGTACTTGGGATCCTATGAATACAGTCATTCAATATATTTTTATCATGTACAACAAACTTTATTTTCTAAATGTTGAGGATGGACAACTTTTGCAATTTTAAATTTTAAATTCCAATAACCCCATGAACATTGCTAATTCACTTTATTTATCATCATTATGCACACTTAACAAAATTTTTAATCAGTGCTGCATTTTCTAAATATTACTATAAGGTTTGATCATAATTATTGTTAAACCAAGAGTGAGAATAAAAAAAAAAAAAACCAAAGCAAAGTGAGGATTGAGGAAAAAATTATCTCGAATACTCAATTCTCCCTTTACTATTTAATTTTTTTAATTTTTTTTTGATTGACTTCATTTGGAAAATAAGAATCCACAGAAATGTTAGTTTTGAAGAAAAAAATGAAAAATCATCAAAAGACCTCAACAAAACATCATCTTGTACTCATGTTTACTATTTGTTCCATTTATTTACAATAAAATACTGGATAAAAATAATATATTTAAGGTAGGGTGAAAATAACTAAACGAACATTGGTAAAAAAGAGTTTGTTTGGAAAAAAAATAAAAGCCATGGAAATTCTCAAAGGAACACATCATCTCATTACTATTCATCATCCAATGACTTTATCATACATAGAAGTAGAAAAATATCCAACGCTTCCCCGCAGAAAATCAACTTCTTTTAATACAATTCTTTGATTTTTTATGTTTAGGCTATTTTCTAAAAATAATAAGGAGAGCACAATAAATTTAACTTGAGAAACATAGTAAAGCAAGCCATTTCATAAAAGTCTCAAAATAGATAGTAGATGTACTTGTTTTGTGGATGAAGAAGGGGTCGACTTGCTATTGCAATTTCGGTCAAGTTTTAGTGTACTATAATAGGAGTTTCATACCTGGTGAATGTTCATTTAGCACGTGTTTAGTAAAGTGCCAAACCATTTGGTAACTTTTCTGTTCCTAGAAATAGATTTGAAATATAATTCAGAAGTAAAAAAAAAATTACTTCTTTGTTTTCAGGAATCAAACTAAACCATTTTCTTTTATTTTCTTTATTTTTCTCTTCCTCTTCTTCTTTTCCTAGCTAGTTGTCGACCACAATGATGGCAAGCAACTGGCCAAATGAGGTCTAATGACCTCGCTAGTGGTTGGGCAATGCTCGACCTCACCTAAATTTGGCAAGTTCGAGCTTGCCCAATTGCCACCGAGGCTTGGATTGCAAGGTTGTTGGCCATGGTTGAGGCTGGCGATTGGCAAAAGGAAGAAGAAGGAGGAGGAAAAAAAAAAAAAAAAAAAAAAATAAAATATAATAAAATTATTAAAATTTTAAAAATAAATTCTAAATTATAAAATAATTTAAGAATCATACCAAATGTATTTATATTCCGGGAGTAGAATTTTTGTATAGTTATTAAATGTCTTTGAATGCTCAGAAACTCATATAGAAAATAGAATTTAAAAAAAAAAAAAACATTTCTAAGCATAGATTATTCTAGGGAACAAAATGGTATCAAACGCACCCTAGAGTCATAACTATTGTTGATTATGTGGCCAACTAGACTTAAGGAAGGGTAACCCTTGCATCAAAACCTTTAGTAAATCGTTGTAAAAAATGTTCTTTCCTAGGAAAGTTAGCCTGTGGGTCTCCCATAGATCTTATGACCTTGTGAAACACTAATAAATGCAATGATATGTCCATGAGTCCACTCACCAAAAATTTAATTTTCATATTCATTAATTACCTATACAAATAGCTCTTGATTTTGTTGCTCCGTGCATATTATACATAAAAAAAGGACGTCAACTGAATTGAAAAATTCTACGCAAAATCAAATTTTGAACAATGAATAAATAATCAATGTTGACTAAAAAAATACAGATATAATAAAATTTGTTGGATTCAAGTGAAATCATATCCTCAAATGTAATATTTTTGCGGATTGCAAAAAATCAATGTAACAGAAGATAAAAGTTAAGTAAAAGCAAATTAATGGAAAAAATTTTAACTATATATGAACCCAACATTTTTAAAAGTAAGTTAAAAATAAAAATAAAAATTACAAAAATAACAAATAACAAATCAAAGTGATTAAAGTAAAAGAACTTAAAATAGACACACAAAAAAAATGCTATTATTATATGTATACATTAGAAAAAGAAAAACTACATTTGAAGAAAGTTCTATTCCTTGAAAAATGGTTTATTTAAAAAGAAAAAAAAAGCAATTAATGAGTCTTGACAAATATCATAAGACTCACCTTTTGTAGGTACACTTTAGACTTGAGAAACACCTCATTGATATAAGCATTAAATAAAACACGGGTTAATCCCCAAATGAACAATCTAAATATAGAATTTCCTGTATTCATTGGAGTGACGAATCGAATTTATACTACATAACTAATCCACACTTACAAATTCATTCCTTAACTACTAAACCACTTCCAATTATAAAAATGGCTTCACATCTTCCGTTTGAGGTGTAAGTTTGGAAAGCCAAAATCATAAGATGTGATGGCAATTTCTTCTTGGAAATTGTGAAGCACGTCATTAATATAATACATTAGGTAAGACATGCGTCAATATCCAAATGAACAGTCTAAATATGGAATTTATTGCATTCGATAGGTGAGGAATCGAATCAGTATCACATATCTAATATGCACTCAGAAATTTATTTCTTAACTCCTAAACCACTTCCAATGGAAAAAAAAAAAAAAAAAAGGCTTCACATATTTTGTTTGAGGTGTAAATTTGGGAAGCTTATATCATTAATAAAACGCAATAATTAAGAGTCACATCAATACCATACGATCTAAACATGGGATTTCCTAGTATCCGATGGTGTGGCAAATTGAATCCGTACCACTCGATTAATTTGCCCTCACTCACAAATTTGTTCCTTAACTGTCAAGCCACCTCGATCGAAAAAAGAAAAAAGAAAAAAGAAAACTGGCTTCGCATCTTCCGTCCGAGGTGTAAATTTGGGAAGCCTATGTCACGAGATGCGATGGCAATTCCTTCCCGGAAAAGGGATGAAATCGAAATGAGCAAAAGACGATAAGCAGCGACGTGGAAAGGAAGCACTCGCAATGGGGGCAAAGGGTCACCAGGACAGGACAGCAACATGGCTTCGATTCAAAGGAATGGCAAAGCGAGAAAAAAGCAAGAACAGCGATGACTCGAGATGAGTAGGGCGAAAGTGGAGGAGGATCTTTCGACTTCCCCCTCTCTGATTTTCACTTCTGTGGGAAGGACGATGGAGGCAGACGAGGGAGGGTTTCCTTGTGTGGAAAGGCACTTCGCTCGCGTCGGACTGATTTGATTGCCCGATGCTCCTCGAATCTTGTTTTCTCCGTAAATTAATCTTGATCCTTCCCCGCCGAAAGAGAGAGAAAGAGAGAGATTATGACGTCACCTCCTTATCTTTTTGACCGGAGTACAAAAGCACATGAAACTGTGAAAGCGCTTTGGTCTCGCCCGCTTGGAAGTTGGGGTGTCGTTTTACGAGTGTCATCATGTCAATTATATTCATATATAATTAATATCATAAAAAAATTTAAATCGATGAATTTATGATAAACTTTTTTAAATTAAGTTTTTGACTTTAAAAAATTTCAAACTGATATACTTACGTTGAATTTACTCTAAATTAACTTTTTGATCACAAAAATCTCAAAACGAATACATGTTTGTTATATTTTGTTAATTTTTATTAAAGTGAATTAATATTATGAAAAATTGCAAACTCAAGGATAAAACTCTAAATTGATACACTTGTATATTGTCATGTGTTATTTAACTTAACAATTTGATAGTAAAATTTAACAAAAATTAATGGAAAGTAAATTTGTCTTATGTATATTAGTTTAGGATTTTTTGTGATTAAAAAATTAGTTTAAGATAAATTTATCATATGTATACTAACTTGGGTTTTTTGTGATATTGATCCAACTATATAAACTCATTTTGATGTAATAACTAGTTGCTCATTACTAAGCCGAATCAAAACATGTAGAGTTCATGTAGATTTTGAGTTGCCAATGTTTACATCATGCCTGGTTCAATTTTTTTCTTACTTAATTTGAGTTTTGAGTTGTATTCTCGTCTCACATCAAGAATCGACATCCCCATCTCGAATGTTGTGATCGAATCTAGCTACATTTTCCCGAATATACTAATGGCGGGAGAACAAATCATTTCAACTAAAGTTACAATGTATGGAGCAATGATGTGACAAAGTTAGTGATGACATATTGTGGTAACTTCTAGGGGAAGTTTCTTTTCGGGCGAGTGAAGACAAATGATCTGTTAGGAAGTCCTTGAAATTACACCAGATTTGCTCTCGAAATTGAACAATTTGTCCACCTAGAAGCCCCTGGCAGATCATATAGGTCCAAAAATTTGAAGGTTGTATGTGAAGAATAAAGTAAAAGATTGGTTCGATCGGTACGGAGCTGAGATGGAAAGGATAGATGGGTTTTTTTTTTTCTTTTGTTTGATCTGTGAATCCCAAAATGCAATAGATACCACACTCGAAGTCACTTTAGACGATTAGAATCCGAAAAGCTATCTCTTTAAGATTAGATTGGACCCCTTTCCCCAAATCTAAAGACATTCTACCAAACATGTATAAAAAGATCAAAAAGTCTCCTCCCACCATTAGGTAGTGTCGGGAAATCGAAGGTGTGTGAGTAATAATTTATTGTGAATATACTGTTCACTTGTTTCCTAACAGATTAAAATTAAAAAAAAAAAAAGAAAAAAAGCTTAATATAATATGGCATCGTAATGTGGGTTTTGAGGGTTTGAATTTTGACACTCTCTTAATTTTCTCTTGCCGAAAGTGTTGAGTAACATAGTATAAGTACACTATAGGAATAGGCATAATTGGACAAGCTTTTCAAATATCTCTCATTATTTGGAATCCTATGCAATTTATCTAATCTAAAGGAAGAGATAGTCTTTAGCTACATGTGCACGGAATTTGGGGAATATGTCCAATATGTCCTAAACCTACTGTATGGATGCTAATTCAGAACTAAATTGACAAAATAAAAAAAAGTGCATGACTGAATTGATATATATATACGGTAGATTCAGGATTGATTGGGTAATGATTCAGGACACATTAGGTAATTTCCCCCTTACCCGACTTAGTCCGTCATTGATTGACATGTTCCCAATTACTAAATTCAGCTGACCTCATGTGTTGGGTGATTGAGATCACTTAATTCATCATGGACTAGAGCAACCGGAATGCGTTGCTTATATACCACAAGTAAGCCCCCTAAGAGGGAAAGGTCACATTCATCATAATCGATCCAAATTTTGATTTCCCTCTCTCTCTCTCTCTCTCTCACGGTATTCATTCGTCATTGAAGGGCGAATGACGAGCGGTGAATGCTCCTAGAAAGCTTACATATCGTGCATTTCAATATTCAAACCCTAGCTTCTTCTCACGTAAGATGCCACGATTTCAATTGGACAAAACTGAGTTACTTCTAACACTTCCGGCGATGGGATCCTTACACGCCAGGTTCTCCTGAATATGGCGCAAAACAACTCTGATCACGACCTACGTTGTCCCCAGCGTAATTGGTGTAGGTTATAAAATTGAATAAAGAAATCAGATGGAAGCGTGCGGTTTCGTATTATACGGCGACTTAAGGAAAACATCTTAGGGAAAGATAGCTATAATCTCTGTCAATGATTATAGTTTATCCCACCTTTCAATTTTTTTTGCATTTTTCTTTGAGTTAGCATTACAAAAAATTTTGAATTGGTATATTTGTAACAAAGTTATCACAAATTAATTTTTTGACTATAAAGAACCTTAAATTAGTATATTTGTAATAAATTTATCTTCTGTTTATACTTCAAATTGGATTTATACCACGAAAAATTATAAATTAATATATTTATGATCTATGAAGATAAAAATTCTAAACTAAAAACTTCAAACTAATACACTCCTCAACATGCAGTTGATGGAGCTTTTACCCTCCATTTGTCCATTTTGTGATTTTTTGTGGTATTAATCTAATTTTAACGGAATTTAATAGAGGCTAAAGTTATTGCAAGTGTACAAATTTAGGGTTTTTTTTTTTGGAAAAAATTAGTTCGGGGTAAATTTATTATACACATACTAGTTTAGCGTTTTGTGGTATTAACCCCTATTATTTTTGCGATTATCCTATTCTATAATGATCCTTAAATTCTCGTCGCAAATGGGTATTTTTCACTCCACGGGCACGACAGCATTTATCTATACAATTATCACTAAGATCATGCTTTTTTCCCATATGATTTACCTTTGACATTAGGAGGGAAGCGCGTATCGGCCAGCTTGGGCAAATCATGAGCAGGTTACCCCGTCCACAAGCTCCAATGATTCCCAATCGCGGGTGCGCACGCACTGTTGCGTGCGTGCATGTCCCCGGAGGAATTGCGGCTAGACTCTAGGGCAAATGCGTGCGCATCATGCGTGCATGATCTTAGGGTTTTTCCGTTCGCTATGTTCGGCATGTTCTGTGGATGGGACTTGGATTGGAGACATGTCTTTAGTCAAATTCTGGACGTGGGATGCTCGGTGGATGATGACGCTGCTAGATAAGGGGGAATATAATCTCCGAAATGGATGTGGAGATCCTATGAATTCGATTAGAAGTAGCTTGAATTTGAAGTTGTCGATGCATTGATGATCCAACAAAAAGGGCCCGTGTCATGTCACATCACTCCACCTCAACATTTGCATATCTGGCAAGGATTCTGGAGGATTTTTAGCTTAGGGACCGAAGGTCATCCGGTCAAATCTTATAGATTATGAACATATTAATCTGATTTAGATCACTTGTGCATATCAAGAGTTTGGTCTTTAATGAGGGCCTTGAGAGAGTCACAGGGTATTTCACGAATATTCAAATACCCGAATCTCTATGTCTGTGCATCTAGATTATCAAAAATTGAAAAGTCACTTGACTTATCCAATCCAATTTATGCACCCATGCTTTATTAAAAATTACATAGATCATGCTGTGCTGATTGCTCTAAAACACAGCTACGTGGGTGTGCGAGTATACAATCGAATATCGCGAGCATCTAAGCGAAAAAATGCATGAGGATCATACGAAATAGAGTTGCCGCAAAATTTCATTTACACGTGCGGAGACCCCTTTTTGGTTTTTTGTTATAAAGAGGAGCGCCACATTCGTGCTAGCAATTGTGGAGTTCGGTTTCCTGGTCTCTTTTCGGCCGCGACATGCGCGCATAAAACGTTCGAGCAGCGACCCACTCAGATGCGTCGTTTACATAATAAATCCCATTAACACGAATTAAGCCACAAACGAAGTGAACCCACCACCGGGATAACATTCTTTATTACTCCTTTAAAGCCCGCGAAAGCATGCCCAACGATAAACCATCATTAGCAGATAATCAAAAGCGGGGCGTGTGGGGTTCTAAAGAGTGGAAGACAGCATTCGAAGAATTTGGGGCGGGGGGAGAGGGGAGAAGAGAACAGCATGTCGCCTTAATTAGCGGGGAACTGGCAGAAGGCTTTAATGACATGGGGATGTCCGGGAAAAGCTTTTGTCGTCGGTCGTGGATGATGCTGCGGTCTGACTGTCGCACTGTCCGTCCACAGGTTTGTTATGGCAGATTCCCTTTTGGGCCCAGGAGCTTTGACAATCTGTCCCCGCCGTTCCCCCCCCTCCCCTCTTTGACCCGCGCCCCTTGCCACCTTGGCGAACAGCTCTCTCTCTCTCTCTCTCTCGGACAGGACAATCCAGCACGACGCGAGAATATAGAAAGAAGAGAAAGAAAACGGAATTTTCGAACGGTGAATTTGGTTATTAGATCTGCTGCTTAATTGCTAATTATGGTGTTATCGACCAAATCATGGGGGGCCCAACCATTAATCACTTCTGCTGTAAGGGGGGATGGAATGTTGGATCTACTGGCACGGTCAGAAATGCATCTAATATGCCACTTAGACGAATAAGAACTTCCTATGCACCGACCTAAAAATAAATTCATAATTTGATTACTCGTATCGAATTGAAATCTTATTATGTTGCGCCTTATTCAATAAATTAGTGCCCGGTAAGTTTAGAGTTCACTCTTTGAATACGGGCGTCGTTGTTAGTTTGATGGGGAGAATATTTCCGGTGCTTTTGATCTCCCATTCAAGCTTGAGATTCATGGGGACCTTTGAGATTCATGGGGACCTTGACGTGCTGACTCTTATGCTCTTCTTATTTGGGTTCTATCCATATCGAAACATTCATTAAGGTTTTCTGTACGGATTTAACATGGACATCCGCTCTCGAAAAATTGACTGAGTAATTAAGCGCTTGATTTGAATGTGTACAGGTCTCATGCTCAGATAGGTGAGAATCCTTCGCTTGATGCGCGCGGGTAACAGTGATGCCGGTGCATTCATGGAGATTAGTTGAACCGCGAGAAATGAATACCCTCTCTCGTAAAAGAACAAACCGGGTAATGACGACGAGCACTGCTTTCTGCTTTTTATTTTTGGCTCGCTGGAGCTTTTAATACGCTAGGCCGTTGGCCACGATGGCCATTGTGGGGGCTGATTTTTGGGGTCAGGATTAGATTTGGGCCGACCAAATGGAATTCGATTTAATCCGTTCATTTCAGAGCCCAATTGTCCAGGCCAAGACCCTTAACGAGAGAGACTAGCGAATTGGAGAATGAGTTCGCGACCTTAACACCAGCGAATTGATTTGTAAGGAAGGACCACGCGTACGGACGATCCCTTGAAAATTGAGCAGACTACATTAAGCCCCGACGGAGCCCGGTTAGAGGTGGCGACATGGGTCATCCGTCGTATTTTGACTCATATTTAATGAATTTGTTGATATATGGGCTGCCTAAGATTTAAAGGATGGATTAGAATGGATTTAATAAAGCAAAACTCAACTAATGATGCGTTCTAGCGGGCCTTCGGATCTGAAAACAACTCACTCTTAATCTATGGTCTAATTATGCCACCCCCCTTCCATACGGTGTGAGTTAGGATTTTTCGGCCCAAAGTAACACCGGCCTATGCCTTTTTTTTTTTCTTGATGCCCAGGATTCGCTGGGCCGGCTGGGCTTATGCCGGGCAGCCCACGGCCCGTAGAGTGCACGGTACACCCGGACCAAGCGTCAAATACTTGAGGGGAAGCTAGCACAGGATCCCACTACCATGACCCCCAACTTAAGATGTGTTGACAATGCAGAGATTCAAATTTGTTTGCTCAGGCAGTAAGATAGTAGAGCTCAACCAACTACGCTTGTTCTTCTTTTTCAAATTTTTTGACGTAGGAAATAACTGCGTTTTAAATCCTTGAAATGAAAAAGGCTTTACAGAGTTAATAATGGAGTAATCCCTCTTATGCCTTACGAAAATAAGAAGGAATATTCATTTTCGTATGTTCATAAGTTCTTATTGACTATACATAGTACCTCGCATATTTTGGAGTAGGTTTCGCTTATAAGATTAGATGCTCAAAATTAAAATGCATAGCTGGTCTCCTATGCCATACACCGGCGTAGCAACCACGTCTGTGGTAAAAGAAACAAATCATAGGAATACTTTAAGTTGGAAGAACTTCATCATGTAGCTAAAAGTTAGAAAATCAAGTTGCACGCTCCCTGGGTAGCTTACAATTTTTAGCGGGCGGATGGGGGGAAGAGGTCCTGTCGGGTGTTGCCATGGAGCTTGGAGGAGAGGTGCTGGGTTGCCGGCGATGTCATGGAGTAGACGTAAGCCTACACCGGCGGAGACGGTGGGGCCAGAAGATGACAGTTTCCAAGTTTGGAGCCTCCGCTTTCGGGTCGTGGACGCTAGGTTAGGGTTTGGAAAAGGTAGAGGACGCCAATTACATTTATTGTTACAAATGACAGTTTCCTTATTTTCCCTTTTCATGTTACAGATCTTCATGGAATTGAGTGTTTTCAGCTCTTTAGTGCTTACGAGAATGGAAATTTATGTCGCATATATCTTTATAGGCGTGGACTCTATTGCTTAGATAGAACGTATTTCTAGCACCAAAAAATATGTTCTCTAGGAACTTGATTCATCAAATTTTTTAGTAATATCTCGCTCTCTAATTTTTTTCCCTAGCATGCTATTTCCAATATTTAAGGGGAAAAATGCTAAGAATTAAAGCCCGATTGGGTTGGTATAAGTTGCTACAACTGTATTACTTAAAAATGGGTCGATTTGGATAGAATTAAATTTCAACCCCCAAATTTAACCCAATTCACCCGGTTGATAAGCTTAAGCCCATTACACCTTATTCAAGAAAGTACCCAACTTTTAGATTTGTATAGAACCGGAGTTATCAAGTGAGACATGGCTCAGCTCGGCTCTTGAAGTGGGTTTGCTTTGGTGAGGTCTATGCTGTTAGTGACTCCATAAAAGACCTCCGAGGAAAGAAAACCCCTTCCATAGAGAATCTTTTGTCTAAATTTGAGTCCATATGTACCGAATCGATCATACCGGCTGATCTCATAAGCCACACATAATCAATGGTTGTGATTATGTACTAGAGTCCAGATAAAAGTAGACCTTCTATGTGACACCGAGCGTTTGGCTTTTGAAGAAGTATTGAAGTAGCTATCACTATGCCCAGTCACCTTTAATTTCAAACTCGAATTAGTTCCCATAATTACCGGGACCCTTCTAGCTTCTTTAGCCTCTTTAACTTGTGCACATGGGTTCTTCTCCGCTCGATGCCATCTGCACCGGTCGCATTCAAGAATCTCCTAGGTTCTGTCATATATCCAAATTTATATTGTACGTACCAAGAAGAGCGTGGGTGATCAATGTAGTCAAGACAAATGGCCATCAAACACTTCCTCTTTTGATGCCTATACATCTCCTGCAATGTTAGCTCTTGTTAGCGAGGCTCAGCTCCAGTGAAGGGAATGGAATGGCCCGGGGGATTTGTGGTCCCATACGATATCAATCAATGACAAAAAGACATCCAAGAGGAAGTTTCCTAGCAACTTCTTCTCTCCCCCTTTTTCGGGTTCTCTATCCCTGTTTCGATTCTAGCTTATCTCCAGAAATTTTAAATGCATTTTGAATTCGAGGCTGCTTGTGATCTGACATCAAGTATAGCCCATCTCCGCCCCGTGATGTTAGGAGAATCCGAGGCAGCCTAGCCACGCGACACGTGAACAAAAATTTGGACTCGATCTCGAAAGACCGATGTCTGGAACGACATGATATCTGATCTTTTACCAAAACGAGAGGCTGAGATGGAATGATGGGTTGAGATCGGGACATCTGTCACGCGGGACTGCGTCGTCCATGAATTGCAAAATGGAATCATACTTTGTTCAAAGCTTGATTTCGCCACGCGCATGAGAAACTTCAACATTCAATTCTATCGTCTTCTGCAGTTCTTGGTATTATGGAAGACTCGGGATTTTTCAAAGCACCTTGAGATGCTTCGTATAGGATGATCACAGATGGTTCGACTTATCGCTTTGTAAGATGATGCAGACGCGAGCCGAGGTTGACATGCATGTCTAGCGGGAATGGATGGTGGTACATGATGTGATTGGTCGTGGCTAAACTGTTAGGTTATACTAAGTCAGTCGGTCGTAAGACTATTGCTTCGAAGACTTTTGTTCTTGGTAGCGGTTTTAATACCTTGGTTGTCTGCCGAAAAGAGGCTTAGGTCCATCACAGAAAGGATGCATGCAATCATACCCATCCCCCAAGGCCGCAACTAATTTTATTGGAAACGATCGATTTCAAGATGAGTAGATTCTAAATATGAAATTTAGAACTTACCTTAGAACCGGTTCTCTGTTTTATAAACTTGGAACTTACTCCATTTTTCTGGTCTAGTTTCGAGTTTACCTAAAAGCCTGTTTTTCTTTGACGAGCTTATATAGTTGTAAGCTTAGCATCAACTGTCTAGAAAACAATTTTTATAGCAAATAATATGAGCAACAAAATGGTTCAAAGTAAAAAAAATTGAATGAGAACGAGCATGCGAAGGGAGTTAGGAACGAGTGAGGGTGAGCTAAGAGCGAGAATGTCTTGATTAAGAATAGTTTAGATACGGTTTTGATAGATTTTGAATGAATGATTTTGAGCTCTTGAGCTCATAATTTCTCCGCACCTCAAACAACTATGTCGATCCGGGAGGATTCAACTACATAATCTTATCCTAAATTGAATCATGATCATCCTCAAAGCTTGACCAATCATGCCAAACTACCTAGTATACAAAATTTCGATGAAAAGTCTTAAGTCTCCTAAGATTTCTCGCTAGGATCTCCCAAATGGTTTTGAGTTTGATGACCGCTTGAGATGCAAAGTACGTCTCCCACGATAAGGGAGAATTGTATCCATGGAACGTTTGGTAATAATATTCTTCGTTTTCAAAGTTCCGACGCTTTGATCAAACCAAATTAACGTCCAACGAATTTTCTAAAGGCTAATGAAGTATGAAAAGTTCAGCTATCGCTATAGCAGAAGAGCTTGAAATAATATGCCAATAGTTTTTTGTCATGTAATTTAGAAGTAAAGTACGAATTGCATTTGAAAACAGATGATATTTGCAATCACGTAAAATCGTATGAACCTAATAAAAAAGAAACAAACGCATTTGATTGCACCCTCTCTCAATTGCGTATCACAAATTACATGAGAGAATCACAGCACAGCAGCCCATATCAATGATAAGCTATCGATGATAATAATTATGAGGGCGTGCCGTGCCACCCAATGTTGCTAGATATGCCATGAATGTTAGACACGATAAAGATGTCTAGAAATATTTGAATCATTGATGTTCATATTTCATAATGTTGTTTCGAATTTCCCCATTTTACATTATTCGGAAACCAAGTCTGTTAGTATTTTCATTCTGAATTTCGAGCTACTTTGTCTCGTTAGGTGCGATGTTTGCCTCGAGGCTCTTATTGGAGATTCATCTGCTTTTTATATAAGACACTCTTGATACTTAAGGCTTGTTTGTTTATGATTCAGCATGATTTTCCAATTAGAATCTAAAAATATCATACAAATTTTAGAAGGTTAAGATAAAAACATATGTAAATTTACATGTTAATATTTGCATTTTATGAAAATTTAAGTGTTTCGGATTTTACCAAGTCAATGCGCATGCAAAGATTCATTCTCGATAATTAATCTTACGGTTGTTGAATGCATACGTGAGACTCCCTGAATTGGCCTATCTAAAAAGTCAAAAGGGGGCTGCGTGCATCAGCAAAGAACCTGATGCACTGTCATTTTGGATTATATATCCCTCGTTCTGCACAAAATGTTTTGCAGACACATATTATCAATTCAATTCTAAATCTTTCAATTATATCAATTCAGTCGTTAATCTTTTGATTAATTGTTAATCTAGTCATAAACCTTTCAATTGTGTCAACTTAATCATAAATCTCTTAAATATTTGCCAATTTAGTCATACATCTATTATTTGGAAATGCTATATTTATAACTGGAATTGTACAATTGAAAGGTTTGGACTAAATTGACAAATACACAAAAGATTTATGACTAAATAGGCACAATTAGAGGTTTAAGATTAAATTGGTACCGGTGTAATAGGTTTAGGATGTTTTGGATAATGTTCCCCCTATCATGGATGGGATAGAATACATATGTTCTGCTTTTCAATTGACAAAACAAATTTAATCCAAAATCCTATGTAGAGTCTTGTCTTATTTAGGGTGCATCTATTTTGCGGAAAATGAAGGACTCAAAAATTATTTTCGAAGAAAAGATGTACCTCCAATTCCGATTGTTAGCTGTTGTGCGATTGATCACGCGAATAGGGTGCGCACTATCGAGTAGGACTCAGGAAATTTCTTGCACGCGACCGTTCCAAATCTCTTATGCGGACACACAACAGAAATGTCAATGACCCACCATTTTGAATGGACCCTTTTTTCTATATCTTTATAAATACATAATAGCAAGCTCTTCCTATAAGATCGTCTCTAAGAGCGATACATAAAACTCTAATTTGCAAAAGATCGATCATCTTCTCCGCTCATTTTTGCTTCCGACAAGGAGTTTTTTTTTTTTTTTGGTCGGAAAAACTGATATATTATATGAACATGTGCTTACAACCAGCAAGTAGGGCATCCGTAAGGACAATATTCTGGAAAGCAAAAGGAGTAAAAACGAGCCAGTTAGAAACAGATCCATTAAGTGTTTTATTGGAAATTCTAATGCTTATGTAATTCTTCCTATTAAGTGTTTTGTTGAAAGATTTTTTCTTTTACTTTCTGTCAATAGTGCAATTATGTTTTTGATTACATATAAATTTTTCTTACTCATTTAACAACAATAATTGAGAATTTTTTTAACGGTTCTCGAACTAAGAATTTGGCCTTTATTTAGAGGAATTATCACATGAAATATGATGCAATTAATGGGTAATTCATATTAAATTTGGCTGAGTGCCACCAGATCTGGCCAAGTTTCATCAAGATCTAGTGGCTTGGCTTGTGGCTAGCAAGGGTCGCTAGCCATTGATCGAGGCTCAGCGATTTTTTATTTTTATTTTTGTGATTTTATCTTTTTTTCCAATTTAATTTAAATAAAATTTAGGTTAGCAAATCAGATTTGGATCAATACGTCATCATTTTAGTCTCATATTTCATATTTTAGCCAAGTTAGCACCACATAGGAGAGAGAAAATAATAAAAAAATCACGTAAGTATTTTTCATTAGCCAAATTAAACGGGGTTTACGAAAGGACTTTATTGTACAAATTTGACAAATTTTATGACTTAATTACATTTTAAAAAAAAAAAAATTTAAAGCTCAATTGCATTTTGATGACAAGATTTAGGATTAATCTCTCTAACATTAATGGGCATGTTATTTTCTTTTCCTTCTTTCACTCTCATTTTTTTTGTCATCACTTTATTTGTAACTCCTCCTTTAATAATATTTTTCTTTTCCTTTTGCAAGTAACAATCATACAACAATAAAATAATACAAGAGTTGAACGTACTTGAGATGTACAAAATAAAATTTATAGTAATTCTCTAGATAACATAAACAACATAAAATATATCAACACCCACATATGCATGACTTCCTCTAAATACTATTAAGTAAATCGATTTTTATATTTCTAGTTATTCTTTTATCATGATTTGTAGAAAAGTCTTGAAGCCAGAATATATGCCATTTGCCCGGTCGGAGATTGAACCCAAGACGAAAGCATCCAATTTCTCATTCTTGTCTGCCCCGCCTTCATCTTTCCATCCTTCCATAAAAGGGCACTAGCTTCCCAATCAAATTCATGCCAAAAGCATATCACGAAAAGAGCCCAAGAACCCGTCGCCAAAGCAGCATCCATTCTCGCCTTTATTCTCGACCCTTCACACGCCATCCGCGTTTCTTTTCGGCCCTTTCCCGTTCACCATCCGTTCAAGAACCGGCTCGAAGCGGATCGATCGGCAGATCAAGAAGATGGGGAGAGATCGACAGATCGGCGTGGCCATGGACTTCTCCAAGAGCAGCAAGTGCGCCCTGCAATGGGCCCTCGACAACCTCGCCGACAAGGGCGACACCCTCTATATCATCCACATCAAGACCAACTCCAACGACGAGTCCCGCGATCAGCTCTGGTCTAAATCCGGCGCACGTAAGTGAACGTGTTAAGGAGTTCGCGGGTAGTGTTCTTTTCATAGATATCTGAACTTGTTCGACCGTGATCGCGTTGCAGCTCTGATTCCATTGACGGAGTTCCGAGAGCCGCGTCTCATGAAGAAGTACGATGTTCCGACCGACATGGAAGTTTTGGATACGCTCGACACGGCCTCGCGACAGAAAGAGGTAAAAATCCTTTGTTCATCGAGTTCGAATTCGTCGAATCCGATCAGATTGTCAATTGCGACGATGATATTGCAGGTGAAGATCGTGACGAAGCTGTACTGGGGGGATGCGAGGGAGAAGCTGCTTCAGGCGATTGACGATCTGAAGCTGGACTCTCTGGTCATGGGAAGCAGGGGACTTGGCACCCTCAAAAGGCAACTCTCTCTCTCTCTCTCTCAATAAAGATATGAAGAAAGAGAAAATGTTTTAATTCGGATTATTATAGTCATAGAAAAAGATATATTTAGAAACTAAAACTTGAAATCCGAAATATTTATGAGACTACTCGCCAATTATGTTGGCTAATTAGGCACAGCTGTCCACTTTGCTGCAATATGTTATTATAATTAAACTTTATATGATGTACCTGCCAGCATGAAGTTTCTGGACGAAGAATGGGGTTGAAAAGGTGGCTTAGATTCGGTAGAGATAATATAATCGGAATAAACTTTAGGGATAATTGGTTTTGAGGTAGGCGGGTTGTGAAATCGAAATCTAGAATTTACCTACTAGATCTTGGATCCAAAAAATGGAACCGGATGGAACCGATCCGGCCGGTTTTGTTTTTTACAATTACATAATTGACGTTTTACATTTCTTGTTTACCGCATGACTAGTCAAGTCATGTGGGTCGTGACAAAAAAGAGAAAACGTTATGATGGTCGAGTGATCTTGTGTGCTGCCTACCACAAGCCGGAGGTCATAGGGTTTCGTTCTCCCTTGTTGCGTCTCCAACCGGCTTGCTTGGTCGCGTAAGGCCAATTCGGACCAGTTTACTGGTCGAACCGGCCCAATTGCTCCTATCCAAATAAGTTCATTACATCATCCTTTTGTCTAACTAAAACTGAAAACAATTATTTTCCACAAACATCATGTTAAGATAGTACACAACTATCGGTAATTTCATCTCACAAAAATGACTTAAATTGTTTATGCAAAACTAATTTCACGCACGCTGAACTGTAGTACAAAACAATCTCTTGACCATACCAAGTACATCATGTTCGGTTTTTATTTTTTATTTTTTATTTGGTTTGGTCATTCTTGAATGCTGCGATCGTAGATAAAGCAAGGCATTAAATGGGTTGGGTGGCGATTCTGAATGCAGGATAATATTAGGGAGTGTGACCAGCTACGTGACCAATCACGCCCCTTGTCCTGTGACCGTCGTCAAAGAACCCGGCTTCAACAAGGTCTGATCGTCATCACCTTGACGACCAGGAGGTCTCCCGAGGAATAGGATCTGTCTCAAGTGTTTCTCTTTAATCTTTTATTCCAGCCCCTTTTTTTTTTCCTACTAATGAATAATTTACCTTTGTGATACCGGATCTTGTTGATACACAATTTACTCATATATGAAATTAATGTATTACTTCTAGCCATCCTTTCTGTTCTTGGGTAGGGCTCGCCATTTTTATGAATTGCAGAAACATGTATATGCTTTCCTGAGACAGAGGGATTGTTAAGTAGATTTGATTTGCAGTGTTGAGCCGATACATGCTACGAAAGCTTATATATCGAACCTTTACAAGTACCAGCAAAAAAGGACTCTATCGAGCCATGGTCACGTTAAAGTAATCCCAAATATATAAGCTTATAGAGTATACCGTAGCCATGTTGCAGTAATCTCATTTCATAACTGAAGTTGCCACAAGAAAATTGTACCAAGCAATTTCAAAGTCTTCTCGAAGTACTTTTCTTTGGATGAAAATCATGAAATACAATTCTGAGAGGTTGGTCAAGTAATGAACACCACGGGGATTTTGCTCGGGAGGTATTATGAGATTTCGAGTTTAATTCCTCCTTAACACTATTTTTTGGAATTAGGTCATTAAGAAGTAATTCTTTGGATCGCTTGACTTCGACCAGATTGAGAGAGGTGTATTTTGTTTGAGGCATCAAAGTTCCATTTTTAAATAGGAAAGGAGATCAGAAAAGGGAGGCGAAAGTCCAAACACATGATATGTTTAAAACAATTTAATTTCACTCAAACAGTCAAGCAAATAAATTATAAAGAAGATAACTGTATAAACAAATCCCGATGGGGGATTTACTTTCATTCGTTTCACATGAGCATCCAAATGAATCTTCCTTTCAGGACGAACTTGGGTATCAGGAACGAAACCACTAGAAGGGGAGTGGAAGCCCCATTTTCTCATTTCTAGAATTTAAACCACAAGAGATGTATTGGATTTCCGATGCATCACCAGATGCAATAATTTCTCTTATCGTTCAGATTACCTAATTCATATTGCCAAACGGGGTATCGTGGTTGAGCTTGTCATGTTAAGATCAGTCCCCTCACTACAAGGCTAGCTTTTTATATTGTGCCCCCAAAAGAATATCTCAACAGGAACCTCCCTTTTTCTTCTTGCGGAATGTGATGCCGACTAGTGCAAACTTTTTTCACCTATTGTCACATTAGGCTAGAATATGATGACACATCAAACCCAACAACCTTTTTTTTTTTTTTTATGTGCCTCTGTCTGTGGCGTTCTCCTCTAGATCTAATTGCGATGCCATACTTTGGTCACTAATTGCGATGCCTTCCCCCAGCAACTTGGGGGAAGGCGTCGCAGGGATCAGAGTTGCCCACCCGTCCCCTTAAAGGGGTTATGGCCGGGACGGGCAATGGGGCCGATATTTTTTTCAAGGCTCGAATCCCCGCCTCTACTTAGACTTTCCTAGTGGTCATAGCCTTTTAAGGTCTTGCTAAGGACCAAAATCTCTAGATCTAATTGCGATGCCATACTTCAGTCACTGATTGATCATTTGGGAAATTCTTCTTTTAAATTCATGTGTAAGGGTGTTAGTAAAACAGGACCGCATATTAGATAATGAATCTGGAATAGAGCAATTAATATATCTACTTGGCTCATTTGGGATGACACCCCATGATTCTTTGAATTATATTATGCATCGGTCTTGAAACATTAGTATGATTTGTAAGATAGTTTTTTTTTTTTTGGGTGGGAACGAACCAAATTTCATTTAACTAGCAGAAAAAGGAGAAAAATACCGATTAACGTCTAAACATAATAAATCTCAAAGGACTTGAGGGGGTTTAGAGAACCAATTAGCAGGGAGGGACCCTAATCTGGGGGATTTTGGAATCTAATCTGCACAAAGATTATCCTCACTTGGATAATGGATCACCGATAACCCTTTTAACTTGGCCAAAAGGCCTAAGCAATCTTCTATTATCAAACGGAGGGTCCATGGGCTTTGGCTTCTTGACATTTCAAATAAGGAATCAAATCTCAACCTTACATTCACCAGTGTCTTGATAACTCAATTGGGATGTATTGATATTTTAGATGAGACAGGCCGTGACATGTTTTACATGAGACAAAAGAAGGGCCTGGCTGACTGCAAAGTGAATTTCCTCTGCTCTTGGGATTCCTGATCGCCCAAAATGACGGATGCTGGACGGCGGACGGATTGAGGAATTGCCATGATTCAATAAAGGCATGGATACGCAATCCCATGAAAAGAGTCCCTCTTCCACCTTAAAATGATAGCCAAATTATAGGCCAAATTTCCCAAAGGATCACTAATTTATGGGTTCAATCCAATTTTGACACCAACTGTCAAGTGTGCCAAAGAGGCCAAAGTTCACTTAGACAACGTCCGTCAGTGCACGGTGCATCCTCAAAAGTTGGTTTCGAAATTGGGTCAAAGTCATGATGTCACGGTGCATCCTCAAAAGTTGGTTTCGAAATTGGGTCAAAGTCATGATGTCACGACTCATAAGAAATCCAAATTAGAAAAGTTGCTGCCAGGAAATAGACTTGTCTGATCTAACTTCAATATTCTAGCGAACCTTGGTTTCCTTCCTTGTTTCAGCTATGGCCCGGTTCAATGGTGCTCAGAGAATGATTTGATCTGCCCTTATTTCTCTTTCCTTGTCGTCCTCATAATCTTCTTCTTCTTCTTCTTCTTGCTTCTTCTTCTTCTTAAGTGAATGATAACGATTCGAAACATTGTCCAATGAAGTTTGGCTGGACATTGATGATACCGATGTCCAATGTTTCCAAACTTTGACAAAAGAATGCAAGATCACCGCATGAGTAATTTGGTGGGTCGATTTCATTTTTTGACAGAGTGGAGAAATAGAAAGAATTTGAGTCCAACAAGGCCCGTTTATTGCAGCCCTCATTTCGGCAAGTCGTTTCTTCAAGTGATTTTAACGATTAAGCAAGTGGTCGACAACGAACATAGAACATATGACTTCACGTTCCCTTTGCATATAAAATCAGTCCTTACACGCGCAGCGGGAGATGTGAATGTAATTACGGGTGTGCAAAGGAACTAGGATCCACTCAGATCGCCTGAGACCAGACCGGAATTGCTCGAAACCGGTGATTCTTGAGGAAACTGGTTCGGTTCCCAGTTCCAATTTATGGGAACCGGTAGGTACTAATCCAGTCCCCGATTCCATAGGTGGATCCGCTTACCCGGACCGGACCGGTTATGTTATAATACTATATTAATTTTTAATATTAAAAAAAAATTAACCTTTAAGAAGAGCTTGTGCTTTCAACCCTTATGAAAATATCAAACGGTTCCCAATTTTATGCTGGGAATCGTCCACCCGGACTATGCACACTCCTAAATATAACCACATCAAATTGACAACAGAGAGAGAATTGAGATTGGAATTGCATCGGTCCATTCTCTAATAACGTGTTAGGCAAACTATTTTCTTAAAAATCTTAAACTGTTTGGAAAAAATGTTGCACAAAACATTTATGTAGGATATCACTCAACCTTCGAGAAAAATGAAACAATAAATAATCCCCTCATTCCTAGTTTTGCCATAATTTTTTTCTCGGGAGAATTATAAAAAAAAAAATCATAAATCTATTCAGTCCTAAATCTTCTTTTTGAGTCAATTGAGTCTTGAACTTTGTATATTTGTGTTAGTTCAATTTATTAAGCCAATTTTCGCAAGAATCGTTGAGGTGGACATTGGTCGTCTTATATGGCACGGCCGATGTTGATGTATATATATATATATATATATATATATATATTATATTATATTATAATACTTTAATATTTTTTAGAATATTTATTTATTTTTTCTTTTTTTTTCTCTTTGTTCTATGTTTTTTTTTTTTTTTTTTTTTTCCCTTCTTCCTTTCCTTCTTACTCCAATTTGTCGTTGGACCTCAGCGACCGACTAGAGGTAAGGGCAGGTGAGGTTGATCTTGTTGACCATTGGCAAGGCCAACCTTGCCATCCTGGCTGGTTGATGAGTTTAGCAACTAGCTAGAGGAAGAAGGAATGGAAGTAGAAAAAAAAAGAAAGAGAAAGAGAAAGAAAAGAAAAGAAAAGAAAAGAAAACACAAATAAATAAAATTCAAAAGAATATTAAAATACCATTAAAAATATGCACGTCAATGTTAGCCGCGTCACATAGGATGGTTGGTGTCAATATTAGTAATTTTTGGTTAAAGTTGGTAGAATAAATTGAATTGATACAAATACAAAATGTTTATGACTCAAGTGAAAAAAAAATATTTTTAGAATTAAATTGACATAATTGCAATAGATTTATGATTTTTTTTTTTTAGTAATTTCTCCATTTTCTCTCTTATATTGTCCTTTTATTCCTTTTGATGCTGATATGAAGTGGTAATGTAATCGCATTTTAAACATATACTCAGTTCATGTAGAGTTTCATTTGAGCGATCTTTTTCCATGAATGATCATGTGTGAATTCGAATCGGTAAAATGGTAGGTTGGACTTTAGAAATGGCATCATCAATATGAGATCCTTACCATAAACGAAATTTTACAGCGCATGCCTAAAGGCTAAAAACCCTAAACAAATTTCGCCCATGTCACTTTCATTCCCTCTTTCCTCTTCCTTTCACTTTTCTTTATATGAATCATAACGTAAGTCTGAAAAAGCAGGTAAGTGTCAAACAACGTTTGTCTCTTGTCTCCGACTGGTGAAGTTCCTGAAGTTGTAAGCTTTGGCTCCATTCTTCTGTTGCTTCAAATCAGCAGTCCACATCGCAAGCTATCAGAAGTTGATGATGCGATCGAGAAGATTGCCGTCATTGTCGTGTCAGTTGGAACAACCAGCACAATTATTGGACACTTGCGAGGGAAGCTAAAAGAAGAGCGTGAGGGTTTATATGGTCCGGCCATTATTGGATCTCAACCGCAACTCCCCCTTTTATCACTGTAATTTCATGGTCACTTAGTACTTTATGTTCATAATAGCTTGTAATTAAATGTCATTCTATATCGATTTAAAATTTCATTTGAGAGAGTCTAGGTCAGGCTGGCTTCATAATTACTTTTCTGTTAATCATTTATGTGACTTGGCCATTAAGAATCTTCCTTCAAGAAAATTTTAGAACTAAGTCAAGTATATATATATTTTGAAATTATTTTGCCCATAATGATCAAAGGGTTATTATTATTTGAACGACCGATTTGCTTTATGAGTATATATATAGACACGTATGTTTTAATGAAGGAAAACTAATAAATTAGGCTGCTTTAGAATACATGAGAGAAGTAGTACCCAAAAGCTCTAAAATACTAGGTGGAAGACATTTGTCTTTCTGCAAGATTATTATCATGCCATTAAAATTTTAGTTGAAGGAAGATTGCTTGCATATAAGGTTAATGTGAAAACTTGCAAACATAAGATCAAAAGGAACATGCTCGGAATATATGAAAATTGTGTCATGAAAGATGTGAGAGTAGATCATCACATCATGTTAGATATTATTAGTACAACTCTACAAGTTTATGTTATTAGGTAGAAGAAGATTGCATGTATATAACATATCTTAGAAAGAAACTATAAGAAATAGCATAGATATAATTGGTTCATGTTTTTTTTTTTTTGGTATGTCATCCTTTTTTCTACTGCATCAATTTTAAATTTGGTTTATAAAATTGTTTTGATTTGCCAATTTCAATCTTCATGATACCCGAATTTGGTCAGTCATTCTTTATTCATTCATTCATTCATTTTATTTATTTAATGCAATAGAATGCGATTGCTTTTCTACCTTTTGCTGTGTAGGTTGGTGGAGGGGCATCCTCAGTAGCACGTTTGTCGTTGGCCAAATAAAAAAAGGTTCTTATTTACCGAACGATGAAAAAGTTTGTGAAGGTCAAGGCGAGGAGCGCAATGCTCGAGACCCAAGGTTCTTCGTCGCTTTCGTTTGTATCTTTGTTCTTTGACTTTATTGCTTTTTCAAATTTCATACTTTATTGGATAGAAAGAGGTTTTCCTTCTCCTTTTTTTTTTTTTTTCTGTCGATGGTGCTATTTTATTTTTTGGTCGGATGTCGATTGTGCTATGAAATCTGAACTTTGAAGGGGAGGAAAAATTATTATATGATTGCAATTGTATGTACCAAACCGAATCTTAACCACGAAAGAAGATGGATTTTATATGATCTCATCCGAATCTCATCGAATATGGCAGTCCAAATTGAATTTATTATATGTACTAAATTCATGAAATACTTGTTCGAAAAGGTGACAATGCATCTTTTTAGGTCACTCCAAGTAGCAAACAATTTCGAAAGAGTCAAAAAAGTTTATTGGAGCTTTGCCAAAAAAATTAATAAAAAAGAACAACTATATATTTGAGCACTAATATTTCGTTTATTAAAGAGTACCTCAAGGCACTTCTTACATAATTGATTAAGGGTGCGCATGGCAAAATTTCTGAAACTGAAATTGATTTTTGGCAAGAAATTGAGAAGTTAAAAATTTTAGCTTATGATTTCTTCTTCAAATCTATTTCTGGAATAGAAATCTGTTCTATAAATAGAAAAATCAAATTACGTTACCAAACGAATTTCTGTTCCAAACCTGTTCTGAAAAACAGAGAAACAGATAAATAGATAAGTAGAAATTTTATCATGCACGCCTTAAAAGCCATGGAAAAAAAATTAATTAAGGAAATTTTACAGTTTGTAGTATACCGGTGTTTTCGTAACATGTGCAATCGTCATTTTAAAAATTGAACTATTTTTGAATTAATTGTACTTTACAATGTCCCCAAGGCACTAGTTGACGCGATCTAGAATAAAAATATCGTTCCTTCTCCTAAATGGTAAAATTGAATCAAAAGAGCTGAAATTTTAAATTCATCACCTCAAAGATAACTTAAGTTTTCTATGGCATGATGAGGCCTTTTCAATCATTAAGTAACCATAAATTATTTTTTCATGAACTCTCTCGCATTCTCCAATCACTCTCATTTACCTAATTTAAAAGATGTTATTATTATGCCATTATTAATCAATTTGCCCGTGCAACGAACTGCTAAAGACCCACAATTTACGAGTATGAGATTAACAAGGATTTTATCATAGAGGGATAATTGCAAAATCCATCCTTAACTTTGCTTTTGGTATCGAGTGTTATCCTCATATTTCAAAATCTACATTTTGCATCGCCTCAAACTTGCATTCAAAATCTACAACCTAACCCCTCTACAGCAGGCTGGCCAGCAATGCAAGTTTTGTAGTAAAGATTGGCTGCACGGCCATCGCCACTGGATTGAGGTTGCATGATTGACCTCCACCTCGACTGAGCTTTGCTAGTGCCGTGACCATTGTTAGCCTTCGATCTGAAGTCGGCGACAATTGTAGATTATTGAATGCTCTCACAATCTTACGTGTTGAGAATTTTTTGAACACCCATAAGATTTGCAATTTGAGAGTAATGGTGCTTGCCTACTTCACTAAATAATTGAACTTCTATTTTGGAGCTTTCATAATAAATGATGGGGGAGATTGGCCAAAAAGGAAAATAGATAAAGGTGGAGTCGATAAAAAGCGTAGCAAAAGTGAGACCGACATTATATATACATATATATGAATATATGTGTATGTAGAGAGAGAGAGGAGAGAGAGAGAGAGAGAACTTTAAAATTTTATGCGACCAAAGCTAGTAAACTTTTTTGGTGGACCAAACAAGGGACATCCTCCACCTCGAAAACGCCGCCAGTTTCATTTCAAGACATCATTCAAAGCAGATCCGTTGCTTCCACGATTTCGCTGGATTAATTTATTATTGTGTTCTTGGATGATATAATTGCCTATGACGTAGAGACCTTGTTTAAGCGAAGAAAGAGCGGCGATTCTGCAGATGTTTGGCATACGACTTTTCAGTGACAATTATACACGTGAAAAGAGGTACTTCGACTTTTATTACGTGTTACAACTACAAGATTGTCATAGCTGGAGCATCATTGCACATCACGAGAGCTTCTTCATCAGATTCCAAGTCACGAAAATTTGAAAAAAACATATATATTAGAATTAATATTATGAAAAACTCCAAATAGCTACGTTTGTAACAAATCTAAAATCAATTTTTTTATTACAAAAAATCTGAAATTAATACACATTTGACAAATTTACACGCTGTTAATTTCTGTAAAATTCTACTATCAAATTATTGAGTTAGATGACATATGACGAATATATTAGTTTAAGGGTTTTACCCTCCATTTGTCACGAATGTATTAATTTGTGATATTTTGTGATATTAATTCAATTTAACAGAAACTAACGAAGGGTAAATTTATCATAAATATACCGGTTTAGGATTTTTTATGATAAAAAAATTAGTTTTGAAATAAATTTATGATAATGTATCAATTTGTTGTCGTGTGTATATTATTTCGAAATTTTTCATGTATTAATCTTATACATTATCAAGCAATATGATAGGTTACAACGCAAACACTTAGACAAATCTCACTATTGCCTTGCTCAAAAGCAGAAATTTTATATTCTAAAGAAATGGAAATGATGATTGACTTAGAAGCATCTGAAGGGACCAGCATAGGCTCCTCCATCGATCCATTTTCATATGACTCTCATGATGAGAGTCCTAGTGTTTGAACCAAGCTTCCCTAATCATGACATGCCTGGCCTTGCCAACATAAATAAGCAAAGCTCCCCCCCAACTTAAAAAAAAAAACCCTGAAGACCCAAAATTGACTCTTTCTTTTTTCCTTTTGTCCCTGGCCTTTCCAAAATTACCTTGTCTTTTCCCCGACCTTTTTTTTATTTTTACTAGACAAATGTCTTTGTTGTAATCTCATGGGTGGCGCTTTCGACCAACAAGCAGAAGATAGAGAAGGAACCGAACGCAGAAACCCTCCCACTCCGCACCACCAACTCAAGTTTTGCCTGCCCCTGCCAAAGCCCAGAGCGCTCCAATACTCCACCTCTCCATCTCCTCTCAGCCTCCTGTTCTTGAAGTTCTTCCGGAAGCTGCATTCCTGGGCTCGCTTATCAAGTGGGTCGCGCTCGAGGAGGCTTGGCTACAATGGCATGGTAGTGAACAACTTCGTGTTTCATGCTTCTCCTGGTCGTGCTGAAGCAGAGGCAGAGGCAGAAGAAGAAGAGGGTCCTGAAATGGAGGGTTCGAGTGTCAAGAGCGAGGGCACTGAGGGAAGGAGAGATGGGTTTTGCGGGAAAGTTGGTGAAGTTGGGATCTTTGCGGATTTGATCGAGGAGGAGAGGCGGGAGAGCAGCTCAAGCTCTGCTTTCTTGACATCGGAAGCGACGGGGGATGAAGAGCAGAGTCAGAACAGCTCCGAGGTGTCGTACTCGCCGCCTCCTGTACTGCATTGGTCGGTGGAGAAAGCTCCGGCGTCGGACTGTGCCAGTGAGAATGGCGTCGTGGAAGATGCGGAGAAATTCCACTCCAGTGACAAAAAGTTGGAGAAACACGGCTCTGCAATTTCAGGTTTGAACCAAGACAAAAACCGAAGCAGAAATTTATGTAATAAATTTTGTGTGTTTTGATGTTATTACTGATTACTGTTTGGTTGATGGGGGATGCAGAGGTCGAGATGATGAAGGAAAGATTCTCAAAATTGCTTCTTGGAGAGGACATGTCGGGTTCCGGAAATGGGGTCTGCACGGCATTGGCCATATCAAATGCCATTACTAATCTTTGTGGTACGTTGCCTATTTGGAATTTGTTACCACCTTCTTCTTCATTGCTGTGGCGTATTGGGTTAAACATCGAATTTGATTGCTCCGGCTTGTTGTAGAAAGTGGGTTTTCCACCTGCATTGCCGATTGAAGGACAACTGGTTGTTTGAGACATAAAATGGCGAAACTAGTTTTCAAATATGGATCTCTTGTTGTATGCTTCAACTAATGGCGGTTTTTCCACCTGCATTTCTGATGTTTGATCTTTTGTTTCGTAACTGCGTTTGTGAAGCCACCCTGTTTGGGCAACTTTGGAGGTTAGAACCTATTCCTCCAGAGAAGAAAGCGATGTGGCGAAGAGAGATGGAATGGCTTCTTTGTGTTAGTGATCACATTGTTGAGTTCACTCCAACATGGCAGACCTTCCCGGATGGAAGCAAGCTTGAGGTAAGGCCATTTGCTTATTAAATTGCACCTATGAAATTGCATCCTTTGACATATAAAAGCCCGTTTCTTGCCATCCCATTTCTCTGGTGAGTTCTAAGTCTTGATTAGCGCTAGAATTCTCCACTCTGACATGAAGGGAATGTTTTTTTTTTTGCTTTAGCTGCTTCAGTGTTCTGTGGGCATAAGAATCACTGTGGTTGTTAAGAACATGTGCACTTAGAGATCCATGGTTAAGGAAGAACGGCAAATGACAGCAATAATTGTTGCTATAGAACCATACATGTAAAATAGTCTCAATTCATGAACACTTTAAAATAGGTGATTGCTAGCTTCACTTCAGGTAAACAACTTGGCAAGATGATTCCATACTACTTGCTGGTGAATTAGAAATGAAATTGGTCAAAATTGATGGACCAATTGGATTTGAGGTTTCTCAGAAGTCAATTCTTCAATTCTTTGTCCGTGTTTCAGGTCATGACATGCAGACCAAGGTCCGATCTTTATATGAATCTCCCGGCTCTCCGCAAGCTAGACAATATGCTTCTTGTAAGGTTTTTTCCAAGTGGTTAAGTGGTCTATGTTTTTAGTCAGGGGAAGGAAAACTGAGGATTATGACTTGTCTTAATCAGGAAATATTAGACAGCTTTGAAGACACAGAGTTTTGGTATGTGGATCAAGGGATTTTGGCATTGGAGGCTGATGGATCAGCCTCTTTCCGACGAGCCCTTCAGCGCCAAGAGGAAAAATGGTGGCTTCCTGTACCTCGAGTCCATCCTGGAGGTCTCAGTGAAGATTCTCGAAAGCATTTACAACACAAACGCGATTGCACCAACCAGATATTAAAAGCTGCCATGGCAATCAATAGCATTGCCTTAGCTGATATGGAAGTCCCTGATTCATACTTGGAAACTCTTCCTAAGGTATGAAGCACATATAACAGTCATGTATATATGTGGCATATGAATGCAATTTATTTAGTCTCTAAGAGTTCTTCTTCAACTGATTACAGAATGGACGAGCGTGCTTAGGTGATATTATATATCGCTACATTACCTCGGATCAGTTTTCTCCTGAATGTCTGCTAGATTGCCTGGACCTTACATCTGAACACCAAGCTATAGAAATTGCCAACCGTGTCGAAGCCTCAATATATGTTTGGCGTAAAAGAACTCATTCAAAACCTGTCAATAGCACTAGCAGATCTAATTCGAAGTCATCATGGGGATTGGTAAAGGAGCTTATGGTTGATGCAGAAAAGAGAGAATTTCTTGCAGACAGAGCAGAAAGCCTCCTGCTGTGCTTGAGGCAATGGTTCCCTGGCTTGCCTCAGACCACCTTGGACATGAGCAAGATTCAATACAACAGGGTAAATTATCTAGGACTCTCTCATTCATTTGTTGTGGGTGATTTTTGGTTTTTCCAATTAGTTCAGTCCCTTGTGAAAAATCATAAGAAAACCCTGACAACATAGATCCAAGTAATCTTTTTGTTGGGACTTTTGATTGGTGATGGGTGACGAATTAAAAATAATAAAGATTCGTACTCTGGAAAGTATCCTAAGTGTTCTAGGTTTAGTTTCCATATAGATGTATCAGTAGAGTGATCCACTTTGCATTTCAACTGTAGGATGTGGGCAAATCCATTCTGGAGACCTATTCAAGAGTACTAGAAAGCTTGGCATTCAACATTGTGGCTCGCATTGATGATTTACTCTATGTAGACGACTTGACAAAGCACTCCGACAATGTCCCTTCAATCTCCAAGGTAAGTTTGATTGCACACAAGAGCATTCCGATCCCATACACTGTGCCCCTCTCGGGCACTCCGTATAAGTCGGCTTTCTCCACACCAAGCTTCTCTCCGGCACGTCTCTTCAGCCCCATGAGGGGCGAGAGATCTCCTTTCATTGCCAGCGGCAAGCTTCAGCAACAACGTGGGTTAGGCGAAAAAAAGGCTTTGACAGATTATATTGCCATGGACAGAAAAGGAAAGGACTCTGACAAGCCGAATGAGGAGGCAGATGCATTGTCGAATGTCGGCATCAAAGCATCTGCATCTCCAAGTGGTGTAACCTCCGATTATGACAAAGGTAAGCTCCGCGTGAGGGAAGATTTACATGCCAAATAAGGAACAACCAAGAGGGCTTCTCAATTTGATTTTGCCAATTTTAGTGCTCTGAACTATTCCCTCCTGTACTAGATGTATACATATACAGGTCCTAGGTTTGTTTAGATCACGCTGTTACTTGTGACATCTTTTGTATAAGCTGAGGCCTGACTGCTCATGCTACTACATTGTACCTTAAAGGCCATCTGGGGATTGTAATTGCAAATCTCCATCGCGACAGCAATTCCCTTGAGATTGAGTTGCATATGGCGCAATGCATACAGAATTGCAGACCCTCTTCTTTAAGGACTGACATGCAATTTACTGCTTTACGGGTAGATGAGTCGAAACGCCGAGCGCAAGTAACCTAAGTGAAAACATGAGCCAACGGAAGGTACTACTAAAGATAGGTTGAAATCATCTGATGATCTTGGAATTACTATGTTTGTATTCTCTTTCTGTGGAAGCTCAGACATCAAAATTATGCTGGAAAGATAGGCATATCCCGGTGCTGCATTGTTTTTGCCTACTGGATAAAGACAATATTTGAGCAATTTGAACTTTCTGAGAGTTCTCAAAGACATATCACTGTTGCTTTTGTTGCTGCCCAGGCACATATACTAAGTAAGGCGCCGGAGGTTTAGGCGGGGTTGGCGACTCGCGCAACATACAAAGAGTAGCCATAAATAGCGAATGTATAGAAGAAGTACGATGTACATCGAGTTCATTCCTGTGAAATCAGTCGTCTCAGGCATTGACCTTGATGGGTCTTCCCTAACATCAGCATGATGCTTTAATGAACTCATTGGGCTCGAGTATTGACTCATATAGATGAGTCTCCTTGCCCCATATAATGTGCTTAGCCCGGTAGCTTGAGTATTTCCCGGGTCCAGCAAGTGTTGGGGTAGTGTTGGGGTGTGTGGACTTAGACAGGAGTCTCCCACCCCAAATCTCAGCCAAAAGCTAGACATCATTATTGACTATGGAAAAATTGTCCCATCAATCCTAAATTTATTATACAAAGATCTGTTCGGTTCTAAAATTTTTCCGCTTTACCAATTTAGTTATAAGTTTTTGAGTATTATTACAATATAGTACTTCCAATTAATTTTCATCAAATCACTCACGTGGCGATTTGCCTCATAAGACGATTGACAATTACGAGACCATCATATCAATGATTTCCAATGAAAATTGAGAATTTCAAATAAAGGTTTAGGACTAAATTGTCATTTGTAAAATAGGTTTAAGGTTGATTATGTAGTTTTCCTAAGTTATTCACTTGCAAAGACTTGGAACTAGAAGGTTTTGTCTTTGGAAAAATTACTATTAAAATTAAATCCAAACCAAACTAAGTTGTGTTTGTTGCGGAGAAAACTTTATGATAAAAGAAAATACTTTTAGGGAAAAGTTATTTTCTTGAAAAATCATCTCTTTTTCAAGTTAGGAAATTTATTTTTTTAACTTCAAACATGCATATTTTCTTTGATTGTAAACAATTTTTCAAAGACCGATCATTTTAACTAAACTAGACGTTTGAAAGTTTAGAATATTAATTCCCGGAAATTTTTTTTACCCAAACAAACACACCCTAAATATGAAATGGGTTTAGTACTCCAACTTTGACTTTTATGCTCTGTTAGAAAGAGGATCTTGATGCGAAGATTCTTTCTTAACATTTCTTGATCTTAGAAATGATAGGTCCTAATCACATGATTTGAAGACTTGCATACTTAGTTTTAAAAATTGTACAACCATACTAGATGGTTATAGTCACTGTAAATACAAGTCTCCTCCCTCCTTATTTATACATGGAGAATATCCAATAAATTTTTTCTCACATGAAACCTTACGTCCGTCACCTACACAAATTACTAAATTGATAAAGTTGTACCATTCAAAAAACTTTGAGAAGTGTGAAAGATCGCGATATTTATTTTTGATAACTTGGGAGAGCATAATTACTCAACCATCAGAAAGCCCTTGAAATACTTTTTAAGTCCCACGAATCTGTAAAATCTAGACATTTTGGTCTATGTAAGTGACTGCGACCCAAATCAACTTACATTCATAACACTTTGAAATTTCTATTAGCTCAAGAAAGCACTTAATTGGACCTCGATAATAACTTTAAGAGATGACTACACTATTCAAAAGCTTTCTCCTTACAAGTTTGAAGAGTTTTGGACTATTTATCCCAAAAAAAGTCGAAATGATTAGATTGAATTTTTGTGTTAAAATTTTAAATTAAATTGATCAAATTGAAACATTTAGTATTGAATTAATATAATAAAATAAATTTAAGATCAATTCAATAACTTTTCCTCAGACATACGAACCTTGGAATGCGTAAAATCGTTAATAATCTCAGTAGTCTTTCCTTCTAGATACGTTGTTTCTCTTCGCACATACGATGTGACCTCGATGTGAAATGCCTCTTCCCCCCTTGACTTCTGATATCCCCCTTTTTCCTCTTACGCGTATACAATTCGCACCATCCATTGAACCTGTTAATGTCCCCATCGAACAGCTTTAACGAATTGTCGTGGTCCTTCCACGAACCACACGCGCACGCCTTCGCAGTTTATAATATTATCATTCTATAGTTTTCTTCATCTTTTTTTCCTTTTCGTTATTTCCATCGTGCGATAAGAGTTTGAACAGAGTCAAATCCACTCGCATCCTTTCCTAATCACGACAAAAAGGAGGTCCCGACCCGTTCTAGAAGGTGGGGGCGGCCGATCGCGATCATAGAATACCAACAAAATTGACCAATCATCTCAACTTGCCACTTGCCAGAACATTCAGAAAAGATACGTCCAAAAAGAAGAAAAACAAAAACTTGTTATGCCCCCGTAATTTTATGTGATGCTGCCAATTTATGTGTATGAGCTTTTCAGTGATGTGCGCTGCAACCCCAACATCAAGCTGGGAACTTTATTGGCCCTTAGGCAGAGAAATTCACGTGGACCCTTGTCTTTTTTTTTTTTTTAATGACCGAGGATTTGCCAGAGCATGCCCTTGTTGGCTTACACAGATTCGGGGTCTCCAAGCCTTCGCGAATTCTTTTTCTGATAGAAAATATGAAGACAAAAATGTAGTTTATTGGTCTCCCCCTCACTAGTTAAATTCTTCTATTTTGACATATGCATCCTTCGCTAATGTGGCGGTTTGATCATCGTTGGCCTATTCACCCTATGTAGTACGTTGCTACTTTAGTATTTTTTTGACAAAAATTGACGAAAATTACTATATAGAAATTTTGCACAAATGATTGATATTAAATTGACAAAATTGGAAAGAATGAATTGTTATCCGCAAAATAGTTTTACGATTGATTGGACAATTTTTCTAAAATTTGCTAATCTTCTACAATTTGTCAAGAAAATCTTATTGAAGTGTTTGGCCTTTTCTTGCTTTGTAAAATCCAAGATCACTTTTTGTTGTGATGCACATGTGAGTGAGTTGTGTTAAATAAATCTTGAAGAATTCCATCTCGGAGAATTAATGTAGTGTAGAGTAATTAATATATTTTAGTTGGCCAATAACTCATTGAATAAATGTGGGTCTAACTGGATATATTGACGGATTTGTATTATATCCATATCAGAGAGTTGATATGGTGTAGAATTATATCCATATCAGAGAGTTGATGTGGTGTAGAGTAATTAATATATCTTAGTTGGTCAATAACTCATTGGCTTAAACTTTTAAGTAAATATGGATTTAACTAGATATATTGATGGGCTTGAACTTGGACTTCCTCTTGGCGATTTCCTCAAAAAAATGTGTCAGACGTCTGTTTTGTGTTCCCAACAATTGGTATCAAAGCTCATGGTTGCGATTTTTGGGCAAGTGGACATTGTGGTGTAGCAATACAGACTCATAGGAAGTTGATGCAGAAGGATGCTCGAATTAAAGGGGAGTAGAGCGAACACTAAGTTCACATTTGAGGGGGAGATTGTTAAAATGCACGTATGGGTGAATTATACTAGAGAAATCATGAAGAATCCCACATCAGAGAATTGTGGGAGATTGTTAGAATGCACATGTAAGTGAGTTGTGTTAGATAAATTTCGAATAAATCTACATCAGAGAATTGATGTGGCATAAAGTAATTATTATATTCTAATTGGCCTATAACTTATTGATTTAAACTTTTGAGTAAAGGTTGATCAAATTGGATATATTGACTAGCTTGAATTTCGATTCCCTCTTAGCGATCTCCCAAGAAGAAGGTATCGAACTTCTACTGTGCACTCTCAATACTTTTTGTTTGTGTTTGTTTCTTAAAGATATTCTTATAAATGGGGACTCTCTTAGTAGGGGTTTTCTACTGGTAATTACTTCTTATCAATACTGCGAAACAACTCCTTGGCCTCTAAACATAGGAGGATAGACGAACCACGGAAATATGTGATGTCTTTGGCTTTTCGCTTTGATTGTTGACGTAGTTTCTCGGTCGTTGCCAGGTCGTTTGCTTTTGGGCCTCGACCACGCGTGCACGCTACTAAGTTTAGAGGACGAATCCACTCAAGCTTTCCAACCTCGTACTGTATGGCAAGGATTTTTGGTCGGCTATCATGTCAATCGGACGCGCGCGATGCACAGCTCTTGGAAACTCAGTTTCATCATCAATGCAGACATACCGACTCTGCAGGAGTACTCGACTCGCTGCATCATCGAAGGTAGTCTCCCCCGTTTCGCCACAACGTTAACAAAGGAACTGCCGTTTATCTCGACGAAATTCAGGTGACCCTAATAAGTTAGTTGTCTGTTTTTACTCGAATTCGACGATTTCAGTCTCTTGATCTCGCATTCGCAAATTAATGTCCTGCCCCACTAGGCCGTCACGATCGATGATGAAGCAGTGGTTCGTACAAGTATCTGTAAATGAAATTACCTAGGAACTCCTCTGAGGGGATTCGGTTAATGAAACAGAGGCACTACTCTGCTTGAACACAAGTCATGGCGTGAATCAAAGGTTTCTATTTATAAAGAGGCAAACTGATCGTGACAGCAGCCAGGGAAACGTAGCGTCTGGAAAAGCTAGTGTTGCCGGAGACTTCATCGGAGCTCGCTCTAACTCTGTTTATATTTTATTCACGATCAAATTGCATCTCGGTACTTAGCTTGGAACATCTCTAGCTGTATCAAAATTGAGGTGTTTTTATACATGCGGTAAGTCTAACTCTACGAGCGGGGATGTATCCAAACTATGTACCGAAGAGAAAGATAAAAAAGGGGGCATGCGCCTCAGCCAAGTTTCCACGGCAGGCATTGGAGCTTGGAGCAAGACCCTTCCCATGTAACTGTACACTCTCCGCCGCCGTCGCAACACTTGCAGACGACTCCGAGCGTCGCCAGGATCTTCGAGTACCCTGCGAGCCGATCGCAACAGAATTCAATTAACCAATTCGAAGGGGGTGGAACCGAGACTGCGGAATCCGAAGGAGGTTCTTACCAGGTTGCTGAGATGGGAAGCTCGGCAACGTCCTCGATTCGACGAGCTGCGCGACGTCGGATGCAGAGGCGGCGACCAGAAGCCACAGCAGGAGCAGAGAAGAAGGCTTGGAGACACCCATCGCTCTTCGCTCTTCGCTCTCGCGCTCTCTTTTCTTCTTGTCCGCGAGAACTTTCTGGTAATGCCTGCCTCTCGCTCCGAGGGGGGAAGCTGGGTTTTATATGCCGAGGGCGTGTACCTTGTGAAAAGCACCTTCTTTTAACCTTCACTTTTTAAAATCAAATACCAGTCAAGAAACAGTTCAATACGGGGTTAAATTAAATAAGGGAAACTTTTAAAATAAGGATTCAGATTACCCTCGTTTTTTTTTAAAATGAAAAGCTGAGTTGGACGTTAAGACCTAAAGTGGTCATATTAATCTTAAATAAGAACGTAACCTCATTAGCTAGTTAAAAGTATTTCTATCTTATATATATATATATATATATATATTAATTTCTTTCTTTTTTTGACTAAAACTTACAAAGATAAGAAAAGAACCATTGGCGAGGTTGTCGACACCTCGATGGTGTGGCAACCACAGGCGAAAGGGCTGGGGCCAGCCCTACCTCCTGGGTTTTTCTTTCTGGGATAAATTTTTAGCTTTTTCTTTTTCCTTTTTGAGTTTTTTTTTTTTTTTTGGAAAGAGAAAAAGAAAAGGAGAAAAGGAGAAAAAAAATGAAAGAAAATACAAAAAAATACCAAAAAAAAAGAAAGATGAAAAAGTCCTTGATCACTTGGTGAGTTTAGGCCTTTTATGAGACTGATATAATTATCTCAGATCTTTATTTGAAAATTGATGACATTTCAAGTCTTTAATTAAAAAATAATGACATTTAAGATTATTATTTAAATAAATTCTTCTCCAAGTCCTCATTTGGGGAGCCCTTGTTCGAAGATTTTCCTTTAAACAATTATTGATTTCTAGAAGGACGATGGTTACGTGGTTGGGGATGGGCTTCTAGACCAAATGATGGAGTCGTCGCGCAACACGTTTCCGCTTTCCTTTGCGTTTACATGGGGCTTTCCCATGGACTTGAGCGGAAGCTTCATGTGTAGTGCTCGCAAAGGTTGGCGCGGGGGGGCCCATCGCCTGTCCCTTCTTGTCTACACTTGGAAAGACAGAGGTAAAATCGAAACGATTATTAGTCGTGATTTAGTGTTGAATCCACCGCATCTTGACTCGAGTCGTCCGTCGTTGTTTTCACCGCTAGTGAAATTGGCGTTTAGTCTCCTTGGATGCAAATCTCAGCGCTTTTCGCGGAAATTGCTTCTTGTTCTTTCGACTTTAGTCTTACGTTTCGATACTGTGCTTGAGAGCTGTGCCAAGTCTCGTGTGGATCCAAGCTAAGCAGTGATATTATCTGTTTTGACGACGGCTCGCCCGCATGGCACAGTTTTCAGACGCTACCATTGATTTGATTTCGCGGGAGACGCATCTACTGATGGAATAGGTTAAACATGAGCGACGACGGACGGGAAGCAAATCTGAAACCCAATTTGCCCGTCCGAGCTCTGTGATCACACCGTAGGCAGCCCGTCGAGCCCGTCACCAATGTTATATTATATGTTTTGGTCACGGCTCCCTCGCATCCGCATCAGTTAGAAACGTGTTGTACTTGTTTGATGTTGTGAATGACCTATGTACGTTTGGGACAACCTAGACACGAGCAAAATACATATATGACATTTGTCACTGTATTTCCCTTTATTTTAGGAAAAGCATCAAAAGAGTTCTAAACTTATGACATTGGTACTAATTTAGTTATAAATATTTCAGTTGAACTAATTTAATCATAAATATTTTCATATCGATCAAATTTAATCCATTTTAGCCAAATTTGGTGATTGATTGATGTGGATGTTAGCTGGCTAATGAATGCGAATGTGAATTTTTAAATATATATTTTTTGTTTTTTCAATTTTTTTGTTATTTTTTTTCTTTTTCCTTTTCCTTTTTCTTTGTCCTCTTCTTTCTCTTGGTCTTCTTCTCCAGTAGTGGCCAACAAGCCTCCGATGGCTCACTAACCATTGGGTGAGGGTCACAAATCCCTCACTGGCTGTCGGCAAGGGTCGCTGCCCTCGCTTAGCCTCGTTGTGGCCTTGCTCGCGGCTGGCGAGGCCATGGTGGTGTTCGCCAAGGCCCAAGTGAAGGTCGCCATGGCCTCGCTAGCTATGTGTGAGGCCGCCTTCGCCTGTGGCAAGGCCATGAGGAGGCTAGCCTTGCCCGCAGCCTTCAGTGAGGGCCATGGACATCACCTGTGGTCGGTGAGGGCTTTGTAGCCCTTGCCCAGTGGTCGGTGAGTCGTTGGAGGTTTGCCGACCACTATAGTAGAAAAAGGCCAAGAGGAAGAAGAGGAAAAAGAACGGGAAAAAGGAAAAAAAAAAGAAAAAAAGAAAAAAAAATTCAGTATTAGCTAGTTGGCTAGATTGTCTGAATTGGTACACAAATGAAAATGTTTAGGATCAAATTGGTTCAATTAAAAGGTTCAAAACTAAATTGGTATAAATGCCATATGTTTATGACTTTTTTGGTAGTTTTCCCCTGTATTTTGCCATATTAGTCGTGATATCTATAGAACCTCAATGAGTTTAGAAGGTTATTGGGACCAACACAAACTATTAAAATTTGAGCTGTTATGCAAAGGCATAGTCAAATTTTTGAACAATTTTTCACTTCCTTTCACACATAAGTTGGAGTTTGGCTGCTTCGGAATAAACATAATGGGAGAGGTAAATAAGGGGCCTTGGAAATATTTGAATGCATCTTCTCCTATTTTAATACTATGCTAAGTTTATGTAAGCAATTCCAACAAGCTTAAACTTAGAGACATTTGCGTTGTTATTATATAAAAGACTCCATAGGACCATTATCAATTTTCTAGAAGTTTTAACTTTTTTACTTGGCACCACAACAGTAGTTGACGAACTTGGTTTGCAAGCCGAAAGTTATGGCTTCTGTCAAAATTACGTCTCAGTGTTGAACCCGTTTAAACGAACCCCGATCCGAAAGTGTGGGGAAACCTGACCTGTCATGCTCAACTCTCAGACGTGACTCAAAGAAAGTCCAAATTTTATCCCCGTGGGAACATGTAACATGAGTTTTCTAATCTAAGTTGGAGTCAGCAAATTTTTAGCTCCCTATTTGGAGCTGAAGTAGAGTGAGCAAGGGTTCTCCTAATATCACTTGATCGGGAGAAAATTGTCTAAAAAATATTGAATATATCATATGACAATCAATTTCAACCTAAAATTTTCAATTTTGACCAATTTGATCTAAAACCTTTTGAAAATTTTCTAAAATAGTCCTTGCGGCAAATTTTGACAAGAAATCATTGACACGGCTGATGCTAATATGGATAATTTTTATAATTTTTTAAAATTATATGAGTTTTGTATAATGTTTTTTCTTTTATTTTTACTTGTGGTAGGGACTTAAAAATTGTAAAAATTGTCCATGTTAGTGTCAATTATCTACGTAGGACGGCTAACTTTGCTACATAGGATGGCTAGCTTCCACATTAGTGGCTTGTGGCCAAAATTTATTGGAAGGACTACATTAACAAATTGTTAAAAGATATATGATTAAATTGGTTAAATTAAAAAGTTTATGATCACCGTACAATATGTTTAGGATGTTTTGGACTATTATCCCCCTTAATGAGCCCTTTACTTATTGCAAGCACACGTGATTGCCCCCTTCCTTCGGCTAATCTACCACTTCTTCCTTAGCTCAGTGAAAAAATATGGTCGAATTTTGAGTACCAATAGCAAGATATCCCTTTTAACAAGGCCAAACCTTTTATGTCATGCTTTGTGCATTCGGGATTAAAAGGGGTGGAAGGTCCATGCGCCAGAAATGAACCTGAGCTTCAAGACAAGACGGGATTAACATATCCGTAAGTCTCAAGCAGGTAATAGTAATAATTTAGAGATGGAAATAACAATTTTCAATGCACATTAAATAACTTTGAATTTTGAAATCTATTCTCTTCTTAGTACGCCATAATAAAGTACACAACTTTCAAGGCATAATTAATACTTCTTATTATGTGCCTCGCAAGCATTTAATTAAAAAAATTCCATAGTAACTTGGTCCCTCGTGTTTGCGGCACAGTGAGGAACACAAATTCGTAATTAAGGGTCATTTCGTTCGTGGAGAATGAATGATCTAAAAAATATTTTCTTAAAAATAATTAATTATTTTGCTTGAAATAATTAAAAAATAAAAAATATTTTCATTATTGATAATAGTTTATGTCTAAATTTTTTTGTGGATGATGTAAATAATTTTTATTCATATGTTTTAAAAATGATATAAGGAATTATATTTAGAAAAATATATTTCAAATCGTGAGCTTTCTGCGAAACAAACCGATCTTGAGATTGCCTAAAATCAGCATCATTACCTATTAGACATTATAAAACTACTTGCTATAATGCTAACATTTGCAACTACGCAACGGCGGAAAAAAAAAAAATTGTTGAAACATAGAAAAATACTTGGTGAAGTGCAATCCTACCAAGTGATTGTCTAGAAACGTGTAAGGGACATTCCAATAGATTTCACACGGCAAATTGACTTTTCTAGGTGGTTGAACGCCCTCACCACACTGCGCAACAAACCTCTCCCTACTCCCATCATCGATTATTCTGTTTCACTAGATGATTCCTTTCTTTTTAATAAATGATTAGGTCATATGATATGTTGCACGAATGAGAGGCGAGTCGAAATCTTCAGTTTATCGAAGCATGTCGTATGTTGAGTTTCAAATCTAGGGAGCGCTTGATGTTTGGTGCGGGAGACCAACAACCGGAAGTCAAAGATGCACTCGTAAGCCTTTTTTTTTTTGTTGTCTCGATGCATTATCCTGTTTGGTCAAGTTTAAATTTGACTTGCTCGATTCAATTATTGATCACTAACTCTCGAATTTGATTATATCTACCCTTGAATCACTTGAATCTCAATTCTTACTCAGCAAGACCAATAGGTTCATTTAGTTGATATTCAAAGTTCTGAGTTTAAAATGTCATTTGGTACGTTGCACTCTAAATATACAAATCAACCACGTAAACATTTTATTGGTCAAATGGATGATGTAAGCAAGATCGCCGTATGCATGTACAAAATTTAAACTTCCATGTCCTGACTTTGAGTTTGCTTAATGTCATTAGGTCCATTGTCAGTGTAAAAGTTAATGTACACGTTAATTGCTGAGAATTGGGAATTGAGGGTTAGGGTTCGTGTGCTTGGTGTTTTGTAGAAGGGAGGGTAATTTGACCGTATAGTTTGTGGGTTTTGTCCTGAGCTGCACGGCGGTTTTTGCAGAAATAGAGGGTTAAAAATGGAAGTAAAAAAAAAGAGTAAGGAGAGTATGCAGTACTTTTCTATTAGTTAATGTCGCGAGACATGTGAGTCAGGCTAACATCCACCGTTAGATGTGGTGGGCCCATATGCAATAAACCTGACGTAACGGTGGATGTGATATGGGCTCATGTGCACATGCACCATCTCCAAAATTAATTATTAATGACTAAGATAGTATACTAATTTACATAATGCTCATAATACAATTGATCTTACTTTCTCATATACACGGCAAGGTAGTCTTGTACATAATGTATAAAATAAGCTTCAACCGATAACATTGAATCTTTTGAAAAATCTAATAAATCAAAGCATAATTCGTTGATTTCTCAAATTTGATATCAAATTACTAAAATGGCCCTGGAGTGTAGGAAATGGAAAATAACTAAGGGACCTTTTATATTAAAAGGATATAACTGTTCTCGTATTTTAGTATGACTTTAGCCGATTAGACACATACCAACCACGACTGCACGTTTGCTAATATCTCAATGTTTCTCCCTCCATGTTGGCACCATCACAATTGGCCAATCCAATCTCGAACATGTCAAACCGTAGCAAAAGCTACGTCGACCATGACTTGGTAATTTTATGAGAAAATTGCACTTGGAAAAAATAAAACAAGAAGGAAATCTCAACTCAGTTATGTGCTGAAACTCATCAAATTCAATTTAGATCCTAATTATGATGTTTAGGTAATTTATAAAACTCCTTTGTACATCTAACTGGATCATGACAAAATTCTCGATCCATATATTTTTGGGAGCCCACCAAAGGGCCCACGTTCAGCTGGGCCTAAAGACAATTTTTGGAGAATGTAGAATAAAGAAGAGTGAATGACATATATACCCACATGAAAGGGGTAAAGGAAAGCTCAAAGAGTGGGGCCAACGGTCACACTCTGTCAATTACTATTTAGTCACGGAGGAGCGTTGGAAAGGAGTATATTCAATGATGTCATAATAGCATATCATTAACTTATGTGGCGAGCTTGTCAATTACTAGTCAGATTCATTTAAGAGTGATCAAATAAAAAAAATTAAAAAGAAAAATGACACAAACACTTCATGAACTTTGGCAAATCTATAATTTAGTTTGTAAACTTTTAATTTATTCAATGTGATCCTTAAATTTTAGCCAAATGTATAATGTGATCATTGAATTTTTAATTTGTTTAGTGTAATCCATAAACTTTTATAGTCCTTGAGGTGACTATAATAAACATTTTCATATAATTCAAGAACTATATTGAATATGTATACAAAATTCAAGAGCCACATTGAATAAATTAAAAATTTAAAAGACTATAATGCATATTTGGTTAAAGTTCATGAATCACATTGAATAAATTAAAAGAAATCCAGTCATCTGACTTTCTCCTCAGATGAAAAAAATTTAAAATCCGCAGGTGTGATGGCAGGCTACAGAAGTATCAAAGTTTCTGACCTATAAGCTTTAATAAATATTTGCAAAATATAAACGGCTCGCCAAAACCCACTTTTTTTTTTTACTTTCTTCTCAGTTTTACATTTTTGGCATGCTTTAACTAAACCTAGTCGTCTGACTTTCTCCTCAACTTGATTTTTCGTTTCAGTTTCAGAGGGAAGAGTTTAAAAACTTCATCCTCAAGTCTGCGCTCACAACTTAGTGGGAGGTGCGATTTTGGAGCCGAAAAAAGAAGGAAGCAAAGAAACTTGAAGATACAACAATTCCAAAATGTTTTGTAGTACCAAAGATATTGTGATCTTCTCTGATTATTTTGCTTTCCTCTTTTCTCAAAATCTTAGTTTGGCTTAAAAGACGATTTACGATAAATTTGTTAGGTTTTCGACATTAGAAGGAAGGGGTGTCAAGTTTGTCGCCATGAGATCGGAGCAACGGTAGGTGTTTGCAAGGTGCAAAGAACATTATGAATTTCTTTGTGTCCTTTTTTTTCCCCATAAGCATTACTTATCCCAAATTGTTAACATTTTTTTTAGTCAATTCCAGTCCAGTTTGATCGATTTTTGAGTGAATTGGCTAGGATGGTCGGACCAAGTGCCGCCCTTGAATTTCGTCCTTGTAATCATGTCTCATGAGTAAGTGAGGGGTAAACGAGCAATCCATAACTCTTTTTTCCTTCCTTTTTGGATACAAGCAAAGCATTTTGCAATTCATTGAAAAGACAAATGATTTCGATGTACATTAGATATCAAGACTCTTGTGAAGACTAGACATGACTTAACCACAAAGGAAACAATCGATATATGTAAGCATTTACAATTTTTGAGTGAAGTTTGATATCTCAATATTATATATTGATGGGCTCAAATTCAAGCGATCTCCTGTGACAAAGGTAAGACTTATGTTCCAACTTCCAAAGAAGTGGATATTGTTGTGAAGGAATACCTTATATCATCATCATTATTCCGTCAGATTTGCCATCTCTCTTCAATTTAATTAAAAGGAGAGAGCACATAATGTAGACAAAATTGTACCGTTTTGTGCCACTAAAGCACAAATTTTGTTCGTGGTGGTAAATTTTAGTAAAGTACTTAGTTTGGAAAGCTTGTTTATAAAAAAAGACTAGTGACTTTTTTCTCAGGTAATTTGTTGATAACTTATGAATACTTCAATGAAATTATCAACTTTTCTTTATAGTTTCCAAATGGGAAAAGTACAATTATAGTCCTCTAACATTCAATACTAATGCTATTTGGTCGTCCAATTTGTGTTTATTCAATCAAATCTGAATAATCAACTCCTCTAACTTTCACAATTTTGTCAATCAAATCCTTCACTCAACCACTCTAATAAAATCCTCAAATTAATTGATGGCAGGATATTATTAATATGGTAGAAAATGGCATATGATGCTAATTTGGTTCAAATGAGCGCCGAATGAGAATAAAAGTAACATGAATTGTTTACACATGATATTTTCGCTTTGAAGGCTGTCAGTAACATCTTAGAAAATAAGGGATTAAATTCGTTGTCACCATTTGACAACTAATAAAAAAAAGCATTCGAACTACATATCCCTACATCCATTTTTTTTATATATGTTCTCCCGCATTTAGAAACTAGAGGCATTGTACTTTTCTCCTTCCCAACATTGGATTAGTGACGAAATTTAACATATCTTGCGTCGATCCTTTTTTGAGCCCAACAAACTAAACAGGAACCAACGAACCAGGATGAGGCATAGCCAGTCCATTTGGAGATCCAGTAGGTCTGGTTACGGGCAGTCCATAGCAAGGCTCGGCCGGTGGCTGGAACAAAGGGGGCTCATGTGACCCCCCTCCTCTCTTCCTGTGGCTAAATGTGGCATGATGCCTTGCCACTTTCATCACATTATTGAAGCCATCCTCAAGTTCCGAAGTGGAAGAAAGTTTAGACATCTCCTACTCAAGGCAAGGGATCGACTCAGCATAGAAAGGGGTTGCTCCATTTCAGAAATATGGCAAGAGATGAGAGTTGATTTTTTGGCATTCTTGAGTAAGGAATTGATGGATTTTTATTGAGGGACTTTAGGGAATTGAGGTTCCGCTCTTTCCAGAAAATGAAGAGGGACTTTAGGGAGTTTTGTTAGATCATTTTTCAAATGCGATCCAAACACCAGAAAATACTTTCAGTCACGTATCACCAAACAAAGGAAAACTAACAATTTTCCTGGAAAATGGTTTTTCAGAAAACATTTTCCAAAAACGTTAAGTGTTACACCCTTAATGGAAAAAAAAAGAGAGAGACAGAGCTCGAGGCTCGAGCGGATGACTCCAGTGCACGACCTCATGAAACCGCTGAGTGCGCACCGGTTCATTCGTATATCGTGCCGCAATTTTGAGGACTGCACTATGAAACTCAACTATTGTTTGTACGGTGAAGATTGTGAGATAGGTATTCCACTCTCAAAGGTTTGCTTTATGGGATCGGTTCATGACCGGCTCAGCAACTTTAAAACCAGGTATACACTTCGTTCCGAGGCCCTTGTCCTTCATGTTCACTTGCGAAACCACCAAATGAGATTTTGGCATCTTGATTCATGTTCATTGCAATGTATTAAGTGTGTACCAAATTCCAAATCCATTAGACTTAGACACAAACACAAGAAAGAGAAAATTGAAACACAAGATTTATCTTGATTCATACTTAAATTAGGGTTACATCTAGCTGATAATTCTACTATAATAAGCACCTCCTACCTCTCTATTACAACTCTTAGTTATAAGAGAAATAAGTTATATATAGGAGGCGCAAGCCAGTAGCTATTCATGAATTCAAATTTAAACTACTAATAAAATACAGGCTGAAACTTTAAAATTCCTATGGTGTCTTGGGCGTGTTGCCCCCTAAGATGCCCATGGGGATGATCCCTGGACCACTGCTCACTTACCACACTCCTATGCCTTCTTGTTGATGGGGAGAATCAATCATACCTCAATAGAATTGAGGGCCGGCTCGTCAGCCAAAAAGACAGTTCAAAGCCCAATGTATAGAGCAGTTCATGTACAAATGGTAGACAGATTTCATTCGATTCGCCCTGAATTGATTTTCAATTATCTTCCATGTGTGGCTGATCTTAGTTTCATGTCATGTGTCGTCCATTTTATTTCAGGTCTACTCCGATTCATTTGAACACGAGACACCACATGATGTCGAGAACCAATCCGCGGGTCGATTTGTACTCGAACATCTCACGTTCCTGCCGATTTGAGCCACCTTGGATTGATTTTTTTAATGATTATAATATTTGATTCGGTTTACATATTCACTAACCCTTTCTTTTGCTGGAAATAAAAATATAAAATGAATAAATACCGTTGAATTAATTCACACCTAAGTTTGAATAGATGTTGATTCTTATATGAGAATACTAACTCTAATTTAAGGGATTTATCAACTTTTTTTCTTACTTTTATCAACTAGTTTGGGTTACCAATTATCTATTTTTTAAAATTAAACTTTTTTTATTGCATTATTTAATTGGGAACAAAATTGGTAATTCACCAAATAAAGGTTGTTAATTTCATTCAATAGATGGTAAATTTAAGGTGGAAAAGTTAAGTATAAGTTAGTGAATAATATTAACAACAAAATGTCTACAGCAAAATGAACCCCCGTCAATAATTATTTAAAGTCGTTAAATATACGTCGGCAAATCTCATCCTCGGAAGGAAAGAACAAACGGTGTAACATTTTAAATAGTACGAGGACAATTTGAAAAAAAGAGAGTAAAGGGGATGGTTTCAAACATCTAGTAAAAATAGCAGGATCACTGGTGCCGTTGTTCTTAAATACTATCATTGGTTTCTTGAGGAGGGATTGCAAAAAAAATTAGTAATTTGCCACCCGGATCCATGTCATGATTTAGTGGTATTTAATTTGGCTTTCTCAATTGCTTTGCCTACTTATTTAAGGAATATTTGTATAGAAAAACAAAAGAGTTGTGCATCTATATCAATTCTACTAGGGAATTGGATCAATTTGAATGCCCTAAAAACCGGCCTAGTTCCTAGTTCCCATTAGAACTTAAAACTGATGGGAACATGTCCGGTTCCTAGTTCCAAGTAAAGAATCACCCAAAAATTGAACTGGTCAAATCGAATTTGAAATTGATTTCATAATGTTTAAAAACCCTAACTCTTCTATTGACATCTTTTTCTTCATCTCTCTTTTTCTCTATTTTCTCCAAACTCACTTTGCAACTTCACGACTCTCTCTCTCTCTTGCTCTCGCTCGCTCGTTCACTTGCAACTCGCCCTCACTCATTCAAGCATTGCAACCCTTGTTTGTTCCTAACTAGCCTTCACTTGCTCACTGGTTTTTCATATTTTACTTTGGACCATTTTGTTACTCATATTATTTTACTGTTAAAAATGAAATAAAACATAGGAACAAATGAAAAAATAAGTTCTTAGGTAAACATTGGAACTAGATTGAAAGAACAATGTAGGTTTTAGGATTGATTTCAAGGCAAACACCGGGTTCCAAAAACTAGGAATCGGTTCGCAAGTTCTAGGTTCTACATCTGAAAGTTATCCAGTTTGGAATTGATTACCCATAAAAGTAACAATAGAAGAGAGTATCAAACAAGGTGACCATATTTGAATTTAAAAGATTAATTTCCACTATTCACAATATGATGAACGATCCTCATGATAAGAATTGAGTTGCCATAGGCAAGTGGTTGTTGCTAATATGGAGTAAGAGCGAACTCAAGCTGTATCATCACTTACTTATTCTTTCCATTATAGGAGAAAGACACATAAGTACTTTGACAAAGAAAATGATGATATGATAAGGCTTTGTTTGTCTTGCAGAAAATGAATAGTTTAAAAAATCTTAAGTTTTTATCAAGCTAAAACTCACCATTTGGCTGTTCAGATTTTACGACCAGAATGTACTTGGTCGTTTAGACTTAGAATATATCATTTGATTAACTAGATTTTAATGTTTAGAACCTGTTCGATATCCATATTCATAATGTACTCATTTGAATGTCTAGACTGTAATGATTAGAATATGTATGTATGTTATTGAATATGTGTTTATTTGACAAATACATTAAATTAAGTTGAAGTATGTGTGCTATACTTGTAAATATAAATATATCATGACTTGAATGAGATTAATGTAATTCCATCACCCATAGAGCGATGAGTGACGATGCCCCGTGTTTCGGGATGTCTCGGGGAGTGTTTCGAGATGCCTTAGGAGTCGAGATGCCACGTGTTGGGATGCCATGTAGTGGAAATTTGCAAGATACTTTGAAGTTGAGATGTCCTATGAGTCGGGATGGGGAGTAATAGGGAGAATGAAGTATTCATGAATAAAGTAAATTGTTATGTGCAGAACCAAATCATTTGTGTGAAACACGAAGTGCATATGCATGAGTATGGATGGATATTTTGTTGGTTGATAATTTATGTGATAAATAAAAATGAGAAGGGTAAAGTCTATTTATATTTGTATCACACTTATTGGGTGATTATGTGTTCATTTTATATATACCATATGAAGTGGTAAGATGATTTTTCTGACTTAAAACAAGAGATTTCATTTACTGGTTGTTGACTCATTGCTTTTATTTTTCAGGCGTGTAGGATGGACACCCCTCAACCTTTGCGCTATGGAGTCCCTATGTATGATGAACTTTTTACGAAAGTCTACTTGAATCAAAGTCTGGGATAATATATATCAAACATAATTTTAAGAAATGGGTTGATATAGGAAGTTTTGTAGAGTGGGTTCCTTTTTGGTTCGTTATCTAATACTGGAATCTTGATGGTGAGTTAGTCGGTTTTGTTGAGTGGCTTCGATTTGGACGATAGAGACACAACTGATGGAGAAGTGATTTCAACATGGACATTTGTATAGGCAGGCTTTTGAAAGTATAGTATAGTATGGAGATGGGTTTTTTTACCCTACCCAAACTTTTGTTTTTTTGTACATAATGTAATGAACTTATGAACTCATATATGGTATAAATAAAAGAAGTTTTACTATGTTGGTTATATTTATAAGGTTTTAATTGTTAAAGAAATATTTGCAAATGTTCGATTACGTTTCCACATACTAAAAGAGAGTACTAATATAAGAAACATGTGTCGGGTGACGTTTAGGGCGTCACACTATTTCCATCTCCTATATGATTAAATCTATCCAATTTTCACCAAAGTGACAAAATCACCCTCAATCATTTAATTGTAATTTAACGTGATAGTCCTAAATTTATTTACTTTCATTATTTTTCAGTTTTTTCTATTTCTATGTAGGACTAGTTGTCACTATTAAGAATTTCACATGTTTTGATTTTTTATTTATTTATTGTGGGCACTATGTATTCTTTTTAATGCTAGAGTTTACTTCTATAGGAATTAATTTTTACGAAAATAATGATTTAAAAAATAATAATTTTGTCTATGTTGTCAAGCAATAAATGGATCAATTGTCATTTAGAATCTAGAAAAATTTTGGCATATATTTTTTTATAACACAATAAATTATTTATAAACTATCAGTCCTGTTGTGCCCATCACTATCAATTTTTTTTTTCTTTTTAGTTGTCTTTTATACACATATACATATAACGTGATGATAGGATGAAATGCGAAAAAAGAAAAAACCTCTTTGTTACATCCTCCAATATGAAACTTTAAAAGAAAAAATAAATTAAACCAAAACATTGCTTATAATAAGATTTTTTTTTAAAAGGTCAATAAAATCTCATCATTTTGGATGGACAAAGATTAATATCATCCATGAAATGTTTACGAAAAAATAACAAGATGCTTCATTATGCATAATTTTTTCACGTCGAATACTCTATAATGTCCTACATGTTCTACGTAAAAAATTTCAACAAGATTAATGAAAAAAAAGTATATTTTTGATATACTAAATTAACAGATTGATACACACACACATGTATACATACAATATATATATATATATATATATATATATATATATATATATATAAATTGCTTGTAAATTTCCCTTTTTGGCAAAATTAGAAAGAAACGTAGTCCCTTTTTTCTTTTTTTGTATGAGAAACATAGTGCCTTTAATATATATAGGGTATCTACAATATACAAAAGTAAAACATGTGAAATGCTTAATTATGGTAATTGGATCCTAAATAGAACTACATATAAATATTAAAAGAATGAATGGGGCCACTGCTACAAATTGCAATTTAATGATCAAGGAGGGCGATTTTGTCTTTATGTTCTTGATATAAAAGTAACAATCGGAAAGTTTTGTCAACTTCAAAACTTTGGTGAGAGTTTTCTCAATAATCTCCCCCTTTTTGATTGTGACAAAACTTTCATGCAGATTTAAGCACAAAATCTATATTATCCTGCAAAACAATACTTGAACAACATGTCTTATAGAATAAGCAGTCATAAGCAAACAAGATAGATATAGATATAATATTTCTTAAAAATTAACCACTTTAAAGTCTAAAAGTCGACAAAAACACATAAGCATGTCAGCATGCTGAAATAATTGAAATCCGCATAAAGTCTTTCCCCTTTTTGTCAATATCAAAAGGGTTCAAAAAGTCTGCAGATTGAGATAGTAGTTCAAACCAACAAAAATGCTTAAAATACTTAAAAAAAAAAACATAATGTAAAGGCAGGTTTCAAAAATCAGGTGTTTTTGGGATTCAGACAAGACGGAAATATTCCAAGTTCTACACAGTCTCCTCAAGCTTGATCATGCATTGACCAAAGGCTGCTTCAATCTTAGCAAAATCCTAAACAGCTAGATGTTTGTTGTTCTGAACATCGTCTGCAAGAGACTGAACCTATCCACTCAAGGATTGAGTTGTTGTAGCAAGAGCCTTTGAAGTTCAATCTCCATACTATACTGCCGTGTTTTAATCTTTGGGAGAAGTTCACTATGTGAGGGTAATTTGGGATCTAGTTAGGTTTGAGCATTAGCTTCTGTAAAGTGAATTGGAGGAACATTTAAACTTGAAGGCGGATCATTGTGTACACTAAAAGAATTGTCCTCCACTTGCTGTTCCTTGTTGCCAAAAGAATCCTCAAGAAAATGAGAGGCATAGATGTCCTTAGTGTTTGGTGGAGAACGACTGATGCCATCACTGATGGTTGGTTCATGCCTTTAATGAGGAGTTTTCTTAGCAGCTACCCTTGTTTCTTTGCCATCAGTTGGAGCAACCAGAGTGCCTCCTATTGCACCACGATCCTTTTCAGATTCCCGTTGCTGCTGTTCTTCAATGTCTTATTGTGGAGTTTGTGCCTCATAAGCAACATTTTCAGCATCATCCTTTGCATCATCTCCATCATTGTCATAGTCTTCCTTATCTTGATCTCTATTATTATCGTCTTCCTCTTGGTCTTCCTCCGCTTCATCTTTCTCGCCCGCTTCTTCTTCATCACTTTCGTCTTCATGATCCTTTTCACTTTCTTCTTCATCATCTTTAGATTCTATCACATGGACAACATGATCTCTCATACTAATGTTTGCAATAATATCAGAGAGAGTCTCTTCTTCATCTTCCTCTTCGTCCTCAGCTTGTAGCAGCAGAGTGGGTCTTTTTGGCTTGGGAATTCTAGTGACTATGCTCTTGTCTTTTCTCTTCTTCTTGACGGTAGACCCAATCTTTGTCGAACTCATAGATCCTTTCTTCACATGCTCCCAAACTTCAGAAATGCCCTTTAATCTTATATTGGAAATCATCTTAAAACCAATTTGCATGGATGACAGAGGTTTGGAGCAAAAGTTGGAAGGGAGTGGAATTTGGAAATGCTTGAAGAGTCTAGTCACCAAGGTGCCATATGGAAGTTGGCCTTTTTCCTTCATCACGGTTTTGTACAAATGTAATAGAATAGTGTGTGGCAAATGGCCTTCATCATTTTGGCCTCAAACTTAGAGACATTAGTCTTGGATGCTGCCTTGGGTCTGATGCAATTTATGATTATTTTGTGAAGCATAATGTTGGAAGTAGACAACTGTAAGTAGGTTATGCTACCCCTTGGAATCTTATCCTTCAATAAAAACATAATCACTTGCTTGTTTGAGACATTAATAGGCATAAAGTCACATCTTTCAACTCCTAGAATCTCAGCTAGCAAGTTGACATCCATATCACAGATCTTTTCACACACAGCGAATTGAATATGTATAGGAGCTAAAACGGATAGATTAGAATAGAAATAAGTAGTAAGTTTTGGATAAGTATCAAACGTTTCCAAACAAAAAAAATTTCATTTGAAGTTTGGCTAACTATTCCCTCAAATTCACATGGATGGTCTCCAGAAAATCAAAATCCACAGTATAAGGATTAATGATGCTTTTGTTCAGAAATTGAGCATAAGCCCTTTTGTGCTCTTTAGACCTAAACCACTTTCCTTTAGACCCAGTAATCTTAGCAGCAACACCCATTTTGGGTTTAAAATTCTTAAACATCCTTTCATTGTCATATTCCTTTTTCTCTTCAATGAGACTTTTCGTTCCAAAACAAGGATCAACATGAAAGATGGCAAACTTCTCCTCCATTATGCCAAAATTTACCAACCCTAAATTTTCCATGGCTTTCAAGAACAAAGTCTCGTTACCATACCCATTTTCTGTTGGGAATGCAGTAATAAAATCCATAGGACTTCATCCTTTCTTCAAAAACTCATAGTGCTTAAGAAAAACTTCAGATTTCCTTATCGAAAGAGAGGGTTGCTTCCTGAGTGACTTCCTACTCCATGGAAGGTTGATTGGTGCTTTGTAGGGATTTGTCTCTAGTAAGATCAAAGTGAGTACGAGTATCCTTTATAGGTTGACGCCCTTAACTAGCGATGCGAGATGACTTGCGTTGTGAAGAAAACGAGACCGGCTTGGAAGATTTTGAAGACATGATGAAAAGAGGTTGAGACCAGAGTCCTTAGAGAAAATCTTGCGAATGAGAAACAGAGAAGAAACAGTTTCTAAAGGTTAGGGCTTGTAGAGAGAGGTGTTCATGGGAAATAATGGTTTTTTTTTTTTTTTTGAAGAAATTGAAAGGAGACAAGTGAAGAGCATGAAAGGAAATAACTGCCTCATTTGAAAAATGGAAAAAAGATTTAAGAAAATTTCAGGGAAAATTTGGGAACTTGAGGAAATTTTGGATACTGAGGATATTAAGAAATAATGAAAAGAACTATTTCCAAAAATTATAAAAGGCAAATAGATATTCGAATAAGTGTAAAGTGATCGTACCTGCTTGGAAAGAAAGAAAGTGTATTCGTCAAAATTTGAAAAATAACTGCCAGGGTTTGAATAAGATTCCAGAAGAATGCCACTTTCAGAAGGTTGCCTTTGAGAACTCGTCTTGCGTAGACTTTAACCAAACATGTGAATTATGTGCAATTTATCACAAATAAATTCAAAAGTACCTTTCTCTAGAGGCTTAGTGAAAATATCGGCAAGTTGATTCTTTGAATCAACAAACTGAACGTTAATCTCACCACTTTGTACATGATCTCTAATGAAATGGTGTTGGATTTCAATATACTTTACTCTTGAATGAAGAATGGAGTTTTTAGTAAGATTGATGCTGCTTGTGTTGTCACATCTTATTTCAGTGCAAGATTCTTCTATTCTGAAGTCCCTCAGTTGTTGTCCAATCTATAGAATTGGGGACAACAACTACCAAGAGTAACGTATTATGCTTTTGCGGTAGAGAGAGCCATAGTGTTCTACTTCTTGGAGAACCAGGATACCAGTCTATCACCTAGAAGTTAGCAAGTTCTAAAAGTACTTTTCCTATTGACTTTATAACCAGCTAGGTTAGTGTTTGAGTATCCCAGTAGAGAAAAGTCTCCTCCTTTCGGATACCATAGACCTAACTTTGGATTAGTAGCAATATACTTGATAATGCATTTAACAACATTAAGGTGAGATTCTCTAGGATCAGTTTGGAACCTAGCACACATGCACACACTGAATAAGATGTAGGACGAGAAGCAGGAATATATAGAAGAGAGCCAATCATACTTCTATAAATCTTTTGGTCCACTTTCTTCCCATCTTCATCCTTATCAAGTTTGGAAGAACTTGACATAGGGGTTTTTAGTTTTCTTACAGTTCACCATTCCAAACTTCTTAATGACATCTTTAGTATATTTTTCTTGAAAGATGAAGGTTCTTTCTTTAGATTGTTTGACTTGTAGATCAAAAAAGAATGTCAATTCACCTATCATGCTCATCTTGAACTCTTCCTACATAGATTTAGAAAATTTCTTACATAAAAGTTCATTAGAAGAATCAAAGATAATATCATCTACATATATTTGAATGAGTAAGAATCTTTTCCTTCTTTCTTGATAAATAATGTGGTGTCAACCATACCTTTTTTGAAACCATTACTTACCATAAACTTATTCTCTCATACCAGGCATGTGGTGCTTGCTTCAAACTGTATATGGCTTTCTTCAATCTATAGGCAAAGTCTAATTTTCTGGGATGTTCAAAACTGGTGGTTATTCAACATATACTTCTACTTGGATGAATCCATTGAGGAAAGCACTTTTGATGTCCATTTGCAAAAGCTTAAAGTTATAAGAATATGCATAAATAAGTAATAGTCTTATAGCTTTCAACCTGGCTATCGGTGCATATGTCTGATTATCGTCTATCCCTTCTTCTTACGTGTAACCTTTTGCCACGAGTCTTACTTTGTTTTTGGTTACCTTGCCTTTTTCATCCATCTTGTTTCCGAACACCCACTTAATTCCAATCATTGATTTTCCTTTTGGTTTGGGAACTAATTTCCAAACATCATTGATTTCAAACTATTGAAGTTCTTCTTGCATAGCCTCTATCTAACTTTCATCAAAGAATGCCTCTTCTACTTCTTTCAATTCTAGTTCTGAAATAAGTCCCAATGCTTTTGAATTTTCTTTACCCTTGGATCTGGTGCAAACTCCTTATTCTATATTTCCAATAATGAGATCTTGAGGATGGCTTGTCTTGTGTTTTCAACTTTTGTTGAATTTTTCCTTTTTATCAGGAGTCTGCTGGTTCAGAGAAGGTTCCTTTGACTTTTCTTTGACTTGGACAATTTTGTTAGGAGGCTGGTTTTGTTTAGGGGGTTTAGACTTAATTAAGTTTGAGACCAACTAAGATTCTTCAAGTTGAGTCTAATCTTGTTGATTTTGGTTGACTTCTTGAAATTTAACGTTCATTGATTCTTCCACAGTCTGGGTATTTTTGTTGAAAACTCTGTATGCCTTGCTTGTGGTGGAATAACCAAGAAAAATTCCTTCGTTTGACTTGTCATATCGGGACCATCATTTTCATTTTTCATAATAAAACACTTGCAACCAAGCACATAAAAATAGGAAATATTTGGTTTTTCTACCTTTATAAATTTCATAGGGGTTTTATTTAGGATGAGTCTCAAAAAGACTTTGTTAATTATATAGCAAGTAGTGGAGATTGCTTCTGCTCAGAAATGAGAAGAGACTCTGCTTTCAATTAATAGAGTTTTGGCCATTTCCCGCAAAGACCAATTTTTCCTTTTCAGAACTCATTTTGTCGTGGAGTGTAGGGAGATGAGAACATATATTGAAAACCATTCTCATTGCAAACACTTGTAAGCTCTTGATTTTCAAATTCTCTCCCATGGTTTGTTTTGATGCTAAAAATAACATAACCTTTCTCATTTTGAATCTTTTTAGTAAATTTTGTAAAACTGGAGAAGGCTTCTACTTTATTTGCCAAAAAGAACACCTATGTGAACCTTGAGTAATCATCTACGATTACTAGACAATATTTCTTACCTTCAATTCTTAAGGTTCTTGTTGGTTCATATGAAGAAGCTATAAGGTACGATTAATAGAGACATGGTTTATAGATTTAAATGAATTTCTTACCTATTTTCCTAAAGTGCATGCGGTGCAAAGTTCAAACTTATGGTAAACCATTCTTGGAAGGCTATGAACCAACTTCTTAGTAGATAATTTGGCGATTTGCTTCATGCTTACATGCCCAAGCTTACGATGCCACAAATGTGCCTCATCTTGAATTGAAATAAGGCATTGAGAATTTTATGGATTTATGTCCAAAATGTATATGCTGTCATGCCTTTGTCCGATGAAAGTTTGAGAGAAGTCTTGACTTACTCCATAACAAATATTCTCTTGAAAGTTAATTATGATGCTGTATCGCATAGTCGGCTGATACTTAGAAGGTTGTAATTGAGACTTTTTGCTAAGGAAACATTGTTGATAATCAAGTTGCCAATTTTCACAGTTCCTTGTCCTACAATTTTTCCCTTGTTATTTCCACCAAAAGAAACACCTCCACCTTTTTGTTTTTCCAATTTGACAAAGCTACTAGAGTCTCTCTTCATATGCCTAGAATATCCACTGTCCAAATATCATTTACTCTTCCTCTTAATGGTAGCATGCAATAAAAAAAAGAAGATCTCAAGCTTTCTTTGGTACCCAAATTTTCTTGAGTCTTGAGGAATTAGTAATAAAAATAGTGTTTGTCCAATCTTTCTTAACAGGTCTCTATACTTTAGGATATTCATTCTCAAAGTGTTCTGAATCTTCACACTTTGTACATTTAAGAGCACTTCGACCAATGGGTTTTGTAAAAACTTTTTGGAAATGATTTTTGCAAAGAAGTCTGGAAGGTCTCTATCTGAGTCTTTCCTTGACTTTTGGGAAATCAATCAAAACATTACTTTCTTTATTAAAACCCAAACAAGATTTATTGTAATAAGGAATTTGAATGGAAAGAATGTGTTCTAAAGTTTTTCAACTTTTGGAAAATTTTGTGGAAAATTTTGATCATTCCTTTTTTAAAGATTCATTTTCTTTAGCAAGCAAATCATGATTTTCCTTCAAATCATCAATTTTTTTTTTTTTTCAAATCCCCAAACTTCTCTTTCCAAGAAATTTTCTTGTTGTTTAAGGGTCCGTTCGTTTCGCAGAAAATAGGCCAATTCTGGAAAATATTTTCTAGGAAAATGGCAATATTTTCCGTTGTTTGGGTAAAACCTGAAAATATTTTGGAAATGTTTTTTGGTGTTTGGTAAGGAAAATATTTTCTAACCCTTTTGCTTGGGATAGTTTAACTGATATGGGCTAAAAATCAATGCCTCAAGCCACTGGTGTTCAACTCAGAATGAACCCACTTGGCAAAATTATTATGGGAAACCAAAAAATTGAATTTGGATTCATGTTTCGCATCTATTGCCATTTAAAATAGAGTTTTTTTGGCAAATAAACACTTACGAATTGACTCTTGCTTTTGCAGTATTCAGTCAACCAATATCTAGAGCCGCTCAATTCTTGCACAGTGCAAAGACCGGTTTTTCTAGGCTGTAGAAGCTCGAAGTCCTTCCTAGATACAATCTCACAAGTGCCAACAAACATCTAAGCCTCACCGGAGGAGAAACAGAGCATCAAGGAAGAGTTCTCGATCACCATCACAATCATGATCACCAACCATACACTCAGAGACAAGTCCAAGACAACATCTTGCTATTGAAAAATTCTACATCCATATCCCAATACAAAATGTCAACAATATTGCCCGCCCTCCACCACCGTTTCCTTCAATCAAGAAACAGTTCTACCCATCATCTAAAATCCGAGTAACTACGAACAACTCCGCGGCTTAAAGGCATAATTTTGACTACCCTCTAGTCCTAACATTCGAAGCTCCATTCTCAAATTATCAAATTTCAAACTTGCTGCCCAAACAGGTTACAAGATCTGAATCTGACCTAACACTTCAAAGTAAGAACCGAACAAATCGTCCCAGACATATCACAAAGCAGACACTCGACAAATTCCGTTCGAACAACAAGCATAAATAACCTTATATCAAATTTCATCTCATGAAGCATTGACAATAACAACAAAGAAAGATGAGTCTTTTGGCAGTAAAGTTCAATACAATACATCACTAATGATGATCTCATTTCCTTAGAAATTTATCAACCCATACTTTGCGAAGAGTTGCACTCTTCACCATGAATGCTTTTCCAATTTTTTTTTTTCATTTTCAATTAGATGGTCAAAAACTAATCCAAGGGTGATATCATCGTATCCATCCACTTTCATCACCTCATTGTAGAGTTGAGAGTAATAGACTTGAGAGTGATCAACATCCTTTTGAGCCAATGACTTAATTGCCGAGGCCATCTCTCCAAGTTGTGTTGAAAGTGCAACATACTTGTCATCATTGTTGGAACATTTTCGCCTTTTGTGAGACCTCTTTTCTGAGTGCATAGTAGAGGAAGATGTTTTTGAGCCCTTCATCAACTCATCGAAGTCATTGCCTAAGTCGACAGGTGAGGAGTCAACTTCCATTGCATCGATGTCCCCAAATTGCTTAACAAAGCTTCCGGTGGCTATATCTCTCCCAACCACCACAGCCATCTCATCATACATGTCAATCATTTTATTCATATACTTTTCATGAGTAGGATGGACCTGTAAATGCACAATATTCATTCAATTATTAGTTCCACAATTAGATATGAAAAGAAGCTATTAAGCAGACAACACTTAGGCTTCAAGCTATGACAAAAACACATTTGAAACCATTTGTTTGTTTGTTCTTTTAGTCCTTTTCCCTTCACAGTTACGCTTGAATAGAAATTGCATTGTCAATCCATCTTTGCAAGAGATGCGAGATCAATAAGATCTAAAGCACGAGGTTTCGAAAACGCCTATCAATGTCAGAATTAGCAACTCATTTGCGACAATGTTCTGAAGTGAAGTCATCAATGTGCTTTCTATACCAGCATAGATTGAGATCACAACAAACCAGAAATCATAAGAGTCTTGGGTAACACACTATTCCAATTCATTTCTTGATCATTGAGGCAAAATGCTATCACTACTTGACAGTTTCTAATTTCTTTACTACTCATTTCTTCAAATGAGGCTCAAGAAGTAATGTCTTAAAGCATATTCAATATCACATTTTCAGGCAATCCCATAAACGATCTTAGGCAATTAGCCCATTGTAACATGCCTAGAGTCCAACTAGGCTCTAGTACTAACTCAGTGAGCTCTAAACATTCTGATATGGTGCCTTCTTAGGCTCTCACCACCTAAATTGCAGAAAGATAAAGAGAAAAGAAGCAAACTTTACCAACCCTAGTCGCATTCCAAATATACCCAACAATCAAAATCAAAATTGCAGCAATCAAAGACATTGAGAAAAATTTCTAGACATATAAATTGCTAGTATGACAGTCAATATTAAATTATGCATTGAACTTGTAACAAAAATAGAAACAACACCAACATGATAACCTATGACGTCAGTGAAATAGGGGTGACTAACAAGTTAATAATTTGCTTTTATTTATTTATTTATTTCATTCCAACATGTTAGCAAACGCATTAAAATTTAAAAATATTGACTAAGATGGTTAGGAAATTATCCCTTATATGCTGAGTAAGTATATAAAGACACATAAAACTGCTTACATGAAACATTGGCTAAAAGAATGTATTGAGCAAGTGATGAGAAAAATTACTGACACATGTTGATCAAATTCATTTTTCCCAGCTATGACCATCTTCAACTTGTCATCCCAACTGAATCCACTCTTGCCACGCATAATTTGAATCATCTTCCAATTGCTTTTGACTATCTTCAAATGGTTCTTAACGTGGTCATGCTCCAACAAACACCAAAATTCTCATTTATTGTATTGACAACTCGAGTAATTGAAGAGGGCTTGAATGTACTTGAAGGCTTGTTTCCTTTACTAGCTTCATCAGCGAGAATTTCAAGTAAAACACGTTCCATAGGCTTCGACCATCTAAATTACTTGACCTTCTCATTGTTTGCCTTACTTTTACTCATCATGATAACTACGTAACAACTTTAAACAGTAGAATAAGAAAAAATATGATGAAGACGGACACATAGTAAATATTTAGAGATGATTATCATTAAAGAAATGAAAAGCACATGTTCAAAATAAAGCACTCAAAAGAAATAAAAGTAAAACTATTGGCTTCTTCTAATATTATGATAACTAATCCACATTGCATGTGCAATCCTATCCCTCTTTGATGCCCATATCCTATTTTCCTCATTTTCCTCCCTTTGAGAAAGTTGGATTCTTGGATTTTCTCTTTGAGATTCCATTTGTCTATTCATCTCTTCCATGATAGTCATTGGGATAAGCTTTCATAATAAAATCGTTAATGATACAACAAGCTAAGACAACATCGACTTGTGTTCTAAATGACCAAAAAGGTTTTGAACCCAATACTCAAAAACACTTCTTTAGAACTCCAAATGCTCTTTCAATAGTAGTTAGAGATGAATGCTGCAAATTGAATAGTTCCTACTCGTTTTTAGGAGGGCGATACTAAACTCATTCTGATGGTATCTAACACCACGATAGGGAGAGGTGATGCCATTTTGGATTCCATAACTAGAATCTGCAAGATAATATTTTCCTACAAGTTATGAATAAGTTTATTATCAAGTTACTAATCTCAATTCAAATAATGTGTAAATTCCATTTTCTTACCTCTAGGAATGTTCAATCCATTTAGCCTTGAAAGTGCATCAGAAAAAATACGTGAATCATGAGATGTGCCTTCCCAACCAGCTAATACATAAGAAAATCTCAAGTCAAATGTAACGGCAGCTAATATATTTTGTGTTGTTCCATCATTCCGACCACGAAATCTTCTTTGAATTTCAAGAGGAACCGATGCACGTACATGAGTTCCATCTATTGCTCCAACACAATCCTAAAATAATCAATATAATTACCAACCAAATACTAATGAAACTTCTCAAGCAATTTATAGACTTGTTTTTCCAAATTTCATACCTTAAAATATGGATAAAACCTTCAACTGTTACTTATCTCAGGAGGAGTGAAATTTCTTGGTTCTTTCACCACATGCTTGTATAATTTCAAAATCGCTTGTAGGATGATTTTGAAATATCTATGGATGGTGTCTATTGATCTATGAAATCTTCCCCCAATAACTCTAAACCTCACATTATGTCCAATGATATGACAAAATACCATAACTTGCTCCATAATAGAAACATTTACAGTAGAACGCAACAAGTTACTTGCACCAAGTACCTTACAAAGGTCTAAAAAAGCATTCGGCGTCATCTATATTTTATCTACACAATGAGTATCACCACTATATAACACATGATTCATATATAACTCTCTCTCATAATCTCGATTCACATGAGGCTCTCTTGGTATGTGATTCTCCGAATGATCATAATCATCCATAACTGCTGCAGCTGCACCCATTACCATCGCTTGAATTTTGTTATCCATCTATATTGGAACACATTAATCATTAAACACAAATGCATGTGAAATACAAGAAGGGAAATACTAGAAGAGTCAAAAAAATAGGGGACAACAGATGATAATATGCTCAACTATTTTCATCTAAATGATATTTAAGGGGATTAAGAGGTCAACCCATATACATGACTGTAATAACCCGGGCCTCATTGTGTAATATTATCCGCTTTGGACATAGAGTCCTCACGGCCTTAAAACACGTTACACAGATTAAAGGGATGCCAAGCCTTATAAATTAGCCCAAGACTCCCTCCTAAGCGATGTGGGACTAGTGAAGACCCCTCCCCTTCCTTGGGCTGTCACACTCTCCACCCCCTTAAGAGCACAGCGTCCTTGTTGTGGCCTCCACACGCGGTCGGGAGTTGCCTCTGATATCATTTGTAACGACCCAGGCCTCAGTGTGTAATATTGTCCGCTTTGGACATCGAGTTCTCACGACTTTAAAATGCGTTATACAGATTAAAGGGACGCCAAGCCTTATAAACTAGCCTAGGACTCCCCCCTAAGTGATGTGGGACTAGAGAGGACCCCTCCCCTTCCTTGGGCTGTCACACTTTGGTGGGGTGTGCCAGGCCAAGGTAGCAGTGCAACACCTAGGCGACGCACAAAAGCCCCAGTAGCAAGCTACTGTGACGGACTCTTCCCCTCAAAAAATTAATTTAATATCATGTGGACCAATGGCCCATGTATCAGACATTAAACTAATAAGAACATATACTACACTTGATCTTAGCCAAAAGGCCGAGAAGGGGTCCTCTCTAGTCCCACATTGCTTAGGGGGGAGTCCTGGACTAGTTTATAAGACTTGGCGTCCCTTTAATCTGTGTAACACATTTTAAAGCCGTGAGAACTCAGTGTTTAAAGCGGACAATATTACACATTGGGGCTCGAGTCGTTACAATGACAACTTGTTTAACCAACTGTCTATAAACATGGTAGAAGGGGTTAAGAGGGTAAATCAGTATATAACGCACATATTTCTCATGAAAGAGACCAAATAAATCTTCATTAGGCTTGTCTACTATGAAGGAGTTAGCTCTTAATCTAGAAAACTTGGGGTTGTATTGTAAGAATGTATTACCTTACTTTGTCTATGTCAATGTGGATGTCTAGCTTAATCAATTTCCCTTTGTAGGTCACACAACAGGACTTGCAAGACACATTTCAGCCTCCATTTCAGAGTTGCATTCAACAAGGGAAAGCAAGCTGCTTAATGTACACCTACAAAGAAGTATCATCTTGATATGAACAAAATCTATTGACATGTGAGCCTCTATATACGAACAAGTAAAATAGTCTTCATTTTAAGCCAAATTCGTCAGAATTTATGTTCAATGAAGGTCGTCCAATAAAGCTAAGCAATTGTTTGGCAGATGTAAAGCAAACTGTACATTGACAGTGATTTTTAAACATGCTTTGAACCTAGAAAAGAGATTAGATAGTACCCATAATCATGAGCATGTTAGAGTCAACGTTCAATGCGCTTGAGGCATAAGAGTATAATTATTCAACCAAAAACCCCTACAAATTAAATTTAATTCCTCCGGACATAACTATATGTATACTAGCATGATCAATGTATCACCAAATCAAGATCAAATCACCATCACAAATGCAAGTAAGAGATAAAGAACTTCAAGAAATCATTTCCCTTGTCTTGTAGCTTCAAGCTACAGTTATTCATCTTCACAAATGCAAACGATAATAAGTAGCACCAAAACCTTAATCCTCAAACATCAGCAAGCATTTGAAAAGAAGCAAGTGAGAATTTCACCCCCATGTAGATCACTCAAAATCATGCAGAGCCACTATCTCCACAATGAAGAAGACATCCAAGGGCTTGCATTGTTGGGTTTGACAGCTAAAATATGGAACGACTAAGTGGGTGTCAATGACGTTGCAACTTACCTCAAGCGAGGGAATCATGAGAAACTAGGGAAGCATTGCCTCATTTTCATTTCCACATATACAATCAACCAAAGCCTATAATAAATCTAGTAAAATCCACACAACATTTTGGTAACCATTCTATATCATCAAACGAAAGAGGCATATGCATCCCGAAGACACAATCTCCTCCCGTCCGGATACAATCATCTCTGCACCTCCGTTCGTTTGTTCTAGCGGAATTTATTGAGTTAAAATCTGTTTGTTCATTCTATTGGATTTTTCCTAAGTCTGAGTTTGTCCATTTGTAAATTTGCTCTTCTATTCTATTAATTTCATCGAGTTTGAATATAACCATTTGATTGTCCATACTTTAATGGCCGTAATCTCTTCATTTATATGATCAGATTCTACTCATTTTGGAAATATTCATTTATATATTAGATTTTACTCAATCTGGACATGTTCATTTATACATTAGATTTTACTGGCTTTAAATGTATTTATTTATACAATCAGATTTTACTGAAGTCTGAGCCTGTTTCCTTGTACAATCACATTTTACTAGTTTAAACAGATTTTGTATCTTATCATATTTTATTGCACTTTCTTCATACAATCAAATTTTACCAAGTCTAAACGTATATATTTATAAAATTAGATTTCGTTGAAGTCTGAATCCGTTTTTTTTTTTAATATACAATTAGATTTTACTGGGTTTAAACTTAATTATTTATATAATCAAAATTTACTGAAGTGAACCTGTTTCTTTATACAGTCATATTTTACTAGGTTTGGATGTGTTTATTTATACAGTCAAATTTTACTAAATATAGGCCTTTTCAATTGTACAATAAGATTTTATTCATTCTAGACATGTTAATTTGTATTATCAAATTTTACTGAGTCTTAACACGTTCATTTGTTCGATTAGATTTTATTGAATTTGAATGCATTCATCTTATCGGATCAAATTCCTTTTGAGTCTAAGCACCTTTACCTTCTAAGTCTCAATATATACTTTTACTCAATTTGAATATGATTACTTTCTAGATTTGATTTGCTTTTCAGATCTAGCTTTCCTTAAAATGACGGATGATCAAATAACATATTCACATTCTAAGTATGATCACAAGTTGCTTATTACCTAATCATGTGACTAATGCATTTCCTTTCTCTGGGAAACACGTGATAAAGTAAGAAGATGGTATGAGCATTGGAATGCATGTATATGTTTGCTTGTCTTTATAAAATAAAAGGATAAACATGTTATTATGATGCGCACCTTAAAAGGTATGATGAGGAAGGAGGTGAGGTAAGCTTATAATCCTCATCTTTCACTTATGTGATTATAAAAAGGGCAATGCAAGGTTATATGTGAAAAGTAGTTATGTACTGGATATTGATTGTTGTAATGGTTATTTATTTCATTATTGATGCAAGAAAGATCAACGTTAACATGTGCATGGTGCATGAAAATAATGTGATTCCTTCACCCACATAATGTTGTATGACGATTCCCCATGGTGGAAGTTTTCCATATTGGGATACTCCGGGGAGTGTTTCAAGATACCTTGGGAGTCAAGATGCCCTAGTGGTGGAAGTTTGTAGTATGCTTCAAAATTACGATTTCCTAATGGTTGGGATGCCTTAAGAGAGTTTAGGAGGAAAACCTGAATGAATATAATGCATGCTCACGTGCATTATAGAATTATATGATGTTTAATTGATTACCTTATGTCGAAACATGATATCCCATATGCATGAGTTTGGATGAAAACATTGTTGGATGATGATTACCGTGATATATGAAAATGTGAAAAGTAAAGTCTACTCATATTCTTGTCACTCTTATTTGATTGTCATACATATTCTTTGCTTGTACCAAGTGAAGTAGTAAGAAGATTTTTCTAACTTAAAATTAGAAATTTCATTTACTAGACTTCGGCTTATCCCTTATTTTTCAGTTGTAGGATGGTCACTAGATTATTGCAATTGAAGGGATGAGACAATGCTCGAAACGATCATTTCCTGAGTGAGTTGGTGGCTTGTTTATGGAACATGATGGAAGTAGAGATGCTAGTTGGCCGAACCCTTTCACAGAACTTTTGTATTTTGTATTTGTTTGAATGATATCTTAAAGTTGTATTACAATTGTATATATATTGAAAATAATATATATTTACTTGTGTGATTTCTTGTATGGGGGTTTTGGTTGAGAAAAGAGAAAATTTTTATTAAGCTTCTGCATGCTAAAATAATAATATAACTAGGTGTCACAAGTGACATTCTAGGATGTCACAATGTTGACTTGTGTGTTGGATGATTATGGTTCACAAGTGTGCATATTGATGCTTTATCGAACCATCTCTATACTT